>OX637484.1:1446875-2888750 GCA_951800055.1 Cenopis cana | reverse complement strand
ACAACGACGGTGGTAAACAAGCGTACGGTCCGCCTGATGGTAAACGGACACCCCAGCCTATAGACGCTCGCAACTCCAAAGAAGGCACGTTCGCATTTTTAATATTTACCCTATATAAAATTTGACGATTCACTGTGTTGACAGCAGAAGGGACAATTTTAGGTCCCACGCTCTCAACACAGTGCAACCCGGTAGCTCTGGCAACCTTGCCCACCTCTAGGAACACAACACTACGTTACCCGACCTAACTAAGAACTAGACGTGTCCTATCCTAGTTTTTCAATTTCAAGTATGGTACCACTTTTTCCCCCTATTAGAAGTATGGCAAATATGATGTGACGTTATATCATACATATACTTTCCAAAATTCCAAACGTCATACTGGTACAAATCGTTTGGCAAAAATTTAAAATAATATTTTTTTGCAGTGGTATGTCGGCCATTTGGCCCCATCGGAAAAGTATGGCATGGTGATTTTCGTGAATGGCTTGACGATGAACGATAGCTGTGAAAAAAAAATTGCCTGGTAATTTTTTTATTGACTTGTTGTTACTAGGTCTTATCTACACTACAAATTCATTTTTCCGCCTTGTTAAAATGGTATATGATGAGAAAGTGTAAATTTACACAGTGATAGAAATTATGTGAGCTGATTTTGAGTGCACATCAACCTACTTTTAACATGTTTCACTATAGGTACCTTAACTACGTGTGCACAGAAAATCAAAAATATTTTCTAGTATCAAAACTATACTTCCTACTACACATAGTGTGACCATCCCAAGATTTTTTGAATTTCCCGCCAAAATTGTATGTAATATTTCATTAGCCAGACTCTATCATAGACAGCAGCCGCGGGATCAACGACTTCACGCGCCTTCCAAAGTTAGGGAGCGCTTATTTATTTAATAAACACAGGTTACATGAAATACAATATACATTGCCCCGCAAAACTGTGGCTACAGTTTGACTGCGGGATCGGCAGTCTCTTGGTTACACTTAGTTATTAACTTAATATACTTAATGTATTTGTATACTAACATGTTATGTATGAATTCGAGGGCCTACTAAGGAAGCACTACTCAGAGTCTAGGTAATGCTTCCTCAGCAATCTCCCGAATCTATTCCTGTTTCGTTCACACCTAATCGCTTCGGGCAAACTGTTGAGTAGGTATGGGATACGTTTTTTTAGAGTTCTGTCGTTCTGTCTCCATAATAGTTATTTATTCTAGGAACAAGTTGAGAAGGAGTTGTGCGTGCGTGCGTGCGTGCGTGCGTGCGTGCGTGCGTGCGTGTGTGTGTGTGTGTGTGTGTGTGTGTGTGTGTGTGTGTGTGTGTGTGTGTGTGTGTGTGTGTGTGTGTGTGTGTGTGTGTGTGTGTGTGCGTGCGTGTGTGTGTGTGTGTGTGTGTGTGTGTGTGTGTGTGTGTGTGTGTGTGTGTGTGTGTGTGTGTGTTGTTATCTGCACTTTTAGGTACTCATTTAATTGTAATATAATGTGACTATTCACTTTTGAAAAAGAAAAACCTTTGTAACGTTACTTCATCCAAATAACATGGACATGTCAAAATTTTCCATAGTCATTCAGTTAAAGGTTATTAATAGAATCAACAAGTAATCAATATCTAATAAAGCATTAACAACAATATCTTCTAAATTTTCTGGCTAGTTAACATGCCATTGTTAACTCATTATATGTCCACTTTTCAGCTTGTAAAACCATTATCAAACTTGTAATAAAACTCACTATAAAACACTTCTCTCTACTTCAATTTTAGACCTTCATCAAACGCCACAAGATTCATTATTCTGCTTCACAGAGTACGATAGTAGATTTTGAAAGTTACGTGCTGTTATGCATACTTTTATTATCTGTGAAAACTATTAACCTGGCCATTAAGTAAGTACTTGATAAAGCAATAGTTCACTGCGCTAATGGTAACATTGTTCATTTATTTCTGTTTGACTTAACGTTAAGGTAAAGCTACGCTTAGACTATCGAGATAC
Organism: Cenopis cana; assembly: GCA_951800055.1. NCBI lineage: Eukaryota > Metazoa > Arthropoda > Insecta > Lepidoptera > Tortricidae > Cenopis > Cenopis cana. The sequence continues at coordinate 2,886,745 of OX637484.1, read as the reverse complement.
GAGGGGTGGCTGATAAGTTATCTACCTGAGATATAAAGTGAAAGAAAAATTGAAAATTAAAAATATAGAATAAAGAATAAACTCTCTGACAATTAAATAGTTACCACCAATTTTGAATAATCGTGTTATATTATTATCGGCACGCTGGAAAAGGGAACCATGTCTGTCAAATACTAATTTGAATACGAGAACTTGCAATGGCGTTCTAAAAAGTAATTGCTTGTTAGAAACAGAATATCCCCTGTAGAAAAGATTGAGGAGTTGTTTCATATTCTGCAGTGTTTTAGCTTTTCGTGTGATATTTTAAAATTATAAATCCGCTTTATTTAAATAGAGCCTAAGCGCTATGATGTCAATACCCGCTCAGGGCGACCTCTGGCGGGGGAAATGTTAAATTAATAAAAAAAAATGTAAATAGTCTTAAATATTAAAATTTTAGCAGGTAGCGGAAAAGCTAATAATTATTCAGGAATATATAGAAGAAACTTTACGCTGCTTTTAAATCTGCAAACGCCCTTGAAGAATGATTTTCATAAATGGTCACAGAGCCTAATAAAGAACCGGGAGTTGCGGGGCCGGTCATCAAACACACGGGATGTGATAAAATAAATCGCCTATTCGACATTCGAGGTAAGGTTTCGCGCTACAATATTTAGTTTTTAAATTTAAAAAAGAAAGAGTTACGTTTCCAGAGTTTTGCCAAATGTAATCTGGCATAGTGGTTTTGTAGAGCCGTTTTTAGGGCAAAATAAAAAATATATATTTTTGCTATAATGAAGTACTTTTTTACTGATATGTCCAGCGTAATTTACTCGAGGATAGATACAGTTTAGAATAAAAATATTTGGTTCAGACTTCTCTTTCACTTTATATGTCAGGTAGATAACTTATCAGCCACCCCTCGTATGTATAATATGTAGTTTTGTCGCAATATCAGTTCAACAGTTTTTTTTTTAATTTGCACAGTTAGACTGGTGTGCTCCTAATTCGAGCATCTCACCCTTAAGGGGAGGTATCCCCAACGCAAATGTCCCGCTCTAACACGCGTTAGTTTACAATTAACCATCCCGCTCTCTACGCATGCTCTGCGCGCAGTTTTGTAAATATTTAGCTATAGTCATTAAGCCAATCATTTTATCAAAGCAAACCCTGCGAATTTGTCTATAACTATTTACGATCTTTAATTGAATACAAAAATTAAATGTTAAATATCAGTAATATAGCCGTAGTATTGAAAATACATTCCAAAAAGGGGTAACTTCGCGATTTTTTTCTATCGAGTGAAATTCATCAGGTCATGTAACTGACTGCGATTTTGACTAGACAAGAGCCTTATGTAACACATATATTTTTTTAGATTTTAAAACACTATATTCTATGCCTCAGATGGTTTTTAAAAACTCAAAAGTGGTAATACACGGCCTTAAGTGCGCTAATCTAAACCCAGCTTAAATAAGTTATTAATCATATTCTTCGCGATTCGCTCAGTATTTTAGATGATAGCCATTAGTGATTATAGATTACTGCATTGCATGTATGCATACATAGCCACTCATATAGCGTATTATACTTAGATACTTAGTAATGGAGTTTTAAGAGGTTTTGATTGCTGTAGAATCTATGTACCAATTACTAATTTTGCCATTGTAAGCTGTGTTAAATTACAGTGTTTTTTATGCATTCATTGACCTTATTATAGAACTTGTGTGCCACATATTGTCATTATTTTACGATAGGTACGTTGTGCGTAATGTGAGTGACTAAAATTACTTTTCGATCTGTGTATGGACAGAAGTGATAGAACCAAACTACTGAAGTAAGCATAGGCGTAAAACAGAGGGGCATACATTTTATTTTTGGTTAATACTTTACCTATGTTGCCGTTATCCGATAACCAAATAGGTGTCCTGTACTTAACCTAACCTAACATTGAATTTCATGCCTTCAGGAGAGATGCTAGTCTGATACCGATACCGATTTTGAACCGGTACCTAAGTGGAAGGGTCATCGAAGCTATCGAATCATCGAGTAAAGTGTAGACCGATGGTCACGGCTGAAAACAAAACAACCAATTTAAAAAGGCGTTTTATCAATAATATAGCAATGTAAGTTGCGTCCTTTTACATTTCACCGGACTGGACATTTGGTGCCCATGGTTTGAAGTTTTATTATACTTAGTGAATTAGATTTCCGTTAGGCATTTATAGTTTTTATATTGTAAGTAAATAATGTGCCGTTCAATTACATACTTCGATAATAAGTGACAAACAAGCATACAGTCTATCTAGGCCCTATTTCACCACGTTGACAGTTGTCAGAGACATAATGTCGAGTGACAACTGTCAAGCGACAGGTGACATGTGACAATTTTGAAAATTATTTTGTATAGAAATACATGTAAACATGACAGGCATTTTGTTAGAATTGTCTGTGTGACAATTATGTTGCGAAACCAAAATGATTTTTCCTAGTCGACATATTTGTAGATATGTCGGTAAAACTAAAAACTACAAAGCTTGACACAGCTTCAAACTCATGTCAAGATTTACTGACAAATCTACAAATATGTCGACTAGGAAGAATCATTTTTGTTTCACAGCGTAATTGTCATACAAACAATTGTAACAAAATGCCTGTCAGGTTTATATGCATTTATATAGAAAAATATTTTCAAAATTGTTACATGTCATCTGTCGCTTGACAATTGTCACTCTACATATGTCACTGACAATTGTCGACGTGGTGTAATAGGGGCCTGATGGCAAGTATACACCACAGCCTACGGGGGCTTGTTGCCAGGCATAACCCTTATTTTCTAGGGAATAGAGTTCAACTCAAAATACAAAGCAAGCAAGTGGCTATAGAACAATCACAGGCGAATGGGTGTAGATTTTGCCAAACCTCGAAATAAAGATAAAGATTAATTTATATGGAATCATACAAGTCTTAACTAAAACATGGATATCCGGCAGATCCCCAACTAGGCTGTATCTAGGGGCATAGCAGTACGCTTTACTTTACAAAGAGAAATGAAAAAAATGAATGAAAATGTGAAATGAAATGTTCAGGATTTTGAAGGTATTTGGTACGATGCCCATTGAAGTCCCTGTTTTCGTCACCGAAAGCCCCGGCGAAACTAGCCAAAGTAAGAAAATTGACGGCATTAGACTGTGGATGAGTTAGAAATTTAACTACATAACAATATTGACAAATCAGAAAAGCCGACCATATTAAGAAGATGTCAAAATAAGTATACTTGGAGGTCCAAAGTCATCTTTGTGGCCACACTTGAAGTCTATAAGAAGTCATTTGCGAGTTTAGCCACATTGAGGGGTTTGATGCACTCGCGAGCAAAAATAATGCATACACTTTGCATTGCTAAAAACCAACTGAACATCACAATTAATAATGTCCCCGTCCCGCAAGTAGAAAGCACTAAATATCTAGGCTTCGTTATCGACTCTGGGCTGACTTGGTCCCCGCACATCGATTACATATGTAATAAGCTGTCATCCGCTTGTTTTGCCTTATCAAGACTTGCCCCTAGCCTGTCCGAAAATAACCTAATAAAAGCATACTATGGCTATTTCAACTCCATTTTGATCCAAGGCGTTGATCTCTGGGGATTGGCTGCTCATCGGGACAGGGCATTTATATTACAAAAGCGAGCAATACGAATAATTGCCAAGAAACCACTTGACCACCCTGCGCGGGAGCTATTTAACAAATATAAAATACTGACGCTGCCTTCAGTTTATATATTGTCTGCATGCTATTATGTTAGAAATAATCTCACAAACTATAAAACTACTTGTACCTGCAAAGATCATAACCGCAGGCAACCCTTGCTGGTAGCCCCAGTAAAACGACTTGCCAAACTGCGAAAGTCGCTTAGCAACATTGGGCCCAAAATCTACAATAAGATCCCAAATGTTATAAAATCGGATGAAAACGACGTCGCATTCTTCAAAAAACTAAAATTGATGCTTATTGAAAAAGGATCCTATAGTGTTGATGAGTTTCTCCAGGGAAATTGTTGATCAGGCGTCTTATTATTACCTGAATGTCTCATAAAGACATAAGTATTTTTTTTACATTGTAATTATATGAATTGTTTTATTGTGTTTGTTTGTTGTTGTTGTGACTCATGAATTAATTATTATTTTATTAAGGATGTAATATGTATTGAAATCTGAATTCCGATTATCTTGACATTTATTTATAATTCTATTTTAATTACAATTGTATATTTAAGCTGATTTGCAACGTTGATCGTTGTTTTTTTTTTTTTTCAGTGTATTTTAAATGTTAGTGCTAATATTTACTGTATGTAACTTTGACTTGTAATTTTTATTTTTATTTTACCAATAAAAGTGAACTGAACTGAACTGAACTGAACATTGAATATCCGTAGAAAGTGTACCTACCCGTTATTTTTGCTCTTGAATCGATCTACGATTGAACTCATCATACCTGAACAATGCAATGAAGCTTGCATGCAATTCTTGAACGTGTCTGAATTTGTAAAGGCGAAGTGCGTTAGTTTCAGTTTACCAGCCAATTAACCGACTTCCACAGTCGGCCAAAGGTCGTGCATCACATTGTGAACAGCAATCGACGAGCATCGTGATCTCAGATTTAAACGCCCCACATCCCTGGAATGTGAGGCACCGCGTCCAATCAAATCTCCACGGTACGTATTTCACGAAGCATTTGTCAAGAGCGACTGGCTCGTAATTACTCATCATGTCCAACAAATTGATATTAAAACCAGTAATAAGTATTATTAGAAAGTGAAACTCGGAGAGTGCTTGGTCGGACTAAGTCCTATCTTGATGGAGTCTTTCGTCACTTGCGCCCTTGTTGTACTGTATTGTGAGTTTTTTGTTTCACGGTCATTTGTACGATACGGATTGAGCGAATGCTCTACTCACACACTTTTTTTGGGTTATTTTTGTTGTGGCCTGAAAACAATGGTCATAACATTTTTGTTTTAATAGTGAGTAGTGTGAGTGCGGGCTTTTCATCCACGAAAGCGTCCCCTTCATAGCGCATTCCGTATCATTGCACATAGATTAGTATGAAGCGCGGTTTAGACTAGCAAGAACTTGGATGCAATTTTCAGTGAATTTTCATTACATTGCAGGGTTTGATCGTATTCATCTTATCTTTGCAGCCCGCAGGCCCGCAATGTAAAGAAACTTACATGGAAATTCTTGCCAATGTTAATCGGACTTGAGATTCGCTGTGGAGGAAGGGAATAAATTTAAAACTCAAAAAAAATCGCGATACAGGTACAGTCGACCAAAAAAGTTGTCTACCACTTTTCGATTCTATTATGTGTACGTTAGAGTCCAAAAGTGGTGGAGGACTTTCTTTGCTGACTGTCCCGCGTTACCGCGAGTTGCTTTTAATTTTTTAAATACTTTAAAGCCATAATTTAATCTGTTTCATGATTCATACTAGTATTTGTTAATATTTGTGTACTCTGCCTTCGAATACCTAATTTAATTTGCATAATCTAGTGCCTAAACCCACCCTACCCTCAACCTACATTGAACCCACATCCACATACCAATAGATGAATGACTCACTCAACATTGTACTATGACAAAGTAACAAAATGTAAAAAATAACCCTTTCGACCGTTTCCGCTTCAAAAACTGATAAAAACTGGACCCAAAACGTCTCAGAATGAAAACGTTATAAGAATTAAGTGTTTTATTGTGAAATTGAACTTTTGAATAGTGAGTAACGTTGTTAGTTTGTCACTTGTGTTTATTAAAGCTCACCCTTAAGTAGACGGGCGATTCATTAGTAGTGTGATTGTTGAATTCGATTAAAAGTATAAATGTAAAGGGGTGTGCAGACGATTCACCCACTTTTTAGGGTTCCGTACCTCAAAAGGAAGAAAACGGAACCCTTGTAGGATCACTTTGTTGTCCGTCTGTCTGTCTGTCAAGACCCTTTTTTTTTAAACAACGCCGGTGGAAAACATGTTAACGGCCTGCCTCATGGTAACCAGATACCGCCTCCTATGGATGCCTGTGACTCCACCCACACAGTGCATCCTTGGTAGCTCTGGCAACCATACTTACCACCCGAAACACAACACCACATACCTAAGGCCCTGATGGTCTCCTATAAACGCCATCGGCCGCTTACAGCGTCACGCCATACGCCGCATATAACAATGCTTACTATAGAGATGTACTGTTAGGCCCTGACAGACCTGTGAGAACATAACAGTACATCTTTATAGTAAGTATTGTTACGCAGCGTACGGCGTGACGCTGTAAGCGGCCGATGGCGTTTATAGGAGACCAGTGCCTAAAGAACAAATAGCAGTTCCTAACGGAGTTGCTGCAACCCGGTCTAATGGCGGGTAGTAGGTACAGTTTAGTATTAAAAGTAACGCATATGAGTGTACGAAAGCCTTATTTGTAATGGAACAAGAGCTTTTGACGTCTACTTTTATTGCTGACTGCACCGATATACGAAGCTGATAAACGTTAGGTAAATATGGCACGGGCATTCTGTCATCCCATAGAAACTTGTCAAAATTTTCTTACAACTAGATTTTAATGGACACCGATTACGTCTAAATAAAGTAAAAAAAAAAGAAATTGCGAATGCCAGAAGAGGTCGCAGGTTAGAATCCTGCTAATAGTAGCCTAAATTTTTAAATTTTTCCATAAAGGAAAAAAAATGCATATGAATGAATTAGAAATCTATAGTTTGAGTTAGATAGCAGCGATACTGCTTAGTACAAAATTATAATTTTGCACCAAACAGTGCCAACAGTGCTGTTTAAAATAAACAGTCGTCGCTTACGTTACGCCACACCGGGCCCTCGTGTGTAAAGGGCTTTCGAAAACCTATAAATTCCAACCCTTTTCAAGTGCCCCATGAATAAAAGACCATGTATAAATTGTGTATCAAAGTCACTGATTCCATTCCATTATCAAAAGGTGGAAATCAAATGTTGAATGTTGTTTTTATGCCGTTTTAGTACCGAATGAGGGAATTGTAAATCAACCCTGTAATCAATTGTTAGACAGGTGATGGAGGCATCTGCCGTGTAATGACTATTGTTTAACTTTGGATTATCTTAATCATATTAATCGAATCAACCCTGTGTAGGTATTATCGAGAAGCTAGAAATGGGTGAATTAGGAGGATAAAGGATGATTCACGTTCCGCGTCCGGGCCGGCCCGTTTTCTAGTACAAGAAATCAACGGCTGTCACGCGTCCTGTATTAGAAAACGGGCCGGCCCGGACACGGAACGGTCTAGCTTAGGAAAATCGGTCTAATTTAGGAAAAGTTGCTTTTTAACAGCTTTTTATATCACCGGAACTCGTCTTGTCTTAAAAGGAACACAAGCCATAAGTTACCACTGTTTATGTGTTTTTTTGGATATGGAAAACCGTCTTGTTTTAACAATTTGAATGTCTACGTTAGACATAAACTGGCTTCTGTTTTCATTGCGTTTTTTAAAGTGTCGTTAAGGAAAGACGGGGAACAGATATATTTCCTGAAAAGAGTCTAAATAGTAGACAAGTTTAGACGCGGTTACGAATGTTACGATATTAAAACAAAGCTGGTGTTTTAATTATGCTTTTACAGTTTTGGTAAAAGTGTTTTTAACCCGTTTTTTCCTTTGTCTTTAAATTTTTTCTTCAAATTTCGACTCTTAAATAAAATAAGTACGAAATTGGGTTGAAGAGTGTGATAGGCTAGCGTCCAGTTACGGCAATAGGCACTATTCATCTCCATCTTTAAAGTGTGTTTAAGTACGGTTGCTAAAAAAGGCACTGAAAATTAAATCTCATTTGCCCTGCCTTAACCTTCTTAGAACAAAGGCGTAAATTATCTTAAAAATGAATAGTATCTACGGAGCGAATGTTAAGTCCTAATGCCGGTATGAAAAGTCCTAATGCCGGTAATGGCAATCGCGGAAACTGCCTAGGAGAATAGAGCTCAAAATATTCCGGTCTAACGTAAAGACCGTGTTGCTGTACGGGTGTGAGACGTGGAAGGTCACGAAGGATATCTCGCGCCGGCTTCAGGTCGCCATCAACCGATGTCTTCGCCGTATTCTCGGTGTTTACTGGCCCGAGAAAATCTCCAACTGCGAACTGGGGGAACGCTGCCATGAGACTCCGATCGACCAGCAGATAAAACGCCGCAAGTGGAACTGGGTCGGTCACACGCTCCGAAGGGATCCCGACCACATTCCGAGGCAAGCCCTAGACTGGAATTCCCAAGGAAAGCGTAAGCGTGGCCGCCCTAAGCAAACCTGGCGGCGGACGATCATCGCAGAGGCGAAGACAATAGGGAAGACGTGGAGCGAATTGAAGCGCGAAGCTCAAGACCGAACAGGATGGCGGCGCACTGTGGAAGCCCTCTGCCCCATCTAGGGGACATAGGATCATAAGTCAAAAAGTAAGTCAATGCCGGTTTAAATTAAGTTGCAAAATCAATTATTCTCAGTCATGCACGACCTACAAATTTACTACAAACGAGCGTACCTACAAATTTAAAAAAATCCTACAAGTTACACTACATATATTTTCAATTAGCCATAACTAGATGAAATTGATTACAGTGTCACATGATACAGTTAAGAACAGCGTTTATGGTTCCGGTCGTGAAACGCGTTGCGGTCAAACGTTCAAACATTGATGGATATTTCTCACAACTGTGTCGTATTATGTTTGACTAAAGTTTGTCCGATATATTTTAGAGTCGGCCCATTCGTCTTAAACGGAGTCGGTTAGGCCGGGATACCGTGGCAAGAAGACATAGCAGCGTTATTGAGTAAATTAGCCAAATGATGATTTGCTTTGCAGTAAGCCTGATTTGATGAATTTGCTATCAAAAGGTTCCGCAGATAACAAATCGGATCTCCAGCTTCTTATTCATTTTTGAAGATCGTGCCGTTTTCTCATTAGTCTTTACAGTCACCAAAACGATGTACATAATACATGTTCTTACATGCTCGAATCGTCTGCAATAGACGTCGAGGCCTATGATGATGCAGTGTCAATAATTGTAATACTTGACTTAATATTTACTTAAAGTTTTAATTCACACATCTAACAGACACATCTGGTGATCATGAAGGTACTGTAAAAAAAAATACTAAAAACGATATATTAGGCGTATTGATTGAGCGTTAGTAACGATAATTTTCCATTCGAAAAGTTGCACAACAACTTCATACTAAACTCGGCTTTTGGAAATATCGCAATCATGTTAAATGTGAGAGATGACTTATTTGTATATCCCACTCCTTACACTTAGAGCAATACTTTATTCTCCGCTCATATTTAGGATTTGTAATTCAGGCATGTCTAAATACTTTTATCGTGTCATCCTGCACCCGTGCCCGTATTTGTGCATGCACTGAGCAAAAAAAATACTAAATATTAGTAAGTTTTAGTGAATCCCAAGACAAGGAGATTATATACTAACGGTTACAAAACAGTTTAATAGTTACAATTTTTTTGGTATTAGTAAATAACTACTATTATCAAAAACTGGTTTGTAACCGTCAGTATATAATCTCCTTGTCCTGGGATTCACTAAAACTTACTAATAATTTGTATTTTTTTCGCTCAGTGTGCGATGACGTAGATTTTGTTCAAAGGTCTCCTGACCTGTAGCTGATTCGTGGCTGGCGTGGGAGCAATGTCACCATAAAATACGATTGTGGTACAGAAAATGAACGGCCGCGAACATGATTGAATTTTATTGTGCACTTCGAGTTCACTTGTGTGATATGAATATTCATGGCGGGAAAAATGATGTCAATGGGCGACATGGTAAAGATTTGAATTTATAGACAGTTATTGTTTTAAATGCAAAGTAAATTAACTGGGTATAGTTGACGTCAACAGCTATTTATGATACGAGTGCGGAAAGTGAGTGATTTTCGACGAGTGTCTTTCTGATATACGATCGAGCGTAGCGAGCGAGCCATACGAGCAATACTAAATCGTTTACGCAGTTGCTAGCGAGTACGGTAATGCAAACATTGCAAACTCATGGTAAGGGGCAACAGATATAAGTAGGTATTCTGTCAGATAAATATTAGCTCCATCTTTGTCTTTCGTTTTACATCGGAAAAAGACCGTCACAATTTTAAACGACGGATAATTTTAACTGAAGATTGAAAAATCGGCCCTTAATTTTTGAGCTAATGTCTAAAAATAACATTAAAATTTGCCTTAGTACATAAAGTTACATGATTAACTTTCAAGAAAGGACTGCAATGCCCGTACGGATGCACTTTTAGACTTATATTAGAAGTTGTAGTTTATAAAAATGGCTGGCTGCTTGTAAAATAAATCCAGATCAGTCTTAAGAGTACTATCAGCGGGCATTGGTAGATTTTATCCTCGCCCGTTTACGCCTGCGCTATGCTCATAGATATTATAAAGTGCGTAAAAATAGGGCCTTAGGTTTTTTAATATACTTAAACGTCTGAACTATTCAGTGAATTGCCATTGAGATTCCCATGTACACACATTTATAACTGCAACAAAATCCGTAAATGCACCAAAATTTACGAGATCTCAAAATAATATAGTCATCATAAACATGTTTACAATTTTCAACCTTAGCTCGAAGCATTAAGGTCCTACAAAATAAACACATTTAATGGTGCTGACTGTACAAACGTTAAGACATTGAACTAAATAACTAACCACCTGTGACTCTTATCACAATTCGCATGAAGTGCGCGACTGTTCAGTTGGCGATGGTACGGTCAATTTCAGGACCGCTTCGTATCTTGTCACAGTGATGTTAATATAAGATCTCTGACGGCTTTCATATTGATTTTCATTGCGACAAGGTACGAAATGGCCCAGAAATCACCTTTGGTAAACTTTAACCTCAGTCAAAGCCCGCACAAAGCTGTGAGTGAGTATATAAGGCTGTTTCTAGTTTACGTTTTCAATTGTATTTTATTTATGCGACATCAATCTCTATAAACGCGTCACTTAGAAGAAATATATCAAAACATGTAAAATTTATATGTTCTTTGTGAGCTAGGGTAGAACTCGCCAGTCGCGAGAAAAACCGACTCGATAAACACATCTTTATAATTATCGAACCTGCACAAATTTCACGAGAATCGGTTGAAAAATATGCGATATACTTATACACTCACAAACTGGTGTAATAGTAAGGAAGTATAAATTGAATAATAAAATTGTTGATAAGCTGAGGTTTCATTGGAAATCGTAATCCGTTTAAATCCTTGAGGCTTAGGTCTAGGTATAATAATTTATCGATTTATATTCAATTTGTATTTCCTTTAATACCTTTCTGGGTATGGGTTTCATCACCGCGATGGCTCTATAAATCTCATATCGTAATGATAGTGAAGTGTGTTTGGTTTACTTATTTTTTCAATCTATATTGCACAAAAAATAAATGTTACAAATCGCGAATTTTTCGTACCATTCAACCACACGGCCCAATTGAGCCCCTTAAAATTGGTGCAAGGCATTTAATACTCTCCATATCGCACGCCTATTGCTTTCAGGCGCAGGGTAGGGCAAGGCCTTCCCCATACAAACTTTGTGCACGTTTTATTCGTCGGTTTTGGCACTAACAAATATAATTTTTTTTTGGTTGTACCTATATTAGATATGCGAAGATCGTGATGTGAAAATTTTCCAATATTTCAAAAATATTCAAAATTAAAAAATTAAAAAAAAATTACATCACGAAATAGCTATCAGAAAAATAAGCATACTGACAAAAAATCAGAACTTTAATGCAAACACAAACGAAGTCAATCCTGCACAAAGTTTGTATGGAGAGAGCTTGCCCTACCCCTCCTCTTAAGGGGCCCGGCATGAAGCCACACGCCACAGTCAGGACCATAAAAATAAAACCATAGTCTAATGATTAGACTATGGTTTCTTTTTGGTCCTGACTGTGGCTTAATTTTATTGACTGTGACTTTATTAGACTCTAATCAATGTCGTTGAATACCGTAGGTATGTCAGAAAATACGTCATCACGGAATCAAAACTACTCCGTTAAGAGTGAAGAACTGAAGAGATAGATACTAGATATAAATAAAATTAAAATAAATATAAATAAATATTTGTGGACAATCTTACACAAAACAACCTAGTCCCAAACTAAGCAAAGCTTGTACCATGGGTACTAAGCGACGATATACGTACTTATATAGATAAATAAATACTTAAAACACATAGAAAACATCCAAGACCCAAGAACAAATATTCGTGCTCATCACACAAATAAATGCCAAATAGAATAGTTAATACTTCGACGAATAAAATAGTCCTAAGGTGACTTTGTACATAGTCAATGATCTAGGTAGTGCTAGAAAATAGTTCAAGTCATTAGTCATTCACTAAGCAAAAATATGATAAGTTATACAATTCTCTAGACAGGCGTTTTCGCGTTTCGTCAAAAGCTATGAGAATTCAAAGGCCAAAAGTGGTCATTATTATTTATGAAGTTTCAAGAAAGGTGGGCGTAGTTTTCCATAAAAGACGTTTTGGCCTAAATTTGTCAATCTGAGCCGTTTCGGGGTTTTACTATTGACTGTGGACATAAAATCGACCCTCGCATAAACGCGTCCGTATGATGACACTACAATATGCATGGAAAGGATTTAAAGGATCGACCACACTGATGCTTGAAATATGTTGACGGCTTTATTCACAATTGACGTGTCTTCTTCTTATTTATCTCCCATTCTATTACTTTCTGCTGGTAGGGCTCGAACTCAACTCCCTCCATTCGCTTCGGTCTTGGGCAGTTTGGGTTACTTTTTTCCCATTTCATCCCCAGAAAACCCATCTCTTGATCCACAGAAGTTGTTCAGGAACGACCTTTTTTTCGCCTGCCAAGCAGATATCTGCCAAGTCCGTGCGTTCTGGGACGGTTAAGGATTCTAAATTGAGTGCATCAGAATCTCAAATAGACCCCGTTTCGTTAGAATAGTGAAACGGTGAGCCTATTACAATAAGCCGTTGATGCCGATTGTATCCGGCCTCTATACGACTGCAGTCATTCAAGACATACAAGAACATTCTTCCTATATTCTACTAAACGGTTTAAATTCATGTATTAATAATCACATGTTTTGAACTCTTCGGGAGTTCTTCTTCAGGTTGAGCGCGTTCGCTACGGATCTGTAACGCTGACATTTGTGGCCTAATCTTTGGTATGACCGATCTTTTAGTTTGTAAAAACTCTGCACGTAAACAAACCAGCAACGTATTCGGCTGCAGTCATTGACAATTTGGTGGCACTCGTTCACCCTCTTTTCCAGGTAGGGATGTGAATAATACACGAGTTTAGGTGTGGGCCACGATTTATGAAGGGTGGCCAGGGTTTTAATCTTACGGAACGACCATAACAAGACGTATGGGCAAATTACTGAATCCGTTATGAGGTTGAAACGATTTAATAGCTACTTGAATTTTAGGAGAGCACCCGTTTAAATATTTTATTAGATCAATCGTAGAGTGCGTGATTCCGGGCATGTTTGCGGAATATTAATTGGTGGGTTATCTTTTGCATGTTTAATGGGGCAGGTGTAGATATATTACTGTAAGGTTTGGAATTAAATGAAGTACTTAGGTTGTAGATAGGCAACGTATTAGCATTACATAACAGCGTTACTACATATAGTGCGCGCCATTTACGACGACGCACCTTCCACCGCCCGTTCCGTACAATTGCGCATAGATAAGTATGAGATGCGCTGTGGAGGGGCGCGTCGTCGTGGATGGCGCGCACTATATTCGCAACTCTTCAAAAAAGGGTCAAAAGGTTTTTTTACAACAGCAGAGAAGTGAACAAAAGTTAAGCTATAATATGGCCATAATAGACTAAAAATAAATTTGATGGGATATTAAATATAAAGAGTTCACTTTCTGTAGTTCATGCGCTCGTGGCCCAGCGGCGCTTGCGAACCGCTTGCGCTTGCTAAGGTTAAGCAACGTGGGCAGCGGTCAGGACTTGGATGGGTGACCGCTTTGAGTGGTTACTAACTGAGCGCTCCCATGCTTTGGAAGGCACGTTAAGCCGTTGATCCCGGTTGCTCTCTATGGCAGCAGTCGTTAAGACGAGTTGGAGGCCTTCGGGCGGTTTGAGAACTTCTAACAGTCAAGTTGCCCACTCACTTGACAAAGCCTAATCCCAATAAGGTCTAGTTTCCCCTTGGGGTTGGAAGGTCAGATGGCAGTTGCTTTCGTAAAAACTAGTGCCTACGCCAAATCTTGGGATTAGGTAGCGGACCCCAGGCATCCTTCAGGATGCAACTGTACTGGGATAACGCTAGGAGGATGATGATGACTTTCTGTAGTTCATTACGTTATGGTCAAATTTTTGCTGTTGCTTTTTTTATGGTTTTAAAAACCTTGTTTACCAAAACTACGATTATCATCATCGGCTTATTGAGAGGGATTGGGCAGTAGTCCCCACGCTGGCCCAGAGCGGGTTGGGGACTCCACAATACAACTTTGAATTTCTTAGCGGATGTATGCAGGTTTCCTTACGATGTCTTCCTCCACCGAAAAGCTATCGTATACTGCATAACTACGATTAATAACGTGATATTTTCATGTATATTTGTGTTATCGAGGTCCCGATATTTCGCAACTGTTGCAAGCGCCATTACCACAGATTAAGAGGCTGTCAAGACCTAATTTTGTTGAAATTGATGTTATTTAAGCAGTTTTTTAAGAAAAAAAAACTATTTGTTCTAGCACATCAAAAAAAAAAGTTAATATTCATCATATTTTAAAGACCGTGTACGGACTCAATACATAATTGGACGAAATCGGCTCGATAGAAAATAATTGCAAAGATTGATCTTAAATTCATCATTAAACGGTTCTATGTCTTTATTTTTATTACGTATGGGTCTGCAATTAAAAACATAAAGTCAACATATTCATACCTAAACCGCTAACGAGCCATATTTCACAAATAATCCACACTTTTTTATTTCAATATTATTGTAGTATTTATTTACTATTCTACGCGCAGAGCTTCCGTAAAGAGCGGGATGGTTAACTGGAAACTCACGCGTGTTAGAGCGGGACTTTTTCTAGGTGTTGTCAGCCCCTTAACTAACGTGCTGCGAGTTTTAGTTGTGTCTTACACTCACACAACATAGCGATCTATCCTCTTATTGGTTCGCTTTTTTCGCACTGCGTCACAGTCACTACTATCGTCCGCCTTCTCACTTAGCCTGTGCCACGTAGTGGTTGTTAATAATCGTAATTCTAATGTAAATGACCATGTGAGTTTAAAATCTTATATTCTTGTATACCAACTCCTCGAAATTTAAGCACTGCTATTGTTTAGATGCTTGCTCGATGACGAGATACCATACATGACGGGCTGGGGGCGTGGCTGCGTAGGCGCAACCGGTGGACATTGTGATATTTGTGATCGACTGATACAGACCAAATGTTGAGGCTGATCTTATCGTAATTATAATGTTCTTTTATTGGTATTTACACTCATGCTATCGCGTGTGATCGGCATGCTTGGAACTTGAGTGCGTGTAGAAAGTTTTTTTTTTGGTATACCTACACCGATCCGATCCGATTTTATGTAGGTAGGTAATTTTGTCAACACAAATCAATCATTTTATCAAAGAAAACCATACGAATTTGACTATAACTATTTAGTGTATATAATTGAGTACAAAAATTAAATGTAAAATACCATTAATGTAGCCATAATATTGAAAAAACATTTTAAGAAAGACTAACTTTGCGATTTTATTTCTATCGAGTGAAATTCATGAGGTCTTTATAATGAACACGATTTTGACTGGACAAGATCCTTATCTAACAAATATATAAATAAGTATATATTAAATAATATATATTTAAGTAATATATATTTAAGTATATATTTATCTATATAAGTATGTATATCGTCACTTAGTACCCATAGTACAAGCTTTGCTTAGTTTGGGACTAGGTTGATTTGTGTAAGATTGTCCACAAATATTTTTATATTTTTATATTTATTTTAGAATTTAAGACACTACATTCTATGTCACAGATGGTTTTAAAAAACTCAAAAGTGCAAGAACCCAGCCGAGTAGAGCGGAGCAGAGGAACTAAATTGATTGGTCAATTCTGCAACGTCTCCGCTTCGCCTCATCAGAGACAGCCTAAAAGGTTAACACGGCACTATTTAACAAACGTAATAAAATGTGATAAATAGTACTAATATGCTCCTTGTAACGCACGCCGGCCTTGCATCTTTCACTGGCGGATACAAATGGCTCCCATTTGCTTTCTCTGCTCAGTCAGGATGTCATGAACTCGGACGCATGAAGTTTTTAAGGTTAGCGTGTACAGAGATGGAAGCAATACTAAAATTACTGGAATTATAGGTTGATTCACAAGAGCTGGAGCGGAATATCTATGAAATTATTGGAATATAATACCATACAAAATACTTTTTATAGCACACGTCACACAAATGAAGTGGGGGTGCAAATTTTTTTTCTTTCAAAACTCATCGTGTGGTGTGTCATTGGATAGCTCTTTCAAAAATATTTTTGAGGTATCTTCAACCATTTTTTGCTTCAAGAATCCATTAGCGTAATATTAAGCTTTAAAGTGATCATTTTTGTAATGGTCATGTGTCCCCCCCCCCCCCCCTCTTCCAGCAAAACGGTGGCTACAAGGCATGTGAAAAAAATCATGGCAGTAGTATATATAATGAATTGAAAAAAAAAAATTCAAACCTAAGTAGACATTACCATCGAGTAATAGTCGAACATAAGAAATGTACTTTCGTACAATTTTCATTGATTCCTTAGATAATGTTGTTAATTCTGTTAAAAACATAGCAAATATAAGTTCGCAAACTTTTTAGTCCACATAATGTAACGGGTGGACAACAACGGAACCCCACATTGTGCGTGGCCCGCCATGCACTTGCCCGCTTTTTTTATCACAATTCATGTGTTAACTTGTAAAACATAAGGCTGAAGTTACACATATCTTCCAGGTAAGTAATAACTTTTCCTTATTTATTTATTTATTTTAAGCCTTTATTAAACGATAGTTTACAAATATATTACTTATTTTATTATATTGTAGACATCGACATCATCGTCCTGCCTCCCGGCATAGGCCTCCTCCAAGTTTCGCCAAATTTTCCTATCTTTGGCTTTGTTTCGCCAAGTGGCTCCTGCCACATGTTTTAAGTCGTCTTCCCATCTTCGAACCTGTCCTCCTCTTCTTCTCTTCCCCACTTTTCCTTAACTATTCTATCAATCAAACAATTCTGTTCTATTCCATCAGCCTGTGTACGGCGAACCTATAAGGCTGCTCTCATGTCGTGCCTAGCTTAATTACTTGAACTCATGCGCATCGTGACATCTGCTCCGCGCCTGCGAATTTGTTTAATAAAGTGTTTTCTTTACTCACGGAACAATTGTAAGGCGACTTCCTGATTTGTCGGTGCGGAGGCAGTACGATATGAGAAAAGTGTCAAATGCCAGTGTCAGCTGTCAGTCGACGCGATACCATTTTTTACTACGCCCCTACATTTAAATGAGTGCTTCCTGACTGGCGCGGGATGCGCGGTAGCGGGACGATGCGAAGGGGGTACTGCTCCGCTTTTGCGCATGATATTACTACTGCGCAAACGTAATACTGACAGTATTATGTCAAGTGAGAATCTTTGCGACGTCAGTAAGTTTACGTCAAAGAAGAAAATGACACAATATCGATCCCGCCCCGCCAAATCAGGAAGTCGCCTTACGGACTTTGAAGGCTGTAAACAAGATGTTCATGTGATACTTTGACTGTGGCCTTTGACCCTAAGGTGGTCTGAAAGAAAAATGTTCTTTAGCGATAAGACCGGCTGTTTTTTGCCTTTACTTATTGTGATTTTTAAGGCTTCGTACCCAAAGTGTCATCGTCTGTCACAAAATTTGTTCCGAAGAATTTTTTGACTTCCCATTGTCCTACGAACTTGAAATTTGGTGACAATGTTCACTTTTACGTATATTTTAACAACAAATACTAATATATTGATATTCCACATTTTTTCATTCAAATTACCAACCTTATTTTTCCTATTAAAACAAACTTAATTTTCCGGTTGGTTCGGAACCCTAAATGTGCGGAGTCCGACTGTAAGTACTGTGTTCTTTAATTAAGGTGAGAAATAAGGTTATTTGTATTGTATTTACGGTCTAAGAAAACAAGGTCTAACAATACGGATCGTGATATTCGTGATACAAGTGCGTCACTGTTGACGACACACTCACACTTACAACTGTATACCATCGCTTGGCTCGATAGTCGCTTAGTGTCACCCACACTACTAACTGATGTACTTTTGCCATACCTGGCGCAGTATATAATTAAGTATATCATTGTATTGTAGGCAGGAACGCTCGTGACCCAGCGGCGCCTGCGGACCGCGTGCGCGGTATACAAGGTTAAGCAACGTGGGCAGCGGTCAGTAGTTGGATGGGTGACAGCTTTGAGTGGTTACTAACTGAGCCCTCCCGTGATTTGGAAGGCACGCTAAGCCGTTGATCTCGGCTGTTGTCTATGGCAGCAGTCGTTAAGCCAAGTTGGAGGCCTTCGGGCGGCTTGAGAACTTCTAACAGTCAAGTTGCCCATGCCCACTCACTTGACAAAGCCTAATCCCAATAAGGTCCAGTTTCCCCTCGGGTTGGAAGGTCAGATGGCAGGCGCTTTCGTAAAAACTAGTGCCTATGCGACATCTTGGGATTAGGTAGCGGACCCCAGGCATCCATCAGGATGCAACTGTACTGGGATAACGCTAGGAGGATGATGATGTATTGTAACGAAAAGATCATGCCAGTTTCTCATCATGTAATTGGGCCTTAAAAGTAAATTAATTAAATGTTAATGTCTATGGAATGTAACACGTTTTTAGATAAAGCTTCGCACGAGACTAGGACTACTAATAAATTATTTTCATTTCATAATTTCACTACGAGAGTCAAAACTTTAGAACAATTTGTGTGATGCATTCGCCACTGCGCCAAGAATCCTGGCTCAGATGTAATTCAATGAGGCAAGAAGTTCTTTAAAAACTAGAATTATTATCCACGTCATTTGGTATTCCACTCGCGTAAAAAAGGACACCAATTATGCGTATACGCGAAACGAAACGGAATAACGAATTGGAAACAACGCAATCGCAATAGTTACGTGTCATGCGAAAATCGAGGGAAATGTTGGTATTGATATACTAGCATCTAACGTCAAAGAGTTGTTCCATACGTCATTGTGTCAAGCCCGCTCGTTGCATAATGCATCGTTTCCATTACACTACGAATTTTAACATAAACCCGATGTTAACGTTTCTTTCATGAATAAAATGCAATTTTTTAGCCGTCGTCGGAGTCAGGCTTTAGCATGTACGAAGCTCGTATAGGCGGGATGTGATGGGACCGCTTTTTACTTGATACTGGCACTGGTATTTGGATAAGGGCGCATCTTACTATCAAATCTATGTTCACTTACACCCTTGTCGTCCCAAAATTACGGGCTCGTGATATGGGAGCGACTGGTGTTACGCTAAAAACTAATGTGTAGATGTTTTACGATACGTCTTATGATAAAAACTATGGTGAGGTGCAAGGCCTAATATAACTGAATAAGAACCGACTTGGCGCAAAAAATGGAATGTCTCGCGAAATTTCTTTTAATAAGCGTATTTTTAAATTGAGCGGCAGTTGTGAACGAGTGTAAATCAATGTCGATTCGTTCTTTTGTTTCATAATCAACTTTATAGGCGATTGTCGCCAAACAAGGGATCTTTATACCAAATTAATTCTATTTTTCTAATGCAATATATAAAGAAAAAATAAACTAGACCATAATCAAAGGCTGTCTTTATTGCTGAAAATCTGGCTCGTCAACCTTTTGGGTGACTTTTGTGGCTCTTTCCAACCCACCCTGTCCTCAATCGTTTTATTTTCAATGCGGTTTTGATTTTGTTAACATTCGATTTTGTAATGCTGATTTATTTTTGGCAGACCTCGTTAGTGATGGCGAGATGAGCTAGACTCCTTTTTGAAAGAATGTCCAAAGACTGTTCAAGATCGGAAAGAATGGAAAAAGTGAGGGGCGGACCTTTGTCCAGCAGTGGGACACTATAGGCTCGTAATAATAATTTATTTTTAATTGTGCAGTATAAATAATACTTAGACCACTAATAATATTATGAATTTATACTCACACTCATACTCATACACTTTATTTATAATATTGTTAAATATTACATGTCACATTAAAATTCTGCATAACACATTGAAATAACATTATCTTAGTAGGTACAATTCTTTTACTAGATTTTTTTTTCATATAATGAAATAACTTTAAATATTATTTAATATTAATGTAATTGTAAATTGACATCCTAAATTAACCCTATGAAAATGTTAAAATATGACCTAGTTATTAAGATGACATTGTAATGCCCTTACAGGGTAGCGTACGATACCAAATTATTGTAACACCATGTATTTATATGCATCAAACTGTACATGTATACAATGAATACATGATGATGATGAAAATAATGTAGGCGCCAATTTCCAACAAAAGGGTCCTTTTGGTTATACCAATGAGGCTACATTCCTTAATAAAGTATATAAATAAACTATTTACATCGACAATAAGTAACCGCTATTTAGAGAATGACATATATTTCTACACGTCGATCGAAAGCTGGCTTTTTATGTACCTACTGCAATGACTTTCATACTTTGTAAGAAAAATAAGAGATCTAGTAACGATGCTATTTTTCATGACTGACTTATTTATTTCAGAACCAAATACAATGTATTATATTGCTATGTTGCGAAAGCAGGTGAAGAAAATTCAAATATGAAGGTTTATTCAGAACTTAGCACCATTGTATCAAGAATATTATGAATTAAAGATAGGTTCAATTCATGTGGAACATTCGACTTAAATAGCTAAATAACTTGTTGCAACAATGCGCCATATAAAGTGGGCACGTAAAAGCAGTTTTCTAATGTATATACTTATTGAAGCCTTATTGAGCTTACTATGGAACTAGTTCGATTTGTGTAAGATTGTCCCTCTAATATTATCTTATTTATTCAAATATAAATAGGTACTTCATACCAATAAAAATAAAGCAATAAAAGGGGGCCGTCAAGGTCATAGACGGTCACGGTTTGGGGATACGACCGTCCAAAATATAATGGAGAGACCTATATCGTACTTAGGTTAAGTTGATTAGTATATATTAATTTTTTGGTTGTCCTGAAAATCAGCGTCACGACATGACATATGTCATGGCGTATATCAGTCGTGGCATATGCTGAGTGGCGACCTTTTTGGTGTAATAGGTACCCACTTTGTTCAGTACCTTCTATTCTATTATTGTATTTCTTCATTTACACGAAATAAATGTATTTCTTCTTCTTCTTCTTCACTTGTGGGTTCCGTAGGAGATCCCAGAGCTGAGAAATGGGCAGAGAGACCATTGGGGGTTTTTAGACAGTGCAAGTCCAACATAATCCGCACTTTCCCCGCGGAAGTATCCATATTTGATATTCGTCGATTCAAAAAAGTGGCATTAGAAACTTAAAGTAAATATCATAACGGACTAGCACTTCAGTGGAGTTCAAACTGCACTTGTGAAGTCGGTTAGAATAACAGTTCATTTGTAACATTCCTTCGTCATTTGTGGGTTGAATAGTTATGAATTAGGTTCATAACGTTTTATGATAATATACTTACGACTTTCCTCACAAAAAGGGCAGTGTATTGAGTAATGGCGATTGTTGTTGATGTACAAGAGTAACAGTATTGACATACACATTAGTTTACAATACATAAATAATTTAGATTTGACAAGACAATCTCTTTTCACTATTTTGTAGAAAAAGTAGGTAAAGTGAAAGAGGGACTTTTGATTAGAGCTGAGCGTTTTTTTCAATAAGCGTTTCGTAAAACGCTTTCGCTTACAGTAACGGAATAACAGTTTCTTATGAGAACAAAAAACAGTTTTTATAAAAACGACCACCAAAGCTGCAATGCATCGCAACAATGAAACTACACTACATGAAAATAGAAACGAAACGCAAAACTGACATAACCTATAACTTTCATTGATGTAGCGATCGAAACGACGAAACGAAACAAAACTTAGCTTTGTTCGGGTGGGCGCGCTTTGTGCCAAAAACGTTTTGTATTGATGATTGACAAAAATGCGCTCTATTCGCAAGATGTTAAGGCTTAATTTTGAAAATTCATTCATAAATATTTCTTTCGTTCGTTTCGTTTTGTCGGGCGCCGCAGTGAAAAAAAACTAGTTACTTTTGAAACTGTTTCCAGATAATGAAAAGCTGTTACGTTTCGTTACACTTAAAAGTCGCAACGACCCAGCTCTACTTGATCCTTATTATTCAGGTATTTTAAACAACATTTTCAGCCTATAATAGGCCATTGCAGAGGTCTAGTTCCTAGGCTTATCTAAACCAGAAAAGCCTTACAAAAACAAATATACCAATGAATAATTTAGCTACCTGTACGGTCAACCAATTTGATTTCTGGGCCACTTCGTACCTTGTCACAGTGACATTGATATAAGATCTCTAGCGGTTTTCATATTGATTTTCACTGTGACAAGATACGAAGTGGCCTAGAAATCAAATTGGTTGACTGTACAAGGGTCACTTTAAAAATAAATAAGGGTAGAGTGACGACATGTAGGCAGTCGAAGTTAGACGAATAAACAATTTTTACTCCCAAAATTTAATTCTTCACTTACCCACTCATAGATACCTCCCGTCGATTTCTATGCTCTGTTTACAAATACAAACCTGCTTCAAAGTACGCTTCTTATACAAATACGCTGTGATTTGCTATTCCATCCCATTCCATTGTGTGCCCGCGCCTAATATTTGTTGTTTGTCGCCCAAGACAAACTGAGCGTGTGCTGCCCAGACATGTTATAGTATAAAGTTAGATAAGTTACTGCCTACCTCCTACCTGGTAAAGGTCGCGGGAGTCCGCAGATGCGGGTGGCGCAGAACCGGTCATTGTGGCACTCTTTGGGGGAGGCCTATGTCCATTAGTGGACGTCTTTCGGCTGATAAGTTACTATTTATAACGACTATGAGGCCTATTCCATAGGTCCTGCAGGGACTCTTCGTAGAGTAATAGAGGGCGTAGAATCTACAGTACCTTCACATTATATTATATAACTCTTTTGGGAATTTTCACTCAAAATTACCATTTCCGTTTTTCTCCAAATTTGGAAATACTTAATCAGCAAAGTATGTATAACAAAACTGCAAGCCTGCTACTGGCAAACAATAAATTAAATTTATAAGTGATTAGTGTCGTCTACCAAGACCATTGATTTCTGTAGTTATGGTACCTATGTGGCAACATGCGGAATCTATATAATAACAAGTCTGTGGTCACGTCCATGGAAGTCATAATGTTAACAGTACAGATAGGCATTGGACAGGATTTACTGTGCAGTGCAGTGTACTAATTTATACTGACCACCCGGGCAGATGCCTTGAAAGAACTGATGATATTATGGAAAATGTCAAAAATCTTCTTCTTGGTTTTTTGCTATTATTTCATAAACTAGAAAGAATTACGAAAAAAGCAAAACTTAGTTAAGGATGTAAGGAATCGATTAAGGCTAATATTGTCTCATTTGATAAAGGGCAAAAGGGGTTGAAAACGTTGCCGCCCTAAGCACTAATTCTGCGAGAAATTAGGCTACGGACGACTGACTATCGCAACCAAGAATATTCCGGAAATTAGCAAGTGTGAATGCGCTCGCTTAATGAGCATGCTAGTATTTAGTATGACACTAGCATGCTTATCCCAAGCAAACGTATACAGCTCCAGATCATGCTCATCTTAAGTATGATAATAAGTATTATTTTTAAGTGATAATTTTAAGCATGCGTAACAGTATCTATCCAAGACGGAGATGGCGGGACGACCTAGACGCATTTCATAACGATTGGCCAGAGATTACTCAAGATCGTGACGAGTGGAGATTAAGAGGGGAGGCCTTTGCCCAGCAGTGGGACACCATATAGGCTATTAAAAAAAAAAAAAAAAACAGTATTTTAAGCGACTTGAAAACAATCGTTAGAATCAACCCCAAATCTAGCATCAACAGGTAACTTAGGACCACCAACGTCGCCTAGAACCGCAAGGTAATTATTACCTAACCCGCTACACCCACGGCCTTATTCTTACGTGAGAACGTCTCGTATAATAAATATCATTGATTATACCCCGCTGACGTTTCAATTCGATAGTCCTTTACGTAGAACAGAAACGGCTTAAGTGTCCGTACTTAACAAAATACTTCCCACATAACGTATCCTTCCTTTGGAGTTTCCATTGCTTATCACTTTCCTGTAGTATTGATCGATTTAGTGGCGCATATCGTTGCGATCTCGGAGTATAATTTTACTAAGATCCTGATGGAAAAAGGCAATAAGCGAATTTTAAGTTAGTTTACATGTAGACCTTTTTCTTTGAAGCTTTGTCACACACAATGGACGGTTAGGCTCGGAGCGTTTGGACTTTAAAAAGGTGTACTTACAGTGGACCACCCTTATTAAAGTAATATTGGCAATGTTAGCACTGAAACAACGCAGTAGATAGTAAGTTTTACTCGGACAAAGTCGCGGGCAAAAGCTAGTAGAAGATAAAATTCTAATGAAATGTCAAGTGACGAAAGTGGGTTAGCATCAGCTCGTCTAAAACGCAACTGGTAGAAATAGCAACTCGTCTAAAACGCAACTGGTCACTGTATCAAAACGCAGCTAAATATAAGTCGCCTAAAAAGCAAATGGTCTAAAATACATGTCTTAGGTCTAAAATAAATGTATTTTAGACCATTTGTTTTTCAGGTGACTTGTATTTAGCTGCGTTTTGGTGCAGTGACCAGTTGCGTTTTAGACGAGTTGCTATTTCTACTCGTACCAGTTGCGTTTTAGACGAAATGATACTAACCCATGAAAGTGAGTTGGCTTGACTGACTGATTTGATTCTGTTTCTAGTAGCCTTGATTGGCTTGGATAAAACGGAGACACTTCGCTCACTCGATCAATAAACTGAACTGTAATGACATCATTGTTTGATGATGCATGCACTTATTGCATTTATCCATTGAAACGTATTGTCAAAGGTTCCTTCATTGTTCCTGCGCCTTATCGCTTCCATCAGTGCAGTGTGCACAACAGCTTACTTTGAAAGGAAAATCGCTTTACTTATGTCTGTTTGCTTACGGAGTGTCGAGGTCTGCAATTTATTTGATCGTTTTATTTTATTATTGCAAATTGTTACGAGGAACGGACGATTCAGTATAGTAGGCTTGAGCTGGTACTTCATTCTAGCTAAAAATCATAACTTGTACAGTCAAGTGCAAAAATGATGAATGAATCCTCTCCTAAATATGTACCAAAACCTTAATTCACCGGCATAATACTAGACTGTACATGATAATAAATTTCAAATTAAAGGAAAAAATTAAAAAGTTAGGCCGATCAGAATTGGAACCTGCATACGCCGCCAATACGGCTCTACCCACTGAGGTACTGGAGCAACCATGCTCTAAATTTAATTAAATTTCAATTAATTTTAGGGCCGAGCATAAAATTAATTATGAACATGATCATAATTTTGTCGATACCGACAGTGTTTTGTTTGGCTATTTATAATAGAGAAACAAATTCTTCGCGAAGACATGGAAAAAGTCTACAAATAAAACTATATTCTCTTCTCTTAAATAATCCAAAACGAATTAAATGTAAATATTGAAATTCTTTATCTACTTGATCGACTATATACAATATTTTTCCATCATAAATTGCATTTTTTATGAGAGAGTCTTTTCATTGTTTGCCCTGCTGGGTAACAAATTGTCTCCACCATTATTAAAGTATTTAAAGTAACATTAACCTTTAAAACACGTGTGACATTTGCGGCGTAATTCCTTCGATAAAATCGATACTTTGTTATCTTATTCATAAATCCGAAGCAATCGATTACACACGTCGCGTCTGACGAGGGATCAATATAATCGGTTTAAATATCCAATCAATTACAGAAGGCATTATCTCTGTTTGAAGTTCATACAGCATACCTGCTTTCTTATTTACCGGTATGGAAGAAAGTACACTTAAAATTACTTAAGTTGGCCGAGCTGTGCCAAGATAATACATTGAAAAAGCAACTTTACAGATTAAGCTAGAAGATAAAATATCTATTACCAGATTTGAAACATTTTGGCTGATAAAATGGAGTTAAACCATACTTTGCTGGTTTGATATAAGCGTTAGAACGCTTTGGTTTTGGACAGCAGTGAAGGCTCCCTGCTTCGATTGTTATTCTAATATGCTTTGTATTCTGTTATTAATGTCACATATGAGATATGATAGTTACGGTTAATTTGTTTATATGATAGCAACAAAGTATAAAACATTCCATGTTAGTTCGAATTCGAATACTGATAGCGAAGAAAACAGCGGTAGATATTAGATAGACAAGAAAATCCTCACCCAGAAACCGAGTCACACCCCCGTATGATCGTTTCATTTCGTCTTGACCTCTACAAAGTCATTGTTTTTTGTGACGTACCTACCGATAGTTTTATTGGTTAGTAAATAAGATCGGATTCAGTATCGTACAAGGTTGGTTATGCGCGCATGTTTGTCTACCTCTACCTGCATGTTGCTGTTTTAATTGTGTGTGTGTACCTGATATTTTTTTGTGTGGTGTGCAATAAAGAGTAATTAAATGCAAGACTGTTGTTATTACTAACGCAGCAATCATTTAATTATTTTAGACGCTCGGTAACATTGCGTGCCATCCATGAAGGCGTGCCCCTCCACAGCCGGCGCCGTACAACTGCGCACAGATTAGTATGAGATTCGCTGTGGAGGGGCGCGTCGTCGTGGATGGCGCGCACTATAAAGACGTGGTACAGACTCGACTGACAGCTGACAGCTTTTTACACGACTGCCCAAAAAAAGGAGTGTAATGTTTTCAGGTTTCATGTATGTATTATGTATGTATGTGAACTTTTTTTGTTCCCCCAGAACTTCTCAACGCCTTAACCGATTTAGATGTGTGAGGTATCGTTGGAATCCTTACGTCATCCCGGGTGACATAGGATATGTGACGTTGCAATAAAAACAATATGGCGGACTGTAGACTCCATTTTGAATGTTCGGTAAAAAAATTTTTTTTCTATCCTAGCATGTAAGGTATCAACATGAAGTATTTGAAGAGACGATTCCAAAAATATATATAACGTATATGTTTCAAGCAAAAAAATGTTCGAAATAAAATAATAGGTAATTATAAAAATTAAAAACACGACTGCATTAAAAAGATAAAAACAAGTTTCCTAATAAAGAACTCAAGGAAATATATTTTGTTTGCAGTCGGGAACCTACTATATACAAGTAAAACCAAAATATTAGGTCCCACGACTGCAAACAAAATATATTTCCTTGAGTTCTTTATTAGGAAACTTGTTTTTATCTTTTTAATGCAGTCGTGTTTTTAATTTTTATAATTACCTATTATTTTATTTCGAACTTTTTTTTTGATATCGTACCGCGTTCGCACCAACAAGTATAGTTCGTGTCATCCACGAAGGCGCGCCCCTCCACAGACCATTACGCATAGATTAGTATGAGATCCCATTTATATGCTGAAAGAGAGAGAGAGAGAGAGAGAGCGAGAGTATGAGATCCGCTGTGGATGGGCGCGTCGTTGTGTATGACACGCACTATAGGCGGCTGATGCCGAAACCGTCTGAGAACCGCATCAGTGTGACAACTGCCTTAAGAATGTCGCCTAACCCTAGTCTTTAAGTGGGTACTGGGTATAGTCACAAACATTTGCCAATGTTCGCAGCTTGGACGTGTAATTTAAATCGGAACTGACACGACATCTCGTAACATTTGCCACCGGCGTAGTATAAAAAAAACATCGGATAATTACACGGGTAAATTACAAACATGGCAACATGGCAACAATTACAAAAATGTATCTACTCTACGTCCTTGAAAAAAACTCAAATACTAAACATTTCCCAACTGTGGCGTACTGGGACTCAAAAGGCGAAGATTTCACTTCAGTATGGAATAAGATTATTCCCAGATAATGAAGACTGGTGGTCTCCACCCAACAATTACCGTCAAGTTTAGACATTAATTAAGGTTTCCATTAAGGGTTAGTCAAGTTCTGCTTTACGATGTCTCTAGGCGTAGCTATACAGCATAGAAGACGTGCGAATTACATTCTGTTTATAATGCTTTTAACGTGAAGATTTATATGTATGTGGCTATGTTGCTGGTACTGATTATACGGCCTTCTTTTGATACATATATGTTTCTTGGTTAAGGTAAAGTATCATTATTAATGGACGTTTGTTTAACTTTAATAGTACATTACTTACCAAGGGCGATAAAACAAAGAATGTCTTAGATCGCAGGTATTTTACGCCCGAGCCGAAGGCAAGGGCGATAAATATGCGATCTGAGGCTTTCTTTATTATCGCCCGTGGTAAGTACAAAATTTTATGTCACCCCCTGGCCAGGAAGTGGGTTTTTTCGCGCGCGGAGCGTGCGATAATGGCCACTTTATGGCTAGGTGTGACATAAAAAAATATATATATACCGTTAGTAGCAAGAGCTTTCCGTAGCCCAGCGGCCTGCGTATAAGCATAATTATGTAAGTACAAAACCCACAGCACACTTTCCCATTTATCTTAGCTAAATATGTATGTCATATTGATACAAAATGATTATGTTTAACAGTCTCTCCATCTGTGTAAGTAATTTAAATAATTTGCCCATTTGTCGATGCCACATACGATTTTAAAGATCCCTTAAAGATACTTACACCCACTTGGCGTTAAATGAACCTTCATAAGATTGAATTCCCGATACGTTCGATACTTTCAAGTAGGCAGTAATATCAGAACGATAGTACACTGACAATTCGTAAACCTTATTGTTTGAAGCCGCTCAACCAATTTCACTGGAGCGTTGAGCCGCTCACCCAATCTCACTAGAGCGGTGAAGCCGCTCAACCAATTTCACTGGAGCGTTGAAGCTGTTCAGCTCAACCAATTTCACTGGAGCGTTGAGCCGTTCATCCAATCTCACTTGAGCGTTGAAGCCGCTCAACCAATCTCACTAAGAGCGTTGAAGCCGCTCATCCAATATCACTGGAGCGTTGAAGCTGTTCAGCTCAACCAATTTCACTGGAGCGTTGAGCCGCTCACCCAATCTCACTAGAGCGTTGAAGCCGCTCATCCAATTTCACTGGAGCGTTGAAGCTCTTCAGCTCAACCAATTTCACTGGAGCGTTGAGCCGCTCACCCAATCTCACTAGAGCGGTGAAGCCGCTCAACCAATTTCACTGGAGCGTTGAAGCTGTTCAGCTCAACCAATTTCACTGGAGCGTTGAGCCGCTCACCCAATCTCACTAGAGCGTTGAAGCCGCTCAACCAATCTCACATACAAAGCAATTTGGATGACATTAAATACTTCCTGTAGTGCTTATATCTCACGAGCGCGGGTTGGCCATAGTTGTAGTTGTGACACATACGAACACATGGACAACGTGAACTCATAGCTCCTACGCTGACGAACACATAGACAATGTGCATGTATAGCTCAACACACAACCATGACTCAACCACGCTGTTGAGATAAAAGTATTCTAACTAAAATCTGTTTTGTGCCTTTCTTACAAACATAAATATGGAATTGACAGATAAGGGCAAAATAATTTTAGCGGCCATTTCACTAAATAGTTAAACGCAGTTTTTAAAGCAAGGGGTTTTATATAAACGGGCATGTGGTCCTTCGAACCGGATGTTATTTAATGCAATGGTACAGAACATTCTCAATATAGTTCTATTTGTAAAAATACGTGCCACAGTATTAGGCTTTGGTTGCTTTACATACTGTATAGGTACATTATTATATTACGTAGTAAATTTATCTGACAAAAACTTTCAAAACTTGTATTTTCAATATAACTAGATTTTGTAATTGTCCCCTAGGGATTCAGTCTCACTAGCATAGGAATTGACGCTGCAAAAACCCATTTCATATTTGATTTATCACTACTCCCGAGATCACCTATAGCTTGTAAAACCGATTTATAATCCTTCTGATTTATTACACGGTAAAACTTTTATGTATCCAGTTATAACACGTTTATGACACTTTTCTATTGGAAGATAATCCGTCTGCTTTTATTATTTGACAACTTTAAATGCGATGATTTAGTGCGTGTTCGGTTATAAATTAACTATGGTTCAATACCTTTCAGGTATAGAGGTAGAGGAACAGTAGGATTCCTATGAGTTTGACATTTTGTTCTTACTGCCTTCATTGGATATTCTAATTTATCACTAATGTATATAATAGTGTTTATATTACAAACAAATGATTTTTAGACAGTTCATATTCAATGGAGTAAGAGCATAATGCCAATGTTAAGCGAGCAATGCAACTGGGGAAGTTAATTCACCTTACAGAAGACTGCAGCCATAACACCTCCACTACTTGCTCATAACATATTTTATGTCACACCTGGCCATAAAGTGGCCATTATCGCACGCTCCGCGCGCGAAAAAATCCACTTCCTGGCCAGGGGGTGACATAAAATTTTGTACTTACCACGGGCGATAATAAAAAAAGCCTCTGATCGCATATTTATCGCCCTTGCCTTCGGCTCGGGCGTAAAATATCTGCGATCTGAGATTCTTTGTTTTTGTTTCATTCTTTGTTTTATCGCCCTTGGTAAGTAATGTACTATAATACCTATATCGTGTTGTGTTTCAGGGGGCGAGTAAGGTTGCTAGAGACAGAACTGAAGGCCTAGCCCGAAGCCAAATCGAGGAATGTCGCTCGAATTTAAGAGGCAGTAAATTTTTTCCGTACAAAAAGCGGCAACTTTTTCCACCTCCTAATCCTGAACCGATTTGCATGATTTTTTGGAAATGTTGTAAGTATCATTAATTAATAGGTTTATACGTTTTGATTTTTTGGAAATATTGTATACAATTGAAAACATGGACCCTTAAAGTTTCGATTTTTTGACACGAAAACTTCGCCCTGGTTTTTTTGCAATTATGTATTTCATAAACTAGAAAAAATTACAAAAAAAAAACAAAACCTTATAAATAAAATAATAAAATAAATAAATATTTGTGGACAATCTTACACAAATCAACCTAGTCCCAAACTAAGCTTGTAGTATGGGTACTAAGCGACGATATACATACTTATATAGATAAATAAATACTTAAATACATAGAAGACATCCAAGACCCAAGAACAAATATTCGTGCTCATCACACAAATAATTCCCCGGCCGGGAATCTAACCAACTAAGCTAAAGCGGTCGTCCTAATACCCAAATTATAAACGGGAACAAATAAAATGATCACCTAAATAACTTTTGATATCATCAAATTTTCGAACCCTAAAATAAGGTTGAACACTCAAAAAAATTTATCGATCAGCAATTCCAAGTCACCAAAAAAATTCTACCTATTTTTGCAGCACTTGCACCTATTTTACTTATTGCGTTCCTATAAATTTATAATCGCATCAAAAAAATTGTCAAGTACCACCAAAAACACTAAACTACCACCTAATCTCATGCACCTTTTTTCATTAGAATTACATCCAAATATTATACACATCGCATGCTACATTTTAATAAACAGTTACAAATTAATTGTTTTTAGCATTATAAATATTTTAGTCATTTCCAAAATGTTATAAATTAGAAAGTAAAATTCTAAATTAATTTAAAAAGCAACGCGCAATGTGGCTGTGTGAAATAATAACACGTATACTGCTATCTCACTCAATCAAATACCAAGAATTGTCTGAAGCATAAAACCTATTCATATGTCGTTAGAGTGAAAGGTACCTATTGCTGTTTCATTCTAACTACCTATTGCTGATGGTTTACGAACTGCAAGAAGTTTTATTATTAATTTTTTAATGCGTTGACGTGAGCGCGTTTGATTGAAAACTTTTTTTTGAAAATGAGTTTTGTTGATTTATTAAATTGTTAGTTTGTTATGAAAATGGATAAAGGTCCTAAAATGAGTTTACTTTATTAATTTAGATAGACTTTCATGGAAAAATTAAAGGAAGTTAATAGGTAGAAATAGGTATAGGTAGGTTTAGGTTATGTTAGTTTTGCATCGGCCCGAAGGGCCAAAACAACTCAAAATAGGAGCTCCGCGCCAGCGGAGATCCGTTAATACTGTTCCAATGTCCACTAGTCTGAAATAAAAATAGATGTCATAGAAAAATACTACTACCTAGGCAAATTGACGATTATCAGCGAATAGAGTAGAGGCAAAAACATCTGAGAACAAATAGCTGTATGCGACCAGTAAGGAAAGCACTGTTGAAAATATATTAAATTAAATTATGTAATGTACGTGTCTCATTAAAAATACAGAAATTTTGAAGCTTCTATAAAATAAAATCATTTAGCGCTGTCTTGCTCGCACGCGGTGCGACGTGCGAGCGAGACGGACCGTATGGAAAACCGCATCAGTGTGCAAGCAATGAGGTTAGACTAGATTGGAACTGCTTTGCGCGTCGGGCGTTAAAAAACAATTGCAGCTTGAAATTTGGTGATCATGTAGTATTTCTGGGTATCGAAAGAATTATTTGGGTGTAAATAATTTTAATAGGATTACGAGCCCTGTAATATTTGGATGTAAATTATATGAAATTTGGTGTTTGAAATTAGGTGATCATTAAGTATTTTTGGGTAGTGACTAATTTATTTGGTAACAATTTAATTTAATAGGTTATCGACATGTTACTTCTTTAAGTTGCACTTTATATTTAAAAGGAGTTGAAAATTTGGTGTCAATCTAGTATTTTTGGTAATCAATGTAATTTTTCAGAGCATCATTCGGCAACTAATTTGGTGGTTCGTTAAATGCTACCCATTATAAACCTAGTTAAAGATGTAAGGAATCGATCAAGGTTAATATTGTGTCATTCTTTAAGACAATTGTGAACCTATCGTGCGAGCGAGAACAGGCATTCTGGAATAATCTTGCGTGCGATAGAGACAGGCGTCGCCTTCGCCTAATTTCTCGCAGAATTAGTGTTTCGGGTGGCAACGTTTTCCACCCCTTAAACCTTTATCAAATGAGACAATATTAGCCTTGATCGATTCCTTACATCCACGCGTGTTAGAGCGGGAAGTTTTCAGTGGGACTGCCTTGCCTTAAGTAGAACGATCGAACGCTACAATAATATACAATGAGAATCGCATGCAATTTCTCGCACCGTGTAAATGGGGCTTTTGTCTCTATCTGTCAACATGAATCTTCAAGTCAACGTTTATTTATAACGGACATGTTTTAAAAAAGTTACCAATACCTATGAATTAGTCAATAGCCCAAATGCATGCAAATTTTTGAATCGTTAATGGGCCTAAAGCCTCGTTGAGACGTTACGAGGCTATCATTAACCGTTGCCCGAGTTTATGCCGCCGTCATGGCCCGTTCCCTCAATTATCCATCTCGCAATCTCCCCATTGTTGTCGAAATTTAAAACAAATTTCCTGTACGAGGGGGGTCGCGTTTTTCTGCCCTGCCAAATTGGATAAGAACTGTAATTACTCGTTTAACGTTTCAGAACGTTGCCTGTTGGTTTGTGGGCATTTGTGTTGTTGTATTCACAAGTTGTTTCGCCTCAACTCATTGGTCTCAGCCAGTATACCTTGTCGCTGTATTTATAATAACAAAGCTTAATCAGAGGGCTGACTTACGCTGGTCATCTTGACGCGAGCTGAGCTGTATTGTGAATGCCCCGGATCTTTGGAGGGGTTTATGAGACGGAACGCATTCTTGGGGGGCTGAAGAATAGCTCGTGTCTGTGCTGTTTATAAAAAATGCAATTATAGTGCTGGCAATTTTCATTTGTTTCTCGTTTGTTTACGAGATCCGGGACGTGTCTTTAAGATAGAAAAATGGCTACTGTCTGAATAGTTTCGGTATAAGAGTTAGCAACCCGAGCTACTTGGATCGATATGAATTCTCAGAGAAAGACATTTTAACAAGTAAATCTTTTGAGTTTTTAGCGTTATTACTGACAAGAATCATGAATAATAGACAGTAATTTACAAAATTGGCGATTTAAAGACTTTATTAATTATTAGAAATGTTTTCATTTATCTCATTTTATCCAGTTTTATTAAAATGTCATAATGAGTGCAGTAGAAAATTTAAAGTTAACAGATAATAAAATTGAAGAAAGTAGTTATTATATATATATAGAACAAAAATATTTGTGTAAATAAATAAATAAATGTCTATCCGTTAATTTCTTAATATTAAATAATTCTTTGTTAGTTATTTATTATTAATGTTTTGTTTTTTTGTTTATATATACTGTGTGTTTTGTGTTATTTAAATGTTTAGTTTTCGTTTTATATTTATTCTGTTAATTTCTTAGTATTCATTTATTAGGTATTAAAAATAAATAAATATACGTAGATCAAAAATATTTGTGAGTTAATATCGAATATCTTTAGACAAAAATCTACCCACTATAGATTTTTTTTATTTTGAAAAAAAGTATTCTAACAAAAAAGTTTTTAAACGTTCAAAATTGGAATCGCGTAAATTGAGTCCATCGCAACCATTTTATACCGAAATAAAACCAAAGTTACTATCAAACATCCAACCATTAAGTGGTAAATGCAGTCTTGGATATCTGATAATCGGGAGCATCAGTGGTGCACTTAAAAAGGTCGTATGTGCCTGTTGTACCAGTACAGTTTACGACATTTGGAAAATTAGCCGAGTTGACACCATGAGTGATGGCATTCCGTTTCGCGGTGATTTATTGTGAACGCAAGATTATGGCCGGTAACTTCTGTATGGTGTTAGGTTAGAGATATTGGGCTACTGGATGTGATTCGGTTACACAGAGCGAAAAAAAATACTAATTAATTAGTAAGTCGCTTTATAGCGATAAGACCGCCTGTTGTTACCTACTAGTTTTAAGGATTATTTATGTTAATCACTCGTTTATGGTGCAATAAAGAATATTTATTATTATTATTAAGTTTTAGTGAATCCCAGGACAAGGAGATTATATACTGACGGTTACAAACCAGTTTTTGATAATAGTAGTTATTTACTAATACCAAAAAAATTGTCCTTAAGTACTAAACTGTTTTGTAACCGTTATTATAATCTCCTTGTCTTGGGATTCACTAAAACTTACTAATAATTAGTATTTTTTTTCGCTCAGTTTATTTATTACCTGTTATTATGTACCTAGTTTTTAAGTTTCAAACACAAATGTATGTTTGTTCCTGAATTCAATAAATGAAATTAAAGAACTTTTGGTGCGTCGGATTCCGATTAATTGTTTGAAAAAAATCTCAAAAAAATCTTATTCTTTTAAACCATAATTGCACTTATAAGTAAACTTATGATTCCATCCGATTTCAGTAAACTATGTGAAATTGTTTGACTGCAAATTATACCTCTATGTTAATTCAGTATAGGAACGTTAACTGACATCGTTTACAAATCGTATGATTATATTAATAAGGTTATGAGTAAATTGAAAATCAAAAAGGCAATTTATTAAGACGTCAACATGCGGAAAATCAAAATTAGGATACAGCGCTCTCCAAAACTTGTATGCATTATAAAACTCTTATTTACAAAAGACGTAACTGGAGATATGGATATGTTGGAATTCACCCTTTCCTAAATGAAGTATCTAGAGTATAAGAAAAATATACTTTATTTGAAGCGATATAAGGTACATTTTCTTACTGAATATTGTTCTCTGCTAACTTTTGCCAGTGCGCCGTCGATTTGACAGCCGAGATGTCAGTAGAAAATTGGATTTGTAAAATAAACATGTCGCTATTTCGGAGTGCAGTTACGATCAAACAAAATGATGCTTTAAACAATTACAACAAGATACTAAATGCCATAATGTCTGTTGCGAGATTCGCAGAAGTTTCTCGTCTGTTTGAAACTAAGGATTTATGATTATCGTCTTAATTTAAATGATGAATATTGTGCTTTGAGAAGGGTTTTGGATACCAAAGGTCAGCCGTTTGGGTATTAACACTTGCTTTAAAAATGATGATCTTTCAATCAATTTTCATACAAAGAAATATGATTTTAGTGGTGTCGTCGTGAGCGGTGGAAGATTACCCACCCGATGGACCGACGCGGTGAAGGGAACCTGACAAACACACATACAGACATCTTGTTTAAATTAAGAATGGGATTGCTCTTGGCCAGCATCTAGCCAAGGGGCAAAGATGCCTATTAACTCGAAAAAGTTTAGGTTATATGAACTCGGAAATACAGACGCTGGCAGGGAATTCCAAACCTTAGCAGTGCGAATTTCAATAATCGGAATAAATTATTCGAAAAGCTGAAGATAGAATGACACGGAGAGCTTTGATGAAACAAGTAACCGGCGATTTCTGTTGCGAACTTCAGTCACAAGGAATCGAGGAAGAAGAAGAAAAAACTATGACGTATGTTCATCAATCATCCTTAATTCTAGCTCTAAATCTAGTCTTCCTACACCAAATATGAGCTCAAGAGGGAAAACGCTAAAAACGCAGTGAATCCTCCAATTTATAAATTTATAAACTCGCACGGACGCGGAGCGCTCGTGGCCCAGCGGCGCCTGCGTACCGCTTGCGGTATCTAAGGTTAAGCAATGTGGGCAGCGGTCAGGATTTGGATGGGTGACCGCTTTGAGTGGTTACTAACTGAGCGCTCCCGTGCTTTAGAAGGCACGTTAAGCCGTTGATCCCGGTTGCTGTCTATGGCAGCAGTCGTTAAGCCAAGTTGGAGGCCTTCGGGCGGCTTGAGAACTTCTAACAGTCAAGTTGCCCACTCACTTGACAAAGCCTAATCCAAATAAGGCCTAGTTTCCCCTCGGGGTTGGAAGGTTAGATGGCAGTCGCTTTCGTAAAAACTAGTGCCTACGCCAAATCTTGGGATTAGGTAGCGGACCCCAGGCACCCTTTAGGATGCAACTGTACTTGGATAACGCTAGGGGGATGATGATGATGAAACTCGCACTAATCTCTTTTGGAGTTGCAGGCGTCTTTAAGCTGCGGTGCGGTGTCCGCTTAGCGTCAGGTGTCCCGGACGCTTGCTTGCCACCGTCATTGTATAAAAAAAGTTAGGAGGATTATTATTGTCTATATACGAGTTTTATACAAACTGCCATTGACTTATAATATGCAAACTGCCCATGAAAACAAATCAACTGCAAAAATAATGACCATAAAAGTTATACTCGTAGGTTGATTCCTAAATAATAACTGGCAATTATAATTTTGATAGCCGCATTCAATAAAACTGCCTTTGAGCAAATAAATGTTATTATACTTTCATGTCAATGCATTTAAAAACTTGTTTTATCATTACCTAGTTTATTTTATAGTATGATTGCAATTATCCCGTGGGATTTTAATTTTATACACGAATTAATTTCGTTTATATTTAATCGCAATTTACTAAGATAACTGCAGTTGAATAATTGATACAAATAAAGCAAAACCTTTTCAGGTGACATGGTCTTTTAACGTATATAATTCATTTAAGTGGTCTGTGTCTCAAGTTTTACGATTTTTATAATAACAAAACATGTTTTCATTTGCAGTTTCAATGCGTATAAAATTTGCATAAAGAATGTATGCATTTTTAATGGTTCATTAATCGTTCCGCAATGGGTAGCCCATAAACTTCCACAAGAACATACGCACCTTTTTTGAAAATTAATAATGGGATGGGCTCTTGGTCAGTATCTACCCAGGGGGCAAAGATGAGGCCGACGGTGAAGCGAACTCACCCAGAACTGTTAATCCGGAGCCAATAAAGTGAAAGGGGTGCGTGGTTGGAGAGTGGCCTAGGTAAAATCAAGGGGAAACCTCCGACACGACCACGCAATGCATTGGAACTGTTAAGGCGATATATTGATTGAAAGAGACGCGCATATGTTTTTCGTTCACGACAAAACGGGATGCAACACTCTCCGGGAATGGCTTTTTAGACTAATCTCGATAAATATCTGACTGCCTGCAGATTTATTAAATTTCCTCTTGTCAGTACCTAGATGAGGTAAAAAACCATCATATTAACATCACATTATAATCGTGTCTTTTAATAATGCGTTGTTTTAGTAGGCTGAGTAAAAAAAGGAAAATATAGAATCAACTTTGGATTTCTTTTCTATCGAGAAAATTTTAAGCAATTATGTTTCGGCTACTGTCAGTACCACAATCATAGTCAAGAATTATATATCTGAAAATCAGTCCCTATTGTTTCCTCGTATGGGCAGAACAGCGTTTCAAAGTTTCTAAATTTCTCAGTGTAACCTTAACTAACTAATGAGCTCTAGACCTCTCGATTGCCATTTGTTACGTTTCCACCCCCAATCTATCTGCCATTTTGAACAAGTTCACAAGTCAAGAACAATTTAACTACTTAAGAGATTTTTTGTCTCTCTCGGTGGCACGCGCATAGGACCTCTGTGGAATCTTTACTCTGTGCATAACACATACAACATGCGTTCGCTCCGCTGGGCATCAATGACGTGTAATTGACGTGACCGGTCGACGTGTCACGTCAACTTGACGCGTGACGGGCGCACAATGCGGGCGTGACGTCACCGTCAAAGTTTGACGTTTAGGGGAATAGCAGTGTTTTTGTATTGTTGATTGATTGAGATTAGCAGCATCATATGACTCACATGTGGTGGATGCATTGAGTATATAAGTATTGTAAAATTGTCGACGAGAATCGAACCCCTGGTCGTGTCTCTGGTTTGCCGGACCAGCGTGCTTACCTTTACCACCGAGACCACTACGTCATCCAGCGAATGTTTGCATTGTATTTTTAAGCCACTACTAGCGACCTCTCTGTATTTTCTTCAAAGGCTCACAGCCTTTCAAAACAAATTTTATTTAACAAAATAATTTGATTCGTAACAATAGTTGTTTTTAATTTTGCATCACTCTCTGGTTAAGGTAAGTGCGCCTAATTAGGCCCAGTTCCTCAGCTTGCTCACTTTCATAATTTCATACATAAATAAATAAGTGCGCGCGGGATAAAATTATATGGCCATGTCCTGTAATTCCTGTAAATTTAGGATAAAGATAAGATAAAGTGGGCATTAATAGGCGCAATTACCATATGTGTTCTGGCTACCCAAATGTTGTCTGAAAGAGATCATTCTATAGCGATAAGACCGCCTGTTGTCTACCTCCGCTTATATCGTGGTATGTTATGGTTCTGAACTGTTTTGTATTTTTATTTAGGTGTGCATTATTATTGTATTGTATAGTACACGTGCTGAATAGTGCCTCAGTATCGATGTCTAGCAGCTAATGAAGAGATGGTTATCGTGTGCGATTGTGACACATACCGCCGGCAATTTGTCTCGTCCCGTGCTATAAATTGATTGTATTCGCAGCGGGGCGGCCATGCTCCTATCTTGGAAGATTTGGCGCAAGTTACAGGTTCGGAGCGGGAATGGTAGCGGAAACTGAAGCGTTTCCAGTTTACAGGCGGATGACAGCAAAACCGTTTGTTAACGTATATGGTGTTCGTTAAAATCTGATTGAAATATCGATTGGTAACGGGTATTTACCATGTATTATTAGTATTTCTGTTGCTCAAATATGGGGAACTCACAAACACATGGTAAATATCTCGTTATTAAGGCGAGGCCAGTTCATGAATCGATGAAAATAGTAAAGTTTGAGGTTAGAGTGTGAAGAAATAATAAAGAAAATACAAAAATTACTGTAAATTGAAAAAGAAAGAAAGTAACAAAATAACAGAACAATATATTGAAAAATGCTTTGGTAACTCTGTGAAAAAATCCTGGAAGGAAGGCAGTCCCACTGCAAATGTCCCGCTCGAACACGCGTGAGTCTACAATGAACCATCCCGCTCTATACGGAACTCTGCACGTAGTTTTCGTGAATATTGAGTACATTTTGATTGAGATTTGGAATACTGGATCATTTATCAAAAATCTATCCGGTTATTTTGTTATAACAATAAAGAAGCTACCTTTTTTCTAAAAAAAAACATATCACTGCCGTTGACAATTATGAAATAATCAGCATGAAAGTTTATCTCTATTTCTACGATGATATTCAGGATTTTTTTAATGAGTTAACAAGGCATTTTTCAATATTTTTTTCGGTAATTTTGTTACTTTCTTTCTTTTTCAATCTACAGTAATTATTGTGTAGTGTAATTCTACATTATTTCTTCAATCGTAACACTCTAACTTCAAACTTTAATATTTCCGTCGATTCATGAAATGGCCTCGCCTTTATCGGTTAGGCGATTTCCTGACTTGGCCGGGTGAGATCGATATGTGACATTTTCTTCTTTGACGTAAATTTACTGACGTCGCAAAGATTCTCACTTGACGGAACACTGTCAGTATTACTTTTGCGCAGTAGTAATATCATGCGCAGAAGCGGAGCAGTACCGCCTTCGCATCGTCCCGCGCCAGTCAGGAAGCACTCATTTAAATGTAGGGGCGCAGTAAAAAATGGTGCAGAGTCGACTGACAGCTGACACTGACATTTGACACTTTTCTCTTATCGTACTGCCTCCAAATCAGGAAATCGCCTTACCTTGTACCAAGCACTAACCGACTCAACTTCATAATAACAAATGGTTCCGTCTACACGATATTACAAGCTCCCACCTCCGGCGCTTAAATAACACGCTAATTATTACTAAAATGGGCAATAACAATTTCTCACACGCGGTTTTAATCGACAGTGTGTTTACTTTAGTAGTTTTCTATCGTGTGTGAATACAAAGATGTGAAGTAGATATACGAGTAGGCTTAGGCGACTTCCTGACTTGGCGGGGCGGGATCGATATGTGACATTTTTTTCTTTGACATAAACTGTTTAGAATTCATTCATCAAGTAGGCATATGTCAAAATCAACAAGCATGAGCGCGCGCCGCGTTAGACTGCGACGCCATTCGGTAGGAAAGAGATAGGTAACATGTGACGCAAGAGCGGCTCGGCGCGCGCCCGGCTTCCAGAATATTCGAGCAGCTCCCGCGAGACGGTCGGGTCGCGAGCCGTTTTGGTTTTTTTTGATTGTGCGGTGTGTTTCGGGCTGTGGATACGGGAGCCCCACGCCATTGTTAGATTCAGTAGTGTCGAGTAGACTGTGTTCAGAAGGATTGGATTGTCGGCGCACGGAGGCCTATGGAAAAGGCCCGCCGCGGCTTAAAGGAAGCACCATACAGGGGTAATCACAAACACACATTCTACACAATTCACCAACACACCCCCCTCGTAGCTCCAGAAGACCAGGAACGAAGAGATTCCGTAAGTAAGTTAAGTTTAGAATATAAGGTAGCTTCGTGAAACCGCGAACCATTTGTACACGCCTCGACGGTCCGTAAATAGTTCCGGAGCTGGCTGATGGGCCCCCAGTTCCTCGAAGTCCTGGCGTGGACAAATTTATGGTAGCAGAGTGTGGTTGTTTACGTCTATTTACGTTCATTTACGGTTGAAACTGCTATTTACGGTTAGTCAGTTTAGTATTAGAGTATCACAATAAGTATTAGGATTCCTTGTTGGCAATAGGTAATAGTTTAAACGGTTGAGTGAACAAGTTTCGGATTACGTTTCGATACGAAAAAATAACATTGAAAAAGAGTGTTAAATTTAGGGTTCCGTCGTCAAACTTATTCACTCAAAGAAAAATATATATATATTTATTTGTTACGGGTAAAACCAAGTGTGAAACTTGCTTTGTT
This sequence comes from Cenopis cana, assembly GCA_951800055.1. Taxonomy (NCBI): domain Eukaryota; kingdom Metazoa; phylum Arthropoda; class Insecta; order Lepidoptera; family Tortricidae; genus Cenopis; species Cenopis cana. The sequence continues at coordinate 2,844,811 of OX637484.1, read as the reverse complement.
GTTTATTTGTGTATGTTAGTACCCTATTGTCACGGTGGTTTAATTGTTTACTACTACTCATTGCGTATTACGGTAAAATAATATTAATTAAGATACGGAACTCGCGACAATTACTTCGCGTGACGGATTGGTTCTTGTCATTTATTATTGGTATTTTGCTGTTTTGTTCTTGTTGTGATATTATTCCAACTAAATTAATTTCTGAAAAATAATATTGAATAATACGGAACCCGCGAAATATTAGGTTCGCGCTTGACTGTTGGTTTGTTTACGGTGGTATTTGTAAATTGAAGTTGGTGTCACAATGTCGATAACAAACACAAAGGCAAAGATCGATTCAGAGTTACGATGGTTTAGCACGGTGGCTGCTTTGATTGGACGTGCCGATAGAAAAGATGCATTACTCTCACGGGCGCAGCAGGCTGATGCCAGATATGACATGGTGTTGAGCTTCCATGCACAGTATCTGGCTTTAGTGGATGACTCCACGTCTCCGCCGGATGGCGATTCACAGGCCACCGTAACAAGGAATGTGGAGCAGTGTGGAAGTTTGCTTATGGACATCGTACAAGCGGCCCACGAGATCGAACGGGCACGTAAGGGCGAGATACAGGAGCCGTGCCGGACGGCTGGTGCCGAAATAAAGGCGCCACTTCCGCCCGTCAATGTGCCGGAATTTAGCGGGGATTACGCGGATTGGCCGCGATTCCGCGACATCTTCAATAGCGTGGTGCACTCTCGCGCCGACATAGCCCCCGCCTACAAGTTGGCGCAATTGATGGGGAGGTTGAGTGGGGAGCCGCACGATATTTTGACACATCTGGAGATTTCGGACGCCAATTATGAGACAGCCTGGGGTCTCCTGCTCGCACGCTACAACAATAGGAGATTAATAATTGACAGACTCATAGAGAAGATATTTGCGATCCCGAGAGTATCTAGTGCGTTGGAGATAAGGTCGCAAATATTAAACCCAATTACAGTGGCCGTAAACACGCTAGAAAGAATGAAACTCTCGCTGGGAGATAATAAATATGTAGTAGTAAATAGGGTTCTACGGAAACTGCCAAGCGATGTAGTCGCTCGCTTCGAGCAGGCGCACGGGGGGGAGTCGGCGGAACACCTCCCTACGTTCGAGGATTTAAGGGTCTTTTTGGAAGGTGAGTGTAGGCGGGCGGATTGCCAAGGGGCAACCCTGCCGAAGCCCCCCACCCCCACATCTCGACGTACTGTTGGGCCCAAAGTGGTTGAGCCCCGTCGTAGGGAACAAAAATATAATGCCCTCCAAACGGAGGTGTGCCCCTTCTGCCGGGAGGGGGGGCACAATATTACCGCCTGCGCAGAGTTTAAGGCACAACGGGTGCATAGGCGCAGGGGGGTCGTCAAGCAGCGGAACTTGTGTTTCCGCTGCCTGGGCGCGCACTATGTGCGAGAGTGCAGCAAGACCACCAACTGCAGGTCATGCGGGGGGGCACATCATGAGCTCCTCTGCCTGGCTAAGAGTGGGGAGTCGTACGGAGCCTCGCCGGGAGGTCGCTCCCCTCCTCTTAGGCCAGCTTCGGATGGATGGTCGCCACCCCCTCGGGGTGGGGGGGCATCACGAGACCAGCAGATGCCCCCCCCTCGGGGAGGGGGGCCGACAAAGGACCAACGGGCACCCCCCCCTCGGGGAGGGGGGTCACCGGGTAATCCCGGACAACGCCAGACGCTGCCATCACACCCACGGGGGGATGACCGGCACCAAGCCACGGGCGGGTGTCCGGAGGTAACACGTGGAGAGGACGGGTACCTGAACTACTCTACCGCGCTGGGGAGCGCGCTGCCCCCCCCGAGTGGTCACTTCTCCCCGCCCCTCGCTGAGCACCCACGCTTAGTGGCGCGCCCGCCGGTGGCAGGACGGATGCCACTAGGCTACTTCCGACCGGCGCGCATGTCCCAGATGGGTCGAGGGGTATATTACCCGGGTTGGGACCCATATATGGCACAGGGGCCTACATCCCCTCCTGCGGGAGGGGGGGATGGTAGCACCCGCTAGGAATTAGCAGCCTGTCCATCGATACCGGCCCCCCAGCCAGTCACGGTACTATTACCGACGGCTCGTATTACTGTCTGGGGTACAGATGGCCGGTCAGTGCAAGTGAGAGCACTGCTAGATACTGGGGCACAAGGTTGCATTGTGTCCAGTCGACTGGTGGACAGGCTGGGACTTAGATTAGAGCCATCACGGGATGGTGCAATAGGGGTTGGAGGCAATCGGGTGCCTCATCTCAGGGGTCAGACTGCTCTCATGTTTGAAATGAGTGATTCTGCATCAAACACACGGGTGAATGCCACTGCGATTGTTCTGGACGAAGTGGTTGGGGTCCACCCTCAGACACGGTTACCGTCAGCGGTACGAGGGTTGACCAAAGGACTGGAGTTGGCTGATCCCCACTTTGAGCATCCCGGACGGGTGGAAGTCTTACTTGGGACTGACGTACTCGGGAAGCTGCTGCGGGGCGGCAGGCGGGAGCTGCAACCAAATGGATTGGTGGCCGTATACACCGCAGGGGGGTATGCATTGTTGGGCCCAGTACGGGAACCACAGGACTCGCTGGACTATAGTCCCGTATATTATGGCAGCGTGTTATCGGAGGTCCTACAAAGGTTCTGGGCAACGGAAGAGCCACCCACCGCTCCTAGAACTAACCCGCTGGATGAGGAGTGCGAGATATTTTATCAGTACAACACGGTTCGCCTTCCATCGGGCAGATTTATGACCAGGTTACCATTTCTAGCGACTCGACCTCCGCTGGGGAGCTCTCGGAATCAAGCAGAAAAACGGCTGGTGTCAATGGAGAGGCGCATGAAACGGGACTCCAACTTTCGACGGAAGTATGTAGAGTTCATGCGTGAATATTTGGCTTTGGGCCACATGTCGGTGTCCAAGGTGGACTGGCGCCACGAGGAGCACTTTCACCTTCCCCATCATGCCGTCCTGAAAACTATGGACGCAAAGATTCGCATTGTATTTGATGGATCAGCGGCGACCTCTAGCGGAGTGTCCCTAAACCAATGTCTGCATGCTGGTCCCAAGTTGACCAGAGACATCGGGGACATTCTAACTGACTTCAGGAGACACCAGGTTGTCTTTGTAACGGACGTGAGGATGATGTTTCGTCAAACGGAGATCCATCCAGACGACCGTCGTTTCCAACTGATATTGTGGCGCGAGAGCCCAGAAGAACCGATGGTCACATACGAGCTCAACACGAATACGTACGGTTTGAAGCCCAGCGCTTACGTAGCGATGCGTACGCTACGAGAACTGGCTGAACAGGAACGGCTGCGCTTCCCTCGCGCGGCTGCAGTCATCGACCGGGACGTCTACGTAGACGATATTTGCACAGGCGCGGATAGTGTTGAACAGGCGCTCATCTTACGGGATGAATTGATAGCACTCATGGCGTCCGGGGGCTATGAACTCCGGAAGTGGTTGTCCAATTGCCCAGAGGTCTTGGCAGGACTACCATCGGAGCACCAGCAAGACCCGCATGTGTTTGAGGACTCGGAGAATCCTCATGCGTTAGCTATCCTAGGGGTCCAGTACCGACCAGGACGTGACGTATTCACATATAGATGTGAAACCGAATTGCTGTCGAGGACCTGGACCAAGCGATCGGTCCTTTCGACCATCGCACGAACATTCGATCCGAACGGTTGGATCGCGCCGGTAACGTTCATGGCGAAATGCTTCATGCAGAAGCTCTGGTTGGCCCAACTAGGTTGGGATGATCAGCTCACCGAGGAGCTGTTACGGGAGTGGACCTCATTCGTGACCACGTTGCCGCAAATTGCGGACATTGAAATTCCCCGCAGGTTGCTCCCGCAAACGGGAGCCAGGGCGATCCTGGTAGGATTTTGTGATGCGTCAGAGAAGGGGTACGCAGCAACAGTCTACCTGAGAACAGGCGAGGCTGATGGTAAAGGTTCTGTACGATTAGTCATGGCCAAGAGCAAGGTTGCACCTGTTCGGACTCGTTGGACGATTCCAAAGATGGAATTGGCGGGTGCAGCTCTTCTCATGCGGCTCTTGAACCATGTGGTACGGAATTTACGCGGTACGTTTAACCTAGATGAAACGGTTTACGCGTGGACTGACAGTCGGATCGTTTTGTGTTGGCTGCAGGCCTCGGTCCACACGCTCGAAGTATTTGTTGCCAATCGGGTCTCGCAGATAAATAACTCGGAGACTCCTCTGGTCTGGAGACATGTTCCAGGCGAGTATAACCCGGCGGACTGCGCCTCGCGTGGCTGTCCGGCGCCTGACTTGGTCAAGCATTCTCTTTGGTGGGGACCACACTGGTTGGAACGACCACAGTCGGAGTGGCCTTTTAATGAGTGCAGTAGACACTTGTTGCCCCCGGACCAGGGGTTGAAGGTCAACGTGGCCGCGGTGGAGTCAGCTACTGCGGACTACACTCTCTTGGAGCGCTATAGCTCATTCGGGAAGTTGCTGAGGGTTACAGGATGGATAATGCGGTTTGTCCATAATTGTCGCAACCCTTTGGCACGACGGAACGTGTCGCCTGTTTTAGGACCTGAAGAGCAACAACGGGCTCTTTTACACTGGGTGAAGGTAGTACAGGCGACCAGCTTTGCTGACGAGATTACAGTCCTGCGAACGGGCACAGGTAAATTGAAGGGAGGCATTCTCCGCCTTAACCCGTTTATCGATGAGCACGGGATGCTCCGGGTGGGAGGCCGGCTGCGGAATGCTAACTTGCCTTATTCGGCAAGGCATCCTTTAATTCTACCCAGGAAGGGAGCCTTGGTAAAATTGTTGATCTGGGACCGCCACACCAGGAATTCACATGTGGGCTGCAATGCACTTCTGGCCATCTTGCAGCGTGAATTCTGGATTCTGTCGGCACGAAGAATGATCCGGAGCGTTGTGTTTCGTTGCTTGCCTTGTTACCGACTCAAGGCGGCCACAATGCAGCCGCAAATGGGGGATCTTCCGCCCGACCGAGTCACGGAAGCTCGGCCGTTTGCTGGCGTGGGCACGGATTTTGCGGGACCCTTCATGGTTAAGACGTCACGCCTTCGCAATGCGAAATCGGTTAAGGCGTACCTGTGCGTCTTCGTTTGCTTGGCAACCAAGGCAGTTCACTTGGAACTTGTAGCTGATCTCTCAACGGAGGCTTTCATTGCGGCTCTGGACCGATTTGTTTCGCGTAGGGGACTGCCGTCATTGATTCGGTCGGATTGTGGTACCAACTTCAAGGGCGCCGACCGCGGCTTACGGGAAATTGTTTCGTTTTTAACCCAAAATGAGCGAGAGATTGGTGCGGGCCTCTCAAGTCGGGGCATCTCGTGGTATTTTAGCCCACCTGGATGCCCCCACTGGGGTGGCATCTTTGAGGCAGTAGTTAAGTCTGCCAAGACGCATTTATATCGGGTCATCGGCTCAACGATCCTCACATTTGAGGAGTTGGCAACGGTGTTTTGTAAAATTGAGGCGGTATTAAACTCGCGACCTTTATGCCCGTTGAGCGCGGACCCGAATGATATGGAGACCATCAGTCCTGGTCATCTGCTGATTGGCCAGCCGCTTAACGCCTTGCCAGAATACCCGTATACGGAAGTTAAGATGAATCGATTGTCACGGTATCAGATGTTGCAACAAATGACTCAAAATTTTTGGAAGCGATGGTCGCTTGAGTATTTGCATATTCTGCAGCAACGCGTTAAGTGGACGGACAGGACGACTCCTCCCTGCGTCGGAGACCTCGTACTTGTTAAGGATGCCAACCTATCACCGTTGTGTTGGCGACGGGGGCGCATCGTTAACCTGATCACGGGGAAGGATGGGTCTCCACGGATTGCAGACGTGCAGGTGAAGGACTCGATCCTTAGACGCGCTGTTTCGACATTGTCTCGCCTGCCATGTGTTTGAGCGGACCGACGACGGGTCGGTCCGGGGCGGGTGTTTGTTTAGAATTCATTCATCAAGTAGGCATATGTCAAAATCAACAAGCATGAGCGCGCGCCGCGTTAGACTGCGACGCCATTCGGTAGGAAAGAGATAGGTAACATGTGACGCAAGAGCGGCTCGGCGCGCGCCCGGCTTCCAGAATATTCGAGCAGCTCCCGCGAGACGGTCGGGTCGCGAGCCGTTTTGGTTTTTTTTGATTGTGCGGTGTGTTTCGGGCTGTGGATACGGGAGCCCCACGCCATTGTTAGATTCAGTAGTGTCGAGTAGACTGTGTTCAGAAGGATTGGATTGTCGGCGCACGGAGGCCTATGGAAAAGGCCCGCCGCGGCTTAAAGGAAGCACCATACAGGGGTAATCACAAACACACATTCTACACAATTCACCAACACACCCCCCTCGTAGCTCCAGAAGACCAGGAACGAAGAGATTCCGTAAGTAAGTTAAGTTTAGAATATAAGGTAGCTTCGTGAAACCGCGAACCATTTGTACACGCCTCGACGGTCCGTAAATAGTTCCGGAGCTGGCTGATGGGCCCCCAGTTCCTCGAAGTCCTGGCGTGGACATAAACTTACTGACGTCGCAAAGATTCTCACTTGATATAATACTGTCAGTATTACGTTTGCACAGTATTAATATCATGCGCACAAGCGGAGCAGTACCGCCTTCGCATCGTCCCGCTTCCGCGCATCCCGCACCAGTCAGTGACAGTTGACAGTTTTCTCATATCGTACCGCCTCCGCGCCGACAAATCAGGAAGTCGCCTTACGCTTTCAATTACCTTCCCAGGTAATTTTACTACCGGTGTATTACCTATATTTTGCAGTGTGTTGATAACTTTGTTGATTAGTCTTTTTATAATTGACGACCGCTTTAGCCTAGTTGGTGACCCTGGAGGTCCCGGGACCGCGTGGTCGTGTCGGAGGTTTCCCCTGGACTTTCCCCAGGCCACCCTCCAACCGCGCACTCCTATCGCTTTAAGGCGCAGGGTAGGGCAAGGCCTTCCCCATACAAACTTTGTGCACGTTTTATTCGTCGGTTTTGGCACTAACAAATAAAATATTGTTTTTGGTTGTAAATATTAGATATGCGAAGATCGTGATGTGAAAATTTTCAAATATTTCAAAAAAATTCAAAATTAAAAAAAAAACAAAAAAAAAATTAAAAAAAAATTACATCACGAAATAGCTATCAGAAAAATAAGCATACTGACCAAAAATCATAACTTTAATGCAAACACAAACGAAGTAAATCCTGCACAAAGTTTGTATGGACAGAGCTTGCCCTACCCCTCCTCTTAATGGGCCCGGGCTATAAAACCACAGTCAGGTAAAAAAAAGTCCCTGGTTTGAATCCCGGTCAGGGCAGTTCTTGGGTCTTGGTTGTTTTCTATGTATTTAAGTATTTATTTATCTATATAAGTATGTATATCGTCGCTAACAGTCAAGGGCACCAATATGTATACACTTTTTCACCTTACTCCATTGAAATAAGGTCCAAAAATGTATACATATATATGCCCTTGACTGTACCCATAGTACAAGCTTTGCTTAGTTTGGGACTAGGTTGATTTGTGTAAGATTGTCCACAAATATTTATATTTATTATTTATTAAGATAACATAACTTTTATTCGAATAGCAGTTAAAAAATAACACAAACTGTACCTAAAATTTAATAATAACAGCTATAGTGTAAATCTATCCCATAAACACGTGTGGTGTTAAGTTTTAATGTACGCATGTCCGTTTTAGAAACGGATTTTGTTTCGTAATGCATTCAGCTATAACCAAACATGAGAATTGAGCTAATTAAGGCGCTACACTGAGAAATTTGGAGACTTTGAAACGCTGTCCTGCCCAGACTAGCAAACAGTAGGGGCTGATTTTCAGATATATGATTCTTGACTATATGATTGTGGTACTGACTACGAAACATGATTGCTTAAAATTTTCTCGATAGAAAATAAATCCAAAGTCGAGTCTATATTTTCCTTTTTTTCCTCAGCCTACTAAAACAACGCATTATTAAAAGACACGATTAAGTTAATATGATGGTATTTTACCTCATCTAGGTACTGACAAGAGGAAATTTAATAAACCTGCACACAGTTAGATATTTAACGAGATTTGTCTAGAAAGCCATTCTCGGAGAGGGTTGCATCCCGTTTTGTCGTGAGCGAAAAACTAAGGGTGTCTCTTTCAATCGATATATCGCCTTAAGACTTTTACTGCCATGCTTTTCGTAGCGCTACGAAATTTCCTCGTTTCTTTTTTTACACGACTGCCCAAAAAAAGGAGTGTAATGTTTTTGGACCTAACTATGGATTTATAGCTATACTGTACAATACTAGACACTACACACACTACTAGACTACACTTTACTAGGTGGGAAGATCAGGTTAAGGAAGCCAATACCTCATTTTCACAAAAAAAAATGTAAACCGTATATTTTCAATTAACATGTTCATTTGAAAAACATTGGAAAGTCTGTACTTCCCCAGTTGGGCTGCTCCAAATTCGAGCAAGAGATGACATTTTGCTGTGTCCTACCTCTCTTAACCAAGCTGAGAAGAGTCCAGCAAGAAACTAAGCTAGGCCTTACTGGGCTAGACCGTCTCTACCCGGTATACGGCGGTACCGGGAATAGACATGGGGAAAAGCGTTACTTTTCGATCACCGTTATTGTTATTCCCGTTCCAAAAAAATCACGTTGAAAAATCACCGTGACTTTGTCACTTCGGTTATTTCGTGTCACGACATTTGCGTGTCGATCGTTCCCGGCAGTTACTGATATTTTTGTAACAACTGATGTTACTCTGTGACAGCGCACCGCAGTCACAGTCACAGTTAGTAACAGCGGTCTCGAGGCACGACGCGACGCGTCGGTTACACACTGTTCCAGTGATATCGTCGCTAAGTAACAACGTTATTTTGTAACGTTGTTACTTCGTGACAAGTCACACTGTTACTTTTTAACGGCGGATCACCGTGATTTTTTCATCGTGAAGTTATTTATCACCCACCTCTAACCGGGAATGGATAAGACAAGTTGAATGAATGGATAAGCCAAGGTGAATGAATGAATGGTCTGATAAATTAATGGTGGCAAACAAGCGTGCAGCCTGATGGTAAGCGTTCACTGTAACCTAATGGACGTTTGGAACGGCTTTCTTTAAAAACTCCCCCCTCGAGGAAAGCTCGGCATCGTTCGTTGCACAACCGGAGCGTTCGAGGCAAGAACTTCCTCTGAAACTGTCTCGTGTCCGTATATGACGACACGGATGCATAGAATAATTCGATTAGTATTTACGTACCTACAGAAGTCATCTGTCTAACACAACCAACAGGTATTTGACTTTTATATTTGTAAAATTTTTAACTTGTAGCTTAGTGAAACAACACTAAAGGTAAATAAAAAAAAGGAGAATACACTGTGTATTATTTCAATAATTTGAATACCTTAAGGCGATGTTATCTTATTTATTGCTAGCATTAACGCCTCGACAATGTTTCTTTGCCGGCGTCTGCGCAAATGCCTTGCGTAGGTACACCTGCTTGCCACATGCACATTCTTTGCATTACTTTTTGTCCACATTAAGCCGAATGTACAAAGAAGAGTAATACCAGTTTGAAAATGAACGCTTCTAGTAGGTACAGATTATTTATTTTATACATATCATATAACCACGGTGGCAACCTTTATAGAAACATTGTATGCGAATTTCTGTGTATAATAGGGTATTAAACTAAGGTAAAAATAAATTATTTTTTACTTGACTAATAAAAGATCTAACGAAAATACTCGAAAAACATCAACTATTAATTTATTTTAGCTAATTGAAAGATTTTATAAGCCTAAAGATTTAAAAAGGACGCTGATTTGAACAAACCTACTCACACTGTCTTAGTGACGTCACTAAGACAGTATTTCCCTACAAACTTCATATCGTCGCCCCCATGCTAAACTAACATAACTGCAAAAAAGAAAATGTTGAGGAGAGCGATTTAAAGGTGCTAAAAATTTTATATTGATTTTTTTTGATGTATTAGTTGAAGTTGTATTGATATAGTATACATGTAGTGTCTTCAAAATGGATGTATTATATGATCAATTTCTCAGATAAGCATTATTTTATTGGATTTAGAAATTACAGCACATTCGCAATTTTGCATCTCCATAGAAAGTGCAACAAAGGTACGTTTTTTCACCATAATAAACTCACGAAACTACCACTTTCGCAAATTAAAACTCCTTTTAATATATTTGAACCCAGGTAAAGTTACGAAAATGACAGTTTCGTGTGTTAACTTTGGTGTATTTTATACACCAAAGTTTTAATGCCTTCCTATGCATTTGTATTGAGACATTGATTTGCGAATCTGTATTTATTTGTAATTCCAACAGAAATATATAGTATAATATCATTTCAATTCATTTCAAAATACTTAAAACCATTACAGGAATTTATAAATAAGGGTGAGGCCGTCATTTCTTGTTCCAGATTCCAGTTTAAATCGATTTAATCGATCGAAATCGATTCAATCGATCCAGTTTCAATCGTCCACATTTTAATCACTTCCAATCCTTCCGCCTATAAGATATATAAATGGATTACTAATATTCGTAATCAGCCCAAGTCCTATACAGCATGGAATATTGTAGTCCTTTGGGATTGTTTGGCTAAGTACCAACTTGCCGCAATCGACTCGGTGGATCGCAGAGCAGGGGGCTCATACGGGGACAGTACGGTAGTAGCAACTAAGCTGCAGAGCCTAGCATATACGCAAAGTAGCGTGTCTGTGCGTCTTCTACAAATTGTACTCATACCGCCTTCCCCCTTCTTCCATCGGGCGTCCAGACGAACAAATGGTTAGGTACCATCCTTATCTGGTTGAAATTGCTCTTGCTCGAACCAAGCTCTTTTCTTCTGGGTGAGCTCGCTTCACAAGAGCAATCCTATGTTTAATAAAATAAAATAAAACCCAACGGAAGTGATTGAAATATAGATGATTCAAAATGCTGAATTCGATACCATGTCTGGGAAAATTACGCCAAATACTATATTAATAAGGGGATATAATTCGTGTAGATTTTAAAATTGGTATAGTTTTACATTGCGGTATTCAGATGAACATGATATAAAAGATAACTGTACCAATTTTCAAATATACACAAATTATTTCCCCCGATTTAATAAAGTTTCTCGGAATTCTACGTCCACTATCGAATAGCCAAATTTACCAATCCCACTAAGGATCACATTTCAAAGAAATTCTCATAGCTAGTAGTCCTTACGGTCCTAAAATACGGTAACGTGAGACGTCAAAATAGCGGCCAAGTACGAATATTTTTTAATCGATTTGGGTATGGATGCTCGATATATGATTTGAATTAAATCATTAATGTTGCAGAAATTTTTAACTGAAGCAAAAATAAATGTGTATGTGGCGATAATTATAATATTTTTGTAGATTTGATAAACTAAAAGGTTTTCTCACCCAAAAACAGCAAATAAAGGTATTTTGACGAAGCTCTTCTGACGCTGGAAACGATTTTGAGACTGACATATTTAATCGATTAAATAAGTAGTTTTTATTAACGTGGCAGATTTTCCTCCTGTGCCTTGGGCAGAGGGTTAAGTTCGAATATAATGGTGTCTCCAGTCTTTAATGTTTTATAGAAGCCACGGGCACAGATGAGTCCTATGACACTGACAGTGAGATACCTGGTAGTTATGAACATGCTTCTATTTTTTTTATACAACTATGTTGGTCGACATGCTTATAAATTTTAGTATGCACACTTCTAACAATGTCTTACATATTTTTAAGCGCATTAAATTATAATACAACGCTGTTTTATTTATATACAGTCCCGTAATCCCATTACAATATAATTGGAATATAAGACACGTTTTATAACTTCTATTTCAATTATCGATATCTGTTTATCGACAACATTCGCTTCGATAGTCGATACAGACCAACTTTTGCAGTACCTACGTCACCATGTAGGCAATACAAGTTTCTATAATATTAATATTACTAATTTGCATGTACTGTCAGGATGAAAGTTTATAAAACAAAGTAGGCAAAGGCATTTAACATTTCAGCCAAAAAATACTCTTTTAAAAAGTAGGTACATTTAAATAATTAGTTTATGTTTAAAATTTTACAACTCGCACCATTTAATTTAATGATTATCAACGATAACAATAACTGCCATTAACAAACATGCATTATTTTAAGTTTTTCTTAAGGTACCTACGAATGATTTACTATTACAAACTCGCGGAAATGTGAAATTCGCAAAGTTTGATAGTCAAATTTATGTGATGTGGTAATAATACCAACCATGCAAAATAACGAATATGCCAGATTCGCAAATTTGCTAAAGGTTATGAATGTATAAGAATTAAATACCACCATAATAAACTGACGTATGTGCCCGATTCGCCAATTTGCTGTAGTCTACTTTTTTGGTTGAGTAATAATTGCCACTATATTAAATTAACCAATCTGCAGATTCGCAAATATGCTATAGTTAATAATATGGACGAGGAATAAATGCCACCATAGTAAACTATCGTATCTGTCAGAATCGCAAATTTGCTATGGGCTAATCGTACCGGTCATTAATAATTTCCACCATAGAAAGTTAACGAAAATGGCAGATTCGTTAATTATTCACAGGCGTCCTAACTTTATCGGCCAAGGAAAAATGCCTTATCTACACTTCGCAAGTCTACCATGGGATAAAACAGATAAAATGTCAGATTAGCACAACCGTAACTTTGAAATCTTAAAAGATAGAAGTCTAGAAATTTGTGACATTGTAGATTACCATATTTGGTACATAATTACATCAATAACTCAATTTTGTCAAAAATGCACTTATGTTAGTTTAGCATGGGTGCGACGATATTATCAAATCGTTTTTGACATTTAATAAAAAGTTGCTGATTTGACTAGGGGTTTAATACCGTATTGCCGGCAAACTTTTTGAACCTAACCTCTAGTGCGCAGTAGTCCATTTACGTACAAATCACGCTACTGCGCACTCAAGGTTAGGTTCAAAAAGTTTGCCGGCAATTGTATATGAGCTTACGTAGTTACTGAAGGAGTTAAAGAATGGGTTTGCTCTCGATAGGTATATTTTAAAAATTAAATTATTTATTTATTTATCGTATGGCATTTATTTCGAACCGTGAGATCTTCGAGAAGACAAAAAATTATAATTAAAACATATCTGTCGTGGGCTGGAAAAGTTACGTGATTACCCCTGATTTCCGTAGTGAAAGAGAAGCATTAATTATGTACTACAGTACTGTTTTTCTATGCGCGTTTATCCGTTCAGACGTATCTTTCTATGCAACATGCGAGTTCCGATACCGCCGAAATTCTGCGTCAGAGTGGCATTCCGAGGATAGACGAAAAATACAAACTAACTCATCTATCTTGAGATGGCGTTTCATGAACATTTCTTGTTTTTTACGATAGCGCAGGATTACGCACGCTGAATTCAGAAGCGTTTTTCCGCATGGATTTGGATATTTTCTATAACATACTACGCATTCTTGATAGTCCATGAAAGTAGGAATCAGCAGGTGAAGTGATGAGCAAATGTGGTAAAATGCACGTGTTATTGCAAAATATTACAAAATAGACGTCAGATATTTTGGATATTATTCGTAAACATATAAACCTATGCGTATTATGAATGTTGCTCAGAATTCAAAGTTAACACGCTACATACCCGTTCAACGGTTATCGACATTCTCAAATTTAAATTTCGAAGCACTTCGGTCAAATTCAATTAAACATTCTATTCGACGACGGCTACATTCTTAGCCAAAAAAGATCTTAACTGTAGTGTATTTTCAACAAATATAGGTCTTTTTTGGGCACAAGGTTTGTTATGGCGCGATCAATGGCTCGAAACGGGTAAAGGGTACCAATTGGCGCGGGTTGAGTCGTGTTTATGTCTACGATCTTATCTGCGGTTTGTCTATGGGCCATACGGGCGCCCGCCCTTTTATTAAACTCCCATGTCAAATTTATTGGGAGTGGTGTGGAGACGTTATTGGTGCTAAAATATTCTGAAGAGCAATGTTCGTTGGAAAATTATTTCTGTTTCTTTCTTATGATGGTGAAATAAAATGTATACGACCTGATGACGCGTGTGACTCCAGAAGCGCGAAAGCGTTACCGACTCTTTATTGACTTGAAAATTCGGTGTGTTGACATCTATAAGATCTAAGGAATGTATAAAAAGAAGTTATGTAAAAAAACTGACCATCTAACCCGAGGGGAAAGTAGACCTAATGAGTAAATACACATCAAATTTAATTTTCAACTACCACCAAATTATGGCGCTTTTACCAACCAATTATATCATTAAAATTGCTACAAAATGTAAATATATTACCCAAATATAGTTAAGTCACTCCAAAATTAAGTTAAGATGTCACGGATTTGTCGTTCTTTGCCTCTCAAACACACCCCGAGTACCACACCGTCCCAGATTGGCAGCCAAAAAAGGGAGGCACTAGTAAAAAAAACAAATAATCGTAACAATCGTATTATTAGTAGGTTAGGGGGTTCGCTTGTGTTCCTTAGAGCGGAAATAGGAACCCCGCGAAGCGGGGCGCCATCGACACGCTGGCGGTTAGATTAGGGCAGTCAGAAAAGAACACAAAATTATGGATAATGACCTAATTTCTAATCTTAAAAAAAAACAAGGTACCTGTAGCTATTAGATTGTGGTTATTAAAACGAACATTTAAAATTAGATACCTCTCCACCGATTTGCTGTTCCATTAGCAATAGAGGGTGTGTTAAATGAAAACAGGACAGGAATCTTAATTTAATTTAGGGGGTAATCTTTGTAACTGTATCAATATCGTTATTCGATAACTTTGTTCCAAATATCATAACGGGATTTGCATTAAGCCGTCACAATCTTTTTGCGTGGTTTTGTTTTTAACGTTAACGAAAAGTTATAATATGTTCGTTCGTAAATAGATACTATATGAATCGGGGCACAGATTCTGATTGAGTCTGTATGTATTTGTAAGGACGTTGATTTAATAAGTTAATACGACTTGGATTTTATTCCTTGATATTCATAATTCTACCTGTGAGATCCTATAATTGGCTACCTGTTTATATGTTTAAAGTGTTCTTGTCATAAAAGCTGTTGGTTCTCCATATAAATAAATAATAAAAATAATAAATGATAATTGTACTGTTATATGACGACCTCTTTAGCTTAGTTGGTAGTGACCCTGCCTACGAAGCTGGAGGTCCCGGGTTCGAATCCCGGCCGGGGCATTTATTTGTGTGATGAGCACGAATATTTGTTCTTGGGTCTTGGATGTTTTCTATGTATTTAAGTATTTATTTATCTATATAAGTATGTATATCGTCGCTTAGTACCCATAGTACAAGCTTTGCTTAGTTTGGGACTAGGTTGATTTGTGTAAGATTGTCCACAAATATTTATTTATTTATTTATATGCCTAAATTTTTTATTTATTTTAGAAGTTCAAATGCATTCACAAAATATATAAACAAACTTGTTAAAATACTATAAGCATAGCCAATAACAGAACACCCTTGACTGAGATGGTAATTAATTCTGAGTTGGATATAAAACATGTTTATCTAAGTATCACAATTTTCTTTTAAAGAGTGGTTGACTGAGAAATTGAAATCCTTCACAAATTCCAGAACAACAATTAAGATGGGTTTTAACTAAAAGATGAATAAAAACAACAATTGTAATTATATGTTAAAATTAATATTACTTAATAAATTTATAACAAAAAGAACATTCTCACTAACACGTCATATCAGGCAGGTACTTTTGAAATAACTTTGAGCGTAGGTATATTGGTATAAATTATTGCCATACGATAAATAAATGAATAGGTAAACACTTTGTAATAGCACTTTAATGTGCCAAGATTGAAGAAATGCTTTAATTTTTTTTATGAAAAAAAAAACATATTGCTGTCACTACACGTTATATAAGCCAGATACTTTGGAAGTAACTTTCAGCGTGTTGTAAATAATTTGTAGATATGCTAATTTTTTTTTGGGTTTAATTTGAGAATATGAACGCTTCACGTATTTTTAAATGAAAAAAAAATGACTACACGTTATAGATCAGCCAGATTCTTTTGAATACCTATATTTGAGCGTTGTGTGATATGATTGACAAACGTAAGAATGACACTAATAAATACAGCCGTAGGTACGCAAGTTTCAAAGCGTACCGTCTAATCACTCGCCGCTAATTGAAAACCCAACTATTTATAGAACAACATTCGAATTGCTTATCCACCTGTCAGGTCAGCGACCTATTAACCACCCAAACCTAAAAGGCACTATCAGAATACCAATCTCATTTCAAACTACAACCTTCGCAACTCGGCCGGAGCATAATGACCGGTCACGTCAACCCGTCACTGGCAGAAGAGTTAATTTTCTCCATGCACTTAATTTAAAAAAAAGTTATCGAAGGGACCTCCAGGCTTAGGCGTGCCCATCGTCTTGTTTATCTTTAATTAGTTCGGAATAGCTGATTCACTGTTGTGAGGATGCGATAGCGTGGCTGTCCACCTACACTATACGGGTTAGGGGTGTGGCCGGAACAGGTATTTGGGAAATACTCGCAATGAGCAAGTATGAAACAGATCATACGGAATATCTGATTCACTGTTTCGAGGATGCGATAGCGTAGCTGTCCACCTACACGGGGTAGGGGTGTGGCCGGAACAGGTATCTGGGAAATACTCGCAATTAGCAAGTGTATGAAGCAGATGATCATACATACTTTGTTATAAGAATGATCGTCATCATAATAGGAATAATCATAACGTCATTTGAAAGTTAGATTAGAAATTTTATACTGACATATTATAAAATGTTACTAACTTGTTACCTCACGAACTGTAACCAAAAGAAGGAAGCTCGACGATTGCTTTGCGTTTGTTTTATACATTTGCATTTTATCGTCCAATCATTATTATTTTTTCTGCTTTTTGATAACCTGGACTTCTATTGTATCAAAGCAAAACATAATTTGAAGAAAATATCGTTTCAGGAAAAATCATCATCATCATCATCATATCAGCCGAAAGACGTCCACTGCTGGACATAGGCCTCCCCCAAAGAGCGCCACAATGACCGGTCTTGCGCCACCCGCATCCAGCGGACTCCCGCGACCTTTACCAGATCAAATAAAAAAGGAAAAATGGTCAGGAAAAATATGTTAACAGATTTTATTTTACGTAATTCTGGCGTACCGTATGTTCTTGTTTGCCACTATACGTACCACGTCGGAATATTTATCAGAAAAAAAAAATACACATACCTTACAGAAAAAGGCGCCTTCAAGGTGGTAATTACGATATCAGAAAACTGTCAGATATCAGTGTCAACTATCATTTATTTGAGTCAGTAAATTTAATGTACTACGAAAGAGTTGCCACGTACTCACAATAAACCAAAAGTATTCGAGTATTTTCCATGTCCCCGTCCCATCCCTATAACAGTTTATTGTTCGACCGTGTTTATCATAAACACTAGTGACGTACCAAATGAGTACTTAGATGTTCCATAACGTTACCATACCGTCCTCGATTCACATTCATATGTAAATATGATGCCAACGCGACATGTTGGTCGGGAAACAGAATTTGGATCGTCTTTAAGACGCTTTTAAAGGTAATGGAGGGGAAGATAATGTTTCTGTTTTGAAAGTTTTCATAATTTTCATGTTTTATCAAAATGCATGACTGTTGACGTGCAACGAAATTGTTTTCATGTAATTCATCTTCGGTTTCATCTTCGTTTCTCAATTTATTAAAAATAGGTAATTTATTTTGAAGATTTGGGAACCATTGCAATTTATTATAAAAATCATGCAATGAAATTGACTTTAAAAATAAAGTGAAAGTTTGAAAAAATAATTCAAATAATAATTTTTTCACAGCTTGAGGCACTGAGTGGAGCAAATTTAAATAGAACCTTCATTAGTATTTCAATTGCTCTCCTAGCAAACTGTTTCAAAGAAAACTGGAGCATTTATTAAGGTGCAAGGGTCAATGACCGTCATGATTTATTAACGAATTCCTCATAGAGGAAACTGCCCGTACGAACTTGCTGTATCTTGGAGCTGGAATATTAAAATTCTGCACGGACGCGGCATAGCACTACGACAAGATACCTTAAGAGTCTTAGGATATTCAATGTAGATACGTCCTTTATGAATGGAGCAGCTCTAGCTGTATCCCTTATTGCAGGAAAGCTTAAAAGGATGGAATGGTAATCGTTTTTACGACTTTTCGTAAAGGGAGGCGGCAACTCTAAGGCACAATGCACAATGTCAACGCATATAAAGACACACTGTTGCTTTTATAACACCATTGTGCACCCTACAGCTTCTTTGCAGTTTTCACGGCGTATTCTAGTGTTTTATTATTCATGTTACAACTGCTTTGCCGGCGGTAATGTTAATAATTTAAGCCGGGGGGTTTCGTCACGAGTTATCATTTGTACTTATTTTGCGCCCTTGGAGAAATAAGCGCGCTTTTATGTATTAGCAGGAGGGGCTTACTACCGTGACGTCATCGCGCCGCGCAAAGTACATGCGGCCGCCGGCTCACACATTGTGTGACTATTCAATGGCTGCGGAGCAGCGTTAAGGATCGCACGCGCACGCGCTTGTACGATCATAAAAAATAAGTATTTTCGTGTAGTTTCGTGTTAAATAATAATGTCAAAACCACAGCATTATTGTAATGCAGCAGGTTGCACCAATAATAATAAGAACGTAGACGTAAGAACGGTCATTGAGTTTGGTATTCACCAACGATGCCTTTAAAAATTATATAAAACTTTGTATCCCCTGGTTACATGTATGGAGTGCCCCCTCCCCCTACTTTAATATTTTTTCGTCATTTCACATCACTTTTACGTAGCGGTTCATACGAGTAGAATACACCTTCCTGCTAAATGTTTTAATTGTATTTGTAGTGCTTATAGTCTCCGAGTACATCGGCTGTCACATACAGACGAAAAGACGGACGGACGGGTTCCGTTTTCACCATTTTGGCTACGGAACCTTAAAAGTACTATTCGTAATTGTATTGTAAACAACACTACTAATAATAAAGTACATATATTAAAATAGGTTCTCGCTGGTGGTAACCCTAGCGCTGAGGGCGGGGCCTCGAAAGAGCGCGTTGCGTGCGATTGAAAGAGATGGCCACGTTTAGGCACGTTTGGTATACCTAAACGGGGAATTTGTTAGCAGAGAAACTTCTGTACTTGTACTATTACTTATTCTGTGGTATTAGTTCTGCCACTTTTGTAAGTAACAACGATGTGTCTGTTTTGTAGAATGGAATAAAGAACTAGGTCTATACAAGGAAATTCTATGTGCTGTATAATGTTTAACAAAAAAACATAACTAATATTTAAATAGTAAGAGACTCGACGGGTGTGCGAACATGGTTAGACACAAACAGGACTTAATCAAAAATAAGCACATGTCAGAGAAGTATGGATAGGAGCATGTTGAAATTAAGAAAATTACAAAAAATAAAAAGCGAAAAAATAAAAAAAAGAACAAAGGTAACAGATGCACTTACACATGCATTGAAAATGAAATGGCAGTGGGCCGGACATATTTCTCGCATATCTGACAACAGACGGACTTTGAAGACCACTTTATGGAAAGGACCAGTCGCTAAAAGAAAAGTGGGAAGACCAAGCAAGAGGTGGGCAGATGATATACAAGAAATAGCAGGCAAACAGTGGATGGAAAAAGGAAAAGATAGACAACGCTGGAAAGAGCTGGGGGAGGCTTATACCCGACAAGGGAACCATTTTAACTAGAAAATAAGAATATAAAAAAGTGAAACTATAACCAAAATGGAATAAACGGCTTAATAATTATAAAGAGACTCGATGGGGCGTCTTTAGTTATTTGGAGCCTGGGACGGATGTTAGTACAGTACTGTTAATGTGGGATGATACCTGTGTAGACACCACGGTCGTAGACACACAACGGACTACAGCAAAATAGAGTGCAGCAGCGGAAGACGCCGAAATTTTAAGCGCAATAAATATAAGGGCCTCGGCAGAGAGCAGAGAGTATAATTTTGTATCTTTTGGCGTCTAACTCTAGGTCCATGGGGTCCCAGCGAGCTCGCACAAGTTATTTAGTGAAATGCGTCTGGTTGGCGTAACTGAACACTGAAGAGCTGGCGACTTCCTCGGACAACGTATCAGCATTGCGATACAGCGAGGAAATGCCGCCAGCGTCCTCGGTACAATGCTTCAAGTGTCTGTTTCAGATATAATATTATTTAAGATTTTGTTGCATCCTTGTATATATTTTCTTGTAAGTAAATGTGCCTTTACATATAAATTAATTCAAGCAAATTCCTTGGAAACGGGGATTATTTATCTAAGGCGACCGGTACATGAGTTCCTCGCTTATAAACTCCTACCCAAAAGCTGATATGAATAAATGTAATTTAAAGAATTCAAACAATATTTCCATTGAATAGGTACTCATATTTAAGTATCAACTAAAAATACTTTAGCAGGATCACAAATATTATGAATAAAGTTTTAAACATAGGTTTAATGCAACGCAATCGTGCATATAATATCGAGTAACTCTACACCGTGCCATTTAACTTATTTATTGAAAAAGAAAGAAAGCGCTTTCATTCGTATTGCATGACTTCGTACTCTAGTAAACGAAGAGGTAAATGTCCTGCGGGGTAATCAAGTAACTTTATGTACTACCGTTAGAGCATTTTTCGACATTAGCTCATAGATTTATACGTCAAAATTGACGTTAAATATGCTCTAGGGCTGCCACAATAGATCAATAACTGGTCGAGGCGGCACAGAAGGCCCACAAAAACCAATAATAATAATAACGGTAGTACGAGTACATAACGTTACGTGATTACCCCGCTGATTTCTAAGTTTTGTGTTGGTGTCAATTTTTACTTCAGGAACTTGTACAGGGTGGCACATCTCAGCAATTTACCTTACATTTGTAACCTATTTTAGGTTACAAATTTTACGTAGCCCAAAAAGAATACGTGGAATCCACGTCGGTTCCACCTAAGTGGGGAAAAAAAGCACGTGTGGGCTAGGTAGATTCGACGTAGCTATTACTTAAATTCGTAATTACTTACTACTTAAATTATTAATATATTCGTTAGCCTAGGAAAAAACACTTAAAATGTTTGCTGCGATAAATATGCTGAAAATGCTGTCACTTCATATAGGGTATCTTTTTCTCGTTAGGAATTTTAGTCTCTTTTCCGTTTAAACGACGTAACCGTAAACTATTTAGGTTAAAAAAACATTGTATATATAGGCCATTAACATTAGGTTTTTATTAGGTGATTAAAAGCAATGGCGAAAAAATTTGACATGTACATTTTTTTTTAAACTACGTCGGTGGCAAACAAGCGTACGGTCCACCTGATGGTAAGCGAACAACGCAGCCTATGGTGTACATGGTAGTAATGGTAGTGAATAGGCATTTTCTGGGTGAGCTCGCTTCATCGTCAGCCTTATCTTTGCCCCCTGGCTAGATGCTGGCCAAAAGCCCATTAAAAAAAACAACGGGTTGCACTTCAGGAGTGCCGTCAGAAGTGAAAATTCAATAAAGAAGGTAATTAAATTAACAAAGATATTCATATCCGTATCCGTATTCATATTCATACTCATGTTCATATTCATATTCGCATAATCCATTTACATATATACATAATATGTCCCGAGTATCATTGTATCTTACGCATGTAAGACCAGCTGAGTTTAGCTGAGTTGATCCCTCCTAACATCGCAATCACGATACTAGGAGGGGTCAACTAGCTGGTCTTAGAAGAATCTGTCGCGAGTTTAACAATTTTCCGCCAGTACAAAGGTGCTCAGCGCCGCTAAAGAAGTTTTCACTTCAAAAATGGTAAAAGCGTCGTTATTGACTGGGGTATCGCACGTTGATATGACGGCTGGTTTATGGCTCATTGTTCCTCTCAATATTATACTTAGCACCACATTTAAACAGTTCACTGGCTGCCTTGATGAAACTCAAACAAAAGGTCAACATTATTACATTTTAAGCGATATTGTAATTTATAGGCCTGTCAATGTTACTATTTCATTAAAAGTTAAAGTTACTAAAAGCTGGGAGCCGGTCTTTGAGTGTCGAACGCTCGACTTTTCACTCGACATCTTTCTGTCAAAACATTATACTTTTACATATAACAGATACTTTGACAGATCTCGATTGAAAAGTCGAGCGTTCGACACTCAAAAATCGGCCCCCTGACCTGTTTACTCTTGCCATTTGGCTTCTCAAACTTGGCTCTTACACACCTCCGAGGTGTAAATTAACGCAAACGCGCCTGACACCACGGAAAGTAAAGTCATATGCGTAGCTACTTTTGGCGCTGACTGTACCAGTTCTGTCGTTCCCATATGTAGTATGCATGGCTGGTGTCACTGTCGAAGTCATACAAAACGCGACTTTCACATTTATAATATTAATATGGATTCTCAAAGCGACAAAAATATCTGTACGCTCATATTCGATTTTTTTATTACGTGTAGATATCTCTTTGATATGTTGACGCTTCTTTTAGCTTCTTTGTCAGCTCGCCATATTAAATTTTACTGTGGCAGTAGCATTATCTTCCACATAAACGTTATGTAAGTTTTTCACTAAAAAACCTGTTACCCAAGCGACGTTCTAACAAAATCCCATCTCGGTGAGTGTCTCGTAAAACAGTAGCACTACATTATTGCCTGAACTGTACCACAACTTGCAACTTTTCCATTACCTCGCCTTTTTTTCAGTTTCAAGGAAAAACGAAGTTTTTTGCAAAAGAAAAAAACACTTTAATAACATTGCCTTATTCATAATTAGACCACACGCAACTGTAAAGAGGAAGAATTTTAATTCCATTCGTGGAAGTTTTATGTCGCTCGCATTGTACTTTCCACGTTTTTGCAAAAAATGTTTTTGAACGGCATGCGTTCGGGGAAGCTAAAGGACACTGCAGACGATGCAATTTGTCACAGCAAGCGATAGAGACGCAGCTATTGGTGGAATAAGACAGTAAGACTTTATAGATGCGCCGCTTTCAGATGTTTTGACTTAACCGCGGATCAAACCAATCGAACCAAACAAAAAGCCCGACCGAACTTACATAGCGAAGTTAAACTAGCGACACTTTATAAAAAAAAATGTCAAACATATACTGAAGTGTGTACGGAAATAAGAATTGCTCGACTTGGCGGGGGCACTGCCGTGCCCCCAGATTAGAGACGTCAAAGAACATTGTTTAATTTGCCATTCCGCATTTATAAATCATTGAAATAGCGAAACTAAGTTGAAACTAGATATTTTCCGAGTATTCTCGTTTGTTTATAAACTCGCTAAGCAAATGTCTGTAAGTGATCGGTTTATGAAATGAAATACAAATAATTTATTCCAGAACAAGTCCATAGCATGATAAAATAAACATTTTTTTTAATGATAATACCGCTTATGTATTATTGAGCTCTTATTTAAGTTTTATATTCTGTATAATATTTTATGTCACACCTGGCCATAAAGTGGCAATTACCGCACGCTCCGCGCGCGGGAAATCCCACTTCCTGGCCAGGGGGTGACATAAAATTTTGTACTTAACACGGGCGGTAATAAAGAAAGCCTCAGATCGCATATTTATCGCCCTTGCCTTCGGCTCGGGCGTCAAATACCTGCGATCTGAGACATTCTTTGTTTTACCGCCCTTGTTAAGTAATGTACTAATGTTAATTTTAAAGTTATGGATACAATAAAGTGTATTTTCATTGTATAAAATATCAAAGGATATTCTAGAAATGTATCACGGAATTTCACAACACAATGATCATTCATTGTTTCCACAAAACAATGAATGAATCTCTGAATTAAAAATTGACAAATACCAGATATTAACAACAACAACAACAACAACAAATACTCTTTATTGCACACCTCACATAAACACACATACAAAAGAAAAACAAAGAAACAGGGATACAGAGGTAGAACAAAAGGCGGTCTTAACATACGCGGCGGCGGATATTACATATTGTTTTGTAGAAAAATGTTTCATAGACTGTATTTTTTCGCAGAATTTTCATTTCATAGAAACTTTTTTTTCGCAGAATTTTCATTTCATAGAAACTTTTTTTTTCGCAGAATTTTCATTTCATAGAAACTCTTTTTTCACAGAATTTTTATTTCATAGAGACTTCTTTTTTGCAGTGCTACACAAATGTGGGGTCAACACAAATGCCATTGATCTACTAGAAAAGTAGGTTGGGTTAGGTTAGAACCGCGAACTTTTTGAAACAAAAATGTTTTCTATGACATCAAAATTCTACGAAACAATAGGTTCATACTTGTATATGAAACTTCTGTTTGCGAAACAAAGTACAACCCAAATACCAAATTGGATCGTTTGTGGTGTGCTTTAAAGACTACACTAGCTATTTACGATGTGTTACTTAAACTCACGTGCCTAAATTCATCTGCTTGGGTGGGCTTTGATAACCATTAGGGTTTTTGTTAGATTTAATGATCGCTCTTAAGAGTTAATGGGTATCTTGTTTGTTATTTCAATAGAGAAAGGCTTTTCGAAGAAAAATGATTGTTTTTTGATTCTTCGATATAACAGTGTAGAATATTTTATGAAAAAGATGTTAAGGCAAATGTATCTGTCAAAATTTGTCACGCTCGCTCGATATACCAAGTTTGTCACCTGCGAGCGGACGCATGCAAAAAAATTAGCATTAATTATCATTTGTCTTAATTTAATCTTTATATATTATTTATATAATAGTACCTAAGTCTAATTAGTTTTAAAGTTAACATTTAGAACCGCATATGTTATATGAATATGCTGTTCTTACAAATAAGGACATTAATATTATTTTCTTTACAACTACGCTAAAAACGCCGTCGCAGAATAAGGTTTTCATTTTTTTTTTCCGAAAGCGGTCAATACTCGTAACGAAGAAACAGGCTAATTGTTTTTTTTTACGAATGAATTTTACTCTTATAGTTTCAGAATTTTAGATGCATAGTTTAAAAGCCTGACCTCAATAACTGTTTCCAAATCATAGGGAGATTTAGATTTTATTATTTATTTATTTATATGCTTTAAGGCCGTGTACGGTTTCACTGTATACTTAATCGATTACCGTTACTAATTGGTTCGGTCATAAAATCTTCACTTAGCCCAATAAAGTATGAGCGCCGGGTCGCAAGCGCACGCTAAGTGCAAAGCGTTGTTTTCGGACAATAGCGCAACGTACAGTCGACGGCATATACATATAAGTAAAAAATGAAGAAACTTGTTTCAATGGAATAATGTGAAAAAATGTATGCATATTCTTCACGTTGACTGTACACTCCGTTGTAATAAACAGCTATTCTCAAATTTTTCGTAGCTTGGCTAACTTCGCGTTGATATAGATACAGATTCGTAGGTACAGTCACTGTTAATAAATGTTAGTAAAATATCGTACAATTATTGTGTGTCACATTCAGTTCAGGTACAAATAAAACTACTATAGTACATTACTTACCAAGGGCGATAAAACAAAGAATGCCTCAGATCGCAGGTATTTTACGCCCGAGCCGAAGGCAAGGGCGATAAATATGCCATCTGAGGCTTTCTTTATTATCGCCCGTGGTAAGTACAAAATTTTATGTCACCCCCTGGCCAGGAAGTGGGTTTTTTCGCGCGCGGAGCGTGCGATAATGGCCACTTTATGGCCAGGTGTGACATAAAAATATGTATGTGATGACCTGCACGATACATAAAATAATGATTTGTATATCTTTACATCGTTAACACATAAGAAAACTAGTTGGTAGCTTGAAAGTGGATAATATTAATACACATCATAATTGATAAGCCTTTTATCCGACCACATAACACCTAATTAGTGAGGATTTTTTTATTCAAATACAGAATACAGTAGAGAATAATAATTAACTTAAAAAAATACTTAGCGCCTTAACTATTCTATATAGATATGACCTTCTTTGAAAGCATCGTGATCGAAATGTGAATGACTCAATAATATGTGGTTTTAAATCATTCAAAAATGATGTTAAATCGACGTTTATTGTAATTTAAAACAAAATGCGGTTCTCTAGTCGTTGTGATGATCAATTGGGTGATAGTAACTGTCAATATATTATTGGGACGACAAAATATTGATTGAATAACTAATGAATAACTAGATAAAATTAATTTCGGTGGCGTAAGTTGCGAATTATACCTGCCTTTTTATAAAATTATATCTACGTTATTTTTACACCGAGTGAAACCGAGTAACCATACAGACAATAATAAGGAACGTTTTAATATAAATAAATAATTCCTCCGTATTTAATTTACTATACTAAAAGTTAAATCCATCACAAAACGCCCCACTTCTTCTCATTGAATTTTGATGAGTATTTTGTCTAGAGCTTGGGTAAGTAGATAATTTGACACAGTATCTATTTGACAATTAATAGAGAGAATTAGAAGTTTTATAGGAGAGAGCCTCTCTAGACAGCATTGAGCCCCCATTTAAGTAGTATTTACGCGATGTAGAGTTTTAATCCTGTATTAATTTCGGTCAACTTTGCCTTAAATAAGACATTATAAATATTAAATAAAAACTATTTAATTCTTAAGACAGTAAATAATTGCTAGAAAATAAATTGAAATAATAAAACATGCACTGTGTGTGCGTTTTACCTTACTCCCATATTGCAAAGAGACATATCCAGCTCAAGATCCCTAGTGCAAACATCGTAGTCCTGTAACCATACACTTGGCTACAACGCTTCCGAAGTGTTGACAAAACACTAATGGCACTTGGCAGCTATTTGTGGCACTTGGCAGCTATTTGTGGCTCGCCAATGTGTCAGCACTTGCACCGTAGTGTCGATATGTGTCTTGGATGTAATTCAAGCCGCAGCGGGTCACGGGATGTGTATTCATTGTAAGTTCCGTGGTAGACTTTCGACTTTTACAACGGACTAAAAAGTTTTTATTGATTTTTTCAAAGCATAAAAAACTAACGCGCAAAACGCGGAGCCGATCGGGAATATGAATCCGGTGAGTCTGGTACACCGGGTACGTAGCGTTTTAAAAAGTTTCCTAATTAATGACGCACATGCATCATATACCTACCAACGTACGTATACAATACCTACGAGATCAGAATTAATAATTTCGCACACTTTTGTAGTAAATTAAAAAAGGTCCCGATTAAAAAAAATACTGTAAGTAAATTGGTGACTTTGAGTTCAAGAAAATCAATCTTAAACTTCCCATCCCGTGTTTTAGTTTATAGGTAATTGTATAACTACAGATTGGGTATAAGTAGTGTGGAGGTAAACTCATTGTAGTCGGTAATAGATAGGAGTTATCTTTATTAATAAACGGTCCTAGCTGCACTTTAGGTTGCGCTGATACGATTATGTCGCAGTAAACTTTTGGGTTACTGATAAACACTAAATACCTCAATAATTACTAGGTACATTTTTACAATATATGTTATGTACATCGTAATCGTATGGAACGGGAGCGAATCTCTCCATTCCTTAGCAGCGCGGTAATCACGTAACGTTTTCGACCGTTAGTACGATAGATTTATACGTCAAATCCTATACTAAAACTGACATTAAATACGTACCAACGGTAGTACATATCGTTACGTGATTACCCCGCTGTTCGCAATAAGAAAAACTAGCAGTATTATTCGGGAAAGACTAGTAAAATCGCACGTCTGCGAGGGCATTACACGAGTATGGATGAAAGTGCAGTCAGTCGGATATCAGTTTTAAAGTGGCCCTCCCTGACACATGTTACTCAGACGTGACTCTCATGTAAAACTACACTTTGTGTACCCCAATTTGAGACCAATTTGAAAAAAGAAGTTTTCGAGGGCTTCTACGCGGCTTGTATTGTTTTCAGAGTAATAGAAATTTTGAGTAATTATTAAGATTTAATAATAATGCCGGAAGGTTGCTGATTCAAGTATACCTCATGTAAGAGTATTTTTTTGTCAATTTTACCGTTAATTTTGAAATAAACACATACGAAATCGCAATTGAAATTAATTTCGTCATTGTTTCAAAAGTGGATATATTTTTTTTAATAGAAAATTAGTATGCATCTAGCCAGGGGCAAAAAGGAGGCCGATGGTGTAACGAGCTCACACAGAAGATGCCTATTTATTTATTTATCGTATGGCATTTATTTCGAACCGTGAGATCTTCGAGAAGGCAGTACGGTGCTCGTGCCTATTCACTCGTGCCTTAAGGCCGTGTATTACCACTTTTGAGTTTTTAAAAACCATCTGAGACATAGAATATAGTGTTTTAAAATCTAAAAAAAATATATGTGTTACATAAGGATCTTGTCTAGTCAAAATCGCAGTCAATTACATGACCTGATGAATTTCACTCGATAGAAAAAAATCGCGAAGTTACCCCTTTTTGGAATGTATTTTCAATACTACGGCTATATTACTGATATTTAACATTTAATTTTTGTATTCAATTAAAGATCGTAAAAAGTTATAGACAAATTCGCAGGGTTTGTTTTGATAAAATGATTGGCTTAATGACTATAGCTAAATATTTACAAAACTGCGCGCAGAGCTTGCGTAGAGAGCGGGATGGTTAATTGTAAACTAACGCGTGTTAGAGCGGGACATTTGCGTTGGGGATACCTCCCCTTAAAAAAGTTTAGGGTACATGAACTCGGAAATACAAACGCCGGCAAGGAATTTCAAACCTTAGCAGTGTGCATTAAAAATGACGATGAAAAGCGCTTAGTTCGTGAAAGAGGAATTTCGAACAGGTAAGGATGGTAGCCAGCCGTACGTCTGGATGTCCGATGGTAGAAGGGGAGGAAGGTTTACTGCGCTCCCCGCGAGAAAACGCGATCCAACTCTCTCCGGGAATAACTATTTAGGATAAATTTGGATAAATATAGGACTTTGTGAGATTTTGTTCATATTTCTTCTTATGAGGTAAAATACTAGAATTATTTAATTTGATTCTGTCGTTCAATAATTTATTATTTGAGTAGGCTGAAGGAAAAAAGGAAAATTTTAAGCAATCATGTTTCGGCTCCAACCTGCGCTCCAACCCTAAAGCAATATAAATAAGTCATACCAACTACGATGTTGTAATTAGATTTTCAAGTTTCTAGAAGCCTCATGATGGATATTAATTATGCAATAATATTCTCTACGGTGAAATGTGGATTTTTTTGTACCTACTTTCTAGGCAATCAAATTAATTATAAAAAAACTTACTTTTGAAATAACCTTGCGTATGAGGTTTTGCTACTTATTCCAGTAAAACCTACCTTTTTCAGTCTTTTTTTTGGAAGTCCAATGCGTAGGTAATAACTTCGAAAGTATATTAAAATAATACTAAAATTAATTAATCCAAAAATAAACTTAACCGTACTAAAGCCATTTGAGTCATCAAATAGGCATTTAAGATAAATTAATTTAAGTTTCGAGATAATAAAAATGGCAGTCCGAATCGTTTACGAGCGAGTTTATTGTTTAACCACGTCAAAAGAATGTATACATATATCGTCTTATTACAATGGAATAGGGTGCAAAATTGTAAATAAATTTTTAACGGCGATTGTTTGTATTCATTTTTAATTGGCGAATGCGCCATGGATGCCATAAGGTAATAAACATACTCATATTCACGGCAATGCTTCCAAAATTCAAAAAGCTTTTTTGTGTCGTCAGAACCGGTCAGATGAATGTGAACAAATGTATAACACAGGAGAGTCGGCTGCGATAGCATGGCCACATTAAAGAGAAGACGTTGGACACTTAGTACTATAAAGCGACTTCCTGATTTGTCCGTGCGGAGGCGGTACGAAATGAGAAAACTGTCAAATGTCAGTGTCAACTGTCAGTCAACTCGGTACTAATTTTTACTGCACCCCTACATTTAAATGTGTGCTTCCTGAGATTCCTGACTGGCGCGGGATGCGCGGAAGCGGAACGATACGAAGGCAGTACTACTTACCTACTGGTGCGCTTCTGCGCATGATATCACTACTGCATTTCATGCATGTCTCATTTCGTGTGTCGACAATTACCTACATCACTTTTTTTGCCGATCGATATGAGTCAATTTCACCAAACGGGCATTTTTGTCAAATTCCCGTGGAATTTTGAAATACCAATAATATATAGAAAATTTTATGCTGATAATTTGATAAAAAAATTAATAAACACAAATTTTCTTACGGGGTACTTATACATATAAAATTACGGAAGTTATTGCAATTTGAAAATTTGACCTGGGCACGGGAATTTATCTGTCCATGGGAATTGCCTTTTCTTAGAAAAAATGTATTAACCCTTTGCGGCCGGGAAAGTGATTTTGCAAAAACTCATGAAAAATGCATTTGGATCGTTCAAATTTGTTGTAAAACACATTTTAAAAATATTAAAAAAAATTATTTTGTCCTTTATCATTAAAAAAATCGCATGCACAAAAGTGACGTTCAGGAACTATTCGTAAATGCACGAACGTGCAAATTCGTTTGGAATAGACGAAGAATATGCATAAAACGCAAAATTTGACATAATTAAACTATCTATAATAATTAGTATAAAATTTTACATATTTGTCACAATTTTCTTGCTTGAAAATTATCATAGCTATTAGATATAATGGACACAGGGTGCTTCCGAACTTTCGTGGCCTCACAGGTGTATCATCGTTTGAAACGTCACTCAGGAATGCTTCACTACGCCGTTTTCTTGGTGCTTTAACCAGCGTTTCAAAGATTTCTAAGCGAAAATCGAGTAAATCCCTCCATACGTTCATCATCATCATCATCATAATCAGCCGAAAGACGTCCACTGCTGGACATAGGCCTCCCCTGTGGCCTCCCCAATGAGCGCCACAGCGATCGGTCATGGGCTGCCCGCATCCAGCGGACCCCCGCAACCTTAACCAGGTCATCAGCTCACCTCGTTTCCAACGAGGGCGTCGTCCGGTACATGGTGGTCACCACTCGAGAACTCACTGGCCTTAGGTTCTCCAGACAATGTGGCCTGCCTACATCACATAAGTTTGGCAATTCTTCGGGCTATGTCGGTTACTTTGGTTCTTCTGCGGATTTCATTATTTCTGATTCGATCTCGCAGAGTAACTCCAAGCATAGCCTTCTCCATTGCTCTTTGAGTGAATTTGAGCCACCTTATGACGCCCATAGTGAGCGACCACGTTTTAGAGTCGTAGGCAACACATGCTGCGGGACATTGGATGAGATGATATTGCGTAATCTCCCAAAACCCCGCCCAGCCGAGACAAATTCGACGATGGATCTTCTCGATGTTGGAACTGCGCCATTAGATCGTTTGTCCCAGGTAACCATATTCGTCGACAAGATCGAGCATAGTGCCTCTGACTGGAGTTACTACGTTAAACATGATTTTTGTTTTGTCCATGTTCATCTTATAAGACCAACCTCTTCAAAGGCCCTACTCAGATCATCGAGCATAGTACTTAGGTTCTCCATCGTCTCAGCCATAACTACTATATCGTCGGCAAATCGAAGGGTGAATGGTATACTCGCCATTTATGTTGATGCCTCCTGCCTGCCTGTTCGAAAAACAGCTGACCCACCTCCAACTGCTCTGAAATATTATCTGATTCTTGGCTGTCGTTATCAAGCCATTCAAAAAGCGAATAAGGGGATTCCTCGAGTTCATCATCAAATTATTCAATATCTGATTGCCTAAAATTTAAAAGAATTGGTGCATCTTTTAATGGACGCCCTAAAAATATAAACCCATCATTACTAAATGAAATGTGTTATAAAACCGCCAAAATATAGGACTATCTCTTTTGATTTCATTTTTCACGCATAGGCCGAATAAGCATTAACTTGCAAAATCGATTTACGGGCTACGGCCGAACCCCCAAATTTGTGCACTTCGTTATTACGGGCAAGTAATTTGCACTAAATTACTTGGTTTTAGTGTAATTAGTGACAAATAAACACGTTTAACCCTTTCACTGTAATAATCAAGCGTAAAATAGCAACTTATATACCAAAAATGTACGAAATTTTGAACTTACGTGTGCCACTACTCTCATCAAAATAAGCCGCCATCTTCAACGCTGCCTCGCGACCGACTGATTCGACCGGCCGCCGGTATTCTACTACTCAAACGTGGCGTTAGTGTCTGCAGATTCGATCGGTATAGGTTTGAGCCCGAAAAGACAACTTACTTGGGGACAGGATTTTTTCAAAGTGATTTGCAGGATTATATCGAACCGGTCGTAAAGGGTTAAAATTATTAATTACCATCGAATTTATCAAGAATTATAAAGTTCAATTGTATCGTAGTTATTTAGCCTAATTTTATCAATCATGGGTTCAAGTTTCAACCGAGGAAATTTATATTAACCAAAAATCTATATTTTAAGTTAAATTTCTCTTTATATAATCACATATCAACTTCTTTGCAGAAAATCATACAAGTATTAATATTTAAAACTATCACTAAATGCAGATGCACATATAGACGCTCACAACTCCAAAAGCGTCACGGGCACGTTGCTGACCTTTTATAAAATTTGAGATGTCCGCTTACTTGTTTGCCACCGTCGTTGTATATAAAATGCGTATGTATCGATATATACCTACATGATTTTATGTACATAATGTTCATTGACTTTGTTTATTGATTCTTTTCAAATATTTAAGAAGCTAAGTGTAATTGTAGCAGTTGGCCTGTTTTTTTTTTAAATAAACGCATAAACTACAACTCTAATCGATATACTTAGTACAAATTATATTTATTTATGCATTTCATCCATAATTATTGTTATTAAATGCGGTTTATTAACAAAATAAGTGACCCTTCCAAATTCCCGTGCCCCAAAATCAGCTGTTTTGGGTAAACAAGCTATGGGAATTAGGACACGGGAATTGAAAATCGATATAAAAAAAATCAAATCACATGTTAATAATATTTTAAGTTATCGTTTATATAGAGACACCAAAGTGCTTTATAATGCATACATATGTTAATGATTACTTATGTAAGAATTTGAATTTCTAAGGGCCACCGAAATTGCAAGCAAAAGCAAAAAAATTGTCGCCCACCCAGAAACCGAAGTACTTAGGTGGTTTACTCGAACTTAATGCGGTTTGCCATACATATTTTTTTTATATATAATAGCTGACATTTGAGAGCACATGTGAAGCTGGACGCGAAGCTGATCAAATGTAAACGATGGCTGCCAGGGACCTTTGAATTTTGCCGACAAAATTTAACTCTCGCGCTCGGACGATTTTTAAACATCAATTACAAGTTATTCACCACAGTGAAGTGAATAGTGTCTGTGCTCAGTGATAGTAAATATAATCGAGTTAAAGTTTTTGACACGAAATCAGTGATTCTAATGTACAGTTTTTGATAGGAATTTTTGATTGATTCAAAACTCGATGCCGGACAGGGCACGGAGTCTTAATTTGAGCGTTTAGGTATTTTTTAATGTATTTTAAAAACAAATAAGTCAGTGAATTTGAGTGGAACTCAACGTGGAAACATGTATTCTTTATGAAAAAAATAAATGGTACGTATTATCTCATGCTACACTACGATTTTCAGCTCGGACATAAAAAAAACGAGTTTAGAAAATGATATATGTAGTTTTTGGAAATATTCAAAAAAGTATTGATCTACTAGTTCTAGCTACTAGTTCCAGCTCACAGAACCTCTAGTTTAGGATCGGGCCATGAATTCAAATCACAAACCCAAACAGTATGGAGATAGATGTCGTCACAGCATATGTTCGACAGCTCTAAAGAAGATGAATTGGACAGAGGCGATTTATATCAATCCGTTGTAAATGATTCCCCTGCCGACATTCACCAAGTTATTTTCGATACAGATGAACCATTTAAAGTCTGACCTGTGATCACCGTATTTTAAACAGTATGAAAAAAACTACAAGTATCGTTACGTTCATATCGATATAATTCCGTTAGTGTTTAAGAATTCGAGACTATCAAACTTTAAATTCTGCATAACGATGTAAAAAAACAATATGGTTATAAATTATAATCTTAATGAATGGAAGAATAACGTTATTATATCGCTTAAACCAAAGTTGCTATTGCGCTTCAAGAAACACTTTTCATTGGTATTGGTCTTATATATAACGACATAATTGATGTCACTATATCAATGCGCCTTAAATAACGTTTTGAGTCATTGTTTTTTTTTCCAAATAATCTCAGATAACCATAACGTTGTCCGATTGTCACGTCTAAGCTAAATTGGTGGTCTCGATATATTGTAGATTCTACAGTATAGAAGGTCAATTTATATTAGAAGCTAACAGGAACAGTTTTTGTGAATAAGCTGATGGTCTTCCGATTTATCTATTAGCTGTACTATCTGAATACAAATAATGGTGCGGGCTTAAAATTGTTGCCTTGGGAACAATGGAGGTTTATGAAATGTCAATCTTAATTGATGCGCGGAGGAAAGAGGATCATCTTAATATAGAAGCTGATTATTAATGAATAATAATATGTTGCGTGCAGTAAAATAGATCCGTTTGACCATATATTATTTTTAAAATTTTAAATCAATGCGGTGTGCTGGCAGAATACCAAGGCATTGTGCTATAAATGAATTGATAAGGCGCGCTCTGGTGTCAGCCAGCATACCGTGTGTCTTAGAACCCCAGGGGTTAAGTCGTACGGACGGGAAGAGACCGGACGGTCTTACGCTGGTGCCGTGGGCCAAAGGTCGTAGCTTGCTGTGGGCTGTGGGACGCCACGTGTGTGAGTACTTTCGCTCCTACACATCTTGCTCACACCTTTAAAAAGGCAGGCGCAGCGGTTGAGAGTGCGGCCAAGCTCAAACACGGCAAATACGCCAACCTTGAACCGGTGTATGACTTCGTCCCGGTAGCGCTCGAGACAGCTGGACCTTGGTGTGCTGAGGCTAAGAGCCTTATTAAGGATATAGGAGGGCGCTACCCTCGGTCTGGTTCTTACCTGGTCCAACAAATTTCGCTGGCAATTCAGCGGGGTAATGCCACCAGCATCATTGGCACGTTTGGTCCAGGTGAGTATCGGAGTGGGGTGGGATACGATTTAGGATAAAATTATATTGTGTTAGTTATATTTTAGGTATATCGTTTTAAGGTTTTTTTTAATAAATTTTTAATTCCTGTTACAATTTTGTATATATCGTTTATCTACACACATATCATAAATCCTCTAATATGCGTTCGGAAACCGTAGAAAATGACTCTCATTTCAACATTCAATGAATTTATGGCAATTTTCTTATCTGTGGCTAAGGCTACAGCAGTAATATAATTTTTAATTTTAATCTCATATATGATGTTAAAATATTAAACGTCAAACAAAACTGTCAAAATTTAAATGTCAAAGTTGACATGTCCCTATTCTAGTATCACTGAAAATTCAAATTCAGTCGATGCGAAATTTCAGCTCGATGTTTTTTTTAGTATATATCGCACGAAATTTGAGCTAGAACGACATGATCACATCAGAATAGGGACTGTTTACTTTTTAAAATAATATTCAGGTATCGGTTGCCAGTTCTGATTTCGATATTTCCGCAACCGTGCAAAAAAGGTTGTATTAACACAATTATTGTATTTATTTACTACGGTTTCTGAACCCATCTTAGAGTACTATAATAGGGGTTAGTAGTAGCTCAGTGGTACGGTTGTGGGATCTAGGAGAAGGGTTTAGATATCTGGAAGGAAATACGCAATCCACATACGAATTATAATGTATTCATACTCTATCCGAATACATTCACATTCAATTGTAATCTAATTAAAATAACACTTCAGCTGTGACCCCGAGCGAGTCCCAGGCCAGAGTCCTTGGAAAACCATTTGTTTCCAGCAGAATGCCGCTTTGACAGGCATTCCAGAATATATTCAAATACAAATATGTTACTTTATGGTTCTAGACCAAGCATGGCCAGACTCATACAGTAACAACCTCTACATTCTCCCTCCTCCTCGGGATGAAGAATGTAGGCAAAGACCTGCCTAACCCTATAGACTAACTAGGTCTTGAAGCAAGTGCCAATAAGAACAGGTAACAACACGGGTTGAAAGCTGAACCAGCAAGCAGTTTGTTTCAAAAATAAGTCGTGATCACCATGATCGGAGACCAAACAAACATATCGAGAATAATTTATTATCATTCGCGCCTATCCGATGACAACAACGCAGGATGATGGTGCTGAGGCCCATGAGAGCCTCCTCGCCCTCTGCTGATGGAGTACAGCGAGTGCCCATCACTGCGAAGTGGTCCTCCTTTTTTCAAACTGCCTGGCTTTCTTTTTTTCTATACTGCTTAGCTGGTCACCCTTCTCCCCTGGTTGGCAAGATTGCTTCAGAGTCATCACAGCATACAGCATACTCGTCCGCATGAAATTGGATAAAACAATATTAGTTTACTCTAGATAGCAGTCACACTAAATTAATGCTTCTAGAAAATGTTACTAAGTTTCAATTATTATAGATTATCATGAAAATATTTACAAGTCCAAGTTGTATTCATTTTAATTAAATTATATTAACATTACAATGTTGTTTTATTAAAAATTATATTTCAATATAAGTTCATGAACTTCTGTGAACAATTGGAATGAGTTTTAGTTTGCATAGTCATTGCAAAGTACAACTCAATATTATTATTTTTATAATTATCATAAAATAACTATTATTACTAACCTATCATTAATGAATATGATAATAATGTCCTAACTATTTATATACACACATTATATTACAATATTTAATACATTTACCATAGCAGTGGTGTATATCTATAAATGATTATGGTATTACTAAACGATTATTATATTTTTTTAACCTATTTACATGTACTAGTGTTCTAGTTATTCTGCCTTTTGGAGAAACACATTTAATTAAATAGTTTACACTGCCAACTCTGCGTTCCACTATAAAAGGGCCTTTAAACATTCGACATAGTTTAATGCTTCGGCTAGTAATTCTTTTAGGAACATACAACATTACTAAATCATTTGGTGAAAATTCTAGAAGTTTAGCTTTTCTATCATAATAGAGCTTTTGTTTTGCTTGCGCACACTTAATTCTGGATAACACCGATTTAGTCACAGAGGCTATAGTGTTAACTCTTTCTGTCAATGTCTGAGGTCGATTCAGTTGCTTGGTATTCAGCTGTAAATCACACTTAAGCAATGGTTCTCTGCCATGTAATACAAAATAAGGTGACTCACGCGTGGTTGCTTGAGCACTGCAGTTCAACGCAAATGTCACTGGCAAGACATATGAACACCAATTTTTCTGGTCTTCGGAGATATATTTTGACAGCGCTGCTGACAATGTTCTAAATTGCCGCTCTATAAGTGCGTTTCCTGTTGCATGCATTGGCGAACTATGTGTCAGCCTGATTCCCAGCTCTTCAACTGCACGTCGTACTCTCTTGGCTGTGAAGATAGTGGCTCTGTCCGTGATCAGATGCCTGACTCCACCCAACCTATAAACAATATTTTTCAAAATAAATTGCACAACAACTTCCGATGTTAGTCTTGGAACTGCTTCTGTT
The DNA here is from genome assembly GCA_951800055.1 of Cenopis cana. Classification (NCBI taxonomy): domain Eukaryota; kingdom Metazoa; phylum Arthropoda; class Insecta; order Lepidoptera; family Tortricidae; genus Cenopis; species Cenopis cana. The sequence goes on along the minus strand of OX637484.1, from coordinate 2,807,085 downwards.
ATGAGGTATTTGCTCGTGTACTCCACTGCTGCGAGCACATACCTGTTACCATGTAACGATTTCCTAAAAGGTCCTAGTGCATCAACTCCGACCTTGTCCATAATATCCGTTAACTTTACATTGATTAATGGTGCAGAATTCAATTTTCCTTCTCGCTGTTGACATAACTGACAAGTTGACACATAACGTTTTATTTTCTTTTCTGCGTCAGTGATAAAAAAGCGTTTACGGAACTTGCTATAGGTTTTATACAAACCGTAATGACCACCTGAATAAGGGTCGTCGTGCAGCTGCTGCATAATTTCTGTGAACATAGTACACGGCAAAACTACTACATTTATATTCGATTCACGATTACGGGTTTTTTTATACAGGATTCCATCTTCAATGAAAAAATTGCCATATTTTCCTTTTTCTTCCAATTTTCTCACAACCTTTGTGCAATATTCATCCTCTGATTGCTTCAATTTCAGCTCGGACTCTGTGAACATATAGAGATTTAAATCCTCTTCACTCTTAAGTTGGATTTCTTTTGGTTCTTCATCCTGTAAAGGGTTTCTGCTCAAATAATCTGCTACAACATTAGTTTTTCCTGCACAATGGACTATAATGAAGTCCCATGGCTGTATTGCCAAGGCCCATCTAGCCAATCTTCCTGACATATCTCGTCTAGATCGCAACCAAAGTAATGCTCGATGATCTGTCACGACTTGGAACGACTTACCCCATAAATACGCTTTATAATAATTTAAACTCCACATCAGCGTCAAACATTCTTTTTCAGAAATGGAATATTTCGCTTCAGCATCACTCAACTTTCTGGAAGCATACGCCACTGGTTTCAAGACTTCTTTTCCTTGAAATAGACACGAACCCAGTGCCTGGTCACTTGCATCTATGATTAATCTAGTCGTACATTCCGAATCTGTTGAAAAATGTGTTAGTATCGGCGCCTCACATATGCGTTTCTTTAATTCTTCAAAAGCACTTTGCGCTTCGCTTGTCCATTCAAACTTCTTATTCTTTTTTGTCAATGACGTAAGAGGTAAGGCCAAATCTGCAAAGCAGTCGATGAATTTTCTATAATACGAGAATAATCCAATAAGAGACCTTAACTCCTTAAGGTTTTTCGGTGGTTTCGTTTCCTGCATTGCCTTTACTTTAGTTTTATCAGGTCCAATTCCCTCCGCCGACACTGTATGACCTAGCACTGTTATTTGTTTATAACCAAACCTGCATTTTGAGGGTTTCAGTGTTAGATTCGCCTCCTGGAATCTGTTTAACACTTCTTCTAGTGCTTCAAGGAACTCCTGGAAAGTTTTGCCAAACACAACTATATTATCAACATATAAAATAATATTTTTATACTTCAACCCTGCAAGAACCTTATCCATTACGCGCTGGAACACGGCTTGGCTAGTCTTCAATCCAAACGGCAGCTTCTTAAACGTATATAATCCGTAATGACTTGTGAATGCTAGTTTCTCCTTGCCTTCACCTAAAGCTAGTTGCCAATATCCAGAATTCATATCCAGGTCTGCAAAATATTGTGCTCCTTCCAAGCATGCTAATAGATCATCCACTCTAGGTATGGGATAGGAATCTGCTTTTATCTTTTTGTTTAACGCTCGATAATCCACACAAAATCTAGGCGTACCGTCTGGCTTTTCAACGATGACGATCGGTGATGCATAAGGACTTCGTGACTCTTCTATAACATCGTTCCGTAACATTTCTTCGATTTGTTGCTCAATTATTTCCCTTTGCTTCTCGGAGACTCTATACGGGGCGCGATGCACTGGTACCTCATCCTCGGTCACGATATCTATTGGATAGCCGGTATACGATCCAAGTTGCGCATTGTTGAATGCAAACCTATTTTCATATTTATTTAATAAATCATTCAACTGATTTTGTTGACATTCTAACAACTCTTGACAAACGTCAAAGCTTTGTTCATCTTTGAACGTATACATTAGTGAGTCGCCTTTTTGCTCAACCATTTGCGTGAAAAACAATAAATCCTTCTTTGTTATTGACAACATACGTACATCGTTTTGGTTGTCACTTGAAATACTGTCATTTGACACTTCTTTGTTTACCTTTGATGAATTTTCTTTTTCCAGTTCTGCAATCTGCATTTTATTTAACAACGGTGTTATAAAATGCTTCTTCAACACCAACCTCATGTTGCTATAATCCACCATAGCCTCATTTATTTTCAAAAAATCGTCACCAATGATAGCTAAACTTCGAGAAATATCTAAAACAACAAATCTATGGGAAACACACAAATCCGCTATAACTAAATTAATATTCACATATCCTAACGACTGTACAATCTCAGCGCCTACCGTACGCAGTGGCAATTTCGTGCTATCGGAATAAGATAGACCTAGAGATTTAAATAAAGGCAGCGAGATACACGACATGGAAGCACCTGTATCCACTATTCCTAACACGTCTTTATTTATTATTTTACACTTCACACAAGGAATTGTATTAAATAATGATTTGTCGGAGCCCTGTAACCCCTGCAACACTGCGCTCCGGTCATTCAGCGTCGCTGGTTCGCGTTTGGGTGACTCGTTTGTTGTTGCTGATTTCTGCTCGTACTCGCTCCATCATTCGCTCCACTTCTCGTCGACTGTTGCCGCGTCGGAGTATACTGGTTATACCGATAATTATACCGAGGTGGCTGCTGTGGGCGTTGTCTGAAATGATATGGTGCTGCGCCCGGCGTGCGTTCATAATTATCCTGCCTAAATACAGTCACTGGTGTCACAGGCACAGGTGTATTATATTGTGACTGAGGAGTATGTTGAACATTGGATTGTGGGCTATAAACAGGTTCAGTCGATGGAATACTGTATGAACTAGCGACAGGTGAGCTGTTGGGCACATTCAGATCTAATAAAGGCAGGTTCACTGAGGAAGTGTCTGTATTATCACTGTATATCTCCATGCTTTGCCAAATCGTATTCTTAAGATCATTCTTGGTTTGAAAGATCACTGGTGCAAACCACGGCTTGTATTTATCCAATACAGACTTCATATAATGCTGAATAAAGGGTTTGTCTGTAATTTTAGCTTTGCTAGCTAATGCGCTGAGAGCATAAAAATATTCCAGCGGCGATTCAGTGTCATGCTGTTTGCGGTAATAAAAACTCTGCACAAAATCTTCTCTCGACGGAAATTCTGCTTTAAGCTTAGCTACAACATCGTCATACGTGGTAAACGATGAAAATTGGGCTTTATAGAACGACAAGGCAGGGCCTTCTAAATAAGCAGCCAGCGCATACTTTTTCTGCTCATCAGTCCACGTTTTAATATTAGACACAATGTTAAAGTCAATTATAAAATCCTCGATGTTCGTTAATCCATTGAATTTCGATGCTGCCATGATTAAATCGGTCTTTTGCACAGAATGTCAATGTATTTCACGGCGTTACCTTTAATTATTCACTCAGTCACTATAATATCCGTCTTACGTTAACTTCCTTATAATATCGTGCTGTTACGAATTATATATATCCAAACACCGTGTCTTGACTGTGTGACTTCCTGGTCACATTCTTCTCCCCTCTTTCTCCAAATCTGCACCTCCACCAAGTATAATAGGGGTTATTTATAATATGTGTGTAGATAAAGTAATGTATGCAACTGTACATAATTAGGCATTAAAACACTCGTGTGACCTTATTATGAAACTCGCCTCCGGCTCGTTTCATAAAACACACTCGTGTTTTAATGCCCCTCATTATGTACCAGTTGCATAAACTACTATTTATTAATAAATAATTCAATCAAATTATGAAAAGAAAGAAAGAAAAGTAAATAAACATTTGTTTGTGACAAACAAAACACTTACAAAACAGGACAATGACATTACAAACCGAATTTCGTCACGAAATGGGCACAACTCAGCATTATGCTGGCAGACGTCTTCCGTATATGCTATATATGTTTATGCCGCTATGTATGTTTTTCTTGTCTTTAATTTAATTTAATTTTTTGCATGTTATATGAATGTAATATTGTACCTGTACATTATAAGCATTTCGGTTCAGAGTTTAGCATATTTGTGAAATTTATTAAAATAATATAAAATATTCGATCAAATCTTGCTAAGTTACTAATGCATTTTTCAAATTATTTTACTGACATTTTGCTTAACGGATTTTTAGAACACCGACCTCAGACAGAATGCAATCGATTTAAGTTCTATGTATTAGTAAAATGACCAATACAAAATTGGCTTAAATGGTGACTACTCAATAATTTCGCTGATCTGTTTATGACGTACTGTACTTAAGGTAAAAGTCCTTGTGCTCGACATTCTGACGCAATACATGGCACTTTCAATCTTCTGTCATGTTGTGTTGACAAAGGCGATCAATAGCTGTCTTCTATTGGGCACTAAATTGTCAAGCACTGGGACGTTTACCTTAGTTGTTGGAATTATTATACGAAATGTCATGCATGCGCTCTCGCCAAAGTTAACCGTTATTCTATTTTATTGTTAACGTTCACTGTAATAAAATAATAATAGGTTTAATAATCTTGCTTTCTAACTTCGTGTACGTGTACTGGCTGAATAAGGCGACTTCCTGATTTGTCGGTGCGGAGGCGGTACGATATGAGAAAACTGTCAAATGTCAGTGACAACTGTCAGTCGACTCGGTACTATTTTTTACTGCGCCCCTACATTTAAATGAGTGCTTCCAGACTGGCGCGGGATTCGCGGCCGCGGAAGCGGGACGATGCGAAGGCAGTTAAGTACTGGTCCGCTTCTGCGCATAATATTAGGTACTACTGCGCAAATGTAATACTGACAGTATTCCCTCAAGTGGGAATCTTTGCGACGTCAGTAAGTTTATGTCAAAGACGAAAATGTCACATATTGATCCCGCCGCGCCAAGTCAGGAAGTCGCCTAAAAATGTTCTGTAACAAAACTGGCCCCTAGTAAGATTTTTTCCTCGTTTTCGACTCGAGCCTAGATCCATCTGGATCAGGGAGTGCAAAATGCTGTTTTGAGACGAACGAAATGGATGCCGCGGCGGGGGGCGGCGGCGGCACTTTGGCAAATTCGCATTGGATCCGGATTTGCCCGTAACGCGGATGATGAAGCTGACTGTTACACAGGAGCGCGCGTACATAATAATAATAAATACGCGTACATAATAATAATAAATACGCGTACATAATAATAGTACATTACTTAACAAGGGCGGTAAAACAAAGAATGTCTCAGATCGCAGGTATTTGATGCCCGAGCCGAAGGCAAGGGCGATAAATATGCGATCTGAGGCTTTCTTTATTACCGCCCGTGTTAAGTACAAAATTTTAAGTCACCCCCTGGCGAGGAAGTGGAATTTCCCGCGCGCGGAGCGTGCGGTAATTGCCGCTTTATGGCCAGGTGTGACATAAAAAGTATTTTCAGACACTTAATATTTACCACTAACTTCAATAATTATGCATTTAGTACGACCATATTTTCGAAGATGTATGCATAATTTTTCAGGATTTTCTTGTTCACATTAACACAGTTATTTAACCCTGCTTTGGTGGAATTATACGGTGGTTATTGCACTGATAATGCGTCCAGCTTCAGTTAGCGACCGTGTAATGACGTTTATTTTTTCACCATTATAATACGTAACGGTGTAAATCCTAGCCCAGTGTAGCCTAAATCTTAAAGGATTCGGCAACTTTTGCTAGTAGGTAGGTACACACACATCGCCCTATGACTCGAACAACAAAATACTCTTACGTGATTGATTACAACCTCTTTCATGTGGATTCTAGTTTGATGAAATATAGACCGATATTCTTTGCTTTGACATTGGGGTATGTAAAGGTTTTTGATGTAATTGGGTTTGATTTAAAGTTGTCTTACATTAAAAGAAAACAACCAAAGAAAGCAAATGCACTTCTTTAATAAATAAAGGCAGGTTTGTTTTTATTATCATCTTATTATCCTACCTAGTCTAAATATTATAACATTATTTACTAAACAAGTATGAAGTGTTGTGTTCCTGGAGGTGAGCAAGGTTGCCAGAGCTGCCGAGGATGCACTGTGTTGAGAGTGAGGTACCTTTTATCCCTTTTGCTGTCAACACAGTGAATCCTCAAATTTTATAAAGGGTCGGCAACACGCACGCGACTCTTTTGGAGTTGCGAGCGTCTATAGGCTGCGGCGTCCGCTTACCATCAGGTGGACCGCACGCTTGTTTGCCACCGTCGTCGTATATAAAAAAAACAGGCTGTAAAGATTCACCTTCACCGACTGACTGTGTCCCAAGTAATAGCCCAGTGTGTACTAGAAAGCTTAAATCACTCCACGGAGGGTACCTAACCACTAACCAATAAACCTGCCTTTTACACAGCACTTCCTTACCTGTCAACACAACCAGTTTAATTAGGTCTCTAAATCCGTAACAACTACGTTTTATCGGAGGCCAGTCTGGTGCTGGGCCAAATAGCGGTGCGTTGGTTAAGACTTAAGAGTGGTGAATGAACAGAACTGATCGAAATATTTGGCGAAGAAACAAGGCTTCGCAGTAAGTGAAGTTGCGTGTAGCACTCGAGAAGGCTTTATGGGGTATGTCTTAACCGTTACAAGCGTTAAAAGTTTAGTGAGGCTATTTGCATTGCTTCAGGAACGCAAAGGAAAAATGCCATGAGAGTCTTACTGTTTGGGTCGGATTATTTTCTAAAATTCAATATAGTTAAGTGAAAATTGTAGTAAATTGTAATGTAGGAAAATAATAATGATTAACGCGAAATATTAACGTCAATTAAGAGAGCTTATGGGATGTTCTGGGTGCGGGTGACATTTACCCCTCTTCCTAAGTCAGACGGAAAACATTTCCTATTTTACAATTAATTGTAATTTTTAAAACTGTATCAAATTTCTCTGTCTTTCTAGGTCATAATCTGATTTAGTAGGATTCTAGTCAGGCCGGATTTGTCACAGATTCGTCTGTGCTAGTTTCATAGAAAATCACACCACAAAAGAAACGAATCCGCTAAAACACGAAACAGCACATATTTCTGCATGCTTCATGAAGCTACAGAATACTCAATTAATCCTCCTTAAACCATAAACGTTATAACTTATATCAGATCATCTTGCCCATAATACTCTTGAACATTGTTCACGAAGTTGCCCGCTAAGTAAATAAGTAATTTAACAAATCAGATTTTAAGTGGCGTGCCAAGTAATCTCTGCTTCGATCAAATTAACTTACGCTGCTCCCCTGGTTTATTTAAGCATAATGAGTAGTAATAACTAACAAGGAATAGTATAGTCAGCAGGCAGATTAAACTGGGAATGGATGCGATTTTCTAAATGGCGACGTCGTGCTGGCGGGTGATCGTGTGATTAGATTGGATGCCGGGGGATAATGAGTGTTTTTTTGGGAGGAAGTTTGTACTTATATATTTATTTATTTATGTATTAAAGAAACAAACGGTCGTTTACCAAAAAAGGTTCATAGACATAGTGCCTTAAAATTAGACCTACATAGAGTTTTATGAATGAATTTAAAAAGTGTAAATAAATAAATATATAAAAATTATTTATTTTCAGATCAGTTGATCCATAGCTTGTTAGTAACAAACAAATCTTAAAAACTATGTTAGTAAAAATAAAATAAACAATAAAAAACAAGTAGATTCATTGATAGGGGCAAGCAGAGTAAATAATATGCCCTACTTGGCCCTACCAATGGTCACTTCCACCCAATATTTGGTGAGCGAAGAGTCGAGGCGCTCAGCCAACACCCTCAGAAGGCCATTGCTGCTGCCGCGCACTCTGTTCAGCAGTGACCATACTCTTTTTCGCCTGATGGCAAAAAAGTCATCTGTTCGCGCATCAGCGAACATTCCAGATGCACTGCAGTGCTTCGGCAGCCTCAACAACATAAAAACCAGAGTGTAACTAACAAGCCAAATTATGAAAAAACGTGTTTATAATGTTTATTCATAATTTGGCTTGTTAGTTACACTCTGCTCTTGTAACTACGATAACTAAATGTACCTATACAATAATCTAAGTTTAGTTACTTAGGCAACTTTCTGGTGTTAACTGTTAATGGAGCCAATCAATGATTTCAAAACTAACAATAAGCTCAATATTTCTTAAGGCAACCCCCCCTTAAGCCGTTGTAAGAGGAATGTTGGAGCTGAGCATGGTTGCTTCGGTAGCTCAGAGGTTAGAGTGATTGGCCGAGTAGGTACATGCCATAATGTCACACATTCGAATCCTGCTCGAAACTTACTTTTTTTTCTGCTTCTCTTCTCTTCCTTTGTACTATTAATAGTTCTGCGGCAAAAGTTGCTAAGTATTTGACTACGTATTCCCCGCTGCTGACTGTACATAACGTATGATTAAATTCTAAATTGCCGGGCCACACAAGCGCTCAATCGCCTATCGTGTCGTGAGGTTTCAGCCTACCTTTAAATAAACTACTATCTGCCTTAAACTCCTAAGTTAGGTTTATCGTAAAAGGTTGCATTAATTCTGTGGCGACAAATTAGTAGTTAGTGCTTCTAAGAGATTTATAGGTGCATCCGATAGAGTATTGCGTCTTCTGTAGATAGTTATAGTAATGGGATTAAAATAGTTTATAGTAATCAATTGCTTTAGTTACTCGTATTGATACTAATACTTATATCTAACATAAATTACATAAATTGTTAACAACAAATATTTGTTTGTACATCCAGACATACGGCAGGTTACCATCCTTAAGTACCTGGTTAAAATGCCTCTTACTCGAACCAAGCTCTTTTCGTCATCTTTTAAAATGCGCACAGCTAAGGTTTGGAATTCCCTGCCGGCATCGTATTTCCGAGTTCATATAACCTGGACCTATTTAAGGGCATTAGTGAACAGGCATTTTCTTGGTGAGCTCGCTTCACCGTCGGCATCATCTTTGCCCCCTGGCTAGATGCTGGCCAAGGGCAATCCCATAATTAATAAAAAAACTACTTTTGTCGCTTTGTTTTCTGTGTTTGTGCTTTTAACGTCTTTAAATAATTTGAGAACCTACAAATACTTAAAAAGATCCTTATTATAACAATGAATTTGATCTCGTATTAGTAAAGCCATAACTACAGTCATAAACTACATGCAACTGATATTATAGGAAGTAATTGGACGACCAATTAATGCATAAATGCATGTACCGTTCAGTACAAATTGATATCAATTAGATTTCAATTATAATCGATTAATTCTTAATTGAATTCTAGTTCTGATTACAGACTCAAATCAAATGAAATGGATGTCGCTTTTAATCATTAGATTCCTGTTTTTATTCTAATTAAATGTCAAGAATGTTGATTGAAATATCAATCATAATGAAAATGAAAGAAAATTGTGGGCTTGGTATTGTAACAGAAGTCACTGTTTAACATGATTTTATTTGGTTTCATCGGTGAACATTATTTACCCATTTTTAACATCTGCCGAGCCCGGAGATTCCCTATGATACGTATAATCATACCAAATATTTTATGTCTATGGCTTTGGCCCAACGAAGCCGTCCTGAATAGAGTATCAGAGAAGAGAAGCTTAAATGATCACAATCAAACCAAGGAGAGGAAAAATGATAGGCCACCTAAAGACTACAATGTACTAAAGTAGGCCACCTACTACGACACGACAACTACATCAGACACATTATAGAACGGAAAATAACTGGGAAAAGACGAAGAGGAAGACCAAGGAATAGTTATATGAACCAGATAAAGGAGGATGTGGATGTCGTGTCGTATCAGGGCGTGAAGAAGCTGGCCTCGGACCGGCAAAGGGATGGAGAGACTGCATCAAGCTGCACCGACAAGAGCTCGGCTCTTAAGATGATAATGATGATAGCTTTGGATCAATAAGATGCTAATACTGTGAAAATTTCAAGACTGTAGAAGTGTAGATCCAAGCGTTTGGCTGTAAAACTTGTGTGACAGATCACGAAGGGTCACGTGACTGACAGCAAAATAGGGCTCTGTTTGGACCCGTCGGAAACCTTAAAATGGCCTCGGGAGAAGCCGGCATAGTAGTGGTGAAAACTTGAAACATTGTTACATTATCTTAAGAGTCTCTACCCCATTTAAATTTCAAAATAACAGCGGCGCTAGCACAACTACTTAACTCTGCGTTTCAAAGCGAGTAGCGAAAAAACTCTACCTGTCTTTTTAATTATTTTCGCACAGTTCGAGCTTAACTTGGCAGTAAGTTAGCCCACCAGTGCGTGTTTTAAGCTTGTATCCTTAAAGTAGCTAAAGCTATATCCACATATCCAAGTAACACATCCAAAAACGCCTGCACAACCCTACCGCACTAGTCGAAAAACGTTACAAGTGCCCCTTAGTTCCCTTGACATAAAAGCCTTTTTTAAATAACAAAGATCCCCGACTATACGCACCGGGCCTCTTGAAAAAGAGTCACGTGCGTACGACATGCGAAGCCACTTCGCTTGCGTCCAAATTTATGCAACTCTTGCCTTAAACTTAACCAACCCTTCTGGGGCATTGAAATATGCAAACATTTTTGACAGGGTCGTATAATGCGAAGAAATGTAGGCATTGAAAATTTTAGGTGCTTAAATATGGGGTTTTGTAAAATGGAAGGTTGATTTTAAAGAAATACTTTTCAGTTGCATATGTGGCCGTTGAGTTGAGTACTCGGAACATAAAATTCTAATTGTAAGCGCCAAAAAACTTAGATCTTGGAACTCGGCTCATTACATTAAGACCCATTGCTAGGAAATAATACATTCTGATTAGTTTGCAACTAGGTCTAGAAATATTTATTTATTTATATGGTGAAGCGTGCAGTTAACTGAATGCCCTTAAATGTCCTTGTTTAGTTTATCCAAGATGGATGCAGATATGCTGATAAGCAATATCGGCAATATGAGTCAGGTCGCCTGGATCACGGCCGGTTATTGGATTACACACACAGGTTCACGTGAGCTCGAGATTATCCTAATTAGACCAGATGACACAGTTCAATGATAGCACAAAATTTAAAGTAAGGTCTGGTCTATGTACTATGTAGGTGAGTTGAAAGCCAAAGTAAATATTCTTTATTATTGGTTTCTTGTGGGCCTTCTATGCTGCCTCGTCTAGTCATTGATCTATTGTGGCAGCCCTTAAAGTTATTTGCTTATAGGTTGCATCCAGGAATTTCCAGACTCTTTGGGTAGCAATCTGCTGTATCTCCTCTGGATGCATGATGTGCTTCCCTAGGTAGATAATTATTTGCGCATAAGTGGTCCACAGGAGCAGAGGATATGGATGGCAGTATCCTCCGACTCCTGGCAGAACCTGCTTAAAGAAGATGCGCTCATAAAAAACTTACAAAACATAGGAACTCTGGCCGGGAAATGCCCTGAACGGGATTCGACTCTGTAACCACCAGCTTCGTAGGCAGAGACACTAACAATAAGGGTAATATGGTTGTCAAATAATGATCAACCCCCAGTCTAAACCCTTCCTACTCTTTGCTCCATCATATTGCACGTTGCAATATAACCTTATTAATGAACGATAAACCCTAATTTCGCATGCCTTTGTGCGTTGATTGTTGCCGGGGCTGTTATAATCGGTTTGACTGACAGCTAAGGGCGACCCAACAGTGTCGATTTAGTGTTGCATGATGATATTCCACTAAGTTTCATACGAAAAATAGAAAACGCAAAATGTGTTCTCGGAAACTGCACGTACGTGCACTACCTCGATTAGAATACGTAGTTGTCTTGTATTACTAGAGATTTTCTTTTATACATATTTATACTTTTGAACAATAATAATTTAATTAAGGTCTAATCGAAATAGAAACCTAAATACGCAATCCACTAAAAAAAATACCCAACAATGAACTACAAATAACAATCACAAAATATCAGGACCCAAATCTATAATCTGTTCTATTAAGATACATTTTTAACGACTTCTGTACCTACATAGCAATTTATTACCACAAGATGCTACATGTAATTTTTTGTTGACCGTGGTAAATAAAACTCAGTCCCTCTTGACATTTGATTTTCACAATTACTGTTTCGGCATACACCTAATACGAAAAATTGCTGTCGATTCAGTTTTTTGATTTTCATAATGTCGGACCTCACAGAGTCAAGCAAGGAGGTACCTATATTCACGTTCATTACTTATGCAAAGCTCCAAATTAAACTCCTTTAGGCATGTTTGACTCAAATCTTCGACTTTTACGAGTAATCCCCGTGTGATCTTCTGAACAATTACATTTGAGTAACTGGAATTAAACAAAAAATCTCTTTACTTGCCCAGTGTATGTCTGAGAATTCTGGGATTAATGTGTTAGTAAACTAATTACTAAGATTAACTGATTGTGCGTTAATATGTAATCTTTCAAGAACTTAAATGATTAAACCTTTTAAGTGTAGTTTGGAGTGGCTGCTCTTATTAATGTAAAGAGATAGTATCTTACGGTTTTAAATTATTGAGTTTTTCTTGCTCGGTCAATGAAACATATTCACAAGTAAGAAATTGAGCTTGTTCAGTATATAGCCAAGCGAAACTCAATGGATGGAAGTCGGCAATGGCTGAATAGAAAACCTCTAATAATGAAAAAACACAGACATTAAGTCTCAAAATAAACTCCAGACAAACAGCTATTGAAATACTAATCTATACAACAGTTTATTCATCCATTTTTTGCCGCTAATACACCCCGTTCAAAAATTAGTAGGGCAGAATTCGTATGTCCGGTGAATGTATTTTTGATACTAGGATTCGTTGTCTAGTGATATGGTTTCCAAGCGTGCCAATCAACCTAACACACCAAAACGAGCCAGTTACAAAATATAAAACTGATTCAACGCATATATAAAATAGCGTCCGAGAAGTTTGTAAGAGTTAGTAAGTTTGTAAGTTGTAAAGAAATTCTAATTTAATACAATTAAGAAAGAATTCTATAGATTTACCACTAAATTAAAGTAAGACGCTAATCCCTTCACACGTTAGGCTGCCAGAAAGTAGGAGATTCCAGCCGCACGCCTTATCTCTCGACGGGGCATCAAGGGAAATATTTACTAACTAAACACAGCATTACCGCACTAGGCCGACACTCATCGAGATAAAACTGAAGATTAACTCTAATTAAGGCGTTGGCTTATTAAATCAAGTGTTTGGAGTCGGATTCGTGAATCAACAGCAGCGATAAGGAAGTGTGACTGTCGAGATTTGGAACTGTCAATCTAGAGTTGAATTCAAATTAATGTAAATTAAAAAAGATAAATGCTTTTAATGCCCCGTAGCAGTAAAAGTAGCTATGTGGGCGAAGTGTTCAAAATTATCTACACACGCTCTTATACCCTTACAATAAAGATATGTGTGATTTGACCTATTCGATCGCGTAGTTACTTGTGCTTCTGACTGTACACGGCCAAACGCTAGCGAACTAAGCTAATGGAACAATCTAGCACGGGCGCGTAATTTTTATCTTTATTTTTTTTCCTTTTTCCAGGCGTTACTGCTTAGTGCACAATAGGGATGTCGACTCGAAATTTTTTATTACTTCAATAGAAAGAAGACATAAAACTATGCCAAATAGTAAAAATCCTATTCAAATATCTCAAAAAATAACGAAGTTACAACGGTTAGAATGTTCGTAGTTAGAGAGAGAAACTGCTACCTAGCCGTGACGTCACGTTTAAGTAGCGCCATAATAAATGACGATCGTTCAATACAAAGGTGCGTTTGGCGGAAAAGGGACAGAACATACCCACTCTTAAAACTTTGAAGACTTATAATTACGTAATTATTTATTTGTTTGAATTACTTTTTTCGCCATTTGATTGAGAATTTAAGCCTTTATGTAGAAAATTTGGATTTATTGATTTTTTTTTATAGTGTCGTCATCCCTATTGAAGACAGAACGCGATTCAATCATATAAACAGGCACTTTAATATAAAATTTCTCCTATGCTATTTATATTGTTGTTTCATGTAGTGATTCCATAACGTTTCCGTATGCGCAAGGTAGATCTAAATGTCATTTACCATACTAAACTTGCCACGTAGGTTGGTCATCATTTGCTCGCCCTTATACCATTTAGTTGGAGTCAGCGGACTATGTTTTTTTCTTTCATACCTCTCTATCGCACGTTATCGTGGCACTTGCATCCTTCCTCTCCATTATAGTCTTTCACGCTGTCCATCCACCTTTTCTTTGGCCTATCCCTAGGTTTGTCACGTTACATAATAAACTACCTGCTACAAAATTTTTTTACAATCATATTCTTTGAACGAAGGTGATTTACTGACTTGGCGGGGCGGGATCGATATGTCATTTTCTTCTTTGACGTATACTTACTGACGTCGCAAAGTTTCCCACTTGACAAAATACTGTCAGTATTACATTTGCGCAGTAGTACCTAATATTATGCGCAGAAGCGGACTATAGTACTGCCTTCGCAGCGTCCCGCTACCGCGCATCCCGCGCCAGTCAGGAAGCACTCATTTAAATGTAGGGGCGCAGTAAAAAGTAGTACTGAGTTGACTGACAGTTGACATTGACATTTGACAGTTTTCTCATATCGTACCGCCTCCGCACCGACAAATCAGGAAGTCGCCTAAAGGCCAGTAGATTCAGAAAACATTTAACTTTTGAAAATAGAGTACCTACTGAATTCATTTGAATAATACACATCTTTACATATTATATGACCAATAATGATGCTTTCACCCAAATATAATACACAAACCCGCTGCTTGTTTACTTCTTCAATCATCTACACAAAAGCTACAACAGCATCATTATCCATTAAATGCTTACATTACTCTAACTCCTGTTAGTATTCAAAGCTACATAAAGCGTAGGTTCAAAAAGACTAAATTCCCTTTGAAATACTGGGTACATAATCCGTTTAAAATTAATCATAAAGTCATTTCACTTACGGTTGCAGAAAATTACTGTCGATGAGGCCCTTAACTGACTATTATAGGCAGTGACAAACCGTTTTATGCGTAGAACTTGCGACTTAGCTATTACATGCATTGTAAATCGCGATAATGGGGTTATTCTGGTACCTATTCAGTTTGTTTTGAGCTGTGTTTGGTGTCGTTCCAAGTCATCATCCTCCTAGCGTTATCCCAGTACAGTGGCATCCTGAAGGATGCCTTTGGTCCGCTACCTGATCCCAAGATTTGGTGTAGGTACTTTGGTTTTTACAGAAGCCACTACCATCTTCCACCCCGAGGGGAAACTAAACCTTATTGGGATTAGGCTAGTCAAGCGTGTGGGTAACTTGAACTTGACTGTTAGAAGTCCTCAAGCCGCCCGAAGGCCTCTAACTTGGCTTAACGGCTGATCGGCCTCGGCCTACGTTGCTTAACCTCGCATATCGCACGCGGTACGTGGGTTCCATCGCCACGGGGCACAAACGCTTCCTGCACCGTACGGTCGCTATATCGTATACAGGCTTTAATAAGAATTATTCCTTGCGAGCTTCAAGCTATTCAATATGCATCTTAGCGAATAACTCTCATCCAAACAATACAAGCCGCGAACCATGTTTTGTAAAACGGCCGATTAAAATTAAGTACACATCAGCTTTTGCTCCCACATAAGTAATAACCCCGCATTCAAGATAACATTAGGCACTCACACGCACTTTCCGTACGAGCGACTGACAAAATAGCCCCTTTTCGCGGGCTGCAATTTGCAAATGTACCAAGGCTTGTAATCGACTAGGTACTTACGAAGCATTAACGACAATCGATGTTGGAAAACTGTCAGCTGTTATCGATGAGAATGTCGCGCAAGTCTGCTCGATTTCGTTATCAATTGGAATTAATCATGCATGGTTTGGCTTACCAACACACCGTACAGACCGTTTAGGCGACTTCCTGACTTGGCGGGGTGGGATCGACATGTGACATTTTCTTATTGGATGTAAATTTACTGACGTCGCAAAGATTCTCACTTGACGGAACACTGTCAGTATTACTTTTGCGCAGTAGTAATATCATGCGCAGAAGCGGAGCAGTATCGCCTTCGCATCGTCCCGCTACCGCGCATCCCGCACCAGTCAGGAAGCACTCATTTAAATATAGGGGCGCAGTAAAAAATGGTACCGAGTCGACTGACAGCTGACACTGACATTTGACACTTTTCTCATATCGTACTGCCTCCGCACCGACAAATCAGGAAGTCGCCTTAGTCTAGTTTTCGAATGGGCTCGTCAGATACAAACGCCATTTTGTGGACTGTGAATAGGGTCGATAGGTAGGTTTACGGCCAGCTAATTTGATGCGCCAGTTTTGCGGCCACTTGGATGAGTTGATGAACTGAAAGGATATTTTCTCGTTTTCATATAATTCCCATTCAATAGCTACCAATTAAAATGTATACGACTCACTGTTTCTTTAGATCTTGTAAAAATGTAAATACGAGTAAGTAGGTATATTTAATTGAAAAAACTTCGTTCTTCCGGCGGCCACAAACTGACGCAGGCCGCGTAACAGGCCTAGCGACCTT
This sequence comes from Cenopis cana, assembly GCA_951800055.1. Classification (NCBI taxonomy): domain Eukaryota; kingdom Metazoa; phylum Arthropoda; class Insecta; order Lepidoptera; family Tortricidae; genus Cenopis; species Cenopis cana. Next base: position 2,790,550 of record OX637484.1, on the reverse strand, counting down.
ATATACTGATTGAAATCGTCTAAAATTATATTCACGACCTTTAAATGATAGCTTTTTATCATCATCTTCGTCGGTACACTCTTTACAGAGTGGTCGTGGCCATTATGTAAGTTTTTGAGTGGCCCGTTTCACGACACGCCGCCACTCCTCCCGTAAACCCGCTTTCCGAGAGCATTCGTTTAGTGATGTACTTGAAGTGCTTGCTGCTGGCTTTAATCTGGTCAGACCATCGCATTGGAGACCTTCCCCTAAGTCTGGTGCCTTCCACTCTTCCTTGTACAACAAGACGTTCTATGGACATTCCGTCAAGTCGAGATACGTGGCCAAAGAAACCGATACGGTAGCTTTTGATACGGTGATATATATCAAAAAATATATATATCCTTTGGCCAGGTGTTATAAACGTCGTCAACTATATACCTTTAAAATATACTTTGAAAATTACGCAATAGGGATGTTGACTCAAAATTTATTATTACTCCATACGAAAGAATACATAAAACTATGCCAAATAGTGAAAATCCTATTAAAATATGTCAAAAAATAAAGAAACTACAACCGTTAGAATGTCTTTATTTCGAGAGAGAAAGCGCTACAGATCAGTGACGTCACTGACCTCGAGCGCCATTGTAAATGACGATCGTTCAATACAGAGATGCGTTTTGCGGAACAGGGACAGAAAATGTCCCCTCCTAAAACTTTGAAGACTTATAATTATGTAATTATTTATTCTTTTGATTTACTTTTTTCGCTATTTGTTTGAGAATTTGATCCTTTTTCGAGAAAATTTGGATTCATTGATTTTCTTATTTGGTGTCAACATCCCTATTACCCTGGAATGTCTTACTTAGGTAGGAGCTAGTTCTCAAATAAGTTATATTTCTAATGGAGCTTCAACCTCGAAATAGACATACGACCATACTAACTTGTCATTTAACACAATTAGTCCGGCGAGGTTCAGTTTTGAAGATCACAAAACAAATCTCTGCTCATGTACCGACTCTTTTAACAAAGCGAAACAATTCCCAAGGAACAAACTAACGAAGCCAGTTAGCATAACAATATTCGTGGCTCGTAAAGAGTAGTGAGGACAGACAGGTCACTTATTTCCATGTTTTTTGTAGAACGACGAATATTTCATACCATTTTTAGGGTTCCGTCACAGAATAAGTAATAGTACAAGTACAGAAGCTTCACTTTCTAACAAAAACGGCGTTTAGGCATAAAAACATGCCTACTCTGTGCATCTCTGTCCATCGTATAACTTGTATTCATTCACACGCGGCACGTGTAGCGCTAGGGCTATCGACTCGTCGCTCGTCGCGTTATAGTCTGCGGCAGCAGCGGTAACGTGCATATAGACGCGTTCGCGCGGCGGCGGGCGGCCCTCGACTGACGGCCGGCCCCGGGCCGAGCGAGCGGTAGGCATTTAAGGCGACGTGAGCTCAGCGCTTAGCTGCTTTCGAGGGGGTGAGGTGCGTGGCTTGAGGGGAGCAGGCGCGGGGTTAGCCGCTTGCCACCGCGCTCGCTGCCGATACCGACATGTCACAGTATAGTGTATAGCCAGTAGTACAACTCTTAGTCACTACAACTGAACGGGTAAACCATAAATATAATGACCATTGTCAAGACGGCGCCATTATTCTGATGTATAGTATATGTCAATAGTTCAGTATAATCGAAACAATGCGAATGGCAACTCGTCGTTTTTACATACCTACTTTCATACACCGTAAATTTTGACACAATTACAACACATCGTGGATTGTAATAAAATAGACTTTTTTATTTTATTCACCCTTATGTTATGATATAATTGTCAAATTGAGTTGATTTACATGTGTGTTTGATCATCTACTTGAAAAACAAAACGAAGTTATTGTTCCTTGCGAAGTATGTCTCAATATTGTTTTTGCATAATTTATTACAATAAAAGTCCTGTGAAATTAAAATATCCACACATAGAAAAATATAATCTATTTATTAATAAGTATTGTACTTATCATAATTCAATATGAGCCACGAGGCGGGTCACCCTAGATATACAGGGTGGATTTTTTTTGGGTCAGTGAGGGCAGCTACCATATCCCGTCCGGCTACGTGAAAATTCTTAGAAGAACTTCCTTCGATTTTGATTTTGAAATAGGCGTTTTCCTCGATTTGCGGCTTTTCTTGTCCGATTTTTTTTGGTCCCATACGAACTTTGGGTCCTGGATAGGAATTGGATCGATTGGCATCAAAAAAAAGTTTATCAAAAATGATCTTTTTCTCGCACCCTGTATGTTTGTCCAAAATCTGTAAACGCCAATTTTCATTAATTTTAATTCGAGGGAAGGTCTTCTAAGACCATTTTCGCGTAGCAGCACGGCATCTGGTAGCTACTAGCTGCCCTCACTGACCCAAAAGGAAATCCAACCTGTATATATACCAATAACATTTACAAAACACTGAATTATTGCGCGCACACGCTTGAAAGACGCCTGGTACGCAGTTTTAAAACCGGCCAAGTGCGTGTCGGATCACGCACAGCGAAGGGTTCCGTACCGACACGTAGCAGTCCACTAATAAAACTGAAATTGAAAACATTAATAATTTCTACAATATAAAACGTGAAAATTTAAATCAATATATATATATAAAAGGAGAGTGTTAGTGGGTATGTCCGGCCTTTTCTCCATGATCACCAACTGCCACCTTCTCATGGTTGCATTGCAGTGGTAGAAGGCCCTTGGTGTGCACTTGCAAGTAAGGGAGTTTGGTGGCGGTGGGTGGAAGTGGGTGGTAAAAATGGGGTAAATTTTAAAATTTCAATAGGAGTAAAAGAGACAGACGATAAGTATGAAAGGGATAGACTGTATGTGTAGTACATTCCAATAATGCTAATGCCCTCGAACAGCGCGACAAGGACAGCATTGTTAGAGCGAGACCGTCATATTTTCCAGAACTTTCCGGAGCGTTCGAAATCCTTCTAGAACATGCTCGAAGGGTGAAGATGAAGACTCCATACAGACTTTCTAGACTTCTTCTTCTTCTTTTTTCTAGAAACTTCGATCGCGAACATTCTAGAACCTTCGGTACCTATGCCTATAGCTTGAAAACCCGTTTTCAGGCGGTTTCAGGGTCCCTTATATATTATGATATCAGTATATGGCGAAATTTCCAGCAGGATACAGCAGGACAGAGATAGCAGTAGTAGAAAGATATAGCTATACTCGAAACATTCGAGAAGAGAGTGAGAGAGATAGCTATACTCGAAACATTCGAGAAGAGAGTGAGAGAGATAGCTATACTCGGAACATTCGAGAAGAGAGTGACAGAGATAGTAGTAGTAGAGAGAGATAGCTATACTCGAAACATTCGAGAAGAGAGTGAGAGAGATAGCAGTAGTAGAAAGAGATATCTATACTCGGAACATTCGAAATGAGAGTGTCAGAGATAGCAGTAGTAAAAAGAGGTAGCTATACTCGGAACATTCGAGAAATAAGAGAGTGACAGAGATAAGCACCATTGGAAAGAAACAAAAATTTCAGACGTAAATTTCAGTGCCTTAGAAGCATTTTAGCAGGCTGAAATGTTATTTCAGGCCGTTTCAGGAGTAGCTCTATCATATGATCGAAATTTCACCCAAGACGCCGCCGTTTTCAGGCACCTGGGACATATTTTCAGTCCGTTTCAGGAGTAGCTCTATCACATATCAGATTATCAAAATTTCACCCAAGATGCCGTCGTTTTCAGGAGCCTGAAATATGTTTTCAGTCTTTTCAGGAGTAGCTCTATGACATATCAGATGATCAATATAAGTAGTAGTAAACCGGTGTAACAATTCAACAATTATTGCGAAACTTACACTTAATACGCGAGCGAAGCCGCGGGGCTAAAGCTAGTATTATATAAAGAAAGTCCACTGTGTCTATTTGTCTGTCCGTACACGCCAAAATAAATACCACCGTTAGTAAAAAAATTTATTACGTTGTACGTTGTGTCACGAGTATTGTCCTACTGTTATTCATAGACTGTGTTAGTTTGGCAGCGTCAAAGCGTTCCAATAAGAAGGTTTGATATACCTTTACCCACTGTAATACGATATTGCATTACACTTACCATAGTTTGTGCAGTTTTCCTTCTATTGGCACCCACAATCTCGAGATGACGAAGTCTAGCAGGTTTCCTTTTATTAATTACCCATTTCTAATATTGAAATGTCAAGTGACGTTGAATTGACGCGCGGCACAGACCCTACCTCGAACGCAGCTCGCTGAGCACTGGACGGGCGGCCGCGCCGGTCGCGTACGAACGAGTTTGCAGAAATGAGTATTATCTTACTACTTTTTTTTTTTAATTTTAGTTAAGAAAAAGTAATCGATGAGTTCCATGAAGTAGAACATTACGCATTTATTGATATAATTTTCATGTTGATAGCTAATGTGCAAAAATAGTTATAACTATTTAAAGGTGTGGTTTAGACACAAGTTCGCGATTTTTTTTTATTCAGCGAAAGTTGCATAATTATGTTTTGAATCGATGTTTGCGCTACAGAAAGGTCTCAAAATTGTTGTGCATATTTTTTGAAAACCATATCTTCATCTACAAACGCGTTAAGAGGCTTCAAAAACTCTGTTCTCTAAGCTCACGTCACCTTAAAGCGACGCGCGCCTCCCACTGCAAGCCCCTTGGTTCCGTACCTGAAGGATCCACGCAGTACGCAAGGACGGTACCCATTGCAAATGTGAGCTCTAGCACGCAATTAACCATCCCGCTCTCTACGGAATCTCTGCGCGTAAACCTTTAAAAATAGTCATTAAACCAATGATTTTATCAATGCAATATAACTATTTAGTATTTAAAAAAAACAGTAATATAGCCGTAATATTGAAAAAAACATTCCAAAAAGGGGTAACTTTGCGAATTTTTTCTATCGAGTGAAATTCATCAGGCCTTTTAACTGACTACGATTTTGACTAGACACGATCCTTATCTAGCACATCTATTTTTTTTAAATTTCAAACACTAAGGTTGTCTGGAAGAAATCGCTCTTTAGCGATAAGACCGCCTGTTGTTTGCCTCTACTTTGTGTTTTTTTGTATTGTACTGTGTCTTTTAATTGAGGTGTGCAATAAAGAGTATTTGTTGTTGTTGTTCCCAGGTGGTTTTCAAAATCTCAAAAGTTTAAAACCCAGGCTTAAACGTATAGGCGCGAAGTAAAGAAGACATACCGACTCCACTGAAAGTTGACTGATTTCTCATATCGTATACCTGCCTCACATCACAACACAACAAGCCAGGGAGTCGCCTAAATTCAAATGTCATCTTGCACATTGCATGCAAATTGAGGTATAGCAACTTTTATGAACGTAATATTCATAAAAGTATTGAAAGTAGATACAGTCAGGTTCACTTATATCTACATATATTTGGACCTTATTGTAACAGAATAGAGAACAAAATTGTAGATATATTAATGAACTCGAATGTGTGTCATTTGAACATTAAGTTCTCCCTACATCGTTTTATGTTTAAAACTTGTCAAAACGACGCAAGTTTTGAAATAGTCTTTCCATTGTTTTAAGATTATTCCATACATGCAGCCTGTTACAAAGTCAGCTCAGTCTTCATGTTAATACTAAAAACTTAGTCCATTTTTATCCTTGTTTGCATCAAACCAACTTAACCTAAAGAAACAAACATCATTAGCCTTGTTCATCTATTCAGCATCTTTATCATTGTATTCATTGGTCTTGTTCAGCGTACGTATCTCACAAAATCAGCTCTGGCAACCTTAATTACCACCAGGAACATAATATCTGCTGAACAAATGCTGTGTCGGTTTTTGTGTTCCTGCGGTCTTCTGTAAGGATAAGGTAAAGTTCTTCAGCTATTACGCAGCACCAAATAGAAGGGATGTATGTCATACTGCTGTGCCTTGCCGCTCTATATGGATGACATCTAAATTGTGATACAAAATGAAAAAAATCGTATTCTATCCATGATTCAGTACCACTTTTAGTATGGGACGAACTTGTCCGTAATTATCAAAAAATCTGGTCTGTAGGACCAATCTTGTACGACAGAAAAGAAGCTTCTGTTTCTTAGGAAAAGGTCTTCCATCGACTTACAGAGATGAATGAAGAAGCATACCATACTAAAAGTCGTTCATCATGGATAGAATCCGTTTCTTTTGTATCACGATTTAGGAGTCACCCGTATACGAGTCACAATGTAGTTCCCAGTCTATAACCAGCTGATCACCACCCAGTCGTGTCGTAGGCACACGAGTATATACAGGATCGTTCTTAAATAACAACGTGGCTTTTATGTAAATAACCCTTTCCCGCCGCGGGGTGTGTACTGATATTAAAAACCTTTGTTCCGGCTGCATAGTGCCGGACAATCTTGTCTTGCGTCAGCCTTTTGTCATACTATGTGATGCGCTGAGAAGCTATATTAATCTAATGCTGTTTTGGTGAGGTGAGGTTACGGAAATGCCGAATACAAGTTAAGATTTTTGAAGTGAAAACTTCTTTAGCAGCGCTGAGCACTTTTTGTGATGGGGAAAAACGTTTAAACTCGCGACAGGTTCGTAAGGAGGTCTCAATACGAGGGTGGTTTGACAAGTCAGTGACTTTCAGTACAAAAAAAAAATTTTTCAACTTATTATATTTTATTTTTCTACATAATCTCCTTCCAACTCGATACATTTAAGCCAGCGGCGTTCCAACTTTTGCAGCCCCTCCAAAAATATTTTTTGTCCAACCCTGAAAAATAGGCTTCAGTTTCAGCTATCACTTCGTCATTCGATGAAAATCTTTTCCCAGCAAGCCATTTCTTCATGTTCGGGAATAAAAAAAAATCACACGGGGCCAAATCTGGAGAATAGGGTGGGTGAGGCAGTATTTCGTAACGTAATTCTACCAATTTGGCCGTTGCGACTGCCGACGAGTGTGCAGGGGCATTGTCGTGATGGAAAAGAATTTTCTTCCTTGCCAGATGGGGGCGTTTCTTCACTAATTCTCCATTGAATTTTTCCAATAATGCAGCATAATAAAGCCCATTTATTGTTTTACCCTTTTCTAGATAATCGATATAAATAATCCCTTGGCTGTCCCAAAAAACAGTGGCCATTACCTTCCCTGCCGAATTAACTGTTTTTGCTTTCTTCGGGGCCCGTTCGTTAGCAGAAGTCCACTGTTTTGACTGATTTTTCGTCTCCGGTGTATAATGGTGGATCCATGTCTCATCCACCGTCACAAAACGACGTAAAAAATCATTTGGATTACGCTGGAATTTCGCTAAACATTGCTCAGAAGTTCTTACGCGATGTCTTTTCTGTTCGGCTGTTAACAATCGCGGCACCCATCTTGCTGAAAGCTTTTTCATACACAAAATATTATGCAGGATATGAAAAACTCGTTCAGATGAAATGTGTACTGCTTCAGCTATCTCGCGTATCTTCATTCGACGGTCATCCAAAACAATGTCGTGAACTTTGTTTACGACATCTTGAGTGGTCACTTCAATCGGTCTTCCAGAGCGTTCCGCGTCATTGGTGGTGCTACGTCCACAACGAAATTCCGTGAACCATTTGTGGACCATTCCATGAGATGGAGCAGATTCCCCATAATATTTTTTAAGCCGGTCTTCAGTCTCTTTTATAGTTTTTCCTCTTAAAAAGTAATGCTTAATTAGCACACGAAATTCAGTTTTCTCCATTTTCCAGCAATTTTCCGACCAAGTTTGACATGTGTCATATTTTTTTTCTTTTCCCACCAAAAAAAAAAAAACATATGGCAGCCAGATACCAAAGAATTAAGAATTAGAAAAAAAAGTTTGCGCCCGAAAAAGTTTTTTTTAAATTAGAAAGTAACTGACATATCAAACTGCCCTCGTATAGTGGACGGAAGACAAGTACCCCCTCCTAATATCGTAAGCGTAAGACGGAGAGTAGTAACAAATGATTTTATGTCACACCTGGCCATAAAGTGGCCATTATCGCACGCAAAGTTTGTACTTACCACGGGCGATAATAAAGAAAGCCTCAGATCGCATATTTATCGCCCTTGCCTTCGGCTCGGGCGTAAAATACCTGCGATCTGAGACATTCTTTGTTTTATCGCCCTTGGTAAGTAATGTACTATTATCCTCCTCTCCTTCTACCGCGCGGCGAAAATGTTTGCCTGCGCCTGCTGTTTCGTTTAGGCGGCGCAGGGCGTTTGCACGAATGTGCGTGTGTGTTTGGTTTTCACTTCTGCCGGCACTCCCGGAGTGAATTTTTTTACATATAGAACCGCATCGCATTTGCAACGATTAGTGAGGAAGTAGCTTTAATAACGCGTATAATTTAACGCTTTTAAATTTTATTGCTTTACCCAGTAGCCTGTCCACATTTAATGTTTGCATATAAATTTTAACAACCTCCATTAAATCATTGAAGTCAATCATCATGAAGCCGTGTTCATAAGAGACTTAGCTAAGAGCCCAGAACAAAATGAAAGTGGGTACTGCATTTGTACATTTGTATTTACATAGGCGGGATGACTACAGGACATATGAAAACACAGGCATTCGACTAACTTCGCAAAATGCCTTTTATTTTATTATAAGGACCATATCAACGTTGGTTTAAATTTCAATAAGATTGCTTACAAATAGAGAAATGTAGGTGACCATTTTATTCAAACTGTAAAAAAGCCAAAAAACCACTACTAATAATAATAACACTGTGTCTGTAGGCATGGTGACCTTTATTGCATAAATGTGGAGCAATAATTGCTAGTTAATTTTATATAGTCTATCCTCTGTATTATGAAAAATATAGTATTTATGTGGCCAGAAGCTGCAGTGTTCTCAATGAGTCGCGAGACAATATTGACAAAAGGCTCAGTAATGCAGAGAATATGCAAAATAAGATGCAACCAACTGCCGATTGCGCTGTGTGGTCCGGCAGCGACAAATCAGAGTGATTTAAGTTCACATCAACTTTTAGGCTAATACAGTATTACAGTAGAGGCAATTGGGACTATAATCACATGTAAACATATAAAAGATGCACTGAGAAAACAGTTCATCAATAATTTGGGTGATTCACATAAAGAGGGGATCAAAGTGACAAATCACCAAACAGTATGATGGAAATTTTAAATATTATGGTGAAGCTAATCACATAATCATGGAGTACTGCAATTATGTGATTAGCTTCACCATAATATTTAAAATTTTCATCATACTGTTTGGTGATTTGTCACTTTGGGGATCAAAGTGACAAATCACCAACAGTTATGATGAAAATTTTAAATATTATGGTGAAGCTAATCACATAATCATGGAGTAGTGCAATTATGTGATTGGCTTCACCATAATATTTAAAATTTTCATCATACTGTTTGGTGATTTGTCACTTTGATCCCCTCTTTATGTGAATCACCTAAATTATTGATGAACTGTTTTCTCAGTGTCATATTATGTTGCAGAAACATATCAATTTGCAACGTTAATAATGGATAGATGTTGGACTCATATGCCTTTTCCAGTGTCTGTCGCAGGAGGTGATTCTAGTCCACGGTAGAGCGATTAGGTCTGAAGCATTGGTATTCACCTAAAATATCTTCAGCATAAGCGCATGGTCCTATGAAAGATCGCGACGGTAATTATCGTCAACGAATGAACCATGAATTGGATGTACTTATCAAACATGAGACCATCGGCAGGTTCTGTAAGTCACAAAGGCTGAGGTGGGCGGGTCACCTTGAGAGAATGCCGGACTCGAGGGCCGCGAAAATCATGACAAGGTGGACGCCGCAACAAAACAAGACCGAAAGGCAGGCCTAAGAAGCGTTGGAATGATTGTGTGGCCGAAGATCTAAGGAAGATGGGGAAGTTTACCAACTGGAAGAAGGCCACAGGATCAGGACAACTGAAGGAAAATTTTAGAGGAGGACTTGGCCCACAAAGGGTTGTAGCGCCATCGGAAGTAAGTAATAATGGATAGAACAAAATGTATTCTAAATTCAATTCCGTCTTTGTGTTATGTGTGATGTTTGTGACTTTCTTATTGCTTGGAAGTGGGACTATAGGAGGATTAAGGTAAGTGATGAAGAGGTAGCAAGTTAAAGCAGTGAAATGAAAGTCACTTAAATAATAGCAGTCCAATTAAGGAAGTGTTTTTTTTATAGAAAACATTTAAAAAAATTGTGGACAATCGTACACAAATCAACCTAGTCCCAAACTAAGCAGAACTTGTACTATGGGTACTAAGCGACGATATACATACTTATATAGATAAATAGATAATTAAAAACATAGAAAACACACTCGTCACACAAATAAATGCCCCGGCAGGGATTCGAACCCGGGACCTCCAGCTTCGTAGGCAGGTTCACTACCGACTAAGCTAAAGCGGTCGTCATAAAATACTTTTTATTTAGTGTTTCTTTTTCTGGTAGTTGTGTATTCACTACTAACTTTTGCCCGCGACTTCGTTCGCGTTAAATTCCATTCCCGATTTCATCACTTCGAGGGATGATTTTCGGGATAAAAGTATAATATATGTTAATCTAGGCTATAAACTCATTGTACACCAAGTTTCATCACAATCCTTTCAGCTGTTTTTGCGTGATTGAGTAACAATCACGCAAAAACGCTTAGTTTGGGACTAGGTTGATTTCTGTAAGATTGTCCACAAATATTTATTTATTTATTTAAACATTCAATTATCCATACATCAAAATTTTCGCATTTATAATTATTAGTCTATTGAATTTTAGAGGATTCAACGGTTATAGATAATTATATATCTACTTTACGACAGGCGGGCTGTAATGATACAAGTTTATGTAACCAATATTTATTCTGGTTCTTCTATAGTTTTCTCGTTGGCTGCATTACAGATTTTGTTGGCGACCTTCCATACCACCTTCGTACAATTAGCTTCGTCGCTGCACTTGCCTTCAAGCATCGCGCGGAGAACTTGTTTGCAGTCTTGCACAAAGGTATCTGTTAAGTGTATTCCGACTCTTCGGTCTCCGTTCTGATGAAGTATTTCAAGGATTAGACAATATTTATTAAGGAAGTTTACTTATGTGTATTATGATAAGAAATGGGACAATATTTCATGAACCCGGGATTCAGAAAGTCATATATTCAAATTCATCACCAACACGGTCCTCTTGCTGATGAACAAATGGACATGAGGCGTGCTTAAGATAGAGCACCAATGAGATGGTCTGATGCGATGAAGAAGGTAGTTGGCGGAGACAGAGCATACGTAGTCGCGATCTTCAGTAAAGAAGTTGAGGAAGAAGAATTATCCTTAGTGGTTTACCGTTGTGCCATAGAGAGCTCGGGGTGTGTTTTTCCTCCTAATCACAAGATTTGGTCTAGGAGAACTAGATTAACGAAAGCGACTGCAATCTAATTCACCCAAACTTCAAACCCAGAGAAAAATACGTAGACCTTTATAGGATTAGATGGATCTTCACCTAAATTACTCTGTTAAATATCTAATGATATTTCAAAATTATGTTTGTGTAAAAACCCAGTGGTACAAGCCTGGGTCCGAACCCGCAACCTCCAAATTGAATGTCGAGTGCATTTCCAATTAAATCACCTCCTACTCGTATAATCTTCATATAGGACCATGCAACCTTTAAGATGTTAATTAAAAAATCTACAGCAGCCTTATTTTGCAAACTCGCCATCACAATAATAAAGCCTTACATAAAACCTAAAACATAGTCTAACAACTTTCAAATATCAGACATATCACTCATGACTCATTCAGTCCCAGAATCAGGACTTTTGTTCATTAGAAATCATTGTAAATTCTCTCATCTCCAGAGCTCGAAAACTCTTGACGACGTCTGTATTCATAGAACAATATCGCAATTCAGAAAATAACACAATAAAATAATTTAAATATTTTATCATACCCAAGTATTCCTGAGAGTTTTATCATATTTGATATCCTCAAACTCTTCATCAGAGTTATCGTCAAGATTTGGTAAATTCACACTTTTTGAAGGGTTCAGGATGATGAAAACAGGACGATTTTGCTTCATACCATCCCTTACTAGCTGGTCTAAAGAGACGGAGTCTATGTTTCTAGCATATATGTTCTGAAAATGCAATTAAAGTAAGGTCAATGAGAAGAGATAAATTCTGTCATAACAGAAAAGGAGTGAGATACTCATCATCATCATCATATCAATTGAAAGGCGTCCACTGCTGGACGTATACCTCGCTCAACGACTGACACATTGATTGGTCCTGCGCCACCCGTATCCAGCGGACTCGCAACCTTTACCAGGTCATCAGTCCACCTTGTGTATTCTACCCACGCTGCGCCTTCCGATACGTGGTCGCCACTCAAGAACCTTTCGGCCCTAACGGCTATTGGTTCTACGTCTACTGCCACTTAAGTTTAGAGATCCGAAGGGCTATATCTTATCTTACATTGTTTTGCAACAGATAACTTCATTTCTGATGGGATCACGTAGAGAAAACATAGTCCTCTGAGTGACGTTGAGGTTTCTTATGAGGCCCATGGTGAGCAACCACGTTTCAGTACCATTATGTCATCACTGGCAATACGCACTGGTCAAAGACTCTCGTCTTGAGACACCAATATTACTTACTAGGGTGAGATATTAATATTGACGTAACGGCCAAGGACGAATATAATTCGTCTCGATAGCTTTGCTTTAGTCTCATGAAACTAAAATTATTTTATTTTATTTTTCCAATACAGAGGCTCAATATAGCAAGTTTTAATTACACTCAAAAGCAAATGAATTGTGTACACTTTGTATAGAAAACTAATACAAAGTGTGCTATTTTTTGCTCTTAGATGTATTATGCCATAAACCGCTGAACGCTGATGGCATGAACGTCTACTAAATTGAATATAGAAATAACAAAATGCTATTTGAATTGAATTGAATGTTAACATTTATTCTACTTACAGCGTGTAAATAAATAACCAAACAAATAATTTGAAACAACATAGCAACAAGTCCTGCCTTTGACTAGCACTGTTCCGCATCGTCTCACGCAAATAAAGCTAAAAACAATCACAATTAATTTTGTTTCATGATATGGTTTGCGTTTTAATCAGTGATTCATTGTTTCCACCGAACGTGACTGCTGCTGTAGATTATTCGCATAATATTGAAGTGAGCTATGGCTATGACTTTTTCATACATCAGCTTTTAGAACAGTGAAAAAGTATTGAAATTGAAGAAGTATCTAATTAGTACACTGGCGGTCGAAAATTTTGGGTCACTCTAGTTTAAATGGCCTCAATAGGTTTTGTGAAATATTCTACACTCGTTTTATTTACATGCCCAACTGCATTAGGAATTTCCGGAATCCTATCATTAAAATATCGTTGTTTTTATCATGGATTTTTACGAGTCTGTTACTTTTGCAGCATACATGTAAAACTAAGCCCGCCATTTGTACCTTTTTAATGTGCAATAAAGTTTAAATAAATAAATAAATAAATTAAGATAATCGCATGATTAAAAAAACTTACCACCTTGTAGTATTTTGAGAAATATGATGGTTTTTTACCGACCCGTATTCTTTATCCGCGAGTGTATTATGCCTCTTTGATTTTAAATCTAATCCGTATTTAATCAATTTGACAATCGCCATCTGGTAATAAAATTTTCACGTACTGTTCGAAAATTTGCTTATCAATACAAAAAAGAATCGCTGAATCATGGGCAATGTAGCCTGTTATGTGCAAGAGGCATTTACTTTGTAGGTTTAATTTAAAATTCTGAATTATAATTCGGACATTAATTGAGGTGTCCATATTTAGTTAAATGTTTTTGTACCCCAGTTGCTTTGACCTAGGTACTTGTATGTATCAATAAGTAACGATTTACTAATATTATTGTTGGTAGAATAGACACCAACTATTATTTTCATTTTGTCACATTACCTATATACAATTGTATTGTATTACGTAGATTTTTTTTTATTTGCCGATATTTTCTTGTCTCTATTTTCATTAGTCAGCCTCTAAATAAACCGTACGAATGGTGTACGACGCGATACTTTATAAACGGTACTGCACCACTGCACTGGACTGTAATCCACTGCATTGTTTGTATGGTCAAACGACTTGATTTCTGGGCCAAGTCGTACCGTGTCACAGTGACATTTACTTATATGAGATCTCTAGCGGCTTTCATATTTATTGTAACTGCGTGCGGCAAGGTACGAAGTGGCCCAGAAATCAACTTGGTTGACTCTACAATGACTTATGAAATGATTTACACCACGAAATCATTGATAATACATAACCAAACTACCCACAAAACAAGAGTGCTTATATCATAAAACTTATTACTTTGGACTTAATAATTCTTCTTCTTATGAATTGGTAAATGCTTAAGGTTAAGCATCAATAACACTGACTCGTTTATGATAACTCGACGTTTACCTTTCAGTTATAGGCGTTTTGTCGGAAATGTCGGAGGGTAAACAATTTGCCGCAATTTGTTTACACATGCTAATTTTAAAATTAGCTTCGTGAAATACAACAAACGTGCCTTTCGCGGACCACCGTGCTTGCGCTGGAGTCGCTTGACTGAACGCGACTCGAAATAACCTTATAAACCTAACAATTTCAAAGGCACTTATTACTTTTCACAGTTAAGCCTCTTTCAATCGCAATTCCTGTATGATTTTCCAAATAGTCTTATGTATTACCTACTCCCCCTTGAACTGTGATCTTTATTTTGTACTTGATTAGGTTGATTTTGCAGCGTTTTCACTATGTAAGTTGTGAAGATGAAAATTGTGAAAGTAGATTTATTGCGCAGAATTATTCACCCGTGAAGAACTGTATTTGTATTTAGATCAATTTTGATGGGCTTGTTTGACATTTAGTGTGGAGTTGGTGGATTTGTAAGACACAAGTGATGAGTTAATTCTAGTGCACAACCAATCCATCAGAAGTTGGGCGGCGCGGTCCACCGCGCGATCGCGACAACACAGGCACACATAGTCCCTATTCGTCCCGGTACCGCCGCATACCGGGTAGAGTCAGTCCGACCCAGGTCGGGCCTAGCTGAGTTTCTTGCTGGACTCTTCCCAGCTAGGCTAGGTTTACTGAACCAGCGACATAACTCCCAGTAGCTCGATTCCACTGACACCTCAGATTCGGTTGAAGCCGCTCTACCAATTTCACTGGAGCGCAATGTTTTAGAGTATTTCCAGTATTTAAACCGCCCGCGTGGTCGTGTCGGAGGTTTCCCTGGATTTTCCCCAGGCTACTCCAACCGCCCGCCCGCCCGCCCGTGTACCCCTGACATAAAGGCAAGAATTGCAATGGCTAAAGGCTAAACAGACTTTCTATAAAAAAATATGTCATATACATATATGGTCTATTGCCTTATACGGATGCGAAACATGGACGCTAACACAAAGAGATGAAGAATACTTGAAAGCGTTGGAGATGTGGTGTTGGCGAAGGATGGAAGGGATAAAATGGACAGAAAGAGTAACCAACGAAGCCGTCCTGAATAGAGTATCGGAAAAGAGAAGCTTAATGAGCACAATTAAAACAAGAAGAGGAAAAACTATAGGCCACCTACTACGACACGACAACTACATCAGAAACATTATAGAAGGGAAAATAAATGGGAAAAGAGGAAGAGGAAGACCAAGGAAAAGTTATATGAACCAGATAAAGGAGGATGTGGATGTCGTGTCGTATCAGGACGTCAAGAGCCTGGCCTCGGACCGGCAAAGATGGAGAGAACTGCATCAAGCTGCACCGACAAGAGCTCGGCTCTTAAGATGATGATGATGATGACTCCAACCGCGCACTCCTATCGCTTTATTGGGCCCCGCTTATAAAGCCACAGTCAGGTTAAACAAAAAAGAAGTTGGACGACAAGGCGAAAACCGTACTCTATGGACATTTGCGACTCTAGAAGAATCACAAGCACATTGCCGACCCATTATTGAGTTCAGAATTCGTTGTGTTGACAGATCTCTTTCGACCTTACTCACCACCAGGAACACAATACCAAATACAACTGCAAAACAGGTTGCCTATATATGCATGCCTTTTAATTTTTTTAATACAACGACGGCGACAAAATACTATATGCGTACGGTCCACCTGATGGTAAGCGGATACGCAGTCTAAGGCCTTAGTCGTTCTGACACCGCCGCCGGCGACGTCCAGCGTCTGGCGGCAGACGCAGGACGCCGCGGACAGCGGCTATGTGGTCGTTCTGGAACGTAACCGCGGCGGCCAAACCGGCGGCAGATTCCGAGGTACATGTGTATGCGATGAGACATGTGTACGCGAAATGGAAAAAACACTAGCATATTTATTGCTTCAGGAAGAAGAGGATGAGGATTTATTAATAAAGTAGTATCCAACAATTTTTTTACTAATACATTCCCACAGTTTATGTTTAAAAATGCTGTTTTTAAAGTTGTTGTCTTATCATCATCATCATCATCATCATCAGCCTATATACGTCCCACTGCTGGGCACAGGCCTCCTCTCATAGATGAGAGGGATTGGGCAGTAGTCCCCACGCTGGCCCAGAGCGGGTTGGGGACTTCACATACAACTTTGAATTTCTTCGCGGTTGTATGCAGGTTTCCTCACGATGTTTTCCTTCACCGAAAAGCTAACGGTAAATATCAAATGATATTCCGTACATAAGTACATCGTCCCGTCTTATACATCGTACAAAATACTCTTGTACTTTACTAACTCAATCAAAAAATAGTCTTTCTCTTTGGTAAAATCCATACTGAACGCTAGCGTCCACCCGCCGCAATGCTACAAAATGACTAAGGACGCTGCGTGCAGCGTCCGGCAGTCGCGGGCGGCGGAGGGAAGTCGCACGCGGCGGGCGAGAACGACTGCTCCCATACATTGTCGAACATACCATTCAGACGCCGCGTGCGACGCGCCGCTGCCTGAATAGACGCTCGCAACTTAGGTATATTGTATTAGTTTTTAGTGTAATAGAATAGCCTAGTTTAAAGAAGTAAATCTAAGAAAGAGTGCTTACTTCGCCAACAAACTGCTGCGCAGTTTGGCGAAAATATTCGGAATATTTGTCTTTAATTGTGGTTTAATAAAAAATAAAAAAGAGTCACGTTACCGACCTTTTTTTATTATAAACTACTTTATTTAGAACTATGTCAAGAATTCTCCTATAGCTGCTATGGCAGTAAATTATTAGATAAATAGAAAATTTTGCCATGTATTCATTTTATTTTCTGCCATTCAAGCAAGTCCGTTAAAACTGTTCGTTCGGACAAGCCAAATTTAAGAATTTTGATTTTGCTCTATACTACTACAGCCATACTTTATTGCAATAAAGATTTACTTAAATTAAAAAATAAATACTTATCTTCTTGTTCTGAGTTATTTTCTGTCATTATGCAGCATAATGTATTATGTACTTAGATACTTTCACTCACAATAGAGTATCTATTGACTAACTCGACTTCCCACAACCGCAAGTAATACTGTCTTTAAAACTATTCCGTTTATTTACTTTTAATTGCTAAAGCAGCTGTATTAGAACCAAACTAGTATCAACCTTAAATATGCAATATTAAAATTCAAAATGGAATATCACCTTTGCAAAGGTTGCAACAAAGTTGCAGGGCAAATGACCTGAAACAAAGTCAAGACTTCATTTTGCTTTTCGAACCCAATAATTAACTAAAAGCGTTCATTAAGTGAAATAAAAATGGGTTTAAAATTAGTGGGTTTATTAAAAATTGCCAATAATTACGAGGGAAGTAGGAATTATGTCAATTTAATGTCATTGTGGTTGCTTCCTTATACAATAATTCCTTCCTTATTTAATCTACAGTAATTGGTTTGAGATAAACACAGAATTTTATATAATATTACTAACCACCTGTAAGGCGACTTCCTGATTTGTCGGTGTGGAGGCGGTACGATATGAGTAAACTGTCAAATATCAGTGTCAACGGTCAGTCAACTCAGTACCGCTTTTTACTACGCCCCTACATTTAAATGTGTGCTTGTTGACTGGTGCGGGATGCGCGGTAGCGGGACGATGCGAAGGCAGTACTAGTCCGCTTCTGCGCATGATATTACTACTGCGCAAACGTAATACTCACAGTATTCCGTCAAGCGAGAATCTTTGCGACGTCAGTGAGTTTACGTCAAAGAAGAAAATGTCACATATCGATCCCGCTCCGCTAAGTCAGGAAGTCGCCTTAAGATGGCTTTACCCACTACACCGCACCGAGTACGACACGAGCGCCTACTGGCACTCTACTTCTTCTTGTTCTTTAAAAATGGCTTTCCATCAAATTTATAATGATTTCGCCAATCAATACTTGTTCAAAGACGTTGTTCGGTAACGACGCCATGACAGTAGGCAACTGGTTTTGCTCGATAGTGGATTCAGCTCGTCGTCGCGCCGGGACGTGTGTTCACCAACGCGGCGACGAGCAAAATCCCGGCTGGCACTCGGTCACCGAGTTTCACGTCCAAATGTCGACACACGTCAAAATCGTTTTTTGTCTCTACTGTCATCACAACAGGGTGACAGTTTCTACTTATTCATTTATCGTATGGCAATTTTTTTCGAACCGTGAGATCTTCTCTACTGTCCTCAAGTAGAGAAACGGTCAACAACGCGTTTGCGATTCTTCTGTAGCTCTAGTATAAGTTTTTTCGAAACATTAACTAAGTAATTCCAACGCGTTTGCGTTTTGTCTCAAAATGTATGAAAACGCTCTCACCGAGTTTGAAATACGCGCGTTCATCGGTTAGCAACAAATGTTATACTCGCTGTTTTAGTTTCCACTAGTGACCACGAGAGGCGCTGTTCACGTTTTCATACATTCTTTCTGTAGTCGCAAGCGTCTATACAATACATGACACTTTTAATCTTATATCATGATGAGAGAGGTGACATCAATAGGGTTTCGTTGGGTACGGAAATACTAAGGCGACTTCCTGACTTGGCGGGGCGGGATCGATATGTGACATTTTTTTCTTTGACGTAAACTTACTGACGTCGCAAAGATTCCCACTTGAAATAATACTGTCATTTGCGCAGTAGTAATGCTCGTATTATGCGCAGAAGCGGACCAGTACTGCCTTCGTAGGGGTGCAGTAAAAAGTGGTACTAAGTTTTTTTTTTAAGTTGACTGACAGTTGACACTGATATTTGACAGTTTTCTCATATCGTACCGCCTCCGCACCGACAAATCAGGAAGTCGCCTATGAAGACGTGAAACGATGGATTATGTTTACGATGAGTCAACTACAATTGACTCGCGTTCTAGATTTCGTGAGCTATCCAGTAGAAACTTATACTTTGATAGTGAAGACCGGTTGGATGCCTAGATCTACGGAAGCCCTATTTAATTACGTTCCCCCGTTATAACGACACTGTACGTGGGAGAATGTTCCTCTTAGAACAATTTTTTTTAACTGTGGGTTTATAGGCCGGGCCCAATAAAGCGATAGGATAGGTTGGAGAGTGACCTAGAGAAAATCTAGGGGAAACCTCCGACACGACTATGCGGGCGTTTTAAAAACTGGAATACTCTGTTTGCGCTCCAATGAGCCACTTCGCCGTATTAAACTTCGCCACTGCAAATATTCGAGTTGCATCTCTTTCTTTAATATTGCAAAAGAAAGAGAGGCCAGTACTTACGCACCGCCAACAAGCATAGCGAAGTGTGGTGCCGGCCTAGAAAAAAATTGCTGTCAAATTGGACTTACCTATGTCTGTCTGCCAATGGTTTTGTTTTGTTATTTGTGGATAGGTATCTTTATTTATTGGTTTTCTCGCAGTCGAAGAGAAAAGTAGAGTAAGTAGGTATATAACTCGGGTCTAAAAGCCATATTACCCCTCGAACAATTTTCCCTCACTCCGTTCGGGAAAATAACCATCTCGTGGTAATAAGTCTCATTTTATATCCTTGTAATAGTTGTAATACAATCTACTATTGTATTTGTATTTTTGTGTTTGTGTAAGAACCAAGCAGAACACACCAACCCACATCGGCTGAGATCATTTAATCATTGACGAGCTTGATTTATGTGATAATTCTATGGGATACAATCAGCTTCGATGCTATCAAGATGTTTCTTCTGCGACATTCTTCATTATCAATGGCTGTTGGGACGTTAGGCTTCAGTAATATCTAATAAATTGTGCTGTTCGTTATTGGATAGCTGGACTTTCGTAGAACCTGATTGGTAAGTAAGTATTATTTGTAGAAAAAACTTGTCTATTACTTTAATGAGTAAAAGCGGTATAGATAGTGCCATTCACCAAGGCTTTCCACAGCCCGAATCCGTCCAATTGCGCATAAATTAGTATGAGATTCAATGTGGAGGGGCGCATCGTCGTGGTTGACACTATGTACCTACCGTCAATGTGCAGAAAAAGGCAATTATCGGAATGTAGGGTAAATCGTCAGTACCTAACTGGCCAGCCCCCAATAACTGGCCACTTCGCAAAAATATACACCAAGTAGGGCATGCACCCGGTTCTCATTTTCTATACAAATCTAGTACCTAGTTCCATACACAATCAGAACCGGGAGCATGCCCTAACACCAAGCAACTAATTGTTGGTATTTCTGCAATTAAATAAATAAAATTGAACTGGGTTTAGAGCTGACTTCATGTATTTTATTTTGTTGAAGGCGGTCTTCACTGCACAAATTCCGTGGCTAGTAACAGAATGACATTTTCTTAAGTGGCCAGTTACTGGCGATTTACCCTAGTTTTTAAAACTTCATCAACTCTGTAAACAAACTCAATATCTGAATCTATTAATTAACTATCAAACCGCAAGATTAAACTCAGTTTTCGACTGACCGCGAGTCCCAATTCTACCAACCTTAAACAGCAAGCAGTAATGCAAACTCATAACCGTAAATATATAAACAAATTTGGACCTAAAGCCGTTGCGATAAAGAGAAATGTGTACAAGTGTTTATGATTTTCTCTGCGTTCTCATGCGATTTCTGCGCGCTCCGTCAATTAGCAATAAAGCATTTTACCGCAAGCCGAATGTAGGTTTTACTCGAATTCAATTAAAACGGACGTAAGCGTAAGTATATCGGGCAACTTTGAAGGGAGAGAATAATTTACTGTCGTTGGTTTAAGTTATGGTTCGCTAAAAGTGGGCCTATAGAGATACTAAGCGAATGGTCTCGTTTGCAAAGCGATTATTATCACAATACTGGGATGTCAATATTGCGGATTGTATGATAATTGTTTGGATAGGGGTAAACCACTGGATGCGGTAGCGCAGGACGACCATTGCGGCACTCATAGGGGAAGGCCTATGTCCAGCAGTTGACGTTTTCCGGATGATATGATTATATTACAACAAAATATACCGAATAAATTAGCCTAGTTGGTAGTGACACGGTCTGCCACTCCGGATCGTTACACAACTGACGGCACTGTCGAGTTGTAACTTTATAGTAACAATTTATATAACAAAACAAATAATGAAGGAAAGACGTTCTGCGGTTATCATGCAAAAAAAAATTTACGCTTTACAATCATCATTTAATTTTACCTGTGCACACAAAATAGGAAAAAACACTTCTTACGCTGGCAACACAGAAACAGACTGCAACACTCACACTTATCGCAGACCTTCGATAGCAGTGATGATTGTGTAGTGTAGGCCGGTTAGAAATACCTAACTGTCATGTGTCAGTCGGAATTCTGCCAAATAAAGAAGCCCTGCAAGTCTACATTCCGGTGTATCATTTCCTGTCCTTGGAGACCCTGAACCCATATTTTACAGTGGCGACGGAACGAGACTCGGCAGCAGTGGATGTTTCGGCGGGTACGGCCAACATCGGAGGAACTGCGATGACAGCTGAGCATATACATGCGATAACAGCGGGATACAATCGTCGGCCGACGACATCCGGTCGCGGCGGAGGCGGCGGAACGCGCGGGGCGCGCGGAGCTAGCGCCGTTAGACGCACCGGGCAACCGGCGTCTTTCAGCTCTAACACTCATTGCGGCGGATGCGGTGCAACCACTCACGGCTATGAGAAGTGCAGGTTCAAGAACTACGAGTGCAGCCGTTGTAAGCGCACGGGACATTTACGTCGGGTGTGTCCGGAACAGGCGGTGGAAAGTTCATGGGCCGGGCCAGCGAGAGTTCACTTCGGAGAGTTAGGAGCAGAACATCAGGCGGAGGAGGAAGGTCTTGAGGAAGAAGATTTCCACCACCTGTGTTTGAACGATTATGAGCCGGTGAGATTGCCTATTTCTATCAATAATCATATACTTAATATGGAGGTTGACACGGGTACGGCGTTGTCATGCATAAGTAACGACACGTACAAGCAGATGTTCAGTGAACTGGAACTGGCACCACCTGGCATAAGCTTAAAGTTTTATGATGGTTCCACGCTGAAACCGCTCGGGCTCATAAAACCGAAGGTTCGCTATGGTGCAATAGAGAAAGAGTTGGAGTTATTTGTAATCGAGGGCGGTACCACCTCACTCATTGGCCGACACTGGTTAACTGAATTGTGTATAGCTATTCCTAATTTTATTAATTGTAACAATGTGAGTAACGGAAAAGGGAAAATTGATTATAATATTCAATTATTATGTGACAGGTACAAGGAGTTGTTTGAAGGCGGCTTGGGGCGGTACACGGGCGGTAAGGCGACGCTACGATTGCGGCCTGGGGCGGTGCCTGTGTTTCACCGAGCACGCCCGCTTCCGTACGCACTACGCGCGCGCGTAGATGCTGAGCTGGAGGGCATGCTGCGCGAGGGCATCATCGAGCCCGTCGACTGCTCTGACTGGGCTTCTCCTTTGGTACCGGTAAATAAGCCTGATGGCTCCTTGAGGATTTGTGCGGATTATAAGGCGACTGTCAATCCGGCATTACAGGTAGACCGATACCCCTTGCCAAAGATAGACGATCTAATTGTACGGTTAGGAGAGTCAAAATTATTTTCAAAAATTGACCTGTCACAGGCATACAATCAGATTGAACTAGATGAATCAAGTAGTAGGTGTACTGTCATAAATACTCATCGCGGTCTTTTCCGTTATAATAGGCTTGTCTTTGGCCTGGCTTCAAGCCCAGGTATATTTCAGCGAATTATGTGTTCAGTGCTGGGCGGAATCCCAAACGTAGAGGTGTTTTTGGACGATGTAGTGATAGGGGGCAAGAATGTATCAGAGCATCTGCAGGCTTTGGGAGCGGTTTTCAGTCGGTTACGACAGAATGGGCTAAAGTTGAAAAGCAGTAAGTGCGTTTTCTTGGTGAATGAAATAAAATACTTGGGATACGTGCTGAGCAAAGACGGAGTAAAAACCGATTCTGATAAGGTGGAAGCAATCACTAAGATTCCTAGGCCTGGTAATGTGACCGAGTTACGCTCTTTTCTGGGGTTAATAAATTTCTTTGCGAAATTCGTGAAACAAATGAGTGGCAGGCTCGTACCTTTGTATAATTTACTCAAAAAGGATGTGGAGTGGCGTTGGTCGAACGAATGTGAGCAGGCGTTCGTAGAAATTAAACGGATACTGTCTTCGGCGCCGGTGTTAGCTTACTACGATCCAGATCGGCCACTTATTCTCACGTGTGATGCGTCTGCGCGGGGCGTCGGTGGGGTGTTGTCTCAGCCGAATCGAAACGGAGGCGGGGAGCGACCGGTCGCTTACGTGTCGCGGACACTATCAGACGCAGAGAAAAACTACTCGCAAATACATCGAGAAGCGCTGGCGATTATCTTTTGCGTGAACAAGTTCCACCAATACCTATATGGCAGGCATTTTACGCTCAGGACAGATCATAAACCCTTGGTGTCTATTTTCGGGCCCCACACTGGAATACCTAATATGGCTGCTAGTCGCATGGAACGCTGGGCTCTTATTTTATCGGCGTATATGTTTACAATTGAATATGTCCGAACTAATGAGAATGGAGCAGACGGGTTGTCGCGACTGCCGGTGAGTCAAAACGGCAAAACGTGTCCCACGGCACCCGAGCAGACGTATTTGCATTTCATTCAGCAGGCGTTGTTGCTCGATTATAATGAGGTTTGTAGGCAAACTGCGCGGGATCCTATAGTTGCGAGGGTTTTAAGGTTTATCAGAGATGGTTGGCCAACGGACTGTAGTATCGAAGGTTTGCAACCTTTTTATAATAGGAAGGATGAATTGTATGAGGAACTAGGTTGCGTCATGTGGGGGCACCGGTTAGTGATTCCAGAAAGCTGCAAAGAAAGAGTGTTACGCATGCTTCATGAGCCCCACATGGGTATTGTCAAATCTAAAGCAATGGCGCGGAGTTATGTCTGGTGGCCCGGGGTAGACGAGGCAGTGGAGCGTATGTGCCGGGAGTGCGCGGTTTGCGCGGCACAGGCGGATGCACCACCTCGGCAAGCGCCTTGCATGTGGCCATGGCCGGACAGGCAGTGGTCGAGGATCCATTTGGATTTCTTGGGTCCAATTTTTGGAAAAACGTATCTGGTAGTCGTGGATGCCATGTCCAAATGGGTCGAGGTTTTCCACATGCCAAGCACAACTGCCGGGGCGGTGATTGCAACCTTGTGCGAGTTATTTAGTAGGTGGGGTTTGCCTAAACAGATTGTTTCCGATAACGGACCGCCATTTTCAAGTTCTGAAATGCAAAACTTTTGTCAGGGGCTGGGTATAGAGCATATTTTTTCTGCACCCTATCATCCTGCTTCTAACGGTTTGGCAGAAGTGACCGTTAAGGCGTTGAAGCGTGTGATTAAGAAGGCTGTTTACGAGAAACAGGATATAAATAAAGCTCTGTGGACCTAATTGCTATATTATAGGAATACGACGCATCCAACCACGAATCAGAGCCCGGCAATGTTACTTCAGGGTAGGAAACTCCGTACTAAACTAGATGTTCTAAAGCCGGATACTGGGTCCAGAGTTCACAGGACCCAACAAAAACAAAAACTAGCGGCGGGGGGAGCACATAGGGAATTAGATCCTAATGAACATGTTTGGTACCGGCAGTATCTGAAGGGGGAAAAGTGGGCGCCGGGCCATATAGTAGATAGGACTGGCTCCGGAGACTATAGGGTCAGGGGGTCAGACGGCTCTATGTTACATAGGCATGTTGATCAACTTAAAAGGCGATCGAGTAGACAGTCACTTACATATCCAATATCAGGACCCATAGAGCCTGAAGTTCGCACAAATCCTAAAGGCTCAGAAATTCAGGTACCGAACGGAGAACCGTCCCATGAGACCCAGGGAGGTCCAGCGGAGCGGCCGACGAAAGCGGAGTCCGACGCGGCTGTGGTGCCACAACGGAGCCAAACACCCTCACCGCCCGGGTCGCCTGCTTTTGAAGATGCTCTAGTTCAACCTAACGTATCGCCGCCGCCCCAAGCTCGTCCGTTCAGGCAGTGTAGGCTCCGGGGTATCTCCAGGTTAAATCTTTAGTTATTTGTTATTATTATATGTATAAACCCAGGGTGGAGGAGTGTAGTGTAGGCCGGTTAGAAATACCTAACTGTCATGTGTCAGTCGGAATTCTGCCAAATAAAGAAGCCCTGCAAGTCTACATTCCGGTGTATCATTTCCTGTCCTTGGAGACCCTGAACCCATATTTTACAGATTGTAGGTTGTGTCACCCACGCTACTAAGGCGACTTCCTGATTTGTCGGTGCGGAGGCGGTACGATATGAGAAAACTGTTTAATGTCAGTGTCAACTCAGTACTACTTTTTACTGCGCCCCTACATTTAAATGAGTGCTTCCTGACTGGCGCGGGATACGCGGAAGCGGGACGATGATGCGAAGGCAGTACTGGTGCGCTTCTGCGCATGATATTACTACTGCGCAAATGTAATACTGCCAGTATTCCGTCAAGTGAGAATCTTTGCGACGTCAGTAAGTTTACGTCAAAGAAGAAAATGTCACATATCGATCCCGCCCCGCCAAGTCAGGAAGTCGCCTAACCGAACTACCGGAATGCCATACCCGGCGCAGTATTATAATTTTGTATCGTGGTTTCAACGTGTCAGTTTCTGTATACTGCGTCTATAAGCATTATATTATTACATCAGATGTGATCCAAAACATACAGGAGTTCATTTTTTAAATGTTTTTACTTAACTGGTTTCAAATTTTGTTAGTTAAGTTAAATCAATAAATATCTATGATGTATCGATGTTATTTTTATTAATCTCGCCCGAATGATATTAACTTCAATTATTTCTCTATTTTCATTTTTATGAAGTTTTCCTTTTATTCATTTCTGCTAATTGATAATGTATTGTATAATGCGTCATGTTTTACGACGTCATTCGCATCGCATAATGAACGCGTTTTAACACTGCTAATTGAAGATTTACCTTTTCAATTTAATTGCGTTTTAAAACTGCAATAGTAGTGTAAAACTTCATTGTCGTTGTAAAACTTTATCGCTGCGACATACGTATAAATGTTTATGTGTGTGATAACAAAGGCTTTATGTTCGTGTTAAAATTAAATGTATATTTATTGAGAGTTAATTAAGGAAGTGTGGTTAATGCTGTATTGTGGCCATTGTGGGTGATAGAAAAATTTGCTACGGTCATGTCCTAACGGATTGCATCCTTTACGAGCATATCAATTTATTGCACTGTCTCATAAAAGTGTATTTTTTTATATCCCTTACCTTTCACCGTTATATGGTATCAAGTTATATTACCTACTAAAAGTCTTTACAACATTATTTGTACCTAACTGAAATATTTTTTTAACTTAACTAAAATATAAGACTACAACTCAACAACTCAATAGTCAGAGGCTCTGTGAGCTGTGAAATTTTCATTATTTTTAAATTTCCCAAAACCTGAATTGAAAAGACGCTTCAAAAATAAGCACTAGGCATGACGTTCTGCTATATATAGGTCTACGAAACGTAACAAAACTGACATTTTACTAATAATTTCGACACATTAAACGTCAATACAACACTGAATCTAACGCGTTATTAACTATCAATAACCTAGCTATGCACTAGCATAACCACTTCCAAAAACATGTACACGAATATGAACTCTGTCCTCCTTGATTTAAGTTCTAAATTGTGTACATGTTATTGGAGCAAAGCGCTTGTACGCGTTTATTTATGAAGATTGTTATCGTGAGTAATAATTCACTTTGAGGTTCGGATAGATCCGAGATTAGTTATTAAACCAATTGCGATACATATATAATATTAATATTAGACGCAATTATATCATGGACGGTCTTCTTGCCAACTTCCTTCATTTTTCAACTGTCATTCGAGTCGGCACCGCTTTAACTGCGGATCTACATTTAGGGACAACGCGACTACACGATGATCGCGTTGTATTAGAACGATCCCCTAGGCGACTTCCTAATTTGTCGGTGCGGAGGCGGTACGATATGAGAAGAGTGTCAAATGTCAGTGTCAACTGTCAGTCAACTCAGTACCGCTTTTTAGTACGCCCCTACATTTAAATGTGTGCTTCCTGACTGGCGCGGGATGCGCGGTAGCGGGACGATACGAAGGCAGTACTGATCCACTTCTGCGCATGATATTACTACTGCGCAAATGTAATACTGACAATATTCCGTTAAGTTGGAATCTTTGCGACGTCAGTAAGTTTACGCCAAAGAAAAAAAAATCACATATCAACCCCGCCCCGCCAAGTCCGGAAGTCGCCTTAGGCAACTTCCTGATTTGGAGATGGGGATCGATATTTGGTATTTTATTATTTGACATAGGCTTACATTCCGGTAGCATTCGTTGTATTGGGTAATTTTCACTTTAAAGTGTACCCCTACTTTTTTTCGGATCTACTCGGAAAACCTTAAATTACGGTTTTCCGAGTACTATTGATTCAGGTAAAGAAAAAAACAATCCTTGACTATCCATACCCACAAATTTTCGGTGGCAGTTTTGTGATGAGCTATATAAACTGTATGAAAAAAGCGTCACAAAACTGACTTTTTTTTGGGGGACACTGTTTTTCTTCGCAGAAATGAATAATATGTACCTTACTCGTAATTCTGTCAGAAAACCCAAAATTACCTAGATCCGAAAAAAAAGTTAGTGGTAGGTACACTCCATTGACAGCTAGGGAAAAAAGCTCCATCACTTTCAACGCTGCGCATTCTCTGGAGCTTTAGCGACTTACACGTAAGTACGAAAAAAAATTCGCCAATCTTGGCAGAGCATAGTGAGACTCAAATTGTTTTTATAGATTATCACAGGTACCTATTTTCTACAAACAAATGACATCTCTTTCCCCCTTTTCTTTATCTCTCTCTCACCATGAAAGCGAAACCGCTGTACCTATGGCCCATAGGTACTTTGATTAGTGTTTAGTTCGAGTTCATAGAATAGCAACGTTTTAATAGTACATTACTTACCAAGGGCGATAAAACAAAGAATGTCTCAGATCGCAGGTATTTTACGCCCGAGCCGAAGGCAAGGGCGATAAATATGCCATCTGAGGCTTTCTTTATTATCGCCCGTGGTAAGTACAATATTTTATGTCACCCCCTGGCCAGGAAGTGGGTTTTTTCGTGCGCGGAGCGTGCGATAATGGCCGCTTTATGGCCAGGTGTGACATAAAAAAAAATTGTACGCTAGATTATACTATTTAGTAGTGATTACACTAATCACGCTTTAAGTGATAATAAAGACTTGTTTACAGAGCGGCCACCTTGCGTTTATGCAATTAAAAATATGTAAAAATTATGCAAACTTCATCACCATCAGAAAATGTCAAACCTCTTAGACAGCGGCCGCCACGAAGCAACATAATTGATATTTAATTGTCGATGTGGCATCAGCCCGTAGCATGCATCTGGCAGCTTGTAATATGCTTGTAAAATTAAAATAACCGGTTAAGTGCGATTCGGAATCAAACTACGAAGGGTTCAGTGACAGGTAAAACTTGCCTGGGGAAAAGTTAAAATGAAAGTTCTTGTAGATCACTATGTAAGGGGATGTGTTTTATTTGTTCTTAGACAAAATCGCTGACGCTTACACGCCGTAAAAGCTGTGACGAGGGAGACAGAGTAAATGAGTTAAAAAAAAACTTCAGGTTACGTCTCTCTGCGTTTTGAGCTGCGGTGTGATCAAACCTTAACTCTGTTACTGATCGTCTGTTTTGAAAAACACATTCTAGGAATCACTGTTGTATCTTAAGAGGAGGGGTATAGGGCAAGCTCTCTCCATACAAACTTTGTGCAGGATTTTCTTCGTTTGTGTTTGCATTAAAGTAATGTTTTTTGGTCAGTATGCTTATTTTTTTTTTAGCTATTTCGTGATGTAATTTTTTTTCATTAATATTGTTTTTTATTTTTTCATTTTTTTGAAATATTTGAAAATTTCCACATCACTTTCTTCGCATATCTAATATTTACATCCAAAAAAAATATTACATTCGTTAGTGCCAAAACCTACGAATAAAACGTGCACAGAGTTTGTATGGATAATGCCTTGCCCACCCCTGCGCCTTAACCTAAAGCAGGGAGTCCACTGATGACTGTAAGGGAAAAAAAATGCTATTGACGAAGTACATTAAAGAGACGAACATAGGGGAGACTTTAAAAATCCAGTTTCTGTACCGTGTTTTAGTTTTTATTTGGTTCACCTGAGGTAGAGGTTTATTTTCGTAAATTTCTTAACTATTTACTAAACTGCATCAAACTAGAAATAGTAAATGATAATTAAATAAGTATTCTAAACCTAACAAACCCCATTTTTTCCTTATTAACCCCGGTTTATCAATGTTATAAACTACCTATCAAAAAAAGTGGAATCGCGTCCCAGTTAACGAATAAAATAGAGTCCTGTGGTATCTACGGAACTCTAACCACCACAATCAAGACGCACGTTGGGCAGACAACTTGTTGCTACAGAATCTCAAATCCACCTCATTATACACATTAAGGCCTTTAAGATAAAGACTATAATAGCTTGATTGGAATGGTTTCTTACAGGGTTTTCTTGTACTGATAATGCCGAGGTAGCGAGAGGACCATTACAGTCTGTCTGTTTGTTTTGTAGCTCGGAAACCGACGATTAAAGATACGTAGAACGAGGAAACTATAGACATTGACGGGATGTCATTAAATTTTAATGGATAACAATATTGCCTGACATAGCTTAATGCCTGCGTGATGGGCAGTACCTAGGGCACAAAATTGTGATAGGTATTTTTAATTTTTAGCTTTAGTTTTAATTATAGTTAGTTTTAGTTTTATATTCTATTTGTTATTTTGTTGTACTCTTACTCTTGTATATATTTTCTTGACAATTTATTCAATAAATTTATTATAGTTCTTATATAAGAGTGTTTTATTTTTTCATCAGTTAACTTCGCATGCTTTTTGCTTATAATATTTTAAGGGGAATTATACTGTATGCAATGTTTTGAAAGTTTTCAACTGAAACATGAAAACAAAAGAACCGTATAAGGCCCGGTGTTATAAATATCCGTTAGACCTTATGTCTTGAATTTAAACTTTCGTGAGACATGTTATAACTTTATTTTACTAAACGGTTAAAACTCACGTATTAATACGTGAGTACGTGACGTATAATTAATACGTGAGTTTTAACCGTTTAGTAAAATAAAGACCTTATGTCGGAAAAAATGTACTGAGTTACTGAAATTTGATCTGACATTTGGTCTAACGGATCTTAATAAAACCCATTATTTATAAAAGTAATAAATATACTTCAACTAGCGGCCTGCCCCGGCTTCGCACGGATAGTCTAGTTTTGCAACCTAATTTTTTTGAATTTTGAAATAAATTATAGCCTATGTCCTATTCTGATGTCTAAGCTACAACATTGGAAAGTTTCATAGAGATCCGTTCAGTAGTTTTTGAGATTAAACGGAACGTACATCCATACATCCGCACAAACTTTCACGTTTATAATATTAATATTAAGATTAGGATAGGATTAGGATATTAGGATTAGGATTAGGATTTAAGGGCTTATTAGCATGCTAGTATTTAGCTCAATATGTTAGTACATAGATACTGGATAATGTAACACACCAGTCACCATGTGTTTAAGTACTATATATTTATCCGTAATGAAATAATAATGTTATTTCAAGACTAATGATTGAAACGAATGTTTAGGTTTCTAAGTTCTCAGTAGCTAGCTCAGATATTTATTTCTTTACAAAAATACATCTACATTGATGGACATGGTGTGAACGATATTAAAAAGTTAACACTGAGTTTGATCGAGGTCGTATGCACAAATAGCGATGCTATTTTTTTAATTTGTAAATTGCCAGTTCTTTACATTACCAGAGCTACATCTCAACGGAAAGGAGATA
The DNA here is from genome assembly GCA_951800055.1 of Cenopis cana. NCBI lineage: Eukaryota > Metazoa > Arthropoda > Insecta > Lepidoptera > Tortricidae > Cenopis > Cenopis cana. Next base: position 2,759,201 of record OX637484.1, on the reverse strand, counting down.
ACAAACGTAAACGCCCCAGTTGAAGAGCCGCTACTGTATTATACTTATTACCGGAATAGCCTCATGAGAACCATGGCTGTAGGCTTGACGCTTTAATTTTTCGTTTAGACGTATCGTGTGTTTGAAACCTCAATTGTTTTAGAGAAAAGTAAAAAAATAAATAAATTTAAAAATAGACGAATTTAGATATCTGGAGGCGCGTTAGTACCCCCGCCAAAACAAGCCAAGCGAAGCGCAAGGTACTCAGCGATGGACCTTAGACTCACCTGATGGAAAGCGACGAGAAGACCTAAGATGGAGCTCGCTAGTTCAGTAAAAGCCTATTCACAGGCTCACACATGCCTAGATTATAATTGTCCAGAAATACAGAAGGCGGAATCAAGTTCCATTCCTTTGCTGTTAGGAAGCAAAATCGCTTCGTGCGAATAAACGGAAGGTTAACAACAACCGAATCTGAAGTGTGAGTGAAATTGTGAGTTCGCCACATACGAGTACCAAGCGTGTGTCGAATACGTAAGATTAATTGGTGCTAAAAGTGTATGATCGCATGACTGACTATAGTGACTATCCAATCAATGTATGGGTTAACAAGAAGCTATAATAACATCGTTAGGCACATTCAAGGGGTGATTGACAGCTCTTTGTACTCCGATGTTAGGGGTCATAGCTACCGGCCAAATGGCAACGCGTAGCCCAATCAACGAGGTAGTTTGACCCTATCAACAATACGGTATAATAATAAATAAATGTTCTGTTTACGTTACACGTTATGAAAATACTTCAAAATCATTCAAAGTTAACCTATTTTTGCTGTTTAAAAATATATGTATTTAAAGATTAGACCATATAAAATGGTGACGTCATCAGTTACGTTTTCCTAATACACACATGATACTTGATTGTTATTGAAGTTGTTGACATCAAAATTTATCATCGTTTTATCCGAAGAATATAATAACGAAAAATAGCAATAGCTAATGTTTTTTTTCTTGTTTCTAAAACTTAGTAACCAATATACCAAATGCAAGGTGAAAAATAAACAATTTGATTTTTATAAATTGTTATTTGCCTCCTTTTATAATTTGTTTTTTTTTTTTTTTTTTGTAATGTTACAACGACGGCTGAAAACCCTGATGGTAAGGGGACACCACAGCCCAAGATGCCCGCAACTACAAAGTCATGCACATTGCCGACCCTTTATAAAATTTAAGGATTGTGTACCTATTTAAGGTTATTATTACAAACCTTTAAGCTCCTAACTATGTGTGTGCCTGAAATATAACGACAATGGTACCCTTTTGTACGCATTTCACTCAGATTCAATGTGCGAAAAAGGTTCGCTCATAATGTGTAAGCTGGTCGTAAGGTGTCTGGAAGGGACGTTTTATTTTGTATCTTTTTGGTGAACAATAAATAATATTGTATTTTGTTGTGCCACTGTGTAATTTTTACCTTATTAAAAATCCTTATCAACTGGATTACAAGTTAATTATACTTTTGTTCGATTTTTTGGACAAATAACAGTTAGTGCTTCCGGTTGGCTGAATGGGTGATGAATGATCGATGTAAGAAGATGTTAGTTAAGTTAATTATTTAAGTTATTTGGTTATTAAAGGTTGCATCATCGGTAGAATGTACAGTACGTTAAGGCGACTTCCTGACTTGGCGGGGCGGGATCGGTATGTGACATTTTCTTCTTTGACGTAAACTTACTGACATCTCAAAGATTCTCACTTGGCCTAATACTGTCAGTAATACGTTTGCGCAGTAGTAATATCATGCGCAGAAGCGGAGCAGTACCGCCTTCGCATCGTCCCGCTACCGCGCATCCGGCGCCAGTCAGGAAGCACTCATTTACATGTAGGGGCGTAGTAAAAAATGGTACCGCGTCGACTGACAGCTGACACGGGCATTTGGCACTTTTCTCATATCGTACTGCCTCCGCACCGACAAATCAGGAAGTCGCCTAACTGTACGTTTAGGCGATTCTGTGTGTGTGATTGATTATGTTTGGAAATTGATAAGCCCTTTAAATATTAAAAAGTTTTTATGGGAACGAAGTAATTGGCTTATTTTTTGGTTAACAAACTACATGAATTTAATGCAGTCAAATCAATACTGTGTGCAATTAGGATGAACTTGTGTGAGTACAATAAATTGAGTAACATAGTGTAATGCTGTGAGTTGTACATACAAACTTACGTGCAAAGCAAAACACACATATAAAAATGATGTTAAGATTACGTTATCAAAAAAAAAAACATAATTGCGTTTTTCCTTGGCTAATTTTTGAAAAAACACTGTTTGACCGGCATCGGCAGTAAACTACAAGATGAAAAACAACGAAATAAATTTTATAAGACAATTTATACACAAATCGAACTAGTCCCATAGTAAACTCAATATGGTTGACATAAACTCAAAAAGGTGGCTATCGGGAGGGCTAAATAAGACTCACCGTGGCCAAGTTAAATTTATTAAATTAATCTCGTTGTGTTAATATTTGTCACTAACGTACATTATAAATTTCCACTGTTACTAACAATCTATGGATCGTCTAGGTCTGAAATTAAGATATTTTATTTTTATTATTTTATAAACAACATCTGAAACTCACAAAAAATACTGATATATTGCTCACACTAATATTTGCCTTGAACGGGATTCAAAACCCAGGACCGTCAGCTTCGTAAACAGAGGTTCTACTCCGAACATCGAAATCCGAAACTCCCCTTCACTCTCGTGTTATGCACTATAAGAGTTGGATTTCGATGGTCAGAGTACAGGCCCAGGGTTACTTAATTAAGGCGCAGGGTAGGGCAAGGCCTTCCCCATACAAACTTTGTGCACGTTTTATTCGTCGGTTTTGGCACTAACAAATATAATATTTTTTTTGGTTGTAAATATTAGATATGCGAAGATCGTGATGTGGAAATTTTCAAATATTTCAAAAAAATTCAAAATTAAAATAAAATATTTAATAAATAAAAAATTACATCACGAAATAGCTATCAGAAAAATAAGCATACTGACCAAAAATCATAACTTTAATGCAAACACAAACGAAGTAAATCCTGCACAAAGTTTGTATGGAGAGAGGTTGCCCTACCCCTCCTCTTAATTAATTAATTTCATTTATTTTCGACCAACTCGGATCATTCATTATCATTATATACAAAATTAGCATAGAATAATAAATATAGCTATAGAAATACAAATATTCACAAATACAATTTAAAATTAAAATTACTAACCACTAGGATTGAGATCCGTCGTTATAATTATGTATCCCGGTTACTTACCTTTTCTCCTAACCCCGCCAAAAACCCCATTTCATCTTATCATTCATCTATAAGTAAGAATCTTTACAGAAACCTATAATTCTTCTTACAAATATGTCAGGTAAATTATAAAATACGAATCCGCAGAACTGAGTGGAAATAAATAGACTCTAATCCTTTTTATATCGGAGACTGTCATAAAAGTGTCACTGCCTTGGGCAGTGCAAACGAGAATTTATACTGCTTCCACAAATGAGAAGCGAACGGGTTAGATCACGGATGTATTTAACTAGACGACGCATGTACGTATACTCAACTGAAAACCCGACCCCTGAATTGGAGTTTGTATGCAGATGGGTCTCAAAACGTCGGGATGAATTTGGGCATTTTCACTTTAAAGTGTACACCCTACTTCTTTTTTCGGATCTTGGTGATTTTGGATATTCTTACTCAGAATCCATTTCCGCGAAGAAAAAAAGTGTCCCACCAAAAAAAGTCGGTATTGTGACGCTTTTTTTATACAGTTTATATGGCTCGTCAAAAAAAATTTGTATGGAAAATCAAGGACAATTTTTTTCTTCATCTGAATCAATAGTACTCTTGATTCTTAGTCAGAATACCCAAAATCACTGAGATCCGAAAAAAAAAGTGAAAATGCCCATTTAGTACATAACATACGAGATGACAAACTGTTTCCTTTAAGGAGTAACAATCGCTAAGTGGGAGTGACGGGAGTAACAATTCGTCTTTTTGAATTGACATGCCAAATGGAAAATGCACTGCAATAGCTGTTTTTTTTTACTTGGGCTTGACCATACCTTGTGTCGGGATTATGCAGATTTTGGACATGGTGGACACGCAGCTGAGCGTTCTGCCTATGATAAATGTCTGTGGGTTGGACAGTTGACGTTAAACTGGGATATATTTACCGCAGTATTTGTTATAAATACGTGCGTTTTAATTGCTTGTTTAATTGATTTAGATTATGTTTAATTAGTGAGATAATTATAGTTTATGATACGGACAAGTTGCAAAGTTTTGTTGAAATATGAGCTACTTACTAGCTTCTTACCGTGACGTCGTCTGCGTAAACCTTCCAATCCCTATTTCAACCTTACGAGGAATGATTTTCGGGATAAAAAGTATCCTAACTATAAACTCGTTTTATACCATGTTACGCCATAATCCGTTCAGCATTTTTTGCGTGATTGAGTAACAAACACCTAAATTTCTGCATTTATATAATAGGATAAAGACATCACTTTGAGCTTTTTGAACGGTAAGAAGAGGGAGAAATCGATAATTGGTCTAATTCTCTATGTTGAATGAAGAGCATTGGCACAGCAAAATGTCATCTTGCTCGAATTTGGAGCAGCCCAACTGGGCAAGTACCTTCGCCTTGCAGAAGACCACAGCCATAATAACATTATATACTCAGGTATGTAGTGTTGTGTTCCTGGAGGTGAGCAAGGTTGCCAGAGCTCCCGAGGTTGCACTGTGTTGAGAGTGAGGGAGCTAAATTGGTCCCTTCTGCTGTCAACATAGTGCATCCTCAAATTTTATAAAGGGTCGGCAACGCGCACGTGACTCTTTTGGAGTTGCGAGCGACTATAGGCTGCGGTATCCGCTTACCATCAGGTTGACCGTATGCTTGTTTGCCACCGTCGTAGTATAAAAAGATATATATATTAAATGCATTCTACGTTTATTTACATTATTAATTCCTTCTCCTACATGCCTTATAAAATGATGTACCTATACAGTATCTAGACAATCTACATCATACTAAACTTATAGTGTTAGAACTGGAGGGCATTATATTAAGACTGCAGTTTTATCCAATTTTTTTAAGGCGATTTATCAGCCCCCGGGATTCCTAATTCAGGATGAAACTGTAACTGATATAGTGCCTATATTTTACATTATTTAGTTTGGGGTGTGATACCTACTCGTATCAAGATATTTGCCAGAACCTAGCATTCTATGACTTCTGTTTTGCCTTCGCCCGCGAAACACAATGAATCGCGACTCCGATGAATTGCGAAGCGACGAACAAAAATCTCTAAACCACTAAATTCCGTTTATATATCTTAACCGTTAAAATGAAGACGGCATGTGATTTGGGTCCAGGCTCGGGTCTGAAACCCTCGTTAATGCAATATAAACATGCCATCTGTCTGTCCGTCTTCGCAGCCTCAACCAATTACTAGGAGGTCTATTTAGGCCAAACAATTTGCATTTTATTTTGAAATCTGATGCGTCTCGCAAAGCGGAAGAAAGAGGTGGGCCAGACAATCCAGACATGGTAGAATGTTTTGGTTAATGACGATGGTAAAAGACATAACCTTACTGATGGTAAGCAGATACCGTAACCTATGGAGGAGTTATAAGAACGTGTTCGGCCTTTTATTGTTTTCACGATTCGTGGTGTCCACATTCCGCGCATCCCGCGCCAACCAGGAAGCACTTATTTAAATGTGCGTGCAGTAAAGAATCTGTCTGTACGTACTGACTTGCCTGACTGTTGAAAACTTGCCGATACCGCACCGACTGCGAAAGTGACCTTAGTCTGAAACTGATATATTTTTGCCGGTCTTGAAAAAAATAAAACTATTCATTTATTTATTTATACTTCATTGCACAAATTAAGAAATATGTATGTGTTTGTAAATGTTTATGTGCACATGGTATGTGTATGTATGTAGTAGGGTCGGCAACGCGGACGTGACTGCTTTGGAATTGCGGGCGTCTATAAGCTGCAGTGTCCATTACTAATCAGGTGGACCGTACACATGTTTGCCACCTTCGTTGTGTATAAAAAATGGTGGTTAAGTCCACCGTACCAGTGCCATAAGATAAATCATACTTTAATATGGTGTCCCCTTATTTCATCGACGAACTTTTCACCGGAATGTATTGTTTCGCAGTTTAGGTACTTATAGATGGGAACAAATAAAATGATCACCTAAATAACTTTTGATATCACCAAATTTTCGAACCCTAAAATAAGGCTGAACACTCAAAAAAATGTATCGACCATCAATTTCAGGTCACCTAAACACTCATACCTATTATTCCAGCACTTGCAGCTATTTTACTTATTGCGTTCCCTGAAATTTTATAATCGCATCAAAAAATTGTCAAGTACCACCAAAAATACTAAACTACCACCTAATCTCGTGCATCATTTGTTATTAGAATTACATCCAAATATTATACACATTACAAGCTATATTGTAGTTAATACACACAAATTAAAAAATGCGTTCAGAAACCGTAGAAAATGACTCGCATAATAACATTCAATGTTCTTACGTGTGGAGAAGGTTACAGCAGTAACATAATGATTATGAATTAAAATTGTTCATTATGTTATTAAATATAATAACAATGTTTTTTTTTTAATTTTTTACGAAAAATCGTCATTATACTTGATTTCGACTAATTCGGGGTTAAAAATTTCAAATTTTACATTTATTTTGAATTTTGACAAAAAAAAAAAAAAAATTTACGTAAAATCGTCATTATACTCGATTTCGACTAATTTGGGGACAAGGATTTCAAATTTTACATTTATTTTGAAATTTTAAGTAAAAAAAAAATTTTTTTTTACGTAAAATCGTCATTATACTCGATTTCGACTAATTTGGGGATAAGGATTTCAATTTTTACATTTATTTTGAATTTTAAGTAAAAAAATTTTTTTTTTTACGTAAAATCGTCATTATACTCGATTTCGACTAATTCGGGGATAAGGATTTCAAATTTTACATTTATTTTGAAATTTTGATTAAAAAAAAATTTTTTTTACGTAAAATCGTCATTATACTCGATTTCGACTAATTTGGGGATAAGGATTTCAATTTTGACATTTATTTTGAAATTTTAAGTAAAAAAAAAATTTTTTTTTACGTAAAATCGTCATTATACTCGATTTCGACTAATTTGGGGATAAGGATTTCAATTTTTACATTTATTTTGAATTTTAAGTAAAAAAATTTTTTTTTTTACGTAAAATCGTCATTATACTCGATTTCGACTAATTCAGGGGTAAGGATTTCAAATTTTACATTTATTTTGAATTTTAAGTAAAAAAAAATTTTTTTTACGTAAAATCGTCATTATACTCGATTTCGACTAATTCGGGGATAAGGATTTCAAATTTTACATTTATTTTGAATTTCAAGTAAAAAATATATTTTTTTACGTAAAATCGTCATTATACTCGAGTTCGACTAATTTGGGGATAAGGATTTCAAATTTTACAATTATTTTGAATTTTAACTTTAAAAAAAAAATGTGTATCAGAACACTCGTGTTTTAATGCCCGAACATGTCGCGTGTTAGTCCGAAACATGTCGCATAACCCTAAAAAACACTCGTCGACGTCGACCCTATTATGAAACTCGCCTTCGGCTCGTTTTATAAAACTCACACTCGTGTTTTAATGCCCCTCATTATGTACCGGTTGCATAAACTACTATTAGCATTGAATTATAAGTTAAACTTCCAATTAAGGTAAACGTCGCAATGTTTGACACCTTATGTTGATATTGTTGATACCCAAGACTCAAACGTTAGCGTGTGTATATAATATACATATATATATATATATATATATATATATATATATATATATATATCGTTGCTTTTCTAAAACAACGCAGTATCTCGAAATACTACGTTTTGCAACTAAGTAAAGGACTGGACGCGGAACACACAAAAGTTTATCGTGAATAAAACACCCATCGTTTTACGTTAAAAAATGGCCAGATGGCAGCATTGTGCCGTTATGCCATTGGTCGAATTGCGATGCCACTTTTGTGCAAGACCGTCCGCAGGCCAGATGAGACGTAGCTTTTCACGTTGACACCAAGATATTTTGCTGACTACTGGCACATCGAGAAATAATACGAACACATCCATTGACTTTTTTCTGCTATAGTGTCGTATTGTGAAATAGTTCATCAATGCACCATGAAATATTTGTGTAACAATGTAATATTTATAGAAGGGCCATTATTCAAGAGAAAGTAAGTACAAATATATGGACTTATCAGCAAATGCACTTGTGTTTACGAAAAGCGTAGATGTGAGCAAGGTCTTGTTAGCGAAATAGGCCTGTATACTTGATAACACTGGATTAAGTATTCATGTAGTAAACTGAATTAGTTCGGATTGTTATTAAATTTGTTTGTTGTAAAATAGGTGAACTTAATGATTTAGTTGAAAAAAACATTATATTCAGCAGTTTTAACAAGCTTCCTGTAACACTAAACTACACTTACAACAAGTAAGACTCTAAACCTCTTTTTACTCTTCTGGGTACTCTTGCAAACACTATCTATATACAGGCGCAATTTCATTGGTTGATATAACCCGCATACGGGGTGAGGGAAAGATCCTTTTTTATCGGTTTTTGAATTGATCGATATACATCATGATGCATTTTCAGACATTTTTATTGATCAAGAGGGCCCGGCTCCCCGCATTGGGGAGCTATGGCACGTATTTCGGAAATCTCTCTCGTATCCCTGATGCGGGCACTAAAGACCAGCCTTATTTCACTGGTCGTTATACCGCATTCAGTTAAACGACTGTGCTATCGACTTATGCCTTCATTAGTCGTTGTACCGCATGTGGGGCGCACCTACATTATGCATTGGACGACCACTATTAATAGCCTAGTATGTAGTGACCCTGCCTAAAAGCTGGTCCCTGTTTCGAGTCCCGGCCGGAGTGACATTCAATTGTATCATGAACCCGAAAAATGGTTTTGTATGTTTTTATTTTATTTATATGAGTATTATTGAGTATGTATATTGTCACCCGTGGTATAAGCTTTGCTTGGTTTGGGACTAGGTCGATTTGTGTAAGATAGTCCACAAAAAAATATTTATTCCTTTTATTCATTGCTCTGTCTGTTATTACTTTATTAACATATACATCTAATAATCCTGATCTCTTGTATGCCTTCGAAACCTGGACTTGGTGTCTCTACCGCAAGCACATCCGCGTATTGGATAGATTTTATATCAAATGCCTGCGTGACATTATGAACATTTCCTGGTCAGATCGTGTCAGGAATTCGGAAGTTCTACGCCGTGCTAATGTCGACGGTATTGAAGCCTATCTAATGCGTAGGCAGCTACGATGGTGTGGTCACATCTACCAAATATCTGAAGACAGAATAGCTGATCACATCTTTTATTCTGAACTGCAAGATGGCAAGATGAAAACAGGGCGGCCAACTCCGGCATTATAACGATGTGCTGAAGCGCCACACGCGGAGACGTGATGTTGAACCATCGTGCTGGGAGTTTTTGGCTCAAGATCGGTTAAAATGGAGGCATATATAAAGACGAAGTGAACTTGACGCTAAGCGTGAGGATTTGAAGGCCCGACCACCTGCGGCCATTCACTATAATTATGTCGAAGGGGTGTCGATTTCTGGGGAGAGTGCTCGCACATTAACTGCGAAGATAGGATATCTCAGTCACCTGAGAGCTCGTGACCGACGCTCTCACTAGCCAGGCTCTTCTTTCTAGTCACCGAGGTCGAAATCGGCCAGGAGGATTATGATGATGATACTGATAAACCTTTACAGTGATTTTTAGTTACAGACATGGACACGGTTCCAAAGTCTACAGATAAATCGAAATATTGGTAAAAGACCGAGTCCAGAAACATATAGGTACCTATACTACCAACGCCCTAGATCCCAATAACGAAACTGACCACAACAAAAAAGTTGTCATCCAAAACCTTGACAGAGATGCAATAAACATGACTGTTTTTTAGCAAATTACAGTCATTGCTTTAAAACAGATTCGCCAACAAGGGGTCCCTGTAGCAGAGTAAAGAAAGAAAGGACTCTTTGCATTAATTTCCATAAATACCTACAGTACCTAGATTGTTAGGGTGGAATCACTTTCGTCACCATCAAATCACGTTTTGCTGTAAGATTATCTAATGCACATTTTATACATTGAGAGCCAGATAAGACAATGCAAAAAGATGTCATTAGATAATTTCAGATGCTATAAGTGCTAGGTATAACATGTTAATGCTGCTAAAGTATGCCATCGCATGCTTTTATTCAGCTGATAAACAATGTTATCACATAATTTCAGCTGCTATAAGATGCAATCGCATATAAATTTGACGTAAATTGACTATTTGTGCTACTGTATCACTATATTAATGTTTCGTTAAGAAAATAATTTGGTAAGAATACCAAGTAGTGGAGGTAATCAAAAATATCCCATTATTAGCGATATAATAGTTAGGTTTTTTTTTGACACAAGTCCTAATAAGCCGCTGTTATGCAAAGTTAAAAAAAGTTTATGGTATATAACACGTAATACTCCTGTATTGCTAATACATATTATATAAAAATATGTCTTAAAGACGAATGAGCCGTTATTCATCAAAACAATAAACCATCCTGTTTCATTATTTTGTCTTGTGACGTTATTGCTTATAAAAACGTTTCAACAACCCATAAATATTGAGTCACAACTCTGAATATGTTACTAATTTTGGATTTTTAACTCTATTTTTGTTTTGTTTTGTAGGTTTTCTTTGGTTTGTCGTATACTCCAATAAACAATGAAGGTATTACAAAAAGAGGATTTGTTTTTTGTTAGTTTAAATAAAAGTTATTACAAAGTAACTTCTGTAAACTTTCAAACCTCTCTCCTGAAAAAACACGTTTTTTGAGATACAGTGTTGTTTCAGAAAAGCAACGAATATACAACGCGCGAGCCGAGCGAGCGAAGCGAGCGTGCCGCGGCAGCGGCCGGCGAAGCGCCAGAACCAACACATGTTCAGTCCGAAACATGTCGCTGGGTGAGTCCGAAACATGTCCCTGGATGCGTCCGAAACATGTCGCTTGATGAGCCCGAACATGTCGCGTGTTACTCCGAAACATTGTAGCATAACCCTAAAAAACACTCGTGTGACCCTATTATGAATGTCGCGTGTTAGTCCGAAACATGTCGCTCGGTAACCCTAACATGTCGCGTGTGAGTCCGAAACATGTCGCTCGATGAGCCCGAATATGTCGCGTGTGAGTCCGAAACATGTCGCTCGATGACCCCAACATGTCGCGTGTGAGTCCGAAACATGTCGCTCGATTAGCCCGAACATGTCGCGTGTGGGTCCGACACATGTCGCTCGATCAATCCGAAACATGTCGCTTGCGTTCCTTACATTGCGCCATTATGTCCATTGCGTAGATTCGGCATTAGACTAGATATTAAATTGAATAAACAAATGACGATTGAAATTAGGTGATCATGTAGTATTTCTGGGTATCGAAAGAATTATTTGGGTGTAATTAATTTTAATAGGATTACGAGCCCTGTAATATTTGGATGTAAATTATATGAAATTTGGTGTTTGAAATTAGGTGATCATTAAGTATTTTTGGGTAGCGACTAATTTATTTGGTAACAATTTAATTTAATAGGTTATCGACATGTTACTTTTTTGAGTTGCACTTTATATTTAAAAGGAGTTGAAAATTTGGTGCGAATCTAGTATTTTTGGTAATCAATGTAATTTTTTAGAGCATCATTCGGCAACTAATTTGGTGGTTCGTTAAATGCTACCCCTTATAGATATGTAAGAGGTACCTAGGCGACTTCCCGATTTGTCGGTGCGGTGGCGGTACGATACGAGAAAACTGTCAAATGTCAGTGTCACGATTCAGTACCGCTTTTTACTGATATATTTAAATGAGTGCTTCCTGACTGGCGCGGGATGCGCGGTGGCGGGGCGATGCGAAGACAGTACTGGTCCGCTTCTGCGCATGATATTACTACTGCGCAAATGTAATACTGACAGTATTCCGTCAAGTGGGAATCTTTGCAACGTCAGTAAATTTACGTCAAAGAAGAAAATGTCACATATCGATCCCGCCCCGCCAAGTCAGGAAGCCGCCGTAACTAACCGATACAACATTGTAATGTACGAGTATTGTGGAAAAAAAACGCTTTGAATTTTTTTTTTACTTTTTTCGTCTGAAACCATAACTTTTCAGACAGAAGTAAACACATTAGCGTAGAATTCATCAGGTCTACCAGAAAATTAGCTTAGGTTATATTAGAGCTGCGACTCTTTGTGCAAAATAATGGTTTCTAAGAAATAAAAATTCTGTAAAAGTAAAATACGATTGAAACGTCTGTCTGTAAAATTAAGACAAATAACTCTTTAATATTCTATACCTCTGCGCTTTGTACCCGATGTATTTTAAAACAGTATTTTTAATGTCACCACTGTCACCAGCAAGGTTTTGGTAACAGTTTTCTTTACAATTTTCTATAACCGCACCCTTTCTTGTGGTTTAGACTGCTGTTGATGCAAAAGGCTGTTAGTCCCTATGAAACTTATCATTTACTAACCCTTTTAGACCTTATCCCGTTCAAATAAGATTCACAAATGGTCGTTAACTTTGTAGCTATGGTACGGGTATACGACTTTTTAACTTGGAAGGGTGTTAAATTACAGTATAGAGTAATTTTATCGCGTCGTAAGCAGTGGTGAACGAGCTTAAACAAGGTTCAAGAACTTTTCTTACTGAGGACATAAATAGGTAGGTAGTTTTCTGACTATTTTAGGGCATAAAATAGTAGATTATACACCAAGGGGATAAAGCACTGTTTTATGTCACGAGCGCGATATTGAATCCTGAACGGAACGAAGGACTCCAGGATTTTACACCGGAGCGTAGCGAGGGAATTAAGACTGAGCCCTGAGTGTAGTGAGGGATTTAAGCGCGCCCAAGACAAAAACAGTTTAATCCCCGAGGAGTATAGACTCTACTTTTCTCACCTCTTGCGAGACAACAGAAAATACCAAGGCTACTATGTAAACAGAATATTTTCGGTATTTAATTTTTATTGACGACCGCTTTAGCCTAATTGCAAGTGATCCTGCCTATGTAGCTGGAGATCCGGGGTTCAAATCCCGGTCAGGGCATTTATTTTAGTGATAAGCATAAATTATTATTTATTTATAATTCATTACTGCAAAGGCCGTGAAGTAAGGGAGGCCAGCTCTAGCATTTAAATAGTGATTTTATTTTCTCAATACCTAAATTTAATGTAATGAAATTTAAAAATTATATAAAAACCTCCAATTCCCGAATGGCATTCTAAAGATTCAGTACTTAATAATAGTAATTAATAAAAACGCGCTTGACGCACTGGCGCTGCTGCAGCCCGCGGCCCCGCGCGTCTTTTGTTTCCGGGCGCCACCAGCCCGAGATGCACGCGCGTCCCCGCCGCCGAGCGGACTTCACGAAATTAGACTTTAAGGACATAACAATAAGAACTATCAAAAGTGAAATCACATTATTACCCGGCGGGTTATAATGAGATTCAGTACTATATTACTACCCGGCTTAAGCCAAGGGTTATAATGATTTGCTTTCGGTAAGGTTTGCATGATATATAATTGGGCATTGGCGAGCAGGTGGTGTGAAAATAATATTTTATTACATACTTGGATAACTTCTTACTTAAGTATCGTACGTAACTTTTTTTGAACCTGACTGAGACTTTATAGGCTGGGCTCAATAAAGCGATAGGAGTGCGCTGGAGAAAATCCAGGGGAAACCTCCGACACGACCACGCGGGTGGTTTATAACACTGGAGTACTCTAAGAGTTTGCGCTCCAGTGAGATTGGTTGAGGGGCTTCAACTATATCTGAGGTGTGAGTGGAATCGAGCTACTAGAAGTTTTGTCGCTAGTTCACTAAGCCTAGCTGAGAAGAGCCCAGCAAGAAATACAGCTAGGCCCAACCTGGGTCGGACTGACTCTACCCTGTATGTGGCAGGACGAATTTATTATTTTATTTAAAACGCACGCAAAACAGGTAACATTCATTATAGCAACAATAACATAATTAAAAGGTTCTGGAATGGAACGCCACCCAAAACATGCATGCACAGCATGATTACAAGTAATGAGCGAAACCTATCCTAAGTAATTTACACCAATGTATAAAATAAAAGCGACATACATGAGCAAATTAACTAGATTTTGTTACAAACATACTTAAAGGAGTCGCCCTTTACGACAGGCGGGGGAGACCGTAGACCTATTCTTGTCCGAGTCTACACCGTCCTTTTTAGTACCTATCCAAGATTTGTTTCCTAGCTTATTAACATTACCGAGTGCTTGGTCTCGTTGGAAGCAGGCTGGCCACCATCTTGCGGTCACAGGAGATTATCCAACCACCCAATCTCGTTACCGACGACAAAAATCACTGCTTTCTCTGTACCGACTTGAAAAGGGAATATTCTGACTCGTTTTGTAAGGCTACTTTTTGACTAGGCAGAGCGGAATCTGTATGCGGTGTCTATTTTACATGCATCTTACTGGTATAGACAGACTTCCCTACCGATCAGTTTACCTACTGACTTAAATATGAAAAATGGTAGAACACAAGCGATCCTAATTTCTGTGCGTCAGGTATATTTCATACCGATCTCTTATTTTTAACAAACAATCTGAAATACATTCGAGGTAAGAGTTTATAAATACTAAACCTAGTATTAGATATTATGCAACAAAAGAGGTAAGCGAGAGCTCCCGAGTATGCAATGTGTTGAAAGTGAGGGACCCTTCGGCTGTCATTACAAAACATAATAAACCTAATCTAAATCTAAATCTATCGAATCTGTCAAAAACTCTGTGTCAAAAATCTGTGATTTGGATAGCAATTATATCATTTAAAATTTTAGTGGGAAGAAATACGAAACGGCAATATCATACTTTAACACCTTTTGACTTTGTGTTTTGATTCCCTAAAAATAAATATACAAGTGAAATATTCTACAATACAATTTAAATACCAATATATATAGTCGAAACAATAAGGAAAATCCAAGAAAAAAGACAAATACATAGTTTTCCTTATTTATTTTAAGATTTCGCTGCAAAATGCGGCACATACGAAAGCCACCACGGATGAGCTCGATCAAACCCCTTCTTATTACAAAAACAGTTAAAAATACCATTTGATTAATCCTCCAATCTTCAACATTATAAATACCATTCGATAATTGTGTCTTAGCTTTACCCTACCCATTTAAAAAGTCGCCTGTTACCACTAAACCGCTACCGCTTATGGCGTTTTAAAATCAAAATGTTGCATTCCGTACGGCGGTGTTCACACGGCGCTGTCAGAAGAGCGAACCAGCGATATTCATAAGTAGCATCATCAAAGCGGGCTCGGTGGCTCGCTGACGGTGAAATATTGCCGGTTGGATCGGCGCGACAGTCTGTCCGGAGCTTTATAAATAAAGTGAGAACGTACGGTTTGTGTACAGCGTAGGGTTTACAGAGGAGTCAGTTGATTTGTTTGATTTCAATTCAACAAAACTCATGCATGTAACTTAGCCTCCCAATAAAGAGCGGGTTGCACCGAACCGGCTGTTATCTTAAGTGGTGTTCATTAAAATCTGATGGTATGGTAAGTTGAAAAAGTATACAACGATCATGCGAATTTTCCAAAATATTGTTTATTGTAAGTTGGGGCTTGGATGAGGCTCAAACACTCAAGCCGACAGTAAAAAATGCTCACCCATGTACTAAATGTTCTGTTAAATTGACAAGTTTCTTGACATTTTATCAATGTTACTATCTAGAAAAAGACTATTGCGACTTAATGACATAAATTTTAAATGTATTTCTTGCATTTTTCATTAAGACATTTTGTTTCAAACATCACTCCAAATCGACAATTTTCGAGTTAAAAACTGTTTTTTTTCCGCTTAAACTCTACTACATACAATAAAATCAAAAAAGGGCAATATTTACTATATAAAACTCTAATAAAACCATAGTATCCTACAATCACTTTATTGGTGTTATCAATACTTTTATCAAAATTCGAAATCAAAAAAATTTAAAACTTGTAAGGCCTCTTAAGATCAGTTAAGCCGCAAGCTTGTTTGCCAGTTGCCAACAACGTCGTGGCATAAAGAACCCTCATTGGTTTAAGCTCGGTTGCAGTAAATACAAATAACTCCTGGGTAAGATTGCGTTTCGGTGAATTCTGGTGGAAATAAAGATTAATTACAGACAGACAACTAACAAAATATTATTTATTATAACAAAGAAAAGAAAACATTTTATCATTTATTAGGTACGACAAAGAAAAAAAAACATTTTATATTTTATTACGACAAAGAAAAAAAAACAAAGTGAAAATAAAATTTGAACAGTCTGTTGTTTAATCTGTATCTTGACTCTTGATACAATGAATTAAAATAGCGGCCGTCGTTGGAGGCGAAGGATCCGCTGCGCACGCGTCGATTTATATGTCATCGGTAATTAGACGCAGTTTTCTTGAACCGAGACGTCACGCTTTGTGGGTTATGTTGTCAGATGAGTAAAACACTTTATTCAAGTAAACATTTAATAGTTTTTTTAGGGTTCCATCCGAAGGATCCAAACGGAACCCTATTGCTGTCACTCACGCGTCCGTCCGTCCGTCCGTCGTCTGTCACAGGTTTAACAGCCAAAAGGTTCACAGTATTAAGCATCTTGGTGGCGCAAAGCCATACGAAGAGTCAAATCTTATTTTTAAATATTTTCAAAGGGGTTCCCGTACAGTAAAAAGGGGGCGCGAAAACAAACCAACTTAATTTTGCGGTTGTTTCGGATCCCTAAATGTGCGACTCGCAATTGGCCGGTATTTTTATACTGCGTCGGTGGCCAACATTGCAAACTCATGGTGGTACCCGGTCACCGCGGCCTATAGACGCTTATGGATTTGACATATTCAATTTCTAGCTAAAACTGTTTATTTCCGCTGAAATTCCACCAAATACATTAAAATTAAAAAATTGCTTTGTTAATATCTACATAAAACTTTGTAAAAACATCGTATATTTTGACCAGTTTATTGTTTAATTACTTATCAATATCATTATTTGAATTCACCTAAATCAACTACAATACCGACTTACAACTTAGGTACAACACCGTCTAGCCAACTAGGCATGTTACTGAATCTAACAAGTTACCTAATTAATCAGTAATCAGCGAGCCTAATTAAATCATCTCCGATAAACTGAAAACTATTAATAATAACGTATTAATAATTAGAAAATAAATAACATAATGTTTTCTAAAAGATAACTTTTGCCAACATCAACCATAATCAGAAATAAGTTACTTAAAGAAGCCACTAGAATTAGTTAATTAATCAATCAATCACGAAAGCCAATTGTTCTCCAGTTTTTGTTCTCGCACAAAGGTGTAGAACAATGCGGAGCTTGTTCTAACAAAAGATGTTGAACTTTCAACTTAAATCCATTTTGCTCCTTTATGCATTTCTGGGAATAGGGACAAATGGGGTTTTCCTACTATCCAAAAGAAAAAAATATAGTTATATAAAGATCCAGTAATAGTAGTCCTTTTTTAAAACGAAGGTCAATCAAGCTTAGGCCCAGCCGAATGACAAGCAGACACTGAAGTCTATGGACGCGTCTCTGGAAGAATCATAACGCCCAAGGGATAGACAAAAACCCGACCATCGCTTATAGTTCTATTCAATATTCGACCATGTACTTATGGTTCGATGAGTAACAGGCGCGTAGGGCGAATGGTGCCCCGTGGTACCAATCAAAACCTCTGTATGGTTTCTTTAAGCAGACTGGCAGACGTTATTTTGACAACGCTCCCCATCATAGGAATTCGTTTGTTAGGAAGGCTGTCGACTACGTTTCCTCCCTCCCCCCTCTGTCGTAACTCAGCGATCACTGATTAGGGGTCCCATGGTCCGGCGTCCTAGACACACACTCACGGACCTGGTCGACGTAATCACAGCGTCCATCGAAAGATAGAACGCTGCGCTTACGGCGTCCAACTCAGACACGACACGATGCGTACATTTAGGCGTTCCCGCCGGCGGGGACGTCCACCGCGTGATCGCGACAACACAGTCACATATAGTCTCTATCCGCCGCCGGTATGCGGTACCGCTGCATACTGGGTAGGGTACAGTCAGTCCGACCCACGTCGGGCCTAGCTGAGTTTTTTACTGGACTCTTCTCAGCTAGGCTAGGTTTAGTGAACCAGCGCAAAAACTCCCAGAAGCTCGTTTCCGCTTTATTGGGCCCGGCCTATAAAGCCACAGGCAGGTTAAAAAAGAGCAACAGGGTAATTGCCTAACTTTTCCAACGAAAAATCCTCGTCCCTGCGTTGGTGAACACACGTGCTTGGCGCGACGACGAGCAGAATCCACTACCGAACAAAACCAGTTGCCTACTGTCATGGCGTCGTTACCGAACAACGTCTTAGAACAAGTATTGATTGGCGAAATCATCATAAATTTGATGGAAATCCTTTTTTAAAGAGTGATGTGTGAACCTCAGGGCATAAATCATCTATCATTTCCATTTAGATATAATGAAAAGATAGTAGGTATGTGTTTTCCCTGCAGGGGTACTATTCCACAGTTATGGAGATGTACTCATGTCATGTATCTTGTGAAGCCACAAAAGCGATATCGAAAGGATATCCCTTCTGTCAAACTCTGTCAAGCAACCCAGAGACAGTACTTCAATAGTTTTAGAGGAAAATGTTGTAACCACAACACACGAAGTAACGATACCACAGATTATATAATAGTTCTTACGATACTAAAGATGTCAGCGAACAATGGCACTCAAAACCCATTAAATATACCATATGTGTTGATTGTTTTCCCACCCCTCTTAAATTTGCATCCTACCACACATTTCTGCACCGTTTTGAATATTCTACAAATACTTACCCGCTCATCAACAGCTCATCTAAACCAGTGTTAATATAATCTCTGATTCCGTGTAGTTACTACTTATGCCGGGGTGAAGATAATGTGGTTGAAGTGAGGTCAGTCGATAGGTTGTGGTAGCATAGCCTAAATAAATGTTCCTTACATCAATCTGAAGGGTTCCCGCGATTGTCGGCCTTGTCCTGAAAGGTGTTATTACGCAAATTACGTAATAGGCGGGTGTCAGGAACGTAATGGGACTCAATTGCGGAATGCACTACCTACTGAGTTGTTGAAATTAAAATGGAGCCGTATTTGTTCGTGGATTCTCGTTTGCCTTCGTTCCAGCGAAAGTAAGAGTGTGCTATCTAATACGATTCTACTCTTTATCTCCAGAAGTCAGTATTTTCAGTTTATATACATTTTTGGACCTCATTTCAATGGAATAGGATGAAAAAATGTATACCATATTGGTGCCCTTGACTGGACAATATCGAGACGAAATCTACATTAGATACCTATATCTGCGAAAAAAGTGATGTTTTTTTACAATGCATGTGCTTGAAAATCGCATTTTCTAAGCATTCAAACTGTGCTTTCTACGTTTAATTTTTTTTTTTTCAATTTTTGACTCCGTCGTCAGCGCGACATAGAGGTTTAATGAGATTTTTTTTACAAATTAGTTAATTATAGTTACATTCTTATAAAAGGGTAAGTACATAAATATTTAATACTTCATTAACCGTATCATTGATCATTTTACATTTTATTTTTTACCTATAAATAAACTGTAAAGCGTCTCTCTTACCTAATACTAACTGTGCCCGGTGGGTGTGTTTTGCTACTGAATTCTAAGTTTGCTAAGTAAACAAATAATAAGGGTTGCGTTTGCAACAATGATCAAAAAAACAAGTTTTCCCATGCTCTCCTTTCTAAAAACCTATTAACTACTGTCAGACTTTAACTCTCCTCAATTCCGTTGACATCCAATTTCCAAACAACCTCGGACACTAACCATTAACGTTGATGAAACCAATCTATTCCACTATCACGCATGATTTGAAATTATTAATGTATTCCAAGTACATCTCCATAGTAGGAGTAAAATTGTCTGTCACAATTAATTACCTAATCCAACATGCATGACAATCTAATAGCGGTGATCTAGCAGCGACCCGCTTTCCGCTTTCTCTTGCACGAAGACCTCAATGGAGGTACGACCATGAAAAGAGCGGAGATAAAGGGCTGGCTTGGGGCCTAGGTATAATATTCACATTATTATTGCTATTTTGAGCCTAATGTGTCCCACTGCTGGGCAAAGGCCTCCCCTTCAAATGAGCGTTTTATAGCGATAATACATTCTTCGCTGTACACATCCTCTGAAGCTGAGCGGTTATGCACACGAGTTTTAGTGCCAGTTGTACCAACGTACGAACACAGACCGGCCATCGACAAATATGGCGCCGGCAGCTGTCATCCCATAGAAACTTGTCAAACTTTCCATACAATCAGATTTAACGAACACCGCTTACGATTACAGACCGTTTGGTGCAGCCCAGCCTTAATCTAGTGGTTGCAGGTTCGTTCGTTATGTACCTACGAAATATCATTTGATATTCAACAGTTAGGAAACTGGCCTAATCCCAACAAAGTCTATAGTTTTCCCTCTGGGTTATAAGGACGTGCAGTCGCCTTCGTAAAACAATTTGCAAACAATATTTACTATACAAGTGTGTAGTGTTGTGTTCCTGGAGGTGAGCAAGGTCGCCAGAGCTCCCGAGGATGCACTGTGTTGAGAGCGAGGGACCTAAATTTGTACCTTCTGCTGTCAACACTATTAATCCTCAAATTTTATACAGTATCAGTATTGCGCATGTGACTCCTTTGGAATTGCGAGCGTCTATAGGATGCGGTGTCCGCTTACCATCACGTGGACCGTACGCTAGTTTGCTAACGACGGTTCGTTGTGTATAAAAAAGAAAAAAATACCTTTTCAAATCTCGGGAATAGGTATCAAAGCGGATTCCAGGCTTCATTGGAGTACAACCACAACATATGAGACTATCCGCTCGCTCCGTGGCCCCAGGCTAAGGTCGTGAGTTGAACTTAATTGGACCCCGGCCGGGTGACACGGAAAGGAGATGCATCGCCTGACTCTATGGAACGCATAAATTTCTAACTGAGAATAGAACCCCGAGCGGACACTTTAGTTTTATAGTATGATTTTGCGAGCACGAGATCATATTCATGAAACCGTTGTGAGTAGCCGAGCGGTATGGCTCACTTTTAACCCTTTGTATGCCTTGCCTGTCCCAATGCGTTAGAAGCTTGAATATAATAAAGTCACTATTCCAATAATATATTCTGGAGGTCGTGAGGTTGAAACTTAGCTCGTACCACTGGGTAAAAAAAAACCAAAAATAATTTTCTAAGAACAGATAACGAAGAGACGAGCTTGTGTAAGAGTTAATAGCGGACATATTTAACTACTTGCTCCCCAATATCCCCTGCCTGTCAGTCTGATTAAAACACGTACCTACACAAAAAGTGTCAGTATAAAATGCCGTAAACAGAAGAAGGCATTGAAAAGGCAGTCGTGATCGCCAATAAGTGGCACATAAAGGGAACATAAAAAAATCACAATAGTCAGGGATAGTTGAGAAGTAAAAGAGCGAGCCGTTGACACATTTGAAGATAATGCGCGCATGCCCTGTCTTGGGGTTTGGGATGAATATAAGAAGCTAGCGATTTAACTTCTTCTCAGCTTGGCTAGGTTTAGTTAACCAGCGACAAAACTCTCAGTAACTTTTTTCCACTTACACCTCAGATTCGTAGAGGTAGGGCACAGCAAAATGTCATCTTGCTCGAATTTGGAGCAGCCCAACTGGGGAAGTACCTCCGCCTTGCAGAAGACCACAGCCATAATACCTAACATTATATACTCAGGTATGTAGTGTTGTGTTCCTGGAGGTGAGCAAGGTTGCCAGAGCTCGCGAGGTTGCACTGTGTTGAGAGTGAGGGAGCTAAATTGGTCCCTTCTGCTGTCAACACAGTGCATCCTCAAATTTTATAAAGGGTCGGCAACGCGCACGTGACTCCTTTGGAGTTGCGAGCGTCTATAGGCTGCGGTGTCCGCTTACCATCAGGTGGACCGTATGCTTGTTTGCCACCGTCGTAACGTAATATTAAAAAAAGATTCGGTTAAAGCCGATCAACCGATCTCGCTGGAGTGCAAACTCTAAGAGTATTCCAGTGTTTAAACCGCCCGCGTAGTCGTGTCGGGGGTTTCCCTTCGATTTTCTCCAGGCTTACTCCCCAATCGCGCAAAGCCAGAGCAAGGCAAAAAAAATTTCTTCATAAAACTGCACTGCAGCAGTGAGGACTATTAGGCTTTTTTAGGCCCTTTCATCCAAGGGAGACAGCATCGTAGGAAACAATTACTTTGACCTCAATAGTCTTAGTCCTCGACGGTCTTTGGCCCCGCGGTAGACCATAAAGTACCACACCATAAGTTCCGCCGCACTCCAAATTGAACCTTAGTGGTATTCATAAAAAGCTGAATTTGAAATGAGCGGAGAAGTGTCGCAACAGCACACGCCGCTCACTCTAAATTTGGACTCTTAGCCTTATAATTACGGTTCAATTTGTAGTGCGGCGACGTGCAGTTGCTGTCTGCTGTCGGCTGTGGAATTAAACCTTAAAAGCGACGGCTGGATGTCAAGGCCGCGACATCCGGGAGAATGGGTTCACTAAAGAGGACGCGCAGGATCGTGAGAAGTACAGAAAGGCAACCAGGAAAGCGAACCGTGGCAGCTGGTATAACACAAGGTAGATGAAGAAAGAATTTTCAGTCACCCACGCTGCCTCCTATAACAAGTGGCGCCCTCATGAATACGGAGCGCACGGCGGTTGCAACGTAACGAGTGTGCATTTACATTTCATACGCTACAAATGACGCAGGTATCGAGTCTGTTCATGAGATGTGTCGCTTATACAAATTCGTGGACGGCCCAATTAGTCAGCTAATGCTCTGGTAGGTTTAATGAAACTATTGCTTTTTGATATATTATCTATATAGTTTCTTTTAACCTATAGGTGCACTGTGCACTTAAATTTCGATAAATATTTCCTGTCAGCATTTTTGACGATGGCCCTGTAGCTTTTCGTGGCATTTTCGGTTGCATGAGTCAAGTACCTTTACATAGAAATTACTTTTAAACCCAATAGGATTTTTTCAAAAATTCCTTCCAGGAAAAAGAAATCATTGAACCGCTGAAACCTTTTTGTTTCTTCTGGAGTAGCAGATGTCCATAGTCTGCGAAGTCTGCTTCAGCTAATAGGTACCAGGCAGGCCGTAACGTAAGGGTCTTTGCAATCGCCGTTGTATAAAAAAGAAACACTTTTATTCGCCAAGCCCATATATTTCTTATTCCTATGCAAATGTAGATTGATTTTATTCATGTTGGCCAGCATGATTGAAGAAACTGGAGCACTCGTATCGCAATTGGTATTGATAGAAATATTGAGGAAGTACATGGTATGAAGTAAACTGGGAAATGTGCCACAATTTGCATATACTCGTTAGATTTTAAATTGCGATCAGAATTGAGATCTTTATTAGTGCTATGTTAGAAGTAATATTCTTGTACACTTAAGTCAGTGACTAAAATATAGGTCGTTGCATAGTTAATGGTAATAATATTATTAGGTGAACCTATAGAAGAATGTGATAGTCGAATAAAATGTGCAATCATAAGCCCTTTAAAAACAACGTTTAATTCACATGTTCAATAGCTTCTTGTAACACTCGCGAGTAAACATGGCGTTCGGTAAAGAAGATTTTGGGCTTATGTAACTTAATCCAGTGATCCAGTCGTTAAGTGTTCAGCTATCGTGGATTCAGTTATTAGAGGAGGAACAGAATTGGAAAAGGCGTCTCTAAACAATGCAAGCGGCAAATCATGTAACAGTTGGGGTGACAACGTTATCAGAGGGTTTGGACCCTGCAGAATACGGATCTGTCTGTCGCCATCTCGAAATTTGAGCCGGAAGTACGGTATACCGGAAAAGGTGCAGCCCATACAAAAAAATTCGTAGTACATTTAGTAAATTGTTGCTCTGGTACTCTAAAAGAGGTCCGATTGATATGGTTTTTTGGTATGTTGTGAAGGACAATATTAGCTATGGTAACCTAAAAATTTCGACCCTCCAGCTCCATAACTTTGGCTGCCATCTTGGAAATAGTGTCACTTTTTCAGTTCTTTGCTTTTACTGTCGTGAAAGTTCATTCCAGTGCTAAACATAGTTCTGCAATATTGTAGAATATAAAATTTGCTAAAACTTTTGGGTACAAAGATTTTTTCCATGACCCCTAGGGACGAAGATATGACAGGATATATCATTAAAAATTGCCACTTTTTTCTAGTTTTCCGTTCATGTTTACATTTTAAGTGCATTTTAGCGCTAACTATAGTTCGGCAATATTGTAGATCACGAAATTTGCTACAACTTTTGTATTGAAATATTTTTTCCACGACCATTAGGAAAGAAGATATGAAGTCATCTATGGAGTAGCACCGTCGAAATTAGCTACTTTTGCAGTTTTCTTCTCATATTTAGGTTTGAGTGCAATTAATCGCAATCTGTAGGGGATCTATGATGGTCGAGTGATAGCGGGATAGACGACAAGATAAAGCATCTGTCACTTTCCGATCTATACCACTTCAATCCCTCAAAAGACAAAATCGTCTGTTTCCACTATACCTAGTAAGATCGTAGGTACTTTGAATTTGCATATAATTTTGTCTTCTGTAATATTACAGACCTAGAACTTGAGCTAAAATACACTAAAACGCAAATATGGGAAGAAAACTGGAAAACGAAGCAAATATCGACGGTAGTACTCCATAGATGACTTCGTATCTTCTTTCCTGATGATCGTGGAAAAAATATTTCAATAGAAGAGTTGTAGCACATTTTCTGATCTACAATATTGCAGAACTATACTTAGCGCTAAAATGCACTTAAAACGCAAATACGGGAGGAATACAAAAAAAAATTGCAGTTTTAAAGATATCTCCTGTCATACCTTCGTCCTTAGGGGTCATACAAAAAATCTTTGTAGCCAAAAGTTTTAGCAAATTTTGTCTTCTACAATATTGCCGAACCGTGTTTAGCACTAAAATGAACTTTAGCGACAGTACAAGGAAAACACTGAAAAAGTGACAGATTTTCCAAGATGGCGGAGAAAGATATGGAGCTGGAGGGTCAAAAATTTCGGGATACAATGACAAATATTGTCCTTTACGGCATATCAAAAACCTATAACAATCGGACCATAGATCGGGTACCAAAACCACGATTTACCAAATGTACAACGAAAAAATTTGTATGGGCTGCACATTATCCGGTATAACATACTTCCGGTTCAAAGTTGGGGATGGAGACAGGCAGAACCGTATTCTGCAGGGTCTAAGCCCTCTGATAACGTTGTCACCCCAACTGTTACACGACTTGCTTCTTGTATGCTACTTCTTCAAAAATGGGCCTACTCTATATTTGGCCTGGCCAATATATTATAATATAAGCACTCCACAACTGCATTCCTCCTTTTAGAAACCGGATATCGTGATAGTATGCCATGCCAATAATTATTAGAAACATAGATGACGGGTAGAAAGCTTTTTCGGGTCTAGTGTTCAAATTTTTATCAGCTTTTCTGGGGTAGTCAAATGTTGTGTACCCATATCTCCGATGACAACTTACTGAGACGACAGATCTAAAGCGACCCGCGGTGCAACCCGTCCGTGTCGAAACGTCGGTAATAAATAAGTACATAAATATCGCGTTAGGCCCGTTTAAACAAATCTTTTAAGTATATTCTTCTCAAAAAATACCAACGTAAACATAAACAAGCCACATAAAGACACTCGAAGACGAGAGCGCTGAATACCTATCCGCGCTCTTATAAAATAAGGCGGTTATGTAAATTGCCATCCGTAGCGCTGTTGCAAAAAATCCTTTGTTTCGCTATTAGGTTTGTATTTGATGTTGTATAACGATTTACTTGATGTAAGAATATAATGCTTCTCGTGCAGATTTTGTATCACAAATGTTTATATCCTTAGTAACTATATCATAAAAAAAAGTTGGATGCAGCCAAGAGCTTCAAGCATAGTGTCAAGAGGCGGGGAGTTTCTCTGTTGTTCGGAATATGTCTGTTTCCGTGTCATCCACAGAACTAGGATTGCTTTCGACAAACGAATTTCACTATCGACTGAGAAAATCAAGTATGAATCTGCATTCGCCACTCACTTTCCTTAACGAAGACAAAGTAGCCCACTCTCTGTATGGCAGATAGCTTGCCGTCGCTTCTTCTGGTACCGTGGCTTCGACCTGTGGATGTCCGCACACACAGCCGCCGCGAAACAGCCTCGTCACTGGTGCTGTAATATTCTTATTTGTGGAGACAGTTGTAGATATATGTATAGTTTGCTCCTATGTAGAATAATATAAATACAAGGTTGAATACATACAGTAAAGGAGTATCTAAAATTTATATTTAAAAAAAAAATTAAGATTTTATTCTACCGTTTTGTCGGCGTCATTGATATGTATACTCATGCCAAATTACAGATTTCTAGTACTAACGGTTACTGAGAAAAACGGGGGTCGGACGGACGGACGGACGGACGGACATGGCGAAACTATAAGGGTTCCTTGTTTACTACGGAACCCTAAAAATCAAATAAACAGGAGATACAGGGAGAAACGACAATACAGATAGAGAGGTCTCTCTGGGATTGAAGTCCAAGGAGAGTTGTTTGGAACTTGTAGCTGACTTTAGAAACTTCGGTACCTAGCGCGATGAATAACACGTCAGATTTCACAGATTGACAATTAATGTGTACAAAATTTCAAAGAAAATAACTAATTTGTCGGGTATTTGTTGGTAAAATATATGTAATAACTAACATTATTACCAAATTTTAAGTTTATAGGTATTTGGGAAGTTAAAAAATTCTTCGGAACAAAATTTCGTAAAAAAAGCTGACTTTGGTGGCTTCTCATTCCTTTGTTTTCCAATATTTTTTTTAATTAAAAATATAGTAAGTCTAAGATTTAAAAATATAGTAATGAGCTCTAAACAACGATACCACACTCGATAGGGTAGAATAAAAAAAAAAATTCGCGCCCTCCTTTAGCTGTATGGGCCCTTAAAAACATTTAAAAATTAGTTTTGACTATTTGTATGGCTTCGGGCCAACAAGATGCTTATACTGTGTAAATTTGAAGCCTGTAGCTCCAACCGTCTGGCTGTAAAACCTGTGTGACAGACGACGGACGGACGTCTGGGCGTCACCAATAGGGTTCCGTTTTGACCCTTCGGCTACGGAACCCTTAAAACGAGTCTTGAGTTCCTTTAGGGTTGTCGCACACATAAAAGCTTTGCACCCGACCAGCATCAGTTCACCTCGCCAGCTCGCCGTCAACCAGGCTTCAACCCAACGCAAGCACGGAACAGCATCGCCTCAGCAGCGTCGAGCTGGCTGCGCGGCGGCGGCGCGCTTGCCACGAGGTGTCCGCTGGTTGACAGCATTTTCACGTTTGAAAGAGGCTGTTTCGCCCGCGCGCCGTAAGCGCGGCGACGACTCGCGCTTCTCTCGCTGGCAGTGAGCTGCAAGCGTGGCGTTCACCCTGCAACGGCGAGCTGTCCATCCACCGATAGCTGGTCCCGAGCTGGGGCAATGCCGTTACGGAGTGAATAAGTAAGAGTACTTCATGACTGGCGCTAGCCGGGGCGGCGCCGGTCAGGTGCCGAGCCTGCAAAGGCTCGGCACCCCGCAGGTTGTCGCAGACATAAGTCAGACATAAGTCTGCGACAACCTTTTTAGGATGCGGGGAGACGGAGGGCCATAAAGACAGACACACCTGCGATCCTATAAGGGTTCCATTTTATCCTATCGTAGTATGGAACCCTAAAATAGTGACTAAACTGTCGATTTCAGTCTGTTCTCGTTTAGCGAACCTGTTTACGATACCACGTTCCAGACCTATGACAGGCTAATCACGGCATGTCAAGGGACTTATTACTTTCCGGCTCCGTACAAAACACTTAATGCACCGCGCCGCCTTATGTAAATATTCGCACTCCATAGAACGACGTCGCAAGCGCCGTTGTCGGCCAAACTTGCTAAAGAGAAAAGGCGTATGAAGCTTGACGTGTTCGGTGTTTGACGACCATTTTTGTTTAGCAGGGTTATAATGTGCTTTGTTAAAGTAGGATAAAGTAAGTAATGTGAACGTGTAGTGTTTTCGCGTAGTCATTGTACGCTTATCGCGGTGAATTGTGGGAAGAGTTCGGTAGGAAAGTTAATAGGTTACAAGGACTTAACAAAGGACTTTATAAGTCTTGATTGTGGCAAAGTGGTTAGCTACTACTGAGGGTCCACTCGCAAAAGCTTTAGTTAGTTTAACTGATGGATGTAAGCACAAGTATTTTAAAGCCTAATTTTTGCATATTGTCACCGTGTACAATTTGTAAACTGTCGAAAGATTATTACAATTTAACATTGGCTCGCTGGGGGAAAGTTATACATATAATTGAAATCTAGGTGGGTTCGTTCATTACCTTATGTCCAGGCGGACAATAAGAAATGCAGTTTTCTTCAAATAACAATTTATTGAAAACTAGCACGAGATTAAAAATACTGAGAAATTTGCTCCGCGCGACATGCGCTTGACGCTGATATGGCTCGCCGACTGACGGTGCGCGGGCGCCGCGCTCGGTCTGCGCTTCCTCGCGCCCCGCGCCCCTCTCCCGATGCTCGCGCGTACATCCTCCCGGCGTTGAAAGACTGGCTTTCAACAAAAATTGCAGAATTTCTTTATGTTGCCTTTCGCGGGTCTAGGATAGAAGTCTAGTCAACCCTTCGACAACCTGCAATGTAGCGGTGGAGTTCGTCCGACGGGATTCGAGTGCCTGTAGTCGAGGTATTCAGGTGATTTCAGATGATCTTCGAATGTAAGAAGTTGGAGATGCTTCTTGGTTGCGAAAGTGCCCTTTGACATATCGTTGGGTGCAGTTAGATGAGAGTCCCTATCTACAGAATTCAGGATTTGTTGCCCTTAATGGGTAGGTGAGCCATTCTTCCCTTCGACAACGTCTGTAGTAGGGATAATGCACATTTTGTTAATTGCCCTTCTTATTGTGCCCCGACCGGTAGTAACATCAGCGACACGGTTGACGCCATCTTTTCCAGGGTACAGACGACTGATGCGTGCGAGGCGCCACTGAAGAGGAGGTAATTGGTCTTCCTTCAGGATGACGAGGTCCCCGACTCGAAGCTCTTGCTGCCGCGTCTTCCATTTCGTACGCTGTTGGAGCTCCGCTATGAATTCTCGCCGCCACCTCTCCCAGAAGTGCTGCCTCAGCTGCTCTATGCGTTCGTATCTGTTGGGGTACTTTGTAGTGATGGGTCGGGACGGTAACGAAGTGAGAGGCCGCCCGGTAAGGAAGTGCCCTGGAGTCAAAGGAGATGGGTCAATAGGGTTCGACGAAAGAGGCGTCAGGGGTCGAGAGTTTAAAATGGCTTCGACCTGTGCAAATAGCGTTGCTAGCTCCTCAAACGTTAGGGAAGCCCTACCGGCAATACGTCAAAGATGATACTTAGCTGACTTAACGCCAGCTTCCCAGATCCCTCCAAAGTGGGGAGAATAGGCTGGACTAAACATGAATTTGATTTCTTCCTCATTAGCAAAGTTAGTTATAGACTGACGACTGGACTTAATTAATTTACCCAGTTCATTGTTTGCACCTTTAAAGTTTGAACCATTGTCACAAAAAATTGCAGAAGGTCTACCTCTACGAGACACAAACCGTCGCAGGGCAAGAATGAATGCTTCTGTACTGAGGTCACTAACCAGTTCAAGGTGAACCGCTTTGGTGGCGAGACATACGAACAGGCATAAGTAACATTTGGAAATGCGGCTTCCCTTTCCCTTTTTACTAGAGATCATGAATGGACCTGCCATATCGACACCGCAAGTATAAAACGCGTATGGAGAGCTTGTTCGTTCCGTAGGCACATTACCCATAATTGGTTGAACGGGTTTACCTCTAAGTCGGACACAAATACTACATTTCCTAGTTATGCCGCGAGCCAGGTCCCTACCTCCTATTGGCCAAAACTGTTCTCGAACTGAAGCTAAAAGAAGTTGCGGACCGGCATGGAACAAACGTATGTGTTCATGTCTCATGATTAATTTAGCCAATTGATGCTTTGCATCTAATATGATAGGGTGTTTCTTGTCGTACTGGAAATCGGAGTTTTGGAGTCGACCTCCAACTCGTAGAACCCCGTTTGAATCTATGAAAGGATTTAATGATAATAGTTTCGATTTGCGGTGGACTGGCTTACCTAATAAAATATTTGTAATGTCACTCGCAAAACACTCAGATTGACATGCCTTTACGAGAAGAGACATAGAGTTATCTAGTTCGGCAATATCAAATTCTCCAACCAATTTTGACTTGCTAGCCTGACAATTGTTTATAAAGCGTAATACATAGGCATAAGTTCTTTTCAATTTGGTCAGATTTGAGAATCTATCAAAGTCGACAATATGCTCGTCAGCGACTTCGACACAACATTTCACCGAACTCGAGTCCTTGGATACTTTGACCTCAGGTAGATTAATCGTAGGTATTTGTGTGTAATTTTGAGAAGGCCATTCAGAAGGATCTGTCTTGAGGAACGGTGGCCCGTTCCACCAAAGAGAACAAGTAAGTAATGATCTCGGGTCGGCACCTCTGGAAGCAATGTCTGCAGAATTCTTATCGGTAGGCACATGATTGAAAGTATAACCGGGTGTCAACTCGTGTATCTCGTTAACGCGATTACATACGAAAGCTTTCAAGTCTTTTGATTGAGTTTTAAGCCATCCCAAAACTACAGTTGAGTCAGTCCAAATGAATTTATTTTTTATGTTACAACGCAAAGACTGACAAACCTTATCGCAAAGCCGTGCTCCCAGAAGCATACCACAAAGTTCAAGTCGCGGAATGGTGGTAGGTTTCATAGGTGCCACACGCGCTTTAGCACACAGCAAGTGAACAGTGATCTCTCCGTCACTCCCCACTGAACGCAAATACACACATGCAGCGTACGCACGCTGTGAAGCATCAACACAGCAATGTAGTTCTATATATTTAGGGTTGTCACATAGCGCACGCCGTGGTACCTTGATTTCAGATAAAATTGAGAAGTCCTTTACTAAGCGTGACCAGTCCCTAGCAAAATCATTGGGAATAGGCTCGTCCCAGTCTAGTTTAGCACCCCATAGCTTTTGAAGCAGTATTTTGGCGGTGATGGTACATGGGCACATCAAACCTAGTGGATCAAATATTTTACATGTGGTTGAGATAACTGACCTTTTTGTACACGTGGTAATGGGCTCTTGGTCCCTTGAAAATTGCAATGTGTCAGTTACTGGCGAATAATTGAGACCCAGAACACTTGCATCCTTAAATAAATTGAGGGATGTTGATGCATTTTCATCGTTTTCAAATAAATCGACACAATTTGTTCGAAATTTTCGTAATGGTAAGCACGCAGAATCTAAAACCTCCACGACTCCACGCGCAATATGTTTCAACTCTTCTATCGAATCGGCTCCTGTGTTGAGGTCATCTACATAGAAATCGTTTTGTATCACGTTTGACACGACACTATCTGGACACTCAAGTGCTAATTGCAAGAGACACCGAGTGCTTAAAAATGGGGCTGAAGATGTTCCATACGTAATTGTATTAAGCCTTAAGACCTGTATGGGCTGATTCTTATCTTCACGCCATAATATCAGTTGCAAGTGACGCTGTGATGGGTGTACTTCGATTTGACGGTACATTTTCTCTACGTCAGCAGTCAAGATAAACTTATGTTGCCGAAAACGCAGTAAAAGAGACATCAAGTCACTTTGCACAATAGGTCCTATTCTTTGTATGTCATTTAACGACTTCCCAGATGAAGTCTTGCAGGAAGCATTGAAAACTACGCGCAATTTTGTAGTTTCACTTTTTTCGCGCACTACAAAATGATGTGGGAGATAGACACCAAATTCAGGCCGCTCAATCCTTGTTAAGTGACCTAAATCTGCATATTCCTTTAAGAACTCCCTATATTTCTGTTTTAGATTCGGATACCTACTAAATCTTTTCTCTAAATTTTCTAAACACTTTTTAGCCGTGTAGAAATTCTGTCCGAGCGCTTCCTCAGGTGGTTCCTTCAACGGAATGTGAACAGAAAATCTACCACTGGGCAAACGAGAGAAGTTGTCTACAAAGTGCTGTTCACAAAGCTGTTCTTCTGGAGAGTAGGTTTTCTTGGTGGGCAGATCGTCAATTAACCAGAACTTCTCAAGTGAGTCACGAATTTCCTGACTAAAATTACAAGCAACGTCCGGTGTCGCTTGAGATTTGGCAATCGGCCCAGCAACCAACCACCCTAGTTGGGAATCTTGCAAAACCGGCTTATTAGTACCTAACTTAATAATATTAGGTTTGATTATATCCCAATAAACGTTTGCTCCCAACAGAATGTCCACCTCAGAAGGAGAATAAAATCTCGGGTCCGCCAGCTCGATGTTCATTGGTATGTCTAACTTAGTAATATCAATTGGTGAATTAGGCAGAACATTTGTGATCTGTGGAATTATCAAACATTTTACGTTTACATTATAGGGTAGCACCCGAGAGTTTATTTTGAGTAGACATTCTTCTGATATGTGGGTAGCCGCATTATTGATCCCACAAATATTTATGGAATTTATGCTGTCTCCAATCAACCCCAACTTCCTCTTAAATGCGTCTGTCACGAAACTAGATTGGCTTCCCGAATCCAAGAGCGCGCGTGCAGTGAATGTTGTGTCATTGTAAGTTACTTCAACTATAGCGGTACATAATAGAACTTGACCCGCGGACACAACCGACAATGTCACTGGTGCAGAAGAAGTATGCGGTGCAGCGTAATCCGATCCAACGTCATCTTTATGCAAGAGCGTGTTGTGTTTCTTCTTACAAGTACGACAACAACCCCTTAGGTTACAATGAAATGAATTGTGACCCTTACGAAAACAATTCTTACATAAACGTAATTTGGAGATCTCGTTTATTCGGTCCTCGACACTCATTTCTTTTAATTTAGAACAATCATACAATCGATGACCTTGATTACATATTTCGCACGTGACACTAAATTTTTTATCGACGGACACCGCAAAACTTTTATAATTATTATTATTATTACACTTTATTTTTTGGTCGCGTGTCCCAAACTTGTGGTCACCCTTGTCCGAGTGATTACTATAAGACGTTTCTAAAACATCAGCACGACTGCGCAAAAAAGAATAAAACTCATTTAAAGTAGGCAGTTCTTTAAGATTACACTTATACTCTTCCCATTTTTTACTTGTGTTCATATCTAATTTAGCCGAGACCATAAAAATAATAAGCGCATCCCACTTATCAGTAGGTTGCCCCAGCGTTTCCAGAGCTCGTAGATGCTTGGAAAAATGATCCACAACAAACCTCAAAGCTTTGTAAGATTCCTTTGACATGCTTTCGAAATTAAATAGTGCCTTCAAATGGTTATTAATTAAAATATTCTTATTGTTGTACCGTTCGCACAACAGGTCCCACGCAAGCTTGTAATTATTTGCACTGAACTCGATAGATTTAATAACCGTGCTGGCGCTGCCCTCTAGGGACGAGCGTAAATAGTGGAACTTGTTTATCAGCGGTATATTGTTATTATTATGTATCATTGATTCAAAACTGTCCCTGAATTCAAGCCAATGCAAATAGCTCCCTCCAAATGTTGGCAATTTAATTGTGGGAAGCCTAAGACCGTTAAATGAATTCGATTGACAGCTGGCCATGGACTGATCATCGCGAGCCGGCAGAGCATTGTTATTAAAAGACGAATTATCTAATAAGTCCTGCCCGACAGCTAGACATGACATAAATTGATTCTCAATATCATCACGTTCCTGTATTTGCTCTGCGGAATCACTATGCAATAGATCAATCTGACCTTGAATGTCATCAAATTCACTCAACACCGATTGCAGTTTATTTAACTTTAATCCCAACTCTTTATACTTCGCGGACGTCGAAATGGCAGGCTTCAATCTTTGTAAGCCACTTAAGTAGTCATTAAATTTGGTTAGTCGGCCTTTGATACTACCGCGCTGCTTTATAAGCTTAGACAATTCATCGACCCTCGATTGTTCATCCACTTTTGACCCGTCCGGTGGTGACATAGTTTCAAACAATTAATATCGAAGGCACTAACAACAATGAAATAAGTAATTAAATCTCAAACCAGTTAAATCCAGTCTCAGCCACGACCGCCCGACAGAAGTTACTCGAGCCGAGCACACAGCTAGCCAGCAGGGAGCGCGCGGCGCTGACGAGGCCGCGGGCCGAAAACAGCAAGCTTCTCGATCGCGCCGGTCCCGATAAGCACTGAAATAGTCGGCAAATCGCGGTGAGATACTTGAACTACAGTGACTAACTGCTTAGGAGGGATTTAGTATTATTATCCTTGTTTATTTCGATAAATCTTTAATTCAGATAATTAAATAAATAAAATTGGCCTTGATTTGGCAAAATTCCGAAGAAGATATGGAATAGCCACGTATTGCACAAAAAAGGAAACGTTAGAACAAACTTCAAATTTTAAAAAAACAACGGTTTTCACTAAACAATTGATTCACTAAAATAAGCACTTTAACGCTTGAAATTACACTTAAACACTTAACCTGCGTGTAAATGAGACAAATACAATAATTTTAGCTGGATTTAGCCTCTTGCAAGCTAGATCAGGTATTTGCCTAACACTTGGAAATGAAGAAAAAGGTACGTATTAACTTTCCAATATTAGGTAAATAATTAGAAACAAACACTGGCAGTTGCGTGCAGCTAATAGTCTTGTCTTTTAGGCAAGCTAGATTAGGAATTGAACCTAACGCTTAAGATGCAAGAAAGCCATCACACAAGTCGAAGCCAAATTTTATAAAAAGGATCGGAACAAAGGAATATAGATTAGGCGTACTTCCCTCGGGTTAGACCTCCTGTTAATCCTTGAAGCCCCAGAATCCAGGAAACGCAGCGGTAAGTAATCCTTTGTTCTTCTTGGCGGTGAGTCGACGAGCCGTTAAAAAACCGTTAACTTAACGATTAAAATATGCAGCTCGAACTTGAACGTTACTTGCAGTTTCTTCTTTACGGTCGCCAATATTGTCCAGGCGGACAATAAGAAATGCAGTTTTCTTCAAATAACAATTTATTGAAAACTAGCACGAGATTAAAAATACTGAGAAATTTGCTCCGCGCGACATGCGCTTGACGCTGATATGGCTCGCCGACTGACGGTGCGCGGGCGCCGCGCTCGGTCTGCGCTTCCTCGCGCCCCGCGCCCCTCTCCCGATGCTCGCGCGTACACCTTATGTCCCTCAGAACGGAAATCGAAAGGGATGGAGAAAAGTACAAAACAATTTTCGGTGCACAATCGCAATCTCACTAGTTAGATTGCGAATATAAACTAACAAAGTTCACAGTTTTATGGTGACGCATACATTAGTTACTAGCCTGGAAGGCGTCAATAAGACTAGTTTTTTATCCAACGACGGTGCAAAACAGCGTACGGTCCTATAGACGCTCGCAACTTCAAAATAGTCACGTGCGCGTTGCCGACTCTTTATAAAATTTGAGGATTCACAGTGTTAACAGGAGAAAGGACAAAAGTGTCCCTGGCTCTCAACACAGTGCAGTACCTCTACCACGAGTTTGTATCGAAAGTTCTTACCGTACTCGCTAGCGACTGCGTAAACGATTTAGTATGGAAAAAAGTACAGCGCCTCTGGCGGTCACTCATAGAACTAAGGATCGGTAGTATGAGTCCTACGGTAAATTACCTATCGAAAATTAAACGCTAGCGACTAACGTTCTGTAGCTGTCAAGTAGCCGTTTCTGTAGAAAATCGGTACCATGAGTTACAAATTTGACAGAAGCTATCGAACAATACGATATTGACTGTAGAAAACTATTACTATACTCGCTAGCGACTGTGTAAACAGCAAAGTGGCATAAAGAGTACCTAAAATCTCTACAGTTTGGTGGATACAGAAATGATGTTTTAAAGCTTAACGTTAATACCAAATAATTTAGCAAACAAGGTAATATTTTCCTATACTGCGAGTAAAAACCTCTGTAATATATCAATGATGTTGTAATAAAGCAAAGGTCTCGTTTTTAATGCTTTTATTTCTTCTTTAACCCTCAACCGTCAAGTCTTGCAAACCACCATTAAGTTTTTGTAGCGGCGTGCCGTACAATGAAATTATCCGTAATTTACCTAAATTGCAGTTTAAAAACTAAATACATCATAATCCGTAGTAAACGAGATATAGCTATTCACGAATACCAGTATTACAGTACACCAATAAAACTATAACACTTTAAACTCTCGCGCTTTGTAAACATACTTATAAGGTTTGTCAATCGGTGACTTGGGGACCAGTGATACAAAACATAAAATCTCAGGGTAAATCTTCGGATCTGTGCGCGGATACTGAGTGTTGTGTGCCGTGCCTTAGACAATTAGAAACATAGTGGACGGGGAGGGGAGTGAACTTTTTTCGAGTCCACCCCTCACATTTTTATCAACTTTTGTAGGGTAGTCAAATGTTGTGTACTTATATCTCCGTTTACAACTTGCTGAGACGACAGTCATATCCGCGACCACGGCCGGTGAAACCCGTGTCGAAACGTCGGTTAAAAAGGTAAATACATAAATATCGTGTTAGACCCGTTAAAACAAACTTTGTACCAATAATACAAAACTCTAAAAGCCGATCTACTTCCTCATTAGTCGGTCATGCTTCTTGTACGCTTGTTGTTGCTTGTGTGTTGTTGTTTCTATATGTAACTGATCCATTTTGTGTGAGGTGTATACAATAAAGAGTATTTGTATTGTATTGTACGCTGTAGGTTCTTTACTACCCTTTACATTTAAACTGCTTCCTAATTGTCGCAGGACCCGCAAAACGAGCGGTAGGAACGCAGTACTGCAGCCGTAACTCTGTCTTCACAAATGTGATAATAATAATCTTCATGATATCAGCCGAAAGACGTCCACTACTGTACCTACATGGCGTCCCTCAAAGAATGCCACAATGACTGGTCCTGCGCCACCTGCACCCAGCGGACTCTTGCGACCTTTACCAGATCAATCATTCCACCTTGTGGGGATACCACGATAACGTTGTTATATAAGGAACAGTGGCGGCGCGTCAAAAATATTGTTAGGTAAGCCGGAAATAATTGGCCTTTCTTATACTTCATGAGCCATAGTAAAATAACTGGACTGGCTGAAAATTAGGCAAGGCGGTGGGAATAGAGTTGTATGGACGCTCCGCCACTGATAAGGAACCAGATTTTTCCTGCATACTGCAAAATTTAATTGATATTCTATTATGTCAAGCGCTTATCTAGTTATCGCTCTTTCATACACACTTCTTCCCTGCGTAAGGGATGATCTCCAGGATAAAAAGTATCCTATGTCCTTCCCCGGGACTCAAATTATCTCCATACCGAACTTCATCTAAATCGGTTCAGGGTTATAAGCGTGAAGAGGTAACAGACAGACAGATATTGTTTCTTGATTAGATTCCTAAAGAACTATTTACAGATTCCAATTATATGGTTCACAAATACACACACAAGAGTATGGATTGCCATGTAAATTGTATATGTCTTGGTTACAAAGCTCTGTTCCATAACTATAACACGGGACAGACCGTGTTCGGACGGAACTGCACCGAACTGAGAGGTAATCCGTGTTAATTGGTCGGGGGCTTGTTAACAACCTCGTGTCCAAAGCAACCGCGACCTTGCTAGAGAGAATACTAAATCAGCGCTGATGAACAGTGAGATTTACTTCGATAGACGACGCAAACACGTATGGCAACGCTGCAAGTGTTTTTGGCACCTTAGAGTGGGTTAAGATTTGTTTATATTTATTTGTTGTAATTCTTTGTAATTATATCCACTGTTAGGTATTTGTTAGACGCATTAATTGTTCCGTTGATTTTTAATTCTTCTACTTATCTAGGTATTTATTTTTATCTAATTTTCATTGACATATTTGTAATTGTAATTGTGTAAAATATCCGAAATCTGAAAGCCCCATAAAACCATTATTTGAATCACATGGTATTTTAAAACCAAAAATATTTAATTTGAAAATAAAGTATCATTAAATGTCACAAATCGAGTAACAACAGACGGAATGAACGTACTCTAAACATTTTTATACATGACAATCCGACCAACCCAATTCGATTTTATAATACACGCGATTTTACACCGAATCGCTTAAGGACTACAAACTAAAATCGAATGTTCATTTAAGTGGATATAAAACACTGGTTTCTGGTGTACAAAATTTAATATTCAGCCTCAGATCGATGTTTAAGCAAAAACTTGGCCTGCAGTTTCATAAATATTTAACAATTCAATCACATTACGTGTGTTTTGCGAAGGGGATAGTGATGTAGCGTGTTGCTAGTTTTTTAAGCAATACAACCACATAATATTGCTAGCCATGTTTGGGATATATTTCGCGTTATTTGAGAAAGTAAATAACAAAATGACGATGATCTGGAACAAGCAATGCCCAAGAATGTTACGGTAAAAACATCGAACATCATCTACATTAATATGTTTTTTTTTCTAATCCAGCAAAATGGCTTAAACTCTCACTCTCTTATTCATCCTATTTTTTGTCTGTCACGGCAAAATTTAGTGGTGCGGTACATTACATGTTATGTATATATTTGTCTTCTGATGTCATTTTCGTCATATGTGCATGTGTGTGTCTTGTATCTACAAAAAATCTATATATCTTAGTTTTTGCTTTTAATAACAAAATGTAATTATTGCTACTCGACTTACACTCGAACAGTAATGCCGTCAAAATTTTCCAAATTCCCGGCAATGCCCCCTCACTAGCCGGGAACCGAGCCAACTCAACAAGCCTCTGGCATGTCAGTCGTACTAATTGACGATGAACCAAAAGAACGTAATGTGGCGATGAGTTTATTAAACGATGGTGTAGGTATCGCTTCATTTGTATTAATGTTACGCGCTTGGTTTTGCTCATCAGTCATTTGATAAATATCTAACTGTCTGGCCAATTGTGTGGGACCGTTTTACATGTTTGGTTTCTTAAGAATTTTTCATGAAAAAAGGAGTCCCACAAGGAAGCACTATACGACTCATGGTGTACCTTCCAAATGTTTGTATTTTGTCCATAGCGTATGGAGTTTAGGTTTTTTTTTTGTGTGTACAAAGCATGTAGTTTATATTTCCAGGTTGTTGCTTACTTGCTATTTTTTTTCTATGTGTACTGATATTTGGTTTTGCATATTAATGTGGTGAAAGTGCAATTGAAATAAGAAAGTCAATTTCGAAGATAAATCGTAGCCGTCAATTAGAAAAGGATTTTTTGTAAATATGATCATAAATTATTTTTGTTTTCATGAATAATTTTCTCACTGCACCCACACTTGCAAGTTTCTGTTTGGCCCTATGGTTGATTGGTACAGAATACATCGTGGCATTAAGTTCGTCCTTTGTACTTATATTAATTGTGCAATAATGTTTAAATAAATATATCATACCTACGAATTCGATTCTATAAAACATACCACCAGAAATCAAACGTCAAACAAGACAAATATTTATTGAAATAAATAACAGGATTAACAAACAATGGTAGGAAACTATAAAATATAACTATCTAAATATAACTAAGTTTATTATTAATTAGCATTAAAAACATTTGATATTATATCCAAAAAAAATCCTAACTTTAAATTAAATAATCAAATAGTAAAACTAAAAATGTAGATTTAAAAGGTACCGAAGACTCCCATGTTTATAATAACAACCACACTGCTACACACTTTAGTACTCTCAGTCACTCCTAATTTTAAAACGCCGTAAGTTAAATATGTAACTCATCCAGAGATACGCCTTTTTCAAGCCATATCATTTGGCATCGCATGGCTCACTCATTAGTGTGATTTTTCCGCTGCCCACTCCTTGTTAAGCCGAAAAGCCGTATGTCATAATACTAGAATGGAGATACGCCTTTTGTGGAAGAACTGCCCACTACTGTAGGCTTGAGTCCGTATGGAACTAATAAGAACTATTTTTAACTAGAACTAGTTCATTATTGGTCTGAGATGCAAAAACAAATAATGTATTGAAAATGTATGTTACTGAGATATACTATAAGGGCTGAACTAGGTTGTCGTGTTTTAGGTAAAAGATAGGACCCATATAACTATAGTTTTTTTTTAATAGTGAGTGATATACCTAACTACTTGTGTAATGACGTGGGTGTCATATCGAACATGTTAATTAACCCGTCGATATGAAAAGATGTGATAACAAGGTTGCATCACTGATAAATCTCCGAAAGTGCATGTCCTGTCTTCCAAAGTGTGTCATGACACGGATGTCATAAAGAATGGACTCGCTAAGCCCTTAATTAATCTGTTGATTTGAGAACACACTGTATACATATAAACTAAACACACAAGAGTTAAATGTCCCAAAGAATCCTAAACTCTCCAAAAGGAACTAGATCCTTTCTTACGATCTAAATAGATCGTTGGTCCTTCATATCAGCCGAAAGACCAGCCCAATAAACAGTGCCACAATGACCGGTCCTGCGCTACCTACATCCAGCGGACTCCTGCGACCTTTAACAGGTTATCAGTCCATTTTGTGGGGGGGGTCTACCCAGTTCACTCAGTTTGGTCCTTCAGTAGGCCTAGCACGTGTTGCGCTCGAGAGTATGCCGGCGTATCTCAAGCTATCCGTCACTTTCTAACAGCGCCAATCAGAAAAAGACGCGTAGCTCGAGATAAGTCGAGATACTCTCGAGCGCAACATGTGCTACGGGCGCTGTTCAGTACAATTCGAGGAGTGTGTGAGCGGGATGGAACGAATGACGAATCTCAGAGCCGGGCTTTCCAGTGAACTATTCAACTTCAAACTAAAGGATTGAACTATGTAGTTCCTTTGACCTATTGAACGAGACCGCAGCGCCCCGATCAAAAAACATACTAAAGACCCAAACGACTGAATTAGTTCCTTTGACCAATTGAACTAGATTTGGTCGTCGTTCAAAGAACGAGTAAGTCCACCTCTTGGATCCATTGATCCCTTCCAGCTGTCCGTTAATTTGCCAGGATCTCGGACAAAGGCCGGGATTACAGGCTGAAGGACTCAGGTTTTACGAAAACTATTGGTATTTTTCCGTTGAAGAGAGGTTTGTTAGTTACCGGCTAGTTTTGGCTTAACGGTCAAAGTTTGGATGGGTTTCGTTAGAGTTAAATATAAAAATATCTAGTAAATATTTAAATACTACACATTGAAATAAAGTCACTATTTTTCTGTTGCCCAAGGGTTGTCTGGAAGTGATCGCTCTTTAGCGGTATAACCGCCTCTTTTTAGGGTTCCGTAGCCAGAATGGCAAAAACGGAACCCTTATAGATTCGTCATGTCTGTCTGTCTGTCTGTCTGTCTGTCTGTCTGTCTGTCTGTCTGTCTGTCTGTCTGTCTGTCTGTCTGTCTGTCCGTCCGTATGTCACAGCCGGTTTACTTGGATAGGTACTATAAGTACTACAATTATGACATTTGGTAGGAAGATGTATTCTATGAACCGCTATATAAATGTGATCTGAAATAGGGAAAAAAAAATTTTAGGGATGGAAGGGGGGGGGGGGGGGCACCCCATGTAACCGGGGGACGAAATTTTTTTTTTCAAACCAAGTAGTTGTGTGTGGTATTTTTGGATAGGCCTTTAAAAATGATATAGAGGTTTTCCATTTAAGTCAATCGTTAGTGAGATTTTAGCTCCCAATCGTATTGTAGTAGCGACTTCGCGTAACTTTGAAGGACGATTTTCGGGATAAATTGTATCCACTATGTTAATGCAGGCTATAAACTAGTTGTATACAATGTTTCATCATAATCCATTCAGCCTTTGTTGCGTCATTGAGTAACAAACATCCAAACATCTACCTTTTTTACAAAAAATCATAAATCATAAATCATAATCTTTATCAATCGACCTTGATGTTTTTGGGATTAGGCAAGTACCTCACGAATACTCACGATGTTTTTCATCACCTAAAAGCCACTGTTAGGCGACTTCCTGATTTATCGGTGCGGAGGCAGTACGATATGAGAAAAGTGTCAAATGTCAGTGTCTGCAGCTGTCAGTCGACTCGGTACCATTTTTTACTGCCCCCCCCCCCCCTACATTTAAATGAGTGCTTCCTGACTGGCGCGGGATGCGCGGTAGCGGGACGATGCAAAGGCGGTACTGGTCCGTTTCTGCGCATGCTACCTATTACTACTGCGAAAAAAATATTCTGCCAGTGTTCCGTCAAGTGAGAATCTTTGCGCCGTCAGTAAATTTCCGTCAAAGAAGAAAATGTCACATATCGATCCCGCCCCGCCAAGTCAGGAAGTCGCCTAAAACACTGGTATGTGTTGTATATGAGTTATTATAAAAATAACGGCACTAAATTTTAATTAAGCTACTACCGGTTTCGTTAAATAAAATAAACGAACTCAAAC
Organism: Cenopis cana; assembly: GCA_951800055.1. Taxonomy (NCBI): domain Eukaryota; kingdom Metazoa; phylum Arthropoda; class Insecta; order Lepidoptera; family Tortricidae; genus Cenopis; species Cenopis cana. Next base: position 2,716,423 of record OX637484.1, on the reverse strand, counting down.
AATTCTCGAAGCTCATCAAACTAAGTTATCAGTAGAAATTAATCTATAAACAACAGATTGAAATGTCATGGCCACTATTAAATGTAATGTGGGAGATGCCCCTACAAGATAAATACGAGAATTGAAAGGTAAAATTATTTCAAAAGTTACACGCCTCTATGGGTTAAGTTAAGTATTAAAAACAATAAAATAGATTTTGCTATAGGCCACCGTTTAAGAGATTTTTATGAAAAACAAAAAAGATGATATTTACACCCCCCTCTACCCGTTATCTCCACCCCCATACCGCAGGACTTTTAGTATGTTGCTTAAGGATATCTTTACCTACAACTATGCCAAAAATTGCTTTTAAATGGCGGAAATAAAAAAAAAATTATGAATTGAAAAGGGTTACAAGTCCCACACAACTGTTTGGCACTTGTACTCTTTTTAACTAGGGCCACTATTCTAGATGCGTACACGCAATTGTGAGGTAACTAGCGCCATCGCGTAGAATGTGTGTGATACGCACTCACTTCTCGAGCGATACATAGATGCCGCTACGTGCCACATTATTAGAGCTTATAAGTTTAGCTTTCGCTGCATTATTCAGCGAAATCCAATACGAATTCATAAGTTTTGTTTTTGTTTGAGTAACAGCACTAAGGCACGTAGTAAGAATATTAACAACGGTTAAATTATTTAATATTTAAAAAAATCTGAAGACAGAAATTAATTACACAAAAAAAAATCGCATACCTCAACTAAAATACAAAATAACCTGCCGGTTTAATCGCCTAAGAGCGATCCCCCAGACAATCTTTGCCATCTTTGGGGCCATATCTGACATATAAATGAAGATGCGGCGAAAGACGTTAGGTAACATCTCATGTAGTACATGACTTTACAAATAAACATCTTATCTTATCTTAAATTCATTAACCCTAGTCACCTTAATTACCTATATAGTTTTATTCCGCTATAAAAATAACATAACTTACTTAAGGTGACTAGGGTTAAATCATTGAGATATTAAAAATGTTACCGTCTTTTCGCCGCATCTTTATAAGATCTTTAACGATAAGATTGCCTGTTGTTTAGCCCCTAGTTGTAAGTTTTTATTGAATAAGCAATTCAATTCAATTATTTATTAATATTTAAGGCCCGCGTTCTGTGCGGAAGAGAAACAAGAGAAAGATTATTAATCTTTCTCTTGTTTCTCTTTTATTGTATAAAATCCTTTTTTATTTGTTAAGTTTTTGAGTTTAATATAAAACACTAGTTTACTTTTACGTTTACTTCTACGAAATTCTATTATGTTATTAAGCTAAACATCCGTACACCTTAAAATCTAATAATACGGTTAACAACATGTGGGTAGCGGTGTCTCTTAACACAAGCATATTCAAATGCTTAAAAAGAGGCTCCAACTTAGACTATGTGTAACAATCAAATGCTAGTGAATAAAGGATTTTTATTTTATTTTTATTTTTATTAATAAAATATTGCATTTTACACGTCATTAAAAACAAAGCAGGGGTCGTATTAAGCAGATTTAAATTGTTTCTATTGCACCTATTCTACACACTGTCTAAAAATTACACTACCCTACACACTGTAACACACTGGAAGAGATCCCTTATAGGGATAAGTTCGCCTTTGTACATTGTATAATCTATTTTGTCTGTATTGTTTCTTTTTCTTGTCTTGTGTACAATAAAGTATTTACATACATAGATACATACATACACTGTCTAAAAATATTTTGATTGTAGAAAGTAGATCGCGTTGCCAATGAAGAAAAACAGCTAGCAAGCGACCATTTCAATGCAAACGGTTGGAAAAAGTCGTTATTATGGTCAGTTCGTGTTTAATTAACAGTTGAATGTGAATTTTAAGAAGAAGCAACTGGAACCTTATTGTAATGTAAGTAGACTTGTTTTTCATTGAGTTTGAGTGTGGTTTTAACTATCAACTGTGTTAAATCTGGGAAGATAACAACATGCTCAGTCATAGCCAGAACTTTCATGCACGATGTCTTTCACTTTTCTAATGTTTTACTAATACATACTTACAGAGAGAGCAGATAATATATTCCAAAATATAGACTGTATATCCGTAAAAAAACTGTCTGTGACAAGGTTCCACGGTGGGTCACAATTCAGTTGGTTCCATAGTACATTAGCTAGTTTAAAGTAAACCATCCATTATAATAAGAACATATTTTATGACAGTGTCAAAATGTTAGTGACACACTCAATTTAATCTTACCTGTACTACAGTCATAAAAATCCCACTTATCCATCTTGTTAGTGCCAACCAAGCCAACGACGGTTTGAAAAGCCACGGGCTAATACCTAGCTTAACAGAAAACGACGTAAGCGTAACGTAATTTCATTCTATAGGCGTTTAAGTCCTTTTAATATAAAGGAGGTGTTACAATAAAGCAGAATTCTGCAAATAGCTGAGGAACTCAAAATGGATCCATAAATCAATGTTTAGTGCTCAGAATTCGCTTACTGAATGGTTGCGTGTTTGGTGAGTCAACTGGGTATGATGAAGTAACGCCAGGACTGTTTCGTCTTGCCAAAGCTAAACTCGGCTTTGGCACACCTCCGTGGTGTCATGATACCCTATCGCGCTAGGCTTTACAGGAAACAAACTATTCATTTCTAAACGAGATACTTTTCACAAAAATACAATCTAATTTGAACTAGGAACCGGAACACTAATATTAAAATTATGTATATATGGTCGATAAATCGTACTATGCATGTAAAAGCCGTTAAAGCGCCACTCTAAAAATACAAACCCCTAGCGGAAGCATATCGGGGCTGAACCTAACACTAACATACATGTTAAATTCAATAAAACTCCAGCTTTGTAGCTCGTACAGTGGATTTATAACATAGTAGCGTAATCCCGAAGGAATACCGTGCAAGGAACACTCGTTAAACTGTGATCGAGTGTTGCAGTAACCGCCTTAGTCTAAGGAGTGGATTAAAACTGTTGGGAGTAATCGTAAAAGATGCTGAAAATGGCTACGGAATGTCGGAAAAACGCTTGACGCACAAGTGCGAGATATAGATTCAGTTACAGTCAGTGGTGCAAGCGTTATGTGCATAATTTTCTCTTTCTAATTAGAATGTAGCTGCCGCCATAAGTGTATTTATTGCAAAATTTTGTTACCAGCCAGCAATTACGCAACCAGGGAAAAATATGTGATTTTTGTATGTCATGATTTAGACAACCACAATAAGGTTAACTGGAAGAGATCTCTTTTAGGGATAAGTTCGCCTTTGTACCAAAATGTCCTTATTTGTTTGTATTTTTTGTGTTTTTTTGTGTACAATAAAGTTATTACATACATACATACATAATAAGTGCATGTCGTTTTGGAAAAAATGCTGAATTTTTGAGGAAGGAGGAGGAGGTGGAAGAAGACACATAGTTCATAGACTGAAAAATGCTTAAGTTAGAGTTACTCGTCACGACTTGGCTCGACTGGCCGCTGACACCATTCCTGATATACATAGCGCCGACAAAACAAATACGGAAGTAACCCAAGCATATGCCTTGTAGAAACCTTGCCACTGAATTCATACGTACTTGTTTACACATGAAAAAACTTGTTTTAGCGAGAGCTTAATATTTCTTTTAAACCTTACTGTAAACCCGTGACCACTAACTGGATACAGGCCTCACTTTATTACGCTACTGTTTGGTCCAGTGCCAACCTGATACATTGCTGAGTGTGGTGATATTATGGCCCGCGTAACCGGCCAATTTGTGCGCTACAAAGATGCGTTTTGAATTGACATGGCGTCAGAGACATGCATTGCATATGCGACTCTAAGATGCACATGTTTGAAGGCCATAAAAAAGCTTAATCTTACCTATTGGCTTATCACGTGATAGGACACTTGAGCTCTCATCTCCCGAGCCCGTAGACTCCCGATAAAATGACCAAAGGAGACATTATAAGGCCCATTTCCACGGTGCAAGATCTTGCATGCGATTCTCATAACATCGCGGGGTTTGACCGTCGTCGTCTTACCTCGGTAGCCTGCAGCCTGCAATGTAATCAAAATTGCATGCAAGTTCTTGTACGATGTAAATCCGCTATATTTTTTATAAGATTTTAAATTTTACCTTACAGGTGTTTTTTAATGGATTATTCAATAGCGTAGGTGTTATTAACAAAAGACAAAACGCATAAATCATTCGCCCCTGGGCAATCTGTAATCCAGTTCCTTGGTGTAATTCGCTATTACTGGCCAGCATCTTTTGTATCGCAGTTTCACCGCCTGATATCAAAAGGGCGTAAATCTCTATGAAATTCTAACTTAGATAAGACATTTCAGCGTAACACGCCAGCGTAGGTGTTATGCCTCCATAAACAAGGATTGTCCATAAAGAGCGCAATGCAATGTAAATCTCAGTAGCCATTCCTTTCGCAACAGATTTAATCGAACTATACATTCCACTCTAACGCGTTACAAAACACATGCAACTAAACGGGGCAGCAAATATCGAATAGAACGAGTTGTAGTTAGAACACCCCCGGATTTAAAACGGGATGATATTATGTAGAGCTCGAGTAAGACGTTTAGATTTGTGCATTGAGATTGTATGAATCAGGAATTGTGTTGTTAAGTGTTGCGAATATAGCTACATATGCATTCAATATTGCTGTTCAAGCTAGTTTATGAAATTACGCGTATCACTTGTTGAGACCACACGTACGGAATTTGTTAGGGTGTTTTTAGGAAAAAGTTTGACGTTCTTTCGTCTCACAAAATTATAGTGGATTTCCAAAGTCTTTGCAATCAAAACAGTAGAATATAACGGTGAATTGTTCGCTTCTGTTTGAGAGTGATGTGGTACATTCCGATATCTGTGATTTGAATTCTTTATATAGGTACATCTATGAATGCTATCTTAATGTAATCAGCTCAGTTAAAAATCATTATAAAACGGTTGCAGCTTCGTAATTGTCTGATATATTTTAATTGGATTTTCATAATACGGATTTTTTTGCAGTATCTGTATTTGAGTTAACTTCCTTTTGTATATGTAGTGACAAACATTTCATTCCGTGACTGTCTAGTAAATAATTGGTAAATACAACATGTACATGTGTGTGTGTACATGTTTAATTCTATTGATTTCAATAAATAGTTAGGTTTTCCAGACGTCGTTGATTCTTGATTTCACTTATTAAAAATCAACATGAAGTCTAATTTCGTTTATAATTTACATCAGTTTCCCATTTGGAACACGTCAAAGGACGTAGACTTCGATACTCGATCGTTAAAATGCATCCATTAACGGTTGAATTGTCACGCCATTTCATTGAAGAGGTGATTACTGATTAGTGGATTAGTAGTTGATCGGTGGAGTCTCTATTAATTTGTCGCCAATTATACCGAATTCAGTATGTCGGTAATTGCATTGCGGTTTCAATGCCTTCTGACGCGTGAATATTTTGATTTTATGCGCTCTCAATACATGATATGATATGATTATGATTTATTTATTTCACAATATACAATGTCACTTAAAATTACCCGTAGCGTACCCATGTATAAGTATATCGAAGACCACTTGGGGCTAGTCGGTACTAGTGGCGTTACCTACGAATGTCGTAGTGCAGTAGTTGTGCCTGTGTTGGATGTAAAAGTTCAAACATAAAGTAACCGTATAGTCAAAGGCATAATTATGGAGGAATCCGAATAATTTTATCGGGTATTCCTGACCATGTCCAGAAGCTAAAATTTTAGGTTACCCCAATCATTGTTTATTTTACGGTGTTAAAATTGTCTCACATAATTGCATGAGCGGGATCACAATTACTGAAAACGAGGCACTGACAAGTTTTGTTAATCTAAGTATGTCTTCACTTAAAATGTTGTATACTTCAAAAAGCTCACAAAGTATTGTAATCCTAGAAATGTGATAATATAAAAGTGTGATAATGATTGATGATATCAATATCATTAAAAAGAGTTTGTTTACATGATAAGACACGTAAGAAAAGACTTTAGCTATGTAATAGAAACTCAAGCACTGGGCTTGAATTTTTTGTCGTGGAAAATTCATCGCATTCAAAAAAGCGCCCCCATACTTGACCAAAACGGTTCCATACATTGTAGAGTTAAAAATAACCCTACACCGACTTCGTCAAGCATAATTAATTCAAATGACACATCTTAAAACGTTCTTTAGTCTTCAGAAAGCCCTTCCTAATTTAAAAGGCGAGGAAACGGGACATAAGTCTACGTTAGTGCTCTTCAGGAACGTTAATTAACCGATTTATAATGTGTCGTTATGTTCTTTGAGCTATTTTGTTGAAGTTTTTGCCGATGACAAGGAGATATAAATAACAGCGCCTGAAAATAAGTAATAGGTAGCTTGTGATTATTTCTAGGGTTAAGTGATCATGGAATAAAATAAGAAACCAAATACAATAAATAATAAATCTAAGGACGAAACAATAAGAAAACAAGTTGCACATTTTTACGGACCACTAAATTACTACATTCAAAATCCTTGGTTATTGCAAACGCTCTATTTTATCGTGCATCAATTTGCTTTTTCAAATTGATCAAATTACCAGCATATAAGTATTTTTCAAATACTAAAAGTAAGAAAAATCTTAAATAAAAGAATGGACTATGTGACCTGTAACCCAAAAATATAAATCAATGGTTAACCTAACTGTACACTCTGAACAAAGCGAACATTGCAATATCGCCATATGCCACATGTGCTGTTTTTGGCTTATGATTTATGCCCCAATGAATATTAAATAAGCCATTAGTTACTACGAAGATTATAACAAGTTCCGATACTAGGGGAAATTGAAAGAGATTATTCAATATCCCCCTTATTTGAGAGATTTTGTCAGAAATCTTGGGCAGATTGGTGCAATTCGATTTTGGGGGAGCGTGCAAAATCAATGCATCCCTTGATTCGATGAGAGACTTCATTATTGTATTTATTATGGTTATTGCGAATATAATTTAGGATTGTCAGGGAGATGGGGAAGAATCAGAAAAAGAAAGCTTTGTTCAAAATCTTTAGGATAGTACCTATTAAGAAATACCTCGAGAAAATCACTTATAATTAAAAATAGTAGTTTAATAATTAGTACAATCAAATACTATTCTTAATGACAATGTTAGAGTTTAGTAATTGGTGGATGTAAAATTTCGAAGAGAAAAGCACAGTCTATCATAAAAAATTGGACGTTCCCAAAGTGACAAAAATATCTGTAAGCTTTTAGTTCCTTATAATTCAGTAATTTACGCATATTTTGGTCACTGAGTGCGAATAAATGATGTTAACTGTACGTAAATCTGGTCTACATATTAACCAAGATTGCAAGGCATTCACTGCCGGCAACACATATATGTGCGTTCACGTCTATACAATTTTGTTCCTAGGGGGGCGCGTGGCCTGGCAGCGAATGTGTAAAAAAAATGGTCCAAAAAAGTCTATCTCAACGCTTTCAAAAGGCCTCGTACCATATCATAGATGTAAATTACCTATTAAGCAAAAAGTGGTCCAGAAAAGTCTATCCCAACGCTTTCAAAAGACCTCGTACCATATCATAGATGTAAATTACCTATTGCACTAGTATATCAGGCTAGCATCGCTCGTTTATTAACACGCCGCGTGACTCCAAGTGCCAAGTTGGACAGCCTCCAAGTGGCCCTTGGATTTGGCAAGATGTCTGACAGCGCCAGATGTCAACCTGCAGCGAGCGGAACGTTATGATCATTCCTTTAGTAAAATTGGGGAAGATTGGGTTCATTCAAAAACGTACATGATTACACAGTTTTTTTGGCAGGTAATTTAACAGGAACGTTTAATCCATAACAAAATAGTTATAAAGATAGTTAAATCAATTCTATTCTTATCCATATAATATCTCTTACGGTTCGCTTAAGGCCGTATTTATTTCGATAAGTTTAATTCAATTATTGCTATATACTTCAGTAAAGACAATTATAAGACTGTAACAGCTTTTGCTCCGGGCATGAGACTAGGGGCGTGGGATGAGGGGTACCCGTGGCCAGGCCTGGATCATATGTGGAACAAAAGGGGTAGAGAAAATGTTGGGCGCCTTGAAATTTTTATTAAACTTATGACACAGGCCCCGCACAAACGATGCCCTAGTGGTGTATGGAGTCCCCAAAAACAAACCAGTTTGAATGTTTACTTATACATTTATTTGAAAGGATTTTACACCCAGGCGTCCCCAGGTTACAAGTATTCAAACCAAATAACGCTAATGCTTATCTAAATATATATCCAATTGGCCTATGTCGCAATTTATACTAAAATGTTAAAGAAAACAACTATAAAACGATATTTATGGAGGACGGAATTCAACTAAAACCTACGGGTGTGTGTGTGTGTACCTCTAAATGTCTTTGAAGCTGGCTAAAGCAGTATGGAACGGACTCACATTTGCAATGCCTGCCTAACCGCTTGCTCTAAAAAGGAACCGTTGTCTTTCCCGTCTCCCGGGGAAAATCCAAAGAGCCTCGCGGGAAACCGCACTCCATTCGGGACTGGTTCCTGAACTTAGGCACTGTGCCCATGCCTAGGAGCCCTGGAAACCAAACAAGATTATCATTAATACACTACCACATGCTTCACCTAACCTCACTTTGTATGGTGACTGTTCTGGTCAAATATTACTGCCTATAGAGTAATTCCGCATACCGAACTTACCATTAAGGGCTTGAGATCAAGCGAGTAGTCGCTTTATACTCGGGCATGACTAGCGGAGTTGATGGCATCGCCGAACAATGGGCCGGAAGGGTGGCCGATGCCTAGAATTTCATAAATCTGCAACAAAGACGATAGATTCAATGCTCACGCCGAGCTTCATGGTTTGCGTCGAAACAACCAAAAGCTGATGGTATTCAATGAGAAACAACTTACATGAGAGGGCGTCCGAAATCTCCGAGCCAGCCGCCAACATTCTGGGGCGCGATCATACACGAAATTGCTACTTCGCGTGCCGGCGGGGCGAACAAATCCTTCCACAAAACGAGGACAATCAGGCTTACTGGCCCATATCTCTTACACTTCCACCGAGCCTCATGGAGAAAAATAACCTCTTCTCTTGCCGTGATCGAAATTGAAATTGCTTTCTCATTCAGTTGACAGCTCAGATTAACAAGGGGAAAAAAAACTGTCTATGGTAATTTCGACTTGTTGACCTGAAAATTCTGATCTCGAAGTAAATACTGAATTGTAGACTAAAAAGAAATAAAAATTAATCTGAACGAGAAAAACTATGCCTGACATCAAAACAGAATAATGATTTCCAAATTTAGAAAACCGATGATTAATTTCATGTAACAAAACGTAGTCTAAACTTGACGGAACGCAAACCGGTGAGTGTTGCTACATCAAAAAGAACAACTATGAGACAAATGTTGCTAGTATAGAAACCAAGCTGTTTAGGGTAAAGTTAAAAAATCCGGCGTTACAAGACAGTTAATGTCTTGTGCAGTTAATTAATTTGATTAAACATAAAAGACTTGTAATATATAGCTTACCACAACTGTGAGGTAAAATGAGTTATGGCCTATATTAAGTTACTGTTCACAGTAATACATAGGAAGCTAAAGTGCCTCATGAAAAAAATAACCAAAACACTTTAGCACTCCCTAATTCCCTTACACTCGACCATAAATATTTACTTCTTAAGTAACGTTCCCCATTTCATGTCATAAAGAACATTTCATAATCTGCATAAGAAGTTTGAATGGGCAAGGATGAAAGCTTCGCGTCTCGTCTGGCATGTGAATCGCTTTTTATATACGCTAATATTGACTTTAGGGAGAGACTGTAACACATTTAGCATCTAACGTCTGCATAACATTTTAGATTGTAGGCGTAGGTATGCTAAATAACATACAAAATTGTAGGCCTCTGAAATCTTCACAACGTAAAACACTCTATTTTATTATACTATTTCCATCGGTTTAAGTTACATAATTTATGCTCTATGATAATGTATTGACATCAATAAGGAGAAAACTTTTTAATAATGATAATACAAAGGTACTCTCAGGTGATGTGAAATGTCACTGAAATTATGACTACGTCGATCGTTTGAGAGTGAAAACGTGCTCAAACCGACGTTTTAATATGCATTAAATTGGGATGTTGACAAGAAAAAAATATTTTAGTCTTACAATACAAAAAAACAAACTCTTGAAAATACTCGCAAAACTTCACGCTACTACTTATTTTTGCTATTTAAAACATTGTTTAATGTGTAAAAGTGTATAAATGCACGATGTTTGTCCATAGAAATGTCGTGATATCACCTGTTGCGATTTACCTACCTACATACTTCATTCATACTAAGAAAGCATTTTCGGCGTTTCATAAAAAGTTGTCGATTTGACTCAGGCAACATCCCTATTGAAAAGGAAAAAATAAAACAACTGATATTAGTTAATAATAATGAAGTAATTCTGCAGCAATTTATGTTTAAGTATCGTTGTAAAATCTGTGCTGCACGCCTATAAGTGATATTACAACAAAATATCTTCACAATACCTTCAAACGTTCAGCTTAATGCAGAGTTCAGAAATTCTTAACGCGTCTCTCATGCCGAAATTTCAAACAACAATTGCAAACAATCTTAGCGTTCCGGGAACGCCGACTAATGTCTTGACGGGCAGTAACTATCAGAACAATCAAGTGTATGCATTGCATAGCGAATTATCACCAAAATATTTGAAGTTGTACTTAAAACTATTCCAATTTAGGCAAAGAAGTGTATTTGATAATACTGTAGAAACGAAATAAAATATGTATAAAGGCATAAGAACTACAAATGGTTAGTTACGGACTACTGCATTTTTTTAAATGTGTGACTGAACAGCGATTGACCTTAGTCTCACCTGATGGAAAGCGATGACAAGGCCTAAGATGTAGCTCACTGGTTCAGTAAAAGCCTATTCACTCTTGCCTTGAAGAGGCCCAGATTATAATTGTCCGGAACTACAGAAGACGGTAGTAAGTTCCATTCCATTATTATTTATTGCACTACGGAATAATCTAGAATATTATATACCGCCAAGAGGATATTTATATAGACACGTACTATACCGATGATAGTTACGGATCCTCAGTTCACTTGTCACAAATGTAGACATAAATATCGATCCCGGATTGGCTTATATAATCACGAGAGGCGTTGTACCTCACGTACAGACGCTGTTTAAATCATCTGTCAGGATAAAAATATATCCATAAAGCCTGATGATGGCGACTGGATTATTGACTGGTTGAGATCCATTTGTCCATGGTAAAATATTACTATAGTTGGCTTTAATAGTAGGTATTCAGTTGAAATTTTATGACACGCACATAATTTATGGCTTGTCATAAATGGTATGTAAGCCGGTGAGCACCATCGATATGCCATATAACTGGTTTATAGATCATACTATTTTTTTGTTTATATAGGTATAATGTGTTTGTTATTTAAATTTGTAATTAGTTTTGAATAAAACTTACTATTACCTATATAATTACTAAATATACGAGTAAGATGATGAAAAACACTTGAAGCGGGATTTTACAACTTCTTTTGTTGCCTAAATATGAAAATAACAGAATAGATTCGATAGCGAAGAGACGTAATAAAACTGACCAATTGGTGCACTTGTTGGTACTGTAAATATATTTAAACAATACACACCTGCGTAGTTATTTTACAATCCTAATAGCAAATAATTGTAAAGTAATTAGACGAAGGTAATGGTCGGTTTCAAACAATTTTCGTCATGTTAAATAAAATAAACTATCACATCACACACATCATCAGTCGCTCCCCCAATGCTGAGGATCGTGACATCATGTCCCATTCTTGCCGACCAGATTCCTCCATTGGCTCCTGTCACCCGCCTTATGGATGGCCTTGTGCAGATTTAGTAAAACAAACTATACACACTACAAAAATAATTTCAACTATACGACCCAACTCGCCCGTGTGTCTCAAACTCAAATGCAACTGAACACGTCTCTTCTATCTCACCAGTCATCATCACGACTCGGTAATTTGCATATAATGACTACTTAAAAACCGACTAACATGAATTGTATGCACTAAATTAATTCATATCAAATGTCAACACTTTGATGGTGGATAACTTTATTGCTTTCAGACGCACGGAATTATAATTCGTCTTAGGTTACTTACCGACTGCGACTTGGCGAGGCGCAACCAGCTACACTCACGATCATAGAAAATGTGTACCCTTGTATGGACACACAATACAAGTGTAACCATTTTAGTTGGTCTTCAGTGTAGTTGATTACGTACTAATTACCTTGCGTTGACTGACAGATCTAGTGCTCAATTTTAGTATGAATATTTTCACACCTGCAGACATTTTCACACCTGCTATTCAGAAATAGAGATTGTTGCCCTCGAATCAGGTATCAAAGTCGTACTTTTCTTCCCTCATTTAAGGGCAACAATTACTCTTTTCCTTTTCCTCATAGAAGGTGTGAATTGTATGCGTTACAGTGTATTACACGGTAGCAAAATTATTTGCATCTCGGGCGTAAACACTTGAAACCCTCGTCACGCTCAGGATTCTATTGTATAATCTTTCGCTTCACTCAGGTTCAATACACCGCCCTCGCCGTAAATATAATTATAATTTTGGCTCCCTTGAGACATAATCGTCTATTAAATCCCTTAAGCACACTCAAAAACAGTGAGATAAATGGAATGTATATACTGTATTATGTAGATTCTGTAGAGGAGACAAGGATTCTGTAGTGCTGCAAAGCCCGAGATCCGCTTTCCGACATTTTTATTGTCACTTCTCGTAATCTTCCAAAACTTCGAGATTGGACATAGGTACTTACTTACCAATGGTCTACATGAGATTTAATAACAGGATCATGCTTTTAACAAGTATGCCTATCTGTCTATTAGGTGAACAGAACATTATCCACCTAGCAATTTGCCGATTGTATCCTGTAGAAGCTAGTATCCGCTTTGGTGCTCCGGTTTGTTAAAAAAATGGCCATTATTATTTAAATGGAGGAAACATTATAGGCAAGTAACGCATTTATTCAAAATAAATTATATAGATCTTATGAAACAATAGAGGAAGTGTCCAAGAAAACTGCTACCCAATTTAGAATAAATTCTCGAACTGAAAACATTTTACACTATTCGTTTAAAAATAAGTACCGAAACATGAAGTTAATTTTCGACCAACCATATCCTGATAAATGATAAACATTATTTAAAATTTAAATTAAACCAAAATAACCTAATTAACCATTTAAAAACGTCGGCTTTATTAATAAAAGCTGGTTCCGAAGCGATTTTGCGGCATTTTCTACTAACGAGACCGAATTTCGAATTCATACAAAACGAAAACGGAACTTACATAATAATGTATTCAACTCGTTCATTATCCTCTCCGGTTGGCATATGTTTTTATTTTTATTTTCGAACACATTTTACAATAGTCGTGGGTCAGAACAAGTGGAAGCGTTTTTGCTTTTGGCAAGAATTCTTAATCCTGGAGTAGTTATCGATTCATTCAATGATTTCTGCATTTCCACTCAATTGGACGGCATTAAATTTGTTTCGAAGTAATGCTTACAATGCCGGAACCCCTTTTATGGTTCCATTTTTGTTTGTCAGTGATGTAATTGACTATAATTAAAACTGAATAACATTGAGGCACTACAGAATTAAGCAGTAGTCACCGTCATAGTCATTTATTAATAATATTATCAATATTACATGTCATTGTTTTATAAAATTAAGTTGTACTGTAAAGTGTACTCTCTCTTAGTAGGTCAGAAACAAATATACATGCTCGTCAAACTAATATATTTCCTCACCACTCTTACCAAGATATACTTAATTTGGAACTTCGCTTCGTAGGCATGGTTACCCACTAGAATAAAACGATGGTATCAAACTTACGTATCTTATGCACCCTAGAACGCGTTACGTAACCCCTCCTCTTATTAATAATTTGACCTAATACTAGAACCATGTATTATTAGGTATTATTAAGGTAAGCCAAGTTCACGAAACTGTCCTGGCCTGCGGGCCGATTGCCGAGCTTAAAGCTCGCTTCAAAGGATAAGCCTAGAGGCCAATCTGGGCGCAGTTGACAGATTAAAACAATAAGGTTGTCAAATGTTTGAATATGAAAGCAATAGACTGTGGCTACTTTTTGGGGCTACATAACTAATTTTAAACTTTGTATAATATATGTTTATGATTATAATAATAATAAATATTCTTTATTGTACCCAATAATCGATTCGTTACAAAAAAAAAACATTTGGACAATAAACGGTAACAACAGGCGGCAGGATTATTTTCTTTGTGATGTTTAATGTTGTTGATAATTTTGTGTCAATTTGAAGGTAAACTATCTATTCGGCGAGATTTTTAATAACCTTGCGTATTCAAATTGGTTCCTAATTTTCAGCTATCGTAAATACGGATCATATTCTGTTTTCTGTGGTCCAGACTAGGTCTTGCTTCACTGATGTAAAGTTTCAAGCCTTCTAGGCACCTCGCCTTAATCTCATTGACCTGGGCTAATAAGGTTACACAACTACTAAACTAACTTAACGTTGTAACGTATTTCCGACTACGTCCTGACTATCTGGACTGGTTATCTTAAAACTAAATGAGGTCAAGCTAGTTTTTGTTTGTATTTGTAAGATTGTGGTTGCTGTTTTTTTTTTCTTTTAACGCGTGTTAAGCGTTAATAGCGGTTCTGTGACTGTTAGACATCACAAGGGTTTTATTTTTATTTTTTGTTGTTGAGGAAAATTCGGACTACAAAAGTACGTTTGGCGAAGCGGAGGTGAAGGTCTTAGTTTCAGTCAGACATACATGACACCTATTATTATACAATACACAAGCTTCTCAACTGCCTGATGGTAAGCAGATGCCTAAGCTTATGATCAAATAATCAATAAAGTACTACTAACAATTACACTCTCATTCTACCTACTAGCGCTTTTCTCGGTTGGAAGGAGACCGGAGTCTGCTTTGTCATCAAATAGAAAGAAAGAAACAAGACAAAAGAAGAAAAACATAAACAAAAGCACACGTGTGTCCCCGCGGCAGTGAAACGGACACTGGCTCAGCATTATGCTGAGGTGTTAGACACAACTACCATCTACAAATCATAACTTGTAAAAAACTTGTAATAATGTTCCAAACCAGAGCAAAAGCAAGATAGACATTGTTATGATTAAACCGGCTCCCTGATTATGTTTTATCTTCACTGAAAAGATATACTTACATATCAAACAGTACTTTGTATATACGTTCTTTGAAAAATCAACTATATTCTGATTGAAATTCTGTGCCTTACCGCTTGGCTAAGTAGCACACATACAGTTCCACTATAATACATACCTTATTTTCGATTTAACACGAAGGAAACATACGGCTAGTTGTAATAGTTAGTTGCTGTCACGGTCGCCACAGCAGCTACAGCCTACATTGTAATCCGTATCGCCCTTTTGATCCCGTCATAGGCGCTCAGAGCACGCTGCAGCCACGCTATTAACAATCAGCCACTTCACAGCTCACCTAGTATTTATTGGTTCAGAATTTCGTAACGTACTTAAATTCTCCTTGGAACGTGACGACTACGGGAGACTCTCTCGACTACCTACTACTCTCGAGGCCGTTCGGTCTCGTGCCTTTTGTACAGTTGCTTGTAGTGTGGGCCCTGTAACTTCCTGGATTACACCTGTCCAGCTTCTGGGTGCACGTTCATTTTTGGAGCAGACCAATTGAAAAAGTAATCAGCTTACAGAAGACCACAGCCATAATAACGCCACTACTTGCTTTTAAAGTATAATGTATACATGTATTCTTGGTTATGAAGAAGATCGCTACAGCTGCCGAGGATGGTAAATTTTAAAAATGAGAGAGCTGCATGTCTACCTACCTATGTATGTCTGTGTTTAGAGACATCTATCAACGCCCCACGACCAATCCTCAAGTCTCAAGATTATTTTTGTTTCGCAAGCATTCATTGGCTAAGGTGTCTACCTATCTACTATCAGGCAGGCTGTAAACTTATTATGATCATAGTTAAAATTAAAATCCGTCTCCCCTGGCATAGAAACTTCTACTCAGGTATGTCAGATTTATCTGCAGTTGAATATTATGTAGATCAGACTTACACTGGTCTTGCCAGGTGAGCCGGTTAGCGATAGGAGTTGTTAGCCCAATGGCTTGCCATAGTTTAGCCCGCCCGTAAACCAGGCTTAGCCAGTGTCGTACTTCCCTCATCAGTGGCAATCTATAGAGGAAACATTAAGAGGCCTTACGGATTTAAAAAGTTAGTTTGTTCGATCATGATAACTATTCTTATAACTTTGACCTGTACGCAAAATAATGTAATTTTTTATCATGAAATAAATAATGTAATCTAATCTATGCAAAAAGTATTGATATTTAATTGCAACAAACTCATACGATGTTTACACCTACATCGGTGACTGTGACATATAATTACGTGCTTATGCGCGATGACGGACAGGAGAAATGTGACTGTATCTTGCGCCCACGTGTAGTACTCTATGCTTACATCTTTTTTACTCATGTTTGTATGTGAGTATTGCCCACTCTAGCTTTAGCTTTGTTTTCTATGTATTTAAGTATTTATTTATCTATATAAGTATGTATATCGTCGCTTAGTACCCATAGTACAAGCTCTGCTTAGTTTGGGACTAGGTTGATTTGTGTAAGATTGTCCACAAATATTTATTATTATTATTTATTTTTTATACGTACTTCATGATTTTTATTGCTACTTTGGGCTCATAAAAATGACAGACTATATTATATCTGTCAAAGTCAAAAATATACTTAACGCATTCAATGACAAAATAGAATTTTCGTCACTTTAGTAACTTACATATATTTATGACTTCAGCCTGTAATCGCCCAGTATTTTTTTACTT
Organism: Cenopis cana; assembly: GCA_951800055.1. Classification (NCBI taxonomy): domain Eukaryota; kingdom Metazoa; phylum Arthropoda; class Insecta; order Lepidoptera; family Tortricidae; genus Cenopis; species Cenopis cana. The sequence continues at coordinate 2,699,419 of OX637484.1, read as the reverse complement.
GCTCAGCTTGTAATCGCCCAGTATTTTTATACTTGTTTGTAAAATTTATGACAAAGTACCTACTATTAGCATTTAGAGAGTGCTTAGGTATGTACAGAAGGTGTGTCATAATTATGACTTTGGCTGTACCACACAAAGAACATCCTCATTATTAATGCATGTTTTTAATCATCAAAGTCCTGAAAAATGCACATGACATCATTGCGCCACAAACACCTATTTATACATGTCAACATCTTAAAACACTAGTTTGTATGGGGACACGTGCGGTGCTCTGTCAATCCTCACGAATGCGTCTGTCACAATACTAATTCGGTCCATTTATCACCGCACCTACATTGGAACGTCTGTGGTGAACATACAGGGTGGCGTTTCAAATGTGGCGAGAATTTTAATAACTTTTTTTTATACTACGATGGTGGCATTCAAGCCTGATAAGTCAACACCGTAGCTTAAGGACGCTTGCGAGTTTAGAACTACAAGCATGCTGCTGATCCGGTTTTGATCAGAGGAGCGGATCAACTACAATGCAGGTCCATTAGTCTCAATACAGCGCATCTTCAGAAGCTTGGGTGACCATACTCACAATCTGAAACACGGCACTTACAGAGTAAGTAATAGTAACTGTTTAAGACGATTTCTTACTTATGGACCACTAGATGGCGCTGTGCTTAACAGAAACTAGATAACGGTTGTTTGATACAAATTCCTTAAGACAGAGCCGTCTTGTCGTCATATTTGATTGGTAACCAGGTGAGTGTGCATAGTAACGGTGTAAACAAAGTGGTCCTTCGAGAGAAAAAGTGAAGTAAGTGACAGTGAAGTGAAAAGTGAACCTTAGAAGTGTTAGAAATAGAAGTGAAACGTCAGTTGTGTAAATTCGGACATAGTTCAAAGACTTGTAAAATTTCAAAAATTTATTCAGTGGACTTAGAAAAATTCGTGACAAAAAACACTTAGAATATTTCAAAGAAAATAGGTTGTGACAAGTTGTCAAATCAGTGAAAGTGACTAAAGAGACTTGTCAAAATTTGAAAAAATCGTGTAGAACAAAAGAAAAGACATTGAAAATTTTCATTTTGACGTTTACATTTGCTACACGAAAATTTATTTTGGATAATATTTATTTTGCTAAACAGTATTATTCAATATTTCGAAGTGATTATATCAATTTTGCGTGGTTTTTAATAAAACGGATTCAAAATGTCGGAAGAAGTGAGAAATTTATTAGCAGAGCAAGAAAATACGTGTTCAATGATACTCAAGGCGAAAATGAATTTCAAGAAAACCCCGAAAGCTCGATTAACAACGGGATACGTCAAAACGAGAAAAGAATCTTTGGAAGAATATTGGAGTCATTTTGTGGGTAACAATCGAACCTTGATTAAGATAGCGAAGCCCGAGGATAAACTAACCCTCGAATACTTTAAAGATGATGTGTATTCCGCGTGTGAAGAAATGTTCATCGAGTTGAAAGCAGAGATGACAGATATGCTAGAAGGTTCTGTAACCTGTGCAACTCGAACGAGTTTAGCCCTAATGCCAGGAAATAGTGTCAGCGATGATGTGAGGCTACCGAAAATCGATATCCCGAAATTTACAGGCAGTTATCAAGAGTGGACATCGTTTCACGACATGTTCGCATCACTCATCCACAATAAACAAAACCTGAGCAGTGTTCAAAAAATGCATTATCTGAAGAGTTATTTGTCTGGAGAACCTGCCCAGCTATTGGATCATCTGGCAGTCACAGAGTGCAACTATGAAGTGGCATGGCTCACACTACAAAATAGATACAATAACAAGAGAGTCATAGTAAACGCTATACTGAACAAGTTGATGAATCAAAAGAAAATTCTTACCGGCACAGCAAAAGCGATTCGAGAGATACTGGATACTACAATGGAGTGTTTAAACAAGTTAAAAGTTCAAAACATTAACACCAGTTCATGGGATACGCTAATTATTTACATCATAGTAGAGAAGCTAGATAATGAAACACACAAAGAGTGGGAAGAAGAAGCGAGCACCTTGAATATTTCTGAGTTACCAACCATGTCCATGTTCAAGCAGTTTTTAGAGAAGAGATTCAGAGTTTTAGAAATGATGCAACCAAACCAATCCATGAACATGAACATCTTCAAGAGTGCTAACAAGAACTCCCAAAGAGAACCACATTTCACTGTTGATGTCGAGTCGAGAACATTTCACATTGACCCAGCAATCAAGTGTGCATTTTGCAAGCACAACCATCGTATAACCCAATGTAGAGAATTTCAAGAACTGACGCTAGAAAAGAAAACAGATTTCATACAAAACCATCAATTATGTTTCAACTGTTTGATTCCTGGACATCCAGTCAAGTTCTGCAAAAGCAAGTTCTCATGTCAGAAGTGTGGAAGAAGACACCACTCACTATTGCACAGAAACACACCGTACCAATCCCAAGAGAAAGAAAACCAAGAAGACGCAAAACAAGAGAGAGAGAACAAGATTCAAATATACAAACGAGATAGAGAGACGAAACAAGATACTAAACGCGAGAAAGAAATTGTAACCCATCTAACCACAGGCAACATGACAGCTTTGTTATCCACAGCCTGGATTAACGTGATGAATGAACAAGGAAGAGAATTCGTACTAAGAGCTTTATTGGATCCGTGTTCTCAGGAATCTTTCATCAGCGAATCTGCAGCTCAAACTATGGGATTGAAGAGAAAGCACGTGAATGGACACGTATCTGGTCTTGGTCAGATGTGCACTCCCATCAGATTTGCAGCAGATATTGAAATTTCCTCACGATATAATCCAGACAAGAAGATGAATATCACCACCTACCTAGTAAAGCGAGTAACTAGCATCATGCCTTCCGAGAAACTAACAATTGAGAACTGGGTACATCTGAGAGAACTACAACTAGCTGACCCGACTTATTACCAACCAGGACCCATAGACGTTCTGCTGGGAGTAGAAGTTTACAACGAGATGATACAACCTGGTCTGATTAAAGGCGTTCCAGGTTCTCCCATTGCATTACACACACACCTGGGCTGGATAATATCAGGAAAAATTGCAGTCGAGCCAGAAAGAGAGCAAGAGAAGAAACCATTCATAAGTATGCATTTAAACGTCGAGTTGAACCAAATGTTAAAGAAGTTCTGGGAGATAGAGACAATAGAGGAAGAGACACAGAAGCTCAAAGCGGAAGATATTAAAGTAGAAGAACTATACGAGAAAACCACCAAAAGAGACGACGACGGACGTTATGTAGTGGACTTGCCGTTCAAACATGAGCCACCGATTCTACCACTTAACAGCCGAGAGATAGCATTGAGCCGCTGGAAGTCTACTGAGAACAGACTTAAGAGTAAACCAGAGTTAATGAAAGAGTACAACAAAGTCTTAGAAGAATATATCACACTTAACCACATGAAGAAAATAGAAGAAAAAGAAACAAAAGAAGGCGTGTACCTCCCTCACTTCGCAGTCGTAAAAATGGAGCGAGAAACCAGCAAAGTGAGAGTGGTTTTTCATGCTTCTTGCAAAGGAACCAATGGGATATCCTTAAATGACGAGTTACTTATCGGACCCCCATTGTTAGAAGATCTACGAGCAATTCTCATGAGATGGAGAAAGTACAAGATAGCTTTCGTAGCAGACGTAGAGAAGATGTATAGACAAATACGAGTGAACGAGGAACATGCGAACTATCAAAGAATTGTGTGGAGACCAGATCCAAATGGCCCAATCGACGATTACAAGCTTTTGACAGTTACATTTGGGACAGCCTGTGCTCCATATTTAGCCATAAAAACTCTGAGACAAACAGCGACAGATGAAGGATCTGACTACCCCGAAGCAAAGAAAATGATCTTACGAGATTTCTACATGGATGATTTGCTATCTGGCACAGATAAAGAAGAAGAAGCCATAGACATTCAAAAACAGGTTACCAAAATTCTATGTTCCGGAGGATTTCCATTAAATAAGTGGTGTTCAAATAGTGAAGACTTCATGAAAGCGTTAGATTTGCAACAGAAACGAGAAGACACACAAAAGGTTGAGATTAAAAGTAAAGAAAGTGTGAAAACATTGGGAATCACATGGGAAGTTAAAAGTGACAAAATCTCATTACCCAGTCAAATTAAGAACTCCGACAGTACACCCATGACTAAAAGAGCCGTACTATCCGAGATAGCATCACTATTCGACCCAATGGGATGGATAGCGCCAAGCGTCATTATAGCCAAGATCTTCATGCAACGACTATGGAAAGAGGGTATATCATGGGATGATAGACTTTCAGAAGAACTACAGAAAGAGTGGTTACAGTATAGAAGAGAACTACCAGCTTTGAAAGACATCAGCTTAGATCGTTGGATGCACACGACGAAGACATCCAGTCTAGAATTGCATGGATTTGCAGACGCTTCAGCTTCAGCGTACGCAGGTGTCGTATACGCCAGAATAATTAACGCAGATGAAGCAGTTCATGTGTCACTCATCACAGCAAAGACAAAGGTCTCACCAATCAAGACGGTATCTTTACCCCGGTTAGAACTACTGGCCGCTACTTTGTTGACTAAGCTTCTCAAACAAGTAGCCAACGCTTTGGAAGTGCAGCCAAGTAAAATATACGCTTGGTCAGACAGTCAAGTAGTTTTGGCTTGGATACACGGAGACCCGATGAAATGGAAACCGTTTGTGAAGAACAGAGTAGTTGAAATCACAGAAATTTTCGACGCTAATCACTGGTTCTACGTCAACACTAAAGAGAATCCTGCTGATCCTGCTTCGAGAGGAGTGATGCCCGCAAAACTTATTACGACAGATATTTGGTGGAACGGACCTAAAATGCTGAAAGAGAAAGAAGTCAGATTAGAAAAAGGAATACCATTAAACACAGCTTTAGAGAAAAGGAAGAATATAGTTACAATTCTAGTGACAAATGAAAATGAAGAGAAACTTACCTTGCTGAAAAAATACTCGTCGCTAGAAAAACTTACACGTGTAGTTGCATACTGCAGACGTTGGTTACGAATCCTGGACAAGAATAATAAAGATTTACCATCTTACCTGACATACCAAGAAAGAAATGAAGCACTAACAACCTGCATTAGAATATCACAAGAAGTAGAACACTTTGAAGAGATTGAAGATCTGAAAAATAGTAGAGACTTAAAAAGGAAGAGCAACTTACTATCTCTCTCACCTTTTCTTGATAAGGAGAACGTGTTAAGAGTTGGAGGTCGACTGAAATTTGCAGACATGGAGTTTGCAAAGAAACACCCGGTTATTATTTCGAGAAACAACGCACTGCTACCATTGCTTTTGAGAGAAGCTCACACCAAGACTCTTCATGGCCCTCCACAAATGATGATTACTTATTTGCGTGGCAAATATTGGCTAATTAACGCAGCGAACAGCGTTAAACGTTTTGTGCGGGAGTGTGTCATATGTTTGAGACAGAGTGCGAAGAATAGAGAACAGAAGATGGGAGATTTACCTAGCAATAGAGTAAAATCCTCCAGACCGTTTCTGATCACCGGCGTAGATTTCGCGGGACCCTTAAATGTCAGAATGAGCAAAGGAAGAGGAGCAAAATCTTACAAAGCATACATATGCCTATTTGTTTGTATGTGCACGAAAGCACTGCATATAGAACTTGTTAGTGACATGACAACTCAGGCATTCCTGGCCGCCTTTAAAAGATTCGTGTCAAGGCGAGGATACGTGGCAGAAATGTGGAGCGATCATGGAACTTCATTCATCGGCGCAGAGAAAGAGTTAATAGAGATGTGGAAACAAGGAAAGTCCAGTATTCCTGACGAGTTTGCCTCAATGCTGGATAAAGAAGGGACAAAATGGAAATATATCCCCCCTGGAGCTCCCAATTTTGGCGGATTATGGGAGGCAGGAGTGAAATCAACTAAGTACCACTTGAAACGCATAGTTGGAAACACTACATTAACCTTTGAAGAGTTGAGTACTGTACTAGCCGAGATTGAAGCTTGTCTGAATTCACGCCCCCTTTCACCAATTAGTGACCATCCAGGAGATTTGGAGCCATTGACACCTGGTCATCTCCTGATCGGAGAGCCCACGATTGTTATGCCATGTGATGACCTACAATATGAAAAAATAAATAGACTCGATCGTTGGCAATTGACAACAAGAATGGTCCAAGACTTTTGGAATAGATGGCAATCTGAGTATTTGACTCAAATGCAACAGAGACCTAAATGGAGACAATCCAAACAAGAATTTGATGAAGGAGACTTGGTTATTATAAAGGACCAAAGATTCCCACCTGGACGAATTATTAAGAAATACCCTGGCAAAGACCAACTTACCCGAACTTATGATGTGCGCACCTCTTCAGGAGTGTTGAGACGCGCAATTTCAAAATTGTGTCTTTTATTGAGCCATGTGGACGAATAGTGCAGACAGTGGTGCTAATAATAGACAATTTAGTTTAGTGAAGTGGAAGTTCAGAAAGTTATGTTCAAGTTTATTTTGTTTATCAAATGACCTTCTGTCATTTGGGCGGCAGTATGTTTAAGACGATTTCTTACTTATGGACCACTAGATGGCGCTGTGCTTAACAGAAACTAGATAACGGTTGTTTGATACAAATTCCTTAAGACAGAGCCGTCTTGTCGTCATATTTGATTGGTAACCAGGTGAGTGTGCATAGGTAAAAAAAACCTACGGAAACCATACTATCAAAATATATTGAATACGGAATCATTTTATACAGACTGGCGTGTAGTTGGCAAACGACCGAGACGAGTGGCGAAAAAGAGGGGAGACCTTTACCCAGCAGTGGGATACAGGCTATAAAAAAATAAAGAAAGATATCATATATTTTTCTAATTTTTTGTTAGTTTATCATGGTTCTTCCCTTCACATTCTGATAGATGCCGCAATGTGTGTGATGAGTATCGGTTAATATTTTAACAAATTCATTGCCGACGAGTGCTACGCGCTACGTTCGTTGCTGATAACACGTTTTTTCTGCTTTGTAGTGAAAACTGTCTACGAACGAAGAACCCGATATTGTGTCCTCAGCGCTGACTGGGTTAAAAATCTACCTATCCACATCGGATCATACACGAAAATTTACAAACAATTTGAAATCGTGTATTTAATTTTTCGCTACATTTAGGCATTTTTGTGCACTTGCCCATAACCACCCTGTATAAGTACAGAAGGTGTTACCGCGAGATATGTCGTTTCTCGAGCATCATTACAATGTAAGTAACGTTTTATGGCGCTATTTTTATATGTTTCGAGGTTATTTATAGACAACTTTGTTTCCGAGTACATGGCACTTAAGTTTTTTGAAAAGGGATGACAGTTTACCTTTTAGGGCGTGTTTGGTGGTACTTTTGAAATTGTATAAAGGCATTTAAAACGTTTGTTTTATTTTAGTCCGTGTATAAACACGTTAATGTAGCATTACTTACATTGTAATGTATAGTTCAATTTCACTTTGAGTTCAGTGTATGTTCATGTTCAGCTACCAAGTGCACATAAAATGTATGATACGATTGATAACGAGATATTGACGATGCATAATGACGCTTGCAATAGGTACATGGTTATCCCGTTAAATCGTATTTCTAGTGTAAATGACTATGTGAGATTGTTGTTTTCACAAGCATAAAAATTTAATACCGTATAGGTATTTTATTTTGCTTGGAGTCACTAAGCAACTTTCTTTACTTCAAATATATTTTTTGTATACCTAATATTTTTTTATACTCCATTTAGGTCTATAACAACATTCAACCCTTTCCCGATCTTCAGACCCAATCGCACGTCAATCGCGATTTTTGTCGCGCGCGCGTGTGGGAACGATTTACAGCGTCAATTAGTTATGTGCGACGCACGACAAACGACGTCAGCTGACTAATGGCTAGCGCCGGGCACCCGACAGCCCGTATACCGCAGACAATGAACGAACTTGAATCATTCATTCATTCGGTCGCAATTAGGAATGGCGATTTTTCAGCTCTGAGGAAGTAGCCTTTGTTAGGCTTTTTTAGGAACGGTACAATGCCTACAGAATCATATTAGTTGGTTAGCAGGGATTTGTCTGCTTTAACTATTTAGTAGTCCGTATACTGCAGACAGTAAACGAACTTTAAATCATTCATTCATTCGGTCGTAATTAGGAATGGCGATTATTCAGCTCTGAGGTATGTTTAAAAATTAAATGTTTTTCTAAATCAGAACAAAAATGTCTAGTGTCTAAACAGGTCAATAAAGTAGGGTCTTTCATTCATACTTATTGCATAATTATTATTTTGCTGAGTTAAAATATTTGATACTTTAATTTTGTTTCGTTAAGTAGCCGAGTTTCATTTTTTATCCTCCAGTTGTTTAACAAATGAAAACATAAATGTGGCAAATTGAGTTACTATGTTCTACATATATTCGGGCGTCTTCGTATGTGTGAATCGTGATAAATGAAGCGTACGCACTTTTGGTGGGAACTCGGTGGAGCAAACTGACAGTACGCTCCGCGAAAATTTACGGAGCGGCTGCTATAAACTGAAAGTTTGTTCGTGTGTCTCTCTTGCAAATTTGACAGATAGAGAGTAAGATAACACGAACGAACTTCGATATCGGTTTGTAATAGCCCCTTAGTTATAAACATTGGGACATCCAACGCTTGTGAACGAAGAAGCGTAAGTACTAGTGGGATTTAAAAAAAAACTCATTTACGAAGTATCATCAGATATTTAACACGGGCTTTTAGGTGAAGAAAAACATTGTGAAGAAATGTTTAGTACCAACAATGTCTATCTATGTCTCTGGATGGTAAAACTACTGTAAAACTAGGTCGAGGAGGATAGGAAGATGATGAGACAGATAGCATGTTAGAATACTTTTTTTATACCAAGTCGGTGGCAAACAAGCTAACAGCTCACCTGATGGTAAATGGTTACCATCGCCTATACACGCTTGCAACACCAGAGGCGACATTCGCGCGTTGCCGGACCGTAAGAAACCTTTTCACGCCTTTCTTGAAAAGTCCCATACTTGCACTCGTAGTATATGGAGCGAGAGTATTCAAGAGCAAGTTTGTCCTAGCCAGCCATATCAGATCTCAAATTAGGGTAAATAATAGCTTGACAGGGTCGCCATCATAGGAATCGATGACTATAATATAGGTAACCAAGAAGTTTAGATACATACTGGAGATTGCGTGCCGAACAATCGTTTGAAGCTAGAAAATATGACCTTGAATGACGTCACCGTCATATTGCATCTCTTTCTTTAGATCCATCTTATATTAGAATGAAAGAGATGCAATATACGGTGACGTCATTCAAGGCCATATTTTCTAGCTTCAAACGAATGTTCGGCAGGCAACCTCCAGGATGTATTTAAACTTCTTGAATACCTATAACTATTGTTTCCGGAGCTACTGTTTCTGTGTGTGTTACGTGACAGATAGAGATTGACGCGGGTGTTCGCTCTTACTGCCGGTGACAGCCCTGATCGGATAATGGACGATGTAAGAGATTTCTTACATCTTCACGTTGCCACTTCGTGTGAGCCTTTCAGTTTACCACTATATTTCGTATAGGTATTCTTTGCGATGTTATTTTTGTTTTAAAAAATATACACAGCTCTATTCGAGTTTTAAGTCAACGTTGAAACAACGATATTTTTAGGGCTGGTGGCACTAACATCCTATTACAAATTCATTTCAGCCTGTATCCACCCACTGTAAGTAAAAGCTTGTTCATGTTCACGCCAGTCTGCCCTGTTTTGTGCTAGTCTCATCCACGAATTAAAGTCGATTACAAATTGATTAGCGTTAAATATGGCGCCGGCAGCTATCAACCTAAAGTAATAGTAATCTTAATTGCAAACCATCGTATTACAGATGTTAAAATATAAAAATAGAATCACATGACCCTGGTAGGGTTAAAGAAATTGGCCTTTTCAACCATGCTCCACAATCTGATCTTGACGGTCGTATGCGCTGCACCAAACCGTCTGGTAACGTTCCATAAACTTGCGATAAAAACTGATGGTGTCGATTATCTATAAGGTATGGTAAAAAACTCAGCAGTTTGTAGTTTACAGAATAAAACTGTCAAACATTTATTCCTAACAGGCCACAAGGTCACTTTTACATGGTGTCTGTATTCATAATGACTAATAATGTCGACAAATGATATCGATTTTATGTTGTTTATCTATATCGACGAAAACTGATGATGTCGATATTTCTAAAGACTGGTTATGGTGACTATCGATATTGATAATGAGTGATGATGTCGACTCACCATATCGTTCAGTCCGGATGTTTTCTAAAACTTGCAGAACTTTTTAACTATAGTCAACCTAATATTACATGTATTACTAACACTTACAGTAATATTTCTGCCTTGCGACAGTACTCATCTTTTTAGCATTCAAAATAACGTTCAAAGAAACCCATTTCAGGATATTATATCGTCAAGGCGTTTAGCAGTCGGCGCCAACGTCTCCTCTGAAATATGACTTAATTAATGTAAACAAGCTAATTACGATACAATTTCAATAACCGTCTTATTAATAAAGCTATAAGGTTCAATTTTATGTTTAAAGATGTGAGTTTATGTGCACATGGTTAGAGCTAAGGCGGTAAATCAAATGGGCCGTGGTGAGTGGAAGAGCAATCAACATTCTCAAATGTCTGACCCTTGGGGACACCTAGCTTTATGGGATTTTGCGCTAAGCCACGGCTATTAGTAATACTAACATGAGGGGTTTTACATAGTGCAGTACTCTACATGATGTTTGCTTTAGTATGGCATACCTACATGAATAATATACCTAAGTTAGCAGACGCCTAAGCCTAACTAATATAAATATAGGTATATTTCAAGTCGACGACTATGCATTAATTTACAATCGTACTGGGTGACGACTAATGATAAATATGTGTATACTTATATAGTATTATTAAACACATCGAAAACATCCAAGTCTTAGGAACAAATATTCGTGCTGACAAAAATAAATGCCCTGACCAGGATTCGAAGCCGGGACCACTAGCGCAGGCAGGATCAGTACCAAACAGGCTTAAGTGGTAGTCAAATGAATTAATAATCAACAATAAACAACAAATCATTTAACTAAGAATAAATACCGCTGTTTTGTATGGTAGTGTAGTTTATCAAAATAATTCTAAGCGAAAGACGAGTCCGGTATACTCGTACGTCCTCATAACTTCATTTTGTCTTATTTCCCTCTGTGGAAAATGGATTCGATAGTGTCTTATAAAAACCGATTTCGCTTCAAGGCAATAGCCATTGAATAGCTCCCCGTCTCGTTGTTTACAGGCTAGGACATGAAAAGCGCATCTTGAAGCCTTTGACGACAAAATACATCGATAGACAATGGATTGTTCGGTTAGCGAATCGTAAAATACAATCGGACACCGCCCGCCCGAGGGCGAAATGTCGTAACTTTACATACATCCAGCTCAAAAGTGCCTCTTTGCTCGCTCTTCTTCAAGTTCTTTGTAAACCTTTTCCAGTCTGTAAAAAGCATTGAGTCTTCATGGCTGTATCAACTTTGTTAACTCTATTTCCTTTTTAGAGTTGTTGAATTATGGTGGTGTAAATGTCTTAGTGAATTGTTTTCTTGTTATTGTGCTATTAAATCGGCTGCAGTGTTTGTTCCTTTATTACGAAATTAAACTCTTTGTTAGAAAATAGTTTGTAGTAGCGAGTTGTTGTACAAAATTTAAACATTTAAAACATACACTGACAGTTGAATTTAAACTTTCGTGAGTCATGTTAAAAGTATATCCTCTAAAAAAATATTAATTGTAACTCTGGGCGATCCATAACGCTGACTGAATGAGTTTGCCAAATCGTCGCGAACGCACTCAACCTGAAGAAGGACTCCCGAAGAGTCCGAAACGTGTCGCCCGGCGTCACAATTAATATGTACCTACGTGAGTTTAAACCGTTTAGTAGAATATAATACACAGACTTAGAATCTTGTATACAGTTGTACTTAGGAAAATTATCCGAAAATAATATTATTTATTTATTTATTTAATCTTTATTGCACAAAAGTAGAACTTATGTTACAAAAAACGGACTTAATGCCACTCTCACTCACGGTTGGAAATAATTTCCATACGATAAATAAATATGTGTACGAAATACTTGGTCTCAATTACTTTTGAGATACGTATTTCTCACCATGTCTATTTCTAGATAAGGCCCATTGGCCGAAACACCGAGTCTAGAAACGTTACATGACTCATTTTGCAATAGTTTCTAGAAACAGCTGTCAGAAATGAAACTAGCAATATGTCTGTGTCCGAGCCGATGATTTGTACTATTTACAAGCGGTTGCGTTGCGATAGATACTGTATTTGCTAATCTACCAAACATCTGAAATAACAAGCCAAGTTCTAACTGCCATCAAAAGTAGAAAATGTACCAAGTTTGGTTTATAATGTAACTAATTTACAAAATTAACACAGCGTGGCGCTTACAGTACCTCTAGATTCTCTAGAATAAGTTCTGTCGTAACAAAACACAAAGCAAAAAATTGTTACCACCTAAGGCCACCAGAGGTGCTGCTCGCGGTTGCCTTACAAAGTGAGACTAAACGCAAACGCGTTCGTTTGTGTTTTGTTACGAAAAAAGATGACGTTCAGACGACAGATCTAGCTGATCGTAAACATAAACAATATCCCCCTTTGTCAAACGTCTCCAGAGAAATAAACTAGCCTCATTTGAGACAACGCAATACGTTTAATTCGTTACGCAGTTCCCTCCGATTACGATCGAGGCGTTCAGGATTAAAAGAAAATTAAACGTTAGAGACTAACCGTCAACCCCACGGACCAAACTCCCAACTTTAACATGCACTTCAAAAGCCCCTATCTCCTAAGACATAAAGTCCAGTTTCTCTTCCTATAGCTGTAAATGTAAGTTGGTCAGCGATCACCACAGACATTGTGAGCAAGTTCAGCCCCTCAAGAATTTATTTCACGTTTGGGGCGTTTCTTTGGTAACGGCCGGTGATTGTGTGGCTTAATTAAACTGCATTATAGTGGATCTGTGCAATTTCATCGAGGATTTAAGATAAATACGTAGAAACGCCCCGGGCTAGCCTGTTTATAGGGAAGGAGATGAGACGATGTGATAGATTCACACTGTCTTTTAAGGCTAAACTTTCTATAGCCGTATACATATCTTTAGTTTAAGGGACTGCTACATTTGCAGCTCTCTCTCTCTCCCTTTTTAGGTACGGAGCCCACCATGGTGTTCGAAAGCAAAACTAGACTTAAAAATAGTTAAGACGACAAGTGTTTTTGTGTTAAAAAAATACTTCTGTGGCGTATCGTCTCGAAATGGATCTTGGCATCCAACTGCAAATACCACCAGGCTTCCCTGTTTATAGCTTTATCCATCCATGACGGTCTGGCAGTTAATTAGGTCCCTCCCCTCTGGACTTCTTCAACACGCGACCAAGCCAAATCCGAAACGTAGGCCAAACCGCGAACCTCAAAAAATCTTGTTTACTACTAAAATGTGATCCAAACATTCGAATGTGATGAGTGATGACTGATGACTCTTTTTCATTTAACAAATATTATCTTTACTTCATAAATAAATACCAATCAGGCACTTTCGAATTAATTTAGGTGCATTTAATAAGACTAAAACGGTCTTAAAATATTAATCCAGTAAAATCTATGAGAATGTTGTTATCGATGTACAAATTTACCAAGATAATTGTGTAATCTCTGTTCCTGTAATTTTTTTGATTTGTTTATTGTCTTTTATAGTGCCTAATAAATAAATAAAATTATGACACATCTGCCTACTTCTCTGTTCTCCAAGATCGTATTTATTCATTACCCATAAGTAGTTATTATTCTTGCAAAATGAATCGATTCGGACCGAACTGAACTTTGAATCCCATATGTTCATTCACTATGCCAACATGGCGTCAATATAATAATGAGATAATGAAACTCATGCCTACTTATTAAGCGTCTTTGAAGTGTCAAAAGGGCTGAGTTATTGTATCACCCCTAATTAAAATACCAAACAAAACACTGACAACGTGTATTTCAACCAAAACACTTATTTCATAAGCGTTGAAAAAGTATGAACACAATACATAATATAATTTGCAGCTTATTATGTTTAATTTGCATGAATGCTATTTACGCCATTCATTTGTTACAAATAATGAGAGTAATTAGTTATTGTTGTATCGCCATATGCCGGGCATATGTCATGTGAGCCAATGAGTGCCGAAATTGGCAAAATGGAACGATCATGGATTTTTTGTGTAGGATTCGGTCGGTAATACGTTTTGTGTACAGAACTGAATTGGTTTTTGTAATACCTAGGTAAATATAGGAATGTAGTGGGTAAACAGTGGTTTACACTTTACACTAAAATAATATAAGAACTCGCTATCTACTCGTTTCAAAACATTTTTACTCTAATCAATCGGTAAAAGTCATCATCCTCCTAGCGTTATCCCAGTACAGGTGCATCCTGAAGGATGCCTGGGGTCCGCTACCTAATCCCAAGATTTGGCGTAGGCACTAGTTTTTACGAAAGCGACTGCCATCTGACCTTCCAACCCCGAGGGGAAACTAGACCTTATTGGGATTAGGCTTTGTCAAGTGAATGGGCAACTTGACTGTTAGAAGTTCTCAAGCCGCCCGAAGGCCTCCAACTTGGCTTAACGACTGCTGCCATAGACAGCAACCGTGATCAACGGCTTAACGTGCCTTCCAAAGCACGGGAGCGCTTCAGTTAGTAACCACTCAAAGCGGTCACCCATCCAAGTCCTGACCGCTGCCCACGTTGCTTAAACTTAGATACCGCAAGCGGTACGCAGGCGCCGCTGGGCCACGAGCGCTCCTCGCTGAATCGGTAAAAGTGTTGCAAACTAATTAATGTCCTGCGAGGGACTTAGTAATCACTGATTACTTACATGATATGCCAAAGTCACGTATGATTATCCTAATTCTAATGTTTAGTGTGAAAAATGACATTTAGATCAATATTACACAAATCAACCTAGTCCCAAACTAAGCAAAACTTGTACTATGGGTACTAAGCGACGATTTATATCCTTGTAGGGACACAAGTTGCTTACAAGGCATTCGCGGCCGCGATACTAGTAACTTAGTAAGCAACGCGAGCGCCCGGTCAGTGGTTCGGTGCTTCGCCCGCCACTGTACCCGATCACTCGCTTTGAATAAAGTATTTACATTACGCGCTAACTTTTACTCTACGGTCACCACCACTACGCCCTTGGGAAGTTACGGTCTTACACCGTACATTGGTGACCCACGTGATCAACGGTACAGTGGCGGGCGAAGGACTGACCGGGCGCTCGCGTTGCTTACTAGTATCGCGGCCGCGAATGCCTAGTAAGCAACTTGTGTCCCTACATACTTATATAGATAAATAGATAATTAAATACATAGAAAACATCCAAGACCCGAGAACAAACAACATCAACATTTAGATCAATATTACGTACCTAAATTGTATAACAATACGTCATATATGGTGCAGCAGCATATATTTTTATAAGGAAATTTTTAGAGAATCCTTTCTCAAAATACAGCTTCCGAACACAATGCTCCTTTAACCTTTTAAACATGAAGATTTTATAAGAAATTCCAGCTCCTAACCGAGAAAAACATGATTGACATTTCCTCTAGCTCGCTCGAGCTCTAAAGGATATTTGGAAGAATGGCCGAGCAGGGCTGCCACTGTAGCCGGGTAAGATACACGAATTTGAATCTGTTGGACGGGTTCGAAACACAGCTTGTACCACTTGGGTTCCTCAAAACAAAAACCTTTTTTTATATAGGTATAAACGGGAAACCAACCGAGTACAAGTTAAAAATTCATATTTTAAAAGTTTATATTTATTTGGGCTTACGTTTACCCCTGTTACAGGTAAACACGCCATTTTTAATTGTGTATCATCCATGTGCATTTGTGCAACTTATGTACGCAATTTATCACATTTATTGTTAATTAACATTAGCCTAAAGCTATCAATACAGCAACGTGTTTGTGATTATTGTGGCTTTCGTCTATAAGCAGAAGCTGAATACGTACTCTCAGTTTACCATTAGGTAGATTTGTGCAAAAAATAGCACACCATAGTGAGGTTCCAGGCTTCTAGCATATTATTTATTTATTAAAACAAGGACACCAATTACACATGTTCAGATGATTCGATTGAATTGATTATGTATCTTTAGCTCTCAGTACCAAAACCAGAACTTAAACAAAATAAACGAAAGAGTTGGCGTCGTGTCGTTTCAAGAAGGCTGGCGTAGGAGAGAGAGAAATAAAAAATACTCCACCAACAAGAGGGTAACTTGATGATGATGATGAAGCTCCCAGTACAAGGAATCCTTAAGTTAATAAACGGTTGGCAACGCGTCTGATCTTCTGGACATGTACTTAATCTATAGGCTGTTTACCATCAAGGCAGGCCGTAAACTTGTAAGTTGTAAGTAACTTATTATTAACTAGCTTTTGCCCGCGACTTCGTCTGCGTAGAACTCGGTCATCACGTTAGAATGTTATTTCATTCTTCTATTTCTTGCGCTTACCTAGTTATCTCTCTTCCATTCTATAACTTAAACCCCGTTAAGGGACGATTTCCGGGATAAAAGTATCCTATGTCCTTCCCTAGGACTCAAACTATATCCATACCAAATATCATCTAAATCGGTTGAGCATTTTAAGGGGAAACAGGCAGACAGAGTTACTTTCGCATTTATAACCCGCCCCGGTTTCGCACGGGTAGTCCAGTTTTAAATTTATTTAGCTAAGCTGTCTCGCCAAACATTGCGCACGCCGGCTCAATGTGCCCACATGAAACATATGACAGAGGAGTATATATAAATTATCAGGGAAGTAGATGAAAACGCGCGCGAGCGAAGCGAGCGCGAAATTTTTCGGATATTCTGATACGGGTTTGGAAAATACTTCATATGCATCAAGTAATGAAGATGAAAACGCGAGCGTAGCGAGCGCAAAATGAAAAAAAGAACATTGTGATGCAGGTGCGGAAAATACTTCATACACATCAAGTAATGAATACGCGAGCGCAGCGAGCGCGAAATTTTTCGAACATTCTGATGCAGGTGCCGAAAAGACTTCATACGCATCAACCACAATGTAGATGAAAACGCGAGCGTACGGCGCGCGAAAATTTTCGAACATTATGATGTAGGTGCGGAAAATACTTCATACTCATCGAGTAATGTGTATGAAAACGCGAGCGTAGTGAGCGCGAAATGTTTCGAACATTATGATGCAGGTGCGGAAAATACTTCATACGCATCAACTATAATGTAGATGAAAACGCGAGTGTAGGGCGCGCAAAAATTATCGAACATTATGATGTAGATGCGGAAAATACTCATTAAGTAATGTAGAAGAAAACGCGAGCGCAGCGAGCGCGAAATTTTTCGAACATTATGATGCCGGTGCGCAAAATAATTCATACGCATCAAGTCATGCAGATGAAAACGCGAGCGTAGCGAACGCGAAATTTTTACGAACATTATGATGCAGGTGCGGAAAAGACTTCAAATGCATTAAGTAATGCAGATGAAAAAGCGAGCGTAGCGCGCGCTAAAGTTTTTGAACATTATGATACAGGTGCGGAAAATACTTTATACTCATGAAGTTGTGCATATGAAAACGCGAGCGCAGCGAGCGCGAAATTTTTCGAACACTATGATGCAGTTACGGAAAATACTTCCTACGCGTCAAGTAATGTAGATAAAAAAGCGAGTGCGAAATGATTCGAACATTATGATGCAGGTACGGAAAATACTTCATACGCATCAAGCAATGTAGATGAAAACGCGAGCGCAGCGAGCGCGAAATATTGAACAAAAAAAAATTGTTGACCTATCAAATGGCTTTGTAAAGAGGTGGTTGAATAGATATTTTTTGTTCATAAATTAGTGGAATACCTTTCAAAGTTCAAAGTGTTTTATTGTAAAACATAGTTATAACTGAATACCTACTTTGGTCTGTTCTTTCACTTTCGAAGATGGAGTAGAGGCCTAGGTTGATAGCGCACCCACCCTGGTTGCTTCTAAGAGGTATGTGATTTTCTGAGAATTGTTTTTTTTGCTTCCTATCCGCCTATAACTTTCGAATTTGGTCATACTTGATGTTTATTGTTACGTAGGTATATTTTACTAACGAATATCAATATACCCTAAATTTATGTCTGTTATAATACGTGCTGAACGTATTTTATACATTTTGCTGACGGAAAATGCAACTAATCGGCACCTCGAAGAACCTCAATGACACCCATATCGATTATTAGTAAATGTCCGCCATCTTCGATTTGAAAATGGATATCATTCTTGTATTGAGCACCTCAAAAAACAATATTTTATACAAAAATGAGCATGCCTAATATATAGATACATGTCGCAAGTGCTACCATGCAACCGAGAGCCCGCCGCTCTGCGTAGGTACCCTCCATCGAAAACAAAAAAAAACTGAGGTTTCGTAGTAAGGTTTGTGAATATTGATAGCGACTGACTGACCAACATAATTAGATCTCTCATTTCAAACAGTTAATATGGTTTAAGGGACTTTTGTATTTTTGTCTTTAGCCTTGAGAGGCAGAGGTATTGTTATTTCACCCCCCATTTTTTCAAATACTATCTGTTTATTATACAATGTTTGAATGGGGTTCTATTTACTTTGCGTCCATGTATATACTTACCAATTTTCAAGCCTGTAAATCATGAACTAAAAGACTTCTCATACAAAGTTTAACCCCTCTTTTCACCCCCTTTCATCCCTAACCTATATGATTTTTATAGCCTATAACCTGGCCGAAGATCCAATAAACATATTAGTGAAGGCTGTATTAAAATCCATTCGCTAGTTTTCGCGTGATAGTTAGACAAATAAACAGACAGACAAACAGACAAACAGACACGAATTCTAAAAACAGTTGAAACGTGTTCTGTTGTCGATTCTTAGACCCCTCCATCGATTTTTTTACTAATATCTTCAATGTACAGATTTTCGACCCTCTTCTGCTTTATTATATGTATATAGATCTCTACAAAAATGTTATCGCATGATTTTCCACATCTCTGGCACACCCCTACACTGCATGAGTTGCAACACGGTGATATTGATACAAGCGTTACAATGATTGATAGTGCGCCTGAATGGAGCCTTGTCTGGAGGCTTACGGCCGATTTGTTAGGATATTACGTTTTTATCAAACTTCAGATAGGAGTTTTTATGGCTATTGGAGGTGTGATGGTGTTTTCATTTTCACGATGCATTTTCTGGTGGAAAACTTAGTTTACAGTTCGAAGTATTTTTTTCGCTTAAGGTAAGTATAAGTACGGCCAACCAATTTGATTTCTGGGCCACTTCGTACCTTGTCACAGTGACATTGATATAAGATCGGCTTTCATATTGATTTTCGCTGTGACAAGGTACGAATGGCCTACATGGCCACATAATTTCTTTATTAATAGGAGTCTGTATGCAGAGGGATTACTATTGTAGAATAATGGCATTGTTATTTTATGTTATATGTACAGTCAAGGGCACCAATATGTATGCACTTTTTCACCTTATCCCGTTGAAATAAGGTCAAAAAATATATACATATTTATTATGCCCTCGACTGTACCTACTTAATATTTGTCTATATTTGCGAACCTTGGAATACGTATAAAATTAATTCAAATTCAAAATGAAAAGACAAAATAGAGACTTGAATTGCAGTAATCGAACTTACTATGGCTGCAATACAAAAACAACACAAGACGCTATTAGCTTTATAGCGACCTACGTTGTTTACGTACTGAGCGGTACAATGATTAGTCACAATTCTCAGCCTAGAGCTTACACACTAAAAATGAAAAAGTCGTAAAAGTGTGCTTGGAAATCGAAGGTTCTTATGTCCTTTTATAATTGTAAGGGAGCTACTGAGGAAGCTATGCATGTGCTAACGCAATACTCGGGGAAAGCCTATTGCCTCGTACGCTATTGGCAAACTTGCAAATATCACAGAGAATATAAAGGTACAGAAAAGTTGAAAGTAGGTAGGATACATTTAAACTCAGTGCTTTCATGACATAAGATAAAATACATTATTTGACAAGCTATTTCACAAGTACATATCTTATATCTTTAAACGAGCAATTCTTGTATCTTTATTTATTTATATATTTATTTCGGGGATCTCGGAAACGGCTCTAACGATTTTGATGAAATTTGGTATGTGGGGGTTTTCGGGGACTAGCAATCGATCTAGCTAGGTCTCATGCCCGGGAAAACGCCGAGCATAGCTCGGTCGACAGATATTGAATATGTAAGCACATTTGCATGTATGACACAGAAAAACATTAACAAATAAACAAAATCACACATTTATTCTACAAACAGGTACACCACAAGGGCATTTTTACATGTCGGAACAATCATTTACAATTTAAGAACATTTTGACAATAAGAATCATATTAATTTCAAAGCTACAAAATTAGTTAGGGTACGTTAATTGCTATAAACAAAATACTCCATTCGTACTTTATCTAGACAGTCAGGCTACGTTTGCTGTGCAAATATTGAATGTCCACTCCAAATAGTCCAAATAACACCAGGCCCCTGTACCACAAAATTTTACGAGTCTACAAGTTGACAAAATTGTACAATTTTCCGTAGAAAAAGCTGACAAGTTTGTTGAATTGTACGCTTGTAAAGTTTTGTGGTACAGGCCCCAGCTCCCTTCGCATCCGGACTACTTAGTATTGACGCTATTTAACAAACGGTACACCACAATTGTACAAAATACCGCACAGTTATTCTTGAACACTGTTACTTCCGTCAAATCGTCTATTTTTTTGGGAACTGAGTCAATTTCCTCACACATCAAATAGGTATAGTCGCGTCATGAATATGTTGAGCATACTTAGAACCGTGTCACATCGAAATCAAAGACTGAAATGTCATAAGTATTTGGTACCTAAACGGAGGAGCCGTAAATATTGAAAATTTTGAAAAGATATTCTTTTATAAATCTTCTTGTGCTACTGTCAACTCACTCATATTTTTTAAATTAAATTAAGATAAATTTGTCATAATCGCAGAACAGACACAGAGATAATATGCAATGACAGACAATACAAGTCAGCACTCTTTTGCGTGAATGTCATAACAGTCTGTTTTATATTCTTAAATAAGTAAATCTTGCTACGAAAGCAAAATATACCCAAGGCAGGCCCGAGTAGTCCGGAAGTAGCCTTATTCTCATGCCGAGGAGTTTCATTAAGTAAAGTATCACTTTACGCCCGGCGGCTAACTTCACCATAAACCCACAATAGCCATTAAGATAACGGTAATACGGGACAAAACACTACATTAAAATAATCACTCATACAACCGTATGTGGGCGAATTAGCTTATAATCTCTACTTATCTCACCATTCGTAACAGAAACAGACTTGTTTGGTAAATATTTTAAACTAAAACAAACATTAAGTATTAAAACATACTTCCAAAAAGTCGTAAATGACATACAATTGTTATGATAAACACGCCTTTTTTAAATTTGAGGTGAAAAGATAACGGCTATCTAAATGACGTCTTAATATACTCGAGCTTAATTATTTATCGTAAACATTTTGTTGGTTTACCGTTCTCGTGCAGTAAGTATACTCTTACCGGTAATTTTGTACAATAAAGCTGATCCGTCAAATGATAGCTGTTTTTTTGTGGCTTATCATTTTTATCGCTTGGTCAGACAATAGAATTACGCCTACTTAGAATTTCGGTTGTTGCGTATAAGCAGTTAAGTTACTGTGTCAGTGATGTAAAGCCTTGTACAGTCGGCTCACGAAAATTTTGAGCACATTAGTACTTTTTCAAATACCGTTACTACATAAACTAATTGTTATGTTGTATGTATTGTATGTTGTTGTTGTTGTTGTTAATAGGAGGCATTTATCAAAATTGCTTTTACGAGGCATACATGGTTTAGTCACAAGCACGTCACAAGTCTTCTGTTTTCTATATCCATTATCCATATTAGTCATCATCGTCCTCCTAGCGTTATCCCAGTACAGTTAGTGGAGGATGCACCTGAAAGATTCCCGGGGTCCGCTACTTAATCATAAGATTTGCTGCAGGCACTAGTTTTACTAGTTTTTTTAAGCGACTACGACTGCCATCTGATCTTCCAACCCAAGAGAAAACTAGACCTTATTGGGATTAGGTTTGTCAGGTGAGAAGGCAACTTGACTGATAGAAGCTCTCAAGCCTGTGAAGTTCCGAGCTCGGGAGTGCTCAGTTCATAACCACTCAAAGCGGTCACCCACCAAAAGATGACCTGGGCCGACGTTGCTTAACCTCACATACCGCACGCGGTACGCGTGCGGCTCTGGGCCGCGAACGCTCTTAACTCACTTCAATTAGGCAATAAAATATGTTTAAAATGATAAACATTGTGACACAAACCGCAAAGATCGTAAAATTGGAGATTTTTGTTTGCTAGGTGATACTTTTCTCACTGAGTCATGATTCTTGTTAACCAATCTTAATAGTTTATCTGCGAATGGACGTGGGTCTCAAAACCACGTTTCATTTTTCTGAGTATTGATAATGACTAGTGTTTTAATTTTTAAATCATTGTTTACAAGTAGGTATAGCGTTTAGGATTCCAACTGCAAAATGCCATAACAATCTTGACTATTTTTAAAATATAATTTCTGAAACAAAACTGAAAAAGTTTATCAATTCAAATAGTACCAAAATATTAAATATGAAGCTGGAATTGAAGAAACTGTACCCTGTTTTTTAGGAGAAGAAACTGTATAAATAAAGCTGCATGCAGAGATTAACTAGGTACAGGCTACTTACCTAAATCAAAATCAGTTTAATAATTAGGTAAATTACGTAACATTGTGTGGTATATCGACTCATAAGAGTCATAAGGCATTGTGCCGGGCTCTCCCCTGTAGTGCAATGTGGGGTGTTCCCATAGTGTAAAAGAAAGGTATGTATGGCCGTCAAGATCCCAGTACCATATATATCACCCTTCTTCCAACGGGGCCGCTGAAATGCTGTGAAAACAGTTAAACGAGTTGTTAAGAAGGCTGTCAGACAGGGTACTGGGATCTTGGCGGCCATACATACCTTTCCTTTACACTATAGGAACACCCCACATTGCACTACAGGGGAGAGCCCGGCACAATGCCTTTTGAGTCGCAAACTGCGGACGGGTCTTGACGTTTTAAATCCTGATAGGCAAATCAAGGTTATGTCTGCACAGAGAAAGATGGTCGAACAAGCGGGCGGTTGTCAGAGGTCTGTAGATGTTGGTGAGCCTGTGTGGTTTAGGCAGTATAATTCTGAAGACAAGTGGGTGTCTGGGGTAGTTGCGGACCACCTTGGAGTTACTGATTACGCGATTACATCGGGTAGTGGCGATGTAGCTCATAGGCATATTGACCAGCTAACACCGACGAAATTAAGCTTATTATCTTGTCCCTCCAACGTCAAACCTCCTACGCTGGAGCCACAGTCGTTGCCCTCGCAGGATAGTGCCTTTACCTCAAGATGATGTTGTGCAGTTGCCTGCTCAGACTGCGATCTATTCTGCGCCCGCAGGGGATAGTATTGGGGGAAGTGGGGTTGAACAAAGTTTAGAAATGTCACCCGTGTTGAACCGTCCTGAGCCACGTAGTACGAGGAACAAGAATCCTATGTATAAGTGTTGAGTTTAAGTTCTACCATTGGTTTATTTATTTTGTTGTTTTAGTGGTGAGGATTGTGGTATATTGACTCTTTAGGTATATGTGTTGTGTAAATGTCAGTTCGTTATATGTCTGATATCAACTCCCTAGTTTAATTTATATTACAGTGTAGGTACTTCAATATTTGAATATTCAGTAGTACCTTTTTCAACATCAATATCTAGAAATCCTCTCGTGCAGGTAATTAGGTACAGTCAAGGGCACCAATATGTATACACTTTTTCACCTTATTCCATTGAAATAAGGTCCAAAAGTGAATACATATTTATGCCCTTGACTGTACACACATTGATAACAATACTCCTTAATGTCACATGTTGTGCATGTACTCATATAAAATACTGTGTATTTAATTTCACCTTTACAATACGCAATATAACATGTTGAATAAAACATACAACGACATATGCATAGCGTATCTAAAAATATTACAAACACACCATTAATAACCCCTTTGAGCCAAAAAACTTGAATCCAAACCGAAACAATACAAATCACACCATCAACTATTTTTAAACGGATGTCCAAACAAAAAATCTATTCAGCGAAATTCACCACAGAACCAATATAAATTAGCCACGCATATTGCAATAAAAAGGCATAACTCAAAGAAGGGCGTATCCGCGCTTCAGGCCAAAGTGAACATACGACTTTTTTTTAGAAAACAATAACAATAGCGCCCGACATAGAGCGAGACATGGGTCTCACCGCAAGATATTGAATCAGAGATCCGTGACTAATGGTGCGTGATATAGTCTGACATCTAAGCTAACAACTCAATCAAAACCAAACCTTGTACACTGACTAGAAGGTTCAAAATAGAACGGCAAAATATCGTGGTTAGCGGCGAAGTTAATCGGCTACTACACACATTCTTGCGGTTTCGATACCGGACAAGTGGGATATAAAAACCCTTTAGGATTAAGTATACATACTCGTAGATCTGTTGTGAGTTTGACACGCCGAGGTTAAGTGATTTTTCGACGTTGATAAACAAAAGAATGTGCGCCTAATTTAATTCGTGGTAAACGAGTCAATCATTTCATTGTATTTTAATGCGTGTCAAAAGACGCGCCAAATGTGCTAAAAACTGCTGGCACGCCAACAGTTGTAGAGCTTGTATCAATTAGACAAAGAATTAAATTGAACGATGAGAAGTTTATCACGAGGTATAGTTTCTTCTCCTAAAAAAACAGGCCAAGTGCGTGTCGGACTTCCCACATTTGGGGTTCCGCACCAAACGGAAAACTAAGTTGGTTTTAACAGAAAGGATTAAGGAAATTTTAATTAAAAAATCTGATTTATATATTAGTATTTGTTGGTAAAATAAACGTAATAATAAACATTATCACCAAATTTCAAGTTGATAGGTCTATGGGAAGTTAAAAAACATCTTCGAAACAAAATTTTGTGACAGATGAGCGGCGTGAGTGACAGCAATATGGTTTCGTTTGAACCCTTCGGGTACGGAACCCTAAAAATGGGATTTCTACTACCTAGGGACCTTTGAGGATGTCAGTTTGTAAAAGCGTAAATTTAAGATTATATGGGTATATTTTACACTCACATTATCAGCATGTACAATATATTCACCAACAGTGGTTACAAAAATGCTCCAGTTCAAATTATGCAAGCACTTAATTATAATTTTATTTGTCACTAATCAAACCCTTCAACGAGCCATCATATTCCAAGGCAGTAAATTACGTACCTAATATTCAAGAACACATATTATTTAGGTCAAACCAAAAGGCGTAATTGAAACGTAAACTCATTATATTAACGTCACTATTTCTCTACGAACGGATGCATAACAAAGACTAGTATCAAAGTCACTTGAGCATTATTCCACCAATTTCATATTCAAATTTGGAACAGGTTACTTAGGTCAAACAAAAAAGGCGTAATTTAAACGTTAACTCGTTGTACTTACGTCATTTTTTTACTAAAAATGAGTATCAGTTAAGCCTTTGTTCCACCAATTTCATATTCAAATTTAGAACTCATAACGCATACCTGTCATCTCTCATGATTCATGATGAATTTGAAAATAAAACTGAACGTATTATTAATATTTCAAAGGCGATTTATTGTATTTGTTAAGTAATAAATAATATTGGGCCTTGTTAGCGTTACTGGGGACCTAAAAATAATTATGGAGTAAAAATTTTCGCCTGCGGAGACCTCCCGTAGGCGAGGTTGGATTTGGTTATTTATGGGGCAGCTAATAAGGTTGCCTGCAGTTTTTGCAATATTAATGCATATCATGTCACAGAAACGGTAGTTGGTTACCTATATTATTCAAATAAAAACACATTAATTGTAATGAGAAAAATAAACCCTTTTGGTATTGATACATTCAAGCACAAGCAAGCGTCCATAGGCTAGACGCTTATACCATCAGGTAGGTACACTTGTTTGCCACCGACGTTGTATAAAAATCATTCAATCTTGCAGAAAGCATCAGCATTTTTAATCACAATTTGACACGTTTTCTTTTTTAGAACAAGGCGAAGACAAAAAGTCTCAAAATACCCTCTGCCTCCTTATTTTAACAGATTAAAAAATAATAGTGCTAGTGTTCAGTTCAAGATAGCGATAAAATGCCATAAAATTTCCAGTGACAAAATGTATGAACACAAATGAACATAAGTAGGTACCTAGATTAGAAAGTAGTAGACTGTATCAATATGTCTATTTTTGCAACATTGAATTAAATATATTTCATTTCGCCTGTCTGTTGAAAAGTTCATAATAGGTATCTAAAACAATAAGAAGGCATATTTTCCCTCATCCTCTAAGTCCGAAGATTCCCGACGACATAATATCTACACATAAAAAAATAATTAATAGTAAGGAAATTTGATAAAAAGTGTAGTCATTGATCTTGATCGTATTTTGTGCGAAAGTTTTCACTTTCCTTCAAACTTTAATACCTACATTAAAGTTAACAAAATCACGATTAGATTAAAACGTCTTAGTTATTCAGCCATTATAATAATGAAATTCACAATAGTATTCTAATCACGTCACAATTAAATTTTTTATCTGTTATTTTTAACATTCGAGCCGGTTTAGTTTACCCAACATTATGGGTAACATATTTTTTTATACTCTGGCCACTGGTTCATCGATGACATTTCGGTGACAACGGCCGGTGACAAATAATCGGTTCCTTATACGCGATGAGGGACAGAAGATATGTCATTTTTTCTCGCTCCCACGTGTGTTATTGTCTATGCTTACATCTCCTTCACACACCTTTGTATGTGTGTATCACCAGTTCCATCTTATACTTGTTCCATGCTTCAAAACGAGACATTTGGGACTCGTGCTGCCATCTAGCGGCTTAACCTGGAACTACGTGCACGTCACGTAAGATAGCGAGCTACGAAATATTGGAGTGAGTTGGATTAAGATGCTGCGTATGAAATGGAGCAAGCAATTCGAGTTTGAATTAATCGTGAAAATTATCATTAATTTCTGATAAGTCATTATCGTTAATTGTGATCGTAAATGTTGACTATTTCCTTGATTATGCCTGTATGCCGCAGCTCAACCAGTTATCACCAGTTTTAAAAATATTTTTCATATTTTGAGTCAAAAACTTTATTAGGTAAAATAGGTACCTACTTGCATGCTCTAGAACATTGCAAGTAGGTACAAAAAAAACTGGTAAAAATGTAACTTTACTACTTTTATTCATATTTATGAGCAATACTTGAAGAAATAACATCAATTTGGAACGAATAAGAAATACGACGTGGATAAAACAATAAAATTATACACGAACTCACTAAATATTTGATTTCACCAAATTAACATGATATCCAATGTATAATGTATCCATCCCTATTATCCAGGGGTCGACAACTTTGAAACTCAAAGTTATTATTAAATTAACTTAAATAGCACCAAAGTGACCCTAAGAATAATTTACCAGGGTCCCACTCCTTAATGAAGAATAGTGCCCTCTAGACAGCCGTTTGAACTGAACTTGCACCATTAAGACATTAGTAACTTGCTTCAACGTCATAAGCTAGCTATTAGCTTCATTTAATAAAAACGGGTTATTTTCCTCTGACCGGTGCGGTTCCGTAGACAAAAAAACACCGCTGATAAGAGAATTGTGATGTCCCTGGTGTCATATCTATGCCTTTAAAAAACAGAATGACAGATGGAATCGCGGCCCTATGGAACAATTGTGCATAATCGGGAGACTTGTGTAACTTATTAGGTAATATACGAAGTGATGAAATGCATTCAAAATCCTCCCAAATATTTTTCCAAATTTTGTGTAAAAATGTAATTGACAACTCGTGCAAACTCTCGCTCTTCTAAGAATAGGTAGGTATTATAACGCCCACTAAACTATTATGTCATATTATGTCAAAATTAATTTATTCTTCAATTTAAGCGCATGCGCACGATTGCACGCGCCTATGAATGCCAAAAAACTACCACCGGTTCGTAAAATAAACGTCTTCCTCTAAGAAGATCCAGTGTGAGAAACTCGGCGAGGTGTCATTTTATCAAAACAATAGAGGTATACAAGTAGTACATACAAACAAAACAATATCACAATTCTACAAAATTGAGTTGCTACAGTAGAACACATTTTAGTTAGAATTATTCCGTTTTAGATTAATCGTGTAGGACGCCTATTAGGACGTTATATTTTTCCAAAAAATATTCTGAATTTCCAAAGTTCGGTCTGACTTTTAACGGGTCTGTTTAATAAAACCCGGCTTAGGTTTGCATGATTTACCATCAACTGCTCAACATTTGCCGTAACTTATTCTAAGTCGGGTTTTAACACTAACTGAAGATGAGTATGTAACATGGAACCCTAAAAGGAATTGCAGTCAGGGGATATTTTTAAATGCACAATTTCGCTACAAGACTTTTATAACAATGTGCTAGGAATGCTAGGGATAAAATAAGCAATTGTAAAGAAGATGAAAGAGTAAAAAAATATTTCTTTTGTGTACAAGCTAGCAAGTTACACAAATCGACCTAGTACCAAACTAACCGAAGCTTATGCTATGGCACTAGGCCACGATATACATAATAAGTAGATACATATTTGAATACACAGAAAAAAACACTCAGAAATAATATTCATGCTCATCACAATGCTCTGACCGCGGGATTAGACCCTGGGACTACCATCTTCGTAGGCAGGGTCACTACCAACTAGACTAAAGTGGTAGCCAAGGAGAAGTTGAACCAAAAAGTTTAACCTAAATTAATATACTTGAATTACGTCAGATTCATACAGGATCTGTGAAGTAAATGATTCTACTTCTTTTTCTTCTTCCTGACCATTATACGTATTATTCCCACCTTTATTTGGGGCAGGCCCTCCTAATACCAGTGCGCCACTAAATGCGGTTGGGTGACATATCTTTATCGACGTTTGCTGCTCTCATATCGCTGGTAACTCTGAAGTAAATGTTTATAACCAAAAAATTACATAGTGACAATCAGGTGCTAGGATAAACCCACAACACTTTCTTCAATTTTAATTCAATTTCTTAATTATTAATTAGATCATTAGTAACCATGGGGGCTATTCATAAATTACGTCATTTCAAATTGGGGGGGGGGGTCATAACATTGGATGATGGTAGCATGACGTAGGAGGGGAGGGGGGTCAATCCCAAGATGACATCATCTCTCACATCTTTAAAAAGTGTTTTAATGAGTAAAAAAGGAATGAATATCGTGTTTCTATAAACTGTTAGTGCTATAAAAAATTACCTACTAAACTTGAATCAACAATAAATTGTTATAATAAATAAATAGCTAATGAAATTGGCTGGAGGCTCTGATCAAGAACCACATGATTCCAGGCCCGATTAGATTCAGAACTTGGAGGTGTGGGTGAAGTCCCCATGGGAAAACACTAAAAACCTGTGGGTTGACGGCGAAAAAAACACAACAAAACAATGTTTTTGTTTACTTGACTTGTTTTCGAGTCACCGGTCGACATGAGGTTAATAAAAATTGATATTTGATATTTAGAGTTGAATCTTAAGTTGTTGTTTTGTTGATTGTTTTAACTTTAAAGAAATAATAATAACTAAATCATTTTAAATAGTTTTTTATTGAAAAATTAGCTAAGAACGCATTTTTTAGAAATGACATCATTTTATTTGATAGGGGGGGGGGTCATTTGAATTATGATGGTTGGATGATTTTAGGGGGGGGGGGGGGTCAAAAATCGTCAAAAATAGATGACGTAATTTATGAATAGCCCCATGTCGCGTGTCTCATAGCTCCTAGACCTCATAATTAAAACGAAACATTATTTCTCATTCAACGATTAAAATGTCGAAACAAACAATTACAAACTTATCAGTTGTCGTAACCGCTATCTCCAAACGGAGCCAGCTAATAAATCAGACTTATCAGTAATGTTACAAAATAATTAAGGGAATAATTATACTGGTTTTGCTTATATCGTGTGATAAAAGTTTGTCAGCGATGTTAATGAGGCGTTTGATGTCGGAATCACGTTAACGAGTAAGTCGTTGTAAAAAACCTACTTAGACCGGGTTTAAAGATCCGTTAGATCAAATGCCAGATATTTTTTTTGTATATTGCGTGTCATCGTCATCGACGAAGGCGCGCCCCTCCACAGCCCACAATCCGTACAATTGTGCAGAGATTGGTACCTGGGCCATTTTTTTGGCGATGTAGTCTTTTTTTTAGAATTTCATGAAAATTGGTAGTTTGGAAGGGCTCCTGATTCTGAACAATATAGACACGATTTCCTACAGTGTCCAACAATTTTTTTCCATTGAGTGACAAAACGTATGGGATTTTCGTAACTCGGTGAATAAAATGTAAGGGAAAAAATTTTTTTTCGGCGCTATATTGTATTTTTTTTTCACTTGTACAGAATCAGGAGCTGTTCCAACCTACCAAATTTCATCAATTCCCCCCCCCTATAAGATTCGCTGTGGAGGGGCGCGTCGTCATGGGTGACAAGCACTATTAACTCAGTAGATTTTTTGACATTCTTTATAAAACTGAGCCTTATAGTGTACGATACAGGAACTAAGAAATAGTACTTATTTGAAAATATGCACTTTCCGGTGTAGTCGTTTTAATTTTTTTTATTAGCTTATTTTGGGTTTCCTGACTCATAAACCACGTACGTACCTACTATTGATTCTGACTCTAGATACAGACATAAAAATATCATCCGTTTTTCGGAGGTATTCAAATTAAACTCAAAATCTTTTAGTTACCTGGAAGAGATCACTTAGAGGGATAAGTTCGCCTTTGTACTTTTTATTTTATAATTGTGCTTTTTGTAAATGTTTTTCTAATGTACAATAAAGTGTCATACTTACATAATACATACATACATAAAGTATGACAAAAGGCTTGCATAACCTAAGATTATGGAAATTCAAATTTAGTTTTCTGTGTAAGTATTTCATTTATGACTTTCATTCCGTTTCAGCCACAAAATAACAGTACTCTTTCCTACTCTATTTTTATTGCAGAGACGGTGTCAGATTGACTGGACTTTATTAGCTCAGATACTTATATTATATATCTTCAGCTAAGTATAGTGTCCCCACATGTACAGTTATATAAACATGTTCTGTAATAAGAAGCTTACGGGTCTAATTTAGGGCCCATTGAGTCCACTCCGGCCCTCGGCACTTGATCATGCCGGTCCCATTTCAAAGGCTTGAAGGAGGACATCCGATACCCACTTGGCCGCCATCTTAGAAATTAAGGGATGTTTTCGTAACGACTATTTCGGATTTGCGATAGGGTCGCTTTGGTACGTAATATTGCTTGTTACATCATATCGATATGAAGAAAAATGACGATGACATTAAAGAAAGAGATGTAGTTATTCGGATTCCTATGTACATGTTACTCGTGATCCAAAAGAGCATTTCTTAAAAAACATTATTTTTAAAACCTACATTTTACTGAGACGTTTTATGCAACCTTTATGTTATTTCTAATTAGACACACGAGCTCTTTCCATCGCAATAGGAGAAAAGTGTCCCGTAAACTCCAGGATACACTTTTACAAACTATCCTTTATGGTACCGCCGTACAAAGTAAACAAAAAATGTTAACACAATAGAAAGAAAGAAGAGATTTTTTTCCCCAATAAAGAAAATAAAATAAAATAAGTGTGCAATGAAGAGTAGGTAGTAAGTATTTGCATTGTATTATATTTTTAGGTGATGCTCAAAAACAGTCTTGACAAAAAAAATATTATATAATCTGCTAAGAAATACAGATGTTTATTGGGTATCTATAGCTTTTCGTTCATCAATGATTCTGAGCTCAATACCAGGAACGTCACATTTGGAATCTCGAATCGGATCCTGGAGTTGGATTCCAGATCATTTTTTTTTTACAATGACGGTGGCAAACTATCGTACAGTCCAACTGATGGCAAGCGGACACCACAGCCTATAAATGCTCGCAACTCCAACGGAGTCAGTTGCGCTTTGCCGACCTTTATACAATTTGAGGATTCACTGTGTTGACAGAAGAGGGGACAAATTTAGGTCCCTCGCTCTCTACACAGTGCATCTTCGAGAGCTCTGGCAACCTTGCTCACCTCCGTGACCACAACACTACATACTTGTATAGTAAATAATGTTATTATGGCTGCGGTCTTCTGCAAGGCGGAGGCATTTTGCTATGCCCTACCTCTCTTACGATACGATACTTATGTCACCAAATCGTCACTCCAAGTCACGTGACAGACTACCTAATTCATACCCAGTACGAACAGTAGAAGTGGCACAACAAAGCTGTAATAACGGCCCTAGTCCATTAAAGCGATTAGTCCACACGTGACGGCGGGTTAATCGCTGCGCTGTTTGAATTGCAACCTGCGGACATTTGCTTTGGTAATTAACTACAATGGGGGGTTTTGTGAAACTGCTGGGATTTTTAAACCTGACACTAAAAGAACATTATTCTACAGTGTATGCAGTGCTCCTCACACACTATAGCCGTAGTATTTAGGCTCATGTACAGTCGCGAATGAAAACGTTGACTAGTTTGCAAATACATTCATTTACGCGTTGCAAGCACATGTTACCTTTTTAACCTATGTAACAGACGAGGCTGCCGTTTTGAAAATTATGATACACTATTTTGACCGGCCATTGACGTTCTGTCAAGTTTGACAAACTTGATAGAACAGAGTGTTATTATCGTTGCTTCTTCCGTACTTTCTTATTTGGAAATATGACCGGGAAGATAATTCGCTGTCTAATATTGACAATAGGGATGTTGACTCAAAAAAAAATGTTACTTCAATAGAAAGCAGACATAAAATTATGCCAATTAGTGAAAATCTTATTCAAATATCTCAAAAAATAACGAAGCTACAACGGTTAGAATGTTCGTAGTTAGAGAGAGAAAGTGCTACTCGTTCAACAGTGACGTCACTGTTGACTAGCGCCATAGTAAATGACCATCGTTCAATACAAAGGTGCGTTTTGCGGAAAAGCGACAGAAAATACCCACTCTTAAAACTTTGAAGACATTTAATTACGTAATTATTTATTTATTTTTAAATTACTTTTTTCGCCATTTGATTGAGAATTTGAGCTTTTATGTAGAAAAATTGGATTTATTGATTTTCTTTTTGTCATCATCCCTATTATTTCGTTACTAAATTGAAGGGCAGTCAAATCAGCTGTAGAAACGGTGAGTTTGAATTCCAAGTAACACACATCCCGTCGAGTTGCGTCCTGGATAAATACAAGCGACTAATTACGTGATGAAGGAAAGTTTAACGCAGACGGCAGGAGTCTGGGTCTTACTAAGATAAAAGTGAGTTTGAGTGAGTTTTAAGTGAGATAAGTTGGTCTTCAGGCGACTTACTGACTTAGCGGGGCGGGATCGATATGTGTAATTTTTTTGTTTGACGTGAAAACTTACTGACGTCGCAAAGACTCCCACTTGACAGAATACTGTCATTATTACATTTGCGCAGTAGTAATATTATGCGCAGAAGCGGACCAGTAACTGCCTTCGCATCGTCCCGCTTCCGCGCATCCCGCGCCAGTCAGGAAGCACTCATTTAAATTAAATGTAGGGGCGCAGTAAACAGTAGTACTGAGTTGACTGACAGTTGACACTGACATTTGACAGTTTTCTCATATCGTACCGCCTCCGCACCGACAAATCAGGAAGTCGCCTTATGCTGTTAATTCAAGTCGTCGAAATCGTAACCTGCTATGATTATGTAAAGTGCCAAATTGAAGTAGGTACCTAGATCTAAGTTCCAGTTTTAGTATGGAAACTAACATTTAGGTCGATCTTACACACCCTCATAAACACTGTTTAATCAATCTTAAGATAAAGTAGTTAAAAAGCATACATATTTCCCGAAACAAGCTATTCTAGCAAGCTATACATTAGTGCAATGCGATGCCGCACCTCCAGAAGTTCAGAGCCATTGTGAATAAAAAAGCACTAAGTTGGACAGATAGTGGATAATATTAAATTAATATTAAATCCAAAGGATTTTAAAACATAAGTCTATTTTTTTCCGCTGATGTCATTTCAAACTGACATAAAAGTGAAAACCGTTAGTGAGGACGCAGAATTTATTAATGTTAACGAAGCTCTCGCCACTTCACTAAATCATATCTGACCGAGCGGCTAAAAAGTCGCTGCTACTCGGATCTTATTTTTAGTTTATGTTGGCCTTATGGAGTGTCAGTGACCTTTACCTATTTAATGGTTCATTTGTTTTGGGATTAAACTCTAATACATGTACATCTTCATTCTTTTACGAAATAATCTATAGGTACTGAATTTATAGACATAGCCCAAAGGATTAGTTAGCTAAAGTGGCAGTGGGCCGGTCACATCTGTTGCAGAACCGACAACCGTTGGGGTAGACGTGTTCTGGAGTGGAGACCACGGCTTGGCAAACGTAGTGAAGGACGCCCTCCAGCCAGGTGGAGCGATGACATACGCAAAGTGGCTGGCAGCGGTTGGAAACAAAAAAATCAAGACAGAGTTCAGTGGCATGCCATGGGAGAGGCCTATGTCCAGCAGTTGTCGAAAGTGGGCTGATGATGATGATGATGTACTGATTTTATAGAAATATATTTGGTTTTACTATTGCAACCCCATTCAATCTCAACTTTTATGAAAAGGCTGCTACTAGCCAAATCTATCAGAATTTACATTATAATTTCAATAAGTAAGTAAATATGTCCATATAACTACATCTTAATGTGAATAAGGCTGCATTAATATAGGGAATGGCAATACAAAAACTTACTTATTTTATGTGAATTGACAACTCTAGATAGAGTAATCATAAGGAGCAAGAAATCTTAAAATTTTAGAAATAAAGGAAAAATTGAACAACTTAGGCACCGAGCAGGATTCGAACCTGCGACCTCCCGGCACTCGCGGCCAGTCGCTCTAGCAAACTGAGCTATAGGTGCGATTGCTACCCGGCTTGAAATTTGTCAATCCTTCCTTCATTTATACAACCTCCCGCCGCGAGAGGCCGCGAGTGCCGGGAGGTCGCAGGTTCGAATCCTGCTCGGTGCCTAAGTTTTTGAATTTTTCCTTTATTTCTAAAATTTCTAGTTTGCATTAGCAGCGTTACTGCTTAATACAAAATTAATTTAGCAAGAAATCTTGTTTTTCGTTCCATCTCCGCTGCGAAAATGCAATTAGAACCAACCATTACTTACTTACCAATATGCACTGTTTAGTGGTCATTTTCAAGTAGGGTTGTAAAACAACTGCGCAGGCGTGTATTTTTTTTACAATTTACAATAGTACAGTTTTTTACAATTTACAATTTACATTAGCTGTCTGGTTAGTTTTTTTATCCTGGTTATCTTTTCCTTTCATATTTAGCAACACAAGTTGTAAAATCCCACGTTAAGGCGACTTCCTGATTTGTCGATGCGGAGGCAGTACGATATGAGAAAAGTGTCAAATGTCAGTGTCAGCTGTCAGTCGACTCAGTACGATTTTTTACTGCGCCCCTACATTTAAATGAGTGCTTCCTGACTGGCGCGGGATGCGCGGTAGCGGGACGATGCGAAGGTGGTACTGCTCCGCTTCTGCGCATGATATTACTACTGCGCAAACGTAATACTGACAGTATTATGTCAAATGAGAATCTTTGCGAAGTCAGTAAGTTTACGTCAAAGAAGAAAATGTCACATATCGATGAACGAACTCTACATGACGGTATAGCGAACTTATACCTTAAATTATATAATGTCTAGACGCATACAACTGTAAAAATTAATAGCATTTAAAGTCTAGTCATTTTATGAAGCATAGCAAATCATGTCACATTAATTCAGGTCACCCAGCCGATGTCCATGATTTGAAATGATCGTCAATTGTTACACGCATGCAGCATTTATTTACAGTGATGATGTGCAGGACTGACAAGTTAATTTATTTTGATCCTTAAACAGTTGTCTCAAGGCTCATTATTCTGTGTTCTGTGCGGGATAGGTTGACATACAGGATGCGCAGGTTTTGTTAGTTTGGAAGTATGTTATTTAGTACGTTTTTATTCGCACCTTCTTATTCATAATCGGTCATCTAGCCTATTCCATAAAATTATTTTGTCCTTATCTGTCACTTTGACATTTATGTTAGCGAGAAAAGGACAAAACACATAAGAGTTAGTAGAATAGAATAAATGAATCTTTCATACGGCCTTTATTCAATCAATATTATTCGATCAATTGATTATTGGGTACCTAAAATGTAACTTGCACGAAAATAGAGTAGTGATTAGGTATGCAACGTTTTTGGAGGTGCGTTTAATGTTCTTAAAGCAATAAAAAGAAAAAAAACTTATGTAAATTATAATCATAATAAAATAAATACAAAACTATAACACCTAATTTAAATTACGCAAAAACAATAAGTTGACGCAAACTGCATAAATGCATGTGTAGGCAAACTGCATTAGTAGAGGTTTTGTCTTGACTTTGTATTGAGTGAAAAAAAAAGAGTTTTTTTTTTATTCGTACGTAGCTCTAGAGAATGACAACCTCTATTTGCTAGAAAAATGACGCGGGGCGCTCCTAAGGGGCGCCCCGGGGTCTAAGGGGCGGGGATCGCTTCTCGGCCTTTTGGCTAAGATCAAAGTGTAGTATCTGTTCTTTTCAGCTTAAAAAAAAAGAGTATTTGTATATTATATTCTATTGTCTTATTTGTTCCACTCTTCTGTCATAACACCCTGTACTGTAGACACTAATCGAATGCGGCTTGGATTTCATAATGAATGACAGGCAAACATAACGTCACTTCGCACGCTGATTGTGCTCCGGAATCTAAGGGTTAATTCATTTGACATCGACTGTCTCTCTCACTCCCTTTGCTTGGACAAGCTTGCGTCCCGCTCCAACGGCAGCCATTATTGCATGATCTCAGCACTTGAATAGATTTTCTTACGATCTGAATACCGAAGCTTTTTCTAGCAAGTTTTTAGGTCATCTCAGACAAAATGTATGAATAAAACTGCATTATAATTTGACGCAATTGATCATGACTATTGATTTGATAATGAAAATGAAGATGCTACGGTGGATGTGCGGCGTTACCCGGCTCGACAAAATCCGCAACGAGTACGTGCGAGGAAGCCTGGGGGTGCGCGACATCGCCGATAAAATGCAGGAGAGTCGGCTGCGATGGTATGGCCACATAAAAAGAAGACCACCCGACTACGCTGGAAACTTAGCACTACATCTTTCCATCCCCGGTCGAAGATCCAGGGGCAGACCCAAAACAAGGTGGAAAGATGTAGTGCTAAAAGACATGATAGAGTGTCAGGCATCCGAAGACGATGTCGAGGATAGAGTGAAGTGGCGAGGATTAGTACGGAAAGCTGACCCCACCACCTTGTGGGATTAACAGCTAGGAAGAGAGAGAGAGAGATCATGACTATGAAACTAATGTACGAACTATCATTTGATACCTATTTAATATTATTGATTTTCGATGAAGGGAAACATCTTAAGCCGTTTCAATCCCAACAAGGACTAGATTTACCTTTGGGTTGAGGTCAGGTGGCAATTGGCTTTCTTAAAACTAGTCCCTACGCCAATTCTTGAGATGTAGTTGCCAAATCATACCCCAGTCTTAAGGATATCACAAGAAAACCGCTAGGAGGCTGTTTGCCCAGCTCATTTGAGTGTCCCGCTGCTGGGCAAAGAGCTCCCCTCTTTTCCTCCATTCGGCCCTATTTACAGTGTGTTCCCGCCAAGTCAAACAGAATGCGTCCAAGTCGTCCCGCCATCTCCGTTTCGGTCTGCCTCTGCTCCGGTAGCCATCTTGCGGGGTCCACTGCGTACTTATTTTCGCCCATGTTTCCGGATGCATACGGCAGACGGTCTATATATAATTTAAATATCTTGGAACCGAATTTATTTACACCCCACCATGAAAAACGTCGAATAACACTTATTATTTAAATAATTCAAGAACCCTCAGCGCAAGAATCCTACTCGCGCTTACCTTGTTATTGTGTGTCAAGAAGATTTACTTAAAGCTCACCCGTAATAATAGCAAAGCTGGTAAGTACCACCCGATCCTCTTTCATCTCGAGCGTTATGATAACAATTACTATTGTTGTTCAGCCTTGGGCTGAATTACACATTTCAATGTGTTACGTCAAAGTGTTGGTTAAGGGGGCTCTTGATATTAAAGCGATTCTCAGGATTCTAGATAGTGCGTTATGGTCTTGTTTGAATATTTTGTGAATATGATGAATGGCAGTTTTATGAATTTGATGAAAAATTGTAATTTAAAATTCTGGTGATATTTTGATGGTCTATATCCATATACATAGTGACTCCATATTATAAATTTTAACATATGGAAAATACTCAATTCCGTATAAAGATGTGCAAGTTGCGGAAAGTTTCCAAAAAGTTGGAAAAGTTCTCGGAAATTTCTTGAGAATTTCATAGAAATATAAGAAATTTCCATTCTAGATTTCGGAAAGTTTTAAACCCCATACAAAAATGTGAGAAATTTCAGAAACTTACCCATGTGGAAAAATTCGCAATTTTGTATATTTTCCGACGGCACATCAGCAATTGCGTATATCTAGTGATTTCTTCAAAAGCTTTCTCCGAATTACATCATTCAGATTTTCATTCCTAAATTAAATTCTGTATTTCGAGTGTCGACTAGTTCTATGTATATGAATTTCAAAATGTTAAATGGTTCTAATTTTGAAGTGCTCTTAAATGTATTTACGTATGTACTTGTAGTTGTACAAACAATTTCAGTACTCGACACCAACTCGCCATTATCGCGTTCGTTAAATTTATTTGTAATATGTCACGATTTCACACGAAGTGGGTCATTTATTTATATTCATGCTCGGTTTGTTGATATGATAGGTTAGAGATACCCCGATCAACCGAGTTCGCAAGTTTTAAAAAGTTTATCATGTTCTTAACGTTGCCTGGAGTCCACTTTGAAAACTAATTCCAAAGGTTTGCCGTAGGAACTTATTCTCTAATATAGTTAAAATAACTTATTCACTCAAGACAACCATTAAATCTGTGATAGAATCGAATTACATAATAATTATAGCTGTCTTGTTCCTGATTCTAAAATAATGCATTATTTTCAGTAAAACTAAAGGCAGTACTTTTTTCCTTTTTACAAATTATATCAATAAATGTAGCAAGTTAGCAGCTGCCATCATATTTCATTTTCTTGTATTCAATTGAAATAGTTTTTAAATAATACATAGATCAATCTTATGAGCTACTAGCTTTTTTAGAATCATGTGACAAAATAAAGTCATGTGTGCATATCATTAACCCATGTCACAGAATAAGTAATAGTACTACGTACAGAAGTTGCACTGTTAACAAATCGCTCAAAACCCAAATTATAATAGGTAAACAACAAATATTGACCACACCGAGCGAATGACGAGACGACGCGACCGTCCGGTAGCAATTCGCCACTGAATGTACTTGCAGCGGCCCGGGGATGTACTTGCAGCGGCGCGGCGAACTGACGGAGTGAAAGCCTCGTGCCCATGTCCTCATCGATTGGTCTAACATGTATGTTTTACTGTAGTGAACTATTGGTCGTTAGAAATGATAGGCCATGCCTATCTTTAACTACCGAAACACACGACGTGCACAACCTTGGCATAGATATAAAGGATAACATCTGATCAGAATACTATTCATGATTACGCACGTCAATAGCAAATAATAGCTTCAATTTTATCGATGTTGGCCATAAGATTTTAGAGTTCCGTTGCTGATGGGGTCTAGCACGTCTTGATACTTACTCGCTAGCTTTGAATGATGGTTTCAACTCTATTCCCTTGCAATAAGGATGACGCCTCGTAACCAGAGTTACCAATGAAACCTGAAAAGTGAGCCGATACGATACTCGTACCTATCATCGATACGAACTAGTCTGTCTATACGACTAGATTCAAATCGACTTTAGAATATTGTCATAACTTGTCTTCTTTACTAGTGATACAGACTCAGCCTAGTTCTAGGCCCCAGGTTGCCTTTCCACCAAAACTATGCTATGCAGCTATGCTGCGAGGATGTGATAGCTTTCCGTTTCCACCAGTGCTATGCTATGAAACAAAATGAAGATGATTGTGTTTTGTGTATATCAACGCATCCATAGCAATGTAGCATAGCACAGCTCTGATGGAAAGGCACCCTTAGACTATTTTCAAGAAAAATATGACTTAAGTTGTAAATGAAATGAATTTAAAGCCTTTAAGTATGTTTAAAATGGGAATTAACACAAAGAATTAGACAATAGTCTTTAAGTCACGTCCCTTGCTCACATGCCTCAATTACGAAGTCCAGACTGATTCACACGCGGGGCAATATTTTAGGTAAGGTATGTGACGTCACAGGCAAGAGCGACATACGCCTTATTCGAATGCAAGCCAAGGGTCAACTGTATGTCAAACGTCATCAGAAGCGCAATGCGCCCGGAGTTGCGAGGAGGGGATTTGTTTATTGAACAAAGTACTAAACAGCATTTAATTTAACCGCACATTTACTAAAGTTGGTGTAGATTACACGGGTCCATTTTGGCTCACATTTGGTGAATGTTTTTTAACTGAAAGATTAATCAATAAAAAACACTAAGCTCCGGTCGTGGTGGGCACTTCCCAAGGTGGACCGTGGAGGAGAGCGGCATTGTGAATGAATGTTTTCCCCTAAATTAGGAAAAATGATTTCATAGGCCTAAACATACCCCCCGCCTGGTCCTTCGAGCCGGATATGTTTTGGCCTATGAAAGCATTTTTCCTAATTTAGGGGAAACTGGATACCTAGGCCTAAACAA
Organism: Cenopis cana; assembly: GCA_951800055.1. NCBI lineage: Eukaryota > Metazoa > Arthropoda > Insecta > Lepidoptera > Tortricidae > Cenopis > Cenopis cana. The sequence goes on along the minus strand of OX637484.1, from coordinate 2,658,209 downwards.
ATATCCTCGGGGAAGGCATTTGTCTAGCAGTGGACGTATGCTGATATGATGATGAGATGGGTGATGATGATGACACCAACTTATAAGTTTTTATTCTTGAGCAGGCTGTGGAATGGAAAATAATTGTTCCGCATGAATGAAATCCAAAAAACCCTAATCACGTACTTAACTTCATAATTAATGAATTCTTCTGGCAATAAACGGTGCCAGAAGGCACCGCTGAAGCAATACCGGGCAGTACCTTTAATAGGCCCAGTGTCGTAAACTTAATCTTGGAACCATAACTTTGATAGTCTCATTTATACGTGATAAAACGGCCTATAAAATTCAATGTCTCATGTAGTCGGAGCTTTTAGGCTGGGAGACCGTTGTGGAAATGGTACCTATCACAGAAATATATCAAGATAGAAGGAAAGAGTTCGGCAATTTGTAGGGAGACCGAGCGTGTAACATTTTGCGTAGGTACTTTGACGTCACGAGCGTAATTTAGTGATGAGAAACATAAGCCGCGCGAAAACGATTCAAAAGGATCGATTAGAAGTATTAGAACTCGGCACCGATTCTATGCATCGATTTAAAATATCGATAAGAACCGACAGAGGAAATGATTTTTTTTTCGACAGAAGAAATGTTTTGACAGAGGAAATGTGTAAGCTCAGAATTTAAATCGAAAAATATAAATGTAGGTAGGTACCTACCTAATAACCAATAAATTGCGTTACATTTTAGTAATTTGTACATATTAGCCGCTCCAGTTATTAACTAAGTACCTATAAACGTGTACCATTTTCAGGGTTCCATACCCTAAGGGTAAAACGGGACCATATTACTAAGACTCCGCTGTCCGTCCGTTTGTCACCAGACTGTATCTCATGAAAAGTGATAGACAGTTGAAATTTTCACAGATGATGTTTTTCTGATGCCGCTATAACAACAAATGCATATTAATTTAATATGCATAAGAATAAAATAAATATTTAAGGGGGCTCCCATACAAAAGATATAATTTTTATTGCCGTTTTTATAGATAATGGTACGGAACCCTTCGTGCGCGAGTCTGACCCGCACTTGGCCGGTTTTTTATATATTCTTTGTTACAGACCATGGAAAAATCAAAGAAGTCCAGCGAAAAAATATTAAAAGCTAAGAGGAAAGCGATTAATAATATTTGTTTTGCACTACGTACATTATATAGCTGCATAATAATATAAGAACGTAATTATTATTTCGTCTGTTTTCAAATTCAATTTTAATAATCGAGTAAGAAAATCGCAGTGCACAGCACTATTCTTTAGTTTTGACAGAAAAAATGACTATCGACCTTGAACGTGACTCGACAGTTTGAATAGCTTATTTTTACATTGCTGGTTTTGAACGCACGCCAAGTCTGGCTCGTCAAATTAAAGCCGCAATGGAAAGCTAGCGTTGGCACACAATCGCCCGCTACCGTTATGATGAAAATAATAAAATATTTAGTTTTTTAATTATTAACAGATATTTAAGGACAAATTGTACTTACCAATGAAAGGAAATACCTCGATTAACAGCTCCAACTTTCTTGGAAGTGTTTGAACAATTAATTATTGCGCAACAAACCATTTTGTTTTTAACACCTGCCGTCGCACGCATAACGCGATCGGGAGCACACTGAAGTTTGCGGCGAGCAGTTGTGTCCCCGGTACGTAATTTCGCCACGCGAGGTACGTACACTCTTTCCTTCTATCTTGATATATTTCTGTGGTACCTATAGAGAATATTGATAATAACTCGATATTTTTCGGTGTATTAAAGATTGCATTCTTTGTCTATAGATACTGATTATAGATGAATTGGGGGTATTGCGAGATAAAGTTTTCATACTACTACTGAAAAATATTTTTAAGTGCGTCGAATATTTTTGGCCGTAATACAGAGACCCGATTTAAATAATATCTGGGGGCACAGTAGTGCCCCCGCCAAGTCGATTCAGATTCAGATTCAGATATTTTATTGGTAAAATGGTTTTTACAGGTCATTAGTATCGAGTCTCAACTTATCTTATATTTTGTCGCATAATATATTATATTTTACTAAGTACGGAAACCTGAAAATTCAATCAGGTTGCTTCAATGATTTCAGTTAATGTTTTCAGTAAACCAGTCAGACCTAAAAATAGAGCCTCCGTGTGACTTTTTAACAATCCATGATGCCAGAGCCAGCACAGATTTAAGGATTTTTTCTACAGCGCAACAACCTATCACTATTTTAGATCTTTTTTTAACAATATCAATGTTATTCTTATATAGGTACTCAACGACATTAGTTTCTCGCAACCGTCTCCTAGCCTACCCGATTCTAAATCGGATACAATTGAAGCTCTTACGTGACCGTGGAGAATCGGTCGAATTGATACCACAAAGGGGGTCTTACGGCTGTTTAATATGCGTTTTAAAATCATGTACATAAAAGCGCACTAATATGTACACATGTTTGCACCTTATTCCATTGACAGAAGGTCCAAAAATGTATACATATTTATGCCCCGGGCTGTAGGTCATAGAGGGACTTCAATTGAATTGAATTTGTAGATCGAGTCTAATGAAAGTCTTGCTTTATAAGGAATAATGCGTCTATTCAGTTACTGGTGAATTATTGGGTTGACATGGGGGTATCAAAAGGTACTTTCTCTGAATTTTAAGTTGAGAGTGGACAGGATTCGTTCGAGTTTTTAAAACTGACAGTTGCTGGACTCAATTGCAATCTTTGGTCTATTTAGCGCAAAGACGAGACGTTAATAGAAAAGAACTGTAAAAAAATAACAATAAAAATAATAAGACCCTCTTTAAATGTTGTTCTTTTTACGATAATTGTGCAGGCAGTGATGTGTTGAATCTGGGAATTGGTTTTCCTCAAAATATTCCCCTAAAACAGGAGCCTACCAAGAAAGTCCCCGGGCACTGCAGAACTCAGCTGCTGATGAACCGTGCTTACATGGAAACGAACACCCACATACCGAGGTATCAAACCGATACCAATTTAATACGTTTAGCCAAATAGTAGCCTGCTAAAACACAACGAAAGAAAAACAAAATGGCGGCCATTTAAATAAGCTTGTCAATGAGCGCGTGGCTCGTTCAGTTAACCGCAGAAGCCGCTCGAGCGAATAGCGATCAAGAAATGATTGGGTTTACGGGTTGCGGAATGGAGGATGCTGCTTTTTTGTTTATACAATTAAACTGATAATCGTGATGAAATGTATCATTGTTACAATTGACAAATCTTCCAAAAAAATATTTATGAAAATTGTGTTTCCACCAATGTTGCATCAAAAGTCTTACATACGCTTTCCTCATTATTCGTAAAGTGAAATATGAACCAAGCGTTTCGGATTACAGTTTTGTTTTTCATTTGTTCTTACTTTCTCTATTTAAATTTTGTTTTACATTAATTACTTGGTTCTTTTTTTAGGAACATAGGCTACAGGAGGCTAAATGTAAACATTCGTTTGCATAATAGTTAGAATATGACTACCTAAATTAACTCAAGATCGCAGAATATCGCTAGAATCCAACGTCACTGCAACGGGGATGCAGAAAAAGTCAAGATGGAAATTGTCGACCACAAATGAGCTACGGAATCAGCTCCCAGGGCAGCAGAGCTCAATGATTATAGCAGATTGCTACTAAACTGCTGGCATACTTGTTTTTGCACGGCGGCGTCGCAGAAAAAAATGTTGTTAGTCCATACCAATTGGAAACGGATCTCTTACTCACTGGGAGTCTATCTGTCTGTCGCCGCCTTTTGATAATATTTGTTTAACTTACTGTATCGGCCTTTGTGCTAAATTTTATGACAGATCTCATCATTAAGAGTGTTTCAATATGCTTTACAGATTTATCCCTTTAAATTTTGCCTGGGATGCAAAATGTCCTCTGCTAGTAGGCCTCAAGAGCTCCTTTACATATCAGAGACAAATTCAAGCTAAACAGGTTGAATTTTGGATTTTGCTGTTAGACTTCGTGGTAACAATATTTATTTACGCCCGCACATACACATTAGAAAAAGTAATAACTGATTTTGTGAATGCACACCTAATAAGTAAAGACATTAAAATCATTTATGTTGTGTAGGTGAGACAACATATTTTGATTGGAAGTGCTGCGGAGTGTAAATCATTTGTTGGTTTTAGTGCCCATTATATTAAAACAATAAAATATGCTTGATCACGTCTCTCTATACCGATGTTGATTATTTCTTCTTTGTAAGTACCTACACAATTCACAAATAAATGTATAAAAAATATTTATTTTATTTTATTTTCTTTATTGAAAAAAAACAGATACAGGCCGATGTAATAGGTAATACGTAACAGTATAAAGAAGTTACAGCAAATAGGTCCAGTCTGAATTCTAATACAATTCCCACTAGGACTTCACTCATATTAAATTAAGATGACATTGTAAAAGATAAGAATATTTAGTACAATCTTAAACTATACACAACAGTAGAGAATAAATACCAAAGAGAGAAGTATTTAATTTACCAAATTAAATTGCCATTTTAACAATGCAATGTTCGATGAGCTGTTAAACTAAATAAATAATTCTAGGAAGTCGAAAGTATACTCAATGTTTATGCTGATCATATTCTTTAATTACACATAATAACAGACTAAATTGAATTGACAAGTAAAGAGATAACCAATGATTTCTAAAGTTAGGACATGCCCGTCCGAACATTTCTAACTGACGGGGTGGTGCGCTTGTTACTTAGAGTCACAGGAATATGAACCTTGTAATGTATTTATTTAAGTATGATATCTACCTCCCGTATAGAAGTTTCGAATTCGTCTAAAGTAGCGTTCGTCTGAATGGCACAAACTTCTTGCCCCGAAATCGCGCTTGTAGGGCCTGCCCCGCAATAGGGATCGTCCAGCGATCATCGCGTAGTCGCGTTGTATTAGGACGATCCCTTAGACTTTACTGTCACCAAAAACGATGTACACAGCAATATTTAAATCATCTAAAACAGACGTATAGGCCTATGAAGGCCTGCCCCTAGTATATAAATCAAAAGAGGTAAGGCCTTTCATGGCCAATGCAGCGCCCTTGCAGGGTGTCACATTCACATCACGTGTCTAAATAATACTTATTACTTATGTAATTCCACCTGATGTTGTATAAATGTGACATGTAATAAACGTTTGATACTTGATATTTGGCTGTGTACACCAATTTAGTGGAGGCATACATGATCCCAAGTCTGTTGTTACATTATTAATAAAGCCATTAAACGACGCTGTCTGTATTAAAACTGATCATGTTACAAAAATATTTCTTGGACGTTCAGCAAAACGTCCATATTAAAACATTGTTTTACTCTAATTTTATCCCGTCAACCACATTGCCCCATCATTATGCTTGATCTGTCATCTAATTTGAGTTAGCAACTCAGAAGTCATGTTCAATCTATTGAGATGAAACTTGATAGTGCACCTCTAAGCTGAAATCTGAAACAACCTAAGCCCTTTACTTTCCAGATCCTCTTTCGATCATTTGAAACTAGCGAAGAGTTCATCGGAGACAGAAACGAATTTCCAAAAGAGCGTAAGAGCCAAGTCTTTTGCATTGACGTTTTAGTTTTAATAGTTCGAGAGTAAACAGTAGCTCAAGGGATCAGGTGACACAAGCACCCCCTGTGGTGTTTCTGTTTTCCGTGCCAAGAAATGAAGTGTTATTTTTAATACCCTTTAGTGTTTTTGCGAAATTCAAGTTTTAAGATAACGATCGATAGTTTGAGGGATTGGCCACCGGTGATAAATGCGTAAGAATGACGTTTTTTTATCGGTCTGCTGGCATGACACGTAAGTTCGTGCCTTACATGTGTTTTTGAAAAAAAAAAAAGTTTGACAGGTTTATCAAAACTGCATAGCTGGAGGTAAAACTTTTTGAATATTTTTTACAGTTTTAGGGCAATATTCGATGCTTAGAAGTTTTATTTCAATTTTAACAGGACAATGGTTGCATGTATGGTTTGCAATGCCGGGGCCGATGGCGCATATTAAGTCCCGGAAATCCCGCGATTCGGACTGAAACTAGTTGAATGTGAACATGATGCTATTAACATCCATATTTTCAAGGGTCTGAACTTTATTTTCTTTGTATTATCTGGAAAACGCTTGTACGTCGTCATAAGGACGATTCACTCTAGACCGATCCGTGTCCGGGCCGGCCCGTTTTATAGTACAAGAAATCGATGGCCGTCACGCGTCCTGTATTAAAAAACGGGCCGGCCCGGACACGGAACGGTCTACTGTGAATCATCCTATAATTAGAAATGAAAGCCATCTAAGCTTGGAATTGAAACCACTTCGACAACTAAAAAATACCTGTACAGGATAGACGTAAAAAGTCGTTGGATTTCCTCTACCCACTAACTTTACGTTATATAACAAACCAATTACATCAATTTCGCTTATCACGGAACAACATCCTTAAACATTAATTGCTGTTTTAATGAAAGCTAACTCTGATTTCTTATCCACATAGCTTCATTTTCCCAACATCGTATCTGTGTATCGAATAAAGTTGTTAAATAAACCTTAAAATTCTAGAAACTAGGTTGAATTTCTAATGAGTGTTTTTGTAAAAACTCGTCACATCATCACGATGTGTAAAAACATGGCCGTTATTTGCAATAAACGGTTTAAATGGCGTTCTGACCGCAGGCTCGAGGCTTCACCCCGCTTCCTCCAGGTAATGACGTCATAAAAAATCGGTCAAGTACGAATTGTAGCTATGACTTCAAAATTATTCTATTGTTATGTTTTTTAGCGTTAGGCGACTTCCTGACTTGGCGGGGCGGGATCGATATGTGACATTTTCTTCTTTGACGTAAACTTACTGACGTCGCAAAGATTCTCACTTGACATAATACTGTCAGTATTACGTTTGCGCAGTAGTAATATCATGCGCAGAAGCGGACCAGTACCGCCTTTGCATCGTCCCGCTACCGCGCATCCTGCGCCAGTCAGGAAGCACTCATTTAAATGTAGGGGCGCAGTAAAAAATGGTATCGCGTCGACTGACAGCTGACACTGTCATTTGACACTTTTCTCATATCGTACTGCCTCCGCACCGACAAATCAGGAAGTTGCCTTAATGTACTTATATTTTTTAGTCGCATTACCCTGTAAATGGCGATGTACGTAGTCTGTATCAGTTCCTGAATCGCGCTATCGAGATTTTTCTTACAAAATATAATCCTGAAACCGGTTAGCCAATCGGGGACAGTGCTCAGTCAACTACACCTATGTGATTGATGATGCTGATACAATTTCATTTATACCTAATCTTTTTTTTTTCATGAACGAATCCACAGTTCAGATCCGGTTCGAAGGACCATTAAGATGTAAGGGTATGGTAGTAAATCTTGATTGATTGAAACTGCATTAATTATCGAAATATCGATTTATTGATTAACTGAATAGAATGCACTCCGCGGCGCTCGGTAATGCACTGAAATGGTAGCTCTAGTATAAGTTTTTTCGAAACATTAACTAATTCGAACGTGTTTGCGTGTTGTCTCAAAATGTATGAAAGTGGTATGAAAACGTGAACAGCGCCTCTGGTGGTCACTAGTGGAAACTAAAACAGCGAGTATAACATTTGTTGCTAACCGATGAACGCGCGTATTTCAAACTCGGTGAGAGCGTTTTCATACATTTTGAGACAAAACGCAAACGCGTTCGAATTAGTTAATGTTTCGAAAAACTTAATACTAGAGCTATGGAGCGCGGTTTGCGCAATGTAATGAAATATGAAATTGATGACTTCACTATGTGCGGTTCAAGACCGTGACAATGTTTGTTTTTTGTAGGACAGTCAAACTCGTTCTATTCAATCTCAACTCTCATTTAAAATTGCGGTAAAATTTGCCTCAGAAAGCTTTTTCTCCCCGCTTAACCCTAAAACCGCAGCTTAGAACCGTCGCACTCAGGCGTAAAATTACAATTGCCTGCTTACTCGAATGATGTCTCTATGAAAATGGTTGCAGGTGACCAATTTGAATTGACATTTTGCGTTCCAATAAGATGCCAATGAGTGCGCGCTCGCTCCTACGTTGAAACGTGTCCAAACACAACGGGAAAACATTGATATCGTTCTTAGAATGCGAAATGTCGGGTTAAGTGTATCTCCAGGCTTCTGTATGTATAAGCGGCAAAAGGGAACAAACCATTTTATCACAATGTAAAACAATTTGAAAGTAAAATGTGATGTTAAATTCATATTGGACCTTATGCTTCGATACAACAAAGTCTTATTACGAAGACGATGAAGATGAAGAAGATATAAAAAAATGGAAATGTAGGTAATATGAGACAATGACATTTATACACACGCATTTTTATTATTTTGGTGAAAACATACTTCGTATCATTTATCATGCACTAATCTTTGTACCTATTTCCGATTTCATATAGGTAACCTGAACTTTTTTAAGGCATCAAGTGAATTTAATAGGCATTTTCTGGGTGAGCTCGCTTCACCGTCGCCTTCACCTTTGGCTAGATGCTAGCCTAGAGTAATCCCATTTTAACAAAAAAAATGTCGAATCTAGATCTGATAATCAACGCAATCATTATCATCATTATAAAGCCGTAATAGATCGCAAGCAGGTGCATTAATAATAGAAAACTGTGTTCGATGTAAAAGATTGGAATTTATTAAATTATTAAAAAATACTTCACCAATCGTCTTAAGCTGACAGTGATCGCAATTTATTATACGGCCCAGCATCATAAAGATGTATACATTCTAGGACCTTAATGCTTGGAGATAAGTTTGAAAATAGTACACATATTAATGTTGCTGATTGCACATTGAGAAGATCGGTGGAAAACAGTATAAGGTACCTAATACTGAACTTTCGAAATCCTACTCTTAAACAAAAAAGTCGTAAGTTTATATGAAAGTCCTAAGGATTTAATACTTTTTGAATTAGCACGGTTGAATTATAATTTTCGTATTGAATCTGAATAGACATAAGATGATTTTTATGGCCGCTCATTGACACATTTTTCTTATAAGACGACATTTTCTAATTTATTGGCTGATATAGTATGCTTAGTTATTATTAGTAATATTGATGAATAATTCATGTGTGACAATAAGTACTTTATTACAACAATTAAAGGCATATGGTTGTCTAATGCGACTTCCTGACTTGGCGGGGCGGGATCGATATGTGACATTTTCTTCTTTGACGTAAACTTACTGACGTCGCAAAAATTCTCACTTGACATAATACTGTCAGTATTACGTTTGCGCAGTAGTAATATCATGCGCAGAAGCGAAGCAGTACCGCCTTCGTATCGTCTCGCTACCGCGCATCTCACGCCAGTCAGAAAGCACTCATTTAAATGTAGGGGCGTAGTAAAAAATGGTATCGCGTCGACTGACAGCTGACACTGACATTTGACACTTTTCTCATATCGTACTGCCTCCGCACCGACAAATCAGGAAGTCGCCTAACTAAATATTATTTTTGCTGTGTTTGATATTTTTCGTGTCACTGCAGATTTCTCTGATTAGATTGCTGGTCTGCTTAGATAATTAATTATTCTCTTTAGATTCAACAAGTTGCAACAATGATACTTATTCATTACTTTCATAATGTGGCAGATAGGACATAATATAATAATATAACAATTTATGCTCTTCAAGATGCAAGTAACAACGATACAATCCGTCGGGCTCTTGCCAGCGTCAACGTGCCAGCGGTGCTGGAACCACCTGGTCTGGCTCGTGACGATGGCAAGAGGCCTGACGGAATGACATTAATTCCTTGGCAAATGGGGCGGCCGCTTATTTGGGATGCCACCTGTGTGGATACATTGGCGCCGTCCCATTTGCCAGTTACTTCGTTGAGAGCTGGCGGAGCGGCGGCAGCGGCTGAAGCGCTGAAGCGCCGCAAATATCTTGATTTATCAAACAACAACATATTTGCGGCGTTTTCCGTCGAAACCCTAGGGCCCTTGAGTTCCGACGCCCACAGGCTTATTAAAAGCATAAAAAAAGGCTGAGGGAGGCTAACGCAGATCGCAGGGCTGGCTCATTCCTCTGTCAAAGGATAAGCATAGCCATCCAGCGAGGGAATGTAGCCAGCCTTATGGCTAGCCTTCCACAGGGGACAGATTTGGGAGATTTATATTAGTTTTAATTTAGTTGTAGTTTTGTTTTAAATTCTGTTACTTAATTATTCCAATCTTGAGATATAATTAATTATATTAAATAAATAGTAACAACTAGATATTTTTGTGAAAAATACATATGTAATTATGTACAATCGATCCACAAAAGTTTTCTGACTACAAAAATAGATAGAGCTACAGATACTGTCTACGTGCGCATTTACGAATAAGTGTTTTATACAAATTGTGGCCTTAAGGGGCAAATAGGGGGAAATAAATAAAAGAAAGAAAAGATTTATAGGGTAAAAGAAGGAATAAAACGCTAGAAACCCTTTCCTAGCGTTTTACGAGAAGAATTGCGAGTTTATAGTTCGAGGCGAACCACTAGTTACAAGATATTAGCTGCATACTAAAGCACAGAACACAATTCGTTTCACCCAAGCATGTCGAATGAACAACGGCGGCTGTCAATCCTGGTCACGTGTGTACCCTACTTTATATCCCACTTTCGATAAATGAATGTGAACTTTATTGTAAGTATTTAGATGTTAGTTTTGAATTAAATGTTTAGCTTTAGGTCTGATTAGATACGAGAAAGTGTCCTATTAGTTAGACGTACAGGATTTATGATGAAATAATGATTTTGGAAAATAGGAAATGAGTGCAATTTGATTGGGATTAGTGACTGCACTATTGGACAATCGTTGCAAAATTAGTTACACTGTTTTTATTATTCGTGTTCAAAATAAACGGAAACGTAATATATGGTCATTAAATAAGTGCATAGAATGTGATCAACTTAAGTCTACCTACTTGTAAAGGAAATATCTGTGAAGACCGAAAATTAACCTGTTGTTTACCTCTAGGTTTAAATATACATACTCTGTAATAGTTCTACTTATTGAGGTGAAAGAGTATTTGTATTATATTGTATTGTATGAACTATCTTTCTCTGTATCGTTCGCTCAATTGAACTGAACATGCATATGCGACAGAGATGGAGATACTTCTTTTAGGGTTTTGAGATAGGCCCTGTGGTCATTTGACCGTTGCTGCCGGCTTAGACTTGTAACTGTTACTTCGTGAGACAAGACACTGGACGTACTCGTATCATTAAATTTTAAGGACTCTGGTAGAGTAGAAGTATATTTAGCATTAGGTTTTTGGTCATCATCATCATCAATCGTTCCCCCAATGCTGAGGACCGTGACATCATGTCCTATTCTGGCTGACCAGACTCCTACATAGGCTCCTGTCACCCACCCTTTGGATAGCCTCGTACATATGTAGTTGCAGGGATGTGAGTAGTGATTTGGGTGCTCCATCTAGCGGGTGGTCTGCCCCGGGATGGACTGATTTGTTCGCTTTGCAATCCAAGGTATATACGCAGAAGTCGACGATTCCACCACACCTCAAACGCATCTATGCGACTTTTTATTTTGGCCCAAATACTCCATGTCTCCGAGCCATAAAGAAAGATCGAGGAGGTTAAGCTACAGTAAGATTAATATGTAATAAATTGGGAAGAACAGGAATATAGCATTAACTATTGCCTAATAGTAATGCGGATACAATAACTTATCTAGCAAGTCCGTCAATGTAAACCATGATAGTGCATCACTCTGCAAAATGAAAAGTAAATACTCCACCCTAATTAATTACAAAAGAGCGTCCTTTCAAACGCCGCAAACGCCAACAATGGCGAATTAGGTAATCCCAAAAACGTCCGGAAAAAAGGGTCCAATTAAAGGGCCGTTTGATTTAGGCGTATTTATATTTCGCTATGGCACCCCTGTTTGGGGTCCGACCCAAGCGCACCATGCGTGCCATTCGATTAGGGTGCAACACTAGGGAACCTAACCCGAGGAAGACCGATCAACTGTCAACCCTGTAGCTAGGGATCAAAGTCCAGAGTGCAATAATTCTGGCGATGGAGTTAATCCTTTTTATGTTCTAGAATTTTGAACTGACAGTGCATCTAACATTGCTCGCAAAGTTATCTATACAGCTAAGATATTGGAGCGGTGGCGGAAAGTTACACGGAAAACCTTTTGACAAATTGCATTTCGGCGCTTGTCATAATCGTGGCGTGTCATTTCATTTCGCAGACACTTGGAAAATAGATCGGTGACGTCACCACGATGCATCACGGGAAATGGTGAGTAGGTATGAGGGTCCTATCAAATATTGCTGATGAAATATTGAAGAAATTTCTTTTTGATTCATTTCTCAGTGGTAATGAGAGTGGTGTTTTGCCCCGCTGAGGTGCAAAACCGCACCGCGCGAGGTGGGTTGCAAAGATTGTGAAAGAAAGTAGAATTTTGGGTACTTTGTTTCAGAGGTTCTATTATTTTGCTGCACATTGCTGATTCCGCCTCCTTATCATTAAATTAATTGTTGAATCTCACCTTATAAACGAGTTCTTAATAATAATGTATCGAAAGGTCGGTATAAAAGGTAAATACATAAATACCGTTAACATAAAGGTACAAACACACTAGATCGTTCCGTGTCCGGGCCGGCCCGTTTTCTAGTACAAGAAATCGACGGCCGTCGCGCGTCCTGTATTAGAAAACGGGCCGGCCCGGACACGGAACGGTCTAGTGTGTTTGTACCTTAAACATGAATAAATAAATGTGAACAACCTTTTAATTTCGGCTTCTTGTAACAAGTTGTGCAGTTCAGAAGCTGCAAATAAAAGAGCTATCCAATATTTTATTACCAAGCCCATGTCGTACGGGACCCTACATACAAAATTGCAATGCTGATTCTACATTTCGGCATTTACTTTATGAGATTATTAGAGGGGATGCCGTTCTGAGCTTCTTCAATTACAAAATGATGTAAAAAAATCTTGTCTTTAACGCTCATATGACTTTCAAAAACTGGAGTTGCATTTCCAAAGAGTGTCTCTTATGGGGTCCGTTCAAGCGTAGCACTTTCTTTGATTTATGAAATGACTCATCTAATGAGAAGTGCTTTACTTTGAAAAGATATAAGTAGGCTTTATCATGTCTGTGAATGCTACAAGTTTTAACTTTTCTAAGAGTCTGGAAAATGTCGAGAGTTCTTCAGGTTTCTCTGAGCATGTTATTTTTGAATTAGGCTTTGTATAGTCGAGGATTGAAAGGGTTCACCAATTCTCGAACTTATTTTAATGACATTAAGGTACAATAAACGACGATAATTATCATCCCGTGGCTATACTATAGGTACTAACAATGGAAGGGAAACTAACCTTATGAAATCATTGACCACATTGTAAAATGCTGATCAGTAATTCAAGGAATATAATGAATATACACACACACACACACACACACACACACACACACACACACACACACACACACGCACGCACGCACGCACGCACGCACGCACGCACGCACGCACGCACGCACGCACGCACGCACGCACGCACGCACGCACGCACGCACGCACGCACGCACGCACGCACGCACGCACGCACGTACGTACGCATACACATACACATACACACACACACACACACACACACACACACACACACACACACACACACAAGTACCCTTTCTGGAGGACAACATGGGTATATTAGAAAGTGCTGCTTTTACGCACGTACTTTCCTAACTATTATCATAAATAACTATTTTGACTGCTTGTTGCATCATTATTGTGACGTGAACATAATCCAATCATATTAAGTAGTTGTTAGATCTATTCTTGTTTTGTTTATTTTCTATATTATGTGTTTTTTGTGTAATAAATTACATCCAATTGTTATTCAATTATTAAGACTTGCAGTGCAGTCCACATTATTTAACTCGTTCGTTCTCAGTGAACGAATATAAACATAGAAGCATTCTGCCTGCTAAATTTTGACGCAACGCAAACTAACCCCAGTGGGGTGGGTCCTTAATAACTAGGCCCGGCACGAGTTTAGTTCAACTGTCATCGCAGTGCATGGCGGATGTCGCAACGTAATGAAAAAATCAAGGATTTTTACAATTTAAGATGCCTTAATGTGTTGTGAAGTGGTGCAGGAATCATACGGATCGTAACAAGGACAAGGGAATCACTTTCCACGTGCAAGTAAATCGATAACGTTAGTAAAACCTAAAAAAAGTATGATCAATATTTTGTATAGGGATGATATTATGCCAAATGAAGTAAGTACATTTTTTAGGGAATCGAATGCATCAAAGTATCTGTGGCTAGATTGTATAAGGTTTCACGCACTTACTTAAGGGAATACACGGCGATGCAGAATGTAAACAACCCAGTCCTTTGTGCACTAAATGTTTATTAGGAGCTCTAATAATGCTGACTGTACGTGAACATGAGTAAATGGGTACGCACTGCCCGGCTGTACACATCCATACTAATATGATTGATGCGAAAGTACTCTGTCTCAGTGGAATAACTCAGTCAGATGCCAGGAAGTGGTTGTGATATGGATTGTATATAGACAAACGGTCGAGAAAACGGTGTATAAAAGTATAAATAATACAAATTAATCAGCAAATATACTCTATATTTGATGGTAAAAAACCCCAGTCTCTATTGCACGTAGTTTTGTGGACTGTTTGGACAGGAATTTGTTTAGTTTGTGTGCAGCATAGGAAAATTATTTATTCGAACACGCCACCACTACCCAAGGGATTCATTTTTATTACCCTTATTCTGTTTAATTTTATTACAACACTGTTAACCTATTTATTTTGTTTCCATTGAAAGTGCCGAAAATTAAAATATATATGAATTATTTGACTTTCTCTAAAATCTGTGGCATGAACCATCCATGAATTCTCATTGAAGTCATTGACATCCATTGACAATATTGACATCTATCAAATATGATTCGCGTACGGTCTGCTGCTAGGGCCTGCAGCAAGAAGCTCATTGGCGGATTAAGTTGCTGATTGGCAGTTATTGTCTATGTGTTGTCTACAACCATTTCAGTCGCGCGCAAATGTTTACAATTAGTGTAAAAGAGATGACTATTATTTTGTTATCGTTTTCGGTTAAAAACTCTATATTTACGTGACGTCGTATTTAAATGTGTGTATATTTGTGTTTGTATGCTAAGTGTCCCGATAAATTTAACGCCAAAGTTCTCAGAGGCGGCTTCCATGTTTATATTCGTTCACTGTTCGTTCTCGGTGAACTAGCGATATGATAGTGACTTTTTTCAGTGAAATCTATTATGTATGTTTACAGAAACCATGTTTTCAACATATTACAATCTCGGAAATTCCTTGATCGATCCATGTGAGAACTTATAAATTATTTTTGTGTTTTGTTTTATCAATTCGCATAGCAAACATGAAGTTTGGACCAAGACTAGAGTTATCGTCAAAGACAATTTATACATACGTACATAAAAACGCCAGATTGTTTCTATACTCTGTAGCTTCGAAAGAACTTTGCTTGTTCAGCTAGGTCCTCATTTAAACTCCTACTGCCCTGCCGATTATTGTGTTTATGTTATATATCTCATGTTGCATTCGTCCCTTACTAGCAAATATGCAAGTGCAAGAGAGACGACTGCTATATGTCTCACATGAAAGCGATCATAGTAGCTAGTAGTCAGGTAGGTTTTCAATTACGAACCGCTATCCACGTAGGCAGCACTACCTACCGCGCCACACACGTTTCCGTCAAGCATTTAACCCACGCAACAATCAGAACTCCCTTTGCCACAATCTATTACACAAATTAATGCTTTATAGCTTTCTTAGGCATGTGATAATCAGTTTTCCAAACAATAACGTACAAACAAGTCAAAAACGATGACTAACATTGTGATTCGTGAAAGCTCCCATTTGTCTTTAAACTTAGTTCCGTACTCAGGATATAAAAGGTGTAAAGAATATATGACGCTTCTGCTTACTTATTACGATTTTCCACTAACAATATTGTTCATCTCAGAACAGTAAAGTTCCATGTCTAGAGAATTCTCCCGAAGTTATAACCTTTGCTATATAAACGAACGGTATGTCGCTAGATAGAAGAGTCTAACGTTGCTAACCGAAAACCACTTTATAAAGGAAAGTGGGCTAGTGTTTTAGGTTACGCTAAAAGATGTTCTAAAGAGTGACAATAAGGTTTATGATGGTGTGCACGTGATTCATGTCATTTTGTGATCTAGTATCAAATCAGCCTAATTGGGTGCCGATAATTACAGCTTTCTTGGAAGAACAATAAAATGGTGCCGATACGGTTTTCTGTCTGAATTTTAGACTCATTTGTTTGCTCTAACTGTTTCTATGAATACTTTCTTGAAAATAACATTCATGCATGACACAATTGACACGTATTAACATACTCTATGTACGGTCAACCAATTTTGAATTCTTGGCCACTTTGTACTTTGTCACAGTGACATTACTATGAGATCTCTAGCGGCTTTCATATTGATTTTTACTGTGACAATGTACAAAGTGGCCCAGAAATCGAATTCGTGGACTGTACCTATAAAATATAAATTTTAGAAATTTCCGGTAGACGAAAAATATCGGGGCTCAATAATTTTTAATAGGTATAGGTAAGGAATTTGCGTCACGTTAACAATAAAGTTGCAAATATTTTATGAACAACAAAAAATCAAAGCGTTCTTTTATTATTTTTAACATATGTCATTTTCTATTAGAAAATTCCTCGTGGATGATAATAAAGGCCCATTTCTTATTGATGATTACGAAAATAGCTCCTTAAAACCCCTTAGACGCCGCCAAAAAAAGAATTTGTTGGAGTAGGACATATTTTTTGTTCCATAATTGTTTACCACACACATAGACATAATACCTACTTGTATTTTTTTAACAATGATGGTGGCACACAAGCGTATGGTCCACCTGATGGTAAGCGGACACCGCAGCCTAAAGACGCTCGCAACTCCAAAGGACCCACGTGCCCGTATAGCCGACCCTTTGTAAAATACGAGTAGGTAATAGAATTCACTGTGTTGACAGTAGAAGGGACAAATTTAGGTCTCTCGCTCTCAACACCGTGCGTCTTCGGGAGCTCTGGCTACCTTGCTCACCTCAAGGAACACAACACTACATACTTGTATAGTAAATAATGTTATAATGGCTGTGGTCTTCTGCAAGGTGAGATGTAGGTGAAAGAAGGTAGGGCACAGTAAAATGTTATTTTGCTCGAATTTGGAGCAGCCCAACTGGGGAAGTACTTGTTAGCATGTAAAAGAATGGAATACACGATTAAAGTCAGCGTATCCAATTTGTGGATAGGTTACATTGTTATGTGAATGCTTTTGATTTTGACAAGCAGTCGTGAGATGGCGCTACCAGATACACTCACGCCCGTCACGAAGTGAGCAGTCTTCTAACGTAACTTGGAACCTTGTCTTCCTAAACAAATTTTAATTTACTTCGCGATATTTCGAGGCGACTTGCTTATTGAACAACGAAAAGGTTCCAAATACGTTGTATGTTTGCATGTGTACGGTGGATTTCTTAGTAATAAGTAAGTCGAAACATGGCATCATTTTGTACTTATTTAGAAGATTTGCAAATGATAGTGGTAAGTAACCGTGCATCTCAATTTTATAAAACAGTAACGTATGTCATGCACGACACATATTTAAATAGCTTTAATAGCTTACTCAACATTTGTGTTGTAGTGAAATGACAATACAAATACACAACACTTTTTATCGCTTACCAAAAATACTACACAAAACAAAACACGATCAAATTAAACCAGGGATCGGAACCGGTTTCCAAATACCGGTATTATTTTGTTCCTAAACCGGTTTGATTTCGTTCTTACATAATACCGGTTTATCAAAATACCTGTTAGTGAAAGAACGAATTATTTCGGTTATCAGTATTCTAGGAGAACGGAATTTTAACGTTCCGTGGAACTTTATTAAACCGGTTTAAAATGTCACGACTGTCACTTTCTCACTTTTGAAGGCGTTGTCGTCAGGTAATACCATCACCCGCGGGCCCCGCGGCGCGTGTACTCTTATAATATTTAGATTAGAAGCTAATTTATATGATGCCGCCGGAACGGAAGACAGCCACTGGAACTTCCTAACGGAAAGTGCTACGGTAGTCGAGATTGGGCTCGTTTGTTGTGTTGTCTTGAGTACTTACCACTGGACCTGATGTCGAGGGTCTGATGATGCAGCCGGAAGAGAGTCACTGGGACTGCCTAACGGAAAGTGATAAAGTAGTCGAGTTTGGGCTTGTTTGTTTTGTTGTCTTGAGTACTTACCACTGGACCTGATGTCGAGGGTCTGATGATGCAGCCAGAAGAGAGTCACTGGAACTGCCTAACGGAAAGTGATAAAGTAGTCGAGTTTGGGCTTGTTTGTTTCGTTGTCTTGAGTACTTACCACTGGACCTGATGTCGAGGGTCTGATGATGCAGCCGGAAGAGAGTCACTGGAACTGCCTAACGGAAAGTGATAAAGTAGTCGAGTTTGGGCTTGTTTGTTTTGTTGTCTTGAGTACTTACCACTGGACCGATGTCGAGGGTCTGAAGATGCAGCCGGAAGAGAGCCACTGGAACTGCCTAACGGAAAGTAATAAAGTAGTCGAGTTTGGGCTTGTTTGTTTTGTTGTCTTGAGTACTTACCACTGGACCTGATGTCGAGGATCTGATGATGCAGCCGGAAGAAAGTCACTGGAACTGCCTAACTGAAAGTGATAAAGTAGTCGAGTTTGGGCTTGTTTGTTTTGTTGTCTTGAGTACTTACCACTGGACCGATGTCGAGGGTCTGATGATGCAGCCGGAAGAGAGGCACTGGAACTGACTAACGGAAAGTAATAAAGTAGTCGAGTTAGGGCTTGTTTGTTTTGTTGTCTTGAGTACTTACCACTGGACCTGATGTCGAGGGTCTGATGATGCAGCCAGAAGAGAGTCACTGGAACTGCCTAACGGAAAGTGATAAAGTAGTCGAGTTTGGGCTTGTTTGTTTTGTTGTCTTGAGTACTTACCACTGGACCTGATGTCGAGGGTCTGATGATGCAGCCGGAAGAGAGTCACTGGAACTGCCTAACGGAAAGTGAGAAAGTAGTCGAGTTTGGGCTTGTTTGTTTTGTTGTCTTGGGTACTTCTCACTAGATCTGATGTCGAGGGTCTGATGATGCAGCCGGAAGAGAGGCACTGGAACTGTCTAACAGAAAGTGATTAACTAGTCGAGTTTGGGCTTGTTTGTTTTGTTTTCTTGAGTACTTACCACTAGATCTGATGTCGAGGGTCTGATGATGCAGCCGGAAGAGAGCCACTGGAACTTCCTAACGGAAAGTGATAAAGTAGTCGAGTTTGGGCTTAATTGTTTTGATGTCTTGAGTACGTACCACTGGACCTGGTGTCGAGGGTCTAATGATTCAGCCGGAAGAGAGGCACTGGAACTGCCTAACGGAAAGTTATAAAGTAGTCGAGTTTGGGCTTGTTTGTTTTGTTGTCTTGAGTACTTACCACTGGACCGATGTCGAGGGTCTGATGATGCAGCCGGAAGAGAGAGATTATTTTATCACTTTCCGTTAGGCAGTTCCAGTGCCTCTCTTCCGGCTGCATCATTAGACCCTCGACATTGGTCCAGTGGTAAGTACTCAAGACAACAAAACAAACCAGCCCAAACTCGACTACTTTATAACTTTCCGTTAGGCAGTTCCAGTGGCTCTCTTCTGGCTGCATCATCAGATCCTCGACACCAGGTCCAGTGGTACGTACTCAAGACATCAAAACAATTAAGCCCAAACTCGACTACTTTATCACTTTCCGTTAGGAAGTTCCAGTGGCTCTCTTCCGGCTGCATCATCAGACCCTCGACATCAGGTCTAGTGCTAAGTACTCAAGACAACAAAACAAACAAGCCCAAACTCGACTACTTTATCACTTTCCGTTAGGCAGTTCCAGTGCCTTTCTTCCGGCTGCATCATCAGACCCTCGACATCAGATCTAGTGGTAAGTACTCAAGAAAACAAAACAAACAAGCCCAAACTCGACTAGTTAATCACTTTCTGTTAGACAGTTCCAGTGCCTCTCTTCCGGCTGCATCATCAGACCCTCGACATCAGATCTAGTGGTAAGTACCCAAGACAACAAAACAAACAAGCCCAAACTCGAATACTTTGTCACTTTCCGTTAGGCAGTTCCAGTGCCTCTCTTCCGGCTGCATCATCAGACCCTCGACGTCAGGTCCAGTGGTAAGTACTCAAGACAACAAAACAAACAAGCCCAAACTCGACTACTTTATCACTTTCCGTTAGGCAGTTCCAGTGGCTCTCTTCCGGCTGCATTATCAGACCCTCGACATCAGGTTCAGTGGTAAGTACTCACGACAACAAAACAAACAAGCCCAAACTCGACTACTTTATCACTTTCCGTTAGACAGTTCCAGTGCCTCTCTTCCGGCTGCATCATCAGACCCTCGATATCAGGTCCAGGGGTAAGTACTCAAGACAACAAAACAAACAAGCCCAAACTCGACTACTTTACCTCTTTCCGTTAGGCAGTTCCAGTGGCTCTCTTCTGGCTGCATCATCAGACCCTCGACATCAGGTCTAGTGCTAAGTTCTCAAGACAACAAAACAAACAAGCCCTAACTCGACTACTTTATCACTTTCCGTTAGGCAGTTCCAGTACCTCTCTTCCGACTGCATCATCAGACCCTCGACATCAGGTCCAGTGGTAAGTACTCAAGACAACAAAACAAACAAGCCCAAACTCGACTACCGTAGCACTGTCCTTTAGGCAGTTCCTGTGCCTCTATTCCGGCTGCATCATCAGACCCTCGACATCAGGTCCAGGGATAAGTACTCAAGACAACAAAACAAACTAGCCCAAACTCGACTACTTTATCACTTTCCGTTAGGCAGTTCCAGTGGCTCTCTTCTGGCTGCATCATCAGAGCCTCGACATCAGGTCCATTGGTAAGTACTCAAGACAACAAAACAAACAAGCCCAAACTCGACTACTTTATCACTTTCCGTTAGGCAGTTCCAGTGCCTCTCTTCCGGCTGCATCATCAGACCCTCGACATCAGGTCCAGTGGTAAGTACTCAAGACAACAAAACAAACAAGCCCTAACTCGACTACTTTATCACTTTCCGTTAGGCAGTTCCAGTGGCTCTCTTCCGGCTGCATCATCAGACCCTCGATATCAGGTCTGGTGGTAAGTACTCAAGACAACAAAATAAACAAGCCCAAACTCAACTATGGTAGCACTTTCTGTTAGGCAGTTCCAGTACCTCTCTTCCGACTGCATCATCAGACCCTCGACATCAGGTCCAGTGGTAAGTACTCAAGACAACAAAACAAACAAGCCCTAACTCGACTACTTTATCACTTTCCGTTAGCAGTTCCAGTGGCTCTCTTCCGGCTGCATCATCAGACCCTCGATATCAGGTCTAGTGGTAAGTACTCAAGACAACAAAACAAACAAGCCCAAACTCGACTATGGTAGCACTTTCCGTTAGGCAGTTCCAGTACCTCTCTTCCGACTGCATCATCAGACCCTCGACAGCAGGTCCAGTGGTAAATACTCAAGACAACAAAACAAACAAGCCCAAACTCGACTACCGTAGCACTGTCCTTTAGGCAGTTCCAGTGGCTCTCTTCCGGCTGCATCATCAGACCCTCGACATCAGGTCCAGGGGTAAGTACTCAAGACAACAAAACAAATAAGCCCAAACTCGACTACTTTATCACTTTCCGTTAGGCAGTTCCAGTGCCTCTCTTCCGGCTACATCATCAGACCCTCGACATCAGGTCTAGTGGTAAAATTTAATATAAATTTATAAATTAGCTTTTAAATAAATTGTAAGCGCACTCCCGCTGCGGATAATAGTAACCCTTATTATTATGTATGTCTTTCCCGTTCACGGGACAATGGTGTCCCGGACCTTTGGGAGGCGTGCGCGGAGCCGAAGTACCATCGAGTACCACATAGCCAACACGTAGAGGCCCTTTTGACAATTTAATGAAATGCAAGGGATACACCGAGCGGATGCTGTCCCTGCCCGTGTCATGGGACGCACACAGAGACAGCACCCGCCAGGGTGTATAGGGACTATTGTTGGTGGATGGAATCTAAATGAACCAGGTTATTAGGTGAAGATGATGGACTAATGGCCGGGCTATTGGGTGAGACATCGGACGCCTGCCTAATAAAACAGTCTCTCATTTTAATTCCGGCAGACGGTGACTTGCTCCCTGCTCGATGGGCCCCTATTATTATTATTATTTATTTATTTAATAATCAGGGTATAAAAACATAAAATTAACGGGGACTCACAAAACTGTCGGAACAGGGGGCCGATTTTTGAGTTTCGAACGCTCGAATTTTCACTCGACATCTGTCAAAACCTCATAGTGTTTAGACAGATCTCGAATGAAAAGTCGAGCGTTCGAAACTCAAAAATCGGCCCCCTGTTTGTCTGTGTGCTCGGCCTCTGTCAAAAATTCGAGTTAAGACTGGTTGTCTCCGTCGAAAACCGGTTAATTTCGTTCCACGGAAACGAAATTGGGCCCAGAACAGTTCCTTCACTAACCGGTTTTGAGTGCCGAAAACCAGAAACAAGAACGAAACCACAAACGCTATTCATTTCGGTTTGGGGTCAATGGCCGAAACCGGTTTGAAAATAATACCGGTATCCGATCCCTGAATTAAACATCGAAATGGTAGGCGACAAGGCGCAAATATCACTAAAAAGCGATCTCCCTTAGAAAACCTTTGGAAATGACAGATAGGTCCCAAACTGTCTTCTTTTGCGTCGCCCAATCGGGAAAATAAATATATAAAACAGAACATAACCTATTATTATTATGATAAAAAAGATTATGCAATGAAACTAATTTTAAGTCATTTCATATATCATATTTCTTCGCTTAGTACCCATAGTACAAGCTTTGCTTAGTTTGGGACTAGGTTGATTTGTGTAAGATTGTCACCAATATTTATTTTTATTTATTTTATATACCTACCGACAATCAGCGAGCACCAGCATGGCTTTGACATATCTATGAATAAATTATCTTGGCCCACAATAAGCACCTATAAAATAAAATAATAATAAAACAGCCCAACTAGTTCACAAAGCTAACCCCAAAATATAATTCCCTAACGCATTATATTCCTATCCCATACCATAATCACAAATTGTAGATTATTGTCTTATCAGCAAAGTTCATCTGCAGTTTCCTGCATTCAAGGAAAAGATGAATTCGTTTGCTGCCAATTGAATTGAAATGAAACGAACGGGCCCCTAAAATCAAAATAGAAATAGGGAGCAAAAAATGCAGCTAAGCGTGAATTAAAGTTAAGAAAGGGTTCCCAAGAGACTTTCGGCTTTATTTTTTCCCAAATGTTTTGTTTCCCATAGCCATTTCTGGAGCCATAAAATAAATATGTTATGATATTTATATAACACACCTAATCTAACATTTATGAGATGATTTTGAAACGTTCTGAAAACCTTTACATGAAAAAAAATTCAACGACGTTAACGCTTCCTTTCAACGAGTATTTCTAAGCTATTGGTTCTCCAAATAAATAATTAATAAATAATATTTCCAATAAAGAATGCGTATTGATGTTATTTTGTAAGTACAGTGATTTAAAGATTTGTTATTATATTCAACAAAGATAATTGGTACTTACTCGTATAGTTATATTGAATTTTTATCGTGTCCCCCATTTTTTTTACTCTTTTGCCTATTATTTCATGAGTCAAAACAATCATGTCGTTTTATTATCTTAAAATATAGTCTCAACAAATTAAAACGGAATATGTATACAAAAATATGGCTTTCTCTTAGCAAATCACTAGTAGGTAACAAATACGTGTTCAATAATGAAAACGCCTTACAGAACCCTAATACAAACGGATTCTTATCAAGATGTAAACGGGAGGCTTGTGTAAGGGAAAGGGTGGAAGGTACCCTCTGCTTCACTTCACTATAATTGAAGTCAAATTTGTAT
The DNA here is from genome assembly GCA_951800055.1 of Cenopis cana. Lineage (NCBI taxonomy): Eukaryota > Metazoa > Arthropoda > Insecta > Lepidoptera > Tortricidae > Cenopis > Cenopis cana. Next base: position 2,634,100 of record OX637484.1, on the reverse strand, counting down.
GATCAAATTAGTCAGCCGCCATTACACGGTTATCGCGAGACGTCTCAGTTACTGTATCTGTGGTAATAAGAGCCTTTAACAGTCTCCTTATTGCTGTTTTACAGCTGGTACGTCCGGCGTACCCGGTCTATTGATGTTTGCAAGGACGGAGTCTTCCTACTAGTATTCAGTGGAATTTACATAAGAGAGTTCACCCTGTCCTCTCACTTTTTATTATTTAAACTTTGACGCTCAGATACTTTATATCTACAGCTCGGAGGATATTTATTAGGTTTTACTATTTCAATGTTGACGCTTGGAGACCCTATATATCGCATAGGATATTATTCTAATTATGTTCCTACACCACCAAGTGGGTGCCACACGACGGACGACGCAGACGAGGCAGGCCCAGACGGAGATGGCGGGATGATCTGGACGTATTTGTCTCCAACTGGGAGGAAGAGGCTCTGGACAGGGACGTCTGGACAACATGGGGAGAGGCCTTTGCCCAGCAGTGGGACACATAATAGGCTATTAAAAAAAAAAAAAGTTCCTACACACACATTCACATGTAACGTAGACGAAATAAATGGAATCTACCGCTTTAAAACTAATGTCAAACATTTTAATTATTATTTTTTATAGCCTATTATGTGTCCCACTGCTGGGCAAAGGCCTCTCCCCATGTTGTCCAGACGTCCCTGTCCAAAGCCTCTTCCTCCCAGTTGGAGACAAATACGTCCAGATCATCCCGCCATCTCCGTCTGGGCCTGCCCCGTCTACTGGTTATAATTTACATTCATAATATGACGACCGATTCCTGTAAAGGTAGACAGAGATCACGTATTATTGAGATCCTGAACAACTACTTCTAATAAGCATGTGTAACAGCTGAAAAACGTTTTAAAATAAATGAAATGGTAATTGTACTTATTGGAAAAATCCTTAAGATATGTCGCTTTGACAGAAACTTTTATAACTACCTATCCAATGAAATTAATAAATATAAAATCTAAATTCGTAACCCCGTCAAACCAATACTAAAATTACTACCCAATCCAAATGACGCCATTAAACCAACATTTCCACACAATTTAAAATCCACATTACGTTCGATCTAATTGGACGCTGATTACTCACAGAACGTGTCGAAACGCTAGTCCAATAGTTTCGATTGTCCAGTTATATGATTCACAACCACTATTCCTCACCTCACTACCAATGCACAATTTATTTGGGCCGGGCGTTAAAATTTAATGATCATCCCGACTTATGTGTAACTGGATTGTTGTATACTTAATTAGCTAACCGCAGTTTAAACCGTTGTACCTAATCTATAACCATTATACCCTATTATGTAATTGCGAAAGTCTGTCTGTCTGTCTATTAAGTACCTGTTCACACTTAAACCGCTAACCCGATTTAGATGAAGTATGGAGATAGTTTGAGTCCTGGACAACACATAGGACAAAGGCACCGGGAGGACATAGGATACTTTTTATCCCGGAAACCATTCTTAAATGGGTTGGAAGTTTTTATGGAAGAGCGATGACTAGGTAAGCGCATGATATAAAAAAAAAAACAAAATTCAATCGCGATAAAAGATTATCACGCGAACAAAGGCGCGAGCAAAAACTATTTATTAAATAAAATAACAAAAAATGGTAAATAGTTCTTTCAAATCCTGCATCTTTCGACAGACCGGACGAATGACTATACTTCATAGGTATACGTCGAAGCAAAAATATTGAGATTTCTTGATCTACCCAAATTTCGAAGGTTCATTGTACCTCTTAACAATGAGCCGACTTGTGAATATTTCAACTCTATTTTATTTAAAATGTTATGTAGGTCATCGTGAAATCGTAATAGTACAATACTTAAAAAGGGCGGTATAACAAAGAATGTCTCAGATCGCAGGTATTTGACGCCCGAGCCGAAGGCAAGGGCGATAAATATGCGATCTGAGGCTTTCTTTATTACCGCCCGCCTTAAGTACAAAATTTTATGTCACCCCCTGGCCAGGAAGTGGGGTTTTTCGCGCGCGGAGCGTGCGATAATGGCCACTTTATGGCCAGGTGTGACATAAAGTAGTTTATGAAAAGCTACTGGATAGTAAACGAAATCTAAATTCCCACAAATATTTCGCCTTATTTAGCCCTAATAGAGACTGGTTCACTCAAAACAAGTACTGAGTAAATGTGAATGCCAGCCCAGTTCCGATTTTCCGTAGCACGTTTGGGGCCAAATTAATAGGGATTAGGACTGAGATGAGTGCTCCTTTAATCACCTCTGTACGTATGCTCGAAATTTGACTAATTAACTTCACGAGGGTTCCCAGTAATGTATGCCAAGGATACTTGTTAAGGACTTATTTGGATTTGGAATTCGTTAGTCGTTATTAGAATTTTATTTAGTTCACTCAAAGCATTTCATGTAGATATGCTGGTAGGGAAGAGCGACAATACAATTGCATTTAATGAAGTTATCCTTCTTGCTTCTCGAAAGTTTTATGTACTCTGCCTCGATATTGAGAAGAGAAATTAACTTAATTTTCTATAGAATATACTTTGAGTTAAAACGTTAGTTTGTCGTAGCAATTCAATGTGTCGTTTTTGAGAAATGCATTTACAGAATGAAATATATTACTCGACCGACAGTATAGTTGACATAATTAGTGATATAATAAAGATGTTGATATAATTAAGTTCTAACAATTATAGGATTATGCAAACTACTAATGAAACATGGTCTGAATAAAATTATTCGTTATTATTTTAAAACAATATGATAAAATATGTCAGTATGTCTACTAGATTAAAATATAAACGCAAACTTATACCTATAAGGTACCCTTCCAGCTAACCTATTCCCTCCCCAAAATACCCTGATATATGTATAGATAGGCACAAGTATACCAACCATAATGAGCTAAAACTAGCAGTACGCTTATAATTGAAATCGTAAATTTTCAATTATCTCCACTTAATGTAACCTATTTGTACAATGAGTCAAGACAGTGTCTCTATCATCAACCTTATCATGTGAACACATAGGTTTAAAATTATAAATAACTTTCTTGGCCCACTGTACCTTGTGAGTTAAACGGTTCGTGGCCATGTCAAGTCAGGCCAGAAACCGCAAATTCGATGGGCAAGTCAGATGCAAAATGGGTTTGCGTCGTAACCAAAAGTGTGTTAGATGAGATCTGTACTACTATAGTCACGATGAATGTAGCCTTACGTACATTCAAAATAGGTAGGTGACAGTATATCTTTAAATTGATTATATCCCCTTATTCATAAATGTCCATCAAAACTATTTTAGTTAAATAGCTTATATTATGTCACTTTGACATTTATGTTTATGAAAATGGGACAAAACATATTTTAGGTATCAGAAACTTTTATGAATAATGGGGCTAGTCTATGTTTTTCAGTTTGTTTGTTGTCTAATCTCAATAAATCTTTTAGTAATCTGTTTATCCTATGGCTCCGCATGCGTTCTTTATAAGTGGGCCGCTAGTTGATTACTTATATTGCAAAAAGTTATAAAAAAGCTTTCCTGATTTTCTCCTAAAATTGGTTAAGAATAAGTAACCATCTTTTCTAATTATGTGGCTCAATATCAAAAATACCAGATCAAAATGGCAACATATTTAAAATGAGTAGATGGGCCATTTTACGGAAAGTTGTACACTCGACTTTTTTTTTTAATTTGGATAAAATTGGGTTTTTTCTACTCAGTATCGAAAGCACTTTCGAATGATATAGGGGAAAAAAGTGTCCCAATTTTTTTTATTCCTTTCCGTTACCGTTTTCATACTAAGTTTGTAATCTTGTATGGTGGTAACGGAATGGAAAAACTGAAAATTGTATGAAAAATTTGGGACACTTTTTTTCTCCTATTAGGTTCGAAAGTGCTTTCGATTCTGAGTAGAAAAAACCCGATTTTATCCAAATTAAAAAAAAAAGTCGAGTGTACAACTTTCCGTAAAATGGCCCAGATATGACTTATGTAACGTAAAACAGTAGATTATGAACCCTAACGCCAATTTCAAACTAGACATTCTAATAAGCCAAATTGAAGCTAAAATTTAAGCAGACACTTATTATTTCTATTGTGATCCCTATTTATTTAGTTCCCACGGTTGACAAGTCCGCCATTACACTAGAAAGTTCCACAAAGTCACGTCTGTCTTATTTTGCATCTCCTTTCCCACTATCAGGCTTCGCTGCATCTGTCGGTTACCTGATACCTTTCAAAACAAGTCATTAGGTCACTTGGGCACAAAGTGGGTACAAAAGACGCTACTTGCTTTTGTGCAAACCGAAGCACGTGTGGGCGTGTGAATATGTTACGCAAAAATAGCAACGCAATTTCGTTGCGTCACCACAATAGTGCATTATGCGTCAGGTAAAAATCCTGCGAGAAATATAAGTTTTTCATTGTGGGAAGTGAAAGTGACAGTACGAAACTGCCACGTGTGTCCTAAAAGTAGATTGAATAGTCTTATTAAATTCACATGACAGTGTGGGAAGTATTATCATGTCGCTGAATGCAAGAAATTATTACCTATTAGTCGATCCAACTGTTTGAAACTGTCCAACTATAATTGCATAAATATAACGTAAACTAAGTAATGGCCTTGTTAAGTCAGGTGGCGATTCACACGACATATGATAAAGACAGGTGACAAAGCTTGGATTTTATTCTTCATTGACCATATGATATGCAAAGTCGTTTCACCTGTTGAAAATTGCGAATTTGATATGGTCTGCAGATGCTTAACCTTGTAACAGGTTTCGATTTTTTTTATATCACGACCATAGCAAACAATAATACAGCCTTATTAAAAGCTGACACTGTAGCCTATGAAAAACTAGCAGCTTCCCGCGACTTTGTACGTGTATAAATTATAATAGCATATGTCCTTGCTAGGCTTAGGTATTTGCAGAATAAATGATTTTGATAATGTCATAAATTTAACTAAGTGGAAACTTTCATCAAAATCAGTTGAGTTGTTTTTGAGATAATTATAATAAATTATCAGCACAAACATTCATGTTTATTAAAGAATATTGAAAGATAAAAGTATATCATATATTTACAAGAAAACAAAATGGCATTGAAATAATCATCCTCCTAGCGTTATCCCAGTACAGTTGCATCCTGAAGGATCCCAAGATTTGGCGTAGGCACTAGTTTTTACGGAAGCGACTGCCATCTGACCTTCCAACCCCGAGGGAAACTAGACCTTATTGGGATTAGGCTTCTTCAAGTGAGTGGGCAACTTGACTGTTAGAAGTTCTCAAACCGCCCGAAGGCCTCCAACTTGGCTCAACGACTGCTGCCATAGACAGCAACCGGGATCAACGGCTTAACGTGCCTTCCAAAGCACGGCATAGAAATAATATTAAAGCTAAATTAAATCTAAATTAAATGCTGATACGTTGTACGAGGAAGTCGCCAGCTCTTCGGTCACCAGTTACGTCAACAAGAAATAATGCTACTCAAGAAGATTCATAAGAGCGTTGCTGTCTTTATGGATTCTGAGGATTAGGAATATTAACAACAAAAGATAAAATGCTCTGTCTTCAGCGCATCCCTGGAAGCTCAGGGGTCCATTTCACACAACTTATAGTACCTAAGTTTCTTTTCGACTCATTTTGTTATAGAGACTTCTTCTTGTTTTACAAGTTACAAGTCATAAAAATTGACCCGAGATGAGTTGGTTAATTGCTCAAGAGCCCCTAGCAATAAAAAAGTTCAAGTTTAAAAAAATGGTTAATTATTTGAACTCACAAGGGTTAACAAAATGACCTGAAGCGACAATTCCCTAATGGTTTTGCTCATACATAAATTTGTGGGCCATGACCGAGCCAAAACAAACTGCTGCCCGGTAATAATTAATGATCATCCACATCTATTTTACGGTTACTAACTCAAATAAAAAAATGTTATGAAAAAAATCAGGATCAGAGCACCTGCTTTTTCGAGCGTTTTTGTTTGTTTTACGTCGGTGGAAAGGTGGAGTAGATGCTTATTTGCTTTTAATTATTGGCCTGACCGAGGCTGGTGATTAAAAATACGTAAATGGTAATGCACAAAATATTTTTATACAACGACTTTGGCAAATAAGCGTGGCATCCTCGGGCGATGCATGATGATGTCAATACAGTGCGGTATTTCTATAAGGATGCACTTTGATGTTGTTCACAGACTAAAATTCTTTCGTTTGAAAATTACACATTTATATCTCAAATTTTGTTCATCACTTACGATCACAATTCCTAATGATTTTCAAAATCACCCAATTGAACAACGTCAAATTGACTAAATATTATGACGTCTATCACGACAGTATTTATTTTAAATTGCTATGAACCCTTTCTATGTAGTCATCTTAGTGGGCGTGGTAAAACAAAGCTCTTAACTGGGATGACACGGCGTTCCTCGATGCCCGAGGGCTTATTTTAAATGAAATGCAGAATATTCAGCTTGTTTTTGTTCTATTTCTAAACAACATTGTCTTGTGTCGACTTCTGAATGAAATTGTCGGAAGGATTAAGTTTGTTGCAGATGACAATCTCTCTGTTATATTAATGTAGAAAATAGTATTTTCAGACCGTTGACGGGCATTTCTCAGAGCGTTTCAGCCGCGGTGACTTCGGTGGTCGCATTATTGTAGACACCACAGCAGATTAGGAGCGCATGTCATCTATTTCAAAATTGGACCACGGAAATCTTCGTTCATAATACGACCGTAATACATTCACGGCGGTTGACTTGAAACGTTACGCACGGAGAAATGCTCTGAAATATTTGTAAAATTAAGATAATATGCAAGTATTTTTAAATCCACTGTAACCCCTTCAAGGTTTCGGAGAAATTTGAAAAGTTAAGGTCAGGGCTAATATGATCAAACTGCATTGGATAAAAATCTAACAACATTCAATGTTAATTTCATTGTTAGTACTTAACTAGTAATATCTATAATGGAAGTGGGAAAATAATGCACAATCATGCAGTTTCGGAAGCGAAACGAGATTACGCCAATAGGAAATACTAATTTAAATTACCATTGTTCGGTATCGACATTTGACGGTTTCTGAAATAATATTATTGTGCCGGACCGGGACTGTAGGGGCAGTCGGCACGCTTCGATAGCTAGCTGTTACGATTGACGTCAGAAGGATTGGAGGAAAAACACTGAATTTACAACTTACAAACACTGACTTTAATAACTGATCAAAAAACACTATATACAAATCAACGTAAATTAAAAATAAACTGAACATAAATGACTTCTAAAACAAGAGAGTAGGAACGTGTGCTCGCGCCGGTGTCTGGTAGCATAATGAACGCTCGCCGCTTGGGCGGCTCTATTTATACGCGCGCGCTGCCTGCTGGTCAGGGCGGGCGGGAGAGCGAGACGAGTGGCTGTGCCTCAATCAATGAATGTGAGGCGCGAGCATGCGTTTTTACAGGTTTGTAAAAAGCGGTGTAGCACGTATGTGGTATTACCTTGCCAATTTAGCCATGAGGCTTCCCATTAGGTGGGTATACGGGCTATATCGCTTCCTATTAAGTTTTAGGTGACATTGTAATTTAAGTTTGCCTGAAGGGCCTAATTACTGGCCTTATGGGCTTACAATAAGCTTAAATGGCGTAGTTGCCTTAAGTGTTTGCAAGGTTGCAAGTTGTCACCTACCTAGGCCTGAAGGGCTTGTATATGTAAAGCTTGGTTTGCCTTATGGGCTTGTAAGTTACTACCTACCTAGGCCTGAAGGGCGTTTAGCTATGGGTAAGTAAGATACGCAACAATAACATTATTTATTTCCTTTCCTACCTACTTAGGTTAGCTAATTACAATATATTTATTTATTTATTAATAGGTCCGACACGGTACGTCCGACACATAATAAGTCCGACACATTATACGTCCGACACATTTCTCCCGCCGCTTGCGTCCTTAGATGCAAGTCCTGGAACTCGGGTGGTGGACGTGTTGCTCGAAGCTCGGGGTTGCTGTGCTGGCTCGAGGCTCGGGCTGTAGCTCTGGCTGAAGCTCTGGCTGTAGCTCTGGCTCGGCGTTGTTCGTTTGCATAGAGTGCGTATAGTGTGCACTCTATGCGTTTGTGCAGCGTCTTGTCGGCCGAGTTGAGTGTTCGGCGAGGGCGCTCTATGTGAGGGCGCGGCTGCACTCGAAGTGTCGGTGTGTAGGTCCGACGGTTGCGCGCTGTCATTTCGCGCTGTAGCACGTTGAGGGCCGGCTTGAGTGTTCGGTGAGTGCGCGCTATGGGAGGGCGCGCGTGTGAGTAGAGGGCCGGTTTTCATGTTCGGAGTCTGCGCGCTGTCATCGCACGCTGTCGCGCACTGAGGGCCGGGTTGTAGGTCCGGCGGAGGTGCGCGCAGTGAGGGCGCGCTCGGTGAGGGCGCGGAGGCGCCGGGAGGGCCGGACGGCGTGTCCGGCTGCTGCGCAGGGTGCGCGCGCGCTGTCGCGCGCTGCGGGCCGGGTTGTAAGTCCGGCGGAGGCGCGCGCAGTGAGGGCGCGCTCGGGGAGGGCGCGGAGGCGCCGGGAGGGCCGGACGGCGTGTCCGGCTGCTGCGCAGGGTGCGCGCGCGCTGTCGCGCGCTGCGGGCCGGGTTGTAAGTCCGGCGGAGGCGCGCGCAGTGAGGGCGCGCTCGGGGAGGGCGCGGAGGCGCCGGGAGGGCCGGACGGCGTGTCCGGCTGCTGCGCAGGGTGCGCGCGCGCTGTCGCGCGCTGTGGGCCGGGTTGTAAGTCCGGCGGAGGTGCGCGCAGTGAGGGCGCGCTCGGGGAGGGCGCGGAGGCGCCGGGAGGGCCGGACGGCGTGTCCGGCTTGGTATGAAGTATGACTAGCTTCTTCGTGGGGCGGCGTAGGAGACCGCCCTTTGTTCGCACGTCGACGACTCGTGTGACGCCATCTTCTCCTGGGTAGAGTGTGGTCACAACGCCCATTGGCCACACGTTTCTTGGCAGTGTGTTGTCTACGATGAGGACGACGTCGTCTATGGCGATGACGGGGCCCTTGTGGGTGGGCTCCCGCCGGTTTTGAAGCTGTGGAAGATATTCTCGGAGCCACCTCGCCCAGAACATGTCCGCGAGGCGTTGTGCTGTGCGCCACGATGCTCGGCCGACGGTGTCTTTTTCGTTGAATGTACCTGGGGCTGGGTTCCATGCTGCTGGCCCGATCGTGAAGTGATTTGGCGTGATCGCGCTGGGCTCATTGGGATCGACTGCGACATGTGTGAGAGGGCGCGAATTTACTGAGAACTCTACCTCTGCCAGGAATGTTGCTAGAGTTTCGTCGCTCGGGTGCCTCTCGTCCAGTATTGTTCCTAGCGCCTTTTTGACGCTAGCCACCATGCGCTCCCATGCGCCTCCCATGAACGGGCTGCCGGGAGGGATGAACCGCCAACTGATGCCGCGCTGTGTCGCGGCTGTGTTCACGCCCGTCTCCAGTGCTCGGCGTAGCTCCTTGTCTGCGCCCCTTAGATTCGTACCATTATCCGACCAAATTTCGGTGGGGCAGCCTCGGCGCGCGATGAATCTCCGTAGAGCTGCGATCGCTGAATCTGTACTGAGTGAAGCTGCTACCTCCAGATGGACCCCGCGCGTCGTGAGGCATGTGAAGAGGGCGACGTATCTCTTCTGCGTCGCTCGCCCGACGGTGACGGAGTATGGTCCGAAAAAATCCCACCCTGTATACGTATAGGCCCGCTTATGATGTGCTAGGCGCGTATGTGGGTGATTACCTGTAGGCGGGCTTGGCGGCATGGCTCTTCTCTTCGCGCATGGCCGGCACGCGTGAGAGACTTGCCGAGTTACTGAGCGTAAGTGTAACACCCAGTACAGCTGCCGGACCTCGTTGATGACTGTTTCGATGCGCGCGTGGTGAAGATACCTATGTACAAAGTCTATGTACAAACGGGTGGCGGCGTGGCGTCCATCTAGCACGATGGGATTTTTCTCGAGCTCTGTGTCCATTGCGGCGTCTATGCGGCTGACGAGTGTGATGACGCCGTCGTTGACTGCAACTGCAAGTTTTTTAAGTTTACCGCTGCGAGGCTCGTTGTTCTGTATGGCCGTCATATCTTCTTTGAAGGCGCGGTGTTGGACGCCGCGCCATATTAGCTGCGTGGCGCGCCGTAGTAGGTCCGCAGTGAGTGGCTCGGCGTTATCTGTGAATGTGGTACGTTTTGTACTCTTTTTTTGATGTACCTTTTTGTTCGACGTTTTTCGCCAGTCGGGATCTGCCTTTGCGTTCGCTTTGGTGCGCTTGTAGTTGACGGCTTCTTTTTTCTTACATTTTTCGATGAATTGAAGTACTCTGGCCGTCGACCTCAGGTATCGTTCCCATTTTGAGAACCTGGCGGCGTCCGGGATTGCCTCGTTGACGTCGCATTTCCTTATCCCCACTGCCACGCACGTGCGTTCTTCGCCGGTGGGCGTGGCTTCGGTGTCTTCGATTTCGTGTTTCGGCCACTCGCCCTCATGAAGACGCAGAAACTCTGGACCTGTGTACCATCTGTGGGCTGAAGAGAAGTCTCGCGGCGTTTCCCTTGTTGCGTCGTCTGCCACGTTGAGCTTCGTAGGTACATAGCGCCATTCGTTCACCTTAGAGTGTTCTTGTATGGCGGCGATGCGGTGAGCCACGAACGGTTTGTATGAGCGTGACCCGTTACGTACCCAATGCAGAACTGTTTTACTGTCGGTCCAGAATGTAGTGGAGTCTGGCTGCTTCTCGTGTTCTTCCTTGACGATTTGCGCCATACGTGCGCCCATCACCGCGCCGAGTATCTCGAGGCGTGGTACGGAGTGTAGCTTGAGCGGACACACACGCGCTTTCGCCATTACTAGGGAGACATGTACTTCACCTGTGGCGAGAGTTGTACGCCAGTAGAGTGCCGTGGCGTACGCTTCCTGTGACGCGTCCGTAAAAATGTGAAGTTGGGTATTTACTGCTTGTGTGAAGCCCGGGTAGCATCTCGGTATTGCCACCTTACGTAGCGCCATCAGATTCTTCATCCAGTCGGCCCATGTAGTAGCGAGGTCGTCTGGAAAGCGTTGATCCCATGTGAGGCCGCGGCGCCATGCTTCCTGTAGGATAGATTTGGCCCTTACCGTGACCGGCGCGGCGTAGCCTAGCGGGTCGTAGAGTGACATTACTATCTTCAGGGCTTCTCTCTTGGTCGGGCGATTGTTGTGAAGTACGTCGGCTGGTAGGCGAGCGAGGTCCAAGTTGAAGGTGAGTTCGTCCGTTGTCGGCCTCCATATAAGGCCGAGGACGCGTTCAGTTGTGCCCGGTCCGTCGTCTAGGTTGACTGGAGTATCTGTGGGCGGTGAGGACTCACCAAGGGCGGCCATTAAGGCGGGTGAATTGGATTTCCACCCGCGCAGCTCGAAGTTGCCCTCAGCTTGGATGTCGCGTACTGTAGTTGCTGTTTCTATCGCCTGGTCTAAGTCTGCGAAAGAATCTAAATAATCGTCGACGTAGTGTTTCTTCACGATCGCGTTGACGGCCGCAGGCTGCGTTTCTTCGTACTGTCGCGCGTTTTCGTTCTTCACGTAGATCGCGCACGCCGGGCTACACTTTGCACCGAATATGAGTCTAGTCATTCGGTACTCAGTGGGCGGAGTCTCGCCGCGCTTGTTGCCCCTCCACAAGTAGCGTAGCACGTCGCGGTCCTCCGGCCTTACTAGCACTCTCATAAACATTTCCTTTATGTCGGCTGAGAGCGCTATCTCGTGCTGTCTAAATTTGCATAATACCCCTGGGAGTGACTGAAGGAGCCCGGGGCCTGGCAGGAGCTTCTCGTTGAGGCTGGTACCCTGGGCTCGCGCTGCTGCATCATGGACAATTCTAAGTTTGCCTGGTTTATTCGCGTTCAGCACTGGAAAATGAGGTAAGTAGAAAGTTTTACCCGGCGGCCCCTTTGACTGGACTATCTCGGCGTAACCCTTGTCCAGTAGGGCGTCCATTTCAGCTTCATACTTCACGCGTAGCTCTGGGTCCTTGTCGAGTCGCCTCTCGACGCTGTGCAGTCTGTTGAGCGCTGTGTTGTAATTATAGGGTAAGTGTACCTTGTTGTTGGCCCACAATAGGCCGACTTCGTATGCTTTTTCAGTCACTCGCTGCGTTGTTTCTTGTAGTATGCGCGTGGCTCTCTCCTCTGGGTCGCTAGAAGGGCGGGCGGGCTCGATGGCTAGGGAATCCACACTAAAAAAATGATCAAGTTTTTCTTCTATCGTGTTTAGGAAATTTACCCTATGGCCCAGGCTTCTAGTTTGTGCTCCATGCAGCACCCAGCCGAGCGGACTGCGGGAGGCGACGGGTTGATCGCAGCGCCCTCGCCGCACGGATTCAGCCAACAGCAGTTGATAATTGTCTTGACCTATTAAAATGTTAGGGCGAGCGCACTTGTACACTAAGTGTTGCTTGAGGTCGCGTAGGTGCTCGCACTGATCGATGACTTCTTCAGACACTTGCTGTGGTGATAGAGAGAGATTACTCACAGTTCGAGCTTCAATTTTGTGGGCGGCGTCCGCTCCTATGAGCTCGATGCGTACGCGGCGCGACGACTCGGAGTCCAAAGTACCCGCGGTGAGGGCCTCGATGTGTAGGGGCTCCACGGGTCCCGGGGCTCCCACTGCCTCGGCGAGCTCCTGGGATATGAGGCTGACTGTGGATCCGTCGTCAAGTAGCGCCCAGGCCTGGCGGCGTCCTAGTGGTCCCGACACCTCGACTGGCAGGATCTTCAGGTACGAGTGCGCCTTTGTGGCCCACGCGCACGTAACCTTTTCAGTGGTTTGCGCGCTTTCTGAAACAGACTTATGAACTAACACGTTGTGGTTTTTGCCGCAGTTGTCCGCTGAACACACTACTCGTTTGCATGTGTGCCTCTTCGCCCTGTAGGATAAACACTTAAAACACAGCATTTTATTCTTCGCTACCTCCCGCCGCTTATCTATACACATATTTAAAAATGTTGCGCACTCTGCACCACTTACGTGTGAATCACTCTCGCATATGAGACATCGCGCCCGCTTCTCGACCGCTGTGTTCGTTTTCTGATATTTGGGCGGGTGGGCGGGGCTTACGTTTGCGCGCGTGTTAGGCACCCCACTAGTTGCGCGCTGTTGTCCGTAAGTGGGCCTTGCGTTGTATTGCTGTCTCTGCGGCTGTGAATAATGCGGACGGGAGGGTTGTATGCTGTACCTGGGTAAGTAGTTATCCGTAAGTATGGTGTAGGGCTCACGTAGTTTGGCTTCCTCTTGAAGGAAGGAGACCATCAGCATCACATCACTCTCGCGGCGCGGCTTGCTGGCTGAATATGAATACCACTTACTTTGTAGGTTGACTGTTAGTTTGTCATGTAGGGCCCTCAGGATTTCCGAGTTGTATCTTGAAGTGTCGGGATCCACTAGCTGCAACGTAGACATAATGGTGCCCAGCTTTATTGAGAATGAGCAGATGTCCTGTGCGTTGTCGGTGAGCTTCGGCAGTTCACGAAGGTTCTTGTACTCCATGGCTGCAAGTGTGGCTGTGTTCCCGTATGATTCCTCGAGCTTCTCCATAATGAGCTCGGGGCCCGCCCCGGCCAGTATGAACTCGCCCAGCGCCGTGTTGCGTAGAGACTGCGTTGCTGCTTGCAGGCGTGCTGTATTCTCGCCAGACGTGAAGAATGGAGCTGTATCTGTATATACCTTTTTGAAGGAAATCCACTGCCGTCTAGAACCGGTGAAAGCTGGGAGATCCGCTGGCCTCCTTGAAGGCGAGTCCTTGCCGGCCAGTATGGCTGCCCGAATAGCCTCTGTGAGTAAGGCTACGTCGGATGATGGCTTGTAGGGCTGTAGTGCGGTGTCTCCCGCCGGTTGGGCTTGTGTGGGTGCAGATACTGGGACAGCCGGCTCTAGAGGAGCGGCGGCCGCGGCGTGCGGCCCTGGGTGGCTGTGTCTCACTGTGTCTGGATACACGGGGGCCGGGGGGGCATTCACTGTAAACGGTACCTGATTTTGGGGCGTAGGCGACGGGTTGTGAGGACGCATGTCGATGGCTGGAATGTTGATGCTTTGCTCGATCCACTTCTCGACTCGTTGCGTTACTTGTGTAGATGCGTCGTCGTCCTCTTCGTCGTCCTCTGATGTGGGCTCGGCTTCGATGGCGGCGAGCCTGGCGGCCGCGAGGTCCTCACGCGCCTTGGCCAGACGGTAGGCGCGCTCCTTCGCGGACTTGGCGGAGCCCGTGCGCGAGCGTGGCCTCCTATGGGGAGTGGAGGCGGCGGCGACTTGATCGGGCTGTGGTTGCTGCACCTGTGTTGCTGTCGACGCTGGCTGGGTGCCCTGAGGGCGGTCGGATGACTGCGCGGCGTCTGTTGGTGCAGCTGGCGCGATGTTGGCGAGCCCTGAGGGCCCTGCCACGGCCGGCGGTTGCTCGCTGGTGGAGGCGCCGGCTGGCGCCAGATGTGCATGCTCGGCCTGGGTCGGCGTCGCGTGCGGGGCGGGCACTGGCATGGGGCTGTGCACCACCTTGTGCCCGGCTGGCACCACTTGCGGAAAATGGGGAGACTGCGAAAGCATGTCGCGAGACTCATCGTACCTTTTGTGCCGGGCTTGTGATCTGCTACGTGTACCGGAGTCCGCAGAGAGGGAGCGCTCGGTCGAAGTCTTCGTGATGTTGGCAGGCGTGGACCTCGTGTGGGTGCTGCGGGTGCCCCGCGTTGTGCTGCTGGTGCGCTCCGACTGGGCGTCCTTGCGGCTCTGCGAGCGGGTGTTGACTCCCTTGTTCATGCTGGTGGGCCGACCTCGGCCGTGCAGGAACGCTTCGAAGTTGAAGACAGGACTCGAGGACGGTTCGAAGGTCCAATGTGCCGGACCGGGACTGTAGGGGCAGTCGGCACGCTTCGATAGCTAGCTGTTACGATTGACGTCAGAAGGATTGGAGGAAAAACACTGAATTTACAACTTACAAACACTGACTTTAATAACTGATCAAAAAACACTATATACAAATCAACGTAAATTAAAAATAAACTGAACATAAATGACTTCTAAAACAAGAGAGTAGGAACGTGTGCTCGCGCCGGTGTCTGGTAGCATAATGAACGCTCGCCGCTTGGGCGGCTCTATTTATACGCGCGCGCTGCCTGCTGGTCAGGGCGGGCGGGAGAGCGAGACGAGTGGCTGTGCCTCAATCAATGAATGTGAGGCGCGAGCATGCGTTTTTACAGGTTTGTAAAAAGCGGTGTAGCACGTATGTGGTATTACCTTGCCAATTTAGCCATGAGGCTTCCCATTAGGTGGGTATACGGGCTATATCGCTTCCTATTAAGTTTTAGGTGACATTGTAATTTAAGTTTGCCTGAAGGGCCTAATTACTGGCCTTATGGGCTTACAATAAGCTTAAATGGCGTAGTTGCCTTAAGTGTTTGCAAGGTTGCAAGTTGTCACCTACCTAGGCCTGAAGGGCTTGTATATGTAAAGCTTGGTTTGCCTTATGGGCTTGTAAGTTACTACCTACCTAGGCCTGAAGGGCGTTTAGCTATGGGTAAGTAAGATACGCAACAATAACATTATTTATTTCCTTTCCTACCTACTTAGGTTAGCTAATTACAATATATTTATTTATTTATTAATAGGTCCGACACGGTACGTCCGACACATAATAAGTCCGACACATTATACGTCCGACACAATTATGCCAAAAACCATTTAAAAGGTTTGTAATAAAATAACTTGCAGAAAACAAGTATCTTAATAAATTAAAGGCCATTATGTTCCAAGTACAGTCGCCTACAAGTTAATAAAGCGGATACATATCTTTGTAGTTGACTGTACATATTTTATGCTAATTTACAAATTGTTTGATACAAGCTATCTTTTGATGTTGAAGATGCCCCAGGGGCGACAACTTAATCTTGTAACCTGTCTGTATTTTTTAAAATGCAATTTTGCTACCCCTGCTTTTTAACATGTTAATTTTTTATCTTTTGCAGCCGCTTTATGTTTCTTTGATGATTTTTCTACCTTGGGGTTTATTTTATATTATAAATGTAAAATTAAATATTCTATTCAAATATCATAATCATGTCTTGCTGATGAGTTTCTTCTCTTTTAAAGAGTCTCATGCTTAAACTATAAAAAGAAACAAAATGGCAGCCGGTTTTCAAAATAGTTGGAGTATGATGAGACCATGCAGGCTATTGCTTCTTCCTATAATTTCATTTTTTCCATATGGTACTACGAACAGGATGTCCAAACTGATATTTATATAACCGCATAGCTCCATCGTACTTCCATATTATCCTCAAAGTGACCCAAATCGTTTTCCGTTGGCAAGACAATATCAAGCGTCATTTACTTTAAGCATCTAGCTACCAGTGGACGGCAAAAATATGTTAACATCTGTTGCCTTATTGTAATAAAATAAGTTGCAAACATGTAAACATAAAAGTGGTACGAGCCGGGGGTCGAAGCGGCTACAGTGGCTGTATCATATGATCCATCCATCCTCCATCCCAGCTTTATCCTAGTTGAGTTGCATCCTGAAAAATGTCTAGTAGTACACTAGTTTTTACGGAATCGACGGCCATCTGACCTTCTAAGCCAAGGGGAAACTAGACCTTATTGGGAATTAGGCTTGTCAAAGTGAGTGAGCAATTTGGCTGAGAAGTTCGGAGGCCTCTAACTTGGCAGTTATAGACAGCAGCTGGGATCAACGACTTAATGTTCCTTCCAAGGCAGGAGCGCTTAGTTAATAACCATTCAAAGCGATTACCCATCCAAGAGTTGACCTGGGCCGACGTTTCTTAACCTCGTATACCACACGCGGTACGCGAGCGCCGCTGGGCCACATACGCTCCTGTACCGTTGTACAAGTACTATCGAACAAACTGAATCGTGACCCACCGTGGAACCTTGTCACAGAAAGTGCCATAATGATTTTCCTTGTCAGGCAGTACGATGTCACTATGACATTTTCTGTGACAAGGTTCCACGGTGGGTCACGATTCAGTTGGTTCGATAGTACATGGTCCATCAATATTGTTATTTACCTGCTAGTATCTGCAAAAACACCACACAAGTTTCCTATGCAGAGGGTTCGTTTCGTTACTATTATCTAATATAGTATTAATAGCTAAACAGAATCGATGGCTCCCTTGAGAAGACCCTTAGGTACTTACTCGTATATGACACTCTAATATGCATGGGGGGACATTTTATTACTAACCTATCCTGAAGGATGGGATACAAAGGTGTAAGAGAAATTTATGAAAAACCTTTCTGCTTCCTATAAACGTTACCCTGAGATTACATGTTGGCGACAATGGCTTTAATAGTCGTTAAGGCTGTTGTGTGTCGTTAATGGGGGCATTTTCCTTTCTGAGAATTTTTATCGTGAAACTATGGTAAGCAATTTTTAGGTTTGAAATAATTTCGGTTGGCCGAGTTACATGAAAGTAATTCGTGCAATAACCTGTTTTATCTCCCAAAGAATAAGGTTCAAAATCCAATACCTTATTTTATTAGGAAGGCTAACGAGAATTTCAACATTAACTGAATCTATCACTATACTCTGTTTTTTAGCTATAACGTACTGCTCATAGTTAAATGTATGGCTCGTTCATTTGTTTCTTGCAAAGAACTTGTATGGCGTATAGTTCATTAAACAAACCATAGTCAACGGTCGCGCTAATCAAATTCTAAAGTTTATTAAATTGATAATAAATTCACACCTTTCATGAAAATGTTCTTTGTTTCAATATTCATTGACAACATAATTTAATCTATTTTTATTTAAAACTGAACTCACTATTATCGAAGTTAAATAGTTTCTCAAACAACCGCCGGTGGGTAAACTTAACACAGAGTGAAACATCTCCACTATTTGTAAGTTAAACTCCGTAACGGTTCGAGGCATGGCACGGTTAAGTGCTTTAGCCAATATCAATACACTCCTGGAGTGCTGGGAGCAAAGAATAGGGCTATTACGGCAAGAAACGACACTGCTTTCACTAGTTTTTATATTTTTAGCTTTACGATATGTCTAAGACGACCGCTTTAGCTTAGTTGGTAGTGACCCTGCCTACGAAGCTGGAGGTCCCGGGTTCGAATTCCGGCCGAGGCATTTATTTGTGTGATGAGCACGAATATTTGTTCTTGGGTCTTGGATGTCTTCTATGTATTTAAGTATATATTTATCTATATAAGTATGTATATCGTCGCTTAGTACCCATAGTACAAGCTTTGCTTAGTTTGGGACTAGGTTGATTTGTGTAAGATTGTCCACAAATATTTATTTATTATTTATTTATTATTTGTCTAGTTTTTGCTTAAGTAGTTACCTACTGTAAGTATATATATAGGTAGAACAGTTTTATGCGTTATTTTTAAAAGAACATCTGTTTTAAATGTTTAAATAATATGTAAAATCTGTTGTATTTAGGTAGCTACGTAAACATTTAAAACTGAGGTCAATGTCTACCTCGCCTTATTTTATAATGAATCATTATTATATATCAATACAAAGACTTAATTTCCTCGATGTATGAAACTAATATAAATTATAAATCACAAATGATAAATCTTAAAAATTGGAATAAGTGTTTGATAAAATCAATACACACTACTCGTACACACATATGCACCTGTAACTAACTTTATAGATGCTGGTTAAAAAAACGTAACTGGGCTAGAGCCTCATTTTAAAACGGCCCGAATTAGAGATCGTAAAGCAATCTGAATTTTATGACTTAATGTTACAACAAACATTACCCAACCTGTTTTAAAAGCAATGTTCTTCATCAAAAATCTTGGTGATTAAGACCCTTTTCTTTTTTATCTATATTAGTATCACTAACTTAAAAAGACATATATTACTATGATATGTATATTAATATAACACATTTTTTCGGAGCAAACAACTTTTATATGGTTCTAAGCAACTGCGACATGCTCCGGTAAGTTTAAAGTTTAGTTTATTATAATTAATTAATGTCCCTACCAGTAGTTTTTATTGGTCCCTTTGGAGTAATTAGGCATTTGAATATACAGCTCCTTTGATCTGATCCGGCGTTTTAAAACGTGAGCTTTGTGAATTATGTTACAATTCACGCGTTCATGTTTTAAAATATAATATTAGAATATTTTTTTTGACGATATTATCTAGGTACCGAAAGAATTTTGCTTAATTCCGATAAGGTCCACTGTATTGATTTGTAATATATTTTATTAATCATAAAACATAATAATTGTGTAAAAAAACTTTTTCCTTTTTTGTTTGTGAACTTTATACAGGGACGTGTTTATAACATTCATCTAGTTTCGTTAATATCAATAAGAGCTATACTTTGGCTCTTGCTTTTTAAATTCTTACGCTTAAACCCTTTTACTGGAATCTCAGAGTTATTTTAAGCTACGTGTATTTCGTTCACCAATAAAGCTGCGGGAAGTGTGATTTTACACACTCCTCTTAGTGCCTCGATTTCAGCACGGTAATATGAAATATCGGGAATTTACACACGTATTTTCGCAGAATCGTCGTTTCCATTTGCAAGTCTCCATGGTTGATAAATAAACATTTGCTTTTGGGGCCGTCCTAAGCGTAAACGCAGTGAATATTGTATGGCGTTTCCAACATTTTTATAGTTTTTTTACGGTTAACCTAACTGGTGATCTAAGAGTTGGCGATTTCCTCGCCCAACGTACCAGGATTGCGAATTGAAAACCGTGCGAAAATCTACAATTACCAAAATCTACTATTGACAAACTGACATAAAGCCGATTCACCCCTTATAATTAATTGATTGTGGAAATTTCTCGTTCGTCACATTGTTTTGCGAATGCAGGGCAGAAAATACACTTTAATTACCCCTTGCTTGATTGCAAAGCTAAATTCAGTTTTAATTGCTGCAGTACAATGGAAAGCTAACATTGTTGCCGTGGGCGGTATTGAAAACGTTTATTAAAGATATTTATTATGAATTAACGAAGAGAAAAACATAAAAAGTGGAGAGTGGTATTTACATCGAAAATGGCCATGACTTAAAAATAAACTTAACATTTTCCAGTGGCGATTTAGTAACATTTACAACAATACTTTATGTTGATATTGCAGTTTATATGTTTAACCTATACAATGCTTAGTTATCATTATTCTTATTTTGAATCTATATATATATATTTGCTTCCATACAGTAGGTCAATATTTAATGGTTCAGCAGGAAATAAATAGAATAGTATATATAGTCATACCTGTGCTTTTCAATATGTAGTGAATAAATTCAATTAAAAGGTTATCGTCTCCGTTCGCTATTTAGTATTTCTGAACATTCCTTAAAGTACCTACGTACAAATTTACAAACAAAACAATCGATAACCGCTATTTAAAAATAGCGGCCGCAAAACAAAGCATTACTGCACTATGAATGCACTTATCCTTCACACCATGTGATTAACACCTGAACAGTAATGGTAGGTCATGTCCCATTCTTTAGATAATAATAGGGACATTTGCGATTCCGCCCGCAGTTGTATTAAACCGTGCCATTGCGGGACGAGTGCAGCAATTTTATAAATAGGGATGGGTGGCATATTTGTTGGGAGAAATACAGAATATGAAGCGTCTTTTACTTTTTCCTGCTTTAAGCGGCAAAATAAATCTCTTTTTTTAGGGTGTATTAAAGCAATCCTTTTGAATAAACTATTTAATACTGACAAGAAACTGTATACAAGAATATTCTGATACATTGTGCGAAAAAGTCTTCACCTCCTCGGTCACCAGTTATGGCAACCAGACGCTTCGCGATTTCAATAAATAACTCGTGCACGCTGGGACCCCATGAGCCGCCCCATGGGCCTAAAGTTGCGACACTTTTCCTTTAAAGCTTTACTGAGGCATTTTCCAAAACGAACGACGAAATTAACATTATTATATATGCATTATTTTATATGTTCTGAGTTTTGTACGTCTATTATTTTTTGTATCTGTGTGTCTTTTGTGGAGTAAATAAATGTTTCTTCTTCTTCTTCTTCTTCTTCTTAAATTCAGTAATATTTTTTTAATTTCGTAGGTATGTTACAAATCCAGGTGTTTAAATACGACGCAGTCAAGCGCCGTATGAACTGCTTTCCGTGTGCATTCACCCTTCACAAATAGAAGAATCACAAGCCTCACTAAAATTAAACGATGATCCATAAAGACTCGGTACTTTATAAAATCTTTAGCTAGTATTTCTTTATAGGTACTACTATAGTAGTATACTTAGTATTTTACTCGATACCGTAATCCCTAATATTAACAAGTGCGAGTCATTCCTACAAGGCTTACCCGATGCTGTCTGCACATACAAATGAGCCAGGATTCCGCGGAGTTGCAGGCGTTGCAGGTTGTGTGTGCAGCCATTGAGATCATGCCAACACGTGAGGATATTTGACTTGAATAGACATTTTTCATTAAAAAGCATGACTCTATTTATGGAATTAAATTTATACGTTGAACTTTAAAACTGGCGATGAACCATGTTTCCTGTAATCTAATATTAATCTTAATCTTGCCCGCGGACAGTGTCCGTGAAGCTAAAAAATCTAGATTTAAATATCGCATGTAAAAGTATCTCATGGATCCCTTATACCTAGAGGATGAGTTTCATCCTCTATGCTGGATCACCCATGAAATTGGATACTAATTGAATACACCTATTGTAATATTACATTATTATTTAATCTTTTACCTAATTATAGCTTATTATTGTTTTGAGACTGACATGCGACTCCACAGTCAAACTTATAAATAGTTTTGTGGAGCGATATATTATATAAGACTTTTTTGTACTTATGATTAATAAATAAATAAATAATAAATGAATTTTCGGTCAAACAGTAACGTGAAAATGAGTTTTTGTTTCAACGTCGACTAAATTACGAATCCTCAAATACTTGCATTTCATGTTACTCGAAACTAAAATTCTATTAAACTACTTGTTGTTATGTGGTCGCTTACATATGCGTTAGACAGATTTGATAAAAACTGTGACGCAAACTACCATCCAATATTCCCGTAACGCTGAAAAGTGTAACAAGTGGAGACTGGTCGCGAGACTCGCGAGGGCTCTATCAACAAGAAATACGTCATCATGAAACCACGATCACTCTCTGTCAGGTTTATACGGCTGAAGAGAGAGTGCGAGTTTCCAAGTAAGGATAATCATGAAGTAAGTGCATTTCTTCTTCTTCTTTATGTGCCATCTCCATCCCGGAGGTCGGCGACTCGGCGACCATTTGCCTATATGTCGACCTTTTTGTAGTCATGCGAATTAGTTTTTCCGTGCTGTCAGCCTCCAACCAGTCTCTTACATTCTTCGTCCAAAATGTTCTTCTTCTACCACGACCTCTTTTGCCTTCTATTTTTCCTTCAATTATTAATCTCAATATCTCGTATTTTTCATTTCGAAATACCTATATGTCCAAAATATGATGCTTTCCTCCTTTTGTCCTAAGTGCATTTAAGACCTTTAAAACTACTTCAACCCGAGTCACTCGTAGGATGGTGATGAATTTACAAAAAAATAAGAAGTTCATTTCAAAATGAATACCTTACCTCTATTGACTCAAAGTTAATTAAGCTTGCTCATAAACCCGTATATTTTGCATTGCACTTAAACAGACTGCGTATTTCACGAAACAGTAGCTCTACGCAAACACACTTGAAGCTTTTCCAGCACTTGACCATTCAAAAAAGGAAAGGTTTCATAAAGAAAATTAAAAAAGTTAGTTCAAACAAGGGTGCAGTAATGTCCCACGAATTTTCTCTAAGCATTTACTACTTACGAATCCGAGCGTGAAAACTGACGATAGTACTCTACACGCATCAACATCATTGCTCGCTTTACGTCACAGCTACTTTTTATCAGAGCCAGGCCGCCAGCGATGGACAGCGTGAAATAAGGTATTATCGGAGTAGGTAGTATTTAAAACGGTTTAGTACCGTGTTGACATAGTGGTCGAGAGGTCGTCCGCATACATTACTGTGTTTATAGATAGGGCCTGAAAAATGGATTATTTCCTGAACCTGATTGATGAACAGGGCTTTAGTTTAAAGATTCTGTCAATCATATTATGTGGAACCTTCTTTGTAAGTATAGGGACACCTAAAGTACCTCTATAGGTATAAGGAACCTCTTAATTATAAGGATGAAAATAAAGTGTCAGGGACCATTACTTTATAATATTTATGTCACACCTGGCCATAAAGTGGTAATTACCGCACGCTCCGCGCGCGGAAAATCCCACTTCCGGGCCAGGGGGTGACATAAAATTTTGTACTTACCACGGCCGGTAATGAAGAAAGCTTCGACAGATCGCAAACTTATCGACCTTGCCTTCGGCTCGGGCGTAAAATACCTGCGATCTGAGACATTCTTTGTTTTACCGCCCTTGTAAAGTAATTCTTTCGACTATGAAAACTAAATGTATACTTAGACAACAACGCGATGTTTTTTATGGAAATAAGCTATTAAGATGCGTTATCGAAATGATTTCACTTTATGAAAATAAAATTGTAGTCACGCAGCTAATGTGAATGAAATTCGAATTAATGACGCGATTACGCCGACGAAAACATTTTATTTTGACATTACACCATAAACATAACTACACGATTTGTATATTGATGCAAATAGAGCTGTTGTTGGGGCATTAGAATTTAAGCTTTCAGCGTTTGTGTTAAACTCAATTTGAGATGCACTAGTAAGTTTGTAATAGTTCCGACCTGAGACTGTAGCAATAGTCGAGTAGACACGAAACAATAATACATCATTATATTATTAACTTATCTTCTCACCCTTGACAATAACAATGGCTGTTGAAATGTTTTGATATCATTATTCGTGCCCAAAAGACTCTCCGGGTTTACTGCTTTCTGACATGCAATACTTTAATTCAATTCGGGGACTAACAACAGGTGGGGTACCGGAAATTTTATGATTTAATGTGGTTTCGTTACAAAAACGTGCCAAAGATTTTATCTTGGCTCCGGATTTCGCCGCCTCTTTTTTTAACTACGACATTTTATTACAATTACGAGTAAAATCTTGGTGTCGAATGACATTTTTATGCATCTCTCAATGTAATAACAGAGAAGATTATTACTTCCGATAATTTTATCGTTTTATGTTAGCAGCTGGCTAGCTTAGCTACTAGAGTAGTATTTCTTCTAAAACTTTGTACTTGATAATACAATTTTGCCTATTATTTTAAAACCTCGTCGGCAGCAAACGTTGCTGATGGTATTTTTTTACTGTTTGTGTGGCAAACAATCGTACAGCCCGCCTGACGGTAATAATGTAGCTTATGGATGATGCCTGCAACTCCAGAGAATGCTTGTGCATTGCTGAGCTTTAAAACTTTCTAACCATGTTTTTTACTAAATTCGCAAGAAAGTCAAAGGTATTTTTTTATTTTGATTATGTGAGGTAATTACTTATATTAGTAGTTATTAGCTATGACTGATTAAATTATGTCGTAAGTACACCCTTGTAGGGTGTGGCAATGGTAGCAATTACAGTTATTACATTCCAACAATTAGGGTGCCTTTCCATGAGAGCAATGATATGCGACGTTTGCTATGGATGATATCCACCAATCATATTCATTGGTTTACACAGCATAGCACTGGTGGAAAAGGAAAGCTAGCAAAGCTCTGGTGGAAAGACACCCTCTACAGTAACCGTCCGAGTCTCAAACATAATGCCTGAGTATAGTTAATTTACGTACTAACCCCTGACGCGCAACGCAAAATTAGAAGGATGTTATAAGTTTAACATGTAAGTCGGTTAACTTCAAACTCGGGTAAATCCATTTCTGTCATTTTTTAAGATTTTTGTATGTAATAAAATGTTAAGAAGTTGGTTTTGTTTCTATTTCATGGGTTAAGTATAATTTCGTGTAGTTTTTGAGAAAAAAAAAGGTAAGATCACAATATTTTATCAAAATCAGGTAAATCCATATGACAGTGACTTCAAATGAAGGCAAGTCCATTAAAGCCAATCAGCGAAAGAAGTTTGTTCAATATGGCTGTCAATATTTTTTTCAAATCTAGATAAATCCAGGTCTGTTAAATTAAATTATACAAATCCACATTGAGTTTTTTCAATGATAGATGAATTGCAATCGATTATATCAAATGAAGGTAAATCCAATCAAATTTTTTTTTTAAAAAGCATACACTAGTTTAGATGGTTTTTAAGCTGAGTTTGTCGAACAGGATCGATTTTTTAATGCTTTAGCCATAATAAAAATAATCTGCCTTTCAAATCACCGAATTATCACTTTTTTCAATAATCTCCCAAGTGGTTAGAGTGGATTTATCTGAGTTTGAAGTTAACCGACTCATGTGTACATCTGTGTATGTGTCTGTTTGTGGCACACTGATGCGGTTTCCGCACGACGATGCATTGTGCGAGCGAGACAGCCCTATGCAAGTCCATAGCAGTGTCCCGCTTGCACTGCGGAAACCGTCCGGATGAACCGATTCGAGTGCGGTTTTTTTTAAGAAAGTCTTAATGGCGGAGATGCTTCTTACCTATGGTTTGTATTGGGATATTTTTCTAATTTTTAATTAAATGAAACAATAATGATCTCCTGTTCCGAGATCACCGAGGCATTGCTAAATGTCCTACCAGTGTCGACCTTAGAGTTCTTTACCTATTGTTGATGACGTTTACAAGTTGATAGCACTTTTGTATACCTCTCACTCATATAGGTTTGAGCGCCCTTATTAAATCCGTATCTTTCAGTAAATTTGAATTCCATTTTCATCAGTCCTTACATTAATTGAAAGGTGCTGACACTGACAAGATACAAAGGTAACCATGGCACGTGTTTTTCAAGTAATACGGCCAATCTTGAAAAGGAACGTTACCACATATTCTTTCATTCCATCCCATTTTCACGCATTTAAATTTATATGCCAATATGGTTCCGAATATCAATTTTAATGAGCATACCAGTCTGCTAAGTTAATCCAATAAAATATAATTTGATATGTGATTTCGAAAATATTATGGAAGTTATTGGTATTCGATTTGCTTTCTAGAAAGACGGCCTAGTTCTTTGTTTGGCAGTCATGAAAAATTTAATACGAGTCAGACTCTCAAAGGATCTGAGTTTAGTCAAGAATGGTCTGAGCTGAGATATGGAGAGATTTGCATAAGGCGGCATCGGCCGAGTCTGAGGGCAGACGATCGTGTCTCGCATCTAAATAACGTCTTATATTTGCAAATATTGACTCTTGCCCGCACCCTTTGAGAGGGTTCGATCCTTATTATCTTAAGATAGTTTAGTAAGTGCCAAGTTGCTTAACACGGGTCGGGTTTTTCAGCAAACTTGGCGGATATAAATTCAGAGCCACAATGGAACCGCTTAAGGACTATCAGATAAGGGTATTATGTAACTTACGGATTCTTTTAACGCGTCTTTCCAAGGTCTAAAATCAAGGTTTGTTTTCATTGAACTTCCAAACGGCTGCCGAGATTACAAAATGCAATGCAATTTCAACTTCGAGGGGACTCGCATGCATACTGCCGATCCTTTAAAAAACTGCCCACTCGGACACTCCTTCTTTGAAAAACTACATACTTTCGGAGAAATTAAGGCAGGGACCTTAATCCGCATCAGGAAAAATCGCGTGAGTAAATACCTAAACCATATTCGCTCGCTTAAATTTTAATTTACCTACATATCAGCCTTTTGTCTTCGGAAATACCACATCAGTCAAATTGCCACCAGTAACGTGATATCTCTTTTCGATTAGCCTTAAGTAGGTTTATTGTAGCTTGTAAAAAGCCGCCATGAG
This sequence comes from Cenopis cana, assembly GCA_951800055.1. Taxonomy (NCBI): domain Eukaryota; kingdom Metazoa; phylum Arthropoda; class Insecta; order Lepidoptera; family Tortricidae; genus Cenopis; species Cenopis cana. The sequence goes on along the minus strand of OX637484.1, from coordinate 2,607,243 downwards.
TCGCTAGTATTTTATGAATCACTAGTGACTTATGTTTTGAATTCATGCTGAATTAAAAAGCCGTGAATTCAGATGGGTGTAGTAGCGACTTAGGGCCTTTTAACTTAGCATGGCAGCAGGTTGGTTAGTATTCATGAGGCTTAAAGCTGTAATGTTGCAAATCATGGGTTGTGATTCACTTGGATTTTATTCCGTGTCGTTTGAGTCAGGTCTTCAAAGAAATAAGTGGGAGCATAAAAGGTTCCCTGTAAAGATTTTATCGTTATTTTCAATGTCAGGTTTTGCGTTTTCCTTGGTAAATCAGATTTAGCGGTGAGATCTTTGTGGGATTTGTTATTTCCATAATTATTAGCAATACAGCGCCTTGTCAAGGGGCAAAATATTGGAAGTACTTTTGTAGTTTGGGGAAGTGACAATTGTCCAACGCCGTTTCTGCCCAGTCGACGGCCCAGAGCATGGATAATGAATGATAACTTTTATTTCGGATTTTTTTTACATCCATATGTTGTTAGTGTAACTTAAAACTAATCATTAGTACCTATTCTAATAACACTATAACTTAAATCTAAATAATAAACTATATAATATCTAAATAATAATAATAAACTAACGTAGAATATGGAGCAACGGACACAACACAACAAAACATTACCAGTAAGTGTCCAGAACGGGACTCTAAATTAGAGTGTCATGTGAACAGCACTCAATTTAGCAAAACAGTGAATCATTTCCAAGTAGGTTCGAAAACAAACAGACAGACAATAAATTAACGAACGAAACCGCGAACATCGTCCGACGCATAAATGCCAAGCGTGATCGTGACTGCCGAGCCCAACTTTCGCCCATTCATGCAACCGCAATGTGGAAAATGATGTCACTTGTATGACAATTGTGTGGAATATAAATCAATTTACAGTACAGGGGCCCGATTTTTGAGTGTCGAACGCTCGAATTCTCACTCAATATCTGCCAAAACATCATAGTATTTTGACAGATCTCGAGTAAAAATTCGAGCGTTCGACACTCAAAAATCGGCCCCCTGGGGACCGATTTTTTGAGTGTCGAACGCTCGACTTTTCACTCGACATCTCTCAAAACATTATAGTTTTTAGACAGATCTCGAGTGAAAACTCGAGCGTTCGACACTCAAAAATCGGCCCCCTGGTCAAACATGTAGCACTTCCGTCAAGTCGTTGATTAGATTTTTAGATAACTCCTAAAAGATGTTCATAGTTATAACATCAATTAGTGTGAAGACTTTTAACTTCATTTAAAACACAGGAAAATTTGGTCGTAAGAAATAATTATTTCAGAAAATTCTCATGATTTTTAGGGTTCCGTACCTCAAAAGGAAAAAAACGGAACCCTTATTATAGGATCACTTTGTTCTCCGTCCTTCCGTCTGTCTGTCAAGACCCTTTTTCTCAGGAACGCGTGGAGGTATCAAGCTGGGATTTATATCAAATACTCGGGTCTACTGTCCCTTGAAGCTGTGAAAAAATCAAACTTCTAAGCCAACGCAATCAAAAGATACAGCCGTTTATGCCGCAAATTTCCGCAAATTTTCGACACTCGCAAGGGAATCACAACCTACAGGGTACTTCCCGTGAACTCAGGATCTTGAAATTTGGTACGAAGCAACGTCTTATAGCGCAGATAAAGGAAAAATTGCGAATACCGTAAATTTTTAGTTACATCATAAATATTTTTAATAAATTTATACTTACTACCCCTTTCCGTTATGTGCGGAACCCTCGGTGCGCGAGTCCGACTCGCACTTGGTCGGCTTTTGAAATCTAAAAGTGATATATATTTTTGGTCTGTACTGTAAGCTAGCGCAATCAGAGTTACGTAAAGCGATGACAGATATTGAATACATTTTTAAAAAAGTTGGTGGAGGTGCTGGGATTTTCATGCGGTCGCTTATACATATTACTTCTATTCTGCTATAGCCTTATCTCCATTATGTATGACAGTAATATAGGCTTTTTATAGTGTGGTGGCATTATTCCAATTAAACATACGGTTTTAAGCGTTAATAAGAGTTAAAGTAGCTTAATTAGTAAAATTGGTGCAACGGATAGCGCTAGAAGATACGCCATAATTAGGCCAATTTACTCTCATAATTGTGTCTGTTTTTTGAGACGGAAACAGTACCATTCTCATTAAAATACAGTCATGTGCGAGTTGGACTTAAGTTGTGGGTTTTGTTATCATTGTCATTACTTTGAATTTATTCGCTAGCCTTGTTTTATGAATCTATAATTAACAAAATAAGGGTAGAATGCCAATCCAGTATTCACATGTTGAAAATCTAAGAATTAATTTGGTTAGGGCCTAGCCGCTAGGTTAACAGGTACAGATGACCAGATTCCCGTAAACAAAATCAATTTACAGAAATCTGTATACACGGTTTTTTTTTCATCCGTTAAAATATCCTAGATACTAAAAAAGTAATTTTTCGTTTAATTGTCTTAAAGTAACTAAGGTCCAAGATATTAAAAGCTTAATGTCCGTCACCGTGTAAATAGACTCATAGCAAAGAGAGTTCTAGTGTTCTTTGAATACGTACGGAACCCCAATATAAGAACTAGTTATTATCGTACTCATCCTTTATTATGGCTTGTTATATAATTATCACTTAGGATACAATAATCACGTTACAACACAAAAATAAATAAGATAAGGAATTGCTTTAGAGAAAGTTTTCTATAAACTACAATAAGGGTTTAAATTTACAAAGTCAGCCTACGTTAAAAGGTCATAATAATATCACTTTAGCACTTCAAATGAATTTACGTCTTTTTGGTATAGTAATGCATAACTGACACAGAACAATCGAAGGAGGTTCAGATATGATTGACACGTGATACTTTCACATGTCACGAAGAGCTTTGTGATTTTTGATCAAGCAAATTGATTCGACAAGTCATGCATGAATGGTTTGCGAGAAAGAATGGAGGAAGTCAAGATGGTGATGAAATAACCACGTAAAAAAATACGACTGCTGATTATTATACACTGATCAATGTAACTAGGGTTCTAACGATACCTCATTACGAGTATGCGTTAATAATTCGAATAAGAAGTTTATGTTAGATCTGATACAATAATGTAACTCACATACTACTCACACAATTTGAACTCTGAAAATATTACCCCCCCTTTTTTCACTTAAAATGCACGTAAATTTTTCATTTTTCGTTACTCAATATATTTTCCCTCTAGACGCATACACGCATCGCATTTACATGCCCAAAAAAAATGACACTCAAAATTGACCCATCCGGCAATGGACATATTACCCAGCAAACAGCCCACTTTACCACAAAGCCAATCGTCTAAAACAAAAACCTGTAACACGGACGCCGGTAACCGCACGCGCCCATCCGGAGAAAAAAAAACAAATGATTAACCGCTATCGAAGAACACTACTTCCAAAAGAAAAAGGCTATAAATGCCAAGAACTCCATACAAACTTACAACATTCTTTAACTAAACACGCTGGTCATAGTCCTACTAAGTAAAAAATCCGATAAACAGTCTAAACTCTAATGGTCATAAGACTTTTTGAATTATCTTGTTAAGACAGTGACACGCGCCTGGTTGCTGACTTGATGGTTAGCTTACAAACTGTAAATGAACCAATTTGAGGTTAGGTCATTTTCTGGTTGAGATGGCCTGGCTGAGTATGATGGTTTTACGATTTTCGAATCGAAACAAACATAAAATACTCAACAAAAGTAATATGTCAAAAAGAAGATATAATTATCACTTAGGATCCAATACAGTAAAGTTCACTGTGGATAAAAATTAAGTAACTATTTATGGAGACTGTATAACAGTAATATGACAGTAATAAGATTAATAATTATTATTTGAGGGAAACAAAAACAATGAAAAATAATTGTTCTTACCTAAAATGACGTTTTGAATCTACGAAAAGTTTGATCCGTTACATAATCAAATTACTGTTCTGAGAGCTTACGAACAGTAGTTTGTACCTCTTAAAAAATACCCAAGCTCAAATTATTTGATTTGGCAAGCAGTTCTATGTAAATCACTAATTTACCCAAGTACTTAGTAATACCCACCTAGTCATAATTATTTCTTGCAAAATAAGGGCTGAAAAAGGTCAAAGCTCAATTTTATTCAATCAAAACTGTTGAACCGATAAAATCTAAGGTATTATTAGACAAAAACTAGACATAATTTTCTCATTGAGTCTCTATAAGCACGTGACTTTTGTCATTTATTAATAAAGGACGTAAGTTTAGACATTTTTCACGAAGATACGCCATTATTGCAGAATGAAAACCTAGATAATTATCTACTGCAAGAGCGCCATTGCTTGCGGTCATCCATTGCAGTCAGTGGTGTGTGATGCAAGCTCATAGTTAATTTCTAAACAACGCATATATATGCGTGTTTATACCTAACCATCTCTTAATGAATAGGTTATAGAGTTCAAAGTGAGTTCAGTGGTAAATATAAGATACGAGAGTTGTAGAGTAAGAGAACTTGATTTTTAGGATAGAAATTAGTCTTTGTGAACTTTCATGGTAGTGATTCTATCACAATAATTATGACTTGTGCAATTAGGTAAAGTTAGTTACTTAAGTAATTACAAATAATTACAGCAAATACGATGGTTGATAAGAAACACAACCTGTAGGGTGCGGGTACTGTAAAAACTTGGCATTGTCGGATGGTAAGTAGTGATATCGCGATACATAGTTGTTCGTTTCACAAGGGCAGCATTATAGGTATCTTTGTTTTGTTAAGGGTTACAAACTCTTTATCAGACTTGACTTAAGGGGAGGTATCCCTAACGCAAGTGTCCCGCTCTAACACGCGTGAGTTTACAATTAACCATCCCGCTCTCTACGCAAGCTCTGCGCGCAGTTTTGAAAATATTTAGCTATAGTTATTAAGCCAATCATTTTATCAAAGCAAACCCTGCGAATTTTGTCTATAACTATTTAGGATCTTTAATTGAGTACAAAAATTAAATCTTAAATATCAGAAATATAGCCGTAGTATTGAAAATACATTCCAAAAAGGGGTAACTTCGCGATTTTTTTCTATCGAGTGAAATTCATCAGGTCATGTTACTGACTGCGATTTTGACTAGACAAGATCCTTATGTAACACATATATTTTTTTTAGATTTTAAGACACTATATTCTATGTCTCAGATGGTTTTTAAAAACTCAAAAGTGGTAATACACGGCCTTAAGAATCAGTAAATCGTTCCTCTAAAATTTCATTCCATTTTATTAAGATATCTGCGAGATCCTTTAATTTGCTTTGATAACTAACTACTTACGACTGTATCAAGTTATATGCAGCTGTTGACACACCTTAAGTATAATTAAATAAAAAATTGTCTTCTTCCAAAACCAACACTTCTTCCCTCTTTATCAAAAAGTCAAGTTTCTGGACTCGTTTCTTGACACTTAGGCTTATTTGTATTTGAGTCTCCACCTAACGTAGGTGTTCAATTTAGTTCAGTTCAACACGTGGGAATATACTTACGCAACTCTTTTGTTTCGATATCGGAACGGAATTCGATAAGGATTTCTAGGGTCGATTTCTGATTCAACGCACGCATTTACTTAAAATTCTTGTTCCAAATTTAAATGTACCAGTTTGGTCCGTTAGTATCTGATGCTCGAAAAGCCAAGACTTTTGTCGGTAGCGGTCATACCACTTTACACGGTGTAGTTAAGTGTTTCCAGACGATTACATATATATGAGAGACTTTAAAAGGACTTTAACCAAACAACCTTTAAGGCAGGACTCATGGTTTTGATTATGCAGAGCTAATAGTTTGTTCAGGAATTTGTGATAGGTTAGTATTTTTGAGAGAAAGTTAAGCCAGTCAGTCACATATCTAGTAAATGATTGAAGCTGGCTGTAGTCGAGAAGTAAGTGACAAGATTTTCAATCTGGAGGTCGTGGGTTCGAATCCCAACTTGAACTTCTCTGGGTTTTTAAAAGTAATACGAAATGTCGTTAGTTTGACGACCACTTTAGCCTAGTTGGTAGTACCCTGCCTACGAAGCTGGAGGTCCCGAGTTCGAATCCTGGTCAGGGCATTTATTTGTGTAATGAACACGAATAATTGTTCCTGGGTCTTGGATGTTTTCTATGTATTCAAGTATTTATCTAGATGAGTATGTATATCGTCGCTTATTACCCATAGTACAAGCTTTGCTTAGTTTGGGACAAGGTCGATTTGTGTAAGATTGTCCACGTTTTTTTTGACAGTAGCTTTTAGGTGAAGAAAACATCGTGATGAAATTTTATATCCCTGCTCGTTCAGAATTTCAAATGGATCCCTGTCGTAAATCAAGCGCGTTTTCCAAATCTTGACATTAGGTTCCAAAACTCCGCTGCGTCTTTAGGATAATACCGGGAATATGTTAAAAGAAGGAGCTGGAAGATACAGAGTAAGTAATTAATAAAAAAAAACCTAATAGATTCCCCTTAGCTAAGTGAATGTGTCAGATAGCAAATATTTTGCTACAAGCTTGGCGCCAGCTGCGTTTACTAGGGTGGTTTGGAATAAAAGAATAGCGAATCAGACGGTTCAGTTAAGAACAACACAAGGAATATAAATACACATATAAGAGTCAAGCTAGGAAGAATCTTGTCTACTGACGGCAACGCATATGTGCATTCACGTCCATATATCTTTGTTCCTAGGGAGCGTCGCCTGACAGTGAATGTGTTAACCGCGTAACCATTCAACTATATCATCATCATCATCATCATCATCAAACTTAAGAGCTACGCTCTTGTCGGTGGAGAGATCGCCAGTGTTTCTCGGTTCTCTGCCAGTCTTTTAGCGTCCTGATACGACGCGGCACCAATTTTCTCCTTCACTTGATTGAAGTACGTCAATCTGGGTCTACCTCTTCCCCTTCTTCCTTCAATTTTCCCTTCCAAAATGTTCACAAAAAAGGTGTCGTATATTATAATTATTTTTATTAATAAAAACGTACCTATCGGAAAAGAATACACGAATGTCATTTTTTAGAACAACAGTTTATGTGACACGTTATTGACATAGACATGCAAATGATTTAGTGGAAGTTGCACTAATCCTTGTAAAATGAGGTAAGCGGGTTCAATAATTACCTATAAAAAATGTCTTGACGATTATTTTTAGTACCTAAAAAAACACTTACGATGTCACAGAGCTATTAATTGGTAATATAATCTACAAGTAAGTCAATTCTAAATTTAAATTGTGCAATAAAGATTATTTGTATTGCATTGTCAATGATTTAAACGCATGTCTTAGACACAGTACTCACTCCATATTAATTTGAATAGCAATCTTAAGCCATATCAGGAAGCCGGACTCATTCCTTTGACAGCTAGAGCGGTCTTATACGAGTCTTACTCAGCTATTCATGGCTTTTATAGGGCTAATGCTATCATTCGACTCAAAGCGATCTTGTCGGAGATCCGAATCGATGTCACTGATCGTATATTGTCGCCCGAGATGTCGGCGATACGGTGTATGATCGAAGGTTGCGGTCATGGTGTGAAGATAAGCGTTGCTAATAATATTAATATAGTACATTACTTAACAAGGGCGGTAAAACAAAGAATTTCTCAGATCGCAGGTATTTGACACCCGAGCCGAAGGCAAGGGCGATAAATATGCGATACGAGGCTTTCTTTATTATCGCCCGTGGTAAGTACAAAATTTTATGTCACCCCCTGGCCAGGAAGTGGGTTTTTTCGCGCGCGGAGCGTGCGATAATGGCCACTTTATGGCCAGGTGTGACATAAATATATTTACTGTTTTACTTCAAGAAACTTGTTTTTTTACTTAAAGTAAAAATAAATATTTGATGTTTAATCTACTTGTTAATATTAAATTCATACCTAAATATACATATTAAGTAAATATAGTTACATAGTTATTTTTATTTGTGAACAAAATATATTAATGCATTTTTTTGTACAATAAAGTACCTACATACATTGTGTTTGATTTTTCACTCAAGTTTACATACACTACTCATATTTAGGCAGGTTTTAACTATGTATACAATTGAATAAAAAGAAAACATAAAACTCGTTAATGTATCACAACCAATAATAAAAATACATAATAAACATGACTAATTACGAAATACATCAGTTAAATTAAAATCGGAATTGCAATAAACATTATATAAAAAGACATAATGTAATTCGAACTACACCGAAACAAAAAAGTAAATGTAAAATTATAATACATAAAAAAAAACAACTAGGCACCCGAGGCCTCCGAGGGTATAAAAGTTAGTAGATAATGTAATATTGTGTATTATGGAACAAATAATAACACTTGGGAATAATTAAAAATGTGTTATATCCAAATAATGTGGGAGATGTAGACTACAACCCTCCAGAAAAATACAACCACGAAAGAAGACAGAAGATGGCAACCTTCATTAGAAAGAGATGGAAGATTATAGCCAGAGCCAGAGATAGAAATCGTTGCAGTAGTCTGAATTCTGGAGGAGGCCTTCACCCTCATAGAAGGGGTTCTTGCATAATACATACATATATATATTATTTAAATTTTACTTTACAAAATATTTAAATAAATGAAACAAATTGATAATATATATATAAAATGTACTCTTGTTGATACTTATAAGTCAAGTAATTGCATGAGATTATTGTATCAAATTATTAGTACTATTTATAAATAAATAAAATAAGTAAATACGTATTTTATAAAATAAATAAATATACATGCCTAGTTACTACTTCTTTTTATAATACTGAATATTGTAATAATTGTGATATATATGTCATTGTGCTGAACTACTAAATGGTTATTAAAAATGTAATAAACAGATAAGTAATACCAAAAATATAAATAATAATAATAAATTTAAAGCTAATTGCAATTACTAAAATGAATTAGAACTATTTTAAAACTGATGTATTCTAGTTAATATTTAAAAATCAAGTGCATGAGATTATTATTGTTATTACTATCTTACATAATATTTTCTTTATAATATAAGATATTGGAAAATATAGGATATTGTAAGAGTTATTTCATTGTTCTGAAATGACTACATCTTATAAATACTGTAATGCATACATAGTCAATTAAATACTAAAAAATAAAATAAAGAAATAATACAGTATTAAATAATGATAATGTATTTTGGTAACAAAAACAATTATTAAAATGAAATGTAGTATTACAACAATTATTGTAATTACTTTTACATAAATTTACTGGTAAGAAATAAATTATTCTTAATACGTTAGTCATAATCATAAGTACTTCAAATGTTCAAATGCAGGAAATAAAAGGCTTTTTTATTTTTTTATTTTTATTTTATTTATTTTTTTATTATATCCAAATAATAAATGTCACCATATCCTCAATCTTATCTGATGTCATTTATAGGATTACGTACAGATAAGACAGAATCGAATAGATGGGTGGTTCACAAAGAATGTTTAAGAGAAATCTTTCAATGATTGCTTTGTTTTTAAATCACGGAACCAGTTCTCATACAGTTCAAACTTCCGTTGGCATCATAAACGAACTTAGATATCATCATTACAAACAAATTAAGTTATTATTGAAACGTTTCATTAATAGTTTTGAACTTGTTTGAGTAACAAGGGCGTTTTTAGGCTCAACTTTCTTTTGTTTTTGATTGTCAATTATAATCATCATCCTCCTAGTGTGCTGTTTTTGTATTTTGAATCTTCTAGCATGCAAAATTAAGTCCCTTTTTGTAATGGATTACTTTGACATTACTAGCCAACTCAATCTTAAGTATTTTGTAGGTATCTCGAACAATCAAATTATTAGAATATTTTCTATTAATGATGACAGTTTGGGAAGTAGCTTGAAGATCACTATCATTTTCCTGGCGTTATATTAGTACAGTTGCATCCTGAAGGATGCCCGGGATCCACTACCTAATCCCAAGTTTTGGCATAAGTACTAGGTTTTTACGAAAGCGTCTGCCTTCGGAATTTCCGACCCAAGGGGGAAACTAGACATTGTTGGAAGTAGGTTAAAGATAACAACGGTAAAAGTGTATTTCAAAAATATTTTTGTTGAACAGCAAATATATTTATGTATCCCCCGGGCCCAGTGAGGCTCATATTGGGGATTAATGTTACACCCTTCCAGTAATCGCTAACATTCCACCATGATGTCCCACCATTTCATAAAAACTATAAGAGTTACTTTTCCGCCATTTTGGCTAAGGAACCCTAAAAAGACTTTTATCGACCCAACATTGTTATTACAATTCGTTTCACTCCCATTTTGCCATCTTTGTTAAAACCAGATCCTAAATGGCTACCTTCAAAAAGGTCAAATTTTATCGATCTATAAAATTAGTACCAATAATATTTAACAGCATTTTAATGGTGTTGCATCTTTGAACTGGCTTTGAAGTCGACACAAAAACACTTTGCGACTAAAAGCCTTTCAATATTACCGGAGCATTATCTCTTGAATTGAACCTGTGCCTTAATAAATTAGCACTAAACTGTCTCGTTATTGTCATAAAATTATCCGAACTAATTGAGGCAGACTGTAAAATAGAACAAATTTCCGTTTGAAGTGTCAAATAAAACCGAAAAGTGCGTTTTTTATTTGCAATTTGTTCTTTGATAAAAAAATATTTGTATACCTATTTTTTACATTTAGGTATGCCGTTAACAACTTCCCACCCATACCGACTACGTTTTTTTGCAGCAGACTGTACCCTTACCATGAGTTTGCAATGTTTGCATTACCGTACTCGCTAGCGACTGCGTAAACGATTTATTATGGCGATTCTTAGTTCTATTGCGTAACCGCCAGAGGCGCTGTACTTTTGTCCATCCATACTAAATCGTTTACGCAGTCGCTAGCGAGTACGGTAATGCAAACATTGCAAACTCATGTTAAGGGTACTGATAGCCAAAGAATACCTACGGAAGTATGCAGTTATGTATATATATATAAAAGATCAAAGCTCCTAAGGATAAAGGGTTAAAACTCACGTATTAATTGTCACTCCGGGCGACATGTTTCAATTAATACGCGAGTTTTAACAGTTTAGTGTAAATATAGTTTTAACACGACTCACGAAAGTTTAAATTCAAATAACTGAAAAAATTTTACTCGCGCGAACTTGCCATAATTGCATAGTCGCGTTGTATTAGGACGATCCCTTAGAATATAGAATTGACGACGTTATGCATTCGCGTTGCCAAAACTTGAACGCATTTGCAGAAGACAATTTTAAATGCTATAGCTGACAACAATTTAAAGTGTATCCGAGAAGTGAGGAAACCTCTGCGATATCAGTAAACTCACTTCAAAGTAGGTGGTATTTACCACATACCCCGTCCCGCGAAATCAGGCAGCAGCCTAAAGAAGAACTGTTTCATTTGCCGCTTCAGCTAAACTCAGCTCTGTGCTCGTGGTGTCCAGGGGCCTGTACCACAATACTTTACAACCGTACAATTTGACAAATTTGTGAACTTTTTCTATGGAAAATTGTACAATTTTGTCAAATTGTAGACTTGTAAAGTTTTGTGGTATAGGGGCCAGATACCCTATCGCGCTAGGAACGAAAGAGCATGTTCTATGCGGCGAGCGCGTGCAAGCGGAATTCCAGGATAAGCTGAAAAGTACTGTTAATTTTCTATGCCTAAAGTTATAAACCCTGAAGAAGCACCTCTCAAGAACAATCATAACAGGTCAAATTAGGGGCAAACGCACCAGAGGTGGCACGCAAAATGGCTGGCAGCGGTTGGAAACAAAAATTTCAAGACCGAGTTCAGTGGCGTCATGGCGTGCCATGGGAGAGGCCTATGTCCAGCAGTGGACGAAAGTGGGCTGATGATGATGATGGACCAGAGGTCGAACACGGCGTTCTGACATCATTAAACAAGCTTGTGGTTCATGCATAAAACAGCTCATATGGCCCTTGACCAAGTCTTATGGAAGGACATTGTGACTGGTGACGATCCTCAATCATGAGGGAACGACAAAGAAGAAGACAGTTATAAAGCCTGCCAGAACAAGTTCTGCTCTTACAATCAGGTGGGCCGTATTCATATCCGTTAGTATATCAAAATCTATGCACAATCATAATACATTTATAAAATAAATAATAAGTTGATTGTCTCGTTAAGAATTGGGAAGTCAAGACGTGTTATGAAATTCCGAATTCCGATTTTATGTTAATGTAAGCAACTGTTTATCGGTGATTGCATTAAGTTAACTTGCTTGGGGCTTAATTACTGAGCGTGTGGGCGAGATGTTCAGACGAACGCCAATCTGTACTCTAGTCAAAAAGGCTAATTCGATTACATTACTGCGATGTTTTTAGCGTTTGGTTATAATGTTAATGGGTATGAACAAAACGACACTTTATCTCTGTTTATTTTATTTATTTAAACTTCATTGCACAACACTAGAAAGTACAAATGGTGGACTTAAGGTATTCTCTACCAGTCAACCACTGGGTTAAAAGAAACATGTGTTCGATGCAGGATAAAGACGTAATAACATATGTTTTATTTAAAATAATCGATACCCGACATGTATAAGAAAATAATTGTAATGATTGATAGAAGCAGAATACGACAAACAATCATACGGCCTATCTGATGATAAATAAGCAAACACCGTAGCAAATGGATGCTTGCGACTATTGCTGCCAACCCTTAAGAACTAAAGGAAAAAAAATAAGCTCAATAAATATATATCAGAATTAGTATTAGGTGAAATCATTAATTTTCTGGACGTAACAATTGCAAAGGTCAACTATCTCGTTGACTGGACTATCAAGACCCAGCCAGATGATAGAGTTACAGCTCGCTCGAACAAAAACCTGTATAAATTAATTAGATTGTGCGATAAGGGAAAGAAATATCACTAATGGCTGCCAGCTTGTCTAGTCTTCTGGTTAATTGCATTAAGGTTTGACATGTGATGCTGCAGCGTTCTGTGAATTCTATGTATTCTAGATAATTAAATCAACCGAGTTGTCGGTAAAATACTTAAGGGACTTCCTGATTTGTCGGTGCGGAAGCAGTACGATATGAGAAAAGTGTCAAATTTCAGTGTCAGCTGTCAGTCGACGCGGTACCATTTTTTACTGCGCCCCTACATTTAAATGAGTGCTTCTTGACTGGCGCGGGATGCGCGGTAGCGGGACGATGCGAAGGCTGTACTGCTCCGCTTCTGCGCATGATATTACTACTGCGCAAACGTAATACTGACAGCATTATGTCAAGTGAGAATCTTTGCGACGTCAGTAAGTTTACGTCAAAGAAGAAAATGTCACATATCGATTCCGCCCCGCAAAGTCAGGAAGTCGCCTAAGTTAGTCCCCCCCTGTATGTGTAGTTGTGACATATTCGCATAGACGTTACATATTTAGAATTTGGAACACAAATAAAACAAATGCCTATTCGATTCGAACAGTCCACAAAATGCAGCGAGAAACAGCATTTTATTTATGTTTTAAGGCCTTTCCCATATTCCTATTCTTTTAACGTTTAATTTTTATTTTTATTATATTTCTGATATTCTACAAATCAATAACCCACATAATGTGCAACCTTAGTTACGACCTTTTTATGAACACAGAAGCTAATATTTTATAATATTTTTTACGAGCATTGTATTTAACATTCATCGATCAGTCGCGGCTCTTGACTTCATGGTATAAGGGTACTTCGTTTTAATAAAAGTCATTTGTACGAGGCGTTTCAAAATAAACATTTTTTATCATAAAGGAGAATGGTTATATGAATAGCCTATCTGCATTTAATAACAGTTTTCTCTCACGACGATTCGTCATACTTTTAACATCGATTATTTTCAATGATATAAATTGAAGTCTGAAAGGAGCTATTTTTTAAAATCAATGTATGAAAGGGTGCATGCATTGTTGATTATTAAAAAAATTTTTTTTAGGTACGTGATTCTTTTTATGAATAATCATTAGGGTAACATTTTCTAATATTGTTATGTTTATCGCTTTTAAAGGTTACGTATTGTATGTACTAACATTTGTTCAAATATGCTTAACAAATTTCTTCAAAAGTATTTTAACTCATTAAAAAAAGACATTAAAATTATCTATACGCGTCCACCTCTACTTAAGAGTGCTTTCGTTGCCGGGCACAAGTCAAATCTAGGTATTTTTTGACGTTTTTCGCTGCACACAAACGAGCACTGTACACGGTGCGTTCCAATGTGTTCGTAACAACACTATCGCACATAACTTTTCATTTAAATTTAAACCCTTATATAGTGCAGTAAGGTAAAATGTTGTGTTTAGGGATATACAAATACATTCATATTATTATCTTTTTTGTATCAGACTTACTATTGAATGTGAAAATATAATCAGTTGAAGATAAATTAGTGGGAAAATCATCCACATCATGCGTTTTGTAATATTGAAGGAAAATACAAGTCAATGAAATAAGTATATTCTCGTACCTACCTACTTATACCTATGATTCATCAATACTTCGTATTTGACCAGCTATCTAACGAGAGTGTCTTGAGGCGTCTTGATCGAATCTTTTCAAGAGACAACGTGAAGAACATGGCGGCGGCTTTCAAGTTTTAGGGTGCCTTTCCATCAAAGTTGTGTCATTGCTATGAATGCGTTGATATCCACCAATCATATGTTCACATAACATAGCATTGGTTTAAACGGAAAACTATAACATCCTCGCAGCATAGCTGCATAGCATAGCTCTGGTGGAAAGGCTATCTTAGTCTTGCTAACTATGTCCTTCTCGGCCCTTTACAAGGTTCTCGCCATTGGGGATAATGATGTCATCGAGCGTTTTGATCGATCTGTCAGTAGTGGTAGGTGTGTAACCCTGGCTACCAAGTTATGCCTACGCGAGTGCATGCTTGCCGTTAGCAAAATAACTGCAATCGGAAATGATATTCAAGGTGTAGCCAGTAACAGGAGCAAATATATAAAAGGACGCTTCCTTAGAGCATCCGCAGGAGCCCCTTGTGTGTGTATTTCAATTCGGCTTTATAATTTCAAGCAATTTATTAGTTCAAGTTACGGTAGCCCAGTGGTTCAAGCATGCGGCTGTCAAGCGGCGGTCGTGGGTTCGAATCCCAGCTCGTACCAATGAGATTTTTACGGAATTTAAGCACGGAATATCATTTGATATTTACCGTTAGCTTTTCGGTGAAGGAAAACATCGTGAGGAAACCTGCATACATCCGCGAAGAAATTCAAAGTTGTATTTGAAGTCCCCAACCCGCTCTGGGCCAGCGTGGGGACTACTGCCCAATCCCTCTCATCTATGAAAGGTGGCCAGTGCCCAGCTGTGGGACGTAGATAGGCTGATGATGATGATGATTTCAATTCGGAGAAACTTTAATCTAAACATAAGACCCTCGACTTAAGTGCCGTGAAAGTCCACGGTAAAGGATAAAACTACCGTTATTGTGTAGATAAACATCGTATATTAAAATAAAAGAAGTATATGAAGAATAGGTTAAAAATTGCATCAAAGGAAAAAGGTGATTTTTGTAGACATAAATCACATATGAACCTGAAATTTGGCGATGAAATGTTTACTTTTTTTTCCTAAGCCTATAAAGGTGTCCCACTATTGGGCAAAGGCCTCTCCCCTCGACTTCCACTCGTTCCGGCTTTGAGCTGTTTCGGGCCAGTCGTTTAGAAATGTGTCTAGGTTATCCCGCCACCTCTGCCTCGGCTTGCCACGTCGTCTCCGAGCATATTGCGAAACCCACTCTGTTGCTAATTTTGCCCACCTCCGTGGATGCATACGGCAGACGTGGCCGGCCCAGTTCCATTGCAGCCTGGCAGTCTTGCTCCAACATCCTCCAGCTCTAACATCTGCAATACCAGTTTTGAAGCGCAGCACAGAGTTCCGAACACGGTCGATCAGTTTGACTCCCAGCATGCTGCACTCTATTGCCCGTTGGTAAACCTTCAATTTGGTATCGGTGAGTGACCATGTTTGTGCACCGTAGGTTAGAACAGGCAGAATGCACATGTCGACGAGCCTCCGCTTCAGAGCTACCGGAAGGCCTCCCTTCAGTAAATCTTTCAAAGCCCAATAGCTCTTCCAAGCATTTTGGATCCGTCTTTCAACTTCCTTGTCCTGTCTTTGGCTGAAAGAAGCTTATTGGCCCAAGTACGGATACTCGTCGACATATTTTATCTGAATTTTCTAATTCGTGATTGCGTGGTCCTAAATGTGCGTATTTCGACAATGACTTGGCCGGTTCTTTAACTATCTATATTTGTAATGGTAACTCATTCCCGGTCTACACTATGTTTCTCCAAGCCACACTTCAGATTCGGTTGAAACCGCTCAACCAAGCTAACTGGAGCGCAAACTCTCAGAGTATTTCTATGTTTAAGCCGCCCGCGTGGTAGTATCGGAGATTTCCTCTACTCTTTCCCCAGGACACCCTCAAACAGCGCACTCCTATCGCTTTAATGGGCACAGCCAGGTTAAAAAAGAATTTCCAAGCACATATTTCAATTTCAAGCTAGCATTGTTCATTTGCGCCAGATTTGCTATTAATACCATGTATTAAAAGGGATATTATACACAATAATATACCATGTTTATAAAAACATTGTTTCATATGTATGAAAATTAAACGCATTTGTATTTGTACTTTGTATTTGTATTTACCATGAGTCACTACATATTATAGTTATTATACTTTTATTTACTTCTAGTTGCTATTGCTACTTTCCAGGTTGTACCACTAGTTCTGGTAGCTGGCTATATTCATACATAATTGCTTATCAAAATAAAGCATTATAGTTCAAAAAACTCTAGTCCAAATACAATAATAAATATATGAAATCAACCAAGTATCAAAGTTGTTAGTCGACAATCAATTGACGGTTGCGTACCATTCATAACTTGTCTCAATTTAGATCACGATTAGTCCCCAGTATAATCTGACTGTGTCTTTCTTAATAAATACGCCTAATCGGAGGTCACATGTTTTATTGGTTTCCTGAGAGTAATTACGCTAGCTTTGTGAAGAGCCACAAAAAAACGATATATACATCCTCCTCCGATGGCCGCTGGGCCGGTACTGAGTCACAGCAAGCGAGTCTGTGAGAAAAAGGTCTGTTTTAAATCGATTAAAATTAATATTTTTATATCCTATTTGTTACTTTTTATTATTTCATATCGTAGAAAAGAAGTTATTTTACCCTAATAGCATAGTTAAAAACCTTTTTATTAGCTTTAAAGTGACAATATGATGCAGCGAAGTTTGCCAAAAATATGGAGTTTTCCGTGGCTCTTTTAGTTAAACCAAATTTTAAATTGTGTATTTTCAGACAGTAGGCGAAAGAGACCGTCTTTCGGTGCATCTAACTGTATGTATTACATATTTTAGTTTCAATTGGTTACAGAATAAACAGGTTTGAATGACGACATGGTTTCGAATATTTCGAAATCGAGTGTGAGAAAAGTGCTCGAGTTTCTTTAATAAATGTTTGTAAAAAATGTTTTGACTGTAGCTCCCGTAGTCGATAAGTTGTTCTTCACGGGTCTGTAAACAGTGTTACAAAAAACTATACCGTTTTTGAGATTTTCTGTAATGAATACGTGGTAAAACGCGGAAACACGGCGTTTCCAGCGAATACGCTCTTAAAATTGCATCATTCGTCAACTCGTTAGCTATATCAAAACAATTCAAACTAAATATACCTCTGACTTTCAGAGGTCAGAATGATGAATAACAAATAATGAATAAGAAGCGGTCAGCCGTTTCTTATTCATCATTAGGCCGCAAGTACCACAAAAGTCATTATAAAATACCAAACCCACATATTAAATCCTTTACAAAAATTTGTTGATGAACCCAGCAGTGTTCTTTATGGCCATAGGTTGGAACGTCGTCTCCACCCATGGCTGTTCACCTCACCTGTACCGCCTATATCCCTACTGACACGCGGAAGCTATATTCCAACTTCAGTGTATGAGTAGTACTGTGTCACTTTTCTTCATTATCATCATCATCATATCAGCCAAAATACGTCCACTGCTGGACTTAGGCCTCCCCCAAAGAGTGCCACCATGACCGGTCTTGTCCTACCCGTATCCAGCGGACTCCTAAGACCTTTACCAGGTCATCAGTCCACTTTGTGAGGGGACTACCAACGCTGCGCCTTCGGGTCCGTGGTCGCCAATCGAGAACCTTTATCACTTTTTAACAATATATAATAACATGTATAACACTGTTCCACAAGTGTTCTAAAGACAAACAAGCTAAGTACCAATAAAACATTATCCAACACTCGACTGTCATCTGAGGCAGTTAGATATTGGCAAAGTGATATTAAAGCTTCAGAAGGCAATAATTATCGATATATCTATTGCTTCAATCTACCGTAATAGATGTTGTTCAATTGGCAGATTTTGAAGGTTACTAAAGCAGGTTGAGTAATGTGTGTCAATTTCGACGACCGCTTTAGCTTAGTTGGTAGTGACCCTGCCTACGAAGCTGGAGGTCCCGGGTGATCCCGGTCAGGGCATTTATGTGTGTGATGAGAACGAATATTTGTTCATGGATCTTGAATGTTTTCTATTTATTTATGAATCTATTTATCTTTATAAGTATGTATATCATTGTGTAGGTACCCATAGTTCAAGCTTTGCTTAGTTTGGGACTAAGTCGATTATTTAATTAAGCACGTAAGATTTTGTTGTTAGTACTAATAATGGTTAACAATAAATAAATAAATAAAAATAACGACAGAACAATTGGCACCAAAAAACCAATAAGAACTAGTCAATTTCTCACTCATTCGTCACAGCTGTTGCGAAGCAAATTCGCGAAAAGCGCTACACTTCCTTCCGCTCAAACTATTAATCACTCACACGCGAAAAACTACGTTATCATAACTTCAACCGTATTGTTTGCAGATAAAGTTGATAATCAAATAATATGCAATTAAGATACGCGCTTTTGAAAGCTTACATTTGATTCGTTATGCGTTGCATTTGAGCTTTGCCTACAAATTCGTACTACGAGTACAACAATGTTAGCTTCCTGTTCTTTATGAAGTGCTTTATCTGATGAGTGAATGGGGTCAATAAATACGGAGCGACTAGTTAAGGCCAGGCCAGTTCACGAATCGTCGAAAATATTAAAGTTTGAGGTTAGAATGTGAAGAAATAACATAGAATTACACTACACAAAATTTACTGTAGATTGAGAAAGAAAGAAAGTAACACAATAACCGAACAAAATATTGAAAAATGCTTTGGTAACTCTGTGAAAAAATTCTAAATATCATCGTAAAAATAAACTTTCATGCTGATTATTTCGTAATTGTCATCGGCAGTGATACGTTTTTCTTTAGAAAAGGGTAGCTTTTTTATTGTTCTAACACAATAGATTTTTGATAAATGATCCAGTATTTCAAAAATCAATCAAAATGTACTAAATATTCACGAAAATTGCGCGCAGATTTCTGTAGAGAGCGGGATGGTTAATTGTAAACTCACGCGTGTTAGAGCGGGACGTCTGCAGTGGGACTGCCTTGCCTTAAACCATTACTCGAGTTGCATCATCAAAATCAAGCTGAGGTACCTAGTAGTCAGAATTTATAACCAATTATTAATGCCGCAGGGGAAAGTAGATTTAGTTTGGTGTAATTTTTATTTAATAGTTTATAGATTTAAGCCTCGTATTAGAATGTATTTTGTTTTTGTTTGTTTGTTTCGCAATAAATATCTGAAAATTTCGTTGTAAAACTAGTTTCATGTGTAATTTCTAGACCTCACGAGTGAAATATACCATTTTTTAGTTTCCAAGAACACACACACACACACACGAGCTATATAATTATCTAACCTGCTTACGAATTTGCCAGATGAGGCCGATGTTGAAGCGAGCTCACCCATTACTAGTATTAAATGCAATTAATTTTATTACTTTAATTTCTTCATAAAAATCTCATATTACAAAACAATGCCATAAACACACTCGGGTGCGCACAACTTTTATTTCCATTCCAATGTTCAAAAATGAGTCTTAACAACTTTTATTTAAGGTTGCATTTTAAAAGCTGGTTATCACGCCTCTTACACAATGATCCCTAGCATGCGCAAGCGATGACAGCGAGCGTCAGCGCTGGTTCGCCACGCGTCGCGGAACGAATCGCGAACGAAGCGAGGGTTTATATTACGAGCAGTTTAGGGTTAACTTTAGGGTGCTTTGAAAGGATTTATTAATACAAAAAAAATACTTTGTGCTTTAACTTTTTTGCAGTTCTGTCGACTTGCACGTGTTATCAAACAAGACTTAGTATTCCTGAAATGACCATGGCCCTGGTTTCGACAAATTTAAAAAAGCAATCCTTCTTAAAGTTTCCTTTACCCAGATTTGAGCCCAGAACTGTCAGATTCGTAGGCAGAGCCACTAACTACTAGACTAATTTTAAAAGGGTCGGCGACGCGCATTTCACAAACTCAAAATAATTTTATTTCACGTAAACTAAAAAGAGTGCTTGAGAAACGTCACAAAAAAATTCACACATGAACAATAATTATACAAAAATGTCAATGATAGAATATTAAAAAAATAAAATAAAAACATAAAAAAACAAAAACATACATTTAATGTTATTTGCCATCGACGTAGTAGTAAGTGGGTCAAGCATGGTTATATTTTGCTGATATCCATCCATAGGTACTACAATAATAATTATGTATTATAAATGCGAAAGTAACTTTTTCTGTCTATTACCTTTTCACTCTTAAAAACCGTTGAACGAATTGAGATGTAAATTAGCATAAAGATGGTTTGTATCTTGTATCCCAAGGTTTGGAATTCCCCGCCATGGTTTGTTTGTATCAACGAGTTCATATAACCAAGACTTTTAAAGGCACGAGTGAATTAGGCATTCTGGGTGAGCTATAGACATGGGGAAAAGCGTCACTTTTCGATCACCGTTATCGTTATTCCCGTTCCAAAAAAATCACATTGAAAAATCACCGTGACTTTGTCACTTCGGTTAGTTCGTGTCACGTCATTTGAGTGTCGATCGTTCCCGGCAGTTACTGATATTTTTGTAACAACTGATGTTACTCTGTGACAGCGCACCGCAGTCACAGTCACAGTTAGTGACAACGGTCACGAGGCACGACGCGACGCGTCGTTTACACACTGTTCCAGTGATATCGTCGCTAAGTAACAACGTTATTTTGTAACGATGTTACTTCGTGACAAGTCACACTGTTACTTTTTAACGGCGGATCACCGTGATTTTTTCATCGTGAAGTTATTTATCACCCACCTCTAGAGCTCGCTTCATCGGCATCTTTGCCCCCTTTGACGAAAGTTTGTATGGAGTTACGATATTAAACGACTTCGAGCAAAAGCTAGTTACATATATTGTTATGTATATGTTTGCTGGCTACACGGTTCGTGACTCACACGCACTGAGGGCAGTCTTTGTCTAGTTGACGTGTCACTTAGCCGCTCTATTTACAATGCTTTTAGCACGCCCTCTGTAAAGTTAGAGTAAATAGCGTTTTGCCTTTACCCTATTGTGGGTGTTCCGACAAAGACTCTGGCTTTAGTATGGAAACAGCTTCTTAATTGGGTCATAGACACTTGCAAAAACAAAAGTCGTCTCTCCTGTGGTCAATAGTTAACGGCTTATGAGCATGTGAGTTATGATTTTATTACATGGATTTATAGAACCGGAGACGCCGTTTATGCGGGTTACTAGACCAATCCAAAATTAAGCTTTGTAGCCCTTAACTTTTGATATGTCCACAGGAAAGACGCGAACCTAAATCTGTTTATGACCCAATTACATAACGTTTCAAACGTATGCAATAGTAATTTCATTATTTGAAAAATGTCTTATATTTCAACGTTAATGTTTAAAAACGTTAAGCTACAGTACCCTTACCATGAGTTTGCAATGTTTGCATTACTGTACTCGCTAGCGACTGCGTAAACGATTTAGTATGGCGATTCTTAGTTCTATTGCCAAACCGCCAGAGGCGCTGTACTTTTGTCCATGCTAAATCGTTTACGCAGTCGCTAGCGAGTACGGTAATGCAAACATTGCAAACTCATGTTAAGGGTACTGTAGCTTAACGTTTTCAAACGTAACGTTGAAATATAAGACATTTTTCAAACAATGAAATTACTATTGCATACGTTTGAAACGTTATGTAATTGGGTCATAAACAGATTTAAGTGCGCGTCTTTCCTGTGGACATGGACAACAATCGCAAAATACATCTGAATTAGTTCAAATTATCTTTGTTAGCCTAGGTATATTTTATAGTTTTGTAGTCTGTCACGAAAGAGCAAAAAGTTGCTAATTAAAGTGAATATCTGGAGTGTTGCTCTCTATGGCAGTGAAACGTGGACAATGACACAAAGAGATCGAGAGAGACTGGAAGCATTTGAGATGTGGTGCTGGAGACGAATGGAAGGAATCAGTTGGACCGAGAGAGTAACAAATGAGGAGGTATTACATAGAGTGAAAGAGAAAAGAACGTTGTTAAACACTATCAACAATAGAAGGGGAAAAATGATTGGACATTTGATACGACACGACAACTTCTTCAAGACCATTTTGGAAGGAAAGATAGAAGAAAGGCGAGGCAGGGGAAGACCAAGGCGCAGTTACATGGACCAAATAAGAGAAATAGTTGGCGTCGTGTCGTATCAAGTATTCAAAGGGCTGGCGTGCGACAGAGAAAAATGGAAAATACTCCACCGACAAGAGGATAACTCTTAAATTTGATGATGATGAGGTAAAAAGATTATATGAAATATTCATCATCATATCAGTCAAAAGACGTCAATTGCTGGACATAGGTTTCCCCCAAAGAAAAAATATTATTTTAATTTTGGGGCACTAACTGAAAATCAGCGGCACGGCTTCCGTGACAACATGCTGAGTCAGTGTTATTATTTTGCATGTCTGCTAAATAAATATTTAATTTCTTTCTTTATATTTGCATTTTGATAGTGATACAATTGACAAGATAACATAGCCCTTAATTTGTAGTTAATATTTTTCTAGCAACAGCATTTTTATTGAAAATTCCTTCAACATTGCAGCAACTGCAATTTGCAGAGGCTACAAAACGGCCAAGTATTTGTAATTAAAACAAAGTGATCTTTTGACACGAACGGGGACGGCTATTTTTCGTAACGGCCGAGTTAGAGGCGCCTTCCTAATTGAACGGGACGGAAGAGAAATCAAAGGAAATGATTGCATTCCCCTAACGTTCTAGGGAGAGGGTAGGTCGCGATGCGTGGACAAATTCTTTTAGACACGATGTAGGAAATTTAATTTGAGACAAAGTTGGCAAGAGATTTGAAATATGAACCCTCGTTTCTGATGTCAATGACTGGTTTTGTGAGGGTGAAATATTTTTGATTTGTTTTTAGTGAAAACGATATAATTAATGTGAACTTGCTTAACAACAATGAAGAAACGAATATTAATAAAGCTAAAGGAATGCAAACAACCTTAAATAAATATTCAATGAAATTGAACGGTCAAAGTTTGAATTTAATAAAAAACCTGACATTAAATCAGGACACCATTTACATTCGGGATATTTCACTAGACGTAAATATGTATTTCAAAATGAAAATGAGAGAATCACACATTTTATACTGAATCAAAACTTAGTCTCTGATATTAAGCATTCAATTCTGACAAAACTCAAACTACCATCAAGTTTACCTATATGGAACAATATTCATCATCATCAAAAAAAGTTAAATACATATAATACATTAATGGGCTTATTCATAAACGTTCATCAAATTGCCGTTAACATTCTTGTCTTTATCTGTTACTTTGGCATCTGTGTTTGTAAGAAAGGCTTGTTAAGTATTGTAAGATGGTAAGTATGTTTACCTGTTTCCTCATACGTCGTACCTTACTTCCGTGTCTTCGTAGCTCCACGTTTAGGTCACATTCAAAGAGCGGGCGAGGCGCAGTAATGTCATTGCCAAGATGGGATGGCTTTATGTAATTTGCGGGGGCCGAGCCGATCCATCTTGTGATGTCAGGGCGCTGTGGTGACTTGTTTAGCATTTTTATATGATACTGCGTACATTTACTGCAATAGAAACTAGTGAAGTATTAAAAAAAAAATCACAACAAAACTGACGACTGCATTTTTTGTTCTTGTTATTTTTGTTACTTTTCCACCACATACGGAAGAGCGGGATCTCCTGTCTCAGGTGTTTTCATATTTACTTGGGGTTCCCAAAATTTGTGAATTGTTCTTAGGCGAAAATAAACATCTTAATCTATTGGAATTGGACCTTTGTGTTTTTATATTTCGAAAGAGTGGCATAATTATTTAATCATTTTATTTCGCAAATAAAAAATCTTGCGCATTGAATTGTAGAGCACAAGAATGACTGCAAATAAATGGACATGGTCTTCTTTCGTCTGTGTCCCACTTAGTCACTTCATAAATAGAATAAATTCGTTTTACTTTTACGAAATATCTCTCAGGGTCTCTCAGAGTGATATTCATGACTCTGTCTTAGTTTCTTTCCTTACCTAAAACATTTTTTTTGGTTTTATAGAATAAAAAAGCTTGTGTGGGACGTGTTTTTCCTGATACTTAGAAATGTACCTTTTATCTTCCTGAATTCATAACTTAAGTGCTCAACAAAATGTATTTAAATTCCATTTACATGTTACTTAATTGAAACACAGAATTCTTAGAACAAGTCTTCTACTGCAAGAATGCAGTACTGTGCAGCCCTCACAGTCAATTTAATTTGCGCAAAATGACATTCATGATACAAACATTAAAACGTAGTAAGTTGCGGGTTAGTAACAACTTTTGTCGCCCTCTGTATCTAGACTGCAGAATACTTGTAACTATATTCTATTATGTTGAAGAATTTTGATTAAAATGGAAAGGGGGCGGCGTTTGATATACTTCCAGATATACGAAGAAGCCGTTAGAGTAACAGATGTAGGAAGGGTTGTGGTAGTCACAAATGGAAACCACTTGACCAGTGACTTCTTTAATGGGCGTATTTGCATCACACGCTACTTTTAAATTAGACCCTAAGTTTTGTTGGATAGGAAATGTTTTTGATGAAACAATAAATGCAAAATGAGCGTTTCGCTGCAACGTCACTTAAGTTTTAGTGTTTACTTAGTAAATAAAAGGGCTGTGGAATAATTTGAATAATTGCCAGTTGGCCAAATGTTAGACGGACAGAGAGAAATGCTTTGTCTTCGAAGTGGATTAAAATCCTAAATTACTAACAATAAACCAAAGTTTAATATTGTTTCATACTTTTTTTAGACCACAACAGTGTGCAAATTACTAGTTATACTGTCTGCCTGATGGTAAAGAAAATACCGCAGCCTATGGACGCTTGCGACTCCAAAGAAATCAGAAAGGCGTTGCTGTAGCTCTAGTATAAGTTTTTTCGAAACATTAACTAATTCGAACGCGTTTGCGTTTTGTCTCAAAATGTATGAAAGTGGTATGAAAACGTGAACAGCGCCGCTGGTGGTCACTAGTGGAAACTAAAACAGCGAGTATAACATTTGTTACCATTTTGTTACTAACCGATGAACGTGCGTATTTCAAACTCGGTGAGAGCGTTTTCATACATTTTGAGACAATACGCAAACGCGTTCGAATTAGTTAATGTTTCGATGAAACTTATACTAGAGCTACTGATCCTTAATCGATTGGATTCGAGTGTATTTGAGGCGACAGCTATGGTTATGGTTATGGACTCCTTTTTCCGCACTTAGTCCGTGTATGTCGGACCATTGTGCGTGGTTTGTTTGCTAGCTAGGGCTAGAGCCCTAGCTGGCAATTATTCCTGGCTAGAGCCAGCCTAACTCCGACCAGAAGCGCAGGATCTGGTGTCACCACATCCTTCGCGGAGTGACCTCGGTGCGTTGAGGGTGTGAGTCCGTTGTGCAGCTACACCTTCGCATTCCAGGATGACGTGGGGAGCCCTTTCATTGGCCGACAGGGATCCCCTACATAGGAGGCTGTCGGTCGTACTTTACTAAATATTTGTTGAGCGGGCAGTGCCCAGTAATGATGCCTACGATTATTCGTAGTGACGCTCTGTTCAGGGAGAGCAGTCGTCTGGTGAGTCGTGCATCCGGGTGCGGTACTGTATCCCGGGATTGTCTGCACGTGCAGGTATTTGTCCATTGATCAGTGGGTTGTTTTGATGTTTTGAGGCGTAGCCATGCCCTTAGCTGGTTAAAAGGTAGTGGGACAACCGTAGGTCGGCTCGATCCTCTTCTAGCCAGCTCGTCAGCTACGACGTTTCCTAGAGAGCCGCTGTGCCCTGTGTGAGGCGACAGCTAGATACCTACTAGATCAGCCAGATCCCTCACTCTCAACAGTCTCAAAACAGGACATCTTCGAGAGTTCGCTTGGCAACCTTACTCACCATAGGGAATGCGCCGTATCATACTTTCATGAGGCTCAAAAAATATCGAAGTCAGCATTGTGTATTTCTTATTATTTCGCAGTCCCTAAATCTCTTTTAGGACTCAAGCATTATTATGAGGACTTCTTTAAGGCACTAGTCCCACCATCGGCGAGCAGCGAATACTCTCATAGTCATTCTACTCGTTTTCTCGCTCAAGCAAGTAGAATTACTATGAGAGTAGGTACTCGATACTCGCCGGCGGTGGAACTACTACCTTAACAACTCTAAAAATGATTATGACTATATAAATCTCCCTCTCTCTCTTGCTATATAAATTTGTCGTCATTAATTTATTATTAGGTACCTGTTTACAACAATGTAGGGGATAAGTCCAAATTTATTACATATTTAATATATTAATAAGCAAAATAAAACGCTTTTTAACGGCATTCGAAGAAGTTGTAACCTATAAAAAGATTCCATTAAACTATTATCGTACTCTGTGGTCGCCGAACTGTCAACATCAAATTTTCATCAGCTGATACGAATTAATTTATTTTGTTAGTTTATTTGTAGTTATATCTATTATTTATCATATTAAATAAGTGTGACAGTGCCAAAGAACAATTAATAGTGTTCGTGCGAAATACTACTGAGCTACATCGAGTTTAATTTGAACTAGAAGCACTACTCAACCTCAACGGACAACGATTTGAATCCGGACTTAAACCAGGGGAGTAAATAGTTTATTTTTTTTACTATTACACACTCACAAAGCTCACTAAAGTCGTGAGCATCGTCCACAACATTACATTGGCACAGCGCCAGTTCTCTTTGCTTGACGATCAGTGGAAGCAGAGTTGAGACCAGCTGCTCTCGCCGCATACACTACTTCATACTTGTACACTGCGCACATCATTTTATACATTTGTGTCCCCGAGTATTCACCTTGAAACACTTCTTTTTGACGTAAATCACTCAGTTTGTCTTGTATCTTTCAGTGTTTGTGGAGCTACCGAGCAAAATGAATAGCGCCGCTAACATGACATCCCGCAAGATCACTGCACGCCAACGCGACATGCAACTGAAGGCGACCCTGAAGGAACTGCAAGACTCCAAGGCCTTAGTCGAGCAGTTGCTACAGGAAAGAGAAGACGGTGAAGTGGAATTGCAGAAGATACTCAGGAAGAACTCGGCAATGAAAAATGAACTTGCCGAATATGAAATAAAACTGACTGAAGCTGAAGACCTAGTGGATTACTTGGAGAAACAAGTGAACTCCTTCACACAATGTGCCTCAACCCATGAAGTAGCGCTGAAACAGATTGAGACACTGAAATTAGAACTTGGCGCCGCCGATGAAGAGCTGGCATTATTCAGAAAAGAGCGGGAACGCTATGATGCAAGAATTCTACAGAACTTGTACCAAGAGCTGGTAGGCAGTGAACCAAATGACTCTAATAAACTAGTATTCTTTGATAGTAGTAGAAAGTTGAAAAAGTATATTAGGATAAACAGGTATATTCGGCGTACACAAAAGCTTATTAATAGCAAAGCATGCATTAAAAATTATTCCAAATTAAAGTTAGAGTTATCTGTGATGAAAAATAGGGTCAAAGAATGTAACTTGGAATTAGAAAGCAAGGACTTACAGTCTAAGAAAATGCATGATGAATTAAATAGGTTAAAAGACAAGCTTGAAGCTACCACATTATTGTATGCATCGACACAAAAAGAGTGCAAGGAGCATGTCCAGGCATTCACAAAGTTGTTGGAGGAATGCAAAGAAAATGAAGAGCGCTTTAACTCTCTTATAAATAGTAATTTTTGTAATTGTGGCCATATTCCACCAACAGCTGTCGTGCAACAGGACATGGCCCTTGGCACCCCGGCTACTGTAACGCCTGTCATTAAAGAACAGCCCCTCAGGTTAACATGTACCAATAAAACTATTATTTATTCGGATCAGATTGGATCAGGGCTGGGTTCCATGCTTAGTAAAAAATTAAATCAAAATGTAATAAATTACTGTTATCACAATTCAAGTATCGACCAAATATGTGAGTCAATGTTAAAAGGGCATCGTGATGACAGTACTAACTTAGTAGTTTTATTAGGAAATAGTGTTAGTATTGACAAGTCTGCAATAGATAGGTTAATGTTAACATTAAATATTATTGAAAAATCTGGCATTGGTAAAATTATATTATGTGCGTTGCCATACTCACAGAGTATGACATATCAGTATAACAATAAAATAGCTTATTTAAATTCCTTAATGTACCATGCCACTTGCTTCAATAACAAATATCATTTCTTTGATACAAATAAATTCATAAAGCGCTTCTCGCTGACATCAGAGAAAATATATTTGCCAAAGAAATATTTAATGACTTTGGTGGACCTGCTAGCGTTTAATTTAGAACCAAACCAATTTAATAGCTCACCTAGCAGACTCCACTATGTTGATAGCGCCATAAATAGCATGCCTTTAAACTAAATTGTAAGACAGCGGAAAAGCCATTGAATATTAATATTTTCCATCAAAATATTCAGGGTTTTTCCAGCAAAGAACTACAAATAGGTTTATTTTTAGATAATAGTGACATTCAAGTTTTGTGTATTACTGAACATTGGCTTAGACAAGAACAGATGATATTTGACTTTGTAAATTTTAAATTAGTGAGTTTCTATGCCAGAAAATCTGCCATTCATGGCGGTTCTCTCATAATTGTAAAAAGCTCTTTTAAATGCAAAGAACGGAAGGATATAGTAAAGTTATCAATTGAGAGGATTGTAGAAATTGCTTGTACAGAACTAGAAAGCTATATAATCATATGTGTATACAGGCCTCCTGCATCTGACTTCTGCACATTTGAATCCACTATGGAAAATGTGTTGAGGTTAGTAACTAAGAGCCAAAAAAATGTTATAGTTTGTGGTGATTTCAATGTTAATTTACTTGAACCATCTAATAATACTGTCAAGTTGTTAAGTTTATTTAAATCTTTTAATTTGATAAATTTGTTCCTTGAGCCTACCCGGGTAGGTGCTACTAGTGCGACCTGTTTAGATAATATTTTTTGTAACTGTGAATGTTTGGATAAGAAAATTTTAAATCGTTTTAACTCTGACCACAGTGGTCAAATGGCATCTTTCTCTATGATTAATCAAGAAGAACAACCCCAAACTATAACATACCGACCCATAACTAGTTCTCGTTTGGAATTATTTAAAAATGAAATTAACCATAATATTTGTATGTTATCACTTTCACAAAGTAATTCGAATAGCATGTATAAAGATTTATTCGGCTTAATTATTAATTGCTTCAATGAAAATTTTTCATTAAAAACTATTTCTGGGTCAAAAAATAAAAATAATAAGATAAAATTTAGTGATTGGGCTACCGTAGGTATACATAGAAGTAGAAATAGGCTTTATGAACTTTATGGTGAGAGGGAGGTGAACAAGAACAGTGATTTCCTGGACTATGTCAAGAGTTACTCAAACATCTTCAAGAAAGTGTGTTTTGCTGCTAAAGCAAATTATATTAGTTCTAAACTTAAAGTATCTGACAACAAGGTGAAAACTGTTTGGAATATTATAAATAGAGAATCTGGTAAATTTAAAACTCGCGATTATCAAGTCAACATTCTCACGGAAGACCAACAGGTCATGTCAAATAACGATGTTGCCTTGGCATTCGAGAACTATTTTTCAAATATAGCAAGTAGTACTACAAAATGTCTGCAGTCATCTAAAACCCAAGCTAAAGCTTTGCTTTGTGCTAACATTAGTAAATGTGATGTAACGTTTAATTTTAGTCAAGTAGATTCAATTAAGGTTGTTAAAACATTTAAATCGCTCAATTTAAAGAAAACCGAGGATTTATGGGGAACATCAGTAAAAGTTATTAATCATATCATAGATGTCATTGCGCCACAATTAGCTTTGATTTACAATAACTGCATATCAGAGGGTATTTTTCCTGATCTTATGAAGTTTAGTAAAGTCATACCTCTATTTAAATCGGGTGATTTAAACGACCTAACCAACTTCCGTCCCATATCGATACTACCTGTATTAAGTAAGGTTTTTGAAAAATTAATGTTAAACGATATGCTAATGCACTTTAATAGAAATAAACTGCTTACAAGTAAACAGTTCGGTTTCACAAGAGGGCGCTCCACGACTGACGCTGCATCTGTGCTTATTAAACATATTTACGATATTTGGGAGAATTCCTGTGATGCGATAGGTATTTTTTGTGACCTTTCTAAAGCTTTCGATTGCGTGGATCATGGGACGCTCGTTTTGAAACTTAAACATTATGGTTTGTCTGCTAATGCGTTAAGTCTTATGTCTTCATATCTCAGCAATAGAACTCAAGCAGTTGTTGTAAATGGAACCCAGTCTAGTGGGGCAATAGTAACGTTAGGAGTGCCTCAGGGCTCTATCTTAGGTCCATTTTTATTTTTGGTTTATATAAATGACTTGCCGTCTATAGTAAGTAATCTTTGTGATATAGTTTTATTCGCGGATGATACATCTTTAATCTTTAAGGTTGACCGAAAATCAGTTGACTATAGTAGAGTTAATGGCACACTGGACAAAGTACTTGACTGGTTTACCGTTAACAATCTGTTACTTAATGCTAAGAAAACTAAATGTGTCAGATTTTCTTTGCCTAATGTTAGACCGGTGGAAACTAGTATACTCTTAAATAACGAGTGCTTAGAAATAGTAGATAAAGCAATATTCTTAGGTATAACATTAGACAAAAATCTACAATGGAGTCCCCACATAGCCGTTATGGCGCGTAAATTAAGTTCAGCCGCATATGCTATCAGAAAAATCAGGCAACTTACCAATGTAGAAACAGCTCGCCTAGTTTATCATAGCTATTTTCATAGTGTTATGTCGTATGGTATCCTGGTTTGGGGTAAAGCAGCTGACATACAGACAATTTTTGTGTTACAAAAAAGAGCCATTCGCTCCATATATAACCTAGGCTCCCGTGAATCTTTAAGAGAACTCTTTAAAGAAATCAACATTTTAACTGTAGCGTCCCAGTACATCTATGAGAATATTGTTTATGTCCTTAAGAACATAGACTCCTTCTGTAAAAATTCTGATATACATAATTTTAATACTAGAAATAAAAATAAAATTGCCACTAAAAAATTTCGTGTCCGTAAAGTATACAAATCTTTTGTAGGTCAATGTGTCCGTTTTTATAATAAGTTACCTGATGAAGTTTTGAATTTACCTTTTCCAGCTCTTAAAAAGTACTTGAAAAAATCATTGATGTCGAAGGCTTATTACAAGGTTGAGGACTATCTAACAGACAGAAAAGCATGGCCCAAACCAGATACTTAAATAGAGTAAAGATTCATATATTGTGTATTTTTTAATTTTATCTAGTTGACGCAGTTCTTGCAAGAAAACATATCAAAAGATTTATAACTAAATTTATAGTCTAAAGGATTCAATTTTTTTTTCCTAAATAGAATTTGATAATGCTAAGGTATACAGTTTCGAAATGTTTTCCTGCAGAATTACACACTGTACATAACTGGTTTTTTTCCTCATTTTGTTCTTTGTTTTTGTGTTGCTTTATATAGATACTTAGATTTCTTGATCTTAAGTAGGTTAAGTATTATCATTTATCATTGTAATAAGCATATTTTTGTGAGAAAATGGCTGACTGTCGAGTTTCTTTCGGCGTTTCTTCTCGGCAGTGGCCTCTGTGAAACGCTAGTAGGGTTTGACTTGTAAAAGTGCCATTGCGGCCTACTTACAGAATAAAGTTCATTTTATTCATTTTTTTATTCATTTTATTGTTAACATCCACGAAATATATACGCGTATCGTAGCAAAAACTTTAATAGTCCGATTTTGACCATAAAATGGGATCATAATGTGATACTTCACTTTTTTTGATTAACAGAAGAGCATTCGATATTAAGCGTCCTTTAAATATCCCACGTATTGTAACATCGAGAATGGACATTTCAACTTTTTATGGTCCACCAAACAAAGCTTATATTCGCGTCATAAGAACGTCGGTTTATTTAACCATTGTTGGAGTACCATTTATCTCTTTAATTTATGGGGTAGCGGCGCGAATGGCGGGACATATTTTGCACCGAAGCGTCGGGACGTTTATTGTGATTCCTTTTTCTGCCTGACTACCGCCTTTCGATTGGTCACAGACTAATACAGCAAGTGACCAGTGACCATTGTTTGCATGTTCGTTACGCCAAGTAATTTACTCTGGTTGTGGTACTTGCGGTGGGCCATAAAACATTTATCAGAGTCGACTGATTGTAACCAAGTAGGTGTTAACTTCTAACAAAGACCACCACAGTAGCATACGCTTCTGTGTGTAACAATTGACCGGACGTTTGTGTATTCATTAACGAAGTACACTATGGTACAGTATTCAAAAATGAAGTAACAGACTATAAAGTCCGAACAAGTTGGTGCATTTTGGAATTTCGTCAGCGCTGTAGATCAGGCGCAGAGATTTTGAGTGAGTCATGGAATATCTAAAGCAAGCAGCAATTCACGTTTATAGGGTACCTACAGCGGTGATGAAATAATTGGGTAACAAACAGAGCATGCCTTAACATGGTATCTAATTGAAATATCAATAGTGGGAGTTTCGAGTTGATGCTTAAAGTACACTATTATTACGTTATTCAAGTTCGTGTGCTCTCTAACTAAAGGCTCAACTCATTAGCGAACCTTAACCGTAACTGTAACCGATCGGTTAGTGTAACGACTTCAAAATTTGTACGTATCTGAGAGATTACCATTTATCTACTGATAGATGAAAACGTGGTTACTGTAACCGTTCGATTGCAGTTACAGTTCGTTTTTCAATAATAATCAGAGGTGTGAGTGGAATCGAGCTACTGGGAGTATTGTTGCTGGTTCACTAAACCTAGCCTAGCTGAGAAGAGTCCAGCAAGAAACTCAGCTAGGCCTGAACTGGGTCGGACTGACTCTACCCGGTATGTGGCGGTACCGGGAAGACTAATTAAGCATGTTTACTTTCGCTTATCTATAGTCAAACATTATACATAATATACTATTATTATGAAATTGGGTTGATTTATCTAGCTTAAATACCCAGCGTTTATCAAGGGAGATAATTAGTAGGGGAGAAGTGGCATGAAAGAGCCAGTTTTCTTTACGGAGGAAAAAAGACTACTTACAAGTAAAAAAATGACATTATTTTGTTTGTAAATTATTCTTTATTTATTTGAGCATGTAATTTCGTACAAACAAATCTTAAACAATTTATAAAAATCAACGAAATATGCATTTCAAAAAAATGTGTCATTTGGCTCTTTCATCACAATTCAGTATTGAAAGAGCTGCTACAAGTTTTGAAAGAGCCGATTCGTATTACAACGCTTAATTAAGAAAATAATAAAAATAATAATAAATGCGACATGAAAAAAAACTCTTGTTATAATTATAACAAATTTCTTTAAGTAGTTACTAACATTTTTAAGGAAATTTTAATTATATCAGTCATTTTTAAGTAATCGTTTGTAACGCTTTAATCTTAACATAATTAATCAGTCATAGGTACATATACCTACTATATAACCTAACATATAGGCTGCTTTTTATTAATAACAGTCTCTAAAATAAATAAAATATAAACCTTCTATCAAAACTAACATCAATAAATCTTCAGGAACTTCAAAAGTAATATTGCTACCTTTGAGCTTAAATATCTATCTATTCATTAATTATAAAAATCGGACTGTTAGCAACATGGAACATCATATTTAACTCGTAATTATAAACATATCTTACAAAAAGAATTCAATTGCCCCTTAATGCCACAAGACTCATGAGCCCAACCAAAACAAATTTTGTTGTTTTTTGTAAAATGTTATTCATAATAATTGTAATAAATGTAATTAATAGTAATTAATAATAATTAATCATTTGTGTAAAATGTTGTCTTGTTAAGCCATAGCACATTTTTGAAGCAGTCTTTAAATAATCCGCTAGCATGGTCTCCTGGTCAGATGTAAAAATACGCTTATTTCCTCTATTAGGACAGTGTTTATAAGGTAATTCACCAGCATTCTTTGCTTTTCTAACTATTTTTGCTAAATAAGCCCTCGATATATTTAAGGTAAGTGCAGTTTTATTTATAGACTGACTTGTTTCTAAAACTTCAGCGACTGCCTCTTCAATTACCGATTTTTCGGGTCTTTTTCGTTTTTTTCAAATAATTTAATAAAAAATAAAAAATGTGGGTATATAGTATTATTTTATTTAATAAAAAAAAACAATTTCAAGGTTATGAAAGAGCCAGTTATGAAAGAGCCGGCTTTTTCAATGCCCATTCATCCGGCTCTTTCACTACTGGTTCCAGAAAAAAATATAACCTTCAAAATAACAACAATATCAAACCTTTTGCAGCTTAGTTTTTATGAAGCTATAAGGCGAAATATATGCACAAACTGAATCTATAATCCATTTGCCTATAATTGTCAACAAAAAAATACCAAAAAACGACTTAAATGAAGTAAAAAACTTACTTTTGAGCGCCAAAAACTTTGATTCGATGTACCGGCGTCTGTTGGTTTCGGCGAACTGTCAAATGTTTGTGGGTGACGGGAAATCAGTGCCACCTAAAAATAATATTGCCAACCAAATCTGTTCTCAAACTACTGAAATAATGCAAATGGCTCTTTCAAAACCTGGCTCTTTCATGCCACTTCTCCCCTACCTACCTACTACGCTGAGATACACGGAATAGGAACCAGACAGGTGAAAATTATTAAAATCTTCGTCATACTAGCGCTGCTGTGTAAATAAGAATACGGGTTTCTATTTAGTGCTTTATGGGCACAGAATTTTGACCGATGAGTGTTGCAGTGGCAGATTATGAACAAAGAACAGGGCATAAAATTGCACTGTACGAGTATTCAACATCATCAGCCAAAAATATTAGAGCCTAGGTATCAAGCCTACTAAAATACAGTAGCCACGAATTTCATCAGCCTATGTTTTCGCCGCTACATCAGGTGCCGTGAACTAATTTTGAAAATCACGGAATATTTCCGATCTAGGGCATAATATTTTACGCTCCGATAACGCAAACATTGCTGATTTGATTTTATCAAATGTGATTATAACATGGGATGGTTTCACTGTCATATTTATACTTCTTAGTTTTGACAATGTGAATTTTGTAACAAAGACATACTTATGCTAAATAATACACGCTATGTTTATTGTATAAGTATTAAGGGGAGTGGCAATGCCATATGATGATCGTTTTTGAAAGGCTGAGGCTGCTAAAAGAGCCAACGAAGAATTAAAAAAAATATATGTTAGGCATTTTAATTACCGGGGCCTATTTCTCGAAGCTACAAGTTACAAATTACAAGCGGAAGTCTATTTCTATTAAAAGGTATTGAAAAGAGACTTCCGCTTGTAATTTGTAACTTGTAGCTTCGAGAATTTCTCGTAAAACAATAAATACTATGTCAGAAAAAAATATGAAAATATGTTGAAATATTTTAACGTATTGAATAATTAACACATTGATAATACTTCCAAACTGCATGCGGTTATATTGATGATGCCTTAAAAGTGGTAATTTTAATTATTCTAAAATCGAGTTACCTTTCTCTGTCGCTCAAATGTGCTAGTGATGAAAGTTCGTTACTAATTTGTTTTGACAATATGTGATACATTGAAAGGGACCTTATGGCGGCAGGCGCTTACGTCGGCGCTTACGGCAATAAAGGCGTAAGTGTCGGCCGCCATAAATAACTTTCAATCAAATGTGGATTATCACTCACATTAAAATTTTAATTGAAGTTTTGCAAGTTGGTGAGTGTGCGGGCGAAAGATCATATTGAGCTACTACAGTGAGCGAGAAACATAAAAATTAGAGAGCCACAGTCGCCTTAATGGAATGATTATGACTCAAATTAATGTCACTAGCACTTGACGCAATAAGCTGCGTCCTATTATACCTAACCATTGTTTGGGACAATCCCTTCATTCGATCATTTTGATAACTTTCCACTATTATACTCAAGACAAGTCATAAACACCTTTGTATGCGGCGCATATATTTATGAAGAACCAAATAGCTATACAGCGTAATGTAATAAAGCTAATTTACATAAATTTTCTATAACATTTACATTACGTATAAATGAATCGGTTGAATAGAGTTTATAATAAAGCTACGTATACACTATCCTGAATTTTGTGTAATTAATAATCATTATTTAGTGTTATTGAATAATCGAATAGGTGAGACTTCCAGATTATGTTATGAATGTAGTGCTTATTACATAGGTATCCAAAACCAAGAACCTATTGATTTGAAAAGTGAAGTTTACAAATTCCTATACAAATGCGGAAAGTAGCGATATGAACAAAATATCACTTACGTAATATCAATTGCATGCCAAATCTACAGCCGTACGCTTGTGCCAAATGACACTCAAACTGAGCCTTTGAGTACCGCTCAAGAGAATATGGGATTCGCCTCCGAACTGAAATATTCGAAGAGATCATTTGGTGCCTTATTTATAGAACTTATATGTATGTGTATCAGAATTAGCGTGCAAAACACGTCAAATTGAAATGCGGAAAAGGTTGATTCCTAAGTAAGATCTCGTCCATCATCTAAGTCTGTCCCTCATACCGATCGCGCTAGGAACAAAAGCTCGAAACACGCCCTATGCTAGCGAGCGCGTGCTAGTAGGTATAATGCCTACTACTTAATAAGATTTGTGAAGTATATTCACAAATCGACCAAGTCTCAAACTAAGCTAAGCTAAGCACTACGCATAAATAATACAATAAATAATAATAAATAAAATAAGTAAGTAAGTAGTATTAATAATTCTGTGGCGCCAGTCTCTACCCATCTTTAACTTCTCACAAGATCACAGGTTCTAGTAATAAAATTGAAAATCGTAGGCGTCCGGGGTTTCGGACAAATAATTCGTGCGGTAAAATAATAAGTGACACCTACGAATGGGAACTTATATTATAGCGTTGTAACCTCATAAATGTGTAGGTTCGATGGTCATTTAATATGAATATCAACTGGGAGTATTATCACTAATTCCGATGCGAAGTTTAACAGTAATGTTTAGTTTCTCACACTACCGTCCAAATTTGACGACTTTAAAAAGTAATAAACATACATGACTTACATAAATTACATTAATAAACATATATGCCTCTTTTGCGTCGCTCATTCGGCTAAAAATAAAATTACTAAAAAAGTTAAAATTCCATTTTACTAATTTTTAAGAAGGCGTTGTTCGTATTTGAGATTATTTTTTTAAATCTATCAATATTTTGTTATTTTTTTTATTTTTTATTTAATCATTTATTTCATCCTTTCAGGCATCTATGGCCCATTATTTTTTTTTTAATTTATGAGAACCACCGTCTACATCCTCCTAGTGTTATCCCAGTACAGTTGCATCCTGATTATCCTGAAGAATGCCAGGGTTCCGCTACTTATTCCCATAATTTGGAGTATTCTATAGTTTTTTAAAAAAAGAGCAACCAGATTTGTTTAAGCCAGTCCAATCAGTGTAACTGATTGATTTTTAATTAATTTTAGTTATTTACTCAATTAATGTCAGCTGGCATGAGTAGTTAATTGACTCGTATTCAATACTATTAACATAGCAATAAAAATGATTCCCAATTAAATCAAAGCAATCAGTCAATTACCGCTTAATGTCGAGTTTTACTACAATTTAACGACATCTTACGTAAGAAGAATTTATCTGGTATTGAAATATAATAAACGGGTCACTCACGTCTATACCGTCGAATATCGCTCGACATGTTTCGGGCCAATACGTAATTATATTTCAACATGTCTGAGACTCACGGAAGTTTTCTATTTAAAAAA
Organism: Cenopis cana; assembly: GCA_951800055.1. Lineage (NCBI taxonomy): Eukaryota > Metazoa > Arthropoda > Insecta > Lepidoptera > Tortricidae > Cenopis > Cenopis cana. Next base: position 2,568,829 of record OX637484.1, on the reverse strand, counting down.
GAATTTATCTCGTTCATATTATTAAAAAGCGGCTACAGTATTAAACCCACGTTGCTTAACCTTAGATACCGCAAGCGGTACCCGGCGCCGCTGGGCCACGAGCGCTCTCTCACAGATACTCTTACATCAACGCTCAAATTAACAAAAGCAATTGTAACAAATTTCAAATTAAACAAAAATTAAAAAGAAATGCCAGAAATTCCTACTAGGCGTTCAAATCCTGATGCTCAGAGCCTCAGAGCCTATTTAAAAAAAATCTCTTTAATTTTAAATTTGTAGTTTGCGTTAGCGGTCACAATCGTCTGACAATGGAAACGTACAATCGTTAAACCAAGTCGTCAAACCAAGTACCGACAACCATACATGAATAGTGAGTGTAATTTAGCGATTAATTAAAACTTATACAACCGTAACAGTAGATTTGTTTCGCGGTTTATAGCCTCTGAAACTAGGTGAATTACCCCTAACATAAAGGCAGTAAATGTTTTACGGCCGCGGGTCCTTAATGGAATTGAAAAATTAAAACGATAAGACTGAGGCCTAATTAAACAACTGCATTGGAAATGGTTTTGTATTTTCCACGCGCTCGGACTAAATAGTCTGTTGATACATTGATTAGTGATTAGTACGACATGTTTACTGTGTCAAGTATAATGTATATTGTACAGTGGGCCAACGAAAATGTTGAGCACTTTTAGTACTTTGTCAAATTAAAGAGGTTTCAAATTTTATGACGTTTCAGTCTAAATATTTCTTAGATTTCGATGTGACAAGGTTTTAGGTATGCTCAACATTTTCATGGGCTGACTGTACGAGCTAGCACTGTCAATAGTACACTATTAGTAGTAGTATACTATTGACAGTACCTATAGGTAAACAACTGCATAAACGGACAATCCAAGTAGATTTTAAATTTAACTGTATAAGCTTTAAATTTCTTTCTTCCGCAAGGTGTGCTTGTTACTTTTTAGTTTCCCTTCAAACTCTAAATTCTACAACAATTATTTTACATTTCCAAAGAGTTCGGTTGTGGAATTCTTTGTGATGATTAGTCATTCGTTAGAAGCCACTAGCCGAGCCGAAAACCCACTATAGCGCAGAAGCTGTAGTGGGGCGGTACACGTGACTGAGAACTTGGGTCGTGACTGTGGGTTCTTGGTTTCAAACCCTGTGTTGAGAATGAAAGGCAGGGCGTCAAAAATATTTTTTCATTAGACCCTCACCTTACCTTCTCGTGTCTGGTTCTTATTCCGTGTATCTTAGTGTGGTAGGTGTTAATTAATTAATAATTAATTTAATCAACATGAGTGGAATTTTACGCTATATGTACCTATTCCTAAATCTAATACATAACACAAACAATCTACTTTCGAAGTTCCTACATACAAATAATGTATGTATTATGTTATGTTTGATTTGATAAGCGAAAGTAAACATGGTTAGTATTCATAAACATTGTTACTATAAACAGGCCATTAAAATAACGATGAACACGCGTTTACAGTCGCCATCTATTCTAATATCTATACCCTTCAGAGTGCTCAAAAATATCTGAAATGCACTCTAAGTGTAAAACCTAAGTGGATGCTCCAGTCGGGCGTCCAGCGGGGCGTCCAGCGGGGCGTGCATGGCGAAGACAACAATTGGCGAAGGCAATGGCGAAGAGAACAATTGAAACTCATACTGGTGTTCTGAATCGCCGCTGCTGCACAAATAGTACGCACGCTCGCCCACCCCGCTGCACGCCCCGCCGAACGCTCCACTCCAAGCGTCCACTCAGGCCTCACTCTAACGCCTTAACTATAGACGCGTGTTCAGATCTTTGTGAGCACTTCGTTGGCTCCGATATATCTGATACGGACTGTACAATCTCTACTTGACAAGCTTCCATAGACTGTATTCGACATTCTCTGACGTAAAATGATGCACATTGTTGCTGTTTGATTTTTGTGCTTATATGTTTTCGCTAGATACGAGCGGAAGTGTTCTGAGCGAGCAGTTTAAAAATGGTTCCCTGAATGGGGTTGGAAACTAGTTGACAAATTAAGGGGAATAATTAGTGTTGGATTCAAAACAAATCTTAATATTATGTTTGTTTAAAATAATTTAATTTCAGTAATTTATTTTCAAACAAAACATGTTATAAGGTTTTTATACGAAAAAAATTATTACATACTCTTACTATTACGTTTGTGGAAATTATTTTAATCCCGCAATAAGTTAGTTTTTGTAATTTATTTTCAGTATAGTCAGTGCCAACGTAAAGTAATCGTACCCTACCTACCTATACTTGATTGTGCACTACGCGGAATTATTGTTGGGGTCACAAAATTAAAATAGGCAATCTGTTTTCCAACACCGTTCTAGCCTAGAAAATACTTCCGAGCGACTTCAAAAGCTTATGTCGGCATTATTATTGTCGATGCATACAAAATAAGTATTATTTAGGCTTTGATTGTTATTCAATACTGCACTATCAAATACACGCAGACTTATAGTTGAGGTTATTTAAAATGTCCGACATTTTATAAAATTGTTATTAGATTTTTAGACATTTTACTTGGACAGTAAAGGCGGTTTTTAAATGGACTAATTTGATACGAATAAGTTTTAAACTTAGTAAAAGAGAAGAGGAATTTGTTGAAAATAATAGAAAACAGGAGAGCAAATATGTTAGTACAATATATGTCACAAACATGACGAATGGATAATAACTGGAAATGTACCGACTAGTCGAGAAAGGCCGACAATCTTGCCACCTTTAACTCGGCGATTAGTCGGCAAAAGAGACCGATTATTCGGCACTTAATGATTTACTGCATAATAATAAAATAACTACCAATATTTATTTAATATTTAAAGAAGTTATCTTTCTTAAATACAACAAATAATCATCTTAGAATTAGAGACTATTTATTTTGATCTAGACTAATTAAAAAAATTGACTACAGATTTACCGACTATTCGGGAAAGCCGACTATCCAGCGACATTTATAGTCGGCGACACATCAGCCAAAACAGCACCGATTAGTCGGCTAGTTGGCAAAATCCATAGTCGGCTGATCTCTAATAAGAATGGTCGGTCTAATAAGAACAATAATAGAGGGAAACAGAAAAGGACAAGACCTATAATAACGTAAGTACATATACACTGAGCGAAAAAAATACTAATTATTAGTAAGTTTTAGTGAATCCCAGGACAAGGAGATTGTATACTGACGGTTACAAACCAGTTTTTAATAATAGTAGTTATTTACTAATACCAAAAAATTGTCCTTGTAACTACTAAACTGTTTTGTAACCGTTAGTATATAATCTCCTTGTCTTGGGATTCACTAAAACTTACTAATAATTAGTATTTTTTTTGCTCAGTGTAAGGAGCAAATAAAAGGCAAAATATTTGCTTCATCATACATAGATTAGCCAAGGATAAAACTGAATGCAGAATAGGCTGACAATTACTCCACCGACTGAACTCAAGCTCTTAAATATTTATGATGATGAATTTGATTCAATTGGCCATACAATTTTTTTTTTACCTGACTGTGGCTTTATTGGCAGGGCCTAATAAAGCGATAAATACGGAACCCTAAAAAACGGATAAGTAAACTAGTTGTTAGGCAACTTCCTGATTTGTCGGTCGGTGCGGAGGCGGTACGATATAAGAAAACTGTCAAATGTCAGTGTCAACTGTCAGTCAACTCAGTACCGCTTTTTTCTACGCCCCTATTTTTAAATGTGTGCTTCCTGAATCCTGACTGGCGCGGGATGCGCGGTAGCGGGACGATATGAAGGCAGTACTAGTCCACTTCTGTGCATGATATTACTACTGCGCAAATGTAATACTGACAGTATTCCGTCAAGCGAGAATCTTTGCGACGTCAGTGACTTTACTTCAAAGAAGAAAATGTCACATATCGATCCCGCCCCGCCAAGTCAGGAAGTCGCCTTAGGAATTAATTAATTTATTATCTTATAGTTAGTTTTAGAAATTGCATTAAATTAAATTTTACATAACTTAAAGTGTTAAAATGTGTAGGTATCGTGGTTGACCCATATCCCACCGCATTTTGCCGTCAGGATAATTCCCAATGACTATGGCCCCCACAACTAGAACAAAAGATTAAAATCAAACAAATCAATTCTATTTGTTAATCTAACGCCCGTATATGCTACACATACTGACACAACTCAAAAAGGGCTTACGTACTGTTTAAATCGAAATAGTCGCACGACTATTTGAACTACGGGAGTGGGACGTGTTAATAAAATACTCCCCCTCATTGAGTCTATTGTCTCGGGCAGATAAAGTAATTTACTTAATTAAAGGCACCACGCCGAATACCACGAATTGATACATACCAGCGTTTCCCAAACTGCCCTATCTAGACCAACCAGGGCCCTATGACACAAAACTTACAATTACAATGTACAAAGGACTTATTACAAATTACTAGGGAATTATCCTTTTCGATAGCACATACGGTCTACAATTTGGCAAATTGTAAAGTATTATAATACATAGTCGTATAGAGTCGATGTCGTCGTATCTCACTCACTGTCGCACTTCATATAACCTTTTTTTAAGGCACGAGTGAAATAGGCATCTTCTGGATGAGCTCGCTTCACGGTCGGCCTCATCTTTGCACCCTGGCTAGATCCTGGCCAAGAGCAAAACAATCCCACTTTTTATTTAAAAAAATTGCAGATTCGAGCTACAGAGAAGGAGATATTTCGTTTTCAGTTCGCGGTTCTCCAAATCGTGAACTGGCGAGTGGTGGCGCTAGATTGGGCTAAGTGGGGACAAGGCTCACAGTTTGAGCCATTGTAGTTAAAATAGTTAAAAAACTGGATTGACACATTCGAAATTTTTTCACAACTCTTGTTTCGGATCTCAGCATAGTTTAGTTCAATTGATTGGCCTTTGAAAGCGATATAATATTAATCAACGATAACAATAGAAAATTATTATACGATTATTTGTTTAAAAATAGTTTATATTTGTGACGCTTAATGTATTATGGTGCAGATGAATATTACAAAAACGTAGTTATAAAAGTTTGAGACTCATTGACTTAAACTCTCGTTATTAAGACATTATATTGTTAAGTTTAATTAAAAATGCGAATTAATAGAAAGGGCGCCGCTCCTGTTTTAAGTGGTAAAGTCCCTTGTAAAGTATTTAATTGTGGACGTCGTGGTTCAATCAGAAATACTGATTGGCTCCATGCACTTTCTAAGGAACCTAAGTGACACAGTACAAAATAAGACTAGTAGAAGTATGCATAGTCAAGTACAGTGCTTACTAATTAATTGAGGAGTTTAATTAAAAGAAAAAAAAAAGAAATAATTATCACGAATCGATCCAGTTAGAACTAAAGCTTGAATTATGGATGGGTAGTAAGCTACGATATACATACTGTATAAATAGAAACTTAAATACATAGAAATCATCCAAGACTCTGGAACAATATTCGTGGGGTCATTATCCAACTTCGCTAAAGCTGTCATCATTTCTACACTACACAACTACATACATCAAACTATATTAAATTAATTAATACTTCCTATTGCATGTTCTATTTTTTACTATTAATGAAACAGCAAAACATACAATGTTATAATTAACTCAATGCAATCAACTGTGGGAGGAAAAAATGTTAAAAAACATATCTGAATCTATAATTGCTTCCAAAAGTCCGAACCACCCGAGACGATAATTGTAGGTTGCTTCTAAAACAAATATTTTTACTAAACGATTTTAAATTAAGATTCCGTTTTTGCTGTTTTTTGGAATACGTGGCTATTACACCAAAAAAGGAATTTGAATTACAAGAGTAATTAAATTATTTGTTTACCGGCCTTTGTAGAAAAAAAAACCATAAACAGACATTTCTCAAATCGTCTCATCCGCTGTGATTTCGGTGGTCGCATTATAGAAGACATCTCTGCAATGCTCTCTAGCTCTAGTATAAATTTTTTCGAAACATTAACTAATTCGAACGCGTTTGCGTTTTGTGTCAAAATGTATTAAAGTGGTATGAAAACGTAAACAGCGCCTCTGGTGGTCACTAGTGGAAACTAAAACAGCGGGTATAACATTTGTTGCTAACCGATGAACGTGCGTATTTCAAACTCGGTGAGAGCGTTTTCATACATTTTGAGACAAAACGCAAACGCGTTCGAATTAGTTAATGTTTCGAAAAAACTTATACTAGAGCTACAGACTATATCGAGATATAGTGCGCGCCATCCACGACGACGCGCCCCTCCACAGCGCATCTCATACTAATCTATTCGCAATTGTACGGAACGGGCGGTGGAGGGGCGCGTCGTCGTGAATGGCGCACACTATAGTATAGTAGACGGAAATGGCTATCGCCCCTTTCAAAATTGACCACAGAAACCTAACGACATCGTAAATAATACGACCACCGAAGTCACGGCGGTTGAAACGCTCTGAATAATGCCCAAACAACAACTTATAAGAAAAGGAATTTTGTATTTGGCATTAAACAAGTCGCATTCTCTTACGTTCAGTAATCCGATCATAAAACAAATTCACCTATCGGGGTTGGAGTGCCGTACCGAGATATATGATTTCCGTGGACGCCCCTCGCTCGTGGGGCTTAGGAAATCGATGCTCACCCTTGAATTTGCAGGTCCTTTACAAGTGCTTGTCTGTATTATGGACTTTATGATGTGTAGGTAGGTGTAGGTAGACATTTGAGATCTACAAACAAGTAAAATACTACGAGGTCTCCTCGGTAGAGCGCGTATGGAATAGCACAAACAGCTTCCTGAAAGACATTGCTGGAAAATGGGACAACCACATACTGATTTTTTGGTGTAAATGCACTCGGTTTGCTTTAGGCGACTTCCTGATTTGTTGGTGCGGAGGCGGTATGATATGAGAAAACTGTCAAATGTCAGTGTGAACTGTCAGTCGACTCAGTACCGGTTTTTACTGCGCCCCTACATTCAAATGAGTGCTTGACTGGCGCGGGATGCGCGGTAGCGGGGAGATGCGAAGGCAGTTAAGTACTGGTCCGCTTCTGCGCATGATATTACTACTTCGCAAATGTAAATACTGACAGCATTCCATCAACTGAGAATCTTTGCGACGACAGTAAGTTTGTCAAAGAAGAAAATGTTACATATCGATCCCGCCCCGCCAAGTCAAGAAGTCGCCTTAGTCTGAAAATTGAATGTGTTGAAAGTTTTCCGACCCATATTGCACTAATAGGTAAAATGGCGAGGAAAGAGCTTTGGCAAAAGCATGTTTTGGTTAAGTATGACGCATATGCCAAGCAAAATAATTCAAATACCTACTTCATCTTAAATAATATGTGTCTTTTTATTTATAGAAAAAGTCTTTATTTTGCTTAGGTATTGTGTTCAAAAAATAATCAACTTTTGAATTAATGTTTTATGAGTGAACAATTTATGACATTTCTACTATTTGACTTAAGTTTCTTTTTAACTTAACAAGCTTGTAGAACATTAGTCTTAGTACTTAATAAAAATGTCATAAAATATATTTTACTCACTTTTTTCGTCATAATTGGTCTCACGATGCATAAAACTCGCATTAATTCATTAATTAACAAGCAAGTTGTCCGAAGATAGTTTTCCTAGTAACTTGGCTCCTTGCCGTCAAGCCCAGTGATTCATAACTTTAGAACCTACTGAAGAACTCGTTAAAAGAAAAATAGAGTTGGATCTTTTATAAAAACAATGTCCGCGGATTGCGCTATTTTTAATTTGATGAAAACGGTACTAAAAATTCGAAGACTGGTTGATATTTCTTGACTTAATGAGAATTAACCCTATAGAACAACCTAAAGAATACAAAACTTGAAATATTTTACCGTACAGATAATTAGTAGAAAGGCAAAAGAGGTATAGATAGGTAATTATCTTCAATATAATTTAAGTTATTGTTGTATTCTTGATGTTCTTGTAAATAAATGAATAATAAATTTTTTTATGGTAGTTTATAAAATAAGTCGAATTGAAATTATTTACATTCGTACACTATGTTAATCTAGTATATTTTATAAGGCATGCCATGTAATTCTTTTGCTAAGTGAATTATTGTATTTATTTATTTACTCTTTATTGCACAAAAGAAAACCTTATCGTACAAACGGCGGACTTAATGCCGCACGGCATTCTCTACCAGTCAACCTTAAGGCGGTGCAGTAAAATTGTTGGCGGTGCAACTAACAACTAAAAGAAACTCAATATAAATTACATTTACTCCTTTTTTACGCAATAATTATATACAAACATAAACATATATAAATAAAAATATATATACGTATACAGTACATAAATATATACATATATATAGACGAAAAGGCATTCTTTAAGAGAAATAAATTCTGAAACCATAATAAATTAATTTATCATGATCATAATCGTTTTAAGTAATCGATTTTTTAAAGAATATTTCTTAAATATGAAGTCTAGTTACTCCTTAGCTCAAAAGGCCAGACTATGGTTGTCGCTTCCGTAAAAACTTGTACCTACGCCAAATCTTGGAATTAGGTAGCAAACCCTGCACATCCTTCAGGATGCAACTGTACTGAGATAAAGCTAGGAGGATGATCAATATTTAAAAAATACTAATACGTAATTTGATAACTCCATTTAATTATGGCGTTGCTGACTACGTATGTATGTACATAGTAGGTAAGTACTCATCATAATTGCTGCTATTCTATAGTCACTGAACCTCAATTTAACTTTATGTCAAGATTCGTTAACACATGATTCATCCATTTTTTCTATCAATCCGAATCAAATCTGTTCGAACATCATCTGCCCACATGCATTGTTGGCCTAAATGGTCACTGATTTGTATGTTTACTCTTCAAATTGTACCATTATTAGCTCAACGATTACTCCGAATTGCGTAATCGCTGTCTAAATGGCGCCTGACTGTATAATTTGATCAAATAAAAATAAACATGGCTGCTTCGACGTACTTTTATGTCTGACAATTACTTGTGCTAACAATGTGAAACAATCTTTGTTATTAGCGATCAGACTTGTTGTATGTATCTTTATTTCGATTTTGACGAGTTGCCAAGTGGAGTAAAGGAAATATTATTTTGTAAGGCAATTTAGGGTACCTTTCCTTTTCATTGTTTTTTAGTGTCATATAAGGAGATCAAGGAGGCGGCCCTAGATAAAGTAAGATGGAGAGAGAGCTACACCGTAAGGCGACTTCCTGATTTGTCGGTGCGGAGGCGGTCAAATGTCAGTGTCAACTGTCAGTTAACTCAGTAGGTACCGCTTTTTACTATGCCCCTACATTTAAATGTGTGCTTCCTGACTGGCGCGGGATGCGCGGCAGCGGGACGATAAGTACGAAGGCAGTACTGGTCCACTTCTGCGCATGATCTTACTACTGCGCAAATGTAATACTGACAGTATTCCGTCAAGCGAGAATCTTTGCGACGTCAGTAAGTTTACTTCAAATAAGAAAATGTCGCATATCTATCCCGCCCCGCCAAGTCAGGAAGTCGCCTTAAGAGTCTTCGTGGTGGACCATTTTTAACTGATTTCAATCGTAAACTAAACGCGTTTTTTTAATCTTGCTACATATTATTTAGGTTATTTAAAGTCAGAAGGAAAAAATTATTCCATAAAAGTGTGATGACATTACTATTATTTATTTATATTGTATTATTTTTAATTGTATAAATTATTGTAAATTTAATTCATTATAAATGACTTGTAAAATGTATTGACGTGTAATGTATTTGTGCATTATAAATAAATAAGTATGTATAATTCATAAAAGTGGCTAGACAGACTGAAGAAACAGAAAAGCGTGGGAGAAATTACCTAGAGTAGTAATTAAGTATTTGTTCGAAGCAAGAACTAAGTTGCATTTACCGCCCTAGTGCCTTTTACACACTTATTGCTTTCATCAACTGTCAGTAAAATCGACGTTTATAGTGATTACACTGTTATTAAACTCGACATTAAACTGCTGCACTCCCAGTTTTTAACATAATTACTTTAGAGGTGGGTGATAAATAACTTCACGATGAAAAAATCACGGTGATCCGCCGTTAAAAAGTAACAGTGTGACTTGTCACGAAGTAACAACGTTACAAAATAACGTTGTTACTTAGCGACGATATCACTGGAACAGTGTGTAAGCGACGCGTCGCGTCGTGCCTCGTGACCGCTGTTACTAACTGTGACTGTGACAGTGTGACTGCGGTGCGCTGTCACAGAGTAACAGCAGTTGTTACAAAACTATCAGTAACTGGCGGGAACGATCGACACGCAAATGTCGTGACACGAAATAACCGAAGTGACAAAGTCACGGTGATTTTTCAATGTGATTTTTTTGGAACGGGAATAACAATAACGGTGATCGAAAAGTAACGCTTTTCCCCATGTCTAAATTACTTACCATTTTACAACAGCTTCGCTTCATTGTAGACACAGTAACTATGTTTATTTTTAGGCAATGCTTAGATTAATTTGTCCTTCTCACTGTGCTAAAAGTTCCCTGGTTCGTTCTAGATATTATTAGTCTTACGCAACATTTTCCATGCTAAGAATAGAATCGGTAGATTTTTGTGTTTTGCGGAAAAATGTGGACATGAAAATGAATCAGTTCGATACCTATAATTTCAGTGACAATCAGATAAAAATATCACGGCAAATTTGCCCAGTTTTTGGTACTAATTTACAGCAAATCCGCTAATCTTTTTGCATACTTTCGTATCTTCTAAAATAGCATTATAATATGTTCATTATTATATAAGGAGGTATTAACTTCAAGTATAATCAAATACATAAACACCTTATCCAATGTCATTAATGAGAATCACACCTGTTTGTAACTTGATACTCACCGACTCAGGCTTTCCTCTTGGTAATAAGAAAAACACGTGCCTACGACCAAGCTTCAATAGCCGAACAAGGATGTATGTGACTGTAAGGAGCTTGTTAGTTCCGACTTTGTCTTACCAAAGGTTATTTACAAGTTTACAACCTTAATGGAACTCGAAATAAACATGGAATTGAAATTAGACACGCTGGGTGGGTTTCTAAAATACAATAACCCAATTCTTCGTGGTTGCAGGCCATAAATTAAATTGCTTTTAAAGAGCAGACCATAAGTCCATATGTCACCTCTTGAAAGCTTTCAGAAAACAAACAATATTTTGCTACCGTTTCACTATAATTGTTCTATAACAGATGGACACAATGCACTAATTACTGTTGCAAATTCAGTCGTAGTTTCTAAGGCTTAGGGTTGAGAATACAATGAAAGCAGTCTTGAACTCAGTCACCGTGGTAGCAAAAAGGTATTTTCTATAACTCTATTATGTTTAGTTAAAGAAAACAAATGGACAGAGTAAAAACATGATGCGAACAATGAATTTCGGTGGCAGTCCAGCTTCCGTTGTAACGACAAGGGGCTGCGTATTGTTGCTAGCTCTAAGTATCGATTGCCCACTGAGATCGGGTTCTGGGAAGGCTTGCAATTGTTTCTAAGTCTTTGTTGTATCGTAGTTTTGGTATGACAACTGATTTTGGAGAGAAATGCTCAGAGAAAATTGGAATAGTTGTTAACTTGTAGATCAGAGGTCTGTTTCGAAATCCGGGGACAGTAACCACTTCAAAATTACAAGTGGATAATTGGACTTCGTAAAATAATACTGCCTAATAAAGCTGTTTTGAAAGATATTTTAAAAAAGCGACTAATATCTAAGGAACTAAACTACTACTCTCTATATAGTTACCTATATTAGCAAGCTGTAGATTTGTTAAGGTGGTTCGCTTTCCATACAAAATGTCTTTTGATATTCGCTGGTTAGCGGTGTGATATTTCAAGAAACTTATGTAACAAACTTTCTTAGATTGGCTTTTCATTTACGCGAAATTCCCCGTATCCTAGAATTTCCTAGAAATGGATGTCACGTGATACTCACGTGACAAGCTAATTTCTCAAATTATTCTGGTTTATACAAGTTTATTCTAGGAAACGGGGAATTTCGCGCAAATGGAAAGCCAATTTATGAATGTTTGTTACTTAAGTTCCTTAAAATATCACTCTGCTAGCCTGCGAATGTCAAAAGCCGTTTTGTATGGAAAGCGAACCACCTTAAGCTTTTTTAAATGAATGTAAGGGCATAATGTCTATTTGTCGCTGACGTGGAAACGAAGCAAGGCATCCCAATGATCATGTTATTTCACAAATCTAGTAAAAACATGCCTTTGAATTGGAATTCCTTATAGTTTTATTGCATCGCCAACGCTCGTGTATCTACCGTAAAGTGTTCGAGCGAAGCATACTAAACACCTTGTTAAATTAAAAAGTCGCAAGTCTATAACAGTATTATACCAAGTTACGACTTTTAAACTAAGCATGAAAAATGCAGTCACCCATCATTTAGCAACTGCGGTCAATGGTCTCAATGCTCATTGCCGTTTGATTGAAACAATGCTGCCGTCACGGTACACAGTGAGATCGAGATTCCATTTCCTTGTACCATCGACCATAACAAGAATGCCCCCAGCAATGACCGTGAAGAAGCGCGAACACCGTACTTCATTAACACTTTCGCAATTGTTTTTACGCTTTAATTGTGACCAATTGATGAGACCGTGTTTTGTTTTTCGAAACAAAATAACGGCGTTCGGAATTCGAACTCGGAATTTAAAATGACAAATATCCAAGTGTCAGAGTTGCCATTCAACACAAACACCCGAATATAATACCGCATGAATACTTTTTAATGTGCCAGTGATACGACCAACATTTATTGTGTGAGTTGACAATAGATTTTTTTACGTGAATCGGATTCTTGAGAGGCCCTTTTCAAGATTCCACATAAACTGCATTTATATGAAGTCGTATGTCGGGGACAAAGCCTGTCATCCGCGGTCCAAGATATGGATGACAGCTGCAGCCTTGAAACCGTGAAACTTGCGCGCGAACTGACAAAGCGACCGTTAAAAATCGTCCTCTATTCCATATTTAAAATCTTGTTCCTTGACAGTTAACATCATTGATGAAGTGCAGCGCCACACCTACCGTTATTAAACGCTTTGGCGGCGCCATTCAAATCTCATCGGTTGACGTGGTCAAATCGATTTAAATACAACAATACCTGTGTTCTAAACTCAATAGAATTGTAATAGCTTAGCGATTTATGTGGACACGGTCCATTGATCACACCCACAAGCCTGTAACACGGAATATTGGAAATCATTCGAGCAATTTAACATTCGTATTAGCTCCGGACTGAAATAATGTACCAAATTTTGGTCCCATTACCGGCTGTTCAGAAGTCCTCAAGAATTTTATTGATAATATTTTCTTAGGATCAAATCTTATAATCACGATGCTATTGTGCAACCAACTGTGCTCTATCAATCAATGTCGGAATGTTTTTTTACTTCGGCTACTAATTTTATTTCGTTATTCTTTCATTAGAGATTCTCATTGTATAGTGCCGAAGAGTTGGAGGGTGGAAAGTGAGGAACAGCGGGAAACAGTGATTGTGGTTAAAAAAGAATTTACAGATGACAGACGAAGATGATAGGTAGGTTATTTCATGCGTCACAATATTTAATAACAATAATAGCAACTAAAGAAAAATGGCAATATTACTATTTATAAGTAGACTTAATTAGCATAGCCATCCAGCGGGGGAATGTAGCCAGCCTTATGAGAAGCCTTCCACAGGGGACAGATTTGGGAGATATATATTAGTTTTAATTAAGTTGTAGTTTAGTTTTAAATAATTTGTATTTGGAATTATTTAGTTTTTTATATTGTTCTATACGGACTTAAAATAATTGTACTACGGCTATAATATTAAGCCGACGACTTACTTAATAATATTTAAGTAATAACTACTTATTCTTTTATATCATTATCCATTTTCTCCATCTTTAAACCAACCATTGATAAAAGTAGCACTGAAATCACATTTAATTTGCTCTGCCTGCCCTTTTTACCTGCCCAAATACAGACGAATTTATGTACACCTATGGACACTAAAAAAATAAAATAAAAAGTCTAGATGTATATATAGTTTTCTGGGACTTAAATCGTTACATTACATCACACCTAATAACATTAAAAGACGTCAATGAAAACGAGCTCGAATAACCGAGTAATTAATTCTCAAACACACCATAGAATAAAGTAGTTAGCGACTAAATCGAGAGGAAAGTTCTACATCTGGTACATTAGTCGGATTACTGCACGATCGGCTCCTCTACAAAGCAGATAAGCATATTCTAAGCTCAGATAATGATCGGTATTCAATGACGGGTGCAATTGTCCACATTTTTTGTAAAACACAAACATAAAGGAAACGAAACATTCAATTGCGTTTTGGTTACTGTCCCTGTAACGTATACTAAGTCGCGTTTTGTCCCCACAATGCTAAATTGCGTATTGATATACGATAACCGATGTTTTTCTGCGGACGTTTTCTTTTGTTATGTGAGAAGCTCACAAAAGTTTTGGATGTCAGATTACCCGGGAGATACGAGCGGCGTTTTTAATGAGCTGTTCCAGGTAAAGATTCCTTGAAGTAGTGTTAGAAATTGCATTATATTCATTACATATACTACATACTAAATACTATATACACACACTACTTAGACGACCACATTAGCCTGGTTGGTAGTGACCCTGCCTTATATGGAGCTGATTCCAAATAGGGCATTTATTTGTGTGATTAACACAATTTTTTATCTATTTATCCATAATGTACTTATGTATATCGCGTTGTTTAGTATTAGTACCAATAGTACAAGTTTATTTTGCTCATTTTAGGACTAGTTCGTGAGCTGTAGACTCCCATAGGTCAGCCATTTTGAAAAGTTTCCAAAAACAAAATCAATAAAAATAATTACCGAACCTGCTTATTTTCACGAGAATCGGTTAAGAAATGCGACCAGTATAGGAGAACAGCCGGATATACTAACATTACTAACTGCTCAAGCTGAAACCGAGACGGTTCGCTCACTCGGTCAACCCTTTCTTGGTTTGAGGATAGATTGTGGCAGTTAGAGATAAATCAAATGTAGGTTCTTCACTCTCAACACTACGCATTCTCCCTGAAAATCTTACGCACAACCAAGTATTAGTTCGACCTTCTGTAAAGTGGAGATCTGATACTTCCCCATTCGGGTAGTTCCAAATGTGATGAGAGATTTTTAAATTCTGAGGTAGTAATGCTTTTTAGAGTTCTGTATCAAAAATGTAGCAAAGGAACATAGGTACATTTTTGAATTTTTCCTTTATTTCTGTAGCAAAGGAACGTTTATGGTAGGTACGACTCTGACTCTGTCTGTCTATCTGTCGCAACTATATATAAGTCAAGAAACAAGGAACTTATATGTGATGTTTATGTAATCCTACTAATATTGTAAATACGAAATTTTATATGTTTCGACATTTGAATGTTCTGAAATGTTTGAATGTTAAGGATTTTTGGGTGTTTGTTATTGTTACTCAATCACGCAAAAACGGTTGAAGGTATTATGATGGAATATAGTATACCACAAGTTTATAGCCTGAATTAACAAATTGGATACTTTTTATCCCGAAACTCTTGCCTCGAAGAAATGAAATAAGCTGTGGAAGTTTACGCGGACGAAGTCGCGACAAAATCTAGTGTCAAATAAGCTTATCGCTTGTGTTATTAAAATGTTACAAATTAAGAACGAATCAACAAAACGACCCGAATGCACGTTTCTGGTAAAAATATGACACAAACTTACCGAAGACTAAAAAAACCTCGTTAGTCTACGATTATTAATACGTTTTCCTATATATTGTATATTAATACGTTTTCCTAAAAATGGTTCGGAAGCTCGCTGTTATTACAGTAATAAATCTGTCATATTACTTGTAAAGACTGCTTTGATTCCACGATCAAAGCTACGTCATATCACCTAATTGGTTTACCCACACGGTCTATATCCGTAACTGTAAGGTTTTAAGTCACAGTTAACTTCGTCGAGTTACGACCTTTTAAGTTGCGATAGTATAGTAACCTAAAATTGCGATGAACACTATTCCGAGGCATTAAAGGTGATAGCCGATTGGCATGGATAGTAAATTTTTGGTCTAAAATTACTACACTCACCGGCAGAAAATTTGGCCCAAAAACTTTTCGCGATTTCAAATTATAAATTGAATAAACTAAATAACGTTGATTATATAAAAAGCTTTTTTCTAATTTGGGCCAGATTTTCTACCGGTGAGCCTATAGTTATGTTTAGCGTGAAGAGGTAGCAGACAGAAAAACTTTCGCATCTATAATATTAGTATTTTAAGGTTAAGGGGATAAATCTTTACCTAAAGATATAGCAAGTAATCTCATGGAACGTGTCCAACAGCGCTTGAGCAAACGTAAACGAGGCTCTACATCTACTAAATTATACTTCGCTTACATGACTAATTTAACATTTAATATGGACCGTCACGAACTTCGCTGTGTATATACCGAAATGCCGGCCAGCAATAAAATGTGTGATTTTTAGCCTACAATGCAGAAAAGGGTGTAAAATATTGCCTTGTCGGTATGTGTCTGGACAGAAAGTCTGACAGATGAACATTTTACGAATTTGTAATTCATGAAAAATTGTAAGGGAATATTGCGATTATTTTCATATGGGAATAATTTGGTTTTTTTTTATGACTTTTCATTCTTTAAATTAAAAATACGACTGCACTTACATAAATAAAAATCAACGAAAAGACATCAATTTAACATCAATTATATTTTATTTAAAATCAACGAAAAGACAGTTACAATTACATCTTATTTGCTGATTAAATTATAAAACTTTTATTCGATTTTGAATCTTCTTACATGAAAAATAAAGCTTATGTTTACACGAATTCCTTTAACTATAATAACATATAATACACATATCTACAATTTTACCTCCATGTTATAACATGACGTATAACCAAACTATCCAAAGGTTGCCTGCAAGTGCTCGCTCTTTAAAGCTAATACCGCCTGTTGTCTACCTCTAAATGTTTCTATTTTTATTGCCTTTGAAACTGATTAATTTGTGTGAGATATGCAATAAAGAGAGTATTTTTTATTGTAGGTATTGTATTGCATTGCATATTTGTATAAATAAACTTAGGCGACTTCCTGATTTGTCGGGGAATCTTCGCAACGTCAGTAAGTTTACATCAAAGAAGAAAATTTCACATATCCCGTCCCTCCATTATAAATTCTGAAGATTATAGCTCAGTAAATGACGGTAGCGTAAGGTAAAGCACCAAGCCAATACTATCTGCGTATCCGTAGCTCTACTATAAGTTTTTTCTAAACATTAACGAATTCGAACGCGTTTGCGTTTTGTCTCAAAATGTATGAAAGTGGTATGAAAACGTTAACAGCGCCTCTGGTGGTCATTAGTGGACACTAAAACAGCGAGTATAACATTTGTTGCTAACCGATGAACGCGCGTATTTCAAACTCGGTGAGAGCGTTTTCATACATTTTGAGACAAAACGCAAACGCGTTCGAATTAGTTAAAGTTTCGAAAAAACTTATAATAGAGCTACCGAGGTTTAAATCTTCACATGTCCATTTGACTGCACACGTCAGCTCACTAGACTGGCCAGTAAGAGTGAGGGCACAGTGGCCATCGCTTTTTGATCGATTACAAAAATTAAAACATCGCATTTGACAATTTCTACCGCTTTGGGTAAACAAGATGCGTATACTTTGTTTTGTTGGACACTGTAGCTCCAACTGTTTGGTTATAAAACCAGTGTGACAGACGATGGACAGACGGACGCGTGACTGACAGCAATAGGGCTGTTTGAAAAAAAAATGGTCAAGGATGCTGTCCACATTATCCAATTACAGGGTTCAGTTCTCGGCAATATTAGATAACCACTTTAGCTTAGTTGGTAGTGACAGTGACTCTGCCTTGGAAATCTGCCATCGAGTGAAATTCATCAGGTCATGTAACTGACTGCGATTTTAACTAGACAAGATCCTCATGTAACACGTATATTTTTTTTATATTTTAAGACACTATATTCTATGTCTCAGATGGTTTTTAAAAACTCAAATGTGGTAATAACCGGCCTTAAGTATCTATTTATCTATGTATAATATTGACACATACTGAAATAACTTTCCTGAGTTTGGGACTAGGTCGATTTTGTGTAACATTGTCCCACTTGTCCACGAGTACAAACAACTACAACACAACTAAATAGTTATTTATTTATTCCCTGAAGGTTCCGATTTCTATCATGCGTATTTGTAAATAATAGGATTTTTTCCGTGCGGGTAATATTAACTAGTTTTATCTACACAGTCCGTAATATACCCGGAAATGACAACACTTGCGCCTTGTGTGCTTACCTCGAAGAGTAATTAACTGACTATGATATCAAAGATAAATCTTACATATCTTAGGGCCGATTATTTCATCCCCAGATAAAAGTATCTGTCAGATAAATGTTAGCTCTGTCTTTTTCTTTCATTTGACTTCAAAGATAGAAATACTTCTTGACAATAAGAAGCTACTATTTAGTCTACCTATTCTACTTAATTTTGTTTTCAAACAGGTATTAAGATCAACTTATCCTAAGATTATCGATAACAAGGCCCGGTTATCCGTTTTAGAAGGCCAGTTATAACTTAAACAGCATTTATATTGATCTCCCTTTTCCCTAAAATGTTAATTTAACCGATTTAGATAAAACAACAAGCCGACTAAAAAGCCTCATCTAACTTCAACTCACATGGAGTTAAGACTTATTAAGAGCAGCAGACTTACAGGATTTATACACATCGATCTTTTTATTCGATTTGGAGATAAGACGATCGCTGCGTTGCCGCTTTCAAAAATGTCGATGGCGTCAAAAAACTCACCAACGCTTGATTTTCAAATGATAAGTTGAAATCCGGATTTGGTGAAGATTTATGTGAAGTGTCACTAGCTTTCAAAACAGAATCGTAACACGTGTTATTTAAAATCAATATATAGTCTTAACAGTTTTGTTTCTGTTTTGGGGCAATCAAATCTGGAGCAATATGTTGTTTTTTTTAATCACTATACTCGTAGTATATCATACTTCTCGGATTTTATCAAGGGTCCGACAAAACAATCATCTGTTAGTCGCTTTCGGATAGGCACCAGTGGCGGCGCGTCAAAAATATTCATAGAGAAGCCGGTAATAATTTGCCTTTGTGGCAGCCTGGTCACCACACCTTCATGAGCCGTAGTAAAAGAACTGGACTGGCTGAAAATTAGGCAAGCCGGTGGGAATCGAGTTGTATGGACGCTCCGCTACTGATAGGTACTTAGCTCTACAAATTTCTTTGAAATAGCTTATAATCGAGTTCGTCACTGGTATCATAGAGTTAATTTTATATTACCTTAAGGTGGGGCGCTTTCCATACAAAACGTATTTTGACATTCGCAGGCTAACGGCGTGATATTTTAAGAAACTTATGTAACAAATTTTCATAAATTGGCTTTCCATTTGCGCGAAATCATCAGTCTTTATGCTAGTAATACGTTTTGTATGGAAAGCGTCCCACCTTAAGTATTTAGACTGTTAAGAAATGATTATTTCCTTTTCCACACTACCCGTTTCGTCACCGCTAAAGCTTCTCCACTCTGCCCCATCCCTGACTATTCCTTAGCTAAGCTAAAAAGCCTTATCACCATACGAGGCTCCTTACACTATACGGCTTTTAAACTCAGCACGGTGCCACACGCGATCCCACCAGGTCAATCCACTTTGTTTTTGCAGCGCCCATAAAAACAAATTACGCTTCATTTATCGATCGCAATAACCTCATACTAAGCCAATAAAGGCGACACGCAAACTCGTCTGCCATAGATAACTATGGATGGATTTAGTAAACAAATACGGGGAGCCACTTGCGGTTTACGATTCAGAATTTAGAAGTTGTTGTGTACTTGGAAAACCGGAAGAAAATGTTATGAATCTCTACGTAGAAACATGTTTAAGTGATTTATTTTATAGTTCTAAATGTACACATGCTTTAAACATTGACGAAAGAACACATTAATTAAACAAATTAACTTGTCTATTTGGATTTACACCAATCTGTCACAAAAGCAAACTTACCAATTTTTTTATTCCTTTTGAAATAAAAAAGACGATTTGTGTAGCTTTTATTCATCGTTGAGATTCCGCTAATGTTATCTCTTTAACGGTCATAATTCATAACCCATAATTCAAGCTTGTCTCTTGCTCCTACAGGATGAAAAAAATATATATCAGAAAAAATATAAAAAAAGGTGACCTGTCTATGATGGTAATTTTTTCATCAACATTTTGATCTTGCTCCTGAAAGGTTTAGGCGACTTCCTGATTTGTCGGTGCGGAGGCAGTACGATATGAGAAAAGTGTCTAATGTCAGTGTTAACTGTCAGTCGACTCGGTACCATTTTTTACTGCGCCCCTACGTTTAAATGAGTGCTTCCTGACTGGCGCGGAATGCGCGGTAGCGGGACGATGCGAAGGCGGTACTGCTCCGCTTCTGCGCATGATATTACTACTGCGCAAACGTAATACTGACAGTATTCCGTCAAGTGGGAATCTTTGCGACGTAAGTAAGTTTACGTCAAAGAAGAAAATGTCACATATCGATCCCGCCCCGCCAAGTCAGGAAGTCGCCTTATGCATTGAAACTGTAAAAAAATTAATATCTGTAACTTTTGGCACACTACATATTTTTATTTAAAAATATCATAAAATCAACTGGATTCCTGACACCTGCGCGATTTTAGAAGCATATTAACATGTCAAGCTCGCACGGTCAACATAGATGCCCGCATTTAAATGTGCATACAAAATATCGATGCGACACAATGCGAATGGTAGCCTATTGCGAGCAACCCGCTTTATGCACCGCCTGCTAAAGACTCTCTAGCAAAAATCGACCATGTGGTTATGATAATAAGAAATTTTTACATTGTGAATATTGTTTTCCAACTGCATTTAGTAAATTTGTTTTTATGTACAAAGCTGGACAATAACGATGACATGTACTTGAATGCAAAACAGTTTATATCTCATGGTATTTTAACATGGGTACTTTATAGGAAGTGCTACCGCCACGTTGGTTCTCTATTATTATGGTAATATCTCGGACATTCTATGTGCAGAAGGTTAATTCTGAATAGCAATTAGGTTCATAAGGACTAATGTTAGGTTAGCATTTATAAACAAAATAATCAGTATTTAAACAATTAATGTAGGTATCTGCCATTGTATTTGAATAATAGCTAGCCGTTTTTAGGGTTCCGTAGTAAACAAGGAACCCTTATAGTTTCGCCATGTCCGTCCGTCCGTCCGTCCGTCCGACCCCCGTTTTTCTCAGTAACCGTTGGTACTAGAAAGCTGTAATTTGGCATGAGTATACATATTAATGACGCCGAAAAAACGGTAGAATAAAATCTTAATTTTTTTTTTTTTAGGGTACCTCCCCTTCATGTAAAGTGGTGGTGCATTTTTTTTTCCTGCCAAATCCCATCGTGTGGCGTATCGTTGGATAGCTCTTTCAAAAATATTAAAAGGTTTCCAGAAGCATTTTTTGATTAAAGAATTTGTTGGCGTGATATTAAGCTTTGAAGTGATAATTTTTGTTATGGTCAAGTGTCCCCCCCCCCCCCCCCCCCTGCCAGCTAAACGGTGGCTACTAGGCATGTGAAAAAAAATCATGGTTGTAGTATATACGATGAATTTAAAAGGAAAACTATCACAGCTAAGGAAACATTACTAGTTAACGAGTAATAGTCGAACTTCAGAAATGTACTTTGCAAAAGCAAACTTTCGTACAATTTCCATTGATACCTTAAATAATGTTGTTAATTTTGTCAAAAACATAGTTGACCGAGTAAAACGAGGTCTCTGTTTTAGCTTCGACAAAAATGCTTTCGTATGTCCGGCCGGATTTTTGTATGTCCTCCTCTACAGGTCGCATTTATTAACCGATTTTCGTGAAATTTTGTGAGCAGGTTCGGTAACTATATAGAATTTTTTTGTCGAGTCACTTTTTGGAAATTCAAAAAAACAAACATTGTATCAATGATTTCGTGTTTTTCTGCGGCCGTTTTTTCCTCTACAGGTCGCATTTCTCAACCGATTCTCGTGAAATTTTGTGAGCAGGTTCCATGACTACATATAATTTATTTGTAGAGTAAATTTTTGTAAATTTAAAAAAAAATTTTTTACGTCGTTGGCTGATCTCCTCTACAGTTCGCATTTATCAACCGATTTTCGTGAAATTTTGCGAGCAGGTTTGGTAACTATATAGAATTTTTTTGTCGAGTCACTTTTTTGAAATTCGAAAAAACAAACTTTGTATCAATGATTTCGTATTTTTCTGCGGCCATTTTTTCCTCTATAGGTCGCATTTCTCAACCGATTCTCGTGAAGTTTTGTGAGCAGGTTTTATGATTACATAGAATTTTTTGGGCAAGTAAATTTTTGTAAATTTTTTTTTTTTTTATTTTATTCATTGGTTTGTTCTCCTCTACAGGTCGCATTTATCAACCGATTTTCGTGAAATTTTGTGAGCAGGTGCGGTAATTCTATAGAATTTTTTTATCGAGTCACTTTTTCAAAATTTAAAAAAACAATTTTTTTATCAATTATTTTGTGTTTCTGCGGCCGAATTTCGATATGTTCACCTCTAAGGGTCGCATTTCACAACAGATTCTCGTGAAGTATTGTGAGCACGTTCTTTGATTACATCGAATATTTTTGTCGAGTAATCTAAAAAAAATCTATAGTTTGTCCTCCTCTTCAGCAGCGGTCGGCAACAGGCGGCCCGCGAGCCCCTTCCGTGCGGCCCGCGAGCCTCCCTGGCTGTATTGTTTGTAAAGGTAAAATTTGAAATTCTTAACATACGTGAAAGCGTCTGTATCGCCAACCACGAATATTTTCACAGTTGGTCAGGACGAGATATGTGTTTGTAAGTATATTTTACAGTTAAATCTATCTAAACTTTTTTCAAAAATTTCGCGCTCGCCGCATTTGCGTTAGACAGTATGAAGTATTTTCCACACCTGCATCTTAATGTTCAAAAAATTTCGCGCTCGCTGCGCTCGCGTTTGCGTCTACATGACTGATCCGTATGAAGTATTTTCCAGACCTGCATAATAATGTTCGCAAAATTTCGCGCTCGCTACGCTCGCGTTTTCAACGAGATTTGTTATGACTTGATGCGTATGAAGTATTTGCCGCGTTTGAATCAGTGTTCGAAAAATTTCGCGCTCGCGTTTACATCTACATAACTTGATGTGTATGAAGTAGTTTACGCACCTGCATCATAATGTTCGAAAAATTTCGCGCTCGCTGCGCTCGCGTTTGCGTCTATATGACTTGATGCGTATGAAGTATTTTCCAGACCTGCATAATAATGTTCACAAAATTTCGCGCTCGCTACGCTCGCGTTTTCAACGAGATTTGTTATGACTTGATGCGTATGAAGTATTTGCCGCGTTTGAATCAGTGTTCGAAAAATTTCGCGCTCGCGTTTACATCTACATAACTTGATGCGTATGAAGTAGTTTCCGCACCTGCATCATAATGTTCGAAAAATTTCGCGCTCGCTACGCTCGCATTTTCATCTAGATGTGTTATGACTTGATGCGTATGAAGTATTTGCCGCATTTGCATCAGTGTTCGAAAAATTTCGCGCTCGCGTTTTCATCTAGGTGTGCCCCCCTTAAAGTTTCTATATCTGCTATTCTATATCGCGATATATAATCGCGAAATTACGATGCGGTTGAAATGCTAATTATCTGGGTTTGGTAAGGAAACTAGCTGGTTTATCTGTGAAAAGTCGGTTTTTTCGTCTTTCTCGTTTTTCACGTAAAAAGGGGTGCGAATTTTTACTACGTTACTGTCGCGTACGACGTACCAATTTGTTTCGAGTTGATATCAACAGACAGTGATCATTATTATCATCTGCGGCCCGCGAAGATTTTTTTAGCTACTATGTGGCCCGTGGGTGCTAAAAGGTTGCCGACCCCTGCTCTACAGGTTCGATATCTAACATAGTTTTGGAAATAAAAAAAACACTCACGAGGTCTACAGCTCACAGAGCCACTAGTAAATATAAGTTTGCGAACTTTTTAGTCCACATAATGTAACGGGTAGACGACTACGGAACCCTTCCTTGCGCGTGGCCCGACACGCACTTGGCCGGTTTTTTAATAAAATGCTCACGTGATTTGAGTGAATGTTTTCTGTTTGTAGGTATCTAAAATTGTGACCAGCCTAAATTAAATATTTTATAAAAAAAAATAAGCTGGTTACCAATTATATACCGAGACAATGGTATTAGGTAGGTACATATATATTACAAAGTCAACACGTTTATACTTCGCGTATAAAGGCACATAAGTCAAAAAGTATAAATTACGATAGTCATACAGTTTTACAGATTAAAAAATAAACTGTTTGACTAATAGTTATTAAACGGTTGGTACTATCTAAGGACTTTTACTAGATAGTTACTTATCAGCCCCAGGGAGGGTGGCCCAAGGCAAAAGGCGAATAAGCGCGAGGGGGGCTCCAGTGCGTTCAGTATGAGATCCCGGAGTCCTCCGCATGAGAACGCAGATGGCGGTCGCCGTGGAGTTTTTAGTGGCTAGAAATACCACATAATCCAGGCATCCCCCCATGCCTGGGTACCTGATTCGCAGGTTTTCTCCACGTAAAAAAAAAAAAAAAAGTTAGTAAACTTACCGTTTTCTCTAATTAAAAGTTCCAATATGAAAAAAAATGTTACGAAACAAATAAAATACTTTATTTATTCGTTTCACACTGTGCGAAAAAATATACTAATTATTAGTAAGTTTTAGTGAATCCCAGGACAAGGAGATTATATACTAACGGTTACAAAAAAATTGTCCTTGTAACTATTAATTACTACTAAACTGTTTTGTAACCGTTAGTATATAATCTCCTTGTCTTGGGATTCACTAAAGCTTACTAATAATTACTATTTTTTTCGCTCAGTGCACCCGCCACATTGTTATTCCGACACGACCTTTCAGACATCCATTAAAAGTAGCTATTAGAGAAACAAACAAGGAACTCCCCCGCGATAAAATAATTATCGCTTTTATCCGAACCTTTGTGAGTCCATCTTCCGTCCCTTAGGCAAAGCCAAACATAATATTAACCAAGAATTTCACGAACAAGCCGCTACCTTAAGAGAAAAAAGTCTCAAGTCACTAAGAAACAAATGAAGAGATACGTCCTTTTGGCTGATCGTAGCCGGCCGACCTTTTGAAAAAAAACTAATCTATCCCATGCAAGGATGACGTAGCCAAAATTTAAATCGCCCAGAGCAATTTCTGTTGTTTAGTGGCGACCGTGACGGTTAAAACAAACTACATGCAACCCACATAACTAATGACAGAGCGCCCTATTTTTCGGAAATTCACCCACTAAAAAATAACATTACACCTGTATAACCACCTGCCTCGATAGACTTGAAAAAAATATTCACATACAAAATTTGTTGCCTGCCGATGTCAACAATAGAATCATCTTTTTAAACTATAAATAATGCATGAGAATCTTATTTGTACTTAATTAGAACAGCCCTTTTTGGTTCGTACTTTAATGATTTAATTAGATACGTAGCCGCAAGCTAGCTTGTAAGTCGGCTGGCATTTGTTTTCTTAAAAATAACTTGTTTCGTAAAGGTTAGATAAATAACTAGGTTCATTATTCCTTTATAAGTGGCCGGGAGTTAATTAAGGTATATTCATCGGGCCCGGAGGTATCATTTGCTATTGTATTTGATCCATCGGCTCCTTCGGGGTTCATTGCATTGTTGTTCGGTTTAATAGCAAAAATGATAAATGCTCCTACAGGGACGGGATCCCATAGTGAACTACGGCTTTAGATATTTTTTTCATAAAAATAAATGATTCAAGGATCAACAATGTTGCGAGTTTTATTACTACGCTGTTTGAAGAGGTAGTAAGACTTGGAGATAATATTGTTCATAAAGGCAAGCTGCTAATTAAACTTGAGAGCGTAGAAACAAAAGCGGGGTCCAGACGTAAACGTTTTTAAGAACCCCCACGAAGACCCGTCCAGGCCAAACGGCACACCAAAAAACTCATCCATATAATATCGTGCGAGATCGGCTTTTAACGTTCTTAAACGTGATTTAACAAAAACGCAACCCCTTCGGGAGGGAAGTCATGGTTTAAACGCCTTAAGCCGCCGCCACAGTTTCCATAAACTTAAGTAAGCTCTTAACGTAGATGATACTGCTACCTCCTTGTTTAATCCTCTTTTAAAACGCCGCAACTCTTTGTTATTCAGCGAGGTGAAGTAATCTCCCCCAGGACTTTTATAAACAATTGCCACAAAGAAATTTGTTTGGATACTAAAGACTTGGATGTAAATTTTGAGAATAACAAAAGAATTGAGGCGCTTTTCGGAAATTAAATCCTTATGAGCTACCGAGTATTAAAGCAAATTAGGTAGCTAAAGAATAAAGCTAATAATACCGAGGGCCTTGAGTTTTGAATATCGGTGAAATCTACCAATTTAAAAGGAGGAAGGGTTTAAGTGAAGTCGTAATCAGTTCTGTCAATCTTAATGAAAATTATTAAAATGCGTTATTGTTCAAGCAGAAACTTCCCAGATCTTGCCTTAATTTAAATTACACAATGGCTCGGAGCCACATGTCTTTTTTTATCCTCCACAAGTGTACAATCCAACTGCCCGACAAGGAAAGGGTTGGCCACTTTTTGTGACGATCACTATGAAAACTATCGTTCCATCGTCTTATTCAAATACGTTCTTTTATTTTGCTTATCTACCTATCATGTCAAATGACATTAACATAACCGCCTGACTTTAATTATAAGATGCAAATAGCGACTCACGTTTAGGTTTTTAATTTAGTTTTATTACCGATTCCCATGATTTTAGCGTTTCGCTTGTTCTATTGAAAGCCGAGATCGCTTTACCGTTTTTTTTCTTTGCGTTGGCTATCGTTGTCCGTTCAAATTTAATATCAAAGAGCAATCGTTCATTCAAGAGTATTGAATAGTCGTTAAGAGGGGCGTGGGCCATGAATGCGGTCGGTGATACTCTTGTACACACCTTCTTTAATAAAAAGGCCGTAAATCCACACAAAATTCATATGAATTTGGCCTGTTTGTCTTCAAGTTTGATGCGGCCCGGTGTTGTCGTGGACATTTTCAGATTACATGCATACGAAAATGTACGTAATATAAATCTTTCCGGTGAAGCATGAACAACTAAACCACTCCCACTCGCTCGTGGACTCGACTCAAATACGAATATTAAATTCCACTCGTCCAAAGTCTTTATTTAAAACGTGGATAAACAAATTTAGCTTGTATTTTCATAGGTTCTAAGCGCAGTTTGCGAGGAAAGGCTGCGTTCGCCTCCAGCTCTCGGTTATTTCGTTTTCAATGGGTATTAATAATTTTTATTGCAGGTTGAAGGCATTGTGCCTTACAGATGAATTCTTCTGGGCTTTTTGCAATGTCCATCAATAAAATTTGGACAGTTGAATGTCTGGCTGTACTTTTAACGGCTATATTGATAAGTCATTAATGTTATCTCAGATCGCGGCGCATTAAAGGTTTTTAAGTCATAATTATGTGTTGCCGCTGTTAATTTTAGTTCTTTACCGTTATGATTATTGCAGTGAAATATGCAACTGCATTAATGTGTCGTGGGCGATAAGGTAGACTGTAGGCGATGTCACTGCAATATCAATATCTTTATTAGACAGGTTGATTTAAATCAATTTCTTCTGTATTAATATTCTATTCATATAAATTAGCTTTATAGTAATATACCTATGGGTCATTTTCTATACTCGATTTTTTTTGTGTCCGAGCTGAAAATCGTATGGTAAAATGAGATAATACGTACCATTTATTTTTTTTCATAAAGAATACATGTTTCCACGTTGAGGTCCACTCAAATTCACGGACTAATTTGTTTTTAAAATACATTAAAAAATACCTAAACGCTCAAATTAAGACTCCGTGCCCTGTCCGGCATCGAGTTTTGAATCAATCAAAAATTCCTATCAAAAACTGTACATTAGAATCACTAATTTCGTGTCAAAAACTTTAACTCGATTATATTTACTATCACTGAGCACAGACACTATTCACTTCACTGTGGTGAATAACTTGTAATTGATGTTTAAAAATCGTCCGAGCGCGAGAGTTAAATTTTGTCGGCAAAATTCAAAGGTCCCTGGCAGCCATCGTTTACATTTGACCAGCTTCGCGTCCTGCTTCACATGTGCTCTCAAATGTCAGCTATTATATATAAAAAATCTATATATAGCAAACCGCATTAAGTTCGAGTAAACCACCTAAGTACTTCGGTTTCTGGGTGGGCGACAATTTTTTTGCTTTTGCTTGCAATTTCGGTGGCCCTTAGAAATTCAAATTTTACATAAGTAATCATTAACATATGTATGCATTATAAAGCACTTTGGTGTCTCTATATAATCGATAACTTAAAATATTATTAACATGTGATTTGAATTTTTTATGATTTTTTTTATATAGATTTCCAATTCCCGTGTCCTAATTCCCATAGCTTGTTTACCCAAAACAGCTGATTTTGGGACACGGGAATTGGGAAGGGTGACTGATTTTGTTAATAAACCTCATTTAATAACAATAATTATGGATGAAATGCTTAAATAAATATAATTTGTACTAAGTATATCGATTAGAGTTATAGTTTATGCGTTTATTTAAAGAAAACAGGCCAACTGCTACAATTACACTTAGCTTCTTAAATATTTGAAAAGAGTGACCCATGATTGGTAAAATTAGGCTAAATAACTTCGATACAACTGAACTTTATAAATCTTGATAAATTAGATGGTAAATAATAATTTTAATACAATTTTTTCTAAGAAAAGGCAATTCCCATGGACAGATAAATTCCCGTGCCCAGGTCAAATTTTCAAATTGTAATAACTTCCGTAATTTTATAAGTATAAGTACCCCGTAAGAAAATTTGTGTTTATTAATTTTTTTATCAAATTATCAGCATAGAATTTTCTATGTATTATTGGTATTTCTAAATTCCATGGGAATTGGACAAAAATGCCCGTTTGATGAAATTCACTCCTATACTTAAACTTAAACATATCATGAAATAACACATAGACAACGTAAACTCATAGCTCCTATTACGCTGTCGCACACATAGACAATGTGCACGTAAGCTCAACACACTCGCCCGCGCTCTTGAGATAAAAGTACTTAGGACAGGATACTACGCCTGTTGTTTACCTCTACTTTAAGCCTAATGTTTCTGTACTATGATCTTCTTGAGGTGTGCAATAAAGAGTATTTGATTGATTGATTGATTGATTGATACTACTAGGATAGGAACTATAGGATGAGTTAGCAACGCATGTTAAATAAACAGACAATTATATATAACAACAACAACAACAACAACAAATACTCTTTATTGCACACCTCACATAAACACACATACAAAAGAAAAACAAAGAAACAGGGATACAGAGGTAGAACAAAAGGCGGTCTTATCGCTAAAGAGCGATCTCTTCCAGACAACCTTTGGGTTGGGGTTAACTAGATAATTATAACAGCCTATTAACTCGGCTAGTCCCCTAGTATGAGCTGTTGATTTGTTTAGGGAATCGTTAAATTATGCTAGTGATGGAAAACTGAAACCGTTAAGTCGTTACCATAACGTCAATAATAACTCTAAAGATTTGATATACAAAACTGCAATTTCCAAACAACGCGGCTAAATTGTAAATTCCTGCACGCTCCTCCCACAAAGAACTTAATACCATAAACAAAAATGACGTTACCCAATTTGACTCAAACATTGTCATACGGCTTTTTGGACGACGGAATAATAGGCATATTGCTTTGAATTCTTGGTACGGTAGATAATTTAATAATAATCAAACAAGGAAGCCGCTCGTCACATGTGACGCGTTGTATCAAATCGCGCCGGCAGCCAAGTTCAATCAAACGGTATCGCACTATTTTGCTGATCCAAAAAGACCTAACTCCATATAGGTTTAAAGGCTATTACATCTTTCTAGATTTGTCGGTATTACTGCACCCTGAACTTGCGGCGTATGGTCTTTATGGAATCTTGATCGCTGTGAATGTAGCAATAGATGCCTTGAAATGAGGTTGCAATAGGCATTTTATTGAAAGAGATTTTATTTTGATATCATATCTTTCATTGATTGGAGCGCTCGTGGCCCAGCGGCGCCGGGTACCACTTGCGGTATCTAAGGTTAAGCAACGTGGGCAGCGGTCAGGACTTGGATGGGTGACCGCTTTGAGTGGTTACTAACTGAGCGCTCCCGTGCTTTAGAAGGCACGCTAAGCCGTTGATCCCGGTTGCTGTCTATGGCAGCAGTCGTTAAGCCAAGTTGGAGGCCTTCGGGCGGTTTGAGAACTTCTAACAGTCAAGTTGCCCACTCACTTGACAAAGCCTAATCCCAATAAGGTCTAGTTTCCCTTCGGGGTTGGAAGGTCAGATGGCAGTCGCTTCCGTAAAAACTAGTGCATACGCCAAATCTTGGGATTAGGTAGCGGACCCCTGGCATCCTTCAGGATGCAACTGTACTGGGATAACGCTAGGAGGATGATGATGATCTTTCATTGATTGATACCATAATAATAATCATAGGATTATTGAATCTGTTGTTTTATTACGTTATTGTATCATTTGCAAAGTAAGACCTCCCCTAGGATTTTAGGAAGTTTTACTTCCTAAATAACTTTTGTATTGAAAAAAATTCTTCAAAATCTTAAAATTTAGACTTAGGTAACCTGATCTTAGCAATTCAACAGAGGGGTGTCGACTTAACATGTTGTTGCTAAATGTAATTTTCTATTCTAAAAAAGATATAAATTCCACCGAACATAAGTTTGACATGTTACATAATCAACTAGCTAGCGTCACATTGACAAAGGCTACCGAGAAATATCGTAGTGCTTAGACAAAAAGCCGTATCATCATGGAATCTCAGATTAACATACTGCCTTCTTACTTAGAAAGATAACGAGACGGTAACTCTATCTATGTATAATACTCGAGTCATTTTTCATACCGACAAATGAGTCTAAGTGTGAGAAAATCGCGGTGTTGCCTGTCCATTTAATAAATTAACTATAAATAAAACAGATACAAACTGGTCTCTGATGACAGAATTTTAACGAAAACCGAGATTGTACAGCTGATAATTTCATTAATTATGTTTTATTTTCATGCTTGTTTCATAAATCAACATATAATTAACCACTTTCTTGAAACGTCTTCGTCTTCTTAATCGTAGTTTAAAATTTGCCAATTTACGAAAACCGGTTTAGGTATGTTTTGATCCATTCGGTTTTCTTCGTAGCAGTTTATCGTAGGTAAAAAAATATCTGTCAGCGCAAAAATAAAATACTATTTTTTGAGGTAATTAATATCGGTAATATGCTAATTTATAATTTAATTTATTTCCATTGAATGAATGAATAGGAGTTCAAATTATTATTAGGTGTTGTCATGCTACTTAATAAATATACCTGTCAATGATTTCCACTTAGAGTGCAAAATCCCCGTTCACAACACAACCCCTTTAAATTAAATAAGTTTTATTGGGTGGTAAACTGGCCATTGATTTTTGCAAAAAAAATATCACCATAATTTATAATTTAGCCAAATACACAACTATTTATTTATTTATTTATTTATTTTATTTACAAAATACATTTATCAGCATAACAGCATACGCCAAAGCGCTGGTAAACTTAAAACTATTTAAGTACATAAATATAGAAACTATATACAAAGCAAAAAGAGACTAATAGGTAACATTTAAAACTGACGTTCACAGAATTTCTTAAATAAAGGGAGAAGTTTGCACCACTTGCAGGCAAATAAATCACAATCTGGTGTATGTGCAATAACTTTGTTAAGCAGCGCTTGCGCGCTGACAATTGGCGAGTGCTCGTGCGCCGCCGTGCGAGCCGCCTCCTCCGCCAGGAGACGGTGGCTGCGACCGCGGAGGTATTTATCGGGAACATACATAGAGCACATTCTAGAGACTAAGTCAAGGCAATCGGATTCCCCTCTCATAAGCCGACAAGCAGTGGTCAAAAGTTCGATGTTGCGCCGGACCTCCAGGGAGTTGAAACCTAACATTCCAAGTAGGTATTTAGTAGGGTAAAGAAAGGGAAAGAAACCGTAGGTTTTCTTGTAGAGAAAGCGGAGAAAAGCTTTTTGTACTTTCTCTAAAAGAAGAATATACGATTTCTCATGTGGGTTCCAGATTATTGACGCTGATTCAATTTTGCTTCTGACTAAAGCTGTATATAGTAACTGTAGCACTTTGGGATCACGGAAGTCCTTTGCATTTCGAATGATAAATGCTAGCCTTTTATAAGATTCCTTCGCAAGCGATTGGATATGTTCGTTAAAGGTAAGTTTTTCATCAAATATTACGCCAAGATCTTTAATAGAGTTCACGCGAGCGACTGGACTATTGTCTAATAAATATATATTGTGTAGAGGTGAGCGAGTACGGGAAAAAGTCATACTATTGCATTTTGAAGTATTGAAAAGTAATTTGTTAGTTTTACTCCACTTAGAGTGCTTCCTGTAATAGGAGACAGTCGGCAAAACCATTTACACCACGTACTAGCTTAAGATCGTCTGCGTAGAGTAAACAGTGGGAGTGCTGAATAACGGTCTCAAGGTCGTTAATCATCAGAGTGAAAAACAGTGGTCCCAGGATAGAGCCCTGGCTTAATCCAGAACGGGTGTGGTAAGGTGGGGAAATATAGCAACTATGATACACAAGAGAAATAAAAGATGTTTTGTGAATTTCAGTGCATCGAATACACTATTTGACTATTGAAGATTTTTTTTTAATGCTGTAAATTTATAATATCTGAATTAAATGTAATTTATTAATTGTATGGATTAAATAAAGCTGTATTACTATTTGACTAAAATTTTTTTATGGTGCCATTCGAACCAGTTTTCATAGACGATCAAATTTATGTCTATATGGGTCCAGCTACACAATAAAGGGCAAAAAATAGAGATGAACCTAGCTCGCCGCTAGCGGCCGCCCAAACGGCTCCTACAAATTGGCACGGGCAGATGACGTCACACGCCTGGTATCGAACCAACTGTTGTATGGGAAAATAAGTATTTTGCTGTTTTGCTCGTAAAATAATGCGTTTAGGTACATAGTTGCCGTACATTTATTTATTTATTTTTACTTAAGTATTCTATTGATACCTTTTGTTTGACTTTTAGATGACAAAAAAACATAATTTTCCGATATTTCGATGTTAATTATCTTTTTTCTATTTTGGTAAAAGTTTATAATTTTCAATTCAATGTGATATTTTGATGGTTTACTATCCATTTATAAAGTGACACCATGTTACAAATTTTAACATGTGTCAAATACTCTATTGGGGTGGTCGATGTTATTCTATGTGCATTAAAGACAAATTCATGGGCCGAATGGCCCGAATACGTGAATGGGTTATGCGTGCGTTGGCGCCGTATTTTCCGTCGACTCGACCGTTCAGGATGTCGGTTTTTGGGCACGCATCAAAGGGAGCCATTCAAAATGCATTGAACTCTACAACTACTATGGATGTAACCAAATAGACACTGCTTTGGCAATATTGTGTGTGGTACGTACGTGCTGTGTTTATGAATTTTGGAATTGAAAGGTGTCACTTATGGATAGTTTACCAAAAAATATCACTATAATTTCAGCAAATTTAAAAAGATTGGACTCCAAATATTCCAGAAATTGTGTTTATTTTGAATAGTCCAGTATCGTGAGATAAATATTCCAAGTCTAATTTAAATATACAATTAAAATATTTATGTCACGATAAAATAAATTACAATAATATGTAAACTATTTAAAACCAAGAAAAAAATTATTCCATTTTTTTATTTACTTGTGATTTAATCTACGTAATTTGTCACAAGTTTGTGTCTTAACCACAAGAGATGCTTATGTGAGTTTGGCCCATTGAAACTGGAGTGCTTAAGCAAATATAAGGTTGACGGTGGCAGGACATCGGCCACGCTCTGTTTACTGTTTGTTGAAAGCATCCAGTTTTCACAGTCATATTAAAAACAGTAAATAACCAAACCTCATCAAGATGTTATGTGATGTAAATTAACGTGAGTTGGACTGTATAATTATCATTTTAGTTAAACACTTCTCACAAAGGTTTAAATTCAACCAAAACGTGTTACGTTTTGGGCCAGCGGCTTGGCTAATTCAGGTCTATTTTCTGAATTCTCTTTTATGTTCATGCCTTTTTCTTTCTTATCCAACATCTTCTTTAAATATTTTTCTAATGAAGAGTCATTTATTCTGAATGCTATTCGTTAGATTGTAGTGTTTATAAACAAGAGTATCACCTATCAATCTCTAGGGTGAGCATCCAACAAGCGGAGTGTCAAATATATGAAGACAAATCGTCGCACATCTCTCGTATATATTTGCCCTAATATGTGCATTTTATTTCACGACTGAATCAACACTAAAATGAGATTAGGCTACTCTTACATCTCAGCTGTGTCAGATCACTTCGGTGCATTAAACTGACGAGGCCAGTGAGTGTTCTCACGAGCACTCAATTGTTCTACAACCTTTTAACTGCGGGGCATCGGGCCACGAACATCGGAGCCGAGGAGCCGAAATGGCTTTGTCTTTCCCCACATTATAAGCCCTTTTGATGAAAACGTTAGACATAAGGGTAGTAGGAGCCATTGAAGATGTTTGTTTGGACACAGTTTGTCCCGTAAAAGGAGACAAATATGAGCTGAGTTTTGGACATGCGGATTTTAAGATACATTCGTTGTTTTTTCACAGGTTGCGGAACAATATTTTCTAAAATGTGGTTAGGTAGCCATTTGTATTGTTTTATATTTAATGGTAACAGCATAGGTCACTTAATATTATTACTAACGTCTTCATTCTTATTAATAAACAGTTTTGAAGAACCGTTGTGTTTTGATAAATGTTCATGCATGATTAAATTAAACTAGCATTGAACCTCCGAACACCATTGGAGCAGAAAATACAATCCATACTCAATCAGGTAAAAGCCAGCCTATGTAGATTGCAACGTAGAAAGCAATAAAGTCATCCAAATCCAAAAAGTTGTAAGTTACGATGAAACTTGAATGGAAATACGCCTCTTCACTAGCAAGAGGAATAGGAACGATGATTGACATGCAGCCTCCTCCCACACATGGTAGGTGGCCGGCCGGCAATATTTTTTTCTCTTCACTCCCGCTTCCCACAACCCTCCATTATTGCGAGAACTCCATTAATTGCTTTATATTTTTAATATTTTTAAACACCATCTTCTAATGACTGTAGGGAGTAAAGGATAACATTGTCAGGTAATTTTGCTTCGGGCGTTGTTAAAATATGCATGGAATGAGTTTGTGTTCTAAAATTAAAATGAAAGCAAGAGGTCAGTTCGAAGAATGGACGAGGTCCTTGGGTTTTAAATGAGTCTGTGAGTTTAAATTAACGTTAATATTTCTTGTACCCCTAGCTTAATATTGAATGGCATTGTACGCCATATTTTTAGTTTCAATGTAGAGTTAAAGATAGATTAGCTTGTGTCTAAACTTTAAATCCATTCGCCTTAATAAGTAAAAAAACATTCCTTTAATGCATAATTTACGTTAAAGATGAAATCATAATACATATCATTATTATAATGACTTAATATCTGTCATTACTGTAATTGCATGTAATAGCGAATTTTAAAATAAAAATAGACCATGGGTTATTGAATACTAAGTACTATACCCATTAGAGTGATCTTGTGCAGTTATTTAGTTAAATATATGAAAGCATTTTGTTGTCAGGTCTCTCATCTTAAACGGATTGTTATTCCAGTTTGATATTTTTCATGTTTGCTACATTTAATTGTGTGTGGATTTTTTGTACCGTCGTCTCAAAGATCTTACAGTTTGAAAATTGCCATACGATGAAAAATATATACATATAGATAAATTACATCTTCGCTACTTTCAGACTAATTAGAATGCCTTTTTTAGTCCAAAGGAATGAACCTATTTTGGACTCTACAATCAAATATATACGTTTCTAGAGTGACAAAGAATAAAAAAAAAGAAAGAAAGTCAAAGAAACAAATAAAAATATCTGCATCTCTTAGACTCCTGTTACAAAAGTCGTGTTTGTATATTTTGAGAGTTAGGGCACATATTGCTAATTTGGAGCAGCCAATTGGGGAAGTACATCCTCATTACAGAATACAGCCATAATAACATTATTTACTATAGATATGTAGTATTGTATTCCTGGAGGTGAAGAAGGTTGCCAGAGCTCCCGAGGACGCAATGTGTTGAGAGCGAGGGAACTAAATTTGTCACAGGTTCTACTTTCAATTCAGTGAATCCTCAATTTTTATAAAGGCCACCGTCGTTGTATGAAAAAAAGCGCGTACAGATGTCTCGATGTTGACGGAACAAATTTATAGACGATTTATTTCACACGCATTCAATGATAAAACAATGTAGGCCGTTACGTTGGCGTCCATATCTGCCCCTAGGGCATCAATGTTAACTTTGCCTAAAATAAAATGTGGTATGTCCGTACGACGCACATATGGATATAAGCCCTGTTAGATTAATACGTTCTGAATAAACCGATATATAATTCAAACATTTACTTCTACCAATGCTATGTTTCGCAACAACGAACTAGATATTGTAACTATTGCGCATTATAAAAACACGAAAACTGGTTGTTTAAGAAATTGTTACGTACTGGTAATTATTTGTTATTAATTACACATTTTATTACAGTTATTAAATCCATCCCATCCACAATAATGTAAGAAATACTCTTTAATAAGTTACGTAAATGGCATGTAAGTTCTTTGATACTCAGACTATTAAGTATTTATTTAATCCCAAGATTTGGCGTAGACACAAGTTTTTCGAAAGCGGCTGCCATCTGACCTTCCAACCCATAGGAATAATTAGACCTTATTGGGATAAGACAGATTTCAATGCTTTCTGTGATATATGTAGGTAGTTGTAAGTTCGTATTAATATGTTAAGGGTAGGAGAATATTCCTTTGTCTGAGATTAAACTCGCTAGCCGAAAGACGTGGTTTTATTCATCTGACTATCATACCAAGATACCTGATCCCTGGATTGTCTAGTGGCGACGAATACGATCGGACTCCAGTGCGTGTTTATTGTTTAGTGTTGTTTTCGTTGCGAGAACGGTGTAATAGGCACCAAAGTGACAATGTCGGTCGGCAAGATTGCCGAGTTCAATGTGGCAACGGACAACTGGCGCTTGTATGTCGACAGATTAGAACAGTATTTCGTGGTAAATAAAGTGGAGGAGGACATGTACGTTCCTACTTTAGTGACTGTTATGGGTGCGGAGTGCTATGAACTATTGGTTAATTTGTGTACACCCGATAAACCAAAAACAAAGACATTCACGGAGCTAACAGACATTCTAGAACGGCACTTACAACCAAAGCACAGTGTACTTGCCGAGCGGTACAAATTTAGGCATAGGAAACAAACAAACAATGAAACTATTTTGGAATATGTGGCAGTGCTAAAGAAAATGTCGAAAACTTGTGATTTTGGGACTTGGTTGCAAGAGAGTCTACGGGATCAGCTGGTATGCGGAGTACATAGCGAGGCGATACGGCAGCGACTTTTTACCGAGGAAGGTTTAACTTTTGACAAGGCATTCAAACTGGCCGTTAGTATGGAGGCGGCGGAGAGGGATGCAGCCGTTGTGGAAGGTCGGGACAGGTCGGCGAGCGGGGCCGTCGACTGTCAGGCCGTGACTGGGTTCGCGTCGCGCCAGGCGAAGGGGCCGTGGGCGAGCGACACTGGCTCGAGAGGCCCGCCAGTATCGCGGCCGTTTCGGGCGGCCAGCACCAGCGCGGGGCGCGGCGGGCGCGCCGGCTTCCGCGGCGCCAGGGGAGCGCCGGCGGCGGCGGCGGCGGCTCGGGCGAGCCGGCAGTGCATGGCGTGCGGCGCGGGGCACGATGCCTCAACATGTCGGTTCACACGTTACGTGTGCAAGGTCTGCAACCGACAAGGTCATCTCCAGCGCATGTGTCCATACATAATGGACCAGCATTGCGTGGAGGCGGCGCCGACGGAGGAGTACACAGATCACCTCGGCATAGGTGAGGTGGCGGCGGGGCACGAACAGGAGTCTGACATCGACAGTGATGCTAGTTTAGAGGTAATTTCGAACATTAATCAACTGGCTGTAACAGACTGTAAACCTATTATGATTAAAATTAATGTACAAGGAAAAATAATGAGTATGGAATGTGATACTGGCAGCGCAGTATCATGTATCAATCATGAGATGTATAAACAATGGTTTAGCGACTTACTAATTGAGAAAACGAATTTGAGATTGAGATATTATACGGGCGAGTTGGTATGCCCCGTCGGGGTAATAAAACCGCTAGTTAGGTATAGAGATAAGGAAAAGTACTTAGATTTGTTTGTGGTGGATAATGGCAAAACGTCGTTATTAGGGCGACAGTGGATAGCCGAGTTAGGTATATGTATACCCATACCCCAGTATTGCAATGTAAACAATGTGAACGGGAATCAATTTAAATTAAATGATTTCAGCTCGCGCTACCGTGACGTGTTCGCTGATGGCCTGGGGCGGTTCACCGGCGGCCGCGTGAGCATCCACCTACGTGAGGGCGCGACGCCGGTGTTCCTGCGCGCGCGCCCGCTGGCGTACGCGCTGCGCGCGCCGGTGGAGCGCGCGCTGGAGCAGCTGGTGCGCGACGGCGTGCTCACTCCCGTCGACCGCTCCGACTGGGCCACGCCTATTGTGCCGGTCGTCAAGAAGGACGGTAGTATACGGATCTGTGCCGACTATAAACTAACATTGAATAGGGTATTGGAGGTAGATCGGTACCCATTACCTAGGGTAGAGGATTTGCTAGTACGTTTGCACGGGGGCGAGCGTTTTAGTAAAATTGACCTGTCGCAGGCGTATGCCCAATTCGAACTCGATGAATCGCGAAAATATACCGTAATAAATACCCATAAGGGTTTATTTCGTTATAATCGTTTAATTTACGGGCTTGCTTCAAGTCCAGGAATATTTCAGAGGCGCCTGGAACAGCTGTTGGCAGATTTGCCACATGTAGGTGTGTTTCTCGATGACGTGATAATAACGGGAAAGGATACAAAATCGCACATAGATAATTTAAATAGTGTATTCGAACGGCTACAGAAATACGGCTTACGCGTTAGGAAAGATAAATGTGAGTTCTTCGCGGAATCAATAAATTATCTAGGTCACGTAATAAGTAAAGCCGGGGTACACACTTGTCCAGGCAAAGTTAAAGCGATTGTTAAAACCCCAGCTCCGAAAAACGTGTCCGAGCTGAGGGCTTTTATCGGCTTAGTCATGTATTATGGCAAATTTGTGAGAAATATTAGTACGGTATTAAAGCCTTTGTATAATTTGTTACGGTCGGGGGTTAAGTTTGTCTGGAGCGAGGAGTGTCAGGCGGCATTCGAATCGGTGAAGGAGGCTATGGTTTCTAGCGAGGTGCTGGTTCACTACTCGAGTGAATTGCCGTTGATTTTGACCGCTGACGCGTCAGCCGTTGGCGTCGGCGCCGTGCTGTCACACATGACGCCGGCCGGCGAGCGACCCGTCGCGTACGCCTCACGTACCCTTACGAAGGCCGAGAACGGGTACGCGCAAATCGACAGGGAGGCCCTCGCGATCGTCTACGGAATCCGTAAGTTTCATCAGTACCTTTACGGCCGGAAGTTTACGTTACGAACGGACCATAAGCCCCTCACATATATATTTGGGGATAAGATAGGTATTCCGGTCATGGCCGCGTCACGACTCCAGAGGTGGGCCGTATTGCTATCGGGGTATACGTACAAAATCGAGTACGTGCCATCGGCTAGGAACTGCGCGGACGCTCTGTCACGACTTCCTCAGGCGAAAGGCGGAGAAGGGGAGACCGGGGAAATAACGTATTTAAATTTTGTGGAGGACTTTTTACCTATAACAAAAACCGATGTAAGAATAGCGACCGCGAAAGATATGATACTGAGTAGGACACTCGCCTACGTGCAGTCAGGCTGGCCCGCGTCATGTCCGGATGATGAAATGAAACCCTATTTTTCGCGTCGGAACGAGCTATACATGGACCGCGGTTGTGTAATGTGGGGTTATCGCGTCGTAGTACCGCCACATTTGCAGCTCCCGATATTGAAACAGTTACACGTTAGTCATATGGGCATAGTTAAAACAAAGTCCCTAGCCCGCAGCTACGTGTGGTGGCCGAACATAGACGCCGACGTCGAGGCGCTGTGCCGCGCATGCGCGACGTGCGCGGCGGAGGCGCCGGCGCCGCCGCGCGCGCCGCCCGCGCCCTGGCAGTACGTGCCGCGGCCTTGGACCAGACTGCATGCGGATTTTCTTTCTTTGAAAGGCAAGACTTTCCTCGTAGTAATAGATTCCAGTACCAAATGGCTAGAAATAGTCGAGATGACTCGTACACATGCCGCGGCAGTAATTAAAGAGCTGAGGGGGATATTCGCACGTTTCGGGGTTCCCGAACAATTTGTTTCGGATCAGGGCCCGCCATTTTCAAGTTCGGAACTGAAACAATTCTTGGTTAAGTGTGGAGTGCGACAATCGTTCTCACCAGTTTATCATCCGGCATCGAACGGAGCGGCCGAATGTGCAGTAAAACTATGCAAGCGTGCAATTAAAAAGGCATACAGAGATAATTTAGATGTAGACGCGGCATTGCAGGCATATCTGTTAGCGTACAGGAATAGTATACACAGCACGACCGGGGAGAGCCCGGCGATGCTGCTCCAGCGACGCTCGTTGCGTACCCGACTCGACCTGCTGCGCGGGGACGCCGCGCTGGAGGAGAGCGTGAGGGCGGCGCAGGCCCGCCAGGCGACGGCCGCGGGGGGAACGCCGCGCACACTCGCGGCGGGGGACGATGTCTGGGCGCGGGGCTACGGCGCGGACGATAAATGGTTAAAGGGAACCGTGATAGGGGCAAAGGGCTCTCGAACGTATACGGTGCATAGGGAGGACGGTAAGTCCATTGTTAGGCACATAGATCAAGTCAGGCACAGATCTCGTATGTCGACCGTACCCTGTCCAGATACAATAACAGAGGCGGACGGGGGTGAGTGTGGCGTCACGCCGCCATCTCGGCTGGTGGGGGTGGATAAGGATAGGGACTCTGCTATTATCAGCGACGGGCAAAATGACCCGGTATTAGTTAACGCCCGCAATAGCGACGGAGTAAATCAGTCCTCTCCGTCACCACCACCGCGACCACCGGAGACGCGATCGACGGTGAACCTCCGGCCATTACCGCACCGCCTAGGTAAACTTAGGTTAGAAATAGATTAAAATAATAGTGTCCTAGTATAGTAATAATAAGTTGTTGTACTTAAATCAAATGTTATTGTCACTTGGGGAACGTAGCATATAAGGGTGGAGGTGTGATATATGTAGGTAGTTGTAAGTTCGTATTAATATGTTAAGGGTAGGAGAATATTCCTTTGTCTGAGATTAAACTCGCTAGCCGAAAGACGTGGTTTTATTCATCTGACTATCATACCAAGATACCTGATCCCTGGATTGTCTAGTGGCGGGCGGGCGGGGTAATAGTTCCAAATAATTCAGTAGGTACCAATATATATTTTCTAATGTAACAAATGGATCTGACATACCTAAACTGAGCCTTAAAAAAGGTTAATCCTAATGGTTCAAAATCCAAATTTGGTTAAGTACATTCAAGTGTCGAGTCAGAATCAAGTTCCGTCATGTACATCGTTAGATTACAAACGGACTTTTAGAACCAACGATTATTGAACTGACAGACATGTCAACGACTTTCCGAACATGGTAACACAATCAAAGAATTCGACAAGCGGCAATTCCGGTTAAAGTATACCCATGCAACACTAAAGTAAGGCCAACAGAACAAGTCAAATTATCCAATGAGAGAGAAAAAGAACGAGATACTAATAATGTCGTACCAGACAAGGATGCAGTGTATATCAGTCTCTTTGGCATTGCTTCAGACTAAAGATTCCGTAATAAAACCGAAATCTTATGCACACTTTTAGATGCCAATGAGATTTTGGAATCCATGTACGCACGTGGATTGTTCAAGCCCGTTAGTTAACACGACTTGCATTTTAAGTCGCCATAAAAGTAAAAGTTTAATATTTAGAGATGTGATAGTTAAGATAAAAATCGATGAGTTGCGTTCGATGGCACCTGCACCCATTTGACCGTAAACTAACATTCTAATCTGTACTCTTACTCGGAAAGTTCAGTTTTGCTTGTAGGTTCTGT
Organism: Cenopis cana; assembly: GCA_951800055.1. NCBI lineage: Eukaryota > Metazoa > Arthropoda > Insecta > Lepidoptera > Tortricidae > Cenopis > Cenopis cana. The sequence continues at coordinate 2,526,308 of OX637484.1, read as the reverse complement.
AAAGAGAATTCTTGATTTGGTAATCTGGTATGCCGATAGTATGCTGCTGGGGCTGCCTGCATTACACAAACCGTGGTGTGACTATTAAATATCAATATTTTATTCTAAGGGGGCGAGTTATTCTCGATTCTTATCGTCAATATTAACACCTTGTTTGTTTATAAAACTTGAGGAGCCCTTTTTAACAATAAACACTCTTTCTTTGCAGCATCTGCCTGGATCAACGGAAGGGGAGTAAAAAATTGGAGAATAAACGTCAGAGATATAATAAATGATATATTATAGAAAAAGCAGGTGATCATTAATGCTAGTCATTAATAAAGTTATCGATTTTTGTAAAAAATATTATTAGTAGATTTCGTACAAAATTTAAAGTGCCTTTTGAATTTATGTTCCTTGTTTATATCAATTTCAGCTGACTTAATAGTGTTAGGTATTTGTATAACCCTCAAGCTTAGCTTTATTTATTTTATTTATTTTCCATACAAACGTTTATAATTTATGAACAGAATTTGATATCTTTTATATTAGTTGAATTAATTAATCATAAAATATTTCGAAAACAAGTTATCCAAACTCATATCAATGGCATTAATTTGGCATTAATTTTGTTTCTAACACTTTATCAGATAAATTGTATACTGTGTGTTGCATTATAAATTACTTACTAACTCACTATTTTCAAGGGCAATTGCTATATCATTTTGATAATAAAAATTAAAACTATCGTAAATTAACTGCCACTGTATAGATTTTTATCTCTTACTTAGATACTCGTAAATAGTTGAAGCTATTAAAAAAAAAGTTAAATCATGTCTAAATAAAATATGTTAAGTACTTTCTAATGGTGTTAGAAAGTGTTTAAAATCATATCAAAAACCGATCGTGAGAAAGGTGTGACTTGGTACCGACAACAAATTTAAATATTGATTTTTGATCTTGTTCTGTGTATTCAAGATCAACAATGATCGAGCTCCGATCTGATACGGCATCGGCCGACCCGCAGGTCGGGCTTAGTCATGAAATAAGAATTAAGAGAATTTCAATACAGCGTAGGATCACGTTGGGGGCTAAGACATGTTAGGTTCACTCGATGTTATTGTTTCCACAGAAAAAAGTGAGGTTAGAATGTCAAAGGTGATATAATTGGACAGGAAACTATAAAAACAGCGTGGGTTATCTCCTAATCGGGATTCTTAGGATCTTGACAGAAATGGGATTTGAATTTGGTTTTTTAGAGTTGGGGTTGTGTTTTGTACTCTTGAGTCTTGGTTACCTTATTTTTTATAGAGATGCGTTCATTTTAAACTTAATTTTAAAAACTCTGTCCCCTAGTATTAGACATTGTTTCGATGCGAGATGATGCAGTGGGTTTATATATATATATGGAAACTATATATTTTGTGTTTGATGAGAGTTGAAACACTGATAGGGCTTTTAGTTTAACAATAGTTTTTCTGGTCAATTATGAGTACCTATGTGTCAATGTACCTTGTGACAACTCTAGTGTTTCAGAAAATACAGAGAAACTCTGTGAATGTGGCACCATTCAGACGACTAAATATGACGCAGTGCTCTCTGTGTACCGCTTCGTTCACTACTACGGAAGCCCTCATGAAAGCTATACCCCATGGGATAGAGGTGGCAAAAATTGCCAAAAAGTTTAAGTTATTTTATCCCTTCACACGAGAAAGACGAAGTGTTGCAGGTATCTATGGGCGACTATAACATTTAAAACATGCTATAAAATAATGAATCCACCCCGGGTCTCAGGTTTTTATAGAAAGAACAAAGACGTTATTGAAATATTATAAATACCTGTGTAGGTAGCAAATATTTTGCATGTATCCTCTTACTTCTGACGGCTCTGGTACTAATACTCGTAGGTACGAGTATATAAAAATATGAATACAAGTTTAAATCATTACGTGTTTAGAATCAGTAGTAATTTTGATATCAAAATTCAAATTAACCTTATTTAAATAGGTTTAATTAACTTTTAACACGCAAATAACCAATAAAACCGTATCGTGTCATATTTATTTAACAAATCACCTGAACTAAGTGGTCATTTAGGCTTCATAGTATTTATTTTACTTTTTTGAGGTTACCCGTGACGCATTTCGGGCGATGTCCATCTGTCATTCCGGAATTATTAATGTTATAAAATAAGGCGGCGTTCTTAAATAAAAAACCCACGAGCACCCGCTAGGATGATAGCAGTTTTATCCCTTTTCTGACACGAACTTTCGATCGGATCGCTGCTCCCAAAGGCCGACGTTTTTTTTAAAACGAAATACTTATGTCGTAAAAATTGAAAAGCGGACACTTTTTCTGGCTATTAACTTATAAAATATTTCTTATATTAAGGACAATTTATCGCTCTGTGTCTATTAAAAGGATATTTTATGAAGTCGGTGTCCGTTTAACATAAGAATGTTTAGATGATCCAATTTTGAGTTTAAATAGCTGACGCTTGGTTTCGTTATCCTTAGATATTTCGTTTATCTTAACTGCCTGGCTGTGATACGTTCTAACCTGTTCAGGTATTTGTTTTAAGATAAGTTAAGCTACTGTTTGTGTCCATAACTAAGTGATTTTAATTTATTTGCTTTGACTTCCCAAAAATAAATATTCTACCCTTTGGTTGCACGCAAGTTTATTCAGTCTTATTTGTTTGGCGTTGATAAAATAATGTTCTAATGAATTTATTTACCGAACAAATTTAATCGTAATAATTTATTTTACCTTTTTTGTCAAGTGTTACGTTTTGCTTTAACCCGTGAAGCGATTTAGTATCACACGTGTGTTATTAACGAAATTTGAATTCAGAACCTACAATTTATATATTTATAGGTAGAAATTTGTATACCTACATTTTATTTGACATATCGTTCCACGGGTTAATTATACTCAACATGTATACCTACACTTAGCTAAAAATAACTAACGACGTATTCTGTGACTAATTCGTACTCAAGAATTTTAATAAAGGGAAGTTAATTATTTCTTAAAGCAAGCTCTAATCGTAAAACAATAACGCACGCACATTCGCACTTTTGCCGGCCTAGGGAGGAAAGTTGTAAGTCAGCGTAACAGTGTTGGATATACGTCATTTCAGCTCACCAAGCTGTATGGCTTAAATTAGGCATGGCCGTAAACGGCCGGCTCCTTTACGAAACGGTCAGTTATTGAAACTTACTGCACATGGGAGGAAGCCTTTGTTTCGCCGCTATCGATTGTTTGGGAAATAATTAACCCGATATTAATGAGCAGGAAAGTTTTCTTTGTAGTTTACAAAAAATGTGTATGTAGATGGGAATGAAGGCTACTTCCGCATTTTGGTATGGAGTCGCTATGAGATCAGTATAAGTTTGTAAACTGCAAAACAAAAACTCATTTGCTCAATTAATATAGCTGACAGTGTTAAGTGTAAGGCAAGTCGATAGACTATCGGCTAATGTCGATACATACAATAACTGAGTGCTTGCTGATTCGCGCGAAATGTGCGAATAAAAATCAAAGAAGTAGAGTATAATAAAACTAAATTCATATGACGTACACCTATTATAGTCAAATACAAATAAAATGGGTATACGTTGTTAAATCGTGTATCCATTTCATTTGCATTTGACTATATCATTTTTCTACAAATTGATCCGTTTTAATTGCTCTCGAATGTCAGAGCAATAATCATATGGAAACGGAAACTCACATTTAGAAAAAATGTAACAAGAGAGACGATTTACTCTACTAGGTTCTGTAACTTTTTGTCGACTTAGGAATGAGGCCGACGGGAACAGTGCACTGGAGTGGATAAATAGTTCTAACACGAGCCGATAGAGGGCGCGAAACTATGTTTTCCGGCCTGAGAAAAAAAGTATTATCATCGTGCCGTATTTTTATATTTATCCCATTAAATATTTTGAATAGTTTTTAAATGTAATTCAACCTTCGTCGAAATTCAATTGCTCAAATAATTATTAAAAGGATAATGCAACTACTGACTAGTCGTTGAAAATGGTTTGATTCCTTTAGGAAAAGAAGATTGAGGAAACCAGCTGCAATTTAGCCGGATATCTGGACATACGAAAACATTTTGGTCCAAGCTGAAAAGGAGAAGCTTCGCTCGCACGGACCTTTAATTTTTGAGTGCTTATGGCTTATGCTATCATTCAATTGAAAAATAAATGACTAATCAGCCCGTAACATTAGCATTACTTAAAAGGTTTGTTTTAACGGGTCTAACGCGATATTTATAACAATATCTTATCTTTATCTTTGTTTTTAATAACATTAGCATTGTTAAGTATTAAAAACAAAGTCATAACCTTCCAAAGTACGGAAGGAAGTGGGTTTCAATTTGTCTTTTAATATTTGTACATTTTTGAACGCAGCGTTAAGCGTGCACTTCAATTATCTCAGCCATTCATCTCAGTCAGTCTTCATAAGCTTTATGAGAGGAAAGATTTTCTTGGTACTTTCCTTGTACGAAATTACTTTTTAATTATTTAGGTACTCACGTGGGATGGACAATGTAGAGCTTGTTGAAAATAAGCGTTTACTTTTTGAACATTATCGTTTATTTTCATCCATATTACGAATGTTAACCTTCATAACTCATATACAAAAATCTAATCCCAATAAGGTCTAGTTTCCCCTCGGGGTTGGAAGGTCAGATGGCAGTCGCTTTCCTAAAAACTAGTGCCTACGCCAAATCTTGGGATTAGGTAGCGGACCCCAGGCATCCTTCAGGATGCAACTGTACTGGGATAACGCTAGGAGGAATGCAGACTTAAACGATGGCTTGTGGGTTTAGTACCTATTCTCACAAACGTAATGCCTGGATTTTATTTATTAAGAGGAGCGGTAGGGCAAGCTCTCTCCATACAAACTTTGTGCAGGATTTACTTAGTTCGTGTTTGCATTAAAGTTATGATTTTTGGTCAGTATGCTTATTTTTCTGATAGCTATTTCGTGATGTAATTTTTTTTATTAATTTTTAATTTTAATTTTTTAATTTTGAATTTTCTTGAAATATTTCAAAATTTTTACATCACGATCTTTGCATATCTAATATTTACAACCAAAAAAAATATTATTATTGTTAGTGCCAAAACCGATGAATAAAACGTGCACAAAGTTTGTATGGGGAAGGCCTTGCCCTACCCTGCGCCTTAAGAGGATCCGTTTGACAGCCCAGAACAGTAAATAGTGCTAGTGCAAGATATAATGTTTAAATTTATTCAGGTTAGTTAGTACTAACCTGAATAAATTTAAACATTATATCTTGATCAATCAATTTCCTACACATAACGTACATCAAACCTATTTTAGACAAAATTCTATTACGATTTGGTAGTCATTGTCTGTCAGTTTGACAATTGTATTTGTGTGAAAGAGAACACATTTTATTAAGCGGAAGGTTGTTATTTATTTTATAAGTGGTTTAGTACTTATGTTGAAAACATGACTTCTCTAAACTCCACGAAGATGGTGCTGGACAGAGACAGCGCGTGTTCTCAGTTATAAAAACGAGCCTAAACAGAGAAACAATTTATTTAAAGTATCAAAACGGCTGGTGCCCTCATGATTCTAGATAGAGCACCCGAACAATTTGAGGGTAGGTGTGACTCAGCGAAATTAGTATTCCCTTTTTAAAAGAACCATTGATTTAACAAAACCTGCTAATGGCACCCAGTATTGTACTTGCATCTCCATTGCTAAAGAGCGTAAGTACATTTTATCCAAGCTATTATAACCCCTATTACTAGTTCGTTAATAGCTAGTGTGTTGTGAATGATTTTAGGGTATTAACGTCTTTGGATATTGTTTGGACCTGGAATTATGGTATCTTTAAATAAACAACGAGAATTATTTCAAGAATCCTTTCTTTAATGTGTTTTTGCAGGACGATTAATAGTCATGTCAGTGATTTAGCTGTTTTTCAAAGATTGACCAAGTATGTCAAATAACCATAAACCAAAGCTAACTTGCTATGTACGAGGGTAGACAGTAGGTTTGGAATAATATTTTATAAAATAATGACTGTGACTGTGACTGACTGTATGTAGACCTTGCGAGTGATTTTTTTTAAAGAGTCTACAGTGCGCTTTTGGTAGTCCTGCAGGGTAATCATGTAACTTTATGTACATTAGGCAACGTTAGGCATTATTTTTCGACTCAAGCTCAAACTGAGCTGAGCTGAACTGTCACTGAGCAAAATGACATTTAGGCGACTTCCTGGCTTGGCGGCGCGGGATCGATAGTTATGTGACATTTTCTTCTTTGACGTAAACTTACTTACGTCGCAAAGATTCCCACTTGACGGAATACTGTCAGTATTATATTTGCGCAGTAGTAATATTATGCGCAGAAGCGTACCAGTACTGCCTTCATATCGTCCCGCTTCCGCGCATCCCGCGCCAGTCAGGAAGCACTCATTTAAATGTAGGGGCGCAGTAAAAGGTAGTACTGAGTTGACACTGACATTTGACAGTTTTCTCATATCGTACCGCCTCCGCACCGACATAAAGTTATGTGATAGGCTTCTGCTGGAGTCACAAACTTGCATAGTCGGCACCATGTACTTATGCTTTATTTTTAAGTAGACTGCTAGAAGTTATTTTGACAACGTTCCCCATCATAGGATTCCGTTAGTTAGGAAGGCTGTCGACTACGTTCCCATCCCCCCCCCCCCCTCTGTCGTAACTCGGCAATCACTGATTAGGACTACACCACACAATCACGGACTCGGACGACATAATCACAGCGTCCATAGAACGCCGCGCTTACGGCGTCCGAGTCAGACACAACGCCGGCGTGGACGTCCACCGCGTGATCGCGACAACACAGACACATATAGTCCCTATTCGTCCCGGTACCGCCGCATACCGGGTAGAGTTAGTCCGACGCAGGTCGGGCCTAACTTAGTTTCTTGCTGAACTCTTCTCAGCTAGGCTAGGTTTGGTGAACCAGCGACAAAACTCACAGTAGCTCGATTCCACTGACACCTCAGATTCGGTTGAAACCGCTCAACCAATCTCACTGGAGCGCAAACTCTAAGGCGACTTCCTGATTTGCCGGTGCGGAGGCGGTGCGATATGAGAAAAGTGTCAAATGTCAGTGTCAGCTGTCAGTCAACTCGTTACTATTTACTTTTACGCGGTTACTGCGCCCCTATATTTAAATGAGTACTTTTTTGGCTGGCGCGGGATGCGCGGTAGCGGGACGATGCGAAGGCGGCACTGGTCCGCTTCTGCGCATGATATTACTACTGCGCAAATGTAATACTGACAGTATTATATCAAGTGGGAATCTCTGCGACGTCAGTAAGTTTACGTCAAAGAAGAAAATGTCACATATCGATCCCGCCCCGCCAAGTCAGGGCGGGATCGATATGTGATATTTTCTTCTTTGACGTAAATTTACTGACGGCGCAAAGATTCTCACTTGACGGAACACTGTCAGTATTACTTTTGCGTAGAAGCGAAGCAGTACCGCCTTCGCATCGTCCCGCTACCGCGCATCCCGCGCCAGTCAGGAAGCACTCATTTAAATGTAGGGGCGTAGTAAAAAATGGTATCGCGTCGACTGACAGCTGACACTGACATTTGACACTTTTCTCATATCGTACTGCCTCCGCACCGACAAATCAGGAAGTCACCTTAGAGTATTCCAGTGTTTAAACTTTAAACGGCGCAACCGTCGCTGTATAAAAACTTCTATAAATAGGTATAGAAATGACGTCCATTTGGTATGGATTTCACATCGGCATACGCCCACCCTTATGACAACTTTTTGCCTATCGTCCGATATCGATTTTAGTAATTGCATATTCAATGCCCTACTTTCTGCAAGACCTGAATAAGTAGTTAGCGCATTGTAATACTTACATTGAGCCCTAGTGCAAGTGTTTCGTTTTAACTCTGTATTGGAATATGAACTTTGTCATTATGATAATTACCATTAATATGGGGATGACTAAAGTATGATCATTAGGGATCGGAGTTTTCGTCGCACGGTAAGACTAATAGCAAGGTGTGGAGTCGACATTTGCCATAAATCTAAACTCTTATTCATACTCATACTCATTTATTTAATTTATCTTAAAATGCCTTTAGAGCGGTCGGTCGTGTATAATTATCTTAGTCAAATTATATAAAAATATATTTTCTATTAGATTATGAATTCATAACTTCAACTATTTTAATATCGTCACTACTTTTAAAAAATATTACGGAGGACTTAGTTATGTTTTGAGGATAAGATATTGTATTGTCAGATTGCCCTTTTTATATTTCCAATAGTTAACGAAGAACGAAAAATACCGTTTTCGTTCCCATACAAAAATACTGGTATCCGGTCCCTGGGACAACTAAAACATTCCATTCAGCCGTGTTTTAATTCATAGGATCGTCATTTGTTGCGAATTTCCTACTTTTACACTTGTATCGTGATGTACTAAGTTCGTTTTATTTTGATACGTCTACTCGTAGTGTCCTTGTAAAAATGACGACTGCGGATCTATATATTGAGCCTGGCCCAACATGTTCTCCTATTTTTATATACCTATATTTTAGGTGTTTTAATGTTTCTCTTGTTTGTTTGTGAATTTTCGTAATTAAATCAGTTAAAAATAGTAATTGTTTTTTATTGTAATATTTATTTTCCAAAGATAACATTAAATAATCGTTTCTAAACTCGTCAACGTTGTTGTCCTTCATTATATAAAAAAACTAACTAATTAAATAAATGAGTATGAGTATGAATAGGAGTTTAAATTTATGGCAAATGTCGACTCCACACCTTGCTATTAGTCTTACCGTGCCACGAAAACTCCAGAACCAGAGTTGCCAAAAGCAAGTGACTGGATATGAAAGTAGAGTATCGCCGGCTTCTTGGATTATTTTTTAAATCAGAATCAATATAATAAAATACAAATACTCTTTATGTGTTATGTACACCTCAATAAAAAAATTAAAAACAACAGTCCTAATAATCGTTTTAATCGATGATCGTTAGGATTTTTCAGTGCCATCGTCGAAGCCTGAAATAATTATTGACTTGGAATTTTTGTCGAAAAAGTTAAAATAAACACGAAACACAGAAACTGTTTTATTTTGTGAGCTTCTGTGTATTGCGCCTATAATGCTTACGTCAGACTGAGAGTCGGTAATGCGCATGTTACACCCCTGGATACACAGGCGTCCATATGCTTGTATGTCGTCGACGTTGTATAAAAAACACTATTGGTTCAACTGGAGCCATATTTGCAAAGCCAGTCTAATGCACTAAACACCAGTGTTCCTCTGACCTACAAATACGCCTATTTTTTACCAACGTATGTATCAGATTATACTAGTTTTGAGTGCACAGGTAAGCAGAAAAAGATTTGTAAACATACAGGTCAGCAATTCTTCAGCCCTACGAATTCGAAACAGTCTCAAGTGACGAAGACATTCGTAGGTCACAGTCACCTTTTCAATTTAGCAGGATTACTGTCCAGAGCCAACGGTATCGCACGTGTCCCAACAAAGACTTCTATTGGCCTGTTGGGGAAGACATTTAGAGCCTTCGTATTTCTAAAGCACTTAATCCCTTTTGATTTTAGCACGTCAATTGACCCTAACTGTCGAAGCTTCGTTCCGTTAATGCTGAAAAGGGACATATTGTGTTAAAAATGTGTTATCAATAAAGACCTTTTGGAAATAACTGAGCAGGGATGTATTGGTATTTATTACTATTTGATAAACTCTTGGATTGATGGCTATATTATATGTGTATTTAGAATCATTTTAGTTTGAAATGGGGAACGTCAGAACATACCGCACTTACTTGATGTACCTTTTTTCTAATTTGACCTGGGTATTATGGCAATCACTATGGTTACTGAAGTGTTTATGCGAAAGGTGAGTATGTAGGAGGTACGTATTTTAGACTGAAATGTCATCTTGCTCCAATTTTGACCAGCCTAACTGAAGAAGTACGGAGGTACTTTCTCAGTTTGGCTGACTTGCAGAAGACCACAGCCATCGTAACATCAGTTACTTACACGTATGTAGTTCCCTTTAACTATGATGTTGATGTCATAATTTTTTGTATGAAAAATAAAACAATTCATACAACGAACGAACACGAACACGAACGATTCATCAAACGTGGATAGGACCTTGATATCTAGGATCGAAAAGCTAATACCTAACTGCTTTAGATCGCTTTTTTTTAATGCGTTTGATATTTTGTTACTAAAAGCAATCTTTATTTCCGGACTTATTGTAAGAAGTCCGGAAACATAACGCCTTTATAAAATACATTAGACACATTCGCACAATATTGAAAGGTAGTAAGAATGAATGCAATTCTTATATTCTTTACACAATTTGTTATTAGAATCAAGTCACGTCAGGGTCACACAAGCGGTCTAGTTTGGCTGCACGTCATTAAGAACATGTCTTAGAAAAGTAGTAACAGACATTTCAATGTAGTTGTAAATTGATTCTTAAAACATATGTCATATGGTTATTATTCCCTCTTCATTTTAATTAAAATAGCTTATGTTTTGATACCTACGTGACAGCTACATAAGTGCAGGAGGTTAAAGTTAAGGTCATTATTTAATTATATTTGTTGTCAATGACATATGATTCGGCACCTGGTGATTGGCATGTTTAATTGAAGGTTTTACGAGTATGTCTGATTATAATGTTTCTTTGATTGAATATATATTTAATCATTGTATTCGGTCATTCATAAACAATTAAAGATTGAACTTTTTAGAGCATTATTGTCAGTAGGTAATCTTACAAGTTCACATCGATACAACGATGGTAGGATATGGTTTGCCTTATAGTAAGCGGACAATCTAGCCTAATGCATGATGTATTAATTTTTCAATATTTACATAAATGCCACCAAATTTAACTTAGCAAAAACATTTTTTTAACTAAATTCAAGATAGTAATTTTTTTTTCAAAAATATCGCGCATAGCTAAAAAAAATTTAAACTAAACATCACGCCTAAGTTACCTCATTGAATACCAACCGTGTGCGACAAATTAAACACTTAAAACAAACAAAGCTAAGCGTAACCCCAAACCCCAATCAGTAGAGCAAACACGCTTATTTGACTTAACATGATTCAGTTACAAGTTCATCTTCATTCGTAGTCCCATGCTCCCATTCTAGGCTTCTTCTGACACGTACTTCTTTCTCTACCATACTCCTTTTAAGGAACGAGTATAGGTATGGATTAGCTGCAGCATTTTCCACTTGGAACAGTCAACATCGAAAATATTGATACCATGATCAAAAATATGCGAACATAGCCTTAATGACCAGAGCGTACAGATATTTTTGTCGCGTTGTTAACGTAGGTACATTATGTTTAGCTTTATTTAACTGAATATTTGCTGGGTTTAACGCGGCGCTAAAATATTACATGTCCCATCAGCATGGGATACGGTTAGAAATTAGAACCTTTATAAATAAGATCCGTGTGGATTTTAACGAGGATTTGCAAACGGTAGTCTTACACAACAGCGCATATCATGAGTAATATACTTAATTTTTATTTTTATTTTGCCTAGTTGTATCACATCATCTGTTCAATTAACGACTATACCGTCCTAGTTAGGAGACTTAAAATCTATAGTGACAATTTTATAAAAGTCGGACATCTGTAGGTATAATAATTGTGACTATAGCCTTAGTGAACATCCTGAGAGTGTACCTAGGTATTTTGCACCGATATAGGGGCGGCAAGGCGTACATATAAAACAAATTAAAAATACATTTCGTTGAGGTGGACCAAAACAGAGATATTGGACATTTTTTTTGTTTCTTTTTTTTATATTGGTCCTTATAGCGGTCTTCCATAATGTGGAATATTTTGGTAAGCATATACTAATGTCAAATGGCATTCTCTATTAGCCAACCAGAGACTAGCCAATCACAAAGCAAACACCGCCTATTGACTTACCATAATTCAGTTACTAGTCCGCCCGTGTTCCCATGCTCCCATTCGATGCATCGGGCAGAATCACGATAAGTATCTTCACCATCCGAGCGGTGTCACGAACCAATTTTGCCCGGTGCTTCTGAGAGCGTAGAGTAGCTGCAGAATGTCCACTTATAAAACTTTGAACAAGTAAATCATCTTAGGCCCTAGCGTCACTTACCATCTATCGAGACTAGAACTCACTGGATAGCCTTTAAAAAACAAATTGAGAATAAGGTCCCAAAACAAATGAATCTTTCAAATGAAAAATTATGGCTTTCTGATAAACATGATAAATGCCAGTTAACCAGGTTTAACAATTAGAGTCGTAGAAAACACTAAGTTATAGGTACGTCCGCCTTTCTTTAAATTGATATTTAAAAAACTTTTATTTGTGAGACAGCCTAGGTAATACAAAGTTTGGTTTTGACATACTTAAATAAGTAAAGGAATCTCTATGTTTTTCCGGATGACATACAAATATTCAGGGTCAAACAATAGGTATCAAATGTTGTAAAGAAACAAAATATTTTTTTAAATACGATACTTAATCGAACAGTTGTCCAAAAACTAAACCCAGTCAACCATTCAGTTGTCGCACTATGCCTGATAGGCCAGAAAGCTTCGAAGTGGTCATTCTGCTCTTATTCTATATCTCAAGTGAGAGGACACGACCTTTGTACCATGACTCTGTAAGTGTGAAATGTCTTGTCTGACCAGCGGGAGGCACTACCTTCCTGAACCAAAGGTCATAAGCGACATCCTTTAGTATGAGCCATACGACGTTTCAACCAAATCGGTCAGCGCTGAACAAATGTTAATGTTGGAGTTAGCTCGGATGCCAGACGTCGATCAAACTTGTCGGAATAAATATCTGATTTGGTTTGACCCTGGTTGTTATGCTTATTAGTTTAGTGTTTTGGAATAGAGGAATATTTGTATCAATCTCGCGTAAAAGGTACCTTTTGGCGTGGTAAAAAGACGCAATTTCAATCGTCTCTCTTACCATCGGTCATGATTTTCTTGCTTAAAAAAATGATAACTATTTGATTGTGGTAATAAAACGAAGACAGTCGAAGACTTAGATTTTGACGAAAGGTTTTTTGCGAACTTCGTCGACATTAAAATTTATTTATAATAATTGAACCTGCTAACAAAATTTCACCAGAATCAGTTGAGAAATTCGACCTGAAGATAATAACACCTGGACATAAATGAGAAAGTCCCAAAGTCAAAAGTTCCAAAGTTTTCCAAAGTCGTTTTTCTGAATTTAGTTGCACCGCCCACAATCTTTCTGCTTAGCTAGCCTGGAGGTTGACTGGTAGAGTATGCCTCATGGCATTAAGTCCGCCTTTTGTACTACAACTTTTCTTTTGTGCAATAAAGATTAAATAAATAACAAGAGAGCAGCTTAAGAGAGGGGCTTTAGCTGAAACGGTGACACGAATTATGTTCTCAAATTGTACAAACGTAACGTGTAGTGTTATGTTCTTGGAGGTGAGAAAGGTTGCCAGAGCTCCCTGGATGCACTGTGTTAAGGCGCAGGGGTGGGTAAGGCATTCTCCATACAAACTCCGTGCACGTTTTATTCGTAGGTTTTGGCACTAAAGAATGTAATATTTTTTTTGGATGTAAAAATTAGATATGCAAAGAAAGTGATGTGGAAATTTTCAAATATTTAAAAAATAATAATTAAAAAATAATATCAATGAAAAAAAATTACATCACGAAATAGGTAACAGAAAAATAACCACACTGACCAAAAATCATAACTTTAATGCAAACACAAACGAAGAAAATCCTGCACAAAGTTTGTATGGAGAGAGCTTGCCCTACCCCTCCTCTTAAGAGTGAGGGATCAAATCAAAATCTATCCCCGCTGCTGTTCAGTGAATCCTCAAATTTTATAAAGATGGTTTGAGTTGCGAGCGTCTATAGGCTGCGGTGACACTTACAATCAGGTGGACCGTACGCTTGTTTGCCGCAGTCGTTGTATAAAAAAGCTCAGTGACATCTAAAACCGATTCATAAAACCAAACCAAGCTCATAAAAGGACTTTCAATTAGATGTCTGCTCGATTACTTATCTATCCCGAGCCATTGGTGCGCCTAACCGTGAAATCCACAGATAGCTCCTATCGCCATCGATAGCAGGTACCGATACTGGATAACTTACCTTATATTGTAACTAACTAAAAAGGACTTTACCACGTTAAGATACAGTTTAAATCGCAATGGTAAGATGATACGAGCTTGTGAGAATCGCTTGTTAGTTTTGGAAATGTATCGAATATTCAGGATAAGTGCGTTTGACAGATTAAAATAAAACTAGTTTGGGGTTGATAGTCTTGTGATATGGGTTTATGATATTGCGATAGTTTTGGTGACAGTATTAAAATACTTCTAAAAACAACCGACCAAGTGCGAGTCGGACTTCGCACATTAAGGGTTCCAATCCAACCAAACCAACCGCAAAATTAAGTTGGTTTCTGCAAGTAAGGTGACTGCAAAATATTATTTGACGACCGCTTTAGCTTAGTTGGTAGTGACCCTGCCTACGAAGCTGGAGGTCCCGGGTTCGAATCCCGGCCAGGGCATTTATTTGTGTAATGAGCACGAATATTTGTTCTTGGGTCTTGGATGTTTTCTATGTATTTAATTATCTATTTATCTATATAAGTATGTATAGCGTCGCTTAGTACCCATAGTACAAGCTTTGCTTAGTTTGGGACTAGGTTGATTTGTGTAAGATTGTCTACAAATATTTATTTATTTTATTTATTTATTTATTATACAAACACAGCTTACTCTACAATTCAATCCAGCTACTGAAAGTCGGTGTAAAGCCACTACACTTCATTTTCAACCATAATACGTTCAAATAAAATCTAGGTATATAGTAAATCGGTGTAAATTGACTTGCAAAATTTGACCTCAATACAACTTAATAGGGTAACGCTTGTGTGTACGCAGCATAAGAATAATGCCTACAGGGATAAACTGAAACTTTGATATCTTCATCAGAATTCAAGTTACTAAGAGACTTTTTAAGTGTGTTTTGCCAGTATCAAATATTCTAGCAATTTATTCAATTCTTGCTTGGAGATATGGACGAAGTTGTCTGTATACATATTTATTATATTGACTATACCCACTTAGCATACCTATTATATAGTTGAAGTAATTTCATTTAGGTATTTTTATTTCATAGAAAAATATATATTTCTGAATAGGCTTAATGCTGCCACAGGTGACCGAAGAGCTGACAGCTACCTCGGCCAACGAATTAGTTTGGTTATTCAGAGAGGAAATGCTGCCAGTATCTTCGGCACAATTCCACGGGGGCCATTCTTAGATTTAATTTAGTTTTATATTTTTCACCAAATAATGTACATGACAAAACAAGTAACTGAAAATAAACCTAAATGAAATAAAAATAAACTTAAAATATGTCTAATTAAAATTAAAGGTAACCTAGAAACTAAAATCTTATTATAAAACTAAATTACATAATAAAAAATAAAATCTATATACATGTGAACTACGTCCGGCTCAGACCTGGTCCAAAAGTGCCAAGGACGCTGGCTGCGTTGCCACGCTGTATGGCGACAGAAATTTGTTGGACCAGGTAAGAGCCGGAACGTGGGTCACAGCCCCTGTCCGTCATGCGCCTCCCTACATTTTTAATCAGGTTCCTTGCCTCGGCACCCCAAGGTCCCGCCGTTTCGACGGCGACCGGAACAAAATCATACGCTGGTGTTAGGTTTGCATATTTGCTATGCTTTAATTTAGCTGCGTTTTCAGCGGCTGCGCCTGCTACTCTACTTGTGTGGGTAAGGTGGGAGGGTGCAAAAGTACTCACACAAGTAGCGTCCCATAGCAGGCTGCGCCCTTTGGTCCAGGGTACCAGCGTAAGACCGTCCGGTCTCTTGCCATCGGTTCGGCTAAAATTTATTTTATATTTAGGTTTTAATTTGGCTGTAATTAGTTTTATTATTGGTAGGTAATATGTTTTTGTATTTATAGATTTAATTAATAAAGGCAACACCAGAAGCTATTTTGGAAACGAACACTATTATTCCAAAATTGAACTACATAAGTAAATCATTCAGTAGGATATTACAATTAGAATTAAATATGAAGTTATTGTAGGTAGGTACTAATAGCGTTAAATTTAAAGGGTTGTCAATGCGCATGTGACACCCCTGGAGTTGCAAGCGTCCATAGGCTGCGGTGACAGCTTACCATCAGTGGTCCGTACGCTTGTTTGCCACCGAAAAGGTATTAAAAAATTACCTTGCACAAAAATATCACTTATACCAGAGACTAGGAATTATATAGACTGCCAATGCCTATACATTGTGGCGAAATTTTAAAATAATGGGCCTGCTGTAGCTAGTTTCACTATGAAGAGATCACTTTACCATTTAATTCGTATGCCACTAAGTCCTCTGCTTAAAACATAGCGCCATCTATGAACACAACGAAGAAGCTCCCAACAGATGGCGCTATGTTTTAAGCAGAGGTCTTAGTGGCATACGAATTAAATGGTAAAGTGATCTCTCGATAGTGAAACTAGCTACAGCAGGCCCATTATTTTAAAATTACGCCACAATGTATAGGCATTGGCAGTCTATATAATTCCTAGTCTCTGCTTATACCTATTTGTTAATTGACTTGTCTTATCTGCCTAAACGACACCAATTAATTTACCTGACTACCATTGTACAGAACAGTCATTTAATGTTCATCGATAACTTAATGTGTATTTAATTAAGTTAATTACAAAATGAATCATAAGGAGCAAATTCTTTGACTTTAAATTTTTATTTTATCAGACAGCGCTGTTTGTAATAGCTAATATAGAAAGAATTATGTTATACTGTTTTATAATGAGGTCATTATAGTACAGTGGATGTATTTATACATCAAGTTGTGTAATTTTACTGTGAACTGATAAGAGTTTCTTGTTCTTTGATACGTTTAACTGTAGCTACTACTAAGATGTGTTTATTGTATGTTTCTTGTACTGAGAATCAGATGTACTAGTTTATTATAATAATGCCATTCATTGTTGTTGCGCAGATAAAATTATTGATTCCCGCACAAGTGTTCTGTATTGTGGAATTAAATGTATTTCCCTTTAGATTAAAACGAAACGTATATTCACGAGGTTATAGGATTGTCTTCCAAATTGACCGGTATTCGACTATAAAAATGGGACATTTCCGTCATTCCCCTATGGTGTGGGAAATATTCTACCATTCCGATTTTCAAAGAACTTGTCATGTCATGTCAGCTTCCGACAAATAATCTAATGACAACAACAAACAACGGAACGAAGGGATGTCCTATAGATATCTTCTATTAAAATCTGTAGGTGGAATCGCGATCCTAAACGTCTGCGGGCTAAAATGATGGTTGCCAAGCCAAAGATCTTTCAATCGTATATTAGGTACATCAATACAATGATCTCTTTGATTTATATGGAACATTGATAGTTATTACTTCAGATTTATTGTTGTTACATTCATTACAGACGTAGAATTAACATTCAGGGGTCTATCAGACTTAACTTTTAGATTTGATATAATTTTTACATGTGTTCGCAATCGTTTGAGGCGCCAGTGGCGTAGCTATGAATGGGACGCGGCGTGGAAATCAATTGTTTTGTTGTTACGAATCCTCATACCAAAAAGAGTTGGCAACGCGACCAACGTCAGCGTAGCAGGGAATCAAGACTTAGTTCTGTTGGATCACATTCATCTGATCAATCTGATGTAACGGGTTATTAAAGGTCACGAGAACGAGCATAGACACACTAAGGTGAGGTTTTATGGCCACATTTCTCAATTTTACGGCTACATTTTTCTCAATTACGTTGACTGTAAGATAAATGTAGATTTGATATCAATCTAATTCGTAAATTTAGATAGACCTAGGGGTATGTCTTAATACCTTTTGATGCCAGTTCCCGGCGCGTTCAAATATCACTCAAACAGTTAAACATACACGTCCCAGTTTTACTACAGGAAGGAATTTACTCGCTAGAAGCACTTCCGTAGTTTATAGAGTTTCATGTTCGTTTATTTTGTTTAATACAATTGAGCAAATGCATTTTATTTTACATGAGAGAGAAAGAAAACGGTAATGACGTGGTGTTACGAGTCACGAGTTTTGGTTCGAATAAATAACTCGAATTCAGTCCCTTACAAGCTACAAGGAAAGTCCCCCTTTTGTTTTTCTTAAGTTTTCTGTACGTTGTAAATTATTCGGAACTCCTAAAGTCAATAAAAATAGGAACTTTCATTGAGAGATAACGTTAGGGACGAAATTCGGTCCAGTGTATTGAAAACCTGTAGGTAAAATTGCGAGCGTGAAGTAAAAAATAAATAAAGAGTACCTAACTACCCCTATACTCTGCCGGATCAATAACTTTGTTACAGATAGACACAGAGTTATTAGATTAGGTTGACTGGTAAAGAAAACTTCTGTTATATAAGTAAACTTACTATGATGGTATGTAGTGTTGTGTTCCTAATGGTAAAAAAGGTCGCCAGAGCTCCCGAGTAAGTATGCTGTGTTGAGAGTGTCATTTTGTCTGTAACTGTTAAAGATGAAGAAATCGGCCCCATTTTGGTAGGTTACAAATCGCTAGTAGGAGTAAGGAACCAGTACCTATGGAAAAAAAACATGACAAGGTGGTCAAATCATGATATTGTTGACACAACAAGCTGTCACAAAGCTGATTGGTTTAGGGCATAAAATGAAATAAATTAATAGGTCAACATAAAGAATATGTTGTCGGAGCACACGAGATCTGATGTACGAAACGGTTTAAATAAAATAAACCCACAGACTAGCGTATTAAATAAGCTACCAAGGAATGCTAAAGAATATTGAATTTTCACAGTCTCCAACAAAAGCAGTTCAAGTTTAGTCTCAAGAACTTTCATTGAGAGATAAAGTCAGTCATGGTTCGTGATAATGAAATTTCGTAGTTTCCCACATTTTTTGTCCCGGTCGTGACAGTATTTCCCGTGATTTATCCCGGCTCAGATTCCCATAACCCAATTTATTTCCCTTTATTGAAGCATTTTATTCGAGTCTTTTCTAGAATTTGAGGAAATGTTTGCTTTCTGATTCGGGATCAAAGTGAGATGAAAGTGTTTTTTGTGATTTTGGCTGAGATGTAGTTTAGATGTGAAATGCCTTCTCTGAGCATTGTTTCTTTAATTTTGACAGATATCACAAAAAAATGTTGCAGTACAAAATATATATACAACCACCCTGTATTTATAAAACTTCGCGTAATATTTGTGTATTATACTCCCCTTATGCCATGCGCTGAATATAAATTCATTAAGTAACTTGAATACAACTTATGGGACTCTACGAGTAACTAGTCGCTGAGAATTGCAAATATGTCGCTGTAAGAAATAGCGCTTCTTTTACAGTGTCTGTGATAGGTAAAGTATACGTATTTATATCTGAATCATTGAATTATCCAAATGACCATACATATGTCGAGATTGTTAGTGTATTGCTATTGCTACTAATACAGTCTTAAATAATAGTTGTACATCTGTACGGAAGCGACTTCCATCTGACCTTCCAAACCAGAGGGGAAACCAGACCTTTTCAAAAGTAGACCGATTTTCTCACGTTAATAAGTTGGCATCAACCAACCAAGGAACAACAAATCACAGACCTCCATTAAAAGTCGCGTAACTTATCACTAGGCTGCAGTGGTTTTTGAAGCCGGCTACATTCGCCGCACTAGCAATAATAAAGTAGGTATGTACAATAAACTTTCATGTCTGTAAACCATAAATGCGTGGGCGCATATTTTTGTACTTTTTCTCTATATAAGTTTTCGTTAATCTATTTATTGATAAAAAATATCTGTTATAATCATGTCGTCTGATTGTATTCATATACTTTTTAAGCTCTGATATTTTAACACGTAATGTAAAGTTAATTGACAGATTTCTGACAGAGTGTTTACTTATCATTTAACCGAAGGGCAGCGCCAGTTGCGTTACGAAACCCGCCGTTCCGTCGACTGGACAATATGTAGAAAAAGCAAACCTGACCGCCATTGTAAACATGTCACACCATATGCTGTGACTGCGCTCACACTTTAAACTATTACAAAAAATCAATAACCGCTCAGTCCGACAGAAGGTCAAGTCTAACTAGCTACGAATATAGAATGTATTGTAAATCTCCTTTATAGTCATAGTGCATCCGTGACGGTTGAAATATGACTTGGGAGCGTCTACCTGAAAAGGGACCATCATTATGGCTCAGGATGATTGTCGGCGAACCAGAATTATTTTGAACCTTTTTTATGACTTTGAGGAATGAGTATTTCTCGATGCAGAAACGAGCTTAACGGAACACTTTTTGCCGGCGGTAGAATAAAAGGTTCTGACCATCTTTGTTCTTTAAACAAACCACAAAGTTTATTAGTAATAAATGAGTAGAATTTAAACTACTTAATGACGGGGAATGATGCTCGTAAAACAAACTTTGTACCTAATAAGTTAATGGGCAACAAACGGTTGATGCTTTGTTAAAGGAAAAGAGGAAATATTTTCATAATATTGTTTTATTTTCATTTTAGTAGTATTATAACAGTCGACAAATATAATATGGGTACATTATACATTACAATATGTGTCACAATATTAGACTAATCTTTCATAGCTTGAAATGACACTACAACATTTAAAGGCAAAATGAACTAGAACGTACGTTCCAGTACTTTCAACCAAATTTACAAACTTTATACAAATGTTAATTAATACTACTCAATTCCTACCTAATGACTAGTAAACCTAAAATATATTACATACATCAATAATTTATACACAAAGTCATTTTACACAACTATCGACAAAATATTTGGTAACAATGAGATAATATAATATACCAAAATACTCACATAAGTGTATTCATTCATATTAATGGCAATATGTAATTTTAAACAGATCAGTCTTAGTGAACAATGATCGTTCAATCTTTTATCTCTACTGTTTTACAATTCTCGACAAATAAGGCATTCGACTAATTACAATTTCAACAGTATACAGTCTTTACATACAAACTAATTTATTTATCGAGGAACAAGTCATTAACAAATATTTGGCCAAACGAAACCAAACACTTGCAAGTATCACGATTTTAAGGCATGGCCAACTTAAAAGGCGCACTCAACACGGAATGTGAAGCTATTAGGATATCTTTAGGAGATAAGGAGGTACCTAAGTTATCATCTGTGTGTGGATATGTGAGTTTGTGGCAGGCACTCATGTACAGAGGACCGCGGCTGTAAATAGCCTTGTTCGTCGAGCATCGACGGGGAGTTATGAACGGGATGTTTACGCAGAGTGTGGGGAGGCCTGGGTCGCCCACCGTACGGTTGTTCGTACGTCTGTGTGTCTATAGAAATGTAACTATGATGAATATTCTCCCCATCCGGGATCTGACTCGTCAATGTCGTGTTAGTCAACATTGACGTGTCGTCTTCAATGTTGATGCCGACATTGCCTACTGGGGTAGTCGGGGGAATAGCATCGTATTTGTACCAATGCTCCGGCGCAGTTGGAGACGCCGTGTATCTAGAAGGATGCCGCCTACCGTTCGGACATACATTGTGATTGTAATTCATAGTGTCTTTGTTCCATTGTAAGTTAGAAATGTCGGGCATCACAAATCTTATCTTCTCCCAAAACTTTTTTTCACCCCACAACAAAACGTTACATGACTTTAGATAATTTTGGAAGTCTAAATCTAAATTAAGTGCACTCACATCCGTTGTCAATATGAACACTACTCGGTGACGCCTGATTGACGGGTGAATAGAAGTTATAATGTGTTTGACAGCGGCTTTGAATGAAGCCTTTGACCATTCATTTTGTAAGAAGTTAAAAGATACAAAAATAATGATTCGTTTAGCTGAATCAGCGGCATTAGTAATTTGTTCACTTAGGTAATTTTCCGGTGCGATCTGCAAGTCCCTGTAATGAAAGCACATTGTGTAACCGGAGTGCTCCATTTCAGGGGCTACAACCTTTGACACAAAGTCGTCGTCTAATAAACTGTACACCGCATAGCCATCGTACATAGTGTCTCTATCTAGCTCACTTTCCTGAATCGAAGCACTTTTGAATAGCCTGACGCCATATTTGGAATGGGCCCATAAGCGCACATTTTGCCTAAACGAGAATGCTAAGGCACCAAACAATAGGATCAGGATCACACTTATTAAGACTACTGCCAATAAAGGAACAAAGTTCAGGTTAATAGTGCTCACTTCGTCGTAACGATAAAGTTGATTCTCAGTAGGAATCGTATTGTCCGAAACACTTGAATCACGACAACTGTCAATCACATCAAACACAGTTAAGTTGGACACTAATTCGTTTTCGTCGACGCACAGCATCTCCAACGGGTCTTGATTATGTTTCTTGAGCCAGTTTTGAAGTGACAACACATTGTCACACGTGCAAGTAAATATGTTTCCTTGAACTTCTACGTTCTCTAACGTCGTGACAGCCGCAAGCTTCTTGTCAAGGTCAAGTATTTTGTTACCCTCCAAATGTACTACTCTCAAAGCTGACAAGTTCTCAAAAGTCTTATTCGCTACACTTGTCAAGAGGTTATTATTCAAGTATAACTCCCTCAAATGTTTTGTTTGCGAAAACTCTCCCCCTGTTAACTCAGTTAAATGGTTGTTTTCAAGATGCAGAATATTTAGAGCGTGTAGTCCATTCAAAGTGTCGTTATCAATCGTAGCTATGTTACTGTTGTTTAAGTATAGTTTGTGTAACTTCTTTTTCCCGATAAATAGATGGCTGTTCAATGAACCGAAGTCATTACCGTCTAGGTATAACTCGGTAGCATCCATCGGTATTTTTTCAGGGATATCAGTGTAGCCAACATTAGAGCAGTCAATCACATTGGAACTCCAATTACTATCATGGAAGCAGGAACAGCCTTCTGGGCATGTCATTTTGCAATCGCATGCCTCGAAGTCACAGCAAAAACAACTAGATGAGCAATGAGTCTCATACGAGCATAAGAAGTGTGTCTCGGGCACATCCATTAGGTTAGCCTTCCCGCCATATTTGTTATTAACGACTTCGCACATCACCGAGTCCAAATCCACAAATCTCGGGTACTGCCTCATATGATTCCATAGATTTATCTTCTGAAGCCAAATCATGTGACAGTTACAAACAAATGGGTTGTTTCCAATAAAGAATTTTGGCAATGATCTATGCTTCGCTACATGTGGCAGTGTGAACGCCGATAGCTCGACGGTTCTCAATTTATTTTCGGTCACGACGACTTTTTCTAAGTTTCTTTTTTGTAGAAACGTACCTGGCTGGATCGTGTGAATTTTATTGTTGTTCAAGAAAAGGATCTCAATAGAATCAGGTATTGATCTTTCATCGACGTTTTCCAAAGCATTGTAGCTTACGTCGAGCATTCGAATATTCTGTTGCGCATTATGTTCATTGTCCAATTTTGTGATATTGTTACTATGGATATCCAACCATTCAAGGGTCGCTGGCATGTAACTGTAATCAAAGTAAATAAGTTTGTTGTCCGATATATTGAGCCAGCCGAGGGTATTCAAGTTGCTAAAAACGCCTCGAATATCGGTCAGTTTGTTCCCATCTAATCGGATTGCTTTTAGTGTCGGATTTGATACAAATGCATCCTGTTCAATGGTGGCAATCTTGTTTGAAGCCAGATTAAGAACTTGTAGCGAGGGTAGGGTGCTAAAAGTGTCCTTAGGGATGCTCTCAATTTGGTTGTCCACAAGGCGTAATCCATAAAGCTCCTCTAATCCTTCAAACGACGTGTTGGATATTTTCGTGATGTTATTTTTGCCAATATCAAGAGATTTCAGGAACCGAAGCCTTTTAATACCTTCAGGTATTGTGTTTAGATTATTTCCATTCAATCCTAGATCTTGTAAATAAGTGATGTTTTCAAAACAGCGCTCATGAATAGTGTCTATGTTGTTGTTGTCCATATAGAGTTGATTCAAAACAAATAGATTCGAAAATATATGCTCATTCAGTGATTTAATTCTGTTGTCCGAGATTGAGAGGTGATGGAGATTCTTAAGTTCTGCGAATGCGCCGTTGCTAACAGTTTCAATGACGTTGTTGTCCAAATTCAAAACTTGTAGCGTATTCAAGTCTTGAAATGACTTTGGGTCCAGTCTAGCAAGAGCGTTATAAGATAGATTCAGGATTACCAAACGTATAAGTCCGGCAAAGGTATCACGATTAACCCAATCATTAGTTAATCGATTTCTTGACAAATCCAGCTTTTCAAGTTGATCCAATCCTTCGAGTAATCCCGGAGCCAAAACAGCGAGAGAATTGTTCGCTAAAGAAATTTCCTTTATAACACGCGACGATTGGAATAGTTCCGGAGGGACAGCAACTAACTTATTCCCGGACAAGTTCAGAATTTTTAATGAATTCAATCCGACAAAGGCTCGGTCGCCTATCTCATTAATTAGGTTGTTATGAATATTCAAGACTTCTAAAGATCTCAGGCTTGAGAGTCCGTTGTCGGGAAGTCTTAAGATATTGTTATGGGATATGTCAAGCATTTTAAGTCCAGTGTTGCATGATTTTCCAGGTGCAATTGGTCCCTTTCCCCAGTCAGAAAAGCCGATTTCTGATATGTCTTGTATTCTATTATTAGTCAGATTCAATGATTCCAAACTAAAAAGCGGGCAGAAAACTTCCGACGGCAGCATGTAGATGTTGTTGTCGCCTAAATCCAGTGACCTCAGTTCCATTAGACCACGGAAACTTTCTGCGTGGAATTCCATAGTCATCGCAGGCCAATCAGTATTGTAGGAGCGTAGAGTTAAACTTGTCAAGTCACGTAAAGGAGACAGAACAGTAGCCGGAACGTAACGAATTTTGCAGTAGTCAATGCGCAAGTCCTCTAATTTCCGAAGTTGTCCCAGAAAACTCCCGGTATTCATGTGCAGGGAGCTCTCAAAGAAAAGCAAATCGGTACAAGTGAGCTTCAACTTGTTGATATTGAACGCCTGCGCGGTGGTAATGTTTTTAAACAAGAAGTCTGCAGAGCCGATGGTTTTGATGTTACACGTGAGAAAGTTAGATTCACTCAACTTTGCGTCCGAATAGTCCCACTGACAGCCGGCGGGGGCGGGCGGCGCGGACCGTGCGCGCGCAGCCGCCACCACGACCAAACACATCCAAACTTTTAACGAACTCATTCCGCATAAGTTCTCTAACATCTTCACATGGAAATACAGTACATTAGTCACTTTTCAATCACTAAACGCAGTCCTATAAACTTTCTTTCACTTCAAGTCCAATTTGTTAAAGTTTTTCTTGTTGTGTACACTTTGTTTTACAGCGCGTGTAAACACAGAGTGCGTGATCGCGGTAAAACTTTTGACGCAGCCATGCTCCCCTGCGGTCGGGCGGTAACTGACCTACGAAGTTTGAACGAAAGCCGCATGGGTGTCGGAAGGGGAGGGGCGCGGGGCAGGAGGCTACGACAACGGGTGGGACCGCACTGCATCGGCTTACAACAGATGGCACGCGTGTTTAAACTCTCAAAAATATTAGTTGGGCATTCATTGTAGAAGATGTGGTGCGTGATTGGTTTCACCTCCTCGGGTTACATCTCAAAGGAGGTCGCAGTGTGTCGCACGAAACAGTAGCAGTGAGCGGCGCCTTACAAAAAAGTTCTGACCGATGTACAATATCAAAGCTTGATATCAATCCATTTTAGAAATCCATATAATAATCTGGATAAGGCACATGAGTCTTCCTCATATTTTCAGTCATAGGTACGCAGAATTTAGAATAGTACATATTTATTTAATGTATTGTAGTTAGGTACCTATTTTATGTTCTTTTTGCGACCACGCTCTTATCTACTTTATTTTAATTATGAGCGCAACTTTACTATTGTACCTAATGTCTATATATTTAATATTTACTTATTCAAATATTACAAATTTTAATCCCATAGTCTATTATTCAAAGACTTTATTCCCATTGTACTCAATTGCAAAATGTTGACGCGAGGGTGGACATTTTTACCTCATCCGAAATTCAATGATTGACACTTTTGTGGCTATAAGGAAGTGCAAGAATTATTTGATATTGCAAGAAATATAAATGTTTGAACAGCTGCCAATGCCATGACAAACGTTGAACAAAATAATGAGATACCTACTAGAAACAATGGAAGTAGCTATACAGATTTGAATAGAAATGAAATTAGCATGAAGTATTTAAATAAAGCCATCAATAAATGCATGCAGCTACCAATACACAAATACAAACGTAACTGAGGTACTCTAAGTATTAGTAACCTTGAACAATTTAGCACGACAACATACCTATTGAGTTAGTAATTCATAAATTAGCTCAAACTTTAATTAACAAAGTTATGCTCCATAAATACTAAGTTAATTTCATCATAACGCCGTACCATAAATATGGTATATCAACAACCAACCTAAAAATCACAGTGAAATTCTTTCCCAGATCGTATCCCAAAGCTAACTTGTTAAGATCCAAAAAGCTCTCACGAAAATAAACTAAGTCCAAAATGCATAGTTAGGCACAAAAACACGTTCATTCAAGCACAGTGCTACGGTGCGTCACCTCACTACCATCTATTATAAAGAATGTCATACAATTGTACGATATTCATTTGCTCTTATGGCCTTTTGAATGCAGGAGCCACCCTAGTCTAATCGCGGGCCATCGGATGATTCGACACGAGCGTTTCAAATTGCGTTTACCGTGGGAGACACTCTGAGACCCGAACTCTTCCACAGTGATAAAATTACGAAATTGATACAAAAAGTACAAACGAGACCAATGTTTAATTTGTACTTACACAGCATGGTTTGAATTGATTTTATTCGATTAACTTCATTTCTACTATTGTTATTTTGAGTTTATGGTATTAAATTGTCTCTCTAATAAATACGTAGTACATACATAGATGCGATTCGGCACTTGAGAATACCTACGAGCAGAAGTAATTTAAAGATAATACAAACTTTCTTCCAAGATTTAGTCGTACACTAACAGAAGGTAACCAAAATAAAATGTCATGTTTGTAATCGCTTCTTAAATTAAAATCAAATTCCTTTAAATAACTATTAAAAACCGGCCAAGTGCGTGTCGGGCCACGCGCAAGGTAGGGTTCCGTAGTCGTCTACCCGTTACATTATATGGACTAAAAAGTTCGCAAAATTATATTTACTATGTTTTTGACAGAATTAACAACATTAGATATTATCTAAGGTATCAATGGAAATTGTACGAAAGTTTGCATTTGCAAAGTACATTTCTGAAGTTCGACTATTACTCGTTAACTAGTAATGTCTACTTAGCTGTGATAGTTTTCCTTTTAAAATCATCGTATATACTATTACCATGATTTTTTTCACATGCCTAGTACTTAGCCACCGTTTAGCTGTCATGGGGGGCCACTTGACTATAACAAAAATTATCAGTTCAAAGCTTAATATCACGCCAACCAATTCTTTAATCAAAAAATGTTTTTAGAAACCTTATAATATTTTTGAAAGAGCTATCCAACGATACCCCACACGATGGGGTTTGGAAGAAAAAAGAATTGCACCACCACTGTACATATAGGGGAGGTACCCTAAAAACATTTTTTTTAAAGATTTTATTCTACCGTTTTGCCGGCGTCATTGATATGTATACTCATGCCATATTACAGCTTTCTAGTACTAACGGTTACTGAGAAAAACGGGGGACAGACGGACGGACGGACGGACGGACATGGCGAAACTATAAGGGTTCCTTGTTTACTACGGAACCCTAAAAAGAGCGATTATTTCGCTCTAATAATGGTCTGAGTATAAAAAAGTTACCAAACAAAAAATCTATCAGAAACCAACCCCAATCGTCTGAGGTGAATCATTCTGAGAAAAGAGGTCTTTTATAGCAAGGTCACTAGAATATTGATATTCTTCGTCAATATTGAATGTCAATATATCGCATAGGTACGCGACGTCAATATTTACTATGCTACGTCAAACACAATAATACCACTTATCTCTTACAGACTCCGAAACCATCTCACGAAGTTACATAACCATGCATACCCATGTTGACACTGTCCGATATCTGTGAGCTAAGTTCACATGTCTTTTATGTGGAATAATGGCTCCGTTTATCAATAATATTTATGAGCTTTTAATCTACAAAAGATTGATTCTCTGAGCACTCGGCCATGTGGCGTTTTAGAGTACAACTGTGAACATTTATGGACATTATTATCTCAATGTTCCTAATGTTTTCCAAAATAGGACCACGTTTGTGATAATTGGGTAACAAACTAAATGCGACTGGTCAAAAAAGTATACGGCGTTGTCTCAATAAATTTGAGTTTTTATCAATAACGGTTAATTGGGGCAATTTTTGCTGAACCAAGATTTTCCCTGAACTTATTAGTTTCATTTGTTTAGGTCAGACTATAGGAATAAATACTTAATTAAGTGTTGTTGTATTTCAGCTCCACCAGTGCTCCCGAGAATGCACTGATTGTAAGTTGTGAGGGACTTGTATGTATATGTCTCTATCTATCACACGACAAATTGCGCAGTCAATAAAGGGTAGGCAACGCGCTCGTTATTCTTTTAGAGTGCAGGCAGGCAACATTTCAAATAAATACTGAATTGTGATAACTTGTAACAAAACGAATTCTTCTTTGGTCAAATCTGGCCTTAGAATAGAGTTAGTATGAACTGGGCTGGCTCGACGACCCAAAATGAGTTAGTATGTTCCTAAAGATTTATAGAACTAATATTAACAACAAAATCACAAAAACATACAACCAATGTCTTCAAAATTTTTTATTGAAAGAAATCTTGTATAACAACACTACCGAACCCAAACAAAATTCTTACGAACGGAAGCTTTAACCAGTAATTGAAAGAGCACAGCATGACACTTGTAAAATGAGACAAAAGCGAGCTGCAGCCAAATTGAAACCAAACATGAAACGACTGCCCGTATTATTGCAACCAATTCTATTAACCATAACCAAAAGCCTTTTACGTGCACAGAATTGTTCGTCCCGTTTTCTCTTTTACAAAGAAACCGTTGAAAACAAATGCCGGACAGAAATTAACAATGTGTGGAATTGTGGACATCTCTGGCAAAAAATCCTTTCTCAATTTGGGGTACAGTAAAATTAGGGACAGTTGACGGCCCGCATAGACAAAAGTGTTCTACCGCAATTATATTACCGCAATAAATTCAGTGGGACGGAAATTTTACAACCTCATCGCTTTTATGGTACGGTTGTCAACACCGCAAATAATGAGCTAAAGCTTTAAATGTGTAATTGTTTTAAATACGCACAGACAAGGCATAACTTGTTTGTAGTCCTTTCACATTTCTCAAAATTTATGACCTATTTCGTGCTAGTTCTGTTTAATGTTTGTGTTTACCATAATTTGACATTTATGGTTCATTAAATTTTACAATCACTGTGTGACAATAAGAGCATTAACATGAAAAAAGACATCAATTTCCTTTTACGGCATTGATAAAAGCAATCATTGTGCAGACACTACCAAAAAATGTACATATAACGTTTTATTGTTGTCGCATGTGATAAGAGTATACACATTCCCGTCACCTCCTATCTCCTTTACAAACTTATAATAATATATATATAAAGTTCACTTTTCTCACGGTAGGTAATGTAAATGATAATCTTACCTACTATAGACATAACTCTGTCATATCTTCCTAACCTAGGATTTTCTTAAGGCGCTACACTGAGAAATTTATTAGAAACTTTGAAACGCTGTTCTGCCCATACGAGGAAATAATAGGGACTGATTTTCAGATATATAATTCTTGACTATATGATTGTGGTACTGACAATAGCCGAAACATAATTGCTTAAAATTTTCTCGATAGAAAAGAAATCCAAAGTTGAGTCTATATTTTCCTTTTTTACTTAGCCTACTAAAACAACGCATTATTAAAAGACACGATTAAGTTAATATGATGGTAATTTACCACATCTAGGTACTGACAAGAGGAAATTTGCACACAGTCAGATATTTATCGAGATTTGTCTAAAAAAGCCATTCCCGGAGAGTGTTGCATCCCGTTTTGCTGTGAACGAAAAACATACGCACGTCTCTTTCAATCAATATATCGCCTTAAGGTTTTTCAATTAGCCCTTACAGAATCACTTCAAGAAGACCCATGAAACCCAGATAAGTTTTGTCTTCTTGTTCTAAAAAGTCCTTGAGTGTGGATTGTTCATTGAGTTTGCGGGAAATCTAGTCGCCGATACCGAGACTTTTCACCTTGATAATGTGGAGTACATAAATACTGGTACTTTATTTGTTCAGTTTTCCTTCTTTACACAGAAAACATTATCATAATCATCATTTCTAGCCACTTTTACAGTGCTAGGCAAAGACCCCACAAAGACAAACAATTTTATTAAAATCAGAATCTCCCCATTCACCATGGAGGGAATCAGATTTATGCCCTATCGTTACTCTTAAAAGGTTTATCTTTAAAAGCCCTGTTTAGGTTCTCAAAACGTGATTATTATTTGTAAAATAAGACGTCGATCTTGGACGTTGAACGTTAAAGGGGTTTTAAGATAATCTGGACGAAATATTGCTTGCCTCTCGATAAAGGAGGTCTCTGTAAGGCACTGGCACGTTCGAGGCAACCTGTAAGAAAGGGTCCAAAACAGAAAATGCTTTGTGCTAAAAACGTCGACCCCTTATCTCCGTGTACGGGTCGCGGCCATAGACTTAAGAAATTGGAGACTCGCATTAAAACTTACAATTACTTTTACTAGTCGTTATTAAGTTGACCTCGATATAATTAAATATGAAGTGATTAGTAGACAAGTCTTACAAAATATTAAATTACTTCTTATTAAACTCAATCAGGTCGACGATTTTACTTAAGGTGGTTCGCTTTCCATACAAAACGACTTTTGACATTCGCAGGCTAGCGGCGTGATATTTCAAGAAACTTATGTAACAAACTTTCATAGATTGGTTTTTAATTTGCGCGAAATTCCCCCTTTCCTAGAATAAACTTGTATAACCTAGAATAGTTCGAAAAAATTGATGTCACGTGATACTCACGTGACAAACTAATTCCTCAAATTATCGTAGGTAGTTTATACAAGTTTAATCTAGGAAAGGGGGAATTTTGCGCAAATGGAAAGCCAATTTATGAATGTTTGTTAAATACTTAAGTTTCTTAAAATATCACTCCGCTAGCCTGCGAATGTCAAAAGTCGTTTTGTATGGAAAGCGAACCACCTTAACGGATATAATATTTATTTAGTTTATATAGTGTGAAACCAACTTACTGACTACGGGTGGGCTCAAAACCAGCTTAGCGCTGTGCTCGACACCGATTTTACCATGTCAATTAGATATGTAAGGCATTACTAACCGATACACCATTGTAATTTAAAGAGAAAAATAAACGCTTTTGATTTAGTACAAATACTTAAAAAAAACTTATAAGACTCAGAAACCAACATTCAATGCTCAACGCACATATAATATTTACTCTCTTCGTGATTCCAACCCAGGACATTCCGCTGCGTAGACAGCGTCTCTAAACATTATAGTAGAGAGGCCAATTTGAAAAAAGTCGTCAAATAACGAAGTTCGTTTGTACGAGCAGTCGCCTACCAACGACTGGTATCGTTGGATTCAGTGACGTCTCCCGAGTATGAAACTCGATGTCGTCACTCTCTAAAGTGGTGGAGGGGGTAACTATGACGTCACAAAGATGGCGGTTGGTGGTATCAAGTTTTATCGATTATCTCTTTAACTATTCAACGTATTGCAACAAATGAGGTGTCAAATGAAAGCTCTTTAAATTGCTAATAATTCGTTTTTAGGAATAAAGTGTGAAAGTATAATAATTAAAAAGTTTTTCTTAAAAAATCGTACCTTTGAAAAAGTATTTTTTTTTTAATTGCAAAAAACTCGATGAAAGAGGCCATTTCTTTAAAAAATACCTCATATGATTGAAAATTCTAAATTCATCGTCTATACAATGCTTTTTGAATTATTAGAATCGGTTCATAAATAAGTACGCCAGGGACATTTCACCGCGGGTGCGGCGAACGTCGCGGGCGCGCGCGCGTTTGCTGATGAACGCGACTGTGTAGACATTCTTAAGTGTAGCTCAACAACTACTTAACCGATTTAGACAAGTGGGGTATCATATGAAAGCTCTTTATATTGCCATTAATTTGATTCAAGTAATGAAATGTGTAAGTCAAACAATTAAAAAGTTTTTCCAAAAATATAGTATTTTTAAAAAAGTAATTATTATTTTAACTTCAAAAAACTCGATGAAAGACGCCATTTCTTAAAAATTATTTCATATGTTTGAAAATGCTACATCATCCTCTATATAATGCTTTTTGAATTATTAGAATCGGTTCATAAATGAGTACGCCAGGTACATTTCGTCACGGGCGGGGCGAACGTGGCGGCGCACGCGTGTTTGCTGACGAACGCGACTGAGTAGGCTTTCTTAAGTGCAGCTCAACAACTACCTAACCGATTTAGACAAATGAGGTGTCATATGAAAGGTATTTTATTACTTAATAAAAAAAAATTTGATAGCCAGAACACTTGCTCAGAGATTTAAAAACATAATGGAAATAAATCCAAAAAAAAATGTTTTCGCCATATGTTAGACAACAAAATCATCATCATCATCACATCAGCCGCAAGACGTCCACTGCTGGACATAGGCCTCCCCCAAAAAGTGCCACAATGACCGGTCCTGCGCCACCCGCATTCAGCGGACTCCCGCGACATTTACCAGGTCATCAGTCCACCTTGTGGGGGGTCTACCCACGCTGCACCTTCCGGTCCGTGGTCGCCACTCGAGAACCTTTCAGCCCCAACGGCCATCGGATCTACGCGCAATGTGCCCCGCCCACTGCCACTTAAGTTTAGCGATTCGAAAGGCTATATCGGTTACTTTGGTTCTGCTACGAATGGCGTCATTTCTGATGCGATCAAGCAGTGGAACTCCCAGGATAGCCTTCTCCATTGCCCTCTGCTGAGTGACTTTGACCCTATGGTGAGCGACCACGTTTCCATACCATATGTCATCACTGGCAACACACACTGGTCAAAGACTCTCGTCTTGAGACACGGCGGGATATTGGACGAAAAGATATGCCGTAGCTTCCCGAACGCTGCCCAGCCGAGTGGGATTCGACGATTAACCTCTTTCTCAAAGTTGGACCTGCCTAACTGGACAGTCTCTCCTAGCTAGACATAATCGTCTACAACTTCGAGCGTAAAGCGTCCGATTGTAACAGGAGTTGGTGCTACATGGGCATTTGACATGATCTTCGTCTTATCCATGTTCATTCTTAGACCAACTCGCTCGGAGGCTTTACTGAGGTCATCGAGCATTGTACTTAAATCCTCCATGGTTTCAGCCAAGACTACTACTATGTCGTCAGTAAACCGAAAGTGATTGATGTACTCGCCGTTTATGTTGATGCCTAGCCTTCTCCAGTCCAGATTCTAGAAAACATCCTCCAGTGCAGTGGAGAACAGTTTAGGAAAGTATCTCCTTGCCTGACTCCCCGCTGCAGCGGAATGGGTTTCGAGTTCCAGTCCTAGAGTCGGACTAACATAGTGGCGTTTTCGTACAAACACTTCAGTACTTCGATATAGCGGTAGTCTACTTGGCACCTCTGTAGAGATTGTAAGTACTGCCCAGGTTTCGATCGAATCGAAGGCTTTCTCATAGTCCACAAAAGCTAAACAGTGGGGTAGGTTGTACTCTTTAGTCTTCTGTATACAGACCACCACTTCTGTATACAGCGTAACATAGACCACATCCATACGCTTCGTCAGGTTATAGCCTGCCGGACTTCAACGCGAAACTGGGCAAGAGAGATGGTGAAGAGCTGAGAGTGGGGGAATTTGGAGTTGGAAGTCGGAAACACCGGGGCCAACTACTGGCTGGTTTCTTGGAGAAGGATGGACTCTACAATCTCTACATGATTAATTCCTTCTTCAAGAAACGTGAGCATAGAAAGTGGACCTGGATGAGTCCCGACGGTGCAACTAAAAACGAGATTGACTTCATCATGTCGACGAAGAAGCATATATTCAATGATGTCTCTGTGATCAATACGGTTAAAACCGGAAGTGATCGCCGTCTGGTAAGAGGCACATTGAATATATGTGTTAAGCTAAGAGCGCTCTCGTCTGATGAAGTCCACGCTCCGACCATCAGCAGCCCAAATCCAAAACCCCGAGAGCTTTCAGCTGGAACTCCAGAACCGTCTGGATTACCTAAGTGGCGATGTGGATGAATTCAATGCCGGGTTTGTGGACGCTGTCCATACCACAGGGTCTAAATTCTTTAAAGCCTACCGGGCCAACTGAACCAATAGGCCCTCTTACTCCACTCAAAGGTTCTTCGAGTAAAGGAGTAGGATGGTTACAGTCTTCAGTCGATGCGACATTATATCGGCAGCTCAATAGATAGATCTCCAAATCCCTGACCCGTGATCTGCGCCAATTCAATACAAAACGTATTGAAGAGGCCATCGAGCGGAATAAGGGCTCAAAAGTTTTCGCAAGAGATCTGTCTATTGGGCAGAGCCAGCTCGCCAAATTAAAAACTGAGGATGGTAGAATTGTCTCATCCAGACCTGAGCTTCTGAGCGAGATAGGACGCTTCTATGGACAGCTATACACGTCAACTAGCAGACCCCGAAGTTGGTCTAGTGGAAGATCCTAGAGCTAGACTAACCCTGTACTATACCGATGACATTCCGGACATCAGCCTGTAAGAGATTAGAATGGCTCTTAAACAGCTCAAAAACAACAGGGCACCCGGTGAAGACGGAATTACAGCCGAACTCCTGAAGGAGGGTGGAAAACCGGTCC
This sequence comes from Cenopis cana, assembly GCA_951800055.1. Classification (NCBI taxonomy): domain Eukaryota; kingdom Metazoa; phylum Arthropoda; class Insecta; order Lepidoptera; family Tortricidae; genus Cenopis; species Cenopis cana. The sequence continues at coordinate 2,491,294 of OX637484.1, read as the reverse complement.
TTACAGCCCTTCAGAAGTTGCCCGACTCTGTCTTACTGGAAGGGAGAACGCCAAAAGCATGGAACACAGGCGTGGTGGTGCTGTTAAGAACTATCGATCCATCACGCTTTTGAGCCATGTCTACAAGCTGTTTTCAAGAGTCATTATGAACCGTCTGGCAGTACGCTAAGATGACTTCCAGCCTGCCGAACAAGCCGGTTTCCGAAGAGGCTTTAGTACCACAGACCACGACCACTGACGAAGCATATGGATGTCGTCTATGTTATATAGTCCTCCCCATCGATTTCGATGACGGCGACCCTGTTACTCTGTATACAGAAGACTTAAGAGTACCCTGCCCCTCTGTTTAGCGTTTGTGGACTATGAGAAAGCCTTCTAAAATATTTAAAATATTAACTCTGACATGTATATATATATTTCAAATTTGTTTATTTATTAAGGATCGAAATGACATCTTTATTAGAAAAAGTGACTCTAAAAGTAACATCCGGTCACGATACAAATATGATGTATGTACGGTAAGACCTTCTAGCTTTATACTCACCAAGAGCTCATATGTGTATGGAATTAAAATATTTAATCATTTGCCTGAACATATTAAGTCACAGGATGGGATTAGGTTTAAAACAAAGCTCAAGGAGTGGCTGTTAATGAAATGTTTTTATAATTTTAATGAATATTTTAGATGTTTTGATGTATAAGATTTTATTTAATGTGTTAATATTGTACGCCCGAAATGAGCAAACTGTTGGACTATTATACCTTATTACATTAGACCTAATTGTACACAGTTACTGACAGTAAAATTATCTTTATCTTTATCTTTATCTTCGATTCGATCGAAACCTGGGCGGTACTACAATCTCTACAGCGGTGCCAACTAGACTACCGCTATATCGAAGTACTGAAGTGTTTGTACGAAAATGCTACTATGTCAGTCCATTCCGCTGCAGCGGGGAGTCAGCAGGCAAGGAGATATTTTTCCTAACCTGTTCTCCGCTGCACTGGAGGATGTTTTCTAGAATCTGGACTGGAGAAGGCTAGGCATCAACATAAACGGCGAGCACATCACTCACTTTCGGTTTTCTCACGACAATTATGTCGTCAGACTACTAAGTCTTGGCTGAAACCATGGAGGATTTAAGTACAATGCTCAATGACCTCAGTAAAGCCTCCGAGCGAGTTGGTCTAAGGATGAACATGGATAAGACGAAGATTATGTCAAATGCCCATGTAGCACCAACTCCTGTTACAATCGGACGCTTTATGCTCGAAGTTGTAGGCGATTATGTATACCTAGGACAGACTGTCCAGTTAGGTAGGTCCAACTTTGAGAAAGAGGTTAATCGTCGAATCCGACTCGGCTAGGCAGCGTTCGGGAAGCTACGGCATATCTTTTCGTCCAATATTCCGCAGTGTCTCAAGACGAGAGTCTTTGACCAGTGGGTGTTGCTAGTGATGACATATGGTACGGAAACGTGGTCGCTCACCATGGGCTCAAAGTCACTCAGCAGAGGGCAATGGAGAGGGCTATGCTGGGAGTTTTTCTGCGTGATCGCATCAGAAATGACGTCATTCGTAGCAGAACCAAAGTAACCGATATAGCCTTTCGAATCGCTAAACTTAAGTGGCAGTGGGCGGGGAACATTGCGCGTAGAACCGATGGCCGTTGGGGCTGAAAGGTTCTCGAGTGGCGACCACGGACCGGAAGGCGCAGCGTGGGTAGACCCCCCACAAGGTGGACTGATGACCTGGTAAAGGTCGGTTAGGCAGTTGTTGAGCTACACTTAAGAAAGCCTACACAGTCGCGTTCGTCAGCAAACGCGCGCGCGCCGCGACGTTCGCCCCGCCCGCGGCGAAATATCCCTGGCGTACTCATTTATGAACCGATTCTAATAATTCAAAAAGCATTATATATAGGATAAATTTATCATTATCAATCATATGAAGTATTTTTTAAAGAGATAGCCTCTTTCATCGAGTTTTTTGAAGTTAAAATAAAAATTACTTTAACAAAAATACGATTTTTTGGAAAAACTTTTTAATTGTTAGACTTACACATTTCATTACTTGAAACAAATTAATGGCAATATAAAGAACTTTCATATGGTACCTCATTTGTCTAAATCGGTTAAGTAATTGTTGAGCTACACTTAAGAATGTCTTCACAGTCGCGTTCGTCAGCCAACGCGCGCGCGCCGCGTCGTTCGCCCCGCCCGTGGCGAAATGTCCCTGGCGTACTCATTTATGAACCGATTCTAATAATTCAAAAAGCATTGTATAGAGGATAAATTTAGCAATTTCAATCATTTGAAGTATTTTTTAAAGAAATGGCCTCTTTCATCGAGTTTTTTGCAGTTAAAAAAAAATGACTTTTTCAAAACTACGATTTTTTAAGAAAAACTTTTTAATTATTAGACTTTCACATTTTATTCCTAAAAACGAATTATTAGCAATTTAAAGAGCTTTCATTTGACACCTCATTTGTTGCAATACGTTGAATAGTTAAAGAGATAATCGATAAAACTTGATACCACCAACCGCCATCTTTGTGACGTCATAGTTACCCCCTCCACCACTTTAGAGAGTGACGACATCGAGTTTCATACTCGGGAGACGTCACTGAATCCAACGATACCAGTCGTCGGTAGGCGACTGCTCGTACAAACGGAATTTTGATTTTAGCCACTTGGCCTCCCTACTATTAGCCAAGAGCAATCACATTTTTAAAACCAACTAAAAAAACACTTGGCTGAACTGGTCATTGTTCATAACTTAAAATCGATTACGAAATCGATACTTCCAATTAAAAAAATAGCTCCCTTATTCATAAAATTAACAAACCTCTGCTTTCTAAAGTGTGTTTTGTCGCTTTCTCACTAAATCACTAATGTCAAAGACACAAAATTTTTGTGGCTATTTTTTACTAGATTATTTAGGTTTGATGGACGTATATGAATAAGGGGCTATATCTAAAGCTAATTCTAAATTATGTAGGTATTCCAATTCTATTGCAATGTTTATACCTAATACACCTACATAATGTTGCTTTCTCACTATAACCAATGTCAAAGATAAGACACACATAGTGGCTATTTTACTAGATAAGGTTTGATGGACGTATTTGAATAAGCCTATATCTACAGCCAATTCTAAATTATGTATTCTAATTCTATTGAAATGTTTATACCTATTACACCTACATAATCTTAAGAAGTTGTTAACTTGACTAGAAACATGTAGTAGGTATTTTATAATGAGCGCCGCCTTCATTTAAAACGAGTCTCTAAATTATAAAATATGACATAATTATGACCTCATTAGGCAAGGCAGATTTGAATAGTTTAGTTAATTGACAACTTTGATTATTTTTTGCCATATCGATAAGAATTTGAAAGTCATTATGCAAATGAGACAACTGTCGTAAATTTAATGTTTTTTTGTATAAAATAATATTTGCTTTCTTGATTCTCAAGGTAGAGTCGTTGGACAACGTTAACAAACTATGTTTCATTATGCAATTATCTCAAATAAAGTTAATGCTTTCTTTGTCTAGTGTTGTATTTATGTAACTCGCTATTATTACAAGCTTTTATTTAACTTGCAATGTATGGATGTATCTAACTAATTTTGTTCGGGTGGAAGCTTGCAACTGAATTTTGGAGCAGATTTATCTTCAACCGACAGTGCTGAAATTTTGTACACACGTTTAGTATGGAATTTGGATGACAATGCAATATTATGGCACCATTAAAATGTTCTGATGATGGAGACAGAAGGTAACCATAGCAACTACCAAACTACACAAGATATAGTCGTCGTGGTTGGGCTCATTGGAAATATTGGAACCTTCTCTGCCTATGAAAAAAAGTGGAGACGGAAATAAAAGCTTGTACCAAAAATGAAATCTAAGACAGAAACTTATTAATTTCATGTGAAAATAAATACTTTTGGTACTCATGTGGGTGGTCATACAATAACGCATCCAGAAAATAACCACCAACCAATCATGACCAAATAGTCTAAAGTGTTGGTGTGGTATATTAATTATCACTCAAATAATTTCTATCGTGTAAACTTAATTCCTTATCTCATCCTCCTAGCATTATCCCAGTACAGTTGCATCCTGAAGGATGCCTCAGGTCCGCTACCTAATCCCAAGATTTGGCGTAGGCACTAGTTTTTACGGAAGGGACTGCCATCTGACCTTCCAACCCCGAGGGGAAACTAGACCTTATTGGGATTAGGCTTTGTCAAGTGAGTGGGCAACTTGACTGTTAGAAGTTCTCAAGCCGCCCGAAGGCCTCCAACTCGGCTTAACGACTGCTGCCATAGACAGCAACCGGGATCAACGGCTTAACGTGCCTTCCAAAGCACGGGAGCGCTCAGTTAGTAACCACTCAAAGCGGTCAGCCATCCAAGTCCTGACCGCTGCCCACGTTGCTTAACCTTAGCAAGCGCAAGAGGTGCGCAAGCGCCGCTGGGCCACGAGCGCTCCCTAACTAAACTTAATTCCTTATCTAGCGCTTCTTAACCCTGTAAAGCCTCCAGAGGCGCGGCACGAAGTCATCATTCATATGAGGAGATATCATCGTCGCCGTACCTCGCTTGTTAACAATAAAAATGTTATCCGCTCACTAAATGTGTCCGTGTCCCGGACTTTCGTCTAAGTTTTTGTTTTAGCTGTTGGTGGGGAAAGTTGTGGGTGCAATGCGGGTCGCTGGGCGAAGTTAGGTGTACCTATTTAATTATCCATACTAATATTGTAAATGCGAAAGTGTGTCTGTCTGTCATCTCTTCACCCCTGAACCGATTTGGATGAAATTTGGTATGGAGATAGTTTGAGTCTTGGGAAAGCGCATAGATAAATCACATCTAGTAATGGGGTGGAAATTTGTATGGAAGAGCGATAACTAGGTAAGCTCCTGAAATAAAATAGGTAATTGCAACGCGGTTGCGGTAATTCTAACGCGATGAACGAGTTCTAAGCGGACATAGTCGCGCGGGCAAAAAATAGCTCATAGGTTTTTTAATTTTATGTGATTCATTCATTAATGAAATTTTTCGTGAAACATAGTTTTACATGTCATTTTTACATAAAAAATAAGTAATAAATTATTGTTACAATTATAAATTTTCCAAATACATGTTACATTTTATAGGATTGACGTCGATAATTTTATTCGCAATGGAATTCAAAATGCGATGTGGAACGGAATGTTGGTTTGAATCCTAAGTTTTACAATTAAACGCTTTTCAGTTAGCATCGCCAAACTCTGATGTTATTTTTTGAAGTTTGTTTTTAATGAATTCGTCTTATGGGACTACTGTTTTTAAATGTGAGCTAGTAGTACTTACCTAGAAGGTACCATTCATACTACAGTCAAGGAATTTGAATGTTTGGTACGTTTGGACTCTATCGCAACAGAAATAGAGTCCAAAAACTGTCAAACATTGCAATTCCCTTACTGTACTTGGTCCAATACGCACTTGACCGATTCTTTTAAATAATGACGGTTGAAAGAAGAAATCTTGTTTCAAAGTCACGATAAAGATAGCACAGACATTTCAAAATCCAACCCCTGCACTTAGACATGCGCAAAATGTGTCACTAAAAAGAAAAGAGTGATATACTTCATTCCTTCACTGTGAAGTATATCGCTCATTTAGTTCACTAGTTCAGTTTCGTTCAGTAGCTCAACAGATCCATCTACGATATACATTGGGTAAAAATATCAGTCATTCATTCAATCATGTCGTCTATGTCACTCTAGTAGGTAAAAGATATGAATCATGAACTGAACGAGCTGAAGTATTGAAGTATATGAATCCGAACTGAACTAGTGAATGAAAGAGTTACTGTACTTCATTTGAATCATTCATTCGTGAACTACTCATGTCTACCCTGCACCACACTTCCCTACGCGTGTTCACGTTGTGTATTCGCCTCCTTTTAAGATATTAAAGAAAGAAATCAACACGAATATTTGCACAAATACCGGCCTTACATCCTATCTACAAAACGCTTTTTTTCTTATCAAAAACCGAGCCATTAAAGATCAACCGCTATATCCGTTAATCGTAATCCCATAATTAAATTATCCTAACAGCGTTAAGTCATGTTCACATTAATTCGATAATGACCGGTGTAGAAATGGCACCAATCACAAATTGCCAATCAATAACGACCCTAAGGACGTGTAATTAACAACTGCATTAGTGGCTGCATTATGCATGCCGTTGAATCTGTACCCAGCTTCAGGTTTGTTCTACTTGGAGTCGGTTGAATCGGACCCTATGAGGGGGCTGATTGTATGAAAGGGTTGACAAGTTTTTACGAGATGACAGCTGCAGGTGCAATGTCTAACGCTGGTCGGTAAAATTACAGTAACGTCGTACTAGAGGTATAGTAACTAATGTCAAGCTTTCAATACAATCAGATTCCATCCATACAGACCACTTACCGATGCTGACGAGTTTTGCAATCCACCCTTGAGGTGTCTTTCCACCGAGATTTGTTGTCCAGCAATGCTGCGAAGATGTGAAAGCTTTCCGTTTAGTCCAGTGCTATTTATGTGGACCAATGAATATGATTTGTGGATATCAACACGTATGTACTCCGTAGCAACGTAGCATAGCACATCTATGGCGGAAAAGCACCTCATGTCGTAACTTCATTTGTCACACCTGGCCATAAAGCGGCAATTACCGCACGCTCCGCGCGCGGGAAATCCTACTTCCTGGCCAGGGGGTGACATAAAATTTTGTACTTAACACGGTCGGTGATAAAGAAAGCCTCAGATCGTATATTTATCACCCTTGCCTTCGGCTCGGGCGTCAAATACCTGCGATTTGAGACATTCTTTGTTTTACCGCCCTTGTTAAGTAATGTACTATTAACTCATGATTCGAAAGTGCTTGTTGCAATGCCTATTTGAATAAACTGAGCTAACAAGACTTTGACTTCACCCATAGTGAAATATTGTTGCCTTTATTATCATCATTTTTTTGTGTCTCCTTCTTTGTCGCACTTGCAAATTCGAGCGATAGGGAAGGAGTACACGAACTAACTTCAGTAACCGCTCAGGGCACTGGACTTTTCGTATGGGTAAGCTTCTAAACCCTTCTGACTAGATGAAAAATAGTTCTTGGTTCTACGCTGGCCTATAGTACTGGCGAGATTTGACCTAAATCTACAGATGTAGACACAGATGTGATGTGTTTCCACAGTTGATCTTGTTGAAAGTATTTTTGCAAAATTTGTAACAGATATTGTAAGCAGTACCTGGGAGACCGAGCTTTGCTCGGCGTTTTACTGGTCATAAAACCTAGCTAGATTGATTGTCCTCGCCCCCGAAAACCATCATATATTAGTTTCCGAGATCTCCTACAAGAATCACATCAATATTATTCAGGCACTGTCGCTATAAAGTCGTTATTCCGTTGAGAATACTGGAGTCACCCTTATTTTTTAAGTTAAGTTTCCTGGAAATTAAATTTGCACAAGATTACTGGTTAAGCTCACAACAACGCTTTGCCAAAATTACTTTAAACAAAAGATTTTGCAGTCATTATCATATTTATAAAACCGTTATAACAGAGTAAAGATACGAAGCGTGTTATTTATTAACTTACGAAAGTAAAAATGAGGAAAAAAAACAGTAGAAAAATACGAACGAACAATAATTTCAGCGCCAATTTTTCAATGTACGAGATATTCATTTTTAATTAATATTTAACTTACTATTAATAAAAATGCATGATAATGGCGTGACAGAAAACATGGCGAGGAAACCTGTATTTAGATAAATACGCTCTACGCTGGCCTATAGTACTGGCGAGATTTGACCTAAATCTACATCTGTAGATTAGATTATAAAAATAAGGGTGACTCCAGTATTCTCAACGGAATCACGACTTTATAGCGACAGTGCCTGAATAATATTGATGTGATTCTTGTAGGAGATCTCGGAAAATAATATATGGCGGTTTTCGGGGGCGAAGACAATCAATCTAGCTAGGTTTTATGACCAGTAAAACGCCGAGCAAAGCTCGGTCTCCCAGGTACTGCTTACAATATCTGTTACAAATTTTGCAAAAATACTTTCAACAAGATCAACTGTGGAAACACAATTTGGTGTTATTTGTGTCATTATAGAGCAATAGAGTATTAGGACGTTATTAGAAAAGTGCAGTGATTGAAAGATTTGTCACCGTGAGGGATACCCACGCTAGCTTAATTGGTTGAAAGCAATGCACAGTGGTCATGGCTTCAAATTATATTTGTAGCATATAATTCTTCACTTTCATTTGAACATTACGATTGATTCATAATCGGATTATTTTATTTATTTATCGGCTCACAAGGTACTTAATAAGTACTTACAATGGTAAAAAAAAAAATTTTTTACATAGGTAATTATTACAGTTCTAATTATGTTTATTTTCTGTGGTCAAATTCACCGGGCCCAAGACGTACAAACCTAACCTGTTATCTGCCACGCGTATTCTACAAACATTTACATAATTACTAAGGCTTAAACGCTTTTAATCGCATGATTGCATGCAGTTAGCACTTTAATCAAAAATTTACAAGCAATTATGAATTTGGCAGTGTTGATTATCTTATTATTGGTGTAAATGAGCAACTTAACCTTTTTATTTAAACTTTATTGCACAAAAAAACAGAACTGAACTAACTGCGGGCTTAATGCCAAATGGCATTCTCTACCAGCCAACCATTGGGCTAAACAGAGATTTCCGACCTTTTTCTTTCCAACGCCGGCGACAAATATTAGGTTCAACGCTAATGACGGATATACGGCTAACGTTTCCACCATTCTACCAAGTCGAAATTCCTCTTACTCGAACCAAGCGCTTTTCATCATTTTATAATGCACCCTGCTAAGGTTTGGAATTCTATGCCGGCGTCTGTAGATATTTCCTAGTTCTTATAACCTGGACCTTTTTAAGGCACGGGTGAATCTCATCTTCTGGGTAATCTCACTTTACTGTGGGTCTCATCTTTGCCCTCCTACATGCCGGCCATACACCGCCATAATACCGCCGACTAATCAGAAAGTCGCTTTACAGATTATGTATAAAAAGGTTGCTGATTTGAGTATCACTCACCATTTTAATTCAACCGCTTCCAAAACAGTACAAAATACGATTTGTAATTTGTCAGTAGTTATTTTTTATCACAGACACATCGCACGTCCGAAGGATCTAATAAGAGCGTGGTTTTTGTCAAGGCGACGTCAAACATACAATTTTGCACCTTATGCCATTGTGATAAGGCGAAGAATGTGTACTTATTTTTGACGTGGGTTTTCCATAGCTCCCGCCACGCCGCGCCTTCGCCTGGTCAATCTCACAGGACGTACAATTATTTTAATCTCCTTCAAATCATACTTGTGCCCGTGAGGAGTTGTATGGATATGTTACAAATATAATTTATATAGATGGAACGCTGCGTTTACGGCGTCCAACTCAAACATGGGGGGAAGGCGGGCACGTCCATGGCGCAATAAAAGAGCCCATGAGGCCTACTTGCAGAATAAATGTTTGAATTTTGAATCGCAACAACGCACAGACCTGTACCGCCGCATAGGAGTCCGTCCAACCCAGATTGGGCCTAGCTGAGTTTCTTATTTAACTCTTCTCAGCTAGGTAAAGGTTTAGTGGATCAGCGAAGAAACTCCTAGTTGGGTAAACCTTGGATATTCGGGGATATTCAGTTATTCGGTGATAGTTTTTTTATCGTGTTATAGCAAAGCAACATTAAACAATATAACAATCGATGACATTACACTATCATAATGAATGTAAGTGGCGCATATTGAAAAATAGAACAAGCTACAAACATATCAGGTAATACCGCCGTTATAAAGACTATCACAAACTATCACCGAAAAAATTCATGAATGTCACCGAATAGCCAAGGTTTGCCCTAGCTCTATTCCACTCACACTTCAGATTCGGCTGAAGCCCGTCAACCAATCTTACTGGAGCGCAAACTCTTAGAGTATTCCAGTGTTTAAACCGGCCGCGTGGTCGTGTCGGAGGTTCCCCTAGATTTTCTCCAGGCCACTCTCAAACCGTGCACTTCTATCGATTTATTGGGCCCGGCCTATAAAGCTCAAGTCAGGATAAAAAAGCAATTTAGCCCTGTATATTCCAATAAAAGCAGCCAGATATAGTGCGCGCCATCCACCAAGGCACGCCCCTCCACAGTCTAAGCCGTACAACTGCGCACAGATTAGTATGAGATTCGCTGTGGAGTGGATATAATATGGATACTCGTAATGTTCTTAAGCTTGTAAAAATAAAGTCATATCCACACAATCCCAACAAGTCTCGACAGACAAAACAGGTTATTATATTCGGACACGTCGCTTGTTAGACAAACACGAGATCCCGGCCGATATCTCGGAACAATGTGAGTCGTGGGTGAGACGAGAGCCCTAAAAAAATACCAATAGCTATAAACAAAAACGCTTTACTCAAGTCTTTGTTATTTTCTAACATGTTAAGGAGTTATATTCCAGAGCAACATATAAATCATTGAACTTAGATGAAATTTAAAAAGTTACGGTAGCCCAGTGGTTCAAGCGTGCGGCTGTCAAGCGGCGGTCGTGGGCTCGAATCCCAGCTCGTACCAGTGAGTTTTTCGGAACTTATGTACAGAATATCATTTGATATTTACCGTTATCTAGCTTTCCGGCGAAGGAAAACATCGTGAGGCAACCTGCATACATCCGCGAAGAAATTCAAAGTTGTACGTGAAGTCCCCAACCCGCTCTGGGCCAGCGTGGGGACTACTGCCCAATCCCCCTCATCTATGAGAGGAGGCCTGTGCCCAGCATTGGGATTGGGACGTATATAGGCTGATGACGAAGTTGAAATTTAGCTTAAATGGGACTGAGCTGGACACGTCTGTCGCATGCCGGAGGACTTGTGGGCTAAAACCAACCACCGATTGGGTTCCACAGAACCGAATCCGAAGTCGCGGTAGACCACGACGGCAATGGAGACTTCTACAATGTATGAGGCCTATTCTTATTGCCGTTTCACTTCCATGGTGTCCGGAAACCGTATCGTGCTATAGAAACGAAAGAGCACAAACTATGCAGCGCGTGCGAGCGGAATGATTCAATTTTGTTAGACTAGCCTTCTGTACAGTCGCCATACACTATATCTGTACTCATCAGGGTGCTCAAAAATATCTGAAAATGCACTCTAACGCCTTGACAATTAGAGCCCTGTTCAGATATTTGTGAGCACGTCGTTCGCTCCTGATGGCAACTGTACGTAATCCCAGTCTTAGGCCCACTCAAATCAGAAATAAACACGACTCCTAATTGGAACACGAGATTTGTTCCGAGCGACCAAATGGACAGGAAACCCAGTTAGGCAGGTAAAGAGTATCGGGGTGATTCCATTACCGCTTTTACTTAGTCTTGTAATGAAATTACTGGAGTTGGATGCTTGCACCAAGAATGCGCCTCTATCTGTAAATAAATCTTCTAAATACTCGATGATTTTTAATCGGTGATCAGTAGCTTTAACATTAACTAATTCGAACGCGTTTGCGTTTTATCTCAAAATGTATGTAAGTGGTATGGAAACGTGAACAGCGCCTCTGGTGGTCACTAATGGAAACTAAACGAGTATAACATTTGTTGCTAACCGATGAACGCGCGTATTTCAAACTCGGTGAGAGCGTTTTCATACATTTTGAGACAAAACGCAAACGCGTTCGAATTAGTTAATGTTTCGAAAAAAACTTATACTAGAGCTACAGGAGTTGAAACACGTGACTGATGTTTTGGAGTTACGGACCTCTATAGGCTGCGGTGTCCACTTACCATCAGGTGGACGGTACGCTTGCCTCGTATAAAAAAATATGTCGCGTGCTTTATAGATCGACTATAGAGTAGCTTTTCAGAATTTTAAAAATTTCATAGCATCCAATTTTTATATTTAAAAATGGGATTGCTCTTGGCCAGCATCTCGCCAGGAGGCAAAGATGACGCCTACGGTGAAGCGAGCTCACCCAGAAGATGCCTATTCATTCGTGCTTTAAAAAGGTCTACTTAGGTTAAATAAACTCGGAAAAATAGACGTCGGCTTCAATAAGCAATCTGAATAACAGGATGCATTCAGTTAGCATTTAATACCTAATATTTTTTTTTTTCAAAGGCACACAAAACAGGTAACATTCATTATGTAGCAACAATATATATGATTGAAAGGTTCTGGAATGGAACGCCACCCAAAACATGCATGCACAGCATGATTACAAATAATGAGCGAATCCTATCCTAAGTAATTTACAACAAAGTATGAAACAAAAGCAATATATATGAGCAACTTAACTAGATTTTATTACAAATAAACGATATGACAAAATACAAATTTGGAGTTTATGATGACTGAGCACTTTGACAGAGAACTTTAGTTACCTTATAAAAATACCTTATAAAAGATGTGAAAAGTGTAACTACATAGACAACATCTTGTCTTGCAAATAAAGTTACCTATTTTTATTTATTTTATAATCAATAAATGAAATCAACTATCAAATTTTACATATTAAAAAAAGTCATGTGAATAGGTAATGACTTGCGGGATTTTAAAGAATGCTTGTTCAATTTTTTTGTAATCATCACTGCTCATATGAGGGCGTTACCAAGCTCAAACATGATCCCAAACGACAGAACCGAAATTAATCAGACGTACGTTCAAGTTCAAAATTATGTACATTGATAATTGTGATCACGACTTTATTATTAAGGGCATAAGATTGGTCGGATACTTTTGAATCCTCGGTAACGTATATATTTACGAACTTGACTGTAATAAACCAAACATAATGCTAATATGTACTAAAACATTTGTTTTTTATAGCCGTCATTTGTTTGTGTTAACTGATAAGTCATTACGTTATAAGACTGGGTTCAGGGTCTGTGGCTAACTGAGAATGGTTTTAAGCAGCCGTATTTTTATACAAGTTCTAAGGTTCGTAAAAATAAGTCATTTGTTTGAAAATTCGCACTTTGTGATTCATATCACTTGCTAGTCTTGCTACGTATAGTAATTAATACTAACTACAAAACTAACGTAAAATTAATACTAATCAATAATAACGTCAACATACTTACTACAAGTCAGATTTCTATGTAATCAATGAATAGTAAGCGAACACACGCCTGGCATACGCATATTTTCAGCATAAATAAGTTAGTGTTTTGTAAGTGTCTTGTTTGTCACGAATAAATGTTTCTTTTCTTTTTCTCTCTTTTCTAAATAGCATGCTACTATTAATTACTTGCAAAGGACTATATCTTCTAACTGTCGCCTACTAGCCAGCCAGCTAGAAATTAATTTAAGCTTTTGTGAGATATATTTAAAACTTACAATACTAACTAACAACGTCACCCCCAATGAGACTAAGACGCAGTGGCGGAGCGTCCATACAACTCGATTCCCACCGGCTTGCTTATTTTCAGCCAATCCTGTTCTACTACGGCTCATGAAGAATAAGAAAGGCTAATTATTTCCGGCTTCCCTAAGAATATTTTTGACGCGCCGCCACTGCTAATACGTGACTTTAACCTTCTTTAATAGTATAATTTATCACGCGCCTCGCCAGTCTGTACCAAGCTTTATATTAACGCTCACAATCGATCAAGTACCAAAGAATGTAACCTCACTATAGTTTAAATTCATTATCAATATCAACATCGTTGCTTGTTACGATCTCCAATTAGTCAAGGCCAAAATCTACGAGGCTGCATTCGACTTTGGTGAATGTACTCGTTTGACACCTGTTTTTATTTAATATCGTTTTAGTTTAAGATTGAAATTGACAAATATTGGAACAATAAGAAGCGCTGAGATGTTTAGGTACATTATCTACTTTGTATGAACTGTGGCAGACTGTATACCTATTCATCTTATAAAGGATGATTCACGCTAGACCGTTCCGTGTCCGACCCGGCCCGTTTTCTAGTACAAGAAATCGACGGCCGTCGCGCGTCCGTCGATTTCTTGTGTCGGCCCGGACACGGAACGGCCTAGCTTGAATCATCCTTAAGGGTAATAAAGGGTAAGAAAGACATAACAGTGAGCTGTTACACATAGCTACACATAACATAGCATTGTGCTGCAGAACATTAGGCTTGTGTAGTACATGTACTAAGAACTAAAAAGACCTAGTTCCCAACACTGTACTAGAGTATTTCTCAGCTAGGTAAAGGTTTAGTGGATCAGCGAAGAAACTCCTAGTAGGGCAAACCTTGGATATTCGGGGATATTCAGTTATTCGGTGATAGTTTTTTATTGTCTTATAGCAAAGCAACATTAAACAATATAACAAACGATGACATTACACTATCATAATGAATGTAAGTGGCGCATATTGAAAAATAGAACAAGCTACAAACATATCAGGTAACACCGCCGTTATAAAGACTATCACAAACTATCACCGAAAAAAATCATATCACCGAATAGCCAAGGTTTGCCCTAGCTCTATTCCACTCACACTTCAGATTCGGTTGAAGCCAGTCATAAAATCTTACTGGAGCGCAAACTCTTAGAGTATTCCAGTGTTCAAACCGCCCGCGGGGTCGTGTCGGAGGATTCCCCTGGATTTTTGCCAGGCCACTCTCCAACCGCGCAAAACTATTGCTTTATTGGGCGCGGCCTATAAAGTTATAGTCAGGTTAAAAAAAACATGTCAAGCGATATTTTGACGTGAGTGACCAATTTTATTAAGTGTGCATTGGATGACGTCCCATAAGCAAGTAAATCCAATTCCAAACATTCACATGACTTTTGGAGTTGCAGGTGTCTATAGACTGCGGTATCCGCTTACCATCAGCTGGACCGTACGCGTGTTTGCCACGGTGGTTATACTAAAAAAAAAAAGTTTCTAAGTCTATAAGTACATGATAAGTACCGTCTATATTGTAATCAATTTCGAAAAAGAAATAGGGGACCGACCCCAAGAGCAACGAATTCAACCCATTCCGAAGAATTTTGGCAACCTCTGACGGATGTTCTCTGGCCCTCAATAATTAATGGTAGCTGGCGCTTAAATGGCATCAATAGATTAATGATCCCCGAATAGCTAGGTCGAAACACTAGATAATGTATCTAGTCGCCCCATTAATCCGGTGTGGTTACTTAACTTGATCAATTCCAATTTGTAGGTAGGTATAGCATTTATAGATACATTTATCTTCAAGGGCCTGACATGCTTTGATAGAGAAAGATAGCCTTATTGCGATTCCTGTAAGAGGAAATAGAAAAGAGTGCCGTGTTTTGTCTCTATCACCGACCGAGCATTTTTTCATGGTCGGGCTATAGGCACAGGCACACTTCCATTTTAAGGCGCTACACTGAGACATTTGGAGACTTTCAAACGCTGTCCTGCCCAGACTAGCAAACAGTAGGGGCTAATTTTCAGATATATGATTCTTGACTATATTATTGTGGTACTGACAATAGCGAAACATGATTGCTTAAAATTTTCTCGATAGAAAATAAATCCAAAGTCGAGTCTATATTTTCCTTTTTTTCCTCAGCCTACTAAAACAACGCATTATTAAAAGACACGATTATGTTAATATGATGGTATTTTACCTCATTAAGGTAAAATACCATCATATTAACCCCCTACCACCATAATTTAATAAACCTGCACACAGTCAGATATTTAACGAGATTTGTCTAAAAAGCCATTTTCGGAGAGGGTTGCATCCCGTTTTGTCGTAAGCGAAAAACAAAGGGTGTCTCTTTCAATCGATATATCGCCTTAAGCAAGAGTAGCAAGACATTGAACATGCACACCGGTCAAATTGCGCAGTATAATTTTTATATGAATATTCTTTCTCTTCGGCGGCGCTCAAACCTGGTCTTTGACTGAGGCTCAGAAGTCCAAACTCAAGGTTTGCCAGCGGGCGATGGAGCGCAGTATACTAGGTGTATAAAGAGTATTTGTATTGTATTGTATTGTATTGTTCGCAGAACTGATCGAATCAGAAACACGGAACTGCGCTCCAAAACACGAGTTGTAAATGTGGGTGCCAAGACCGCCAAACTGAAGTGGGACTGGGCTGGACACGTCTGCCTTATGCATCCGGAAAGATGGGCTAAGATAAGTACGGAGTGGACCCAGCAAGACGGTTATCGGAGCAGAGGCAGACCAAAAAAGAGATGGCGGGACGATTTGGACCCGTTCTGCTCGGATTGGGGAACAAACAAAAAATAGGACCAAGTGGAGGAAAAGAGGGGAGGCCTTTGCCCAGCAGTGGGACACAAACACAGGCTAATAAAATAAAAAAATCTTTCTCTTACCCCCGGTCGCTTGGTGGCACCTTCTATAACTATCATATCCTTGTTTGTGCGGACCAAATATAGGACTGGCGGTTTAAAACTCAAGGCTTATGAAAATAAAACCTACAATGCTAAAATGGCCGCCATCATGAGAAAAAATAATTGATAATACTTATATAAACAGTAATAGAAACTTTCGTTCCTCCTTTTTCCCGCTTCAAGGAAGGTCAAGATGGCAGTCTCGTAAAATTAATGCCTACGCCAAATCTTGGGATTAGGGTACTACTGAGGAAATGCTAAGAGGATAATGATATAGGAATCTCCCGTGACTTTTATAGGTATACTAAAACATGCCTATATATACTGAAATTACAACCCAGATGGAAAATTTGTGGGGAATTTATTCTTATTATTATTCAAGATGGGATTGCTCTTTGGTCAGATGAGGATGGGGTATATAAAAATATTTTATGTCACACCTGGCCATAAAGTGGCCATTATCCCACGCTCCGCGCGCGAAAAACCCCACTTCCTGGCCAGGGGGTGACATAAAATTTTGTACTTACCACGGGCGATAATAAAGAAAGCCTCAAATCGCATATTTATCGCCCTTGCCTTCGGCTCGGGCGTAAAATACCTGCGATCTGAGACATTCTTTGTTTTATCACCCTTGGTAAGTAATGTACTATTGTGCTTTTCAGTGGTTAGGTTTTGAGGTAGATTTTCTTTTTTAAAACACTACTCCCTCTGCCTCTTTCTGATTCTGCCACCCAGCATGTCTCCTATACCGTCAAGCTGACTAGACTGTCACATATTTCGATTGAAAAGACACTAATGTGCAACATAAGGAATTTGCGTCAAAGTAAATTAATGGATGTCACGAGTCGTTATCAATTTATATCAATATCGCCAATGGCCTGCTTTGTACTTGTTAGCAAGCATTAATATGAAATTCTACGTTAGGGTTGCCACTTTAGTTTAATCATATGATCATTAGTTAATAATTTATTTCGCAGTTTGCGTAACAAATCTTACAAGCGACTATATATAGTGCTTATTTATGGTGATACATGTCAATTAGCTGCCATTGAAGTAGGTACAATATTAAAACCTTAAAACGTGAAACATTACACAATTTGCACTGATTAATTTTGAATATCAAATATTCAGATGATGCATTATCTGCGTTTTGATTTCGTTTAAGCCCGGGTATTACCACTTTTAAGTTTCTAAAAACCATCTGAGACATAGAATATAGTGTCTTAAAATCTAAAAAAAAAATATGTGTTACATAAGGATCTTGTCTAGTCAAATTCGCAGTCAGTTGCATGACCTGATGAATTTCGCTCGATAGAAAAAAATCGCGAAGTTACCCCTTTTTGGAATGTATTTTCAATACTAGAGCTATATTACTGATATTTAACATTTAATTTTTGTACTCAATTAAAGATCCTAAATAGTTTTAGACAAATTCGCAGGGTTTGCTTTGATAAAATGATTGGCTTAATGACTATAGCTAAATATTTACGAAACTGCGCGCAGAGCTTTCGTAGAGAGCGGGATGGTTAATTGTAAACTCAGGCGTGTTAGAGCGGGACATTTGCGTTGGGGATACCTCCCCTTAAGTACAAAGTAGACTTTTAACGAACTTGAAAAGTGTTATCGTTAGAGCTAAAACAATCAATTTGTTGAGATATAAATGGCATATAGAAAAAAACGTGACAACTCATATTATATCACATAATCGATTCATTGTTGTAGACTTAAATGCAAGTGCAAGACGTTATCTCGATTGACTATATTCGAGGTCATGCCTAATAAAAACCCGACAAGATATAACTGATACCGACATGTTATTGTCCGACCAATAAATCTATACAACAATCAATTTGTATTGAAATTAATCATTTGTTTTAGAAAGTTAACGGGTCTTCATTCATGTTTACTCTTCGTGTGATGGATAGTCAACAGCTAAAGTCTATGATCATTTTAGTACCTTGTCAGTTTTACTACTTTGACGCATCCCAAGTGTCGCTGTATGGTTACGTTAGTGCGACAAAATACATAAGTGATCATATGCATTTGCTGTTGACTGGACGATGGGTTGTACAATTAGCGTCAAAAGTAACTACGCATATGAGTAAGTTAATAGTCTTTATTGTAAGGATAACTTTTGTGGTCTGTCTCTTTTTCTTTTGCCATCTCTCGGTAGCTAATCCGTTATTTTTCTTTCCCACCTGTTTCCTCCTGATGAAAAGTAGATAATTCTGATGATAACCGTAGCCTATGAACACTTTCGGTTCACTAAGAATCAAAAGCGCGTTGCCGAACCTATAGTGATTTGAGGACTCGTTGTTAACAGCTACAGACATAATTATAGGTGTCCCTCACTCCAAACACCGCGGATCCACGTACATACACTAATAATCACTAATAATCGAATCCAGATCAGATACATAAATCTTAATACAAAGACAGTAACTGGCTAGGCAGCCCTGAGCCTCATCTATTCGAATTAAGGCAAAACACATGTGGCATCTGCCTATTGCATTCTATACTAAAACATCGTATCTCACTATTGAGCCTGTATAGTGATACGTCCTTTTAACATAACACTGCTGTGCAGGCCGGCTCATAAATACTCGTATAGCACGATTATACTTCGAGTTTGACACTTGATCTTATTCTACTTGAACACTGATGTAGTATAGATTCGAGTTTCTTTCAATTTGAAAACAATTTAACTCTGATTATTTTCTTACAAGTATGTAAAATTCATAGGTATCGCCAAAATAGTCAACTTCGTATTCGTACACCTTATACGATTAGGGTCACAAATGCTCAGTTAATTGTATTGGCGTTTGTACATTTTAGAAAATGAAGCTTATAAATACTAATGTATGAATCACGTTTTTTTGTACCAACCCTGAAGTATCTCGTCCATAATTTAATCTGAAACAAATAACTCACACATAAAACGATGTCAAACTAATTACCATTATTATATTAAAGTTGACGCAAATAATTTCCGCTGCAATAACTCTAACGATTTCGGACTTCATTAGGTCAACGGGAAAATAACGTTCCAGTTTTGGTAACTATCTATTAGGTATTTCCAGTAGATGTCAAACATAGTGAAAGATTAAAAAATTAATGGGCAGGTATGGGATTTGCACCCACGACCTCTGGAATCTCAATATTGCTCTTGACCAACTGAGCTACCGTGGGTATGCCTTGAGGCGACAAACCCGTCAGCACACGACGCTTCCCCTTCATAAAAGTACTTTCAGTCCACTGTAACTGAGTGGTGAGGCACGACTTTCAATCTAAGGTCGCGGGTTCGAATCAAGGCTCATACCACTGGGTTTTTTAAAAAGCTGTAGGTATCTGGGTAATTCAATCCTCATTATACACTCCGAAAATTGGTAAAGGATACAACAAGCATACAAATAAACGCGACTTAGGCGACTTCCTGATTTGTCGGTGCGGAGGTGGTACGATATGAGAAAACTGTCAAATGTCAGTGTCAACTGTCAGTCGAGTCAGTACCGCTTTTTACTGCGCCCCTACGTTTTAATGACTGCTTCCTGACTGGCGCGGGATGCGCGGAAGCGGGACGATGCGAAGGTAGTACTGGTCCGCTTCTGCGCATAATATTACTACACTGCGCAAATGTAATACTGACAGTATTCCGTCAAGTGAGAATCTTTGCGACGTCAGTAAGTTTAGGTCAAAGAAGAAAATGCCACATACCGATCCCGCCCCGCCAAGTCAGGCAGTCGCCTTAGGTTAGCCATTGTTGTAGTAATTGTGTCATATACGAACACATAGACAAAGTCAACTCATAGCAACTACGCTAACGCACATATAGATAATGTACATGTATAGCTCAAAACACAACCATGGCTCACCTGCGCTTGTGATATGAAAGTACTCTACTATCCTACACAAGCTCTATGCAAGAATTGGCACTAAACAAATGAATGCGCCATGCATTTTACTATGGCAGTAAGTGCTTTATAGATAACAAAAACAGGTAGGTATCAGTGGCGGAGCGTCCATACAACTCGATTCCCACCGGCTTGCCTAATTTCCAGCCAGTCCAGTTCTCATCTCATACGGCTCATGAAGAATAGAAAAAGCCAAGTATTTCCGGCTTCCCTAAGAATATTTTTGACGCGCCGCCACTGGTAGGTATAGTAAATTTTGATAATCTTGTAAGGAATGTGTCTCTTTGTTCAAAAAACGTCAATCATCATAATATTTTACAACATTTTTTATGCAAGCAAATCACATAACAACATAGCCTAGCCAAGATAAATTTTTCGCTTATTAGTCATACAATAATAGTTGCTTTCAGGGTCAAGTTCAGATGTGAGCTGCTCATCAATTTCATACAAATTCTGAGCACAATACCTCATAATCATAGATAGTCTTATGTAAGTTAGAAAAAAAAGTCGGTTACTCCCTTTTCTGGGCTATTATCCTCCAAAGTCATTGTGCCTACTGGACGGATAATTATAATGTTTCTTTAGGAATTTAAACCATATTCAATTAGAATAAAGTTGGATTTCCATTACGTTCCGACGTTTTTTGAAGCAAAGAAATTACAACTCTATTTACGATATTAAATAGTCCAAATTTCAATGCCATTTGTACTATATGGTATGGTACATTATGAAAGTATTCACAACACCGCTCATTACATCTTAGCAACCAGAAATCTGATCTCCGATTACGCGTTGTTAATACGAATCACAGAGTCAAGATATATTAGTTGCTCGGTGATATGGGTAAAAACTAGTTGTGAGTAGCTTAGCTAGTCAAATGAACGTCTAAAAATGTCGTAAGATTCTCCGACTTTCTTATAGTTTGAACTGTTTTGGTTTCAACCTAAGAAATTATGACTGTTTGATGGATTGCCATGCTGCGTCTTTTTGTCAGTCAGGTCAACTGAACCCGAGATGATTGGCAAAACAGTAAGTTTCGTTCTTTTTAATTTTTGAACATAAGTTATGGGAAGGTGCGTTCGTTACTAAGGGCACCTAAGGGTCTTAAACGTGATACATGGCTTGAAGATGACGTGTCCGGAGCTATTCTTAGTCATTTTAAATGCGAAAGTGTTTTGAAACACGATGGTTTCAAAAGTAGACTGCCTAGATTAATTTGCTTGCAGCGTAGCCTTTATAATCTTTTTAAGTCTAGAGGATTCGCAATTGAAAGATTACGTATTCGTAAGAATGTTTATAGTTCTTGTCTACAATACAAATCGCCAGAGCTCCTAAGGGTGAGGTATGTTGCAAGTGAAGGACCTGCATATGTCTCTTTCTCATTTTAAATATGGTAGCGCGCTCGTGTTTGTTATGGATTCGAAGCTACGGTGTTTTTTGTCATAAGGCTGTCCGTTCGCTAGTATTCCACCGTCGTTGCATACAAATATGCAAGACTGTGGCATTTGTGGTGTTTTTATTTTGTATTATTTGCTGAACAATAAATAGTATTTGTATTGTATTGCATAGTGTATTATCGGAAGATCTCGTGTTCGGAGACGGCACACCGCGCAAGCAGTGTCTGAATACTCTGAATTTAGTAATCAATCTATACAAATCTCATGGTATTAATTTTTTGTCAAAACCCAACCTGAGCAATTATCGAGACTGATAAATCAATGCGTGCCCACGATTTGTATCAATCAACACCGTAACTGCAATTTGACTTCTGTCAAACGTTGATTGGTTGCAACACTGGCTAGACATAATTGGCTGAATGAGTTTCGCTGCCAAAGTGTACAAGAAGCTATATATTATGGATACGAAAATTATGTTTAAAGATGAAACTGTAGATTTATTTACTTAAACTTTATTGCACATTCACAAAAAGTACAAAATATGACGGACTTAATTAATACCACGACGACGATAACGATTGAGACATTAAATTATGTGTTTGTAATACTAATGTGGAAAATAAACCACATTTTTTTGTACTTACTGTTGATACAAAAATCAAAGCGCAAAGGACACATTAAATATGCTGGTGTGAGCAAAGAAGAAGTAAGGAAACTTAGTAAAGTAGTTGAACAGTAGAACGCTTAGTGAAGTAGAGTTAGAGTAGTTAGGTGAAGATGAAATCAATTCTTACATTACCAAACTACTCTTAAGTTTTTCTTACTTCTTCTCAAGCAATTTTTCAAAATAAGAACGGATTTTCATCATCACCAACTTATATTAGACACAATCTTAAGCGTAAGTCTCCTCTCATGCAAGAGAGGAGTATAATATACACTATGAAAGCAATTTAAGCATTTCAACATTGCATTTAAGCAAAAATAGTGAACAAATTGAAATTCCCAAATCGAACATTTCCGAGCTTGTAAATAAAATAAAAAGGTTTTGCCAATTTAAAGTTTTAAACCGATCCAACCGAAATTTAGGGTATCGAAAAAAAACTAGATTAAATAGCTTTGCCTTTCAATATCCAATCTGATATATTGCGTTGAATGCGATTTCGATGGTGTGAAAAATATTTAACCGAAAACTGGGTTTTAACGATATAAATAAAATAATTTGTTGTGATGAGAATTTAAGGCTTGCATGAGATTTTAATAACGTTTATGCTCATTGGATCTGTCTCTACTATCTACGAGTAGTTGATGTGAAAAAGTACAGTCGGCTATTAATAAAACAAAAACAAATTTTTTGACAGAAACACTTTATGCAGTATACTTTAAATCTTATTAGATCTCTAAATCATTAAATAGGCAGTGTGATTTCAATCCCTTTTGTTTTGCGCACGAGTCGCCCATCCATCAGATAGCGCTCGACAATTTGTTACTACACATTGCTGTTTATTTTTGATGGATCTCTTACTGGAATTTGAATCAATTTAAAAATGAAAGTGATCACTCTGGCTGGAGTTGATTTACTTCACACATTTATATGATTGTTATTTCACACTTTGTATTTTTCTATTATTTAAGGGCACATTGCATTGTTTTGGTATTGACTCAAAGGGTGTTTTTTTATACCTTATTGCACATCGGACGTGACGACCGTTATGAATCCAGTATAGTCTCTAAATAAATGTAAAATTTAGGTACTTTGAAGAAATAATTACGTAGATGCTCTATTACGTGTGTCTGTGTACCCGTAAGTGACTAAAAGGAAGAAATTATCATACGATACCGTTCATCATTATCATCATCATGTCAGCCGCAAGACGTCCACTGCTGGACATAGGCCTCCCCAAAAGAGTGCCACAATGACCTGTCTTGCGCCACCCGCATCCAGCGGACTGCCGCGACCTTTACCAGGTCATCAGTCCACCTTGTGGGGGTCTACCCACGCTGCGCCTTCCGGTCCGTGGTCTCCACTCGAGAACCTTTCGGCCCCAACGTACCAACCAACCATATTATACCGTTCTTGCTTAGATATTATTAGCAATAGAAAGCTACTTTTCGCTAGTTTTAGTCTTGAGTATTATTTTCTATCAAGTAAAATTCTGAAAAAATGTGATTGATACTGTAAAAAGTCTGACTTCTCAATAAAAACAATTGTTAAGATGATTGGCTTCTACAAGTTATGTGGACATTATCTCGTTTCCAACAAAATCGATTGCATCAATCACTTTCTTCACGAATCCAAGAACACTTTTTCTACGATCACACAATTTTATATCCATGAAAGCTATAATCATAAAGATTTTTTATAGCTATTCATCCGTGGCAAACACTTACGCTCAGGAAAAAAGTTCGTTACGTACAAGGTTTGGCTCGAGTCAGAAGCGAATTTTGTGCCTTCGGTTATAAGCCATTGACGTTATTATATATTAATCAATTCAAGACTTTTACAGAAGGCTTGGAAATCTAGGTTGCATAAATGAATAAAATAAATAAATATTTGTGGACAATCTTACACAAATCAACCTAGTCCCAAACTAAGCAAAGCTGTACTATGGGTACT
This sequence comes from Cenopis cana, assembly GCA_951800055.1. Lineage (NCBI taxonomy): Eukaryota > Metazoa > Arthropoda > Insecta > Lepidoptera > Tortricidae > Cenopis > Cenopis cana. The sequence continues at coordinate 2,466,986 of OX637484.1, read as the reverse complement.
AAGCGACGATATACATACTTATATAGATAAATAGATACTTAAATACATAGAAAACATCCAAGACCCGAGAACAAATATTCGTGCTCATCACACAAATAAATGCCCCGGCCGGGATTCGAACCCGGGACCTCCAGCTTTGTAGGCAGGGTCACTACCAACTAAACTAAAGCGGCCGTCCGTATAAAGAAAATAATGTTTAACAATTGTTAGGCAATGAGAAAATTCAGCTTCTTTTTCTTACACTTAAAATCTCCATAATCTAATCTGGAGATTTTAAATCTTATATAATATCCTAAATTCAAAAGCTCCGTTGATGAAACTAGTTTTACAATATCCTCAATTGAAAATTCAAGTATCATTGATTAAGCAACAGATGATCGAGACTCCTTTGAAATTATTTTGGCTAACGTGTCGAACTGTTTAGCGTGTAAAAAGTGTGTGTAACATAAAATAACAAAGAAAGCCTCTTCTACTGTTAATATCAAATAACGTCTGATACACCTTTTATATATTCCATAGTCATAGTAAGTGACTAAATAAGAATGATGTATGATGTTTCGTATATAAAGCGGATTCATACGCTTCCGCTCCCGCTGCCTCCTGTGCTGGACACCGCATGTCGAGGAGGTTATAGCTCAAGATCCCCGTGTCAGTTTTGATCGTACGCCGTGGCTTGATTTATGTGTCGGAGATATAAATTGTAAGGTCATGTTCGGCATCCGTCACACGGACAGCTAGTAAAACTCGCTATTCGTCAAGCGCTTCTTCAAATATTGTATTGACAGGCACAGATTTTGATGGCGAGTAAATATTTACAAATTAATGTAGACGATCATATGTCTGATAGCATGGTCTGTCGGATTTTGATCGTCGCCGCGTTGGTGAGCACACGTGCCCGGGGCGACGACGAGCAGAATCCATTTACCGTACAAAACCTTATCTACTGTCATGGCGTCGTTACCGAACAACGTCATTGAACACGTGACATTGGCGAAATCATCATAAATTTGATGGAAGCTATTTTTTATTTAAAGAATTGAAATTCATGGTGTCTGTCTATTTCTAATACTTTCCTTGTGCATGAAAGTTCCATCTTATCTTTAAATATAGCAGGTTATCTTGTGGTGGCCCTTTGACCGAATTCCCGCCAACAGTGTCCTGATGAGCGTATTATCAAAAGCACCCTTTATATCTAGGAAGGCTGTCAGGGCTATCTCCTTGTCTTCTATCGCTTGTGGCGATTACACCGACGATTTAATTTGGAATTTACAAACCGATTTCTAGTTAGGTTTTTATATTTTTAGGCTGTTTTTTAACCTTTTTATATGATTTTAATAAGAATTATTTTACATGTTGATTTTTAATTGATTTTAATATTTTATCTACTCCCATATAGTAAATCGTATAGTCATATAGTAAATAAGTGCGGCGGTTGCGCGCGTCCCCTATAAGAACACCAAATATAATACTCTTACGAAATCACGTACAACCTTAACGACACGTGCGGGCCGGCCTGGCGAGGCAAACATGGCGCACGCCGGCGAGACGTGCCCACACGAAACACATGAAATAGGATTTAATATATGGATGTAGATAAAGTAGTGTATGCAACTGTATATACATAATTAGGAATTAAAACACTCGTGTGATCTTATTAAGAAACTCGCCTTCGGCTCGTTTCATAAAACACACTCCTGTTTTAATGCCCCTCATTATGTACCAGTGGCATAAACTACTATGATTTAATATGCTGTATTCATGATTAGTCACTCTGGGAACCAAAAGCTTAATTACATTTTCCTTAAAACCCTTTTCAGTTGATTCTTCTTTCAGAAATCTTTGCAAATATAATCTGCAATAGACACCATATATATTGCATCTAAATAAAGTGATCAAAATACCTACGCCATTCGATACTTTTCTATAGTAAAGAAAAACTCGGTTAATAACCGAGATTCGATTCGAGTTCGAGTTTAACCGAAAAAAAACCGATATTCGATTTTCGGTCATAGTTGCAATCCCTAGTTATGGTATTCGGTTGCTTTGTTAACCTCGTGACCATCACCGACATTGACTGTGTGTACTGTCTTTAAATCTGTATTGCATGATGGTGGCATCCACAGAAATAATGTATGTGTAACATATCTAACTTTATCTTTACACTTGTCCATTAATGCTGTGTCTCAAAACTATAATATTCTTTGTAAACAATTGTACCTCCGTAGAACAAATACATCACAATAATGATTCATATTCATGCACTAACAAAACAAACAGGACACTGACAGAAGAATCGTATGCGTATCCACCTACTACAGGAGAATCGTATGCGTATCCACCTACTACAGGAGAATCGTATGCGTATCCACCTACTACAGGAGAATCGTATGCGTATCTACCTACTCCATAAAAATGGTAATCATTTACGTTGACCCTAATGAGATACACGTATTAAAACAGTACAAGCCGGGCGCATACAAACACCGAATGGTATCCACGTGATTTTGAATCTTCCCCCTTTGGAATAAGGAAGGCTGTCTCTGGATATGAGGCATAGGTAATTTATAACCAAGTTTGTCGCTACTAACTTATTAAGGTACAGCTTCCTTTAGTGGGCGATCTAATTACCGACAAGCCAGAACAATAATGTAACCTGAATATTTATGAGTAGCATCTGTGAATTTGATATACTTATTGTTCATCTTGAACGAAAATTGACTGTGTGTAATGAATAATTTATTGAGCAACCGGGTCTGACGTTAGCCATATTTTAATATAAATCCATCTACCATATTGTATGCAAAATGCCATTGAATGCAGTGCAAGGCAGGATCATTATTCGAATATACGGCCGCGATATTCATCACGTGAGGCCGGTTGCGGAATTTTAAACAAATCATCTTTATATGCGGGATGCTGGCTGCGGAATCGATTTTAATAGCCTGTCCCTTCATTGTTCTTCGGTTTAGGGATCAGTTGTACCAAATTTGTATCGACTAATGGGTAACATTGTGAACGGACATGAGAAAACGTGAAGTACTATGGACTTATTTCGATCGTGTTTCGATCGTGTTACCTTATTCACGTGATAAACTAAATTAAAAATAAGATAATTTCAAATATAAAATATCGGAACATAAAAAAAGGAAATACAATTGACACTTTGCTTTAGCGCGTAATAAACGCATCAGTTAGGTAGGTATAGTAAAAATGTCCGACATTTTATAAAATTTGTCATTGGACTTTGAATCTTCACGCTTGGACAGTAGAGGTGCTTTTTGAACGGCCTAATTTAATACAACTCGGACAGTTCAAATAATTTTAAGTATAGATACGGATATGGATTCTGTCTTGAAAAAGTACCCGATCATAATGTTAACCAATATTTGCATCAAAAGTGCTTCTACATGTTTATTTAAAGTACAAAAAAATTATAAGTAAAGCTCGTGCTCCTCGGCCATTGTGAAAAGAATTTACATTATGAATTTGATTAACTATGAACAAATATATATAAAATGGAAAAGAAACGTTTAAAATCATCCTACAGGATCCGACAGCTTTAAAATGATCATGCTTAGCCAGTTCCACGATATAGACTAGGACTGCTTTGGTATTCGCATTTCATATAGTCTTAATAGGTTGAGACCGTTGAAATATTTATGGAGATCATTTCGTGAACAAACAAATACTAAAATATTAACCGTATAAAATATAGTAAACAAACTTTAATTACTAGTAATCCTACTTCCTACTAATATTATAAATGGGATAGTTTTGTTGTTTGGGTGTATAGATGTTTGTTAATACTCAATACACAAAAACTGGTGTAACACACGCAACTTTCGATTGGAGGTGGAGAACGAAATATTATTCGATATTTAACAGTGGCTTTCCGGTCAAAGTAACATCGTGATGAAATGTCCATTTTTCCCCTGGGTTGGAGTCAGAAGGTAGTCGCTTGCGACAAACTAGATTTTACATCCCATCTTGGGATTAGGTGGCAAAGCGGACGCCGGGCTCCCTAGGACACAACCGGGATAATGCTAAGAGGAGAAACTGGGCCATTTTACGGAAAGTTGTACACTCGACTTTTTTTTGATCTGGATAATATCGGACTTTTCTACTCAGAATCGAAAGTACTTTCGAATGATATAGGAGAAAAAGTTTAAAAGATTTTTTTTAAATCCATTCCGTTACCGTTCTCATACTAAGCTTGTATTAATGCTTGAACGGAAAACCGAAAATTGTATGTAAAATTTGGGACACTTTTTTTCCTATTAGGTTCGAAATTGCTATCGATTTTGAGTAGAAAACCCCGGTTTTATCCAAATTAAAAAAAAAGTCGAGGGTGCAACTTTCCGTAAAATGGCCCAAATAAGATATCATGTTGACATTAGACCGGTCTCGTCACAAGAAGAAAAAAAAATGCAAACGTAGGAAAACTCTGCTTTGGGCTATAAGTAACCGTACTCACATAACAGCAGATTTAAGTGCCCCAGTTAGAATGTAGAAAGAATGTGAAATAAAGCAACGATGAAAAGCACCAATCATACCATTTCATTTATTGCCGTCAATCATCATTTGTAGATCTTACTCAAGTCTAATGCAACATAATGGTGTTCCTAATTTTTTTTAAAGACATGAGCTCAAATTATCAATCGTTACAATAATGATGCTCTAGAAAAAGATGTAGAATGAAGCTATTACAAGAAATTTCTTAATTGCCTTGACAGATTCTTGGCCGGTGATCCAAAAGTGATGTCAGCGGATGGAAAGAATGTCAACGGTTTTAGCACGGTCAAGATAAAGCAGTGAACGAGAGATAAAAGAGCAAAAGGTTAATGCGTTAGACAGAGACAAAATAAAACAAAAAAACGCCTTTCGTCTGTTTTTTTAGGCAAATAACGATATCGTGCAGTTACAAAAAGAGAGTAACTAGTACACGCTTTGTACATGTAAGGCGTTTTAATTATGAAGTGTATTATGATGCAAAGGTGTGTTGTGAGATTAGTTGCGCAGGAGTGGCAGTTTTACTGATAAGATAAGACTATAAGAGTAGCAAATGACAGAGTAACTTAAGATAAAACAATGCACATTGTAGAACCATTTAAAATAGTTTAAAAGAGAACAATTTTGTAATTAATTGGTTCTTGTTTCGTATATTTCTGTGACATGCAAATATTTAAATATTCAATTCGATAGCTATATATTGCACGAGTAAATTACAGTGGAAGGTAAACCTAAAAGGGCTTTAGCCGCTATTACATTGCAAATGCTGTAATTTGTATTAGTATATAAAATAAAAAAATCGAATCAAAATTTGTGAATAAAGTGCTCTAGGTTTACTAAAAAAGGATTACCTTTCTTCGTTCAAGATTTTATGTCACACCTGGCCATAAAGTGGCCATTATCGCCTACGCGCGCGAAAAAACCCACTTCCTGGCCAGGGGGTGACATAAAATTTTGTTCTTACCACGGGCGAAAATAAAAAAAGCCTCAGATCGCATATTTATCGCCCTTGCCTTCGGCTCGGGCGTAAAATACCTGCGATCTGAGACATTCTTTGTTTTATCGCCCTTGGTAAGTAATGTACTATTACATTATTAATGTTAAAATAGAATGTCCAATAGGATAAAAGCATATATCATTACCAAACTCAAGGTAAAATACCTATATTTATATTACATTTTTTTCAGCGACTTCCGAAAAAAAAATCATACCCTATTAGTCATATTTTTCAAAAATTCTTCAATGAATATAGGAGCACTTTAACATGACTGTGGTTTCAATTCGGCAAGTTTAATTGAATTGAGAATTGCACCATTTTTTATTTCATATTTATGTACAGCGTATTTCATGCCAAGATTAAAAATTAAACACGTTTACGCATACTAATTTACACCCCTGTATTGACGTTGCGCCTCAATAGAACATTCCAGACCCAAGTTACGTACCAGAGTGGACTCCGGACGAGTAAACAGTCATGATGGAATAAAAAATGTCGGTGTTTGTGTTGCAATCAATCAAACAAAGCTCGCTCCAGCTCAATCCCTCCTTGCGATCACGAATCGACGTATCTACAACTTATTACACATCACATACGCCCTTTAGAATTAGAGCATCGGAGTTCCAAAGCTAACTTTTCGAAACTGGAGCTATTATTTAGTATTGATTTTCAACGTCTATTTTTATTGGTTTTCCAAACGCTCCAATGTTTATAGAGATTTGCGATGGCTGTAAGGCTATGATTTCGATTGGATTTTCATTTGGGATAAACGTTTCACTTTTATTCCTTGACATAGTATGGGACGCGAGTAACGAGAAGATAAAGTATATTTCCCTTTCTGTCACGATTTGATAGAAAGTGACGGATGATTTGTCTTGTCGTTTATCACGCGATAACTACAAGCATACGAGTAATAAAAGATAAAATTTTACTTATGACGTTAAATTTCTCATAATATGTGTCCTTTACTTTTAACTTCCTGTTTTATTTCCCGCGCTGCGTTTTGGTTTGAGGATGGCTTTACGTTTTAACTTTTATTTACATACTTACGTGACCATATACTCTTTACATCTCTGTATTATATAATAAGTTTATCAAATATGAGTCCAGGTATGTATCTATTGATTACTTGTTGCTATATACTTGCAAAATAAATTTTGTGATTTTGCTGGATGCTTCCTTAAAATTTTAATTCTCCATTTTAATACCTTTCATGTCTCCTCCTATTTTCCTAGCGGTAGATTTATAAGGTCAATCGAGAATCAAAGTTAAGATTTCAATGGCGATAACACTTCCCACTGTTACTTCCACCGATCCTTGTCTCTTCATCATCCTCCTAGCGTTATCCCAGTACAGTTGCATCCTGAAGGATGCCTGGGGTCCGCTACCTAATCCCAAGATTTGGCGTAGGCACTAGTTTTTACGAAAGCGACTGCCATCTGACCTTCCAACCCCAAGGGGAAACTAGACCTTATTGGGATTGGGCTTTGTCAAGTGAGTGGGCAACTTGACTGTTAGAAGTTCTCAAACCGCCCGAAGGCCTCCAACTCGGCTTAACGACTGCTGCCATAGACAGCAACCGGGATCAACGGCTTAACGTGCCTTCCAAAGCACGGGAGCGCTCAGTTAGTAACCACTCAAAGCGGTCACCCATCCAAGTCCTGGCCGCTGCCCACGTTGCTTAACCTTAGCAAGCGCAAGCGGTTCGCACGCGCTGCTGGGCCACGAGCGCTCCCCCGATCCTTGTCTCTTATTTAAATTAAAAATTATTTACAACTAATGTCAACCACCTACATAAAAAAAAAATACTAAGCCTACGTATTAACCATGTCTATTTAATGATTTTAATATTTTAATCATCAATAACCCTTTCAAGTTAAGCACAAGAGATAATCAGAAAACCAATTATGCTAATCATGCTAATCAGACACGTCAGTGTCAATAACCGATACGTCAATTTTGACATCACATAAACGATGCAATTTGACATGAACACAATTTGCAAATGAACAGTTTTTTCTACTGTGTGTTAACACAAAAAGTTTGATTTATCGTGATTTTTATTAGTGGTGGGCGCGGGACACACCGTTGCCAGGAATGACGAACAGATTTTCTTTAACTTGCACATGTTTTGGAATGACTAAAAACCAATAATCGATGGATGAAAAATACACGTTACAACAAGGTCATCATGATCTTCTGCCCGTAATCGTCCACTGGCTGAGCATAGGCCACTCTTTATAACAAGGTCATTTCACTTCAATGCGTGTTCAATCTTGCAGGGTTGTAATATATTGAAAAAAAAAAAACACCGAGTCAGTCTAGTCGGTATGGCTGGGCGGATTTATAATATAAATCATGAGCATAAATTCGTATAAATATTTATTGGAATGTCATTTATATAAAATTATGTTCTGAGTTAAATTATTTGAATTTGATAATGCGTGGCGAATTGAGTGGTTACTAACTGAGCGCTCCCGTGCTTTGGAAGGCACGTTAAGCCGTTGATCCCGGTTGCTGTCTATGGCAGCAGTCGTTAAGCCGAGTTGGAGGCCTTCGGGCGGTTTGAGAACTTCTAACAGTCAAGTTGCCCACTCACTTGACAAAGCCTAATCCCAATAAGGTCTAGTTTCCCCTTGGGGTTGGAAGGTCAGATGGCAGTCGCTTTCGTAAAAACTAGTGCCTACGCCAAATCTTGGGATTAGGTAGCGGACCCCAGGCATCCTTCAGGATGCAACTGTACTGGGATAACGCTAGGAGGATGATGATAATGCGTGGCGAACCAGTAATACGATAAATAAAAATACTCTTTATTATATTTGTCAATTAAAGAACAAGTTACAGTAAATAATCACAATATGTAAAGGCAAACAACAGGCATTCTGACATCTAAAGAAATATTTAAAGCAGAAAACTTCAGAGTAGCGGAAAGCAAATCTAATCGATCCGAGAAATGTATCAGACAGATAGTTTGAATGGACACAATTATTATTAGATTTAAAACGTTAGAATTAATAAGCACCTACTGTATCCGATAAGTGTTCTATTTTCACCAGCAATGTGTCAGGCGCATCCGACAAACTCCAAACACAATGGGGCCTTGTTTAAGTATTAACACTGAAGGCAGCTAATCAGCCGGGCCATCGGTTAGCTAGTCAAACACCAGAGACAGCGTCAAGTGTGATCGATTCGTGAACGTGAGTTCCCTTCGATATACCTCTGTTCGCTTGCTCGGTTCCTAAATACTTAGTTAGAGTACTTTTATCTGTTGAGCCATGGTTGGGTGTCGATGCGAATTGTCTATGTATTTGTCAGCGTAGGAGCTGTGAGTCCACGTTGTCTATGTGTTCGTATGTGTCATAGCTACAACAACGGCCAACCCGCGACTATACCTATTTCTTCTTCTTTCCGTGCCTCTTCCCATTATTTTGGGTCGGCCCTTCTCGTTCTCATGCGCCAGGTCGGTCGATCCTGGGTTGTCTCTTCGTTCAACTGGACCTGTTTCAAGTCCGTAGCGCATCAGGCATCAGGCGCATCAGGTATGTTTATGGAGGCAAATGTCAACGGTTTAAGCTCAATACTACAGAAGCGAGTTGCTTCACTGATGCCCAGTGTAAGGGATTTTGCTAACAACCTTCTGAATAGCATATTGGAGAAAGTGGATGGGCCAATTCTAAAACACTGGAACATTATACATATGGGGACAGGGCTCCCATTGTTAATGTTAAATAATTTCATTTGCCTATTTTTTTAAGTATTTTTTACTACTGTAGACACATAAGTGAACAAATGTTCCTAACAATAGACAGCTTGTCTGAAAATAAAAAGAAAATGAATGATAGTCAAAATCATTATTAGCTCCACTTCACACCACGGACTGACTTGTGAGTGCCATCACTCACAAGGTAAACCACCCTTAGCACCATCAAACGGAACCCTAAAAAGCCCATTCTCATCAAGACATGTACCATAATCAATCATATCGGCAATGGGGACTTCGTTATCCACAGGCGGTTGGAACTTCGCCAGAACTGTAATAAAGACTGCCTCGTTAAATTTCCGAATGGACAGTAGCTATTAAGTCTTGGACGACGTTTTACACAATTATCGTCCATTGTAAATTCATTTTCAAAAGTAGTCGCTGCGACGAAAGTAGAGAAAGATCTATCTTCCTTTCTTTCTTTCTTTCTTTCTTTTTTTTCTTTTTTTTCTTTCTTTTTTTTTATAGGCCTGGCACAATAAAGCGATAAGAGTGCGCGATTGGAGAGCGGTCTGGGGAAAATCCGGGGGAAACCTCCGACTCGACCACGCGGGCGGTTTGAACTCCGGAATACTCTAAGGCGACTTCCTGACTTGGCGGGGCGGGATCGATATGTGACATTTTCTTCTTTGACGTAAACTTACTGACGTCGCAAAGATTCTCACTTGATGGAACACTGTCAGTATTACTTTTGCGCAGTAGTAATATCATGCGCAGAAACGGAGCAGTACCGCCTTCGCATCGTCCCGCTACCGCGCATCCCGCGCCAGTCAGGAAGCACTCATTTAAATGTAGGGGCGTAGTAAAAAACGGTATCGCGTCGACTGACAGCTGACACTGACATTTGACACTTTTCTCACATCGTACTGCCTCCGCACCGACAAATCAGGAAGTCACCTAAGAGTTTGCGCTCCAGTGAGATTGGTGGAGCGGTTTCAACCGAATCTGAGGTGTCAGTGGAATAGAGCTACTGGGAGTTTTGTCGCTGGTTCACTAAACCTAGCCTAGCTGAGAAGAGTCCAGCAAGAACACCCCCGCGCTCGTGAGATGAACGTTCTTATAGTAGAACCAATGTCCTTACATCATATATGAGCGGAAACTAGAAGTTTGTACATACGTACATAAACTCACGCCTGTATTTCCAAAAGGGGTAGGCAGGGCACATGAAATTAATTCCAGTGCCACTTTTCGCAATAGGGTATTAAACTAAGGTATAAATAAATAATGTTTTACTTGACTAATAAAAGAACTAACGAAAATATTCGGAAAACATCAATTATTAATTTATTTTAGCTAATAGGCATGATGACTCAAAAAAAATTATTACTTCAATAGAAAGAAGACATAAAACTATGCCAAATAGTGAAAATCCTATTCAAATATCTCAAAAAATAACGAAGCAACAACGGTTAGAATGTTCGTAGTTAGAGAGAGAAAGTGCTACTCGACCGTGACGTCACCTTTGAGTAGCGCCATAGTAAATGACAATCGTTCAATACAAAGGTGCGTTTTGCGGAAAAGCGACAGAAAATACCCACTTTTAAAACTTTGAAGACTTATAATTACGTAATTATTTATTTTTTTGAATTACTTTTTTTGCCATTTGATTGAGAATTTGAGTCATTATGTAGAAAATTTGGATTTATTGATTTTCTTTTATAGTGTCATCATCCCTATTGAAAGATTTTATAAACATAAAGATTTAAAAAGGACGCTTATTTGAACATACCAATTCACACTGTCTTAGTGACGTCACTAAGACAGTATTTCCCAACAAACTTCATATTTACAAATCGTTTTTGACTTGTAACTTGTAAGTAATAAAAAGTTGCTGATTGGACTATGAGTATTATAAAATACCGTATTGTTATTGCTTTTAACAAGTTTGTACAGATTATTATAGGTAATATTATTTTATTTTCATCATCATCATCTTTAGCGCGTCATCGCCTACTGCTTATTATATTTTACTTTACCGTCTACAAACAATGTAGATACACAAACCAGACGCGTCCATTCATTTGCTGAGCTGAAACAAACGCCGTCCCCTTAATGAGTCGCGGAAAAACGTTGGCAATGTTTAATCTGATGTCATCGCGGATGCAATATCGTGCATTGTGAGCTGTGGTGAGGTGGGGCTGTTTGTTTTTAATGTTTACCGGCTGAGGATAATGCGTTGATATTTCGCGAATGCTTTAAGGCGCAGGGGTGGGCAAGGCATTCTCCATACAAACTCTGCACGTTTTATTCGTAGGTTTTGGCACTGACGAATATGATATTTTTTTTGGTTGTAAATGCTGTATATGCGAAAAAAGTGATGAGGAAATTTTCAAATATTTCAATAAAATAAAAAATGAAAAAAATTAAAAATAATATCAATGAAAAAAAATCACATCACGAAATAGCTAACAGAAAAATAAGCATACTGACCAAAAATCATAACTTTAATGCAAACACAAACGAAGAAAATCCTGCACAAAGTTTGTATGGAGAGAGCTTGCCCTACCCCTCCTCTTAAGGCGCAGGGGTGGGCAAGGCATTCTCCATACAAACTTTGTGCACGTTTTATTCGTCGGTTTTGGCACTAACAAATATAATTTTTTTTTTGGTTGTAAATATTAGATATGCGAATATCGTGATGTGAAAATATTCAAATATTTAAAAAAAAACAAATATAAAAAAAAAGTTAATAAAAAAAATTACATCACGAAATATCTATCAGAAAAATAAGCAAACCGACCAAAAATCATAGCTTTAATGCAAACACAAACGAAGTAAATCCTGCACAAAGTTTCTATGGAGTGAGCTTGCCCTACCCCTCCTCTTAAGCCGCCCGCGTGGTCGTGTCGGAGGTTTTCTCCTGAATTTTCCCCAGGGCACTCACCAACCGCGCACTTTTATCGCTTTATTGGGCTCGGCGTATAAAGCCACAGTCAGGTTCGAGCTCGTTTATCGCGATAGAATTTAATTGCTATTTTTTTATATCAGGCGCTTACCTAGTTATCGCTCTTCCATACAAACTGCCACTCCCTTAAGGGTTATCTTTAGGGTTTATGACGTGTAAAATGAAATATTTTATTAATAAATAATTGAATTGAATTGAATTGGCTGATTTCCGGGATAAAAAGTACCCTATGTCCTTCCCCGGTACTCAAACTACCTCCATACCAAATTTCATCTAAATCGGTACAGCGGTTTAAGCGTGAAGAGGTAACAGATAGACAGACACACTTTCGCATTTATAATATTAGTATGGATTAGTATGGATGGTAGAAATCATGTCTGTGGCTTTTCGGTGTAGGAAAACATCGTGAGCAAACCGGTTTCATCCCAACAAGGTCTAATTTTTTCATCTAGGTTGGAAAATCAGGTGACAATCGGCAATCGCTTTCGTAAAACTCCTACGCCCTTCACATTCAGAATGCTTCAGTGTTCTAACAAGCAAGAAATAGGCGCGCAACTTTTTTTGTATACTGTTATTTAAATAACGTGTCATTTAACTCCATTTCACGTCTCAAATCACAGAGCCTTCACGTACAAACATGTCATCACTTACTTTATTTTTCTCCAGAAAAAAACAAGAAAGTCCCTATCGCATTAACGGAACACATTTTTCCCATTCGAGGGAACACGATAACATGAACTTAGGATTTTATGCCCCAAGTTTCTGGCGTCTGCTCTACTTATTCGTTTATTAGGACCCCTTAATTAGATATCGATTGAGAACCGAAGTAAATATGCTGGCTTGCCTTATAGTAAAAGTTAAAGTAAAAATTGAAGTTGATGCTAAAGCTGTAATGACATAAAATAGGAAACAAAGGCATTATTATCATTAAATAAAAATCGACTAAGTGAGTGTCATTAGTTTTGCATAGCTCCTAAAACACACGTACTGATGTATATAAGAAAAAAGTAATCGTCAGACTACATAATAATTTTACACCTACTAAGTTGCTAAGTACTTAATTACGTTAGTACTTGTCGTGTTACTTGTTAACTTGGTAAAGAAAAATCATCGTGAATAATCACAATTTTTGTCCCTGATTAACACTCTGCTCTTTTCAATACCTAACATTACGTATGAACAGTTTTGGGAGGTTTTGATACAAACTTTTTTTTATACATACCTAATAATATAACTAACATAAATAATAAGACATAGCAAAGCATAGTAACTACGCAAGCACCATCGACTAACTCCCTATCCACTAGACTATCCACGTCTCTAAAAAATCAAGTCCAAAGAGAAACTCAAACCTAACAATAACCAGAAAGTAAAAGAAAAACAGAACTTCCTACAATATCAGCAGGAAAATTGGTGTATTGAAAAGTACACTTTTTTCGTTCTAGTCTAGTCCATCCGTCTGGCTCTGTGCTAATATTTGCCCAAGCGCATTATTGCTGAACGTCCCGCACAATGGAGTGAGAATTACCCTTGCTGCCTCGTTTAGGTCACTGACGAGTCAAGTGACTAGGAGAGTAGAGGGGATAGTCAATTTGTTTACGGTTGCTAATGGGTAACTTATGAAGGACATGTAAGAGACAATTTAAAATGGTGATGATGAATCTTTCGCTTATAAATCAAGTAACAATACAGTACTCTTTATTTAAAACCTCAAAAAGACCACAGTACAGAACATTAGGCTTAAAGTAGAGGTAAGGGTGATCTTGTTAAACTCAATAAACTATTTTCATTTTCAACTAGGTACGAGTATTTGATGAATTAAAATCATTACCAAAACGACTGTGAAACTTGTACAGAAGTTTATAAATAAAAACAAAAAGATACAAAAAGACGACGAGTGTAAATACGAGATTAAAACTACTCTTAAATTAAAAGCTAAAACCAAACCCTTAACTTAAAAATAGGAGTACCTCAGGGTTCTATTTTAAGCCCATTCCTATTCCTTGTTTATGTAAATGATCTACCATAATACATAATATATGAAAACTGTGAATCTTTGTAAATCTATTCTTTTATTTCAAAATTATCTTTTATATTATCGAATTCACGGTTAATTTAATAATTTAATTCTTCTTTTCAATTTGTAAGATTTTAACGTATATGCAAATGTGGCATGAACTGCCGTGGAATTTCCGGGAGGTATACAGGAAAATAATATATATGTAATAAATAAATAAACGAGCATTTTTTGTACTTATATCTATTTTTGGAAAACGGCTCGGATGTTTGCTAAGTGGGAGTTTTCGGGGGCGAACAATCAATCTAATTAGGTCTCATTAGTGGAAAAACTCATTTTTTTTTCCAGAAAAACACGAAAACGCCCATCAAAGCTGTCTTCTAGGTCTTTAGAGACTTTTTTTACATGGGCCTTTTCCTAGAAACTCAATGCAGTTTAAGGTTGGCGATGGCGCAGGCATAAAGGCTCGGCACCTGACCGGCGCTGCGTCAACTCATCAGCTCGCCGTCAATTGACAACATTTCAAATTTTCAAGTTGGCCATTTTATATCCTAGATCGACAGAAAATGAAATTTTAAGGTCCACGTGTTTTTTTATTTCTCCCGAAATCCTAATTTTCATTCAAAAATAGCAAATCGTAAGTGAATTATGACGTAATTTTCACGAATTACCAATGTTTGACAGCATTGCTCCTTAACAGTCGTAGGAATGACGTCACCCTTCCGTTTTATACGGTGGGTGTTATTTTGGCGATTTTCTTCAAATCTAGCGAAGAAAAAAATCTAAACATTATTTTATTACGTTCAGGTAGCATATTTACCGAAATGGTTTTCGATTTAGGCACCATTATAAATTTTGAAATGCCGTCAATTAGACTTCAACCATACGTAAGCACGTAATGGAATCGGCTCAACAGCGCCGAGGTGACAACGCGGCGGCGCCACGCTTACAGCGAGGTGTCCACTAGTTGACAGCTTTTTTACGTATGAAATAGGCCATTCCGCCCGCGCCGATACATAAATAAGGTATTTATCTACGGGCCCTTGTTACCTGAAATAAACGAATAAATATATAAGAGAAGTTTCGGGGACTTCGGGGTCCGCACGGCATTTTGAAATGAAAATAATTGTAATAAATAACACACTAATACCTATCTGCAGCCTAATCCCGTAACTTTGTACCCACAGTAGGTATATTTTAATGTTTTTGAAGTATTCATATACCAGTGGTGGCACGTCAAAAATATTTATAGGGAAGCCGGAAATAATTTTCCTTTCTTATTCTTCATGAGCCGTAATTAAAGGACAGGACTGGCTGAGGATTAGGTAAGGCGGTAGGAATCGACTTGTATGGACGCTCCGCCACTGTAATATATAAGCTTGGGCCGAAAAATGACATAAAAATATGCCTAGCGTACATAAAGTTACATGATTACCCTGTTTGATACATCATCATCATCATTTTCAGCCCGTTATCGCCCACTGCTGAGCATTAGGCCTCTCTTGATACTATACGTAACGGGACATCGCCAATAATTAGCTATACGGAGATGTATGTATATTATATAGTCAGGTCTCACAAATATGAATCCAGCTACCACGCATTTTAATAGCTTCACACGACTCGCAGGCCGCCATCTTCCTTTGAAACCTGCGACCTGCAAAGTCAACAGTCATCTTAACTGACGTCGGGGCGCGTGCATTTTTGATGAAGTCTCCCTCGCCTCATTCGCTGACTAATAGCTGGCTCTAGGCGCAGTTCAGTGCACCATTTTCACATCTCAATTGGGTATTGTCTACGGGTATTTATCACAATATCAATCATCACAGCCCCGTTTAAATCAATATAGTATGATTAGAAACGTCGGGCAAACTTCAAAAAAGGCGTGTGAAAAAGTTTTACGCGATTAGCAATAACACCTCGGCATAATGCTGAGCCAGTGTCCGTTTCTCTGCCGCGGGGACACACATGTTATGTGTATATTTTTGAGAGCGAGGGACCTTTTGTCCCTTCTGCTGCCAACACAGCGAATACTCAAATTTTATAAAGGGTCGGCAACGCGCACTTGCCTCTTTTGGAGTTGGAAGCGTCTATAGGCTACGGTGTCCCCTACCATCATGTGGACCGTACGCTTGTTTGCCACCGTCGTAGTATAAAAAATTGATATATGTACATATATTGAATTGAGATTAAAATCGGAAGGGAAGCAGAGAAATAGATCTCCCGAGGTCAACGAGATGCTAATTCGTTTGTTCTCGCATCGTGGAAGATGCAGTTTGTTTGTATGATACTTTGAATATTCACTACATTGTGAATCTTGTAATGAAGAAGCTTATATCTTGTTTTTATAGTACTTACTACGCTGGCTCAGCGACCTGCGGGGTAATCACGTAACGATATGTACTGCCGTTGGTACGTATTTAATGTCGGCTTTAGTATGGGATTTGACATTTAAATCTATCGTACTAACGGTCGAAAACGTTACGTGATTACCGCGCTGAACCCGAAGTGGATCTTGGCCTCCGACACTTAAACAATCCATTGTGCTATGTCATGGGCAGCTTGTCGCCAATCAAGCCAATCATTAGTTTTGCAGTGGACTATTCTATCATTTTACTGCACATTACTAATCTCAGATTGAACTGGAGTTTACTTCACCAAACATCTTAAAATCGTGAGAACCTAGCCACACAAGTGGCCAGCTTAAAAATCCAGTCTCGTTCCGTCATGGCTGTTGCATTTTAAAATAGTGTTAAAGCTGGAGGCACATAGTTTTATGAATACTTCGCTTTGCCAGCCATCGAGGCGTGGTGAATAAAAAATAGAACCCGAGCTTTATAACTTGGGAGGGTTCTTTAGAGAGAGTAATACAATTTAGAAAGTGTAAGAGTTTGATAAAAATTATGCATAATTTCGTTCCGTACAATATCTATCAGGTACAGTCAACCAATTTGAATTCTGGGCCACTTCGTACCGATATAATCATATTAATTTCACTGTGACAAGGTACAAAGTGGCCCAGATATCGAATTAGTTGACCGTACATGAAGATTTTTTTGTTTTTGCGAACACGCATTATCTAGCAAAAAATTGCGCGGACAACAAACTGGAACTAGAGCTTCTGATGTGAACCTTAATTGCAGTACATGTGGAAAATCGTGCGGTTCCTGCATTGGTCTTTACAGTTTACAAAACAGTGTATACAGCATTGCTTAAATAGTGCAGACTAGTGTACAGTCAAGGGCATAAATATGTATACATTTTTGGGCCTTATTTCAATGGAGTAAGGTGAAAAAGTGTTTACATATTGGTGCACTTGACGATAGGTACTTAAATAGTGAACAGTGACAGGCATATGATGATGATTGTATTGTTGTCTACACACTACTCAGCGCATCCTCAGTACTTCACTGGTGGAGAATACATTTCTTCGGAAATCCCGAGTTTCCCATGAGTTTTTCGTAAAACCCAGTACCCGTACAAAACTCTTCATTAACTCTGGCCGCCTTAATCATGACAAATAACACACATATTAGTAAGTAGTATCCCGGTAACACTCAATATCTTCATCATTTTCAGCCAATTTTAGAATTTGCAGTCTTATTCCCTTCTAATAAGGGTGACGACACAATTGTGACCCGCAATTTTCCTAACGTCAACACTATCAGTCATTAAGGGACTATAGGTATCCAAAGGTTGTCTAAAAGAGATTGCTTGTAAGTTATAAGACCGCCTGTGATCTATCATTGTTTATACGTAATTTAAGTTTTTCATTAGCATACTCTTTTTGATGAGCCATAAAGAATATTTGTATAGTATTGTATGTAAGGTAGGTACTAAACTTCGAACCTACACAAGTATGAATCGTAAACTGCAATGCTATACAGAATATTGTTAGACACAAGTTCAAAGCGAGACATAAATTATTCGTAGCGTATTCTCTTTTTACTGGTCGTAAAGAATGAAATCTCTTTACTGTAGCCGAGACCACGGCGTACAAATCTTCATTAACAGTTTGACGTAAAGTCGCCAGCTGGCCACTTGTAAATCTGATGAAACCTACGGTTTACGAAGAATTAGAAAGCTGTGGAGTTGAAAAAAAACAGCGTTAAAATATTAATGTTTTCACTAATTTTAAATAAACATGTAAATGACAAAGGCGTAAATGTGTCTTACAAAGATTTAACACAGACACAGTACTATAAAACTACTTTCGCCCTCTATAAGTTTGGAGTTACGATTGTCAAAATATAAGGCTAAAGTATAACTTTAGAATTAAGATTAATAACGGGATATTTACCATGTATATTTGTGTTATTGAGTTTGCGATATTCAATAACACAAATACATGGTAAATATGTTTTCTGACATCGTAAGCTACTTTTAAATACCAAGGGATTTTACGTACACAAGCGTTCCTGTGTTCGATATTGACCCAATACATGGCACTTACAACTTTATGTCAACGTTTTGAATAACCAATAGGATTTTTCCCGTCGCCGCGTTGGTGAACACAAAAAACCAGTTGCCTACTGTCATTGCGTCGTTACCGAACAACGTCTTTGAACAATTTGATGGAAAGCCTTTTTTAAAGATTGAGTGAATAACCAATAGGGAACTAAGGTTTCGAACATCGGCACGTTTACCTTTCGTTTGTTTTTGCAGAAACAAAGTTAAGTCGATAAACATTATTTAACACACGTCAAACGGAAAGCGCAAACTGTTATTTGTACTGAAAATTGTAGATAACTGGCTTTCATTGGAACTGAACGTAAATGCAAACAACTAGTTACTGAGCAAACCAACTTCTTGACTTTGACGTTGTTGTAACCCAAATTCTCTGATGTTTCCTATCAGAATATTGCTTTTACCCGTGTTGGCAAAAAAGGGTATTTTTCATCTTTTTCTTTAAAAGTTCCCCATGATCACAGTTATAAATAAATAAATATCTGTAGGCAGTCTTAAACAAATCAACCTAGACGACGATATGATTTACTTATGTAGACAAATCCCCAGGAACAAAATTCGTGCTCATCACACAAATAAATCCGAATCCGGGACGACCAGCTTTATTGTAATATTTGTATTATTTCTTGCTGTTTTGTGTGATTGTTTCGCCACCGCGCCGTGGTTTCACCAAATGGTCACAACGGAAGACCAGCGCTAGCTCTACCAGCATAACGCTGAGTTGTGACCATTTCGTGGCTAAATTTGGTTTTGTAATGCCCTGTTTGTATGTGTTTTGTTTGTCACGAATAAATGTTTCTTCTCTTTTTCATTACCAACTAGGCTATAGTTATAGTGTGATAAACGACAGTGGAATAAGCTGGGATGAATGGTGGTAGCGATCTGCGGCGGGTGACACCCTACCAGGGGTACCTATCAAAAGGAGACCCATAAGAACCCTCATCGAAGGACCTCTTGATTACT
Source organism: Cenopis cana (assembly GCA_951800055.1). Classification (NCBI taxonomy): domain Eukaryota; kingdom Metazoa; phylum Arthropoda; class Insecta; order Lepidoptera; family Tortricidae; genus Cenopis; species Cenopis cana. Next base: position 2,447,368 of record OX637484.1, on the reverse strand, counting down.
ACGCATTTGGTAAAGAACGCGAGGTAGAGTCTCCGAAATATGTAACCAAGCTGTGAAAGAGAATCTACGATACTCATATGTGTATCCAATGTCACTAACATAAGAAAGTCACTTGTCAGAGCCCTTTCATTATACTTAATTCGATTTCTATCTAGTTTCGCCTTTTTTTTTTACGTGGAGAAAACCTGCGAATCAGGTACCCAGGCATGGGGGGATGCCTGGGTTATGTGGTATTTCTAGCCACTAAAAACTCCACGGCGACCGCCATCTGCGCTCTCATGCGGAGGACTCCGGCATCTCATACTGAACGCACTGGAGCCCCCCTCGCGCTTATTCGCCTTTTGCCTTGGGCCACCCTCCCTGGGGCTGATAAGTAAGTGCTTCGGCCCCCACCGCATTAAGCACTTACAACCCCGATGACCCCCTTTAGTCGCCTTTTACGACAGGCGGGGGAGACCGTAGACCTATTCTAGTCCGAGTCTACACGGCTGGCGTCTGCGTCCTATGGTGGACGGTTGCGTACCCGAGCTCGACGCCCTCTTCTTCTATTGGGGTCCGCTCTCTCCCGTTCACGTTCAGCGGTCTCCTTCTGGGTCATTACTACTTCGCAGAAGGACACCATTGCCCTCCATGCCGAATCCGCTGCCAACATTCTTGTTATTATGGCTGGCAGGGACAAGTTTGTGCCAACCACGCTGGCCAGAGCCGATCTCTCAGAGTCCCACGCAGGGCACTCTTCCAGAGTATGTTGGGCAGAGTCCTGATCTGCCCCACAATGATGACATTGCGCAGTCGTCTCGCGGATCTATCTAGTTTCGCCTAACTACTCCACAGATTTTGCAAACAATTTACATTAATTTTATCAATTTAGTAGATTCCTGCGGATGTAAGCTAATGATCCGCAATGCCTGTTATCATAAAACAAACGAATATCACATTAACGACGCGACAAATTCATTCCTCATCGCAAAATGGTCACATCAACAGAAAAAGAGACTTTATTAAATTGCTACCCCAATAAACGCTTGCTCAGAAAAAACATATTTTTATTAATACATTTAAAGGTGAAAATAACTGCAGAAAAGGAATCTCCGCAGGCAGAATTTGGGTGGTAATAAAATTAAAGAATCACACTCGGTCAAGGATTTAATTCCATATTTGAGTTAACAAAACGGTGTGAGTTTGAAGTGGTAGCCGAATAATTGTCGGTTTACGGTCACGTCTTAGTTTCGACGACGTGTTTCACGGTATTATGATACTGAGAGACAGTAATACCACATTAGAGTTCATAAAATTATAACGAATAAAGAAATAAAAATAATTATATGAAATATTTGTGAACGTCTCTACGAGACGTGTTCCGGAAGAAACGTTTTCTTACTTTAACCGGTATTTATATATTAGAGATATGTTTATTTGTAAAAAGTCAATCATCATACTTTACAAAAATTTCTTCGTTAAAATCAAATGTAAGGGATCAGTATAGATACAATTTATACCTTCCTAAAGTAAATAACGTAATGTATAAAAAATGTACTTTTATAATGGCCATCCGTGTGTTTAACCATTTACCTGCCGACATAAAAGTCCTTGAAGGGAATATATTTAAACGGAGACTTAAAAATTGGTTAATTGAAAAAGTATTTTATAATTTAAATGAATTTTATTCTACATAATTGATTTTGTAATTAATTAGTTGAATACATTTTTTTAGTCCTAAGATACAATTATTGTACGCCCGTAATGGGTAACTGTTGAGACTCAATGTAACTAAAGGACCATCTTTGTATTTTACACAGTTATACAATAAAATATTAAAGAAAAGAAAAGAAAAGAAAGAACGATCTTACATAAATCGACATAGTCGCAAACTAAACAAATCTTGTACTATAGCTAGGTACTAGGTGAAGATGTACCTACATGTTTATGCTGATAAATAGATACTGAATGAATGAATCACATTTATTTCAGATTACAAAATCCATAGTTTTGTTAACAGGTACACAGTATATATTACTGAAATACAGTCATATACGTATATACAAAATACCTATCTAAGACCTAGGAATAAAATATTCGTGCTCATCACAAAAACAAATGCCTTACCCAGGATTCGAACCCGGGACCACCGGCTTCGTAGGCACACTGCCACTATAAGTTAAAGGCCTTGTAGAATCCACCCACCCTCGCTAGATAATTTATCACTAATTTTATATTCTGCAATGCAAAGGAAGTGAGAGAAAAATATCTAAACATATTATACTTTCAATCATTAATTCATAAACGACTCACATTTTCAATATGAAACTGTGTTACGTTTTTTTGTTAATTGCTGGTCGGTCCAATCGATCGCCTATCGATAACTGGTCGTCATGATCTGATTATTTTGTCGATTTTTATAGAATTGACTATTTTATTACAAAACTGTAACAATTCAGAATTCGTGGATTCTTGAGAGCATTTTGGTCAATAGCAGCACACGTACCTACGGACTAGACACGACTTGTTTTGGTTTTACAAATCCCCCTTAAATATAGGCGAGATTTCAGATACCATATTTTTAAACCACTGACGCGGCAAGCCGATGCGGAGATGACGGCACGAACAAGAGCATTTAAAATGATACAAAAAGTGATCAAATTTCCTTATAAGTTTGACTACCTTTAATTGCTCCCGAGTATAGATACTTTTCTCAACGACTGGCCAAAAACTACTTAAGAGCCAGGACGAGTTGAAGTCAAGGAGAAAGCATTTGCACAGCAGTGGGACAGAATACAAATATTCTTTATGTCACACCTGGCCATAAAGCGGCCATTATCGCACGCTCCGCGCCCGAAAAAACCCACTTCCTGGCCAGTGGGTGACATAAAATTTTGTACTTAACACGGGCGGTAATAAAGAAAGCCTCAGATCGCATATTTATCGCCCTTGCCTTCGGCTCGGGCGTCAAATACCTGCGATCTGAGACATTCTTTGTTTTACCGCCCTTGTTAAGTAATGTACTATTATTGCACAACTCAATAAATTCAACCAATACAGAGTATGCAGATTTAAAAGTAGAGGTAAAGAATAGGCGGTCTTATTGCTAAAGAGCGATCTCTTCTAGACAACTTTTTCACTTTACTAGCCTAGAACTAAAGGTTAGGTAGGTGGTAAACTTAGGTAGGTGGAGAAGTAAGCGTTAATTTATTTTAGTAAGTAAAACCAATTTAAAAAAAATAACGTCTTCCAATAGACTTTGTTTTAGTCTGTTGATTCTGTCGTCTGCTTATAAAATAATATCTGGGCGGCCGAGCTTTGCTCGGCGTTTTCGCGGGCATGAGACCCAGCTAGATCGATTGCTCGTCCCCGAAAACCCCCACATACCAAATTTCATCAAAATCGTTAGAGCCGTTTCCGAGATCCCCGGAACAAATAAATAAGTAAATAACTAAATATACAAGAATTGCTCGTTTAAAGATATAAGATATTCAGATAGGTATCCAGTGTGGCGCTTCAGGCGCACAACTGACGACTATCATGACACCTTTGTACCTTTTTTTGTCACGTTGAACGGACAATTTGACAACTAACATGACACGCCCGTCATTTTGAACTGACAACTGACGACTAGCTTATAAATAACACCTTTGTCATATTTCACGGACAACTAAGTAATTGACAACTATCATGACACCCACCGTACACCTACTGGACACGACATACATATTATATTCACCCGATGCCTCACATAAAACGAAAAATAAAACGCAGTATAAATTTAGACTCCAGTTTTATAACGTGGACGACAAGCAACATCTAAACATCTTGGTAAGTATCAGGTGATTTACGCCTGTTATGATATTTTTACTGTTGCCTCGTAAACTTGTTCTAATTAATAAACTGTAGAATGTTTCGCGTCGTTAAAGTGAATCCGAGTATTAGGAAACTTTTAGTAATGAAATGTAGTAAAAATGTGAGATTACCTCACATTACTGCAGATATTAGGAAGAATAGGTTTTCATCCATGATGACAAACACCCACTGAAACACAATAAGTGGCCTGTACCAGGGAGGTCTCACTCCGTCAGTTCGCCGCGCCGCTGCAGGTATAGTTCGTATAAATCTGTAAGCCCAAGTGCTGTCAAATTAACGCAAGGAAAAATCTACCTTACAGTCAGAGCTCTCTAAGTCTAGTTTTCGTTTGACAGAATTTAGCCTTAGAGTTGTGTCCGAACTATACATCCGTAGGTGCTACCATTCAGTAGCTGCTGCGCGTCATTCGCTTCAACGTTTTTTATTTACTTACCTATTATAATTTGGGGTTGTAGATTCGGGATTTGTTAACAGTGGGACTTCTGTACGTAGTACTGAATATTACTCATTCTGTGCCTGTACTCCGAACATCAATCTTCGTATAGTGCCGTCCCTATCACTATTGTAGTGTGTATGAAAGTAGTAAGGCACGATACGAATTTCGAATTTCATGTTCGGGTTGACCCTCTTGCGTCTTCTACAAATTGTAGTTCGGTGAGTGCGCTCAAGAGCTCCATATGGTAATCTCATATCGCCTTCCTTCTTCTTCCATCGAACATCCAGACGTGATTGCTTAAGAAACGCATTTTCAGGGCACCCCTGCCACCTCTCAGATCTGCGGTGGCAAGGAGATGTCCAGCTTTTGCTCACTTGTACACCTACAATAATGTCTGCAGGGCGGTTGATCTAAAGGACCTTTCGGTTCCCAGAGCCAAAAACACTGTGAGAAACTGGCTTTACACATTGTCATATAGTGAAACGGAAAGGTTGATTCCTAGGTCCTTATTGAATCACGCATAGCGGTTTGGCTTCTTTTGTCTTGCCTTTTTTCAAGCCCTCTAGTCTTCCAAGCCCATACAATTTCCACGCGAAATCCACACACATACACGTACGCTTGCACATGCACTCACCCTCTGACACACTTACACACGAAATATACACACATACACACACTCTCTCTCTCTCAGACACATACACACACACACACACGCATATACACAGACACACATAAATACGAACTTCTAAAAATGTATAGTCACTACTACTGTAAACTTATAGTTAGAAATGTACCCTTTATAGCCATCTGTGTTTTTTATTTTTTAATATGTAATTAGTACTTAGTTTTTTGTCTTACCTCTTTATTGTATAATCTACTATTATTGTTACTCGCTCTCGCAGACGTCCAAAATACAGGCTCAGCCTAGTTTGGAGTCTGATAGATAAGTTCCTACTTTGTAAACACTTTTTTGCCAAATAAACTATTTGTATTTGTATTTGTATTTGTATTATGGCTGGCTACCATCCTTACCCGGTCGAAATTCCTCGAACCAAGCGCTTTTCATCATTCTTTATAATGCGCACTACTAAGGTTTGGAATTCGCTGCCTGCGTCTGTATTTCCGAGTTCATATAACCTAGACCTTTTTTATGCACGAGTGAATAGGCAGCTTCTGGGTGAGCTCGCTTCATCGTTGGCCTCATCTTTGCCCTCTGACTAGCCGCTGGCCAATAGAAATCCCATTCTTAATAAGAAAAAGGTAGCTGATTCAAACAATCACCACTGGTTTTCGTAGTACTGGGTTTTTCAAAAAGCTTACGAACAAAATATCATTTTGTGATTGAAAAAACCGGTCAAATCTCAATAAGGTCTAATTTTCGCTCTGGGTTGGAAGGTCAGATGGCAGTCGTCTAGTAAAATAAGTTCCTACGTCAAATCAAAGTGGTGTAAAGCGGATCTCGAGATCATTAACGCAACTGGTAAGACGCTAGTAGGATGGATTTGCACAGTATCTAATGTATAATATGTAACTTTATACAAAAGTAACAACTAGCGGTCTTGGATATGAATCTCGGTAAGTAGCAACAAAACTTACTGTTTTACTTAAACTGTAGAATAAGCAAGAAACTCTACAAACGTAACGTGAATATACCAGTGACTAAAGCCGAGTCGTCAACATGTCAATAACTCATAGAACTGCGAAATTGATAGACTAATATTCACATGAAGACATACACATTAGTACGTTATATCGTAAATAAAACTGTTTCAACGTTATTAATGTCTCACATTTAATCCAATATACTAAATACTTTGGACCAATTCCAAAAGACCTTAACACTTTTCGTATTTCTAATTCATTTCAGCCCTTATTGTTATGAGTTCATATTTTTATACCTTAAATCCAAGGCGAATTAAGACCGCTTAGTTTAACATGCAATTTTTTTCCTTAATGCTAGTAATTTACGTTCTCAAATGGCTTAAACAGTTTTGGGAACTTGGGCTTCTATGATACTCGGATACAAAATATAACTGTTAGTCAATTCATCACTCTACTTCGGAAAGGTTGATTCATGGAGGTGATATATATGATAGTCACTCGTATTAGTAACAACACGAAAACGAGGTATTTTAGCCTAGTTGATAAGGACGCCGAACGCTGTTGTTTTCTTCCCAAGCGTGCGCAATAAAAAAATGTATCTATAAGTTTAAGGATTGACCTACAAAGATAGTAAGATAAGTTTAAAGCAACATTTTTTTAAGGGTATTCACAATCGACAGTATGCGTCAAATTCTTCAACTGTTGAACTCTCTCGATAATTATTAGTATGTTAGGAAAATAATAAGTATTTCTCGCATCTTAAAGAGTCATCGTGTTAGACCCGCTGAGTTAAATTGCAGATACTGAACCTAAAATAGGTAGCTCTGGGTGCGGTTGCGAACGGTGGTCAGCGAGGGGTGGTCAGAAGTATATTACCCACCCAATAAACAATAAATCAATGGTGTTTTTCTTGAGCTAAATATCACTCTTAGTCGATATCAAGAAGGTGTCATTATATTACCAACGCAACGCGGAAATCGTCTCCATCGTATATATATATAACAACAAAAAAACAACAAAAACACAAAATAAAAAAAACACACAAACACAAAATAGTCCTCATTAGTTGGACTATTTGTGAATAAGCACGAGTATACAAAATTAGTAAACATGTTCGTCTGTCAGTTACATTTTCCAATGCTTTACCAACCACGTAACTAATGAGCTGATTTCACAGAAACACGGATTTTTTTAAGAGGATCACATAGTTCCGTTGCTCTACAATAGGTCTTTGTTCTAATTCCTCTTATCTATGTTATCTTGTATGCTCTGAGATATTCTGGAAGAGCGAATATTGTTTCCTGCGGCCATACGCAGTGACACAATATTTTCTCAGTGAGTAACACTTAGTTAGTCATCATCCTACTTAAAAAAGAGGAGGTTGTAGTTTTGACTCTCTATCTATCTCTATCTATAGGATCATAAAAGAGATGTCAAAGAAGAAAGATTTGAAAAAGACCACGTCTTCAGACGTCAAAGAGCAGCGGATAAACATTTCATCAACTCATTATGGGGTTAGTTCGTATTACTTTCAAGACTCATGCATAGGTATTGAATTTACATTGGGAAATTCCTATAGGTACTGAACCAGTATCATCATCCTCCTAGCGTTATCCCAGTACAGTTGCATCCTGAAGGATGCCTGGGGTCCGCTACCTAAACCCAAGATTTGGCGTAGGCACTAGTTTTTACGGAAGCGACTGCCATCTGACCTTCCAACCCCGACGGGAAACTAGACCTTATTGGGATTAGACTTTGTCAAGTGAGTGGGCAACATGACTGTTAGAAATTCTCAAACCGAAGGCCTCCAACATGGCTTAACGACTGCTGCCATAGACAGCAACTGGGATCAACGGCTTAACGTGCCTTCCTAAGCACGGGAGCGCTCAGTTAGTAACCACTCAAAGCGGTCACCCATCCATGTACTGACCGCGGCCCATGCTGTTGCTTAACTTTGAATAACGCTTGCGGCACGCAGGCGCCGCTGGGCCACGAGTGCTCCATAGGATCATAAAAGAGATGTCAAAGAAGAAAGAATCGAAAAAGACCACGTCTTCAGGCGTCAAAGAGCAGCGGATAAACATTTCATCAACTCATTATGGGGTTTAGTTCGTATTACTTTCAAGACTCATGCATCAATGTAAATTCCTATACTGAAGCAGTATAAAATAAATAAATACGTGAATGAAATCAACAATTTTCATTTCCTTTCGTAAACACAAAATCCCCATTTCCTTTCCATACTAACTTTACTACAACTTTTATTCCCTGAAACTTTCTGTGTGCATATGACGCGTTTCTTCCCCGCCTAAAAATTAGACGACATCACGCGTAATTGAAGTGTCAAAAGTTGTCTGATTTTACTTGCAAAGCGGGCTTCGCTAACTCTTGTTAAAAAGGCTGATATGATTTGAAACTTACAGCTAGTTAGTTTCTTTTGGATTCGAGTGAACGATATGGAATTTGCGCGCGCAAAAAAGGGAATTCGATATGAGAAGTGCAATCAGCAATCGACCCAAATTCCTGCCGAACGTGGCGGGAGAGCAGTAATTAAACCTGTGCTAGCATCGGTAATAATTACGCTTTGATTGGCAATATTCCTTACATTATGTTAACTGATGTTTACACATACCTGGTGCAACCCGTCTTTAGCGTACGCCAATTTACGATTACAGACGCATCGACGGTAATTGAAGTCCTATAGAAACTGGTCACACTTCTTCACAATTAGATTTTACAGCTTACGTCTGTAACCAGTGTGATGCAAGTTGCAACCCACCCAAACACAGATAAGATTTAGCTGAAGTCTGTACAATACTTTTAAGGACATAGACAAATTAATTATTTGAACGCTCTTGAAAAATCATGTGTTAAGTATTTGACAAAGCGAAAAGGCTTGTTTCATAAGTAATGAAATGAAATTATGTAGTAATTCGGACGACGGGCATCCATATATATTATACACATCACAAGATATTGTTAGTAATAATAGCTAAACAAACATATATATGTATATAGTAATGCATTAGTGTGTACTATAATATCCTAGTATCGTCAGATAATTAAAGAGTATTATTTATACTTTTACCATTTACTACCATACATAGGTACCTACTTAGTACTCTACAATATTATCTTTCAACACTTATCTTTATCTTACTACAATTTCATTTATAATGATTTATTCTTTTGTGTATTTTTTATCTCGACTCGATTATAACTTTAGTACATTTACGAGAAAATTTGCAATAACAGTGTTTTTTCTTTGGCGTCAACATCCTAATTAAGTTAAGATATATTAGGTAGGTATTCGACTAAATGTGGCCGTTTCAGTTTCTCAACATATTTTAATAAGCTATCTTTGTGTACACATAATAACCACCACACATAGATAACACATTTACAACACACGACCTTCCAACTTCAAACTTCACATAACCTCAATTAAAAACCAAAAGCGTACGAGTATGTTAAATGTTCAAAATGTTCTAATCGAAGTAACGATGTCGTTACAGATACTCTAACAAGCCAAAGTTACCGCGTGTACTAGTTAATTACAAAGTACATACACCACAAAGTCTACATTCTAGAAAAGTATAACTACCAGTGATTGTTATACAACATACGACCTTATTGCCCGCGCGAAAGAAGAGCCTAACCACCGCGAATTAACAAGCATTATAATTCATTTTGCCTAAGCAAGAGTATCTAACTCGTATTGCATAGTGAATATAGGCTAATTGGCTGTGTGATGTTGGGTGAATGCGCTCATAATTTGGGAACTGTTTGAGGACTGTTTTGCACAATATATAGCAGTTTTGTTGCTTGGGATAAAACATCTATTAATCTTAGATAATTATGCCTTCGGGAATCTCCTTGCTGGTTATCTGATGCCATCGGCTCTTTCTTCATCAATTAAAAAAGAAAGTAGTACTTTAATCAAACATGAGCGCGAATTGGTGTAGTTGTGACACATACAAACACTGAGTAGGCAATGTGAACTCATCCCTCCTACGCTGACGCGCACACATATACTCGTTTTTTTTTTAAATAGAAAAGTCGTGCGATTGTCGTCATGCGATTTCAGGGAAAACAGTCTTAAACGGGAAAATATGCAATGTACTATTTTTAAGACAATTACAGCAGTTGCTTTAGTAAAACTAGTGCCTACTTTAAGTCTTGAGATTAGATGCTACCGCGCGACCTCGGGCCCCTTAAGAACTGAAAAAAAAACGCTACAAACAACACGTAAGCAACATAATATACTCGTACTTACCTCTGAAAACAAGTAATAGTCCAGTACCTGGCTATACAGTCCAGTAAGGACCTTAGAGCCTCATTTACCCCTCTTGTAGCTTCCGGTCATGACATTGTGGGAAACGAATATGACTCGTTCATAAAGAAAACTTCTCTCAAGCTTAATGAGAAATAGTCTAATAAACCATACTCACTATCACTAATAAGCTGGCTCAAAGTAAAAATACAAATATGAATAATAAGAGCGGTTAGAAGAACAAGAAGACGAATATGCAGAAAAATATGGGTGTGGGGCTGTGAAGATGGCTCTGACATGCCCATCCTAGATCCCAGATCCTGAATATAATAATCACGGTGCTATATTTATATTTGTATTTCATATACATATATTTTATGTCCTGTAAGGAAGTCCGTGTTAGGAGATTTTTTTCTGGAAAGGTGAGTAGGAGTCCTAGTAAGTATTTTAGAGACGGGTGGTCAGCACTGTCACCTAGTACATTTTCCACGTACCTATGATGTCATATTTTTTTGGCATAAAAAATATTTTTTATTCAAACATCTACCTATCAAGTGGTGTATCAAATGAATGGGCTTTAAGAATGATTTACGCTAGACCTTTCCGTGACCGGGCCGGCCCGGACACGGAACGATCTAGCGTGAATCATCCTTTATGAGCTGATTTGTGGTCAATCTTGCACAAAACAATCTAGCCCCAAACTAAGCAAAGCTTGTACTGTGAGTACCAGGCGATGACAAAGATACTTACATAGGTAGATAAATACTTAAATACCTAAAAAACTACTAAGACTCGGGAACAAATTATTTATATTAACTGAAAACTATTATCACTATCAGTCAACTACCGCACCCGACAGCGCCATGTGACACGGAATTAATATTGCACATGTGATGCTACCTTACATTGTTGCTAATTAGTCGCAAGTTACACCTAATAATTTTGCTACCTGGCCTGGGAGCTAATTATTTTGTGAAACCCACCCCGGGTCGTTTGTACACAAAACAGAGAACAACGAGTTATTCCTCAACTAAAATTGGATACATACCCTAATATCCACTTCATGTTAAGTATTATGTACATATTATGAGTTATTTTGCATACAATAGACGGTGAGGCTTACACTAGAGTGCGAGGAATTCGATACTTTAAAATAAACTCGCTATATTTAAAGAAAAAACAGTTCCTCTAGGTCCTATAATTTTGATGTATGTTAAAAAACCGGTTAAGGCGCTACACTGAGAAATTTGGAGACTTTTAAACGCTGTCCTGCCCAGACTAGCAAACAGTAGGGGCTGATTTTCAGATATATGATTCTTGACTATATGATTGTGGTACTGACAATAGCGAATCATGATTGCTTAAAATTTTCTCGATAGAAAATAAATCCAAAGTCGAGTCTATATTTTCCTTTTTTTCCTCAGCCTACTAAAACAACGCATTATTAAAAGACGATTACTCGTAAGTTAATATGATGGTATTTTACCTCATCTAGGTACTGACAAGAGGAAATTTAATAAACCTGCACACAGTCAGATATTTAACGAGATTTGTCTAAAAAGCCATTCGCGGAGAGGGTTGCATCCCGTTTTGTCGTGAGCGAAAAACAAAGGGTGTCTCTTTCAATCGATATATCGCCTTAAGTGCGTTTCGGACTTCGCACAGTTAGGGTTCCGAACCAACCGCAAAATTAAGTTGGTTTTAATAGGATAAATAAGGAATTTTGAAAGGAATAATCTGATTTATCAATACATTAATATTTGTTGGTAAAATATACGATATCACCAAATTTGAAGTTCATAGGACAACAGGAAGTTAAAAAAATCTTCGGAACATTATTTTGTGACAGACGACGGATGGACGGACGCGTGAGTGACAGCAATAAGGTTCCGTTTGGACCTTTCGGGTACGGAACTATAAAAATTGAGTATTTAACCTCTGACGTACTTAACAATTGTTCAATGTTATGGACTCAAATTATGACAAGTGTATTGATAATTTGAAAAGCTAATTAAAGTATATACGATGCTTTTAGTAAAGTTCTATGTAGTAACGAAGCCATTTTTAGGGTTCCGTACCCGAAGGGTCCAAACGGAACCCTATTGCTGTCACTCACGCGTCCGTCCGTTCGTCATCTGCCACACAGGGTTGACAGTCAAATGGTTGGAGCTACAGTCTTAATTTAAAGTATTATGCGGATTTTGATCGCCGCGTTGGTGAGCACACGTGCCCGGGGCGACGACGGGCAGAATCCATTTACCGTACAAAACCTTATCTACTGTCATGGCGTCGTTACCGAACAACGTCATTGAACACGTGACATTGGCGAAATCATCATAAATTTGATGGAAGCCATTTTTTTAAAGAATTGAATTGAAAGTATTATGCATCCTGTTGGCCGAAAGCCATACAAATATTCAAAACTTATTTATAAGATTTAAAGCGGGGCTCCCATACAATACAATACAATTTACACAGAAGATACCCTATAACCTATATACAGGTGGTAGGATCCGACGAGAAGGAGGTCTATAATATATCCGCAAACACAACATCAATATTAAAACTACTTCAGTTTGCACATAAACTCAAAGTTCCCAGCCGTCTGCTTAATATTTAAACCGCACTAGAAAAACAATCAATTTGTGCTATTCCCGTATGCAAGGCACTTCAATTTCACATGCACGAGCACGATAAAAGAGACGTAAACTTGATGTTCGGGTGAAATCTAGAGTGTTCTAGAATGAGTCAAGCAGGCAAGGCAACGTTGATGTATAGACGGAAAACATACCAAGTGCATAGACTAGAGAACGTGGTGAATGTACAGCTGTATACACATATATGTAGATAAAACACTTAATGCGCAGAGTAGGGCAAGGCCTTCCCCATACAAACTTTGTGCACGTTTTATTCGCCGGTTTTGGCACTAACAAATATAAAATTTTTTTTGGTTGTAAATATTAGGTATGCGAAGATCGTGATGTGAAAATTTTCAATAATTTCAAAAAAAAAAAAAAAAAAGAATAAAAAAAATTACATCACGAAATAGCTATCAGAAAAATAAGCATAGTGACCAAAAATCATAACTTTAATGCAAACACAAACGAAGTAAATCCTGCACAAAGTTTGTATGGAGAGAGCGTGCCCTACCCCTCCTCTTAAGTAAAGCCACTTTTGTATGTAGTTGTGACGTGTTCGTATAGAAATCCATTGAATTTATAAATGTATTTGTATTTATTTGTAACACTATTTAATATAAATGACTATTCGCACAGTCTATATAACTACATGCTATTATTATAGGTATTTTATACACGTGTGTAACAATAAGTGTATAGTCTATAAATGTTACAATTTCATTGAATCGATATAATGGCGTCTTGTGTTGTTTATAGTGTTATTGGTTTAAGTGATCACACCCATAGAAATAGCTTAAGGTGCTTACACACTGCGGTTTCATTATTCGTTGTCAGCAAGTGACTATAAAGAGAAAATAAGGCATAGATATGTAAAACATTCTTCATATAAACTTGCAAAGTGATGTAAATTTTACAACTTTAATATGTAACGCTATCAAATACGGGTCTGCGTTTCCAATACTTACAACAAAATCTAAAATCTAAAATGGTTGACAGCGTGATTGTGATTGTTTCGGAGTCACAAGCGTCCGTAGGGTACGGTATCTGTTTATCATCCAGCCGTATGCTTTTTCTAATTGTTGTAAAACAAGGCACAAGTTCAGACCACAAACAAATCAAACATTAAGGCCGTGTATTACCACTTTTGAGTTTTTAAAAACCATCTGAGACATAGAATTTAGTGTCTTAAAATCTAAAAAAAAATATATGTGTTACATAAGGATCTTGTCTAGTCAAAATCGCAGTCAGTTACATGACCTGATGAATTTCACTCGATAGAAAAAAATCGCGAAGTTACCCCTTTTTGGAATGTTTTTTCAATACTACGGCCATATTACTGATATTTAACGTTTTATTTTTGTACTCAATTCATCATCATCATCAGCCTATATACGTCCCACTGCTGGGCACAGGCCTCCTCTCATAGATGAGAGGGATTGGGCAGTAGTCCCCACGCTGACCCAGAGCGGGTTGGGGACTTCACATACAACTTTGAATTTCTTCGCGGATGTATGCAGGTTTCCTCACGATGTTTTCCTTCACCGAAAATCTAACGGTAAATATCAAATGATATTCCGTACATAAGTTCCGAAAAACTCATTGGTACGAGCTGGGATTCGAACCCACGACCGCCGCTTGACAGCCGCATGCTTGAACCACTGGGCTACCGTAGCTTCGTAAATCGTAAATAGTTATAGACAAATTCGCAGGGTTTGCTTTGATAGAATGATTGGCTTAATGACTATAGCTAAATATTTACAAAACTGCGCGCAGAGCTTGCGTAGAGAGCGGGATGGTTAATTATAAACTCACGCGTGTTAGAGCGGGACATTTGCGTTGGGGATACCTCCCCTTAAATAAAAAACCGGCACAAAACAGCTAAGTAACATTTCGGCCATCAAGATTTTATATTGAATAAAACCGTATATACCTACAAATCGGTTCATACTTTAGGGAGCTACGATACAGACACACATACACACAGATGCATAGATAGACATGTTAAACTTATAACACCCCACTTTTGCGTTGCACGTCGAGGGTCAAAAACTTTCCATTTTTACAAACTATAGAATAGAATAAGCTAAAAAAGTGGTCTACTACCCTGTACATTGATATCGAAAACTGGTAGACCACTGCCTTGGGTGGGTGTACCTGCTATGAAAGTGCTAAACCATATGACTGTAACATCTGTAAGCATCTTAAACCCATAAAGCCCATCTCTCAGCGGGCGGGTTATTGTAGACGCTCGTTACTAGTAAGTGTTTGTGAACCAAATGATTCCTAATAATAACAAGAGCGGTAAATATTTTGGTGATTGACGCATCGTTGTTATAGATATTGTCTGTTTACTTTTAGCCTGTAAAGTTATTTTTATAATAAAACTAACTGTAATAGAAGGGCGTCAAAGTTATGCTAGTAAAAATCTGTTAACTTTCAGCAAAAAGAAGTCACTGTCATTTTAGTTTGGAATAGGAATGGAGATCTTACCTTACGTTCAAAATTTTACGTCCCTCCTGCCTCGCCCTCAGAAACAATATTTTTTACGCATCTTTTTTTTAATTAAAAATGGGATTGCTTTAGGCCAGCATCTATAATTAAAAATTCCTAAATCATACATATAAAAACATGCATGTGAGATGCGTAACAGAATTTTTATTTTCACTTAGAGCTAACTTAGATACCTATTGTAAAAGATATACGAGCAGTCGAGTATGCACCCAAGGAACCATAATATTAAACAAAAGACGGTCTAGTTTCCCCTCGGGTTGGATAGTCAGATGGCAGTCGCTTCCGTTAAAACTAGTGCCTACGCCAAATCTTGGGACTAAGTACTGGACCCCGGGCATTCTTCAGGAGGCAACTGTACTGGGATAACGCTAGGAGGATGATGATGATTACCTATACGAGTATTCCCTGACTGACCCTGACTGGTATTTGTTAAGGCCCTTGACTGGTATCTAGTAGACAAACATTTAAAAAAGTAATATTCACTATATCGAAATGTGAATGAGTGTTTAAACAATAGCCTTTCAAAACAAAGTAGGTACTGCTCGCTTTGCCTCAAAACACAATTCAAATTGATTTGCAAAAACTGTGTTCTTACACCCCTAGGGAAATTTTGCGCGTATGTCATATCTACGTCAAAAATTTCGGAGTTCTGACCTCGGACCGTGTTTCGCGAATATCTTCATATTATGTCGAATTTATACTTTGTTAACCGTTTGGGATGTCCCTTTGGCGTTCAGGAATATAACGTCAGGAATTACTTGATCCTATAGGAATAAACTTTTTTCCTCTTTTTAACTCTCGTGTCTAATGGAATCTGTAGGTATATGGTATTTCCTATTTTACCGAGATTGTACAGATGTCGTCTAGATTTTCTCACCTATCAGTTTATTACGGTAAATACGTTTGAACAGTATTATGTTGCGAGGAGGGAAAGCGGTATTGATTCAGTACTCCATTTCTAGCTCCCCGCTTGCTTTGCCCCCCACATAAATTAACAACACTACATTTAAATGTAAGGACTCGGTAAAAAATCTGTAGTGGCTCGAATCAAAGTAGGTATACGTACTGACAGCTGAAAACTTACTGTGCACTGGTAAATGGTATGGCCTTATGGTATGAATTTTAAAGTAGCAACACCTTGTTATTAAAATAAAACGCTTTAAGGGGCTATCTTAAGCAATGTAGGTGAAATAGCTTCCAATGAAAACCACAGCCGCTAGCTATTTGGGATACTTATGTTGTGGGATAGTTAAAACTACAAAGGTCATAAAAATAGATCAAGTATTCAAATACTTTAACACCACAGATTTTCTCAATCCCCACTTGTAAGTACGCATATATTTGGCATTATTCTTTGTTCAAAGAAAACCATCAATTACTTAACGCTCTTTTGCACCATAAACAAACTGATCTCAAAGGAGTTTAACCTCAAAACCGAATTCATACTCCTTAGAGCAATGAAACTTCACCTTGAGAACATTTTATGAGTTTTCAGTTCTTATTCGAAATACTTATTTACCCGAACTCACATCTTTTCAGTTACATCATTGAAAATTCGTCATTCTGTTCTGCAAAACAAGTTTCATATTTCAATAAAACGTAAAATGAAAATAGGAGATTTTAAAGCACTCGGTTTGAAATAATAAATACGTTTCAAACCACAACTGGCTAAGAACATGCGGTTTACTCTCTCGATATAATAAAAAGACAAATTTTCGTTGGAAATTCTTGGACTTATGGCATTTTGTGAAGTAACATTCGCACGTGCTAGAGAGTACGCGATTGTACTTAATTTTTTTTCCACTTTATAACTGGAGGAGATTTGAAAAGGAACTCTTTGAGTGGACTAAAACGGTATTCCATAAAAATGATAAAAAATACCTACGTAACGCTGCTTCTCTTTAAACATATATGTATTTCTTTTGTTTTCGTCGTTAGTTAATTTCTTTGAAAACTAACGGTTTTTTTATATACGAACTTAAACGTTCTAATTCTTACATAGGTACTTATTTATTTTCTCGAAGGAACAAAGTACAGATGCGAAAAAGGAAGATTTCATAAAATAGGCTTAAAATAAAGATGCCTTAGAAAAGTAAGCTGTTCCAATATATTAATTTTTTATTATTTATTTATTAATCATAAGTACAAAAAAGTCTTATATAATATATCGCTCCACAAAACTATTTATAAGTTTGACTGTGGAGTCGCATGTCAGTCTCAAAACAATAATAAGCTATAATTAGGTAATATATTAAATAAAAATGTAATATTACTACAATAGGTGTATTCAATTAGTATCCAATTTCATGGGATCAAAATCAAAATATATTCCTGTCTAATTCAAATATACAACGTAAACATGTATTTACAAAACTCAAACATTAAAGGAAAAACGTTAAATTAAAACTCTGCCAAGACAAAGAACTATCTCCAGGAAAGTATCAAACGCAATAAATAATTCTCTTTCGACGACAAATGAGGTCATGTGTTCTTTTTTCCCTCGGGAGCGTCTATTTCCGTTTGTATCGAACGATTTGCTTTAAATTTGGAACATGTTTGCAGTTTGTTTGCGCCTTGGGGATCGTTATGAGGTGAGGCAGATGTCGTTGGCGCATCTGGAAACTTTTAGTTTGTTCATTAGGGCGCCAAATTAGGATTGTCGCACGGTTTTGATTTTTCTAGACGGAAGTAATATTTATATTAAATAATAATATTAATTAGCTTAACCTATCTTATTTAGATGCTCGCCTTGCGGATGCCATGGGATCTTTTGTACAAAATATTAGTTACCCACTCAACACTGAAGGCTCTCTTGAGTACAGTAAGGGACCCCGTAGATTGGTAGGGTACTGTAGAGGTTGTTACTGTATGAGGCTGGCCATGATTAAATTGGTCTTTTGCATAAAATGTCAATGTATTTCACGGCGTTACCTTTGATTATTCACTCACTCACGTTACCCGTCTTACGTCAACTTCCTTATAATATCGTGCTGTTTCGAATTACATATATCCAAACACCGTAACTTGACTGTGTGACTTCCTGGTCACATACTTCTCCCTTCTTTCTCCAAATCTTCACCTCCACCAAGTGTGATAGGGGTCCTAGCGTAGAGGTACGGTTGAGGGATCTAGGAGAAGGGTTTAGATATCTGGAAGGAAATACGCAATCCACATACAAATTATAATGTATTCATACTATATCCGTACTGATTAACGATGATGAATATATTTTAACTAATATTTTTAAGATGACGTTTCCTATTGATAATTGAATCATATAAAAATCAAAATCATTCATTGGTTTTGTCATTAAACAGCTAGTTGTTTTATCATCTTTTATCTAGACTCTCTTACGCATGTGAAGTACTTACTTACTCATCATGTGAACACATTTATGTGTCTGTGCGCAAGGAAATTTTGACTCCCTTCCCGACGTGTGCCACTAAGTATTAGTAAGCATCTGTTAGTATAGCATAACTTCGCGTTCTTTGTGTAGTAAACAAAATTTTAAAGGTTCTGCACACTTTCTAGAGATTCTGTATACCTACTTCTATTTTCACAAATGCATTAAGAGTTTTTTTATTATACATACGTTTTAAATCGTTATTTCCGTAAAATTTAGTTAGTAATGTATTATATACGGCGGGCTTTAATTTAGTTGGTAGTGACCCTGCCTACGAAGCTGGAGGTCCCGGGTTTGAATCCCGGCCAGGGCATTTATTTGTGTGATGAGCATGAATATTTGTTCATGGGTCTTGGATCTATTTATACCTATCTATATAAGTATAAGTATGTATATCGTCGCTTATTACCCATAGTACATACACTTTTGGACCTTATTTCGATGTAATGAGGTGAAAAAGGGTATACATATTGGTGCCCTTGAATGTACAAGCTTTGCTTAGTTTTGGGACTAGGTTGATTTGTGTAAGATTGTCCACAAAATATTCATTATTAATTCATTATATTTTGTATACTTATATATTTACTCCTATGGATCTAATTTGTGTAATTACCGCTTTGACGAGTACCAAGTACCAATTAGAATTCGGAATCCGAATTCTTAATTTCAATCACTTCATACAATCATATCACTCAATATCACCAAACACATCTTTATTCAACTTCTCATCCAATATTATCGATGGTTACCTCCTATGCCTTGTAAAATCAATCAAACCTCCCCTAACAATAATATTTATCTTGTAAATCTTTATTACAACTCGATACATACACGTCACAACACAACATAGACAAAGCGGGCGACTTTAGTTATGGTTTTGAAATTCAATCATTTTCAATCACCAAATACAAATGATTATAAAACCTCAGTCAATCAATTCTCAACCGTAGCATCCTTGTTTTAAGAAAGTTAAAGGTGAATTTAAAAAATTGTAAACGTTATTTGTATGCGTCCGCCAGATGCGCTGCGTTTGCGCACCGACGACTAATGACACTCGGGCGACGATGTAAAGTCGCTGACAAAATCATCACCATGTCACAAAAAGTGTAAGGAAATTTGTTCGTTGTGTTTGTAATTATGGCTAAGTTGCCAGGGAAGATGAATTAGGCAAGAAGGCAAAAACTTCGGGAGTGCAATATATGAAACGGAAGGCGAGGTACGATGAAATTTGAAAATAAATTGAAAATAATTTATTCGTGACAAAGAGTGTTTAACTAGAACTTAAGACTATAATTAAAATTAAAAATTGAGCAAGACTTAAAACTATAACAATAGGCAGTTCGTTTGTCACGAATGGTCCCGCCTCAGCATAATGCTGACTCAGAGTCAGCGCTGGTCTTTATGAGTGCATGGAATGCTACAAAAATTCTCGGTTTTGATTTTTATCGTTGAATAGAGTGTCTAGAGAGAAAAGTGAGCCAGAAAGCAGACCCTGACAAGAGCCGGGATAACGCTAGGTAGAAGAAGAAGTAATGAGTAATGCTGAGACAGTGTCCGTTTCATTGCCGTGGGGACACACGTGTGCTTTTGTGTATGTTTTTCCTCTTTTGTCTTTTTTGTAATATTGTGCGTCTTCTGTGGCTATGAAAAAAAATTTCTTTCTATCTTTGAGTGTCTAGAGAGGTAGGGCACAGCGGAATATCATATCGATCATATTTGGAATAGCCCATGTAGTATATTAGTGTATAAAACCGAACGTAATCATGTACAGCGAGCGTCTCCGAACGCTACCTCTGTGACCAATCCAACCAAAGGAAATCTAAGATGGCGTCTCGCCCTTTTTCGGAATCTATACACTAATATACTACAGCCCATGGTCTAATAAAATAAGGTCTGCCACTCTGGATCGTGACAAAAGTGTCAGCACTGTCGACGCCACACTCACATTTACAATCGCATATCTTCGATTGGCTCGATTGCAGCTTGTGGCACCCCCACCTACTACAGTATAATTGTATCTTAGAGTAGCCCAACTAGGCAAGTAGGTACCTTCACGTTACTAATACCACAGCTATAGTAATACCACTTGCTCTGGAGTGGTGGGTACGTGGTGTTGTGTGCCATAAGGTCGCCATATCTCCTGAAGATTCTCATACTCATATTGATAAAAAGTGAAAATTTTACACGTCAAGGAAACAAAGTTTACAATATGAGGTATATATGTTGCAGGCAAATCAAAAATAAACATGTTTACCTTACCACCGTGATGCTCTATTTTTCTCTTTATTTTTTTTAAACCTTACTTCACTCTGGCTTTATAGGTTGGATCCAATAAAGCGACAGGAGTGCGTTGGAGAGTGGGCTGAGGAAAATCCAGGGAAACCTCCGACAGGACCACGAAGTTTTCGCTCCGGTGAAATTGGTTGAGCGGCTTCAACCGAATATAAGGAGTGGAATCGAGCTACTGGGAGCTTTGTCTCTGGTTCTCTAAACCTAGCCTAGCTGAGAAGAGTCCAGCAAGACACTCAGCTAGGCCCCACCTGGGTCGGACTGACAAATATATTATGCATTACAAAACATAAAATCTCATGGTAAATCTTCGGATCTGTGTGCGGATACTGTGAGTGCTGTGTGCCGTGCCTTAGACAATTAGAAACAAAGTGGACGGGTAGTGAACATTTTTCGAGTCTACCCCTCACATTTTTGTTAACTTTTGTAGGGTAGTCAAATGTTGTGTACCCATATCTCCGTTGACAACTTGCTGAGACGACAGTCATATCCGCGACCACGGCCGGTGAAACCCGTGTCGAAACGTCGGTAAAAAAGGTAAATACATAAATATCGCGTTAGACCCGTTAAAACAAACCTTTTAAGTATGTTTACAAAGCGCGAGAGTTTAAAGTGTTATATATTATGCATTGTCTGCATCTGCTACAAAAACCGTAAAACAAAACACATCTGCTAAAAAAAAATTGGTCAGATCAAGCGCCGACATTTGAGAACGTACCTCCAAAGGAAAATAAGTATTTCATCTAAAACATATTGTGAGACAAAAGCTTGCCAAATATTTAACATAGCCTCAAGTGGCTTTTACAAATTCCTCCACTTTACTCAAAAGAAAAAGAGATCAAGTTCTTTTAATATCGATATATAGCTATTTCCTTTGAGGAACTGTCTCGGGCAAAGTTGTTTACACAATTTTGCTACTAGCCCTTTTGCCTGTACCATCAACATTGTTGTTACCTAATTGACCTTTCTTAAACCTTATTTCAACTGTAGAAGGTCTACTAATGCATATTTACTTCATTCTTTCTTCGTTTGTACGTGGAGCGCCTCTCGATTCGTGTTTGTTTTCGCTAAACATAAAGCATTTGTAAACATTTAACAGTCTTGTATCGGGTTACGGGTTCTATTGTGTTCATCCACCTATATTGTGATGAAATCGTATTAGAGCGAAGAGCGAAAATGACTTGGGTTGCTTGAAAACTACTTTACTATAAATTATGTAGTTTAATACCTACAATAACACGAGACAACCCCCAAATTCAATTATTGATGTATAACGAATTTTCGTGAAGAAGTGTATATTAATCACTTCATTCAGGATTTTATTCTTCTGTTAAGATGGAAGATGACAGTATTAAGAACTATACTTGAACGCCAATGCGTTTAAGTAGAAGGTCAGTAAAAATTGATCATCTCCTCCGATCTTTGACGGCGGCAAACAAGTTCACGGCCCGCCTGTTAGTAAGGAGATACCGTAGCCTTTGGACACTACAAATAATCACAAGCGGATTGCCGACCCGTAATTATAAATAATAACTATATAATATCGCTGTGCCCTCCCTGTCTAAAAGACCTGGGAGTCACCTAGAAAAGGGTGTTACCAGAGGCGGACTGCCTCTCTAGCTAAACTACTACTACTACGCTACGTCAAACATTTTTTATCATCACGTCGGTAGCAAACAGCAAACAACCTGACACCTCACCTTGTCTTAGGTGGTTACTGCCGCCCATAGATGCTTGCAACACTCATGCATTGCCGACCCGTAAGAAACCTTTTCACGCCTTTTTTGAAGAGTCTCATGCTCCCATTATGAATAACCCGGCAGGAAGCTGATTCCACAAAAGAGTTCTCGGCATAAAATTCCTGTCTAATCGTTCTGTACGAGAACGCAGTGGCTCCAAGGTGTGGGGATGAGCTGGCTGGCGATGACGAACGTTACGATGGTAAAAGGTGGTTGTGGGCATCATGTCAAACAGTTACTTCTTCAGAGCACATTCCGTTTTCACTGCGATATATCAAACTCCTGTTTCGTAGATTTTTAATACCCTTCTAATTCTCCCCCATACTTATAATGTTTAAATAATGTTAGTCTCGTGTTGGTTTTACAACGCATTCCGGTTTTAATCCTCGCCGTTTAAGCACTATGGCATTCACGTCTAATAAAGACGAATTCCTGTTGCATCCATGCTGCCCACTAAAACGCTTTATGGAGCATTTATGTGGCATTTCTCTTACAGTAAAGTAGCTCCTAAAATGCACAAAGCTTGGGGTATATAGGATTTAAATAACTTTGGTGATACAAGAAATCGTTTACACAACTGAACAAGGCACTTTTCATACAATAAAGAACTATGTAGTAGATGGGTCATTTTCTATTGGCAGGGTGCAAAGCGGGTGGAGGGGGTAGCCTAAACGATCACAGCGCTCACTACGGTTAAAATTTACATTTCGTTGTTGTAGACCGCGGGCCAGAAGGTTAAAATCGTCAGTCATTTCCTCTCGCACGAAAACTTGTACAGTGTTTAAGAAAGATGAATAAAAAATTGCTGTGGACATCTGCCACGATTCCGTTGGTGGGTTGAGGAGCAGCAGCCTCCCAAAGACGTAAAAAAAAATTAAATTCAGTCATTTCCTCTCGACTGAAACTAGGTTTAAATGATAGTTAAGAAAATACCTTAACGAAAAAAAATCGTCTGCCACTTGTAGGGCGGTGGAATACCCGTCTGCCAAGCACGTGAACATGTAAAAAAATAATTAAATTCAGTCATTTCCTCTCGCATGAAATTTTGTCAGATGATAGTTTATGGCCTATATCGGAAATGACTGAATTTAATTATTTTTTTTACGTCTTTGGGAGGCTGCTGCTTCTCAACCCACCAACGGAATCGTGGCAGACGTCCACAGTAATTTTTTATTCATCTTTCTTAACCACTCTATGTAGTTTTCATGCGAGAGGAGATTGGTAATCGTGACCTGTCGTTGGCACGCGGTCTATTGACTTGAGCTGTCAAATCCATATTGCAGTAAAGATAAATTTAATATGGCTCTAGTAAAATGTGTTATTGTGAATTGTAAAAACACCACAGAATAGCGACTGTAAATTTTACCAGTTTTCAAGACCGTGGTGGAAACGAGACCAAAGAAATAAGTGGATAATTGCCGTAAGAAAAAAAAGTAAGTCACCTAACCTGAAAACAACAATTTTAATGTTATTGGCAATAATGTTACAGACTACCATCGTCCAATATTGTCTAATATAGTAAAATAACACAAGATTTCGTTAATTTTTTTCACAATATTTACTTATTTCTCGCTTGACAGCTATGACAAAGTGTCCATAATGGCCACCTGTCCGTGGCGCTGTCGTCGCGCACGGTCCCAATACTCGATTTTTTTTCTGTCCAAGCTGAAAATCGTATGGTAGCATGAGATAATACGTACCATTTATTTTTTTTCATAAAGAATACATGTTTCCACGTTGAGGTCCACTCAAATTCACGGACTAATTTGTTTTTAAAATACATTAAAAAATACCTAAACGCTCAAATTAAGACTCCGTGCCCTGTCCGGCATTGAGTTTTGAATCAATCAAAAATTCCTATCAAAAACTGTACATTAGAATCACTGATTTCGTGTCAAAAACTTTAACTCGATTATATTTACTATCACTGAGCACAGACACTATTCACTTCACTGTGGTGAATAACTTGTAATTGATGTTTAAAAATCGTCCGAGCGCGAGAGTTAAATTTTGTCGACAAAATTCAAAGGTCCCTGGCAGCCATCGTTTACATTTGATCAGCTTCGCGTCCTGCTTCACATGTACTCTCAAATGTCAGCTATTATATATAAAAAATCTATATATAGCAAACCGCATTAAGTTCGAGTAAACCACCTAAGTACTTCGGTTTCTGGGTGGGCGACAATTTTTTTGCTTTTGCTTGCAATTTCGGTGGCCCTTAGAAATTCAAATTTTACATAAGTAATCATTAACATATGTATGCATTATAAAGCACTTTGGTGTCTCTATATAAACGATAACTTAAAATATTATTAACATGCGATTTGAATTTTTTATGATTTTTTTTATATAGATTTCCAATTCCCGTGTCCTAATTCCCATAGCTTGTTTACCCAAAACAGCTGATTTTGGGACACGGAAATTGGGAAGGGTGACATATTTTGTTAATAAACCTCATTTAATAACAATAATTATGGATGAAATGCATAAATAAATATAATTTGTAGGTACTAAGTATATCGATTAGAGTTATAGTTTATGCGTTTATTTAAAGAAAACAGGCCAACTGCTACAATTACACTTAGCTTCTTAAATATTTGAAAAGAGTGACCCATGATTGGTAAAATTAGGCTAAATAACTTCGATACAACTGAACTTTATAATTCTTGATAAATTAGATGGTAAATAATAATTTTAATACAATTTTTTCTAAGAAAAGGCAATTCCCATGGACAGATAAATTCCCGTGCCCAGGTCAAATTTTCAAATTGTAATAACTTCCGTAATTTTATAAGTATAAGTACCCCGTAAGAAAATTTGTGTTTATTAATTTTTTTATCAAATTATCAGCATAGAATTTTCTATGTATTATTGGTATTTCTAAATTCCATGGGAATTGGACAAAAATGCCCGTTTGGTGAAATTCACTCAGATATTTCATGCAGAGCTCAAAAAACAAAGGTTTCTTCGGTCCAAAGAATCACATTGATTGTGGGAATGAAATAAGTCTCTGTCAAAAATTTCATTTTTGGTACAAGCTTTTATTGCTGACTGTACTTTTTTTCACAGTCATCAACTACTCGTGGAGACGGCCCCAATGAGCCGAAACACGATGGGTGCATCTTTTGTAGTTTAGGAGTTGCTATGGCCACCTTCTTTTTTCATCATCAGATCAGTTCGATGGTACCATAATATTGCATTGTCGCCCAACTTACAAAAGTATACCAAATTTCAGCTCAATCGATTGAGGAGAACTGGTCTTAAATTCAGTTGCAAGATTTGTCCCGCACTAACAGTACCGTACTTGGTATCTACTGGCCCAATATACTGGTCCAACGTAAATCTCCTGGACTGTGAAACTCCGATCGACCAGCAGATCAAGCGACGCAAATGGAACTGGATTGGTCACACCCTCCGAAGAGATTCCGATCACATTTCAAAGCAAGCGCTCGATTGGAATCCACAAGGAAAGCGCAAGCGTGGCCGACCCAAACCTGGCGGCGAACAGTTGTAGAAGAGGCGAAGAAGATCGGGAAGACGTGGAGCGAGATAAAGCGCGAAGCTCAAGACCGAACGGGATGGAGGATCACTGTGGACGCCCTCTGCCCCATCCAGGGGACATAGGATATTAAGTCAAAGTAAGTCAACAGTACCGTACGTGCACCATTTATTCTCAAAATGAAACATAAATACAGTCGAGTTCAAAAATTTGTACATGGACAAAGTGATATTGTACTGAATTTATTGTGAAAGGCAGGTATTTTTGAACTTTTGTGAGCGCACATGTATTTACAATTGTATAGCCATTAATTTTATGTCATATAAGCATCAATATACGTACTTTCCGTCAGAGCAAATAAACGTTTATAAAAACAGCGAACAAAGGAGCAATAAAAACGCTCAAGTGCCATATTATGTGACGTCACACATCTACTTAGACAAACACAACCCTTTCTCCGCAAACAGAGAAGTAATGGTACCGGAGTGGCGACAGCGGGACAAACAATGCATATCTTACGTGCGGATACGAGTAAATGGATTATGGGACATTTCGTTGTGTTAACATAGAATGTAGGACATGCTAAAGTGAAAATAATAATAGTTTAGATTTGTTACCACGGACCGGAAGGCGCAGCATAGGTAGACCTCCACAAGGTAAACTGATGTCACTGGATACGGGTGGCGCAGGACTACGGTCATTGTGGCACCCTTAAGGAAGGCATATGTCCAGCAGTGGACGTCTTTCAGCTGATATGATGATGATGATAAATGAGGTGAGGCATCCTCGGAGGCATAATGAGGCATACTTTACTCGCCACTTAGATGCTCTTGGATGCTCTTGTAGAGCAGGTAGTGGCGTTATGGCTGAGGTATTCTGTAAGGTGGACTTCCACAGTTATTGCTGCGAATATAAACAAAGATGGCTATAGCTACCATTTCCATATTTTTGACAACAACTTCATTTTAATAAACGACTTTCATCCTTAAAAGATTCGAAAATAAGTTTATCATCCAAATTAAGACATAAAATACGACCATATCCTGTCCTTTCTCTGCCGACAAAAGCCGTTGCCTTTATAATTTTTATTATGAGCGAAGTTATTATATAACCAACAACATGTGTTATCAATCGGCGGCGTTTTTGAACAGGCCATGAGAGACAGAGAGTCATAAAACGCGTGCTCGCGAGAGAGAAAAGTAGTAAACGCCCTTGATGTCTGTATACAGGATGGGCATCTAAATGGGTCAGTGTGGATGAGCCTGAAACAAATTCATATTGTATGTAAGTAGTTAATTCTCTTTTCTAAGAATAAGTACTTATTTTTTTTTAAAGAAACTAAGCCAAGAGTTTGTATCAGAAATTACTCAAAAAATAAATGAAAATATAGTTTTTTCTCGTCAACCTCATATAGCGTCTTCGCGGTTGTGCCCAAAGGAGCTCGGGGTCCGCTTTATGACTAAATGCCAAGATTTGGTGTAGGAACTAGTTTTAAGAAAGTGAACTGTCGTATCATCATCATCATCATCATATCAGCCGAAAGACGTGCACTGCTGGAGATAGGCCTCCCCCAAAGAGTGCCACAATGACCGGTCCTGCGCCACCCGCATCCAACGGACTCCTGTGACCTTTACCAACTGTCATATGTCACCTTCCAATCCAGAATGAAAACTAGACTTTAATTTTTGAGGAAACCATCGTAAGGAAACAGGTCTTATCCCTTCACTAAAAAGCCATAACAAATGATATTTCGTACACATTTTTTTAGTAACCCAGTAGTATGGTGCGACATTGGGTGCGAACTTCAAACTAAAATTATGATGATAATAGTATTAATTAACCTATTTGTACGGCTCACCCTGTATACTCGCGTTTATCTATAGGAAAGATGCTGATTGGAACCACGTTTCGGCGACTGAGCGTAGCGTTTGCCTTTAATTAGAGGATATGAAAGCTGACGGGGAAGTTGGGTAAAGGGGACTTAATCCATATCTAGACTTAAGTATACAATGTATGTATGTAACCGTTTCGACGCCAACGACGCATATATCCGGACTGTCGGATCAACAACGCATATATATACGTCTAAGCGTGCAGGGCGATATTAACCTACATGAATTTATATAGTGTTCAAATTCGTGTTTGACATTCCCATGCCATGATGGCTTGTGAGTGTGAGTGATAGCTTTTGTATTGGCAAAGCTTCGAAAAGTTAAAAAATAAAAAATGCTGGATATATTTATTTGCGAAATAACCCACAATTTGCCATAAAAATTAAACCAAAAAACCAGCTCCACAATTACGTAACCATGAGACTTTAACTGCGCCTTTTTAAGTGCCGAGTCCCCCGATCATATGTCAGACCGGTATAATTCGGGTAATATCTCTTTTCTGGATACGGTTACCGTACAATTAACGTCAACATCTCTGTATCGTCGACATGTCTACGCAAGTAGCAATCATCATTACGAATCAATCGTCAAAAGGCAGATGTGAAACAGTTACAATTCATGTATTTACCGATGCGTACAACAAAAGGATACAAAGCGGCAAGCGTTGGGTAATGAAAATAAACTTAAACTC
The DNA here is from genome assembly GCA_951800055.1 of Cenopis cana. NCBI lineage: Eukaryota > Metazoa > Arthropoda > Insecta > Lepidoptera > Tortricidae > Cenopis > Cenopis cana. The sequence goes on along the minus strand of OX637484.1, from coordinate 2,418,539 downwards.
GAACAACTAAGGTTTGAATTTGATTGTTTGTCGTACAAAGCTACAGACGACAGGGTTTAACTGAATGGGTATCTCGGCGTCATCGCGTGGATCCCTATATTTAGAATGTCACTTAATAGCGTACATTTTGCAGGCGATATCGTCGATTGTGTAGGTGCATTGAGAGGAAAATGCTCGGCGGGACGGAAAATTTGTACCGAACATTACTCGCACTGGCGCTTCGAACGATTAAATTCGATGCATGTCTCTTCTGGCTTCAATCGATTGCAGTCGGTAAACGAGGACAATGTAAGCAGGATTATAACTAAACTAGTGTTCACAATCGATGAAACGCATACGGTGGTTGGTATTTTTTTATTATGATGATGATGAATGATGTTTCTCATAGCACAGCGACTGTGTGATCTGGTTCAGGTACGAGCGAGCGAGCGAGTATTAGGTTGGTAGGTGGTACGCTGAAGGTGATCGTGTCGGTCAAAAGTTTTTTTTTAAACAACAACGGTAGCTAAGCTTCTGGTCTGGTTGATCGTGGTCTGACTTAAGTGTTTGTTGTAAGTACTAGCTAGAGACATTATGCAGGTTAATCTTGTGAATATTACCGCATGGAATCTACTTGTGTTATAAACAACGACATAACAACATGATAATTAATAACAACAATCAATAAAATTACAACATTACCTAGACAAAGCAGAATAAATTATAAAATACAGAAGTAAAATAATGTTTTTCAATGGAATTTTAAAGGACAAATATAAAATTTCTGCTACATAAGCACTTAAAAAAATGGCGTGTTTTATGACTTGAATTTGATGTATAAGTTGTAAAAAATGAACTTAAAAATGACTGCGGGCTAAATTGAATTGTACCAAAATAAATAGTAATGACCTGTGCCCATTATAGTCGTTTTTATACGTCTGTATGAAAACGGGTTTCGCTAATTCAATATTAGCGAATAAACAAAATTTTACGTGTTTTACCCACTCACCTAACCTGTCAAAAGGAGCTTCAGTTTTTTATTAAAATATTTCTTCTTATTTTAACGTGAAGTATTGATACTCTAAAAATAAATGAAGACATTACGAACTCGCCGCGTTCATTTGTTAACACTTTGTCATGTTGACAGGTCCACGATATCTACAAAACGACACAAGTCAGGCTACAGAAGCGGCAAAGTATTAACTTACAGCAAAAAGAACAACCAAAGTTGACGTAAACGATTTTATTGGTTTAATGCATTCGAATGGATTTTATCGAATGACAAATTGTTTTACTTATTCGATTACTCAAAGTATACGGTGTGTTATTGTAAATTATCAACATTTTATTTTAATGACGGTGTTAAAACGGTGAATTAATTGCCATTTCAAAATTACGGTACTTATTATGAATAGGATTTTTGTTATTTTTGACATACTTTAGCTAGCCATTATTATGTATATTACTACCACCATGCATAATTATTCACACACAATTGTAAATTCGTTTATTTATGAAGCATTTTTCTAATATGACTTACTTGACTTAAGATCCTATGTCCCCAAGATGGGGCAGAGGGCGTCCACAGTGACTCTCCATGTAGATCGATCTTGAGCTTCTCGCTTCATTTCGCTCCAAGACTTCCCGATCTTCTTCGCCTCGTCCAGCGCCGTACGCCGCCAGGTTTGTTTGGGACGGCCACGCTTTCTCTTTCCTAGGGGGTTCCAGTCTAAGGCCTGTTTAGGTATATGGTCGGGCCCCCTCCGGAGTGTGTGTCCAATCCAGTTCCACTTACGGCGCTTGATCTGCTGGTCGATCGGGATTTCGTGGCAACGTTCTCGGAGGTTCTCATTCGAGATGGTCTCGGGCCAGTAAATACCGAGAATTCGACGAATTCGGTTAACGAAGACCTGAAGCTGGTTGGAAATGCCCTTTGTAACCTTCCAAGTCTCGCACCCGTTCTCTCGCATTTTTCTAATATAGGTACCATAAATTAATAAATTATGCTAAGTTTTGTTTTTTTGCTTCTGTCTCGACTCGCTCGCTGGTCAGACAAAATGTTACCGTGATTTTCAACGTTAAAAAAATACACGGTGTTTTCCAATAATGCCGCTTTCAAGGAAAATGATTAGGTCAGTAAAGATTCGGTAGTAAATAAGGAGCTTAAGGAAACAGGATGGACGGACTCTCTCTGTAGGGTGAGTTTGGGAGAGATGGTCCGGTGGGATTTAGGCATTTACCGTTCTTAGGAATACGTAGTTCGAAAAGTTCCAACTGCTGACATGGGAAACCTGTCATAATAAAACAACTAGCAGACTAGTGGGAATAGTGACTTTTCACAAAGCGAATTCAATCTTATGTCAGTCTGAAAAAAATCGATTCTATTTTATCTGTAAATGTAAGTTCGACGCTTAACAATGACGTCAAGGACAATAGAATTAAAGGGAGTGACACAATTTCTTAATTTTATAAGCAACCATATTGTTTCATTACAGTTGTTTTTTTTTGTTTTTCTATGATATGTCAGCTATCTACTAATCTACTAATATTATAAATGCAAAAGTTAGGATGTTTATGAGGATGTTTGTGACTCAATCACGCAAAAACGGCTGAACGGATTATAACGAAACTTGGTATACAACGAGTTTATAGCCTGGTTTAACATATAGGATTCTTTTTATCCCTGAAATCATCCCTAAAATACAAGATCACGCGAACGAAGTCGCGGGCAAAAGCTAGTATCTTATGTATCAAGGCTATAAGTTGACTTTGTCTTATTTTGCTTGTATGTAGATGGACAAGGCGTGCAGAGATGCAAAGTGACAAACATTTGACCTTCCACCGCAGAAGAAAATATAGTTGGGATTAACCGGTCCCCTAACGACGATATTTAAGTACCAAACTGTTACTGTTTAAGATCCAATGATTTTTCATAGAGTTTTTGAAAAACCTAGTGGTACGACTACGAACTGAGGATCGAACTCAAGATCTCCAGATTGAATGTCGCGTGTCTTACCACTCGACATAGTAGCTTAATCACCGCTCAACTACAGTGGCTTAACCACCATTTTAGGTACCATTAGTTATAACAGTGATAGTGGTATGTATTGGTACTTAGTGAAAACCCTTCAACAGAATGTAGTCTTGTATGCACTGCCCTCTATTATTTACAACGCTCCATTCATCCCACCTTCACCCTTCTTTATCCTAACAGACAATAGCGGCTTTAAGTCCAGTAACGTTCTCATTGCAGTACTGTATTCCCATAACGACGTAAAGTAGATAAGCCGAACAAAAATTCCCTTTCAGATTTATTGGTAATCTTGTTTGTCTTCCTTTATTGTTTTCGCGTTGTAATGAATTAGATGCCCTTTGAGTTGGGGCGTTTGCGGAAATGCATTGAGATAGATCAATGGTATGGGGTTAGTAACTGGTGGTATTTTACCGGTTTATTTACATTTTTTTCCTGGGTCTTGAATGTTTTCTATGTATTTAAGTACTCTCGTTTACCGGCCAAAAAAACGAACAATGACAACAATAAGATATGGACGGTAATACGGCTCGGTAGATGATGGATTAATAATAATAAACTTTCCTTTTTTTATTATAATAATAAAGATTAATTTATCTATATAAGTATATATGTCGTCGCCTCTGCCCATAGTACAAGTTTCGCTGGAAAACATATTTTTAGTAGGTACCTAACAGTCAAAATACAAAACCGGTTTTAAACTAATAATTAACAGTCACACCCATACTAATATTGCTATATACACCTACCTTTCCCTTTGTTACCCTTTACATCCCCCGTTCTATAACTAAAACTTTATAGTTCTCCAAATGTTTAATTATTTATTGTGTCTACTTTTAAGTCGCAAGATCATATGCTCGTCACAAGTGCTTCTGTTCTGAGCTATCTTTCGGCCCTGGGCCCCACGGAAGACCAGCGCTGTGGTACACCCATGCCACAGCATATGCTGAGTGGTGTCCTTTTGTACCCACCATGACAGCACCTAGTATAAGTTATTTTTATTTTTCCATTGCATAATTTTAGAGATTGTATTCTTTACTTTAAGTTTTTTTTTGTTAGTATTATTTCATTTTCTTTTGGTGCTGTGTGTTGGTCTTTCAAAAAATGTTTTTCTATTTCTATTTCTATAATCAAATGAATTTGCTTACAAATTTTAGGCGACCGCATTCGATTAGGTAAAAAAGTGTATACATATTAATGACCTCGACAATACCTGGCTCAGCTTTGCTTTGTCTGGAACTAGGTCAATTTTGTGAAAGACTATCCACATATATTTATATATGATTCTTTAGAAAATGAATTTAACTTGTTAGAACCTATAAATTCCTCTTTGTGAGGAGTTGCCTTTTCTTAAGATGTTTGATGTAGAAAAAACTTTTCATTTCATTTCTCCCATGTTAACATTCCTCGCACACTCATTTTGATCACAAACGAAATTCTCGGAAGCTATAATACTTTGTTACTTTGTCAAATTAGGTTGTTAGTAGTATATAAATAATCGTAAGTATAATTGGATCGTCAGCATTCAACGTGTTGAGAAATGACTCTTTTGAGTTTCTGAACGTTGGAACAGTTATTTTTGTGGTGTCCACGGTGTTTATTCGACAGCTTATGTTTATAAATAACAACTGGTAAGTATGTAGAGGTATATTGCGAAGATTTAGTGAACCTACTAACATAATGAGATGTAGTAGGGGACGTGTAGTGTCATGAGGTCCACATTTTGGTATCGGATGAATTCACTTGGCACAGATGTAATATACGTAAATCTAAGTTAATTTAGGCCGGTAGCCAGGGCTTTTCAAGGGGCTCCCATAAAGCTAAAGGGGGGCGCGAAAAAAAAAATTTGACCCACCCCATCGAGTGGGGTATCGATGAATAGAGCTCATTGAGTGCATAATCAAAGTATTTTTTGTTTTTAAAAATATTGAAAAACAAAGTAATGAATAGCCACTTTAATTTTCATATAATTTTACATTTTTGACGACCGCTTTAGCTTAGTTGGTAGTGACCCTGCCTACGAAGCTGGAGGTCCCGGGTTCGAATCCCAGCCGGGGCATTTATTTGTGTGATGTGCACGAATATTTGTTCTTGGGTCTTGGATGTTTTCTATGTATTTAAGTATCTATTTATCTATATAAGTATGTATATCGTCGCTTAGTACCCATAGTACAAGCTTTGCTTAGTTTGGGACTAGGTTTTGTGGAAGATTGTCCACAAATATTTATTTTTATATTTATTATTTATTCCACCTTTGAAATCTCATTAAATATTAATCTTAGCAACAAAGTGTATAGAACCTTTTATCTAGATATTTATATTTAGATTACTTATGCCTATGAACGTTTTTTGCTATGGGTCACCGTTTATGAGTTTTTTATGAAAAACCGAAAAATCGGTTCCTTCCCGCCAGGGGGTGGCGGATGGCTACCGTGCTAAATTAACTTATATTTACGTATATTACATCTGTGCCAAGTGAATTCATCCGATACCAAAATGTGCACCTCCCATACATTGGGTGACACTACTTCCCATACTAATGTGTATTTGATGCTTTGTCTACTAGAATACTTTTACCTTACGAGCGCGGGTGAGCCATGGTTGTGTGTTGAGCTATACATGCACATTGTCTATGTGTGCGTGAGCGTAGGAGCTATGAAATGACGTTGTCTATGGTGTCACAAATATAACAATGAGATAAAAAGTACTGTAACACATATTTTATGCGGTTATATGGTAATCTCTTTTTGAGATATTTGTAACAACAGAGAATGTTTATAGTATTGTTTACTTTTGATCTAAGCCAATTGGAACATAATTCAACTTGTCGTATTAAGAAGAGGGGTAGGGCAAGCTCTCTCCATGCAAACTTTGTGCAGGATTTACTTCGTTTGTGTTTGCATTAAAGTTATGATTTTTGGTCAGTATGCTTATTTTTCTGATAGCTATTTCGTGATGTATTTTTTTTTTAATTTTGAACTTTTTTGAAATATTTGAAAATTTTCTCATCACGATCTTCGCATATCTAATATTTACAACCAAAAAAAATATTATATTTGTTAGTGCCAAAACCGACGAATAAAACGTGCACAAAGTTTGTATGGGGAAGGCCTTGCCCTACCCTGCGCCTTAAATAAAAATAAAGCCGAATTAGGTTAAACGTCCATGTGCTCGACACCAACCCACCAACTTTCAATCTTACCTATATAATGATGAAAGAGGTGATTAATAAATCTATGTCACCACGATGTCACCACCACGGTGGCATCTATTGGGCAAAAAGGTGTCGATCACTCTGACACACTTTCCCTGACCATGTTAATATATAGACATTCCGAATTCATGAATTATGATTACTCTAACCCTTTTCCAGGCCGCACCAACCTACGTGGTTTTGCGAAAAACAAAATGTATATTCAAAATAGTTAAGTATGTATTGGAAATTAATTAAAGCACAAGTAACTTTTCGCCGAAATTCAATTCGATTTAAACCTTAAGGGGAGGTATCCCCAATGCAAATGTCCCGCGTCTAACACGCGTGAGTTTGCAGTTAACTGTGCGTGTAGTTTTCGTAAATATTTAGCTATAGTCACTAAGCCAATCATTATATAAATAAATAAATATTTGTGGACAATGTTACACAAATCAACCTACTCCCCAACTAAGCAAACCCTGCGAATTTATCTATAACTATTTAGGATCTTTAATTGAGTACAAAAATTAAATGTTCGAAAAAGGGGTATGTGGTCGATAAATCGTACTATGCCTGGAAAAGGGTTTAAGAAACTTGATATAATTTTCGGGTAAATAATTGTTTCAGATGACGTTCATGACGCGAAGAGGCATGATGAAGGAAAAAAGTATTATCTCACAAAGCAATAAATTATTTCTGATTCTGATTCTGAATAAACCATATTGCAAACACTAGTAAAACTGAGTACGTACTGGTTAAAGCTAAAGTAATTTTGCAAAATTGACGTCGAAAAAGAAAGGCTGTAAATTTCTCAGAAGGCTGAAATTATAATGATCTTCATTATGTAGGTTTTGGTTGCGGTTTGGGCCGTGCGCTGATGGTTTTGATGCCATGATAATGACTCAATTATTCTGATCCATTAAAGATATTCATTTCAGCAGCCAAAATAAGTTATATTTTTATTTTATTGCTAAGAATCCAAAACAATCATAAACACTAAATAAAATAAAACAAGTCCCCCAATATCCTTAAATGGGAACGTAGTTCTACGGTCACTACCACTGAGTAGGTCCTAAATTCATTCGCCTATATAATATCCTGTACATTCCTTCGTCCACAAATCCGTTTCCAAAGCCCTTGTTTATTAATTACCTCCCTTTAAGCATGCCTGGTGCAACGTCTGCGACCATTGACTGACTAAACAGATGGACATTTATTTAGAAAGTTTATAAAAAAAAACTATTGTTATAACAAAACAAATCTCCATATCATCTGCGTCATCAAGAGTGTGGCGACAAACTTACTCTTCTCTGGTAGATATTCAATTTATCATGAAATGGTACAGTGGCTTATGTACCATTATACATATTATGTATCGATCATTGATGGTAATGACTAAAGAAGATAGCCATACCAACTCCTAAATTACACAAGATAAATAACATCGTGTTAGGATCCTCTGGAGATTCAATAGTATACAAAAAAATATTGATCACCAAGAATATACTTAAATTGTACCTTAGCTATAATGAATTTGTATTTAATAGCTATAATTTTATTTAATGTTGCTACACCCTTCCTGGGTCCATTGTATCTTACATGGTTTTCTCAATGTACCTTACATGGTTGCAATAAATGATCTGTTTATCTGTTTAATAAGTAAATAAAAGTAAACAACAGACAGCGATCGTGTACTCAACGCGTCGCGCACACTGTGTGACCAAGCCTTTAGAATCACGACGATTAGAATTATCAGGCCATACGCTATAAATCCTTGAGTCCATCTTAATTGTAACGTAGTCTCAGACTTCAGCCGTTGTTGAATTAATTCACTTAACTGTTTTGCACTTCGTGCGGTCCAGAACAGATCGCTTTTGTCGTACTACCCTCTAAAATTAGAAGGTAACAAGTCCGCACGGGCAACCATATCTTCTTACTGTCTTTTCACAGCAGTGATGTAGCATATACCCTTTCAAAACTAAAAGGCAGTATCTGTGTGTTGCACTTGAGAAGTTATTTCCTTTTTCCTTTGAGGAATGCTGAGAATTAATTTTAAGAAGATTGTAGTCCACTCGTGCGTTATGCCTGTGGATGCAAATGCTTTGTTCTCGACTAATGTTATTATATTTGTTGTTGCTGTTATAGTGTGTGTTATTAAGTTGTATTTAGTGCTATAAATATTATTTTGAAAATTTAATTTTGTGTACTTAGGTAATCTGTTCAGATATTTCATCTAAACAATTATGTTTATAAGAATGATAAATACGTGCTCGGCGTTGTTAACTATATTTTACTAACGGCATGACAGTATTACACCAATACACCGAGAATAAATAGTTAAGAAAATTAATAGTTATAGCATATCTCACGAAAGCTTAAGTTCAATTCGGTGGTTTCTTATTTATACATTAATTCCTTAGGAATAATGTTTTTCGAGACTAATGCTTTAGCAAAGTTATATTGCAGATGCAGAGCGTCTACTTTTACCAAAATATCCACTAAGTAGTAAGGTAACTTGTTATGATATAGATTTAATTTGCAATTTATAAAAAAATCTGAGCCAAGAAAAAGCAAAGGTGACTTAAAACCAAATTAAATTAAAAAGAAGGGTTTTCATTATTTTTTACTACTAAAAAATAGTAGGCAGCTTAACGGTGAAATCTAAATTGACTGCGGAAAACTGCCACAAATAAAAGACCCAATGCCGAGAACATTTCCCGCAACCGGGAATTCTCGAATTGTCTCGACGCAAGGTCTCGTCTGCGCTTTATCATCGGCAATAATTAGGACTTGGTAAATGTCCGTCTCTTTGTGTTGGACAATTTTGTCATGTTTAATTTCATGGTGCCTACCGCGTCTTTGCCAATTATGTCGGCGCTGTGAAGCGTGGGCCTGATATAAAGCGGATACAACTTGACTTTAGCTTGGTTCTGAAAACATTTAACCCTAAAACGCTTTTATTTTTTTTCTCAGAATCAGACAAATATCAAATTTTGCATAAATATTGAAGTGGCCAATGAAACTATTTAAAAAATACCAGCTCTCTACTTACTTCTTTTCCTGAAAAAATTAAAAAAATAAATCAAAACATCCTGTATAACAATTCAGGCTCGTCGTACTAACACCATTTTTTTTATAAATATGAACCAACAACTTATCTACATAATATATAAGTTTCATATAATTAGCAAAGGTGGAACACTGTGAAATAAATGTAAATGTACTGTTTAGTAGGTACTGCTACTTTACTCTAAGTTCGTAAGTCCTGCAAGCGAAATTAGGGGCAATTTTTGAAGGACTATCCTGCTACACCTTTTTCGCGAAAGTTTCCGGGGAAGCGGCGATTTCAGTCAAAAATTTAAGTACTTATTATGTTTCTTCTTAGAATTTTGATAGTTTGCGTTTTTTGACTCTGAATCATCTATTAAATCTTATACGGATTAAAATGTCTCCGTTTTTTTATTCCTGGACCATCAACATCATGTAGTGGAAATAAACCTCATAAAATTATATCTAATATGATTCTGAGCAGGAAGAACCAACAACATTTCTAAACCCTGAGAAAAAGTTAAGGAGACACTTTTCGGTGGAAAAACTGTTTGAAGAACATAATCATACTAAAAATTATCAGCAACTTGTGCATTTGAAGCAAGGTTGTAACATCTCTAAAGACATACAGACATACTTATGTGTAATAAAGCCACGAATTACCCGCGATAACAGGGCACTTCCGGCGTAGCGCAAAAAAACAGCGACAAATCAAATAAGCGGAGATACACTGACATTACACATTCGTTTGTCAGTACTTTTTCTTGTGTACTGACCGACACAAGCGTGAAGGGAGCCTACATATTTTTTTTATGTTATAGGGAGCAAACATTTCGGATGCATACGACAGACGTGTTCAACCCAGACATCCGTTTACGTAGACATAAATCCGTTATGGAGACCTCCGCACCGCGGGGGCAGCGCGCAGGTTATGTCGGACTTGCACCGACTAAAAACCCCCCGATTGTCCTGGGAGTACGCTCTTTTCTTGAAGGTTTGAAGGTCATAAGGGTTCGAAAATACCGCAGGCGACAGTTCATTCCACAGTTTCGTTGGCAGGAAATTTTTTATTCAAAATTATGTATATACCGAAACTCTACGCTGCGCTCAAAGACTGGCATCGCTGACGTAGGAGTTGAGACCGCAGTGGGACACTGTATAGGCTCTTTAAAAAAAAACTATGTATATAATTGGGAGAGGTAAGAAGCCTTTTGGACTAGGAGAATGATGGTTATCATTTTTTTTTTTTTTCATTATTTTAAGATAGAGGTTATTAGTAACATAGAGGAGAGTTGATCTTTGCGAATTCTAGTGATACTTAATCGTTATTAGGATGATATAACAATTATGTCGAAGTTGATTTGGTGGATCTCCGACAGTTCTACTCTACATTTGTAATTCGGTAATTATATAGGTTTTTGTTGCGTCTGTTTTTAGTAATGTTTAAAGACTTTGTTTGGATCGTGAATGTATCTGCGGGCAGTTTGTTGTTCTCTATGAACAGGTTCGATATAGATACCTCTATATAATTTTCGATCGAGTCAATTTTAGGAAATTGAAGAAAAATACTTCGAGGTCTACAAGGTCACAGAGTCACTAGTTTTTTATTTCATTCAATTAAAACCATCTTTCATTTTTTTTAATCTCTCGAATTATTATTTTATTTTCGAACAGGTTGAAGTTACATTGAATTACGGAAAAATAAAAGCATTAAAATTCGGATCAATCACCACCTAAAAATTAAATAAAAAAGGTCGGAATAGGTTGGTTTCAATCTTTTTTATTTAACTTTATTGCAGACAAAATTCAACATTATTTCCAAACTCTCTCAATTCAAATTCCCCTGTCAAAACAGCTTCAGAACAAAACCGATTGACGTCGGGTCGTGACGAAACAGTAATTGTGTTTATTAATTATCTTATCAAAGACACGGGTATTTTGTTTGGGTTCCAATATATAATTAATTATCTAGTCGCCAGCTGTCTGATTGATCAAAGCCCATCAATGTTATGGTGTAAAGGCGTTCATGGTAATTTAAGATGCGTTAATAAGAGAAATTGTTTTGAAAACAATAAAAACACAAAAATGGAAATGGACAGGCCACTTAATGAGAAGCAAAGTAGAAAAATGGAGCAAAGAAATAGTAAAATGGTACCCAAGAGATGGGAAGAGAAGAAGAGGAGGACAGGTTCGAAGATGGGAAGAGCCACTTGGCGAAACAAAGCCAAAGATAGGAAAATTTGGCGAAACTTGGAGGAGGCCTATGCCGGGAGGCAAGACGGTGATGTCGATGTCTACACTATAATAAAATAAGTAATATATTTGTAAACTATCGTTTAATAAAGGCTTAAAATAAAATAAATAAATAAAATAAGAGAAATAAGGATGGTAGGTATTTATAGGATGACAACAATGGAACCTAAGTCAGCCGTGACCACGACAAAATAGTTTTGAAATCAACTTATTCCGATCATAAATTTATATATATATATATGTGGTGCTATTTTTATAGAAAATAAGGGTTCCTTTTTAACCAATGTAACTAGTAATAAGTAACTAAACTTAAGTGACAGCGGGCGAGGCACATTGCACGTAGAACCGATGGCCGTTGGGGCCAAAAGTTTCTCGAGTGGCGACCACGGAAGGCGAATGGGTAGACCCCCTACAAGGTGGACTGATGACCTGGTAAAGGTCGCGGGAGTCCGCTGGGATACGAGTGGCGCGGTACCGGTCATTGTGGCACTCTTTGGGGGAGGCCTATGTCCAGCAGTGGACGTCATTCGGCTGATGTGACGGTGATTATGAAGGGTTGTTTTTAACCTTTTTGGTACGAAACCCTTAATAAACTCTGATACGCAGATAATTCTAAAAAGTATAAATGCTGATAACTATCCTAAGTACTTACGTACGTCACGGTATAATACCTAACTCTGGTGCCACTTTTTTACGGTCCAGTAACCATAGGGTAAAACGGGACCCTATTACTAAGACTCCGCTGTCCGTCTGTCACCGGGCTATGTCTCATGAACCGTGATAGTTAGACAGCTGAAATTTTCACAGATGATGTATTTCAGTTGCCGCTATAACATCAACTACTAAAAAATAGGATACAGCAAATATTTAAGGGGGCTCCCATACAACAAACATGACATTTTTGCCGTTTTTATAGATAATGGTACGGAACCCTTCGTGCGCGATTCCGACTCGCAATTGGCTGGTTTTTATGTAATTATAGATTTAAAAATGGAGAAAGTATTGTGATATAGAAGTAATATTATAGTTACTAGCACATTGCCCAAAAAATCATATTAATAGTGTTGATACTATCACAAACGGCGGTAAATAAAGCTACAAGATTTAAAGGATTAAAAAGAAAATAAAAATAGATAAGTAAAATATAAATGTAGGCCTCGAATCAACTCAAATGTCTTTTCAAAGATTTAACGTATAAGAAGTCAAGTAATCTGAAAGAACAAATTAATTTGAATAATGTGACAAATTCAATATAATTTCCGCTTCATAATGTCACATATCAGCGGTATGGGAATATTTACTGCGGGAATGTGGCCGTTTAAGAATGGGCTACGTTAGCATGAATAGCGACTTATTAATCCAGTTTAGTTTCAATTTAGATATATTGTTTTAAATTTAGTTTTATTTTCAGGTCTAGTTTCAGTTGATTAATTTTATTGTATAAGTAGTTGAAGTTTGTAAATGCAAATCTATAAGTTAGTTTGTATGGTAAGATATCTAAATCTAAACAGATAATAATAATTAAATGTTTTCTTTTCTTTTTTTCTTTTCTTTTCTTTAATCAGAAAAAAATAAGTGAAGGAAAAAATAGATTCAAAACCAAATTAACTATTTAATTTAATTACCTATGAATAATAAGATAATATAAACATCCTAAACTCCATCCCAGCAAGGCCGCTCCTTGGTGAAAATTAAATGCATATCTAAATATCTGTGTCTATCTGTTACTTCTTCGGGCTTAAGGGTGTCTTTAAATCAGATCTGCGCTATGGATGCGTAGATATCCACCAACCATACGTTCACACAGCCTAGCACCTGGTGGAAACAGAAAGCTATCACATCCTCGCAGCGTCGCTGCATAGCATAGCTCTGGTGTAAAGGCAGCCTAAATGAAATTTGAAACGTATATTGTTTATGGGGATATAAACTTTCCCATACTCTTCCCATGGTATCAAATTATATTCAATATGTCAATTATAATTTTACATCTGTATACAACACGTTCATCAATGCCGTTTCTCTAATTTCGAGTAATTTGTCTCTAACTGTCAATACAATGAACCCTCATATCAAGAAAAGGTTCGGCAGCGCGCTTGTGAATGTTCTGCGTCCATAGGCTGTCTGTTTATTGTCATTCAGGCGGCATGCTTCTGTGCCACCGTCGTAGTATAAAAAAAATACACAAAATAAAAAAAGTTGTCTCCATAATAGGTCGCCGTAAACGAGCAGCCAAGCAGTAATAAAACGACAATAGCCCTATATTACTCGTACAGCGGCTGCATATGGTTTACGTTACTTGAGTATTATGCAAACGAACACGGACTTAAATTATGACTTCAATATCATATGTCATTGCCAAAGTTCTGAATGGGCTAACGAGTGTAAACAATGTTTGCTTGCTTTCCCCCTACGCTGGCCCTTCCCACACTTTGGTCTCTCAGATGACCAAAACGGGGCAAAAAAACTTCCCTCCTTCTCAACAGAGCGCTGTCATGTATCTTATAAAATTGTCCAATTTTCGTAAACACAAATGACGATGTTACAGATAAATACAAACGAATTTTCACGATATTTTAGCTAAGGTAGGTTTGTGAATAGAGCCTTACATACATTGCCAATGTTATCAATTTTGTGAGTCATTGGCAGCGGTAGAATTTAATTGCTATTCTTTTCAGGCGCTTACCTAATTATCGCTCTTCCATACAAATTTCCACCCCCTCTTTCCAGCATAAAAAGTCTCCTATGTTCTTCCCCTCAAGACTCAAATTACTAGCGTAATAAACTTATTTCTAATTCGGTTCAGCGGCTTAAGCGTGAAGAGGTAACAGACAGAAACACTTGCATTTATAATACATTCAAGAGCAAAATTAACGGGTACACTTCAGTGGCGGCGCGTCAAAAATAGCCTTTCTTATTCTTCATCAGCCGTCGTAAAAGAACTAGACTGGCTGAAAATTAGGCAAGCCGGTGGGAATCGAGTTGTACATTTTCTACTGAAGTTCAATACAAGGTGTGTGCGTTATTTTTGCTCGTGGGTGTATAAGTATGGTCTGTCATATATTCTTAAATTACTGTTTTGACATGTATTATATAAGTGCCCTTGTGGCCCATTTGCTGAATAAATGGTTGATCGATTTATTTTCGATTTATTTAAAACCTTAACAGGCCAATTAAAATTCCAATGGATTTTAATACGCAATCTCAGGCTAGTATTCTAGCTGCATTTCTAAACAACCTCTCAATAACCTCAGACCAGAACCCCGCTGAAACCAGGCCATAGTGCCGTCCCTTCCACTCTTACGGTGTATAATAAGAGAGTGAAGGGGGCGGCACAATACGAATTACGGATTTCGATGTTCGAAGTAGATCCTCTGTACGTGGATAGAATTTGTACTGAAAAAACATTCATTATAGCAACGACCGAGTTTCCCGCTTGCGATTAAACTCTTCCTGATTTTTCCAGTGGAAAAGTCCGCAAAAGCTATTTCAACTTTTCTAGGGAATAATACTGTTCGATATTTGCATACCAATTTGTATGGCCGTGTGTGATACGCGAAGGCGTGGCGTTATAGAACATGATTTCCAGAAGAACTTATTAATTTAATCTTTTCTTATGTTATCTCTTTGTGTTTTTGTTGTTTGCATGCCCAGTAGAATACATTGAACAAATTGTATTTTTATCGACATCCGCTTGACTGTATAATAAATAAAGTATTATGAATTTTGAATAATTATAAAATATTTCGCACTCCAATTGTAGCAAAAGTAAAATTGAAATTACACTAAATTGATTAAAGTATAAGTTTATTTTGTCTAAGTTTTATGAATCGGAGGAATTTTGTGGTTTTAATGTGTGTAATATAGGTAATAGAAGCGACAAACGTAGTTTTTAGCTTGAAATAATATGTCTGAAATGATATTTGTCATTGATAAGTAATAGTACATTACTTAACAAGGGCGGTAAAACTAAGAATGTGTCAGATCGCAGGTATTTGACGCCCAAACCAAAGGCAAGGGCGATAAATATGCGATCTGAGGCTTTCTTTTTTACCGCCCGTGTTAAGTACAAAATTTTATGTCACCCCCTGGCCAGGAAGTGGGATTTCCCGCGCGCGGAGCGTGGGGTAATTGCCACTTTATGGCCAGGTGTGGCATAAAGACTCTTATCAAATAATTGTGTACCTATTATAAGTAGGTATAAGATAAGGATGGAAAATAAATGAGCCCATTTTATGACATACTATAAGTATGTTGTGTGTGTGTGTGTATTGTGTGTATGGAGCATCTTCTGAGCATTTGAAAATCGTATGATAAGTTCTTAACTCTACCTTTCTTTAAGATAAAATCTTAACTCTAAAAATTTAGTTTTTCTTCTGCAAAATTACGCCATTTGCATGAAAATTGACATAAAAAACAGTAATTAATAGGAAAACGCGAACTTGTCCGCAGTTTATCAATTATGTTGACGGCCTTTTGTTCTACCTCTGTATCCCTGTTTCTTTGTTTTTCTTTTGTATGTGTGTTTATGTGAGGTGTGCAATAAAGAGTATTTGTTGTTGTTGTATGTTGCTAAAAATTTAATTTAGCAATAACGAACTAATCCTACAAAACGTAATATTTTATATCCAATTTGTCGTCCAAATGAATAACAGACCGAATCCACTAATTTGTTTGTACCCCGTCACTTAGCGCGAAATGTTTTTGCAATTGAAAATCGCTGTTTCGATTCACTTCGACGAAACACACTTGGAATACTAAGTGACAAATGACCTGAATGCAAAACGGACTCCATACTTTCGTATCACAATTTAAAATTATGGGATATATTTTAATGTGAACTCTATTTCGCATGTATTAAAGTTTATTGTGAAGTGGTACGGTGGATCGTGATAAGAGTCTTGTAAAATTAGCAACATCGGTACTACTTTTCTCCCGCTTTTCTCCTGCTAACAATGTTAAGATTTTCCTTAATGCTTGAAAATTCTCAGTCGCTAATTCATTTGAAAGGTTCTTGCGTGGATACAAGCACATTAAGGCGCTACACTGAGAAATTTGGAGACTTTGAAACGCTGTCCTGCCCAGACTAGCAAACAGTAGGGGCTGATTTTCAGATATATGATTCTTGACTATATGATTGTGGCACTGACAATAGCGAAACATGATTTCTTAAAATTTTCTCGATAGAAAATAAATCCAAAGTCGAGTCTATATTTTCCTTTTTTTCCTCAGCCTACTAAAACAACGCATTATTAAAAGACACGATTCAGTTAATATGATGGTATTTTACCTCATCTAGGTACTGACAAGAGGAAATTTAATAAACCTGCACACAGTCAGATATTTAACGAGAGGTTGGCGACTTCCTGACTTGTCGGTGCGGAGGCAGTACGATATGAGAAAAGTGTCAAATGTCAGTGTCAGCTGCCAGTCGACGCGATACCATTTTTTACTACGCCCCTACATTTAAATGAGTGCTTCCTGACTGGCGCGGGATGCGCGGTAGCGGGACGATGCGAAGGCGGTACTGCTTCGCTTCTGCGCATGATATTACTACTGCGCAAACGTAATACTGACAGTATTATATCAAGTGGGAATCTTTGCGACGTCAGTAAGTTTACGTCAAAGAAGAAAATGTCACATATCGATCCCGCCCCGCCAAGTCAGGAAGTCGCCGTTCTTGAAAGGTATCAAGATACTCGCAAGTTACCTTGCCATTAAAGCTGAGTGGAGGCCATTTCAATGACGATTTTATGTGGGTGTACTTAGTAATATGACTTGTTTATTTCTTATGTATTAGCCTACGTAAAACGTCTTGAATAAACATTTTTCTATTTCTATACACATTACAAGTCCCACTGCCGGGCACAGATCTTCTCTCATAGATGAGAGCAGATTTTAATCTCCCTCGAAACACACGGAATTCAGCACGCACTCACACAGTAACAGGTATGACAAATATGTTACACACACAAACACACACACACACACACACACACACACACAGACGCACACCTATACATATTGACACATACACTCACACATCTTCCTTGAATTATTGCCTTTTTCATTTTATATTGTACCTAGTTAAGCACTGTAATATGTTAATTATTGTCTTTTTCATTTTATATTATATATTGTATGTTAACCTGTGATCGACCGACCGATCTCTCTCTAGGGTCCTTTCTGAAAACCAGCGTCAGGCCCTGCTGCTGCCACAAGCACACAAGCTGAGACTGGAGCCCTTTGCCCAACCAATGTTTTGTTTTTAAATTCTAACTTTAGATATTAAGTAGTACTTATGTTTAGACTGTAAAAAGTTGTATATGTATATTAAATTGTGGCAATAAATATATATTCTGATTCTGATTCTGATTCTGAGAGTAGTCCCCACACTGGCGTAGTGCGGGTTAGGGACTTCCCATACACCTTTGATTTTTTTTCTAAAGTTTGTCTAAGTACCTACACCTAAATTCGAACAACTCATTGGTATGAGCCGAAACTTCTGGATCACCATAGTTTTAGCTCCATCACCATAATATTCATGTAGGTATTATAAGTATTTCTGCAATTGATTTGGCTTGACTATGACAAGTTTGCCTAGTCATAAGCAAAGCCGTCTGCTACCGGTGATTGGGATCCCCGACCGGATAACAAAAGATTAGCTGGCAGAGGACGGGGGGATATAAATATCGAGCCTGCTCACAAAATTTCACGAAAACCGGTTGATAAATGCGACATGTAGAGAAGAAAAGCCGGAAATCCGGAAATGCTGATAATTTTTTGGCCAAACTAACATAGAGACAAAGAGACGCATTACTCTCGGTCACTCAATGTCCCATGGATTGGATGATCCAATAAGCATTATCTGTTAATAATCAACTTTAATCAAATTATTTTGACAGAAACCATAAACTACAATCACATCTCAAATCTCCATTAAATTCCGAACCCAACCCTTTCAAATTTCAATCCAATAAAATGAACAATCAGGATAAATTGTTTAATAGACACAAACCAGACCATACATCACGGACAAATCATCGATATATTGACATTATTCCTATTTTGACACGGCACCATATAAAGGGTAACAAGGGCATTTGTTATCATGGTGACGCGGCATGTTTTTCTCTTTGGCGATATATCACAGAGTGACGTGGGGGCAGTTGACCGGGCCAGAGTGGAGAAAAGCCAGTAGGACTTTATTAACCTCCTAAATCTCCTAATGTTTTATCGGGTCCACAACTACAGGCATCATACAATTACGTATAAACTGCTCACTATAGACTTGCATAGGCATAGCGATATCTCGCTCGCACTGCGGAAACCTCATCAATGTGATAACCGCCTAATCTGTAGATACCTAACTAAAGTAAGAAAAGCGTTGCTCTGTCAAAGTATTTCTTATTGAAATATGACATTTTAAACTCTCGCTCCTTGTAAACATACTTTTTAAAAGATTTATTTAAACGTGTCTAACTAGCGTGATATTTATATGTTTACCTTTTTTACCGACGTTTCGACACGGGTTGCACCGACCGGGGTCATGATCGCGGCAGATGAGACAACAGCGTCTCAGCAAATTGTCAACGGAGATATGGGCACACAACATTTGACTACCTCACAAAAGTTGATAAAAATGTAAAGGGCAGACTCGAAAAAAGTTTATTTTCCGTCCACTATTTTTCTAATTGTATAGGCACGGCACGCAACGCTCACAGTATTCGAGATTAGTCTTCACAGTATTGATATATGATTGAAATTGAACTTCCTTAGCCTTCGTATGAAAAAGAGATCTCACCATACTTGTATCTGCGACGCAATTAAGACCTACTGCGTCCTAGTCTGTAGCGACTCCGGTGGACTCTTTGTTCCCTTCATTTCACTGACTGTGCGAAAGTCAAGGGTCATTTGCTGTTAAATTTACGGCCTGAGATATTAAATGCTAAAATGCCAAGGTTTTTTTTTTTTAAATTGTAGTGTTCATTTCTACGTACATGAAGCAATTATGAATCGAAGTCTCCTGAATTTATTTATTTTTAGTTTTTACTAACAACCATTGACATTTCGACTTGGACAGTTTTACTATACGGTCTCATCATTAGGTACGTGTTCTATTACGTAAAAAAAAACTCTTTTTGAAGACGTTCATCACTATCACACTTTTCTCTAGGATTACAATACTTTATTAAATAATAATAAAAAAAAGAAGAAAAAAGAGTGAGTTTTGTGAGCTTGAATTTAAACTTTCGTGAGACATGTAATAATTTTATTTTACTAAACGGTTAAAACTTACGTATTAATTGTCACTTCGGGCGACATGTTTCGAACTCTTTGGGAGTTCTTCCTTAGGATGATTGCGTGTTTGTGAGCTTCTTTAAGGCGCAGAGGTGGGCAAGCTCTCTTCATACAAACTTTGTAACAGTTTTTCTTCGCTTGTGTTTGCATTATACTTATGATTTGTGGTCAGTATGCTTATTTTTGTATATTAGCCAGAACCTGGAGATTTTTATTTTTAATTTAGTTATTTTATGTATTTTGTTATTTTCATTCTTTGAAATTGTTGTTTTTTTTTTCCTGAGGTTCTTCGTTTATCCAATATTTATAAGCAAAAAATAAAACAATATTCGAAAGTGCCAAAACCGACGAATAAAACGTGCACAAAGTTTGTATGGAGAAGGCCTTGCCCTACCCTGCGCCTTAAGTATACAACAACACTGTAAGTGATTGATGATTATTGTGTAATCCTAGAGATAAATGTGAAGAGTTTGCTATGACACGTAAGGATGAATCTAATAAATAGACTGTATCTAACTAGATATGTTTAAAACGCCGGTTACACGAATATCATCAGTTTGCGATTTTTTTCTAAATAACCTAACTAGTGGCTCTGTGAGCTGTAGACCTCGTGAGTGTTTTTTTTATTTCCAAAACTATGTTAGATATCGAACCTGTAGAGCAGGGGTCGGCAACCTTTTAGCACCCACGGGCCACATAGTAGCTAAAAAAATCTTCGCGGGCCGCAGATGATAATAATGATCACTGTCTGTTGATATCAACTCGAAACATTTTGGTACGCCGTACGCGACAGTAACGTAGTAAAAATTCGCACCCCTTTTTACGTGAAAAACGAGAAAGACGAAAAAACCGACTTTTCACAGATAAACCAACTAGTTTCCTTACCAAACCCAGATAATTCGCATTTCAACCGCATCGTAATTTCGCGATTCATTCGATCAATGCAAGCATATAGAATAGCAGATATAGAAACTTTAAGGGGGGGACGGGTCATAAAGTCATAACACACCTAGATGAAAACGCGAGCGCGAAATTTTTCGAACACTGATGCAAATGCGGCAAATACTTCATACGCATCAAGTCATAACACATCTAGATGAAAATGCGAGCGTAGCGAGCGCAAAATTTTTCGAACATTATGATGCAGGTGCGGAAAATACTTCATACGCATACGCATCAAGTTATGTAGATGTAAACGCGAGCGCGAAATTTTTCGAACACTGATTCAAATGCGGTAAATACTTCATACGCATCAAGTCATAACAAATCTCGTTGAAAACGCGAGCGTAGCGAGCGCGAAATTTTGCGAATATTATTATGCAGGTCTGGAAAATACTTCATACGCATCAAGTCATGTAGACGCAAACGCGAGCGCAGCGAGCGCGAAATTTTTTGAACATTAAGATGCAGGTGTGGAAAATACTTCATACTGTCTAACGCAAACGCGGCGAGCGCGACATTCTTAAAAAAAAATTAAGATAGATTTAATTGTAAAATATACTTACAAACACATATCTCGTCCTGACCAACTGTGAAAATATTCGTGGTTGGCGATACAGACGCTTTCACGATGTTAAGAACTTCAAATTTTACCTTTACAAACAATAAAGCCAGGGAGGCTCGCGGGCCGCCTGTTGCCGACCGCTGCTGTAGAGGAGGACAAACCATAGAATTTTTTTTAGATTACTCGACAAAAATATTCGATGTAATCAAAGAACGTGCTCACAATACTTCACGAGAATCTGTTGTGAAATGCGACCCTTAGAGGTGAACAAATCGAAATTCGGCCGCAGAAACACAAAATAATTGATAAAAAAATTGTTTTTTTAAATTTTGAAAAAGTGACTCGATAAATTTTTTTTATAGAATTACCGAACCTGCTCACAAAATTTCACGAAAATCGGTTGATAAATGCGACCTGTAGAGGAGAACAAACCAATGAATAAAATAAAAAAAAATTAATTTACAAAAATTTACTTGCCTAAAAAATTCTATGTAATCATAAAACCTGCTCACAAAACTTCACGAGAATCGGTTGAGAAATGCGACCTGTAGAGGAAAAAACGGCCGCAGAAAAATACGAAATCATTGATACAAAGTTTGTTTTTTCGAATTTCAAAAAAGTGACTCGACAAAAAAATTCTATATAGTTACCAAACCTGCTCGCAAAATTTCACGAAAATCGGTTGATAAATGCGACCTGTAGAGGAGATCAGCCAACGACGTAAAAAATTTTTTTTTTTAATTTACAAAAATTTACTCTACAAATAAATTATATGTAGTCATGGAACCTGCTCACAAAATTTCACGAGAATCGGTTGAGAAATGCGACCTGTAGAGGATAAAACGGCCGCAGAAAAACACGAAATCATTGATACAATGTTTATTTTTTTGAATTTCCAAAAAAGTGACTCGACAAAAAAATTCTATATAGTTACCGAACCTGCTCACAAAATTTCACGAAAATCGGTTGATAAATACGACCTGTAGAGGAGGACATACAAAAATCCGGCCGGACATACGAAAGCATTTTTGTCGAAGCTAAAACAGAGACCTCGTTTTACTCGGTCAATAATGTCCCACTACTTATCAAAGGCTGTTTCAATTAAAGATATTAATATTTTTACGGTCCCAAAGAAACAGTAAGTTGTAGGCATTGTATTTGGTAGTTGTCCAACGTGAATCCATAAAATAAAGACGAAAAAATATCCTTTCAGTACGTCAACCCATCGAAGTGGTCGCAAAACGGCACAACAAATTAGCTTGTACCCTTACCATCAGTGTGCAATGTTTGCATTATCGTACTCGCTAGCGACTGCGTAAACGATTTAGTATGGCAATTCTTAGTTCTATTGCGTAACCGCCAGAGGCGTTGTACTTTTGTCCATGCTAAATCGTTTATACGCAGTCACTCTAGCGAGTACGGAAATGCAAATATTGCAAACTCATGATAAGGGTACTGCTGATCGCTTACCTATAGACTATTTAGAACCGTCAAAATCGATGAACAGGAACTGCAGTAAAAGTGCGTTAGAGCGAGCATTCCACACCTATCATTCAACATACCCCAATCATCGACGAATTACACAGTCCAGTGATTAGGCAATTACCCGCTCCGCTACCCGTCCGCAACTCGCATTTCATTTAGACAATATATTACACGACAATATGTAATTTAGCGGACATCCCTTGCGATTGTTCTAAGGGACACCACTTTCGAAAACAAAACGTCGTAGGTCCAAGACAATTTCTACTAAAACTCACTTTTACTGGCTAGGAAGAGAATGCCGCATAAAACAAAAGAACATCGCGAAAATCGAATCTTACTATCAAGACTTTAAACATCACAGTTTTAAGGTTGAAAATAGAATTTTATTGCATAAGGACTTGGTTCGTTTTAATTTTAGAAGTGGCGTGTATTTATGGGCATTGTCAAGTGTACGCAAAACAAACACTTATCGATCGAATTTTCTGGACAGTTAGTAATTTATTTGCATACTCACGCGTGGAGTTTTAAATTTAATTGATACTAGACTAGCGGGCAGCGGCAAACCTTTTATCTGAATTAAAAAAATATGGGACCTACGCAGTACACGTAATGGACCTATACTAGTGCTTTAAAAACTACGTTTTATTTATCTTTTGCTCGTATTGATTGCAAAATAAGATCTAAAAAATAGACGTCATAATATTTTCTGTCACAAGGCCATCTATAGTTTATGTCATAAGACAAAATACATAAATCATTTGTACAAATTAGCACATCACCACTGCAACATTCCTAAATTGGATACGTATGTAATTACCTAAATAAATGCACAGCTAACAAAATTTTGCATGGCTGAGCGTCAAATATTCAGGAACTAAGATTTTAATCCTGCAATTCAATACTAATAAATAACTAAAACCAATACTACTTAAATCAATATAATAAATAACTTACGGATATTTAAATGTAAACAGCGGAATCCGGACTTCGAAGCAAATAACTGAGGATTCAATTGCGGAAAACGCTGATTTGAGTGAAGGGTCGAAAAAGCGCATATAATTTGTTTGGAGTCGCAAGCGTCCATAGGCTATGGTATCTGCTTACCACCTGGCCAGGATTGTTAGCCGCCATCATCGCCATTAAAAAATATACCTATTTAATAAGAAAACTATGTCACTTATAAAAAAACGGCTACTGATTCTATGATTAGCCAAATTCAAAATAAATACATTTGATTTCACTATGTACTCACCTACTAAGCAAATATTTTATGAGATCGACTATACGTAAGACAAGTCATGTCAAAAGGTCGTCGTCCCTTGAAACGAAGCAATTTTCCTTTGTCAAAAGTAATAGGGGGTCGCAGGAAAACTTCCTCTCCAGACGCATTTGTAAACAAGCCATACGTAAAACTATAACAGATCTTTATTAATATTCTTTGCTGTTTCCTTCAGTTTAGTTTACTGAAACAAAATTGCCAACCTGCATTCCTGTGACGCCTACTTGACACAAAAGCAGTAGCGGTGTTATAATGAATTTTGTTTTGGCAGTTGGGACTGCTTGCCCAGTTCGGCTGCTTGAAATGTGACCACACTTAGATATTAGATAAATTACTTAAACTACGATTAACCCGTGCCGTGTTAGGGCCTACATCTACACTCCCGCACGAAAGAAAAAGAGATTTGTAATATTTTTGGTGCGATACAATTCCTTGTGCAGATGTACTTAACTTTAACTGTAAGTCGCCCAAATGTCCTCTCTAGTTAAAGGTCAGATTCAGATAATTTTATTGATAAAAGTATAAATAAATTTTACAAATATACACAAATATACGAAAAAATGTTAATTATAAGGTTTTGTGTCCCGTTCTCACAAACACAAATGTCAAAGTGACTGATCAGGACGCAACGGCATTTGGCCTAAAATAGTTAATAGTTTAAATAAAAAACTCTCGTGAGTCTCACACATATTGAAATATAATAAATCGGTCACTCACGTTTAAAAGGTCGAATATTGCTCGACATGTTTCGGACTAATACTTAGGTGGTTCTTAATCATGAGCACTAGCCGCGACGGCGGCGCCCCGACCCGCGAACGCACGTGACGCGCGCGCGAGTGCCCCGTTTATTATATGTATTTCAATTAGTTACTTCAATAAACGGTTATTTATAAGGCCATTAAATTATGTTAGAAGTGAGATTTACACATACTTTAACGGTACGGTTAAAGGATATAAAGATCCTAATAGGTACGAATGCCATGAAAGAACTTTTGAAAACGTATTCCAAATCCGGACAAATTAAAACGCCAGTATCCCAAATTATTGTTTCCTGCCGAACTGGCGTTTCAGATTTGTTCGCTTGCTATGCTTCGCACAATTTGCATGAGCATTGTCAAACTGTATTATGTAATACTATTATACTATTCTGTGACTGCATCAGGAGTTTCAAATTAACCTGGCCACCGGCTAGGTCAGCTGGCAAACTTTTGTCATTCCCGTTCGTATGCAGTTGCGATTCTTGGACGCTGTTCTCACCCAAAAAGACGTAAGTACTCCTAGATTTCTGTGGACTTGTGGCTGTTTGGTTTTCAATGGGTATTGTGGAGTTTGCAGTAATGCTTTTCTGGCACTGATTTTATGAGTTTTGATTATACTGCCGTGTTAAGGTTTAAAGTTAAACGTCGTATCTTGTCTGAGTTTGTTTGAAGCATGCGGCTTTATGGATTAGGATATACTTACAATCGACATTTGAGTTTTTTATGTTCCTAACAGTTTATAAATTAAGTCTTGCTGGCTGGCGTTTTTTTCATGGAAAGTTTGGGATACGAGATGGTGATTCTCGTCTGTAGTTTTTTGAATTCATAAAATTTGATCCTGTAATTTGCACCTTTCACTCGCTCTATCATGTAACCAAAGAGGAACATCACATCACTATTTCACCATCTAAAGAATTTCGAAATTCCTAGAATCAACAGTAACAGGCTTTAACGGTGAAGTCCAAAGGGCTGCCAGAAACTAGGAGACTAGAATCACTACATATTGGCAGTTTTACCCTTAAGAAAGTTTGGGATTTGGCAAATAATGGAAATTATATGGATTATAGTGGCCGCGTTGGTGAACACACTGTGCTCTCGGCGCGACGACTACCAGAATCCATTACCGAACAAAACCAGTTGCCTACTCTGTCATGGCGTCGTTACCGAACAACGTCTTTGCACACGTGGCTGGCGAAATCATCATAAATTTGATGGAAAGCCATTTTTAAACAAAAAAACACGCAGGACGCGTGGAGCGAACCTGTAACGATTTCTAATTTTTAATTGATATCTGACCATAAACTAGTCTCTAAGATGCAGCGATTAAAGTCCACGTTTCCGTAAAATTTTGAGAATATTTTATTTAAATAAAAAAATGTAAAACAACTATTTACTGGTACCAAGCCCATGTTCATAATATCGTGAGTATCAAAACAACATGTGAGGAAAAATTCAAATTAAAGCTATTGTTCTAGAAAATTCCATCGGACGCGAGTCTTGTCGATAATTGAAATAACAAACTACGGTTTTCTGCAGTCGACACTTTGACGTTTAATTTTAGTCCGCACATTAGAAAAACAAAATTTGCTGTCGGTCGCAGATACTAATGGTTACTTATTTTACACAATTACTGATCTATTCATGTAAGTCACACGCAGACATTTAATATGTAAAGACAGAAATCATTGGATGACTGCACATGACTTCAATTACAAGGGCGTTACAGCGTACAGATATTTTAGTTACTTTAGGAAATGTAATCTTATAATAAACTGCTTTTTTACTGCTGGAGAATCGCTATTTTTCCGAACTTGAAAGGTTTTATTTCCTACGTTCGTTATAATTTTTATTAATTTTACAGTGTAGAAAAGATTATTTTCGCGATTCCCTAAAACTCTTAATTCCATTAACAACATTTTACACAAGATCTTGAACATTGTACACACATTGAATTTTCACATTAAATAGGCCTTAACTCAAAAATTTCAAAAACTAATGTAATTAAATGAGATCTTTGCATAATGCTCCACACATGAATTAGCAGCATTGAAAGCAATGAAAGGAGGGGAACTTAGATCGAGCAAACATTGCTTAACTTTTGGGATTTAGATTAGGTATACAATTAGAAAGATCTGCTTTTTCCCAATTCATTTAATGTAGATACATTAAAGAATTAGGAAAAAGAAGGCCTGTTTATGTTGCCGCTTCGGATTTAAAACAAGGATCTGCCACACCTACGTGGTACCAGAAAATGTTTTTTTGAAAAAAACTGTCTGTGGAATTATGGCTACCTGTCCCTCATAGCTATGCTATGCAGCTATGATGCAAGGATGCCATAGCTTTCAGTTTCCACCAGTGCTATGCTATGTCAACCAATGAATATGATTTGTTGATGTCAACACATCCATAGCAACGTAGCGCAGCACAGCTTTTAACGCAACGATGTGCCTACAAAGCCGATGATTCCGGTATCGAATCCCGGTCAGGGCATTTTATTTGTATGATAAGCATGAATAATTAATTGTTCCTGAGTATATGCGATCTTCTTTGTTTATGTTTAAGTAAAAATTTGAACGGCCAATAAAATTTCACCCTGTTATATATCGCTATCTTATCAAGCTTTTCTTATTTTGTGTAGATTGTCCACAAATAATTATTGGACGAGTAAACACATTACGTTTTAATAAATACAAGATCTTTATAGAAGATTTACTTATTTTACCTTGCGTCAAGTCCAGGGTTGTCATAAATAATGTAAAGAAAAGATTCACCATTGACTCGAGCAATCTCTATTAGAATTCAAAATAATGCACCCACCAAGTGGCTCGGACCTCAAACCGGTCGAACAATCTCGTCAATGCGATGTTAATATTCCATTCCCAGGCCAAACCAGACACGTAGTCATTTTATTATGCCCTAACACGACCTCCCTTTTTCAATATAAGGGTATACCGTAAAATTTTATTTTACCGGTTACTTTGGTCATTGAATTCTCGTGTTATGCTAATCTCCCTCACAAAGGCGTATTGTGGTCCTACTTTGAATAAGTATTTACAGTAAACAGGGCAGAATGCATTAGCGTTGGCTTAAATTTTAAAAACGTCTCATAGAGTGTTATATATGGGCCTTAAAGCGCGGCTTCAGATATCATTAGTGCGCGGAGAGCGCTCCCGGGCCAGATTAAGACTTGCACTGCGTTCTTTAGCTGCCGAGATCCTAAAGCCGCAGCTACACATGTATATTGGAATATAATTAAATTTACGCAGCTCATTTTCGAAACGTCGAAGGTAGAATCAATGACATGTTCGAGACTTCTTGAATCATCATCATAAAGCGGCAATTACAATTCGTCGTTCACCTAATGCGGTCGCCGAATTCATTTTAAACTACTTCGGCCAACAAACGTCGCCTTTACACTAGTCTGTCCGCCTACTACGGCGACTTGGCAGCTGTCGATCGCCAAATGCGGCCGACTAACGTGTTCTTTACACTTTTGCGGTCGCCACATGCAGCACGAAGTGTAATTGCCGCTTTATAGACCTCTTGACGGATGATTTAAACAGCATCTATAAGCGAGAGACGACTCCTTGACTATGTTAACCAATTCAGAAGAGACATTTATGGCTCGCGAATTGAGTCTGTGTCAGTGACAACTTCTTGAAAAAAATTAAGAAATCTAAGCTTTCGTATTTCGTTTCATTTTATTTTATTTTCATAATTCTTACATGGATCTAATGTTTCGCTCCGAACTATGAATTCATCCTAGAGCTACTGTGAACCAACCCTTCATGTTCGGACTTGATTATATGTGTTTTGTATCATTCACTCGCATTTAAATATCACGACGTTCCTCCTACTAACGATAGTCTAATTATATTGGAACAAACATTTATACCGGTTTGTTACAGTACACTCGGAGAACAATATAATTGAACTAGCGAGGGAATTTAGCGAAGGTTCCTACAATAAGTAAAGAAAATGCTTTTTGCAAATAAGACATGTCTATCTCCGACTTTATCTCACCCGTACTTTGGCAAATGAAAACGTATCTTAAAATGGTGACATCAACTGAAAATGGCAGTCCGGTAACTGTTTTTGTTGTTATTTAGTCTCTGAGCCGGGTTCCTACTTTTTAAATTGACCATTAAATGAGATAATGGAGAATTAAAAAAACTCTTTTTTTCAAAAATGTTCGAAAAAGTGATTTTTAATCACTACATAATTGGAAGGTAAAGAGTAAAGTTAAAGGTCAGATAAAAATTTTAAAAAAATAATGACGGTAAATGTCACTGACGGAGCATGCGAACTTGTAGAAAGACCATAAATTGTGCTAGATAAACTAAAGGCCAGTAATCTAACAACATTTAGTAACGTTCACTGTCAATGCAAGATATCTCGTATAAACAGACCTATTGCACTGCACAAAATTGGACCATTTACAAAAGGAGATTTCGACTTGAGACGTTCCAGCTGTGATATTCACAGGCTACCTCGATTCACTTCACTTAATTCTAATATATCTTGACCCTGAGATTAGGAAGAGCTTAGGAGGCTTCCTATGGGCGAGGACCGACAGGTGAAGAGATGAAGAGAGCATTCTTGGACATCCCAAGTATCGCTGGAAGGACGTGGTGGAAGTGGACCTGCGTGAGCTCGGAGCCGGTGTAAGGTGGCGAGAAATTGCGCAGGACCGAGCAAAGTGGCGTGCTCTTTTGTCGGAACCCGGAAGACTCATTTTGGGTCGTCATGCCAGCCAATTAGAAGGCTTCCGCGGAATATATTTTGCTTTATTTAGCCCTGAAACGTTACAATTACAAGTACTGTTAATATAGGTACTGTAAATAAAGCCCCAAAGCTGCTGCTGTTTCTGATAGCAATCGTTAAGCCAAGATAAAGGCCTTCGAGTGGCTTGAGAACTTCTAACAGTCAAGTTGCAAATTCACTTGACAAGCCTATAATCCCAATAAGGGCCAGTATTCCCTTTGTGCTGTAAGGTCAGATGGCAGTCGCTTCCGTAAAAACTAGTGCGTACCCCGAATCTTCTATTAGGTAGCGGACCCCGGGCGTCCTTCAGGATGCAACTGTACTGTGATACCGCTAGTAGAATGATGAGCATCTCACGTGGAGTCGGAATGGCGTATGCGATAAGCATGCGCTTATCTTCAGGTCGTGTATTTTTCAGGTGCTATAAGAAAAGTCATCGGAGGTCAGACTTGGACTTGGCCTCAGAAAAGCTTTTGTGAATATAGCCCTGCACTAATCTCCAAGCGGCTCAGTTTATCTTGCCTAGAAACGTCTGGCTCCAAGCATAATCCTACGGTAGGCACATTATAAGGTATTTAAACGCATGCGGACTGAATTAAGAGGCCTTATATAAAAGTCATTCACAGGCTGGTTCTAATTTGCCTTTGTTACAGACAGTTAAGTTTTAAGGCTACTTCCTGACTTCGCAGAGCAGAATCGTTAGTTAGGTATGTGGTATTTTGGACTTTACCGTGAGCGTACGTACTTAGGATTCCCTCATTTCTCCGAATGCTGTCAATATTACAATATGTGCGGTATAGGGGTGGTACGATTGTACGAATGTCATTCGGTGACCAGCAGGGTAACTTATCGGACGAAATGTATTGTAAATTTTGAAGTTGTTATGCTCTGATATAAATTAATGTTATGACTTTTTATGTTTTTGTGTTTTTTTTTTGTTTTTTCTTTAAGTCACTATAGTTTTAAGTGTTGTTAGCAATTTTATTAATAAAATACGAGTATATCCGCGTAAATAAATTGTAAAGCTCGATTAGCAATGTAATAAATGCAACACACATAAAAGGACTATTAAAGATGCCAGAATATACAGTCGCTGTGGCCGAGATCGGTCAAGACTAGACTAGACTAGACTAGCATGTGTTGGACATTTCTAAAGCTCAGTTTTATAAGATCCATTAGATTTTATGTCGGTCAGTTATGTCAAATTATATAATTTGATCTGATATTAGTTGTAACGGGCCTATATCAAAACCGACCTCAGAGACAGTCAAATTACACTTAACATGTGGTTGTTAACTTGCTAACAAAAATATAATTTCTTTAAATGTTTCTCATAACTTTTAAATATGGCCTCTTAAGATGGTAGGCGTTTTATATTGTGAAGAATGACCAATTTGTTACTGCCACCTAAGGGTTTAGACAGAATGATGAAGATTTTATTGTACGAACATAATGGGTGCTGTGTGGGGGATGTAGGTGTGTTTGGATGAGACTTGGCAATAAGTTGCGCCGCAACAAAAGGTGCCACTGGCAAGCGCCCACGCAGCTCTCGGTTGTCTATGGGTAGCCCGGTTAATGAGGACGATTTTTAATTGGAAACTGGTCTATACGATAACCTAGTGGTTCTGGTATGCGGCCGCCAAACGGTGGTTTTAGGTTCTTATCCGCACTCGTATTGTTAATTGAAGCTCGAGCAGGTCAAATTTCTATATATTTATTTTTATTAATTGTCTCTTTTTCTAAATCTCAATAATATACCACTAATTCGGAAAAACAAACCTCTGCCACGAAAAGGACTCTCGTACCAAACAGACTAGAGACTAGGCGACTTTCTTAAAAATGGAATCACTATTATGCTCGTATGACAGTGATAGAGTACAAAACCTGTTTATTTAATGCAGAAGAATATCATGCAAGGAAATTTGCATACATTCACGAAGGAAATCAGTGATTGATGTAAAGCCTCTTAACCCGTATCTACTGGGCCAGCATCATCATCATCAAAATTTAAGAGCTCGGCTCTTGTCGGTGGAGTTGGCGCCAGTTCTCACGATCCTCGGCCAAGTTCTTTAGGTCCCGGTAAGATTCGACATTTACTTTTTCTGTACTAAGCTTCTCCTCGGTCGACCTCTACCCCTTGATCCTTCAATGTTGCCTT
Organism: Cenopis cana; assembly: GCA_951800055.1. Taxonomy (NCBI): domain Eukaryota; kingdom Metazoa; phylum Arthropoda; class Insecta; order Lepidoptera; family Tortricidae; genus Cenopis; species Cenopis cana. The sequence goes on along the minus strand of OX637484.1, from coordinate 2,386,789 downwards.
CGAGAATATTTTTGAAGAAAGTGTCGTGTCGTAACAAGTGACCTATCATTTGGCCTCGTGGGCCAGCGTGAGCTCTAAAACTCTAAAATAATGAGATAAAACTTTTCGTTTATTGGGCTAAAAACTCTCTGGGCATGTGTGAAAAATAAAACGTGGAAGTGTAACTTAAGAAGCAAAATGACTACGATAAAGCAGTACGATTACAAAGTGCCAGTATGTATAATTTTACTTGCTGTATGGTATGACCGAGACAGTTTGACGTCCGCTTAAAGCCAGGGATACACTAGGGGACAAATGTCCCGCGACATGTGTCGGCGACATGTCAAGCGAAGCCGGCCGATTTCGCCTGACTTATGTCCGTAGCGATGTCAGGCGAAGTCGTGCGACTTCGCGAAGCTTCGCCTGCACATATCTGGCGACATCGCGCGACTTATTTCCGTAGCGATGTCATGTCGCGCGATGTTGCCATACATGTCGAGCGAAGAAAGAGAGTTCTCATGAGTAAGGACCACGTATTGATCCGAAATATGTCGAGCGTGAAATTTGGCTGGTAGAAAATGCATTTGGCATTAAGCCCGCCATTTATACAATTCTGTGTTTAATGCAATCAAGTTTAAATAAATAAAATGTGTGTGATTTGTGTGGTGTGTTTTCTATATGAGCCCAAACACAATGGGGGCGTTCATTTTATTTAAAAAAAACATTTTTAACTCTGTTTAAACTAAGTTGTTATCAGCTACAGTTTCAGTCAACCAAACTTTGAAACTATCCTAACCTCACTTTCAAATAACAAAAAACTACTTACCTACTTACATTACATTGCAAAAACTGGGTAAAACTAGGTTAGATAACAAGAGCCATTAATTGCGTTGTTATGTCGCTGAGAACACTGAGTACTATGTTTCTAATGAACATAGAATTACTGGGGAAAAATGTTTTTCAACACGACATGAACACGAGACTAAACATGCTATGCATAATTAGGTATTATTCCAAGAATTTTGTAATAAGCAATTTTTGAATCATTATTGTTTCGTAATTTGTAATGTGGAAAATACATTACCATTTTTACTTATTGAGACAAAGAGTTGTTGAATGCGCACACTAAGCGGAGCAAACCGGGGAACGAAAGCCAGTGTTTTTTAGGGTTCCGTACCCAAAGGGTAAAACGGGACCCTATTACTAAGGCTCCGCTGTCCGTCTGTCCGTCTGTCCGTCTGTCACCAGGCTGTATCTCATGAACCGTGATAGTTAGAGGGTTGAAATCTTCACAGGAGATGTATTTCTGTTGCCGCTATACTAACAAATACTAAAAAATAGAATAAAATATATATTTAAGGGGGCTCCCATACAACAAACGTGATTTTTTTGGCCGTTTTTCTTGATAATGGTACGGAACCCTTCGTGCGCGAGGCCGACTCGCACTTGGCCGGTTTTTATTTATCTTGAATGTGGCTTTGACTAAGTCGGTCCCACTAAAGCGATAGGATAGTGCGTTTGGAGAGTGGCCTTGGGAAAATCCAGGGAAACCACAAACACGACCACGACCACGCGGGCGATTTACTGGAAAGTACGTCCAGTGAGAAAATTCCTGCGACATTAGTTAGCTTTAGCTCATATCATCATCCTCCTCATCCTCCTAGCGTTATCCCAGTACAGTTACATCCTGAAGGATGCCTGGGGTCCGCTACCTAATCCCAAGATTTGGCGTAGGCACTAGTTTTTACGGAAGCGACTGCCATCTGACCTTCCAACCCCGAGGGGAAACTAGACCTTATTGGGATTAGGCTTTGTCAAGTGAGTGGGCAACTTGACTGTTAGAAGTTCTCAAGCCGCCCGAAGGCCTCCAACTTGGCTTAACGACTGCTGCCATAGACAGCAACCGGGATCAACGGCTTAACGGGCCTTCCAAAGCACGGGAGCGCTCAGTTAGTAACCACTCAAAGCGCTCACCCATCCAAGTCCTGACCGCTGCCCACGTTGCGTAAGATACCGCAAGCGGACATTAGTTAGCTCATATGAAAGAACAAAATACCAAATATCGATCCCGCTTCGCCAAGAGTCTCAATTTTCTAGTCCGCTAGGATAAACCCACACAACAAATTCTAGACTCCGCTCCGACTGTGTTACCGTAATCCACTATATTTAAAAGGCATGAATATTATTACAATATGAAATGGGAGGAGACATGCAATCCGCAGAGTTCAATCCAGCGAAGCTTAGCTGGATATCGAATTGCAAATGGCCGCAGAAAATGTAGCATTTAACGCCTCGCCAACCCAGAACGACTTCCATCCAGCGGCGGGCTCTTTACAACGAATTTAAACGGGAATGGACCTTACCTTCTGTTGTTTGCCTTAGAAATTCATCGTAATTTTCAATTTGTAATTTTCCAAACTCTCATTAGCTGTAAATAAGCCATCCATGGCTTTATAATCCAGTCGATACCTGACCACTTAACTTTTAGGTAATTTAATGATCTTCAACTTTGTCATAAAATATAGTATTCAAAAAGTGCATAGTTTCAGAGGTATAAGTGAAAATCTGAAAAATGTCACACATTTCCTCCCTCCCCCCTTAGCACAAGGGCCTCGAGGTGGAAAACTTAGGGTAGTCTTCCTAGTGTACCCCCCAAATAACCCCATAAAATTCCATCAACTTCCGAGCACTTTCCAGGTACCCCCTCCCCCTTGTTAGGTCATATCGACTGGATTATTAGCAGTTAAGTAATTCCAAACGCTGTGATTAAAAATTATTTGAAACTTTAATAAATAAAAATAAAAAATAAACTTTCGTGGGCCATTTTAGGACTAGGTGTAGATACGTCGCGGGCGCGTAGCAAGTGCACTGATCCCGAGGAAAACTCCCGATGAGTTCGAAGCATGTCGCGCGTAGTGACAATTAAGACGCGAGTTTTAACCGTGTAGTAAAATATAAAATTTACAACGAATCTTGAATTCATTTACAAAAATTATAGTGTATTTTTTTATAAAAAATAGGTTAGCATTTCACCAATATCTATTTTCACCTGACGGTACAAAGTTATGATGAGACTGAAAGTGCTACATGCGTACCTACGTACATAGCACCTATTTATCTAGATAGTGTCTTGATACGATCTAACTTCTAAATTGCTTCAACAGACTTTCTTACTTAATTAATTAATTAAAACTTTGTAATAAGCTATTGGCTGCATTTCAACAGATTTTGATTATACTTAAAAATCTAAAAATAAAATATTCGTCGCAAGCAACCAGCACGCTACAAATGCTTACAATCAAGCGGGTCCAGGCGAGTGCGGTTGCGACAGTGTACGGTCTACGGGGAGGTTTAGAATATCAACAATACTTAAGCGAACGTGCGGCTCCTCTGCGCCGAATGGCGAGTGCGTACTCCAACAGATGAGCTTTCGAAATAGGAGCTCTAAATGCAAGCACATTGCCATTCGATCGGCTCTCTAAGAACCTTGTAATGGCCCTCATACATATATGTAGTGCTGCTCTAAGTATTTGAATTCAATTGAACACTCTAAATTGAATGTGGACACGTTCGAGATACAGTTTTCAATACAGATGCTAGCGATATAACGGTAAAAGCTAAGAAAATTGAAGATCTAGTGGTAGTTGGTAATGGTGTGTGAACCGGAATGGTTACCTATAAGTTACAGGAATAAACCTGACTAAAAGTGCAGTCTGCTTGCATTTGAAGTAATTCGTGGGCCACAATTCCTATTTTAACTGCAGACGATAACAGTTGCGGAGAAATTCCGAGTTACGCGCTATAACGTCTTATGCGGTTAGTGAGGAAATTGCCCGCGAGATGGCGCTTAACTTCTTGGATAAAGTTATTAAAAGTTCAAGCGTTATTTTCATTCCTTGATCATTCAAGTTTGCTCTTAATGTGGGTTTACCGTCTGTATATAGGTAATGGTATTTACCCTTAGATGCATTTAAAAATTTGCCTGTTTGAGTCGATACTTACTTGTTTATTTTATTTAATATTTTTGTCAAGTGACACATCATGATAGACAGTTGCAATACCGATTTTTAAACTACGACGCTGAACTTTTGTTTTCTTTCAAAATTTTGTTGATAACGTTAAACTCATATTTTTAAGGCGACTTCCTGACTTGGCGGGGCGGGATCGATATGTGACATTTTCTTCTTTGACGTAAACTTACTGAGGTCGCAAAGATTCTCACTTGATATAATACTGTCAGTATTACGTTTGCGCACTAGTAATATCATGCGCAGAAGCGGAGCAGTACCGCCTTCGCATCGTCCCGCTACCGCGCATCCCGCGCCAGCCAGGAAGCACTCATTTAAATATAGGGGCGTAGTAAAAAATGGTACAGAGTGGATTGACAGCTGTCACTGACATTTGACACTTTTCTCATATCGTACTGCCTCCGCACCGACAAATCAGGAAGTCGCCTAAGGTGAACTAGAAAAAAATGTTGCTTAAAGGGTATTTGGACATCTTGTTCTATTTTGATTCCGTGCAGAAAAATATGGACTTAAGATAATGCAACCTATTGATATTGGTTGTTAATTTTGCAACTTGAATAGAAATAGGAGAAATATTTAGTTTACCCTTACAGTTTATTTCAATTATTAAGTTTCAAAGAACTCACAACCCCTAATTAAAATACTTGTAGTAAATTTCCAAGAAACTTACAACGCTGTAAAATTGTATCTTTTATTATATTCCGAACACAAGAAACTGCTAAGAATTTTCACTTTACGAGTAATTACTAAAACAACAGCGAAAACGTAAGTTAATAAGCGAGTACAATATTCAAAACGAGCTGAAGAGCCCTAGGCGATTTCATGTCCCCCAATCGCCCCCAACTAATGTGCTTATATTCAAGATTATGCCAGATTTAGGGAGATATGAAAGCAACAGCCTCGGGTCAACTTGAGTAATCTTTGACCCCACTTTGCGTTATTTAAATCTTTGTTTAGGACCAATTGCATTATCAACATTGGCTAAATGTCTGGAAGGGGAAAATGAGATCTTGTGAGAGTGGTGAGGGCAATTTTGTGTTTATAGGAACTACACTACTACTACGTACTCTACTTACGTATTATGTATCATGAAATGATGTTTGTTTATTTCCTCACATGTTTTGACAAAATCATTATAACTACCTTGGCGGCTTGTCGACAAAATGAGCAAGAGTCAACGATCCTCAGCAGTGAGGGAACGATAAAGAAGAAGAAGAGACCTTGGCGGAAACCGGAGTTGCCTGACTTGGCTCTTGTCTTGACTGACCTCTGTGAAACCTCACCTAGCCAATCACCACGTCAGGCAATTCCATACTTTCCGTGCCTCGACACTCATGTACTATTTTAGTAAATGGGACTTTTAGGCAATCGCTAAGTACGTTTAAGTAAGCTCTTTGGGACTGTATAAATTGTCATTTCAAATTGTTTGCACTTGAAATGTGTTTAATTTCTATAGAATTTGGGTGAATTGCAATCATCTGCTACAAATTTATTTATGTACTTGAATCTAGCTCGGTAAACTACGAATTCTTCTGAATTTAGTTCGTTTTAAATCCTGTCCATTTGCTTCACATAGGTACAAATCTTCATTTTTGTTTAAAAATAATACTTATTAAAAAACCTATAGCGTTCCCGTGCGTCGCAATATACTTGTTGTGAATATTTTATTAAAATTAATAATGATTAATAACAAAGCCTGCCCTGGCCTCAATACCGATACATCGCTTGTCTTTTATGAATTCCCGATACTCATCACTGACCTCTACAAATATTTTATATGAAAATTTAATCTCGTTACGTCCCGGAAACTTGACTCTATTCACGAATCAGTAGACATTATACAGTAACGGCCAATAATATTTTTTGCGATGCTTTAAATAAAAACACCCATGAGTGACAACTTGAAATATAATAAACAGGTCATCAATTATAGCAATGACCATGTATTAGTCCGAATCATGTCGAGCGATATTTGACCTTATTGACGTGAGTGACCCGTCTGATATTTCAATTAGAAATACTTCGCGTAAGATTCTCATATTATAACCTACATACATTTTAAACCACTGAGAAGACAAATGGTCACATAATTATTATAAATATTCTATAGGCTCTACTTTTAAATAATATTAATATGACTTAATCAATCTTCATTTAGAAGATATTTACTTAAAGTTTAATATCGGTACATACCCGTTTATTGAAGAAAGGCTATTCAGTATAAGGAAAACAATAAATGAGTACAATATGTCGAATCCCTGTCACATAAGAATTTGACATCTATAAAGTAACATTAAAAAAGACTAATGATCCATAGGCAAATTATCCATTATACATCATGGCATTATTATCGTAGGAAGTATATTTTCTTCAGTCCAAGAAGAGCAACAAACAAATGCTAACTTATCTATTCGGTTATCGCATACATATCGACTCCCTATCGCATAAGAATTTGACATCTACAACATTCAACATGACTCCAATGAATCACACGCAAATCTCAGCAAAACCAGTAGTAAAATCTCCATCATACTATATCGCTGGCTCAAGAGTAAGCCCCCTGGCACGTGCGAGTCACGTGACTTCCCGGATTAAGCCAGAGGCGGATAATTAACTGAGCAAAATGGTGGCTATCGACCACGCTCTATGCCGTTGAGGGATTGAAGTTGGACCCAATTTGAAGCACGCCATTATTTTTGATTGCTCGATTTGGACTAATTAGTGGGTTTCTATTTTTGATTGTGTGCCGAAAGGTTATCATAGGGCCCTAAGGGCATAAAAATCAACTTAGGATCAGAAATCGGCATTAATAATCCGTTTTGGAATTATGAATTCAGGGTGGTGCCGTTTGGTCTACAAAACGCGCCTTGTTGGCTTTCCTTTCATGTTTGCGATTTAACTAGGTTAGACCTCCAAACTTTTAACGAATCGGCCCGCAAAGCTCAAGTCAACTCTAACAGGCGATTTTCATCGTGTCAGATTGCTGAACCGGGATTGTAACTTAAGAACATTGTCACCGTCGAGTGGAAGGTAAATCCCTTGATTGACGAAGTCCCTTACATTCAAGGGGTGAGTAAATACGCCCTTACATCAGGTGTCTCATTGCTAAGAAAATCTCAAATATTCGCTTCTTATTTTTCGATTTGCGAGAGAATGCATTCGTGTTTTTATTTCAACGATTGTTATTTATTTTCGAAGGCAAATATTTTCAGTTAATATTTTTCACTTTTTTACCAAACTAGTTTTTCAAATGCAACGTGAATTTCATGCATTAGCATAAAACAATATTTTTATTTATTTTATTCAATTTTGACAATTATCATTTATGCCAATCGGTTCGGTTGCGGCTTTTATTTAGATTGGGAACTGTAGTTATTTTTTGTATCTGAAAATAACGATTCACTATCGCATTAAAACCAGCACAATTATCCGAAAACTGCTTTCTGTGGGTAATTTTTGGTCCCCTTACAGAAAAACTAACAATAACTTGATGCCATGAGATAAACAAAGTAATTCAAAAAGCATTATCACCAGAAATGTAGTCTTATTGTTTCATGGCACCAATAAAGAGCTTTAAACAAACAAACATTGTGAAGCGCCTACCGATTACAGTTTTGTGGCGCGTCGACAAACGACGTGATTCTATAAGGCCGACAGAACATGCCGTGACTAGTCTATGATACAGATTAAAAACGAATTTTAATGATAAAAACTGCTTCTAATTAATATTTTATTTTAAAGTAACAAAACATAAATAGTAGAAAAACCATTATATCAATCAGATTACCTTTTAGGTAATTTTTTCGACACTTTTATAAACGTTGGGTTAGTAGAGTTTTCAAAAGGGGCAAAAATTGTCAAACATTCGGCTTCCTCCACCTTACTCTTAATAAGATTGGCCTTGAGGAGATGGGCCTAAGTACAGAAAAAGCGAAACCAGAGATGTCACATAACTTTTAAAAGCAACCGATTTTATTTTATTAAGTTTATGTTAACACTTGAAGATCCTTACCTACGTCTCACAGTAGGGATTATGATTTGATTAGTGTACTTTCTTAGTTATTTTTTAATTCACTAACTTATACATCTCAAACAAAACTCAGTTGTTAATATTTTCAGTTATTGCTTGGAATTTTGAATTATTTTTAAACTTGTATTTTACTTACTTTGAAAAGTGCCTCCGTGGCCTAATTTTTGTATTATTTTGTTTGTTGTCTGTAGTAGCCGAAATTTATTCCCTGTGAACTACAATCTTTTAGTCTTCAAGGCGAGAGTGAATCGGTCTTTACTAGCGCGTTCCATCCTTGACCACAATATCGCTTACCATCAGGTGATTTGTGGTCAAGCGCAAACCTATCAAGAATTTAAAAAAATCGCATTGTATGTAGCCGGCTTTAAAGTCATACGCAGTTACATAGTCGGGCGGGTTTAATCTATCCGAGTTTACGCGTCGTTTGCGTCCAACAGCCGACTCAATGGCGGATTGCCGAATTGGCCCGTTTTTTATCTCCCTTTTCGTTATGACGTATCATTTGCATTTGTAAATTCAGAATGAACATAAGGAACATGAGCCTTGATTCATTCAATATACAGTCAGCCAAGAAATCTACCACTTTTGAATCTACACAAAAAAAATGTCGAAATCAGGGAGACGTGTTTGGCTTACAATAAAGTGTCACATTGATGTACATATACACATTCGGTGCTGGAGAGTGCTAATCGCTACAATAGATACAGCACATTGAATTCCAACATTTTTCGTTTTGATATTTAACTAGTTATGATTTAGATTTATATCACCCAAATAAATGATGATTTATTCATTGGAACTTTATTCAACATACAACATCTAGAATGTTTTACTAAAACACAGTCATTGTTGAGTCTGTCAGTATTGAGTTGCTGTTGTGTTGTCAGTATTAATTTTCTTTTATAATCATCTTTAAAACACAATGGTTAATATTATATTCTTCGCATCCGCCCGGTGCAGGCGAACATTTGTTACACTTCTCTTAAGCCGATATAATAAAGTTATGTGCTCAAACATTACAGCCAGCCGTATAAATATCTACAATGTCAAGATACAATTACCAGAGCCATTTGAAGCAATTCTAGCATAATATCTCCTCTGCCTGTTTACAGTAAGCCACCGCACAAAACCAAATAAGCGTAAGTACTTCAAACTGCATACTAAGATAGTACTTTTCGTGTTGCACGGGTACAATCATTACACTAGGATAACACAGCTTAAGTTTATATGACATTCCAAGGCACTTACATCCTTTAATTCCAAGACAACACGCTAATAAATCGATGTGTTGCCAGCTAACGCGCTCATAACACTACATTCTTGTTTGATGCTCATTTACAGAGGTAAATAGCCAATAGGGCCGTGTAAATGTGCCGTTATCTCTTCATGGTGCTTTTATGCACGCATTTAAAATCGCTTGGAGGGTAAATTAAATGCGGTTAGGTGGTTTAAAATGAGATTAAAGGATTTAGTATAAACATGTTCGTACCTGTTATAATGGGAGTACACACCGGAAAACGGAGTCTGGGCTTGCCACAAGGTAGACTGATTAATAAATCGACCAAACTACCTGTATTAAATGTAAGCAAACGAGACGACTTGTAGAAGAAATCAAAGTATGGCTCTTTTGCTAGGCAATGGTTGGTGGTTGAAGGTAGAAGCCACTTTTTTGGTAATATTGGTTAATGGTGAAGGAGCAGGGAATTGAAGTGGGGACTACGCACCACGAGGGGGCTTGTGGAAGTTCACAATCAGCAACTCCGAAGTAGTGTTCTGTTTAATCGAAAGACTGATGATTTTTGTACTAACACTCGGTATAATTAAAGTGTGTCTTTTAACAATTCATAACTATCACTGACGTTTGGTTTTTTAGAATATCGTAATTCTGATAGAACTGATACTTATTTAAGATAAAGATATCGCTAACAAAAATTTTATTGACAGCGCATTAAAAATAAATGGCGCTTATAAAACAAAACACGACCAAGCACAGACTGCACATGCAATAAAATGGATTGAAATTAAAAACAACGTCACATGGTGACTAGAATTTTTAGCATCCCATAAATACTTTCCCGGTCTGTTTTACCGACTGTCATAAACTAAGATATATTATGTTAAACGACTCACCAACTAACATCATAAATGAATTTTCACCCCAAACACCAGTGTATCTAACAATGAACCTTAAGAGTCAAAAATTAAGGTTGGAGTTCCTCAAGGGAATGTATTTAGACTTTTTCATATCGTTCAAGCAGAAAACATTGGAAGAGCGCTTTGCCCATCATAAAGGGGGAAACTTTACAAATCTTCGGATTTCTTACGCTTTTAGGGGCACATAATATATTTATCTGCCCCTCGACACATACACAATAGCTGGAGTTCGTCACTCGGGGGATTTGTTGGGACTCACATTGCCGTTGATTACGTAATTTTCATAAGACAAGTTACGAACCTTTGGGAGTTTGTCATTTACGTATAAACGCGAGTACGGGAGAAAGTTTGAGCCGTGTATCGTTCGGGGTATGAAATAAGGAGCAGGTTTCAAACTTTACAAAGAACTTCATGGACTGTACCTGTACGTATACTGATTCTATAACAGATTATCAAAGGCGGAATTAATGATGATCCAACTAGATTGCATTCGTTTCGAAATGTATTTTAAATTTATTTTACTAATTTCGACTTTATTTATAAACAATAAAGTGCTATAATGTATACATGTCTAGTCTATGATGCTGACTATAAATATGAGAGCTGGTTAGTTTTAACATTTATTTTCCTAAATGTGTATTCTATGCATTGCTCAATCAGCTGGTAGTCTTCTGTATCAACACTGGCATAATAATCATTCTCTTTCTACACAGATTGTTGTATACGTAGTATTCATTAAAACTGTAAGGAAATATACCTACATTTTTTTAATTAGGTATAAAACATAAACTGTATTTTTTTAAGATAAGTATATAAACATTTGAAAAAATATAATATGAATAATAAAATATACGTTTCCTGACAAATAATAATGACTTTTCAATATACACACATTTTGCATAGGAATTTTGAAGCAGCAAATTTTACTACATTCACTCGAGGAGGTAACACGTAGTAGGAGTGGAGACATGAGAGAAAATATCAGTAGAATGACGTAATACGAGACACGAGACTCTTATATTTTTTTATTAACTTCACTCCGAACTACCACTACTGTATTCGACGCATCGGATTGCAGTTAATACCAGTAATTATGTTTATCAATAGTATCACAAATTTCTCAGATAGAGGATAAAGATAACGTTAATAATTATCTTTGTATAATTTTATAATGATATGCAACAGACTTGATAAATGTCGTAATAGCTCTGCTGCTAATATTATCTATTGCGGATCACAACCATTCAAATATTAGTTTTTGTATGTATCAGACTTAAAATATTCTATTCATAGTGAGTGAAAGTAAAAGTTTAGTTTGACCTTTGTTTAGCAGTATATTTTAGTGTGAATAGTAAAAAATATGGCCTTATCTAGTGGCAATACTATTTACATAATGTAATAATAATTTAATGTTTTGTAAACAAATCACGTGGAAATTAGATAATGATTCCTTCCTACACAGCGCTGATTTATCGACTTGATCAATTTCCTTAAGTCACAAACAATCTGTCTCGCACAGTGATTGAATTTCGCAAACCGTTCAATAGTTTTCATCGTTAGCACAGAACCAGACTAAGACGACATCGTCAATACTAGGGCTAAAGACATAAAGGTTCAACTCTGAAGCATGAACTAAATAAACCAATACAGATCAGTGTGGTCCTCTATCTCTCTGTTAAGTGTGTTAGAAATAGTTTTACCTAGTTTGTTTGTGATTGAAGTTACAATGGAAGCAAAAGATAATCAACCCAGTGAATCCAAGATAGAACAGGCAGAAGAAAAGACTAGTGTAGATCTGGATAAGATTTTGGTCGAGGAGATTGGACAGTTCGGTTGGTTTCAGTTTCGGACAGTGGCATTGACGGCACTTGCTGTAATGTTCAGTGGATTTGCTGCCACTGAATATGTATTCACGACAGCAAGGATTAACACGAGGTATTTGACATTTTGACGATTAAAATTAAGCTTAGCCGATTTGTGATATTCGTGATCCATGTTTTATCGAGTGAACTTTTCAGTAGTAACGTTTGCTAACAAAATACGTCCTAGCTCATCCTTTGCTTAGCTTAGCTTATATGCTTCGGACAAAATCATTCAAACAGTAAACATATTGGGTCGCAAAATAGTATTTCAGTTACATTTAATCGTACACGATTACACACCGATCAACAGATGGTGTGATTACAGATAGTTTGGTGCATTTCACCTGAAATTTCTGCTTTTTACAGATGCCTGATCCCCGAGTGCGAATCAGCGGGCCAACCCACCGAGTTCGCTCCATACTGGATTCTGAACGCAGTCCCAGCGTCTGGTTCCTCGTTTGATGGTTGCCAACGCTTTGCTAATGCTTCTACCAACTATTATACCAACGATACTTGCCCTGCCAGTATCTTCGATTCTAGCACTGTCCTCAACTGTGAGGAGTATATTTATGAGAATACTGACACTGTTGTTTACACTGTAAGTTTTTCTTTATATTAAGTGTCATGTGTCATAACGCTTGTGATAGATACCTAAGTAGCATTCTGTAAGAATATTTTAATCATCATCATCATCATCCTCAGCCTGTAGTCGTCCACTGCTGAACATAGGACTTCCCTAATTCACGCCACTACACCCGGTCCGACCAGTCGCTGCTACCATATTTTAATAAGCGACAATATATGTATCAACAAAACAATATCAAGCATGATTAAGATAAATAATGCAGTAAGATAAGACTGAGCGCTCTATTTAGCATGTTAAATGTAATAAATAAATGTAAATATAAATATTTTAATGGAAAAATAAAAAGATTAACTATGCTCAATGACAGATGGACATTCCTACTTTTTGAACGATTTGGTTGTGATCTGGGATTATTATTAATGACGCTGATCCTACTGTTGATTTCATCTCACCCAAAAAAGGCCTTAGCCTACCTGTAATAAGCATGGAGTTACGGTGACGAAAATGACAATGATGAAGGAAAAGATGATTATATTCATAAACTGTCTGTCTGCAAATATGTCCCTGGTCCTTTCAGTTTGGGCTGGCATGTCAAGATTGGCAACGCTCTTTCATCGGTTCCGTCCGAACCATGGGGACCCTAGTTGCGCTGCCTATCACAGGTAAAAATTCTCTCTGCCTCACCTGTGTAAATATCGTTCATATACAACAGTTCAATGCCAGCTTTTGAAGTGCACATCATACTTCTAGTATTTTCCCGGTTTTGTCCTAAGGCGCCCGGAGTCCGCTTAAACTTCACCATTCGAGTATCCCAAAATTTGGCGCAGGAGCGAACAAGTTTACGAACACGATTGTCATCTGACCTTCCAACCCACCTTCATCGATAATATAATTTATCCCAACTTGTTTTACAAAAGCAATTGCAATCTAAACTTCCAACTCAGAGGAAATGCTAGACCTTGTTTTGATCAGTCCGGCACACTTCAGTCAACACTCTATTATACTTTTAATAACTTGCAAATAGTGAAAAGGAAATTGACGTACTAAATAAGTGAGACAGACGATTATGCCTCCGAAACTTCTTCTTCACCTGTTAACGTTATGCCTCCGCTCGTCTACCGAGTATGCGATTACAAAACGTAACTGGGATTTAATCGAATTAGCTATGGAACTGCAGGTTACGCGTCAGACCGCTGGGGCCGACGGACCGCATTAGCCGTCAACTTATTAACCGGAGCCAGCCTCGGTCTGAGTCGCTCCTGGACCAACACGTATATGGGCTTCACTCTGCTGGAGTTTCTGGAGTGCGCCTTGGGTGCTGGCGTCTTCTCTTGTGCTTATATATTAGGTAAATGGACAATATTTTTTTTATATTGGGAAACAAACAGCTTAATAAATATACATTATATAAAAATAATTTACTTATACATGAGACATGAGCCAGGACAGTTTCCACTAATGGAATTACAACAAATTTGCTCAAAGTAAATTAAAATACGAATTAAATTTGCGGGTAAAAAAAGGTTTACAAAAGAAAGTTGTACCTGCCAAATAAAATAACAGGATCATAATATATTAATATTGCAATATTTGTAACAGGTTCAGGTCAGAATACCATTTCACACTACATTAATATTTAAAAGATTATTATTTGTTACTGTGTATAAATATTCAATGATTTTACATACGTATGATGTAAATTTGACACGATTACAGAGCAGTTTCAGTAAACAGCAGTTTGGTTAACATGACCTTAATTTTGTAAAAGTTTTAATTCATTGAAATCTCTTGTATCTTGTACAGTGATGGAGATGGTCGGACCAAAGATGCGCGTCGCGTTCGGAACATCCATGAACACCTTTTTCTCGGTCGGCTGTGTCATCGCAGGTCTACTTGCCTGGGCCTTCAACGACTGGCGTGACTTAACCCGAGTCCTTTACGGCCCCATGTTCATCACAAGCTTCTCTCTCTGGATCGTACCAGAATCAGTCCGCTGGTACATGAGCAAGGGACGGTTCCGAGAATCCGAGTCTCTTCTAAAAACCGCCGCGCGCATAAACGGTACACGTCTTTCAGACAAGTCATTAGAAGCCTTGAGAGAATCAGTGGAAGAAGAGAAAAGGAAAATATCTTTGGAGGAAAAAGAAAAAGCAAACGAGCCCTGGTTAATAGTTCAGGTTTTCAGGTACAAACAGATCCTTATCCGCTGCATAATTTCCCCAGTCTGGTGGGTGACCTTTACCTTCGTTTACTACGGATTGTCTGTCAACGTAGTGAACATATCTGGGAACCGCTATTTGAACTACGTAGCCGTATCGGTCATGGAGATTCCAGGGTACTGGACGTCTACGCTTCTTTTGGGCAGAATTGGGAGAAAACCTGTGCTTATCCTTGCTTTTTGGATTTGCGCTGCGTGTCAAGCGGCGTACGTCTTCATGCCTGATGGTAAATAGTAGTTTATGCAACTGGTACATAATGAGGGGCATTAAAACACGAGTGTGTTTTATGAAACGAGCCGAAGGCGAGTTTCATAATAAGGTCACACGAGTGTTTTAATGCCTAATTATGTACAGTTGAATACATTACTTTATCTACACACATATTATAATTACTCTAAGATGGGTTCAGAAACCGTAGTAAATAAATACAATAATTGTGTTAATACAACCTTTTTTGTACGGTTGCGGAAATATCGAAATCAGAACTGGCAACCGATACCTGAATGTTATTTTAAAAAGTAATGAGTCCTTATTCTGATGTGATCATGTCGTTCTAGCTCAAATTTCGTGCGATATATACTAAAAAAACATCGAGCTGACATTTCGCATCGACTGAATTTGAATTTTCAGTGATACTAGAATAGGGACATGTCAACTTTGACATTTAAATTTTGACAGTTTTGTTTGACGTAATATTTTAACATCATATATGAGATTAAAATGAAATATTTTATTACTGCTGTAGCCTTAGCCACAGATAAAAAAATTGCCATAAATTCATTGAATGTTGAAATGAGAGTCATTTTCTACGGTTTCCGAACGCATATTAGAGGATTTATGATATGTGTGTAGATAAACATTTTTTATTTAATTATATACCAATCTATAATAATCAATTGATGCCAGTCATTTGGATAAGTTGCTTTCTGAACTTCGATTTATTACGAATCAGCTAAAGTCGTTGATGCTCCAGCGTATAATTTGCTAGTATTTGTAAAAGTGAAACCACACTATGAAATATCTTGTCTTAGTTTGCAATATTCTTTGATTGCCTAAAGTGCTAAATCCCCAAATATTTTAGGTTACTTCGGAGTCTCCCTAACGGTGTACATGATCGGTAAATTCTCCATTGCAATGGTGTCAGCAGCTCTGTACGTGTACACAGCTGAACTATATCCTACCAGAAACCGCCACAGCTTGTTGGGATACTCTTCTATGGTCGGCCGGATTGGGTCTATTTTAGCTCCACTGACTCCAGCTATGGTAAGGAACATTCCCGAAATTACCTACTTTTTAATGCCGCTTACCAGTTTTGATAACATTTTTGTTTTAGCATTTACGGCAAACGTTTCCATACACCTAGATAGATTGCATGCATTAGGTAGTTATTAATAAAGCATGCAATTCTTCGAATGTTTTTTAGTTAATTAGGCATAGTATTCGTATTCATAAAATAAACAACTTTTGACAATAGTATTTACTTAGGCGATATCTTTTTTCAAAGTAGACGACACAGATAATAGAAGATAGACTCAAAGCTTGGTGATTCGATAGTTATGCATAAATTTCAATATTTTCAGGGTAATTCCACATTTGACGAGCTACCATTTGTGCTGTTCGGATGCTTGGCTCTCATCTCAGGCTGTCTCGTGTTCATTACGCCAGAGACACTGGGAGCGAAATTCCCTGACACTATGGAAGAAGCTTCCAATATTGGAAAGAAAGAAATGTATAAATAAGGCTGTGGGTTATTGGGTTAGTTCTGACCTAAGTACATGCTCGAAGAGGTAAATGATAAAAGGAACAATTGGACAGTTCATAAACATTAAGTTGATAATAAGTAATAAGTATATTTTTTAAGTATTGAAAGGCTTTTTTATTTTACTGGAAATTTTACTTTATTCGCATCTCATTCTGTAAGGAGTGCCGCTGGGAATTTTTAAGCGTGGTGTGCCATCATCTCTCTGTACCACTAAGGTGCTGAAGGATTCAACAAGATAGAGTAATATTCGCCATGAAGTTATTAAATAAATCTAATATTGTTAAAACAACGGCAACCTACTGTGTAGTTTTCTCTTCACCGTAAAACACCACGTCGGCGCCAGTCTAGATATGAACTCATAACACTTTTATGAGAGCCACACCGCTCGGTCTTATAATATGGCGGCATTAAAACAGTGCAATCGGACCTTTATGCGCGCTGTCATCTTAATTAAAATCTACTATTTATTGCTGGTGTAGTAAGGCCAACGTGGAAATATAAATAGTGGTACGAGAGAAAAAGAAGCTTCAGACCTACTATGTTTCGAAACGTCGGGTGACAATACAATACAAATATTCTTTATTCCTCACCAAATACAGATTGTCTCTCTGGTAGACAACAGGTGGTCTTTTCTTTAACAAGCGATCTCTTCCAGAAAATTTAATTTTTGGGTAGTGGAAATTAAGCCAAATTACTTCAGTAGACGACCTCGAAGAGGTAATAGTTATTTACGATACAAGGGTTGTAAAACAAAGAAAGGCCGATATCGCAGATGTTTGGGGCCCGAGCCGCAGGCGAGGGTCTCAAATATGCGAGAGAGGGCTTTCTGTTTTACGACCCGTGTTTTGTACACAATTTTACGTCACCACTTGGCCAAAAAGTGGGTTTTTCTGATCGCGCAGCGTGCAGAAAAACGCGCTTTTTGGCAAGGTGTGGTGTAAAGAAATTTTATTGTACGCGGCTTAGTTTTTTTTTTTTTTTTATTAATAATGGGATTGCTCTTGGCCAGCATCTAGTCAGGGGGCAAAGATGAGGCCGACGATGAAGCGAGCTCACCCAGAAAATGCCTATTCACTCTTGCCTTAAATAGGTCCAGGTTATATGAACTCGGAAATACAGATGACGGCAGGGAATTCCAAACCTTAGCAGTGCGCATTATAAAAGACGACGAAAAGCGCTTGGTTCGAGTAAGAGGAATTTGAACCAGGTAGGGATGGTAACCCGCCGTACGTCTGGATGTCCGATGGAAGAAGGGGGAAGGCGGTATGAGCTCATGGAGCTCCTGAGCACACTCACCAAAGTACAATTTGTAGAAGACGCATATAGGCACGCTACTTTGCGTCTATGTGCTAGGCTCTGCAGCTTAGATCCTACTTCCGTACTGCCGCCAATGAGCCTCCTGGCTCTGCGATCCACCGAGTCGAGTGCGGCAAGTAGTGTCACTAAATGATTCTTACCGATGTAAAAACAGTGAATTTTTGCAGAAGGTTGGTTTGCGCTACTCACTATAATCTAGCGACTATTTATATTAGCAAATGTGTCATCAAATTTGATTAAATACAAAGGGAAAGATTTATAAAAAAGCGAGTGTAAGTATATTGAAAATTCTTCGCTTGTTTTCAGAGTACCACATCCCAAAGTATCAATACCATCAAACAAATCGAAATACCCCTAAAACCGCTAAAGTAGCTGAAGATTTAATATCAACCCTTCAAATGTTTACCGTAACTTCAAAGTCCAGGAAACATTTTCTAAAAATGTTTTACAAGAGGTCGATCTAACTCGACATTTATGATAGGTACTAATTATGATATGATATCAATGTGTTTCGTATGTCTGAAGATCGTGTTTTAACCCTATCTCGTAGCACTGGGTTCATGAAAAACTTTTGTATGAAATATCATTTGATATTTTTAATATAGTAGATTTTAGGAAAAGAACAGCATCGTGAAGAACCGAACTAATCCTCTGGATTGGAAAGTCAAATAGCAGTCACTTTCGTAAAAACAGTGCCTCACGAAATTTTGTTCAATAAACAATTTAAATGCCACACCCCCTCCTCGCAGCCCGGGCGCATCGTGCCTCTAATGACGAATGCCTCTAAAAACGAACCTTGGCTTGTATTCGGATAGGGCGTGTGTCACTGCGACATGAACCCTGGTCTTCGCAATTGAGGTATGTAAGCAAGGGGCATGACCTAAAGACTATTTTCTAATTCGTTGTGTTAATTCCCATTTTAAACACTTTATATAGATATGTATCATATTAAAATGCAAAACGTCAAGCCATATCGGTCTACGATTCGGAAAAACACTTCCGCTCAAACATAATTCAAGATGAATTTGCTGTAAGTCCGGTCAAAGGCTTGTGGGTCAAAAGGAAATCGTAATGTTATGTCGGCCGATGTGTACTGGACGTAACCTAAATTAAGGCGACTTCCTGATTTGTCGGTGCGGAGGCGGTACGATATGAGAAAACTGTCAAATGTCAGTGTCAACTATCAGTCAACGCTGTACTACTTTTTACTGTGCCCTTACATTTAAATGAGTGCTTCCTGACTGGCGCGGGATGCGTGGAAGCGGGACGATACGAAGGCAGTACTGGTCCGCTTCTGCGCATAATATTACTACTGCTCAAATGTAATACTGACAGTATTCCGTCAAGTGGGAATCTTTGCGACGTCAGTAAGTTTACGTCAAGGAAGAAAATGTCACATATCGATCCCGCCCCGCCAAGTCAGGAAGTCGCCTAAGTAAGACGTCCTTAGTCCTTAGTCCTTTGTGAAAACTCAACTACCATTAATATATATAGTATACTTCACTATTTTATTTGTATTGTGTAATATAGAAGCCCAGACACGGAGATGGCGGGATGATCTGGACGTATTTGTCTCCAACTGGAAAGAAGAGGCTCTGGACAGGGACGTCTGGACAACATGGGGAGAGGCCTTTGCCCAGCAGTGTGACACATAATAGGCTATTAATATATATATATATATATATATATATATATATATATATATATATATATATATATATATATATATATAGAATATCCGCATCCAGCGGATGCGAGTGGCGCAGGACCGGTCATTGTGGAACTCTTTGGGGGAGGCCTATGTCTCTGATACGATGATGATGATGACTATAGAATATTGAAATATAATAAACTCACGTCTTTAAGGTCGAGTATCGCTAGACATGTTTCGAAACGTTTATTATATTTTAATATGACTGAGACGTGAGGCGCTATCTATTTAAAATTGCATTATAGAATATTGTCTACTCTCTCTCTCTCTCTCTCTTCCTAGCTATAAATCCCACATGTTGGTGGGGTCAGCTTTCCCAACTTATCTTCGCCACTTCGCTCTAAGTATAGGATATTGTCTACAATAAACTTATTTTATTTTATATATTTATTTGTACTTTGGAACGCACGTTAAGCCGTTAATTCCGGCACCTCCAATCTCCGGCGGTGCACGGTGCACAGACCTCTTCGTCTCACTTAGACTGTGGACAATCATCTGTCCAGATGTTGAGGCCAATGGACCGGCTGATTGAAAAAGAAGAAGAAAAGCATGACGAGACAAACACAAAATAATACAAATAAAACATACACGGAGTCGTCACGAAAAGGTCTCGCCTCAGCATAATGCCGACTCAGGGAGCCGGCACTGTAGCTCTAGTAGCCGAATTAATAACGCGACAATATCAATAATATTAAATCATTCCCGCTTTGAAATCCAACTCAATAAGCAAGCCAATCAAATCGAATTCTTTGATATAAGTAAACTCAAACAACAAAGTTACGAATTGCTACGATTCAGTTGACATTCTCTTCTTAAAAACAAAAGTCGTCAATTCATGCGAAAAGTCCAAAACTTACACCATTTCGAGTTTAAAAAGAGTAAAATTTCCCTTATTTACAATATTCCGATAGGCAAGGGTGTTTCGCCAGTTGTCGTCAACAATTTATTTTAATGACCGACCACTGGCCGCTTCGGTTGTTTAAAAGTTGTACGGGCTAGTTTACACTAGGCCAGTAGCACTTACATTTAGATTAATTACAAATAAAAACTTAAACCGGACTCGTACTTATCTAACGTCACGCTTTCTGATGCTCTGATGTCTGACACATGAGCCGTTACATTTTTTTTTGTTTTTTTTTAACCTGACTGTGGCAAGAGCGTGGGCTGAGGAAAATCCAGAGGAAACCTCCGACACAACCACGCGAAGCCGAGCTCGCATGAATCAATGACTTCTTGGTACGTTGTTCTAGCTGCATTTGAAACTTTCAATCTTTTTAATACGCGTAGAATCTTGTCATTACTTTTGTATCTCAACGGACAAAATATGGAACAAATTAAAAAAAAACTGGAGGAACTGTGGCTTAATTAACTTGTTTATGATGTACATATTTTGCAAACCGTTTTTTATCTTTTGTCACATACTTTGTTTAGTCAAGGGTATTCAAAATAAATATTTAACCATGTTTGAAATGCATTCATGTATCATAAATAACTGTTTCTACTCAATGAAAAAAAAAAAACACTTGCCTACTTTAAAAAAACTGGCCCCGTGTAAACGTGTCATTATGTGCTTCGGGAGCCGGCAATTTTTCACGCGGCAGACGCGATAACGCGGTCAGGTGCGAGAATGATTTGTGACCCCTGACCGGCCGCTTCTTGGTGTTTGACAAACATTGGAGGGCGTGATGCAGTAATGTCCGCCTAACCTGCTGAATGAACGAATATTCGGAAAATACTTTCTTGTATTATTTTGCATTCGTTTTTGAAACTTATTGATAAACTGTAGCCGAATCTGAGTCGCCCATTTCGTACTTTTATCATACAACGACGGTGGCAAATAAGCGAGCGGCTCACCTGATGGTAAGTGGACACCGCAGCCTATAGACGCCCGTATAGAGCGTGTCATCCACGACTACGCGCTAATCTATGCGCAATTGTAAGGATTGGGCTGTGCCCCTCCACGCCTTCGTAGATAACACACACCATAACTCCAAAGCAAAGATTCACTGTGTTGACAGCAAAAGAGAAAATTTTTGTTTAATTTTAACTAATTTTTTTTTTTCATTCTATTGGGTATTTCAAATAACTTGTGTTTCATTTGATATTTCTGTACGAAATATCATTTTATATTGGCCAGTGGCATTTCAGTGAAGGAAACCGGTTTAATCTCAACAAGATCTAGTTTTCCCTCTTGATTGGAAGGTCAGATGACAGTCGCATTCGTAAAACTAGTTCCTACGTGAAATATTGGGTGTCAAAATGAGCTCCTTAGAGCACAACCTGAAGCTAGGAGGATGATGAATCTTTGGAAATATCTAGAGGTCTTTATAATTGCGCAATTAACAATTTATCAAAAAGGCTGACTCCTTACCGCATAAACCATTCCCTTAACCCTGCCAAATTAAAAAGCCCTAACCACATTGAACCTTCATATACACATAAAGCTTTGTCCCATAACCAACTGTACCGCTTTTAATTGGGGCTAAAATTGTGATTAATACCATCAGATAAAACGTCAGGCACGAAAGAAAAAAGGGTTCGCGTTTGAACCCACACATTAACCTAATTCCTTTTAATCACCCAAATTAATCATTTGTAAGGACTTAAGTGAGGCCTAGGCTAATCCATGTTGTGTATTTTAGCTGTTGATTTATTCGTGGCCTCGCGTCACGCAGGCTGAAAGTGAAAGCGTTAAATAACACATCATTTTTCACACCCTTAAACGCTTTGAACGGTTCAGCGGTTGCAACAACTTTTGTAACGTTTCGTAGTAGAAAAAATTTTACTAATGCTTTTTAATACAACGACGCGACAGAGGCACACTAGCTTACTCCGACCTGTCAGCGAACCAGCACAATGAGGAATGTCAATAGGTCTGCAAAATCACTTGAAAGTTTGTTACGGTAAAGCTATGATTCATACAAATACATTAGTTTTTGCTTCATTCAAAAATACCAAGTAGTTATGATTTTACAGGCATTTAAAGTGAGTCCCGCTAACCGCGTGTGACGTCATTTTGCAACGCTACCCTAGTACGGAAGCGCGCGAACGGAGTGAGCGCGCGTATGGCGAGTGTTGCATTATGACGTCACGAGGGCGGGCCGTCGCGCGTCACTTTAAAATTCAATATCTTGGAATCTTATTGACGTATCGAAATAATTCTTTCACATATATTTTCTATAGATATGAGATATGACTTGGCAGCAAGTTGTGCTGGCAGGCCTGGATCCTTTTGCCGCTTCTGGCTCGGCTCTGGCACACCTTGGTGTCCAGATACACTATCGCGCTACGAACGAAAGA
This sequence comes from Cenopis cana, assembly GCA_951800055.1. Lineage (NCBI taxonomy): Eukaryota > Metazoa > Arthropoda > Insecta > Lepidoptera > Tortricidae > Cenopis > Cenopis cana. The sequence continues at coordinate 2,363,841 of OX637484.1, read as the reverse complement.
GCACGATGTCAAAACCAAGTATACGACATAAATTTCACGTCAAGAGCCTGTTAATCTTAGGCGACTTTCTTACTTGGCGGGCCGGATCGATATGTGACATTTTCTTCTTTGAGGTAAACTTACTGACGTCGCAAAGTTTCCCACTTGACGGAGTACTGTCAGTATTACATTTGCGCAGTAGTAATATCATGCGCAGAAGTGGACCAGTACTGCCTTCGCATCGTCCCGCGTCCGTGCATCCCGCGCCAGTCAGGAAGCACTCATTTAAATATAGGGGCGCAGTAAAAAGCGGTACTGACTAGTCTGACAGTTGACACTGACATTTGACAGTTTTCTCATATCGTATCGCCTCCGCACCGACAAATCAGGAAGTCGCCTTATAGTCTTATTAACTAATACTACGTGTATATATTATACATTACGTATTATATGTAACCAATATGTTCTTGTCATATAATCATACAATATATTCTTGTAAACACAATCACAAAATATACGAATAGAAGGTAAACAGTAAACACACGTAGTAGGCCATGTGACACTTGTGACTCCAGAAGAATCACTAACGCCTTGCCGATCCTTTGAGCATTATTTGTGTTAACAGCTAGAGATATATGCAGGTCCCTCACTCTAAACACAGTGCATTATTTTTTTATTTGGATGTAGTGGCTATTCCCGGGCTTCTCAGCCCTCGTATCACTGCGACCATTGCTGATCTATTGTTATCGCCACATACTACAATTCTCGGTCAAGTCCTGCAAACTCAAAGAATTGCAGGATTTTTCTGAACTCGAGACACTTAATCTCATCCGGGCGCATGATATGCTTGCCCAGCAATGAGCTACGACTACGCATTAGTCTAGGGCATTCAGTTAGGATGTGTGCAGGCGTCTCCTCCGCTTCAAAGCAGAGTCTGCACCGCCTTGTGTCACTCAAACCTATCGTGTGCATGTGCTTATAAACACAGTGCATACTCGAAAGCTCTGGTGACCTCCAGAGACACAACACAACCGAAAGAACAAATACGTAGTGGTATTATTACGGATGGGTCTTCTGTACTTGCAAGATTTACACAGTGCAAGAAATTTCATTCAATTTTGATTACATTTCGGCCTGCGGGCTAACACGAGGGCGAAACCCGGCAATGTAATGAAAATCGCATGCAAGTTATGTTTTCTACGGTCTTTAACACTCGATTAAAAAATAGTGCGTTATCCGTCATGCGATTTCAAGGAAAACAATCTTGAAACGAGAAATTATGAGGCGTGCTTTCTTTGAAACACAATATGTAACTGGAATACATTCTAAACGCTAACATAATGACTTTAGAATTGTAATGGAACAAATGAATTGTAAAACGTATTCCAGACACAAAGGAATCCAAAGAAATAAATAATTCGAATAATAACAACGCTTTATCGACACCGTAATTCATGGAATATGGAATTAAATAAAATATTTTGCAAGAATATTCGTAAATATTTTAAGCGACATTCCGACGTAACAAAGCCAGAAGTCACGAAGGGGAAATTAGGCGGGCTGTTCATGAGGTGACGGAGTTCAATCAATTTAATCATGCCTGAAGTTTCGAGACTAGGTTATCGGCGCGAGATTGATGCGATATCTGTAAGCTGTAACCACTGTCAGTGTCAACTGTCAGCCTAGTCAATATAGACAGATTACTTACTGCGCGCCAATATTTAAATGATTCTTTTCTAATTGGCGAGAGATGGGCAGATATGCAGTATCGCATCGGTACCGCTCGCTTCCGTGCAAAATACGGCTTTGCAAATGTAATAATGACAGTATACTGATAAGTAATAAACATAAGCTGTCAGGAATGTAGAAAACGCCGCATACAAGTTGCGCCCCGCCAAGTCAGGATCGAGGTAATGTAGGACATAAATTTACCCATGTCAATTAGTGATAAAATAGCAGAGATCGTGAAACTGACGGCTAAGACACAGATTTTTAAAATAATTGTTAGTGGAACATAGCAGAGAGATGGATTTATACAGCGCCAGAATTTACAAAATGGCGCCGTAAAGTTATATAAGTTGATATTTTTTCAAGACATGGAAATGATAAAAACAGACAATTTTCACATATAAAAACTGTAAATTCATAATGATACATGAAAAGTACAACACACAGAAAATTGTGTAACTTGTCTGTTGTATGCGTAACACACTTCAGCAAATTTATACTGTTAAAACTTGAAACATAGTCCATACCACTTTAGACAAATGTTGATGGTCATCATGTTGAAAGTATGCATTGCAAAAACTTTGTAAAACTTCTAAAAACCACATTAACTAGCATGAATTTGTAAATCCATATTGAAAATCTGCTGCTGTTATTCTACCTAGCACGAAACTAAAACATGTGTAAATAAAAATCAGCATACTTGACAAGCCTAATCCCAATAGAGTCTATTTTACCCTTGGGTTGGAAGGTTAAATTGCAAAAACTAGTGCCAACGCCCCCGGGCATCCATCAGGATGTAACTTTACTGGGATGACGCTAGAAGGATGATGAAAAATGAGCATACTAACTATGCCTTACCTTGTGAATTATAATTTGTACACTAGACTTTCAGTTTCAGAAACCCACTAGATGGGTACTCGTCTCGTAGGGGTTTTTTTTCTACATACGGTTTTTCGAATATTATTAACTGTGTAGCGCTAGGAAATGTTAAGGGATCCTCGTAATACAAACGCGACTAAGCGATTATCGCGCGATCGCGCGACTTTTACTTAGAATTTTGCTATGTACTAAAATTCGCGCGATCGCGCGATAATCGCGTAGTCGCGTTTGTATTAGGACGATCCCTAAAAATGCGACAAACGCATTCTTTCAGTCGCACTGTAAATGGCCCACATTATGGGCGAGCGTGTACCCTCGCCTAGGCCACAAAAAGCGGCAGCGGCTGCGATATGCTAAGCGAACGACACGACGGCGATAGCCGTCACGTCGCCCGTGCATGCACAGTGTCACTATTGTTGTTTATAGGCGTCACAATCTGGACGCCAACTTGTCGTTGCAATCTGTTCAGCGAGGGTAAGCTATCTGTTCTGTACAGCTAGGCTAGCAAGATCGCGCGAACTGTCTCGCGTACGAAATATGCGTCTCTGGGATCGTCCCAATAGGTGCGCGACTACGCGATGATCGCGCGATCGCGCGACTTTTACTTTGAATATTTACTAGTAAAAGTCGCGAGTTTGCGCAATAATCGCGTAGCCGCGTTTGTTTTAGGACGGTCCCTTTAGGACACCTAATCGTGTTCAATATATTCGCGAATTTCACTCTCGCGATTGCGCGATTATCGCTTAATCGCGTTGTATTAGGACGATCCCTCTCTCTTACTATAATATAGATCTTGCGTTAACAGTGCTGGGTGCATTTAGAAAACCTCACACTCTCACACACTTGACTGTATTAACGAAAACGCAGCAAACTATACGGCCTATTCCTAACGTAAGTCGCAAATAATTCTGAAATCGAGTTTGTGTTAGGAGAACGGTGTATAGATATATACTAAGTAATTTTTTATGATCATTTTATCAAACTGCTTCGTTTTAGACGCTCCTATGTGACTGCAAGAGAAACGAACTAATATTAGTAATTGTAAAATTTACAATACAAATTCTCTTTATTGCACACCTTAATTAACACGGAAGAGTACAAAATCACAATAATATACTTGTTTTACTGAACCGTCGAAGTATAACTGAGTTGTCTCTTCATACGAGTATCTGTTCAAAATGGCTAAACAGATACTTGTATAAATTTATTATTATTATTATTATTTATTATTAAAAACATAAGAAATTATACAAAATATGACTAAACGACACCGTTAAACCACAAATTAAACTACACACACTCACTATAAATTATTTATAGTGATGCAACACCATGGCCCAAAGTTACATAGTTACTTTCCGCATTGTAGCGACAACTCCGGCGTAGAGCCTTGCACATGCCATTATATTACACATGTGCAGTAAAACGGAACAAATATAAATAGAGTCGGGCTAAAATATCTTTACCCCAGCAATTTTTATCTTTTATCTGTGAATCTGTACATGACAACACCGAAGATGGGACAATTTGACAACCACCACCAGAGGTATGACAGCTTCACTTCCCGAGTTTGCAGAACTGGCGCTACTATCGCTCCGCCATCTGAATCCTTTAATGCATGATTTTTTATTTTTCGATCAAAACGCGATATTTGCTAATTTAAGGTGTACCGAAAACGGGAAAAATAATATAAAAAATCAATTATAAGCATTTCGAACAAAATTGGAAAAAAAAAAAACATGCATTATGAAATGTACAAATATTGATTGATGTGTATACAACTATCGTTCCGCCATCTTAAAAATCCGATAAAATGGTGCCATATAGTGGCGCCGAACGGCAAAATTTGGAAACACGACATAAGTAACTAAGTATTCATCTGTGACCGTCACAGACACAAAACATTGCCATACTCAATTTTTATTTGTTTGACAGTTCATTTGCTTGGTAGAGTTAACGTAGCCAGACTCTACCTACTTTATTTCTCAAATAAGAACACGCATACGTACTACAATGCCTATCGAAAATGGAACAAACTATAAATAAACCCAGAATAAAGTTATAAAATTCTAACATGACCTCCCCTAACCTCATTGTGACCACTAAGATGATAAGGTAAAAGCTTTTTACCCTTTATTTAAAGATATCAGGCATGTCATTCATAATCTGGCTCGACTCGCCTCACCACTCGTTTTGGATTTGAATGATCTTACTCGAACCAAGCGCTTATGCTCTTTTCATCATCTTTTATAAAGCGCACGTGCGTATTCCCTGCCGGCATCTGTATTTCCGAGTTCATATAACCTGGACCTCTTTAAGGCACGAATTAATAGGCATCTTCTGGGATCGCTTCACCGGCCTCGTCTTTGCCCCCTGGCAAGATGCTGGCCAAGAGCGATCCTATTTTGAATAAAAAAATGAAATCAAAATCAATGAGTCACTGTTAAAACAATGTAATCAATTTGGCACAGAATTTCGAGCATCGTGAGGAAACCAGGGGTAATCCTAACAGCGCTCGCGATTCTCAGTCATGAGGGATCAACTACGAAGAAGAGTGTCCCCTTCGTTTGCAGAAAAATGTTTCATAGAATGTATTGGTTCGCAGAATTTTCATTTCACAAAATCTAACCTAACATATTAAAATTCTGCGATACTGGACGGTCAGGGACCTGTACCACAATACTTTACAAACGTACAATTCGACAAATTTGTGAACTTTCTCTATGGAAAATTGTACAATTTTGTCAAATTGTAGACTTGTAAAGTTTTGTGGTATAGGGGCCAGGTCTTGTACGGTGTCTTGATCGACGGTCTCGTCTCACTTGGTGTCTCGTCTCGCTTGGTGGAGGCACGTCGGACCCTCGCTGCAGTCAATTCCATAATGGCACAATAGGAATGATGACGCTATAAAAGAAAATCAATAAATCCAAATTTTCTACATAATGACTCAAATTCTCAATCAAATGGCAAAAAAAGTAATTCAAAAAAATAAATAATTACGTAATTATAAGTCTTCAAAGTTTTAAAAGTGGGTATTTTCTGTCGCTTTTCCGCAAAACGCACCTTTGTATTGAACGATTGTCATTTACTATAGCGCTACTCAAAGGTGACGTCACGGTCGAGTAGCACTTTCTCTCTCTAACTACGAACATTCTAACCGTTGTTGCTTCGTTATTTTTTGAGATATTTGAATAGGATTTTCACTATTTGGCATAGTTTTATGTCTTCTTTCTATTGAAGTAATAATTTTTTTTGAGTCATCATGCCTATTGTTCGTCTGTCATGTCATTTTCTGTCGCGTTCTAGTCTATATTCAAATTCAAAAATAGTCGGTCAGTTGGCCAGTCATATTGTCTGTCAGGTCTGCCTGTACTGCAGAGGTTAGACGCCCCAACAAATACATTCTATGAAATATTTTTCAGCAAAACAAGGGAATTTAATGTAGTCACAGCAGGCTATGCTATTTACTGATTGTTCTCTCACCTCACCATAAGCGTCCATAAGCTGCGGTATCTGCTTATTATCAGGCATGTCGTATGTCTGTTTAAAACTGTCTTAGTATAAATAACTAGCTTTTTCCCGCGACTTCGTCCGCTCCAACTTCCTCTCACTATACATCCATTCGAGGGAGGACTTTGGGGATAAAAAGTATCCTTTATATGTTAAAAAATTCATCCTATAAACTCGTGGTTGATCAAGTTTTATCATAATCCGTTCAGCCGTTTTTGTGTGATTGAGTAACAAGCATCTAAACCAAGAGTTAACCAAGAGTTTCATAATCAACAATAATTCGGAATAAAAATAAATAAAATAAAATGCATGATCAGAGGTCAGAGTTATACTGGTTACAGGACAACGTGTTTGTAAAGGTTGTGAACACCTGGCTAGGACGTGTATCACCACACGCGCGGTTTATGTTGCCGTAAACCTTTTCAGTATTTTTTCTTTTTTTGTAATAGACTAGCGCGTTTACACTTCCTTGTGAGCCATTAGCATTACACACATGCAACATCAAGCAATTTTAAAATAAGAGTTTAATAATAATATAATAATTATTAAGACATTAGGTTAATACTTGCTAAAAACGTTGTAAGTAATTTAGATTTTTTCCCAGCCTTTTAAATTATGAAAATGATAAATGGCATAAACCACTCGTCTATAAAGTTATGTTATGAGGTTGATTTCTGTGTTACATAAACCTATTTTTAAACACAAGAAGAATTTATAGTTGCTACCTACAATTTATTTATGTCTGATCCTTATTAAAGTTTAAGCATAATTAATTAACTATAAGGACGAGTGCACCAATTTATTTACGATTACAGACCGGTCAACGTTAAATGGGTAAAAACCATTGTTTTGTACATATTTAAGGACCTAATTATGCCTACATGTTAATTTTTACTATTTCGTTACGGCAGTTACACATAATTATTAAATTGTATGGGTAAAAACTGTCATAACGAAACAGTAAAAAATAAAAATATGGCGCCGGAAGCTGTCATCCCATATAAACTTGACAAAGTTTCCATGTAATCGGAGTTGTAGAAATGATGTTCATCGATACAAGTTACGACACATTTCGATTGTCGTCGCTTCATCAGAAGAGCCGCAATTGAGTAGATGATATTTTTACGACTATTGCATTCACGTTGCTTGTAACTTCAGTTTATGAGTTTGCGGACGTAAAAATCATCAAACAATTCGGTCAAACGAAACGCATTGCTCGTTATGAGCAATCATTTAGAGTAACGTTATTGTTTCGTTGTACTAGCAATGGAAAATTTTTGGTCGCACAATAAGGAAAACGTCCCAGAGGTATTTATACTTAACTAATTGTTGAAACCCATGAAAGAAGAGAGTTAAAACAAAAGAGAAAATAAACTTCTTAAATTAGCCTGTATTTAATGAATCGAAACAAAAAATGAAAACGTATATTGGAATTGAAATAATATGCTAAGAACATTTATAATACAGTACCTACTGAATGTATAAACTTAAAAATATATACATAACTAGCGGACCCGGCAGACGTCGTCCTGCCCGAAAAAGCAGCGCCACCTACCGGGTGCAACTGTATTTTCAAACCTTCCAGGGACCAGCACAAATATACACACAAAATTTCATCCAAATCGGTCCAGCTATTTAGGAGCAGATATGTGACAAACACACGTACAGAAGAATTATAATATAAAGATGTGTAATATAAATGTAACAGAAAGGATTTTTTTTTAATAATTATCAAAAGAAAACGCCGTCCAGCTCTCCTTGTGGCATGGACCCCAGGATATAAGAAACAACCGTCTAATATTGATACCTATAAGACTTCATAGGTTAAATCAAATATCAGATCTCAATTTGGTAACTGGCTTATATACGAAGAAAAATTTATCAAAATTGAATGGAATTAACTAAGGCGCGTTAACTGCATTCACAAAAGTTTATTCTGCACTGAGCGAAAAAAATACTAATTATTAGTAAGCTTTAGTGAATCCCAAGACAAGGAGATTATATACCTACTAATCCCACTACTAGTGAATCCCAGGACAAAGAGATTATATACTGACGGTTACAAACTGGTTTGTAACCGTCAGTATATAATCTCTTTGTCCTGGGATTCACTAAAACTTACTACATAATAATTAGGAATTGTTTTCGCTCAGTGTGTTTTCATCGTATCTATGTAACCCACGGAAAGGGCCGATTGAAACGCTCCGTGACCTTACCCCACTCAGTATAGGTATACGAGTATTTTTTTTGAAATATGTAGTTTACTGACATAACATCCTATAACAGATCCTAAAGCTACAAATATTTTAACAACAATATCAATTTGATAATGACAATAACTTTAGCGGGACTAAAACGGCCACAATAACATAATAGACTCTAAAACAATACAATTGCAGAAAACCCAAGCAACCGCGTTAAACAGTAAAATGAAGATACCATCAGCACTAATGGTACAGCCGCACATATTATCTGGTTAGAATAGAAGAGAATTATTGTTATTGTGCAGCGTGTTACATAATTGAACTTTACAATAGGGGAAGTTCGCAACATTGCAACTTGCAAGCAGCCGTGGATGAAAGTTGCACTGGACATGTTTTCCTTTTGAACAAAAGTTGTGAATTTCCTGTGCATTGTTTTCTTTGATTGCACAAATTTGCGCCGCGTGAATAAAGGTGTTTTATTGTGGTTTCCTTATCTAACATGTTGTTTTAAGTGATGACTCAGAACGCTGGAGCTCCCGAAGATGAGTGAGACTTAAGCAGCCAATACAACAAATACAAAGGATCGACAACGTGCTATGATTCTTCTGGAATCACAAGCGGTCGTTAGTCAGTCTTTTGCTTATTATCAGCTTGTTTGCCACCGTTGTTGTATAAGAAAAAAAGCAATCGTTACCTGTCTCTGTTACCAAACTGAAATACAATTTGATCCCGGATAGACTACACAACATTGATGCTTAACCTCGGATCCTTATAATTTATGTTATGATGGTTACGTCCAGCCTTCCGGCAAGAGAAAATTAGATCACATCTAAGTCATAGTGAAAGTCCCGACACCCCTCACTCACTTGTACTCTAACAAGCGAACTAACCAATGAAAATCTGGCCTCCGAAGCGTCTAATTAAACGCTAAAAAAAATTGTTTTCCAGTATATCAGCCGAGTAATATACTGGAAAACATTTTTTTTCAGCGTTTAGATGCTTCGCAGCTTAACTCATCAACCTTAACGTGCTTATTCGGCCTTGCTGCCATCGCCCCAACTCATAACTCACCTTCCGTGTCTATTCACATTACATTTAATTAAAACTCCACAGTGGTTATGGAGTCCTGGTACATTGTTAGGCGAAAAAGTCATATTTTGGTAAACATTTTAAGGATATGTGACTTTTTATTACGGTAGATTCCCCATTGCTTCGTTAAAAATTCATTGAGCTTTGTTAGAGAAAAGAGATTCGACCTAATTAGTTAAAAAGTCATCAATGGAGTTGACTGCAGGTTTTATGATATGGGGGAGCTGCGGGAGATTTTACCAAACAGTGGGGAAGGTAGCCCACACCTTAATGAAAAGGTGCCTATGACAATATTCTTCTACAAAATACTTGTAGGAGTATATTTGTAGTTTTAATAGCCTTATGTGACAGGTTGATGTTTATTCTTTGCTTAATTAAATACTTACAATACAGTGTGAGTATGTATTACTAAAACCAATCCAATCTTGCTCAATCCCTCTCATCTATGAGAGGAGGCCTGTGCCCAGCAGTGGGACGTATATAGGCTGATGATGATGATGATGTATTACTAAAATCATTTATTGTATTTCTTCAGACATTGAGAATAAATTTTAAGTTGAGGATAACCCTGACACCGTTTCATATCAAAAAGCAATTACTGAAAAGCATTTCCATAAATAGAGATCAAAAATAATTTACGACCTTGAAAATTGTCCACTAAAACGCATAATGTCCGTTTATGCCTGCCGGGTTTATTATTATTTGCCGGGGGCACGACAACTATAAAGTGGCCCGATAAGTTACCACCGTGGAGGGGAATGTGCGTAGCCAAAAAACCGTATTTACATAACAGTATTTTTTGAGTTACGGCTTTTTAGGTAAGGCGACTTCCTGATTTGTCGATGGGGGGGCAGTACGATATATTATGAGAAAACTGTCAGTCGAGTCAGTACCATTTTTTACTGAGCATGACATTTTTAGGCGAGTTCCTAACTTGACGGGGCGGGATCGATATGTGACATTTTCTTCTTTGACGTAAACATACTGACGTCGCAAAGTTTCCCACTTGACGGAACACTGTCAGTATTATATTTGCGCAGTAGTAATATCATACGCAGAAGCGGAGCAGTACCGCCTTCGCATCGTCCCGCTACCGCTCATCCCGGGGGGGCAGTACGATATATTATGAGAAAACTGACAGTCGAGTCAGTACCATTTTTTACTGAGCATGACATTTTAAAGCGAAGTGATACGGATGCAGTGCTGACCCGCCTCCACGGGTGATAACTACATACTCCGCGAAACATACTGGCAGTATCCCGTCAAGTGAGGAAATCTGTGCGATATCAGTAAAGGCCGCTTTACATAGGTATTGCAAGAAATTCCATGCAATTTTGATTACATTGCGAGATACGGGCTAAGGTAAAACCAGGCGATTTACAGTTAAAAATCACTAATGCATAACGTTCACTCTTGAATGCCAAAATAATAATCATTATGTATTTCATTATACTAAGTGCCCAGACTTTTTTGTAAATCTACTTAGCTTCGTGCTGCATCTAGATAACATTAAATTTACACTCGTTCATTGCCCATTTAGGTAATAAGTAAAAGCACTTTGCTAGGTGCATAAAATATTAGGATTTTTTGGAATTAAATGAAAGGTAATTTTGACCTTAGTCACACCTGCAATGCGTAATAAAATTGTTCACGCGATATTTTGTCACGCGAGAAATTATCAATTTCGTCTTATTAATGACAAATGAGAATTTCGCATTTCACAAAAAACTAAGCCATACTTAGAGCGTGTTACACCGACTTACGATTAGATTGACCTATGAAACGTTAATATGGCGCTGGAAATGTCATCCCATAGAAACTTGACAAGCTTGCCATATTTACAATTAGATCCTAACGAAAATCACTAACGATTAAATACCTTAGTTTTATAGAAGTAGATATAGAAGTGGCATTCGGCCTGCAAGTAGCTTGGTATATAACAACGTCAAAAGTCTTTATTACAAGGGAATAGGAAATTTTAACCTCTTTCATATGCCAGCTTGGCATACACTTTTGATGCTGACTGATGTAATATTAAACACGATCACGCTGGTTAGTGCCGAGGCATCATAACAGCCAGAAAAGACGATGTAAACTATGCCTCAGCGTGGGTTTTGCATACATATGCTCATAACATGATACTTTCAGATACCTTACGATTAGTAGCTCTAAATAGTATTTTCGAAACATTAACTAATTCGAACGCGTTTGCGTTTTGTCTCAAAATGTATGAAAGTGAAAAAAAAATGAAAACGTGAACAGCGCCTCTGCTGGTCACTAGTGGAAACTAAAACAGCGAGTATAACATTTGTTGCTAACCGATGAACGCGCGTATTTCAAACTCGATGAGAGCGTTTTCATACATTTTGAGACAAAACGCAAACGCGTTCGAATTAGTTAATGTTTCGAAAAAACTTATACTAGAGCTACAGAATGACCCATGTGTTCATTCACTCACTACAGTACATGCTAATAGAAAATAACACGGTGGCTCTTAAAAGTAAAAAAATAACTGTCCATTCAGTCTAAAGCAGTAAACAACAAACTAAAGTTAGTTTTACTCCGTTGTTTATCAAGGGGAGTTCAGTTCAAAAAGTCCATTTTTGTGCAAAGTAGCCCTCATAAATGACGAGTCCCCTAATGTTGCCACAATATCCACTATAAAAAAACTTTTTCTTTTATCACCGTTGGTAAAAGCTCTATTTGCATGTTTCTACTTTGTACGCTTTTTACGTTGTGATAAAGCCAAGGTTTCACTCAAGGAGGTGTTCTGAATACTAATCTTACCTGTCATATATTTATGCCTAATTTTGACGAAGGTAAAACAATAGAGTAATGGCTGAAAGTGCTTTAAGAAGTCTTAGCTTTGTGATAATATATCGCCTATAATATGTAAGTTCGCCTTTGTACTTAACTTCATTTTTTGTAAAATGTCTGTAAATTTATTTTTTGTACAATAAAGAGTTTAACTACTACTACAATTTTTGCTGTAATAATTTTCACAAGGAGTTAGGGTTAAATTTTGTCCAACACAGGTAGTGACAAAGGAAATATTTGCTGTAATAATTTCCACAAGGAGTTAGGGTTAAATTTGGTCCAACACAGGTAGTGACAAAGGAAATAAAGATCTTTGATATCTCGTGGTTGACCAAATAAAAAAATGTAGCGTTAGAGTATAATACGAATAAAACAGCAGAATTATCAATTTATCAATACTTTTAGGTCACCTGTAGTTCGTAATTGTTTTCATAATAGAATAATAATTGTGCCTTATCCGTCATGAGATTTTAAGGTTAAATTGTCTTCAAACGGGAAAATATACGGAGTGCTATTTTTGAAATGTGATAAGCTTCTAAAATAAGTAAAATTAGTACAATATTATCCTTTGACAACCTGACAAACCAATTACTGTTAACATTATTATCTTAAACGAGGTATATTCCATAACCAAGACAATTCATGTATATTTTCAATATGTCAAAGAATTATATAATTAAACTAGGAGTTTCTCAAGGTAAAGTGCTTGGACCCTTTTTGTTCCTAAAAGGTCAATTGTCTTATAACAGGTTTGTCTTAACGTTATTGTTGTCTATCGTCTTAATCGTTTCTGGGAAAAACTACCTCAGTACTGTTAAATATTTCAACTGAAACAAACCTGCAAAGCTTAGCTAGTAATGGAGGTGGCCGAACACACATCGCGTGCGGGGCAGATAAGCCAGCGGACTGTCGCCGCCGCGTCGCGGCTACCTCGTTACTTTATTGTTCATCCGTGAGGAAAAATATAGTTTACACTTATTAAATAAAAGAATAAAAGAGAATTGGAGTGGAATAATGATGGGTCATATGCTAAGACATGATTAAACGTTACGACCATTATATTTAGAAGGGAAAATTGAAGGAATAAGACGAAGAGAAAAGCCAAGAAGAAACTACTTTGAAGAAATAAAAGAGAAGGTTAAGGTCATGTCGTATCAGAAAGTGAAGAAGATAGCAGAGGACAGAAATGGCTGGCGATTGCTTCACCGACAAGAGTAGTAAACTCTTAAATAGGACAAGAAGAGACATTTATTTATTTATACTTGCTCGACACGGTCCAGAGCCAATAGGCTCATTGGCGACGGTAGTAGGAACTAAATAAACTTCAGAGCCTCTGTGCGTCTTGTACGGTCAACTGCAGAAAACCCAGACCCCGGGCATGCAAACTTCTGGGGGGTATCTTTTCTCTGCAGCTAACTGTACAAATTTAACTTCGGTAACTGTGATTAGGAGCTCCACGAGCTCTTACCGCCTCTCTCTCTCTTCTCTTCCTATTTCCTTTATACCTTCATCCTGTGCATTTACAACTTTTCATAGAAAAGCAAATTCGACCATAAGGCGACTTCCTGATTTGGCGGGGCGGGATCGATATGTGACATTTTCTTCTTTGACGTAAACTTACTGACGTCGCAAAGATTCCCACTTGACAGAAAACTGTCAGTATTACATTTGCATAGTAGTAATATTATGCGCAGAAGCGGACCAGTACTGCCTTCACATCGTCCAGCTTCCGCCCATCCCGCGCCAGTCAGGAAGCACTCATTTAAATGTAGGGGCGCAGTAAAAAATAGTACTGAGTTGACTGACAGCTGACACTGACATTTGACAGTTTTCTCATATCGTACCGCCTCCCAACGACAAATCAGGAATTCGCCTTAGGCACATACCGCACTCGTAGCCAAGTCAAATATTTGTCACTTATTAAAAAAAACAAGCTTCATTACCACAAATGCAAATGTTCTTTTCAAGGTGTAAATTATTCATAGAAGGGTGATTTAATTACTATAGATAGCGTCCTCGGAAGCTTATCAATCTACTCCACTGTTCATAGCTGAAAAGTCGTATTTTAATATGTTTATAAATTAAGATACGGCCTTTTAGCTCCGTTCGGCACTTGCGTGGCGTATTAGTGTCACAAAGAATTACAAACACTTTCGCTTTGTTTAATAAAAGCTTTCTTTCAAATGTGCGTGGCATTGGAATTAAAGCAACTCAATTAAGGAAAAATATACTGTTTATTTGGCATACGATAAACAAATCGAAATAAGGGTAGGTGCGTCATAAAATAGGTGTGGATTATGGCATGATATACGCTATACGAGTTTCGTATCATGGAGAATATACTAAACATTGTAGAGGAGGTAAACCTAAAAAGTGGTCACCTTTCCAGTTTAATTTTTGTACATTTATGATCACAAATGATATTAATGTCACATGACTGTCCGTCCGGTGGTGTCAGCCGAATTTGGGTCAATTTACACCCCGATTGTGTGTAAGAACCGAGTTTGACCAAAGTGGCAAGAAGAACCTCCTCCTCCGAGCGTTATCCCAGTATAGTCAAGATGCTTGGAGTCCAATACCTAATCTTAACATTCAGCGCAGGCACTAGTTTTTTTACGGAAGTGACTGCCATGCCATCTGACCTTCCAACCCGATAGGAAACTAGATCTTATTGGGATTAGGCTTTATCAAGGAGTGGGCATTACTTGACTGTTTGAAGTTCTCAAGCCGTCCGAAGGCTTCTAACTTGGCTTGGCATCATAGACAGCAGCCGAGATCAACGGCTTAACGTGCCTTCCAAATCACGGGAGCGCTCAGTTAAT
Source organism: Cenopis cana (assembly GCA_951800055.1). NCBI lineage: Eukaryota > Metazoa > Arthropoda > Insecta > Lepidoptera > Tortricidae > Cenopis > Cenopis cana. The sequence goes on along the minus strand of OX637484.1, from coordinate 2,348,813 downwards.
AACCACTCAAAGCGGTCACCCATCCTTGAACTGACTTGGGCCGACATAGACATAGACATAGTTTATTGGTAATAAAGTAGGTATTACAAGTCAGTGTACATTCATTTGTACACTGACACACATTGCTTACACAAACGCAGCTGCTGTTGCTGCTGTGACATTACTTAACCTCGTATACCGCATGTGGCACGCGGTCGCCTTTGAGCCACGAGCGCTCAAAGTGGTTAGAGGAACGCGCCTGTCAAAACTAAAGTAAACAACGAGACCTCAATGTAAATTGCAGGAAAACACTTGAATTAATTGCTTATAGATTAATCACTTGGAAGTAGGTCGAAACTAAAGGATGGCCATCAAGAAAGCAAATTTGTATAACAGCGGCGGCCAATCTATCATTTTGTTTGCCGTTGCCAAAGTTACTGAATGGAATTGTTACTTAAAACCTTTGTTGGTTCGGTCAAGTGAGTTAATGCCAAGAAATATAACCCGAGTGATTTTGCTTGATATTGTTACTAAATTATACTTTGTTAATTAGTTTAAACCATAATGAGTATTTTTATACGAAATTTTAGTGATTTCTATGAGCAATTTCTGCTTTTACCTGTGACCGAATTCTATGGAGACAGAGTATACGTAGTCGCGATCCATAGCAAACAAAGACCGAGGAAGAAGACGTGTCAGTTATGGTATACTTTGTTGGTTCGTACCTCGTACCCTTATGTTTTTTTGGAGTCCATAGTCTATGACTAAAGGTAGAAGGGAGACAATGACCTATTACCGAACTCTTTGGAGACAGAGCATAGGTACGTAGTCGAGATCCTTAGCAATAAGGGACCGAGGAAGAAAAAGTGTCAGCTACGGTATATGCTTACTATACCTCTAATGTAGGCTGTAAGCTTGTATTTCACCGTAAAATAACAATACTTCATAACCCAAGCAATATCGCTTACTACGAACTGCAAGCGAGCCGGTTACGTAAGCGGGAGTGGAATGGAAAAATAACAGCAAACTAATTGAAGTACTCCTGTTAAACCCTTTTCATTCAGTTTTCAAGTTATCGGGCCTAATTTAAATGGTTTGCTTCGATTGCGAGCGAACTTTTATTCGAACGAGAATCGGTGGGAAGTTGCCCGTTGTTTAGATTTTATGAAAAGTATTGTTCACGGAAATGTTGAGGTTAATTCTTCACATTAACTATTTTTCTTGTATTTGTCTCTCATATTGAATGTTTTGCAGAGGAGTACCTAAATATGTAACGCTAATATTCACGTGCTACTTTTCATTTGTCATGTTTTACCTAAAAGATGATTATGATATTGATATTTATTTATTTCATACCATTACATTTCATTGAGAGCTACTGCAGCCGAGCTTGAGGCACCGTGCCTTCCAGGTTGGAGGTCGCGGGTTGGAACCCCGGCAAGTACTAATAAGTTTTTCAAAAAACTAAGGTAGGTACGTTATATAATTTGACTTGGAAAATAAAAAATAATAATTCAACAGTTCCTTTTCGGCGAAGTAAAACATCGTAAGGAAACCGATCTAATCGCAACAAGGTCTGGTTTTCCATCTGGGTTGGAAAGTCAGATATGGCAGTCACGTTCGTAAAACTAGGTCCTACGCCAAATCTTGGAATTACGGATCAAATCAGAACCCGAGCTCTTTAGGGCCTTAGGGCATTATCAGGAAAACGTTACATATTTCGTACATAAGTAGGTATATATATTATGAGTACATATTATTCTAATAATAAAACATTCTTTATTATTCCGGTTATTTTTGTCTTTAAATAAATGCATTAAAGGTCTTATTCACGAAGTCTCATAAAACAGTAAACAGAGCGTTATTCAAGAAAAAATCACGAGTAATAAAGCGGATAAAACGAATTCAATGGTAAAAAACTACGAATGCCTTTATCAGAAAGTCGACGTTTGAGTGAAATCGCGTGCTGACGGTCGCGAGCTCGAATTTATAAGATTTAGTCGGAAAATAAATTAGGTACGACGGAAAAGTTTTCGGTAAATAGGAGGGGACGACAATTACGGATCAAGTCGGGTACTGGATGGGATAGCCTTTTTTAATATAACGATGGTGCCAAACGAGCGTACGGTCCACCTGATTATAAGCGGACACCACAGCCTGATTGGTGCGGGATACTCCCGCTTAGAGGTGAGACGTACTAGGCAAAACGCGTACTGAGTCTTGCGAGTACGCGTCCACAAAAAGACTAGATCCAAAGACTAGGTCCAAATACGCGCTAAACCGACCCCGACCCGAGGTGCCCCGAAAGAATCCGAACGCGCAGACGAATACGAATAGCGCGGAACGTAAAGACTCTTAGACGTTTCGAGTCTTCAGAGTCGTCGTACGCCTAGTACTCGATACGCTAAAAGACGCGCAAGCGGGATCGCGTACTTACGCGTCCATGCCAAAACCTATTCCAAAAACCTGTTCCCGTAAATACGTCTCACCTCTAAATTCTGCGGGGCGGCACGGATGCGAGGCATTACAGCATCAATGCTACCCCGCTTCTAGGTAAAATATTAAAACTGTACAGATAGATACTAAGGCTGGGTTGTACCAAACCGTCTGTAATCGTAAGCGGTGTTCGTCAAATCTGATTGTATGGAAAGTTTGACAAGTTTCTATGGGATGACAGCTGCCAGCGCCATATTTGACGATGACCGGTCTGTGTTCATACGTTGGTGCAACTGGCACTCATAGTATACCGATAAGTGAATCTAGGCAAGAAGTAGCCTTAAAATCATCGATTAAGGCTGGGTTGCACCAAACCGTCTGTAATCGTAAGCGGTGTTCGTGAAATCTGATTGTATGGAAAGTTTGACAAGTTTCTATGGGATGACAGCTGCCGGCGCCATATTTAACGTTGACCGGTCTGTATTCGTACGTTGGTGCAACTGGCACTAAGTGTCGTTTTTGTTTAATTCAATACGGATGGACTATTGTTGTGCTCTGTCAAAGACGTAAGAATAGGAGAAAGGATTGCAACCTCTAGAAATTAAACGTCAACGGACAGGCTAACAGTCCAGGGATAAGTGGAAGGCAGGAGAACACTCGCTGAGCTGACCTGATAAAAAAACGAATAAGCCCACTACACGGTCCAATGTAATCCTGATGCCTCTAACCACCTCTAACCGGCACTGTAATGGAAGCTTATTGCCAAGAGAACAGCTGCAGTCCTCAAATGTTGACACCATTCGCTTTGTGTATCTTCTGCACAACCGTGACCACTTTGACAAAAGTGACCGACTAAGAAGAGAGATAAAAGGAGACAGTTTTTGAAGGCACATCCAGCAATCCTACCTTCTCCACGATGTCTCAGGGCCGGCTCAAGTTTGTTTGTGCGTCTTAATCGTAGCAGCGAGCTGATTACGAGTCGAACATTTCTTTGGCCGACACTTAATGAGTTGCCTTTTGAAGTACGGATTACAATATTCCAGCAAAAATACACAAAGAGTTTGTTTCGGTTTTGATATCTTGTCCTCCTTCTATTGTTTTAGGAAATTAAATTAGCGGAAGGACACAATGGTTTTCGAAAAACTTTTTTTAAGCGCGAAGTAGAAAAATAAAACAAACATTTTAGAAGCCCTATTAATAACCTTAATTTTGAAATTTTTAATACATGTTATGCTTAAATTATTGATTAGTCCAATAAAATTATTATACAAGATACAAGAGCATAGTATCATTCAAACAGGTCAAACACAAAAGTTGTAGATAAGTAATGGAGACCGATCTTTTATTGTCGACTTTACGATTACTTATTACTTAAATCTCCAAAAAAAATACAATGTAAAATTTATTTTAGTATGTCGGAATAGTCCTTTAAATAGTAACTACGATGTTTCAAGATATATGTCAACTCACACAGAAAATGGGCTAAATAGATATGAGCAATTTTAACTGATAAGGGCCCTTAAAGATCATAGGCACTCATTTTAATACACAGGAATTCTTAGATATTACACAAGCTGACCCGACCTTTTCATAAACCAAACTATCATCATATCCAAGTGGTATCAAATCAAAAGTCTGTGTTAAAGTAACCAAAACGAATCTGCATTCGGGCGACAGACTGTAACTGTTAAGTGCATGTTAGACTATTCATTCAAAATTAGGGTTACCAATAGGGCTAGCACAGGTTGGAAACTGCGCAAAAAATATAACAGATGTGTTTTCTTTCGTACAGCGCTTGCATGGGCGTTTGGTGAAGATCCTAGCCGTACCCCTGCCGGGTCCTTCCCCCTGCCAGGTTCTTCCCCAACATGCGTCAAAAAATCCACAAAATGGGACCAGTCGCTGTATAAAATCAAGCGGAAACCTCATATTTCTGGCCAAGAGCAGAAATCTGTCAACCCTATTCAGAATGCGGTTTTCTGCTATCTTTTTGGCAGCGCCTTCTAATCCGGCCCGCGCTACTCGGCTCTTTTGAATTGCATACAGCTGGCTATTAATTACTCGTGGTGCTTACATTTTGTGGGCTACTGGATTTAGGCCTAGCGTGTAACAGGCTTTGTGGACGGATGAATGTAAAGACTGCTCATTAAGTTGTAACCGGGCCGCAAAATGGGACATTGTTGTTGTAGCTGTATTTTTTTATCTCTAAAAATAGTTTTGCTCCTGACTACAAATCACTTCATTGTAAGTGATGTTGTGGTCTACCGGTGGAACGCGTTTACCTAGTAAAAACCGATTAGCTCTCGCCTTGAAGACCATAAGGTTGTAGTTCATGGGGAACAAGGATTCTGGCAAGGAGTTCCTCAGCTTGGCTGTTCTCACAATAAAAGTACGAGTACAAAACAAATAATAAAATAATGTGCTTATATAATTTAGAGATTTGGATCTCTACACACAAAAAAAATTGCCGTGACCTCGCACGCAGCCCAAGGGGGGAGTCGTACCCGTTTTCTGGCTTGTCGGGCCAGCGTCCTACCACTAATGCCTTGCAATTGTATATTTTGCCTTGCATTCGGAACCGCTATTACAGCGACCACACTCTGTATTTTTTCTTCACTGGTTCTTGGTGTCACAATCTTTGCGTTTTGTGAATCGATATTTAAACCATATCAAAGCCGGGACGAGTGGAAGTTAAGCGGTGAGAGCCTTGGCCCAGCAGTGAGCAGTGGGACACCTTAGAAAAAAAACGAAACTGTAATAAGAAAAAGGAGTTCACATTGTTTTTTTTAGCTCCTTATCCCGATAATGATAGGAGAGGTAGGGCACAGCAAAATGTCATCTTGCACGAATTTCGGGCAGCCCAACTGGGGAAGTACCTCCGCCTTGCAGAAGACCACAGCCATAATAACATTATATACATTATTGTATGTAGTGTTGTGTTCCTGGAGGTGAGCAAGGTTGCCAGAGCTCCCGAGGTTGCACTGTGTTGAGAGTGAGGGAGCTAAATTGGTCCCTTCTGCTGTCAACACAGTGCATCCTCAAATTTTATAAAGGGTCGGCAACGCGCACGTGACTCCTTTGGAGTTGCGAGCGTCTATTGGCAGGGTGCAAAGCGGGTGGAGGGGGTAGCATAAACGATCACAGCGCTCGCTACGGCTAAAATTTACATTTTGTCGGTGACTTGAGCTGTCAAATCCATATTGTAGTAAACATTTCCTAATCGTTTTTGAGATAAATTTAATATGGCCCTAGTAAAATGTGTTATTGTGAATTGTAAAAACACCACAGAATAGCGACTGTAAATTTTACCAATTTTCAAGACCGCGGTGGAAACGAGACCAAAGAAATAAGTGGATAATTGCCGTAAGAAAAAAAAGTAAGTCACCTAACCTGACAACAACAACTGAAAACAACAATTTTAATGTTATTGGCAATAATGTTACTGACTACCATCGTCCAATATTGTCTAATATAGTAAAATAACAAAAGATTTCTTTAATTTTTTTCACAATATTTACTTACTTCTCGCTTGACAGCTATGACATAATGTCCATAATGGCCACCTGTCCGTGGCGCTGTCGTCGTGCACGGTCCCAATAGGCTGCGGTGTCCGCTTACCATCAGGTGGACCGTATGCTTGTTTGCCACCGTCGTAGTATATAAAAAAAATCAATTAATCGTAATCCGTTACATGATACTTTATGCTACACGTGCTATGTGCTGAAAATAATAGCTAGCTCTGAAGGGGTCATTCAAATTTAAATTCCGCTCTCTCCTGCAAATCCCTCGAGCCGCGAAGCGAGGGGAAGCAACGCTAATAAAGTAAATTAAACATTAATAATATATTGTCTAAATATAGGTTTTTGGGGATACGCGTATGTAAATTGTAGACCCTCGTGAAATCCAATATGGCCGGTTAAATCGAATTATGAATGCGCAGTGACATGTGATGTGACCAGTTTTAATCCTTAGTTGGCTGTCAATTAGTCAGTGGAGTTCGTTAGTGAGCTTGTATTTCCTTATTTAATTGATTAATTACAATTTACATCAGTTACTTTAGTTAATTAATAATTTAACATTTGACTACTTAGCAGCTGTTTATTTATTGAACAAGAATTGTTTACGTCAATTAAAATTGTTCATAATATTATAGAATTAGGTATGCATGAAATATATTACATGCAGATAGGTGTAGCTAATTGTTAATTATTATTCACATATCCTTCAATTTTCAAATCGTGTATTCAATATTCACATGCCTCGAAAAGTATTCAAAACGTTGAGAACAAAGTATTTTATCCTTTCAATCAGCAAAAAACTGCATTAAGTACCTTTATTACGTATTCAAAATGCAAAATAGTTCAAACAATGATTAATGTAATTAATGGTTTCTTCTGTCTCCTCCGTTATTTAATTTCATCGATTAGGTATTTAAAAATTAATAAGCAAACCACTCATTGTTCTCAAGGGAAATTAATATTTTTATGCAACACCGCCGAGTTTAAAAGTTATCCCTCCTTTTTAATTTTATTACCTCTTCTAGTTTCCTCTCGTTTAATAACGGAGCACTGTTAGCTTTTTACACTCCAAGATGATTAAAGTTCTGTAAACTAACACTTAATCAAACTAACAATTAAAAATAAACAAAAACTGCTTTTACACCTTATGAGATAATAAACTAGATAAGAGTCATAAGGGCAGGTAAAGTTATTTCCACTTCGTTCACGACGTTCACGAAACACAAAATGTCAACCTCGTTAACTTTAACACTGAGCATTAGAGTTCCATTTTCAAAATTAAAAATACGAAAGCGAATTTGTCGGAGTTTGACACGGGTTGACCACCGGGTGACATTGCAGCTGTGGACTATCTCATCGCAAGATTCAAAGCAGACCCCGTCAAGTTTTTTGGGTGAAAAAACTAGGCGACGTTATTTTAATTGACGGCGGACCATTAAAAAAGGTCCTTCGCAGGGTGAATTATTTGAAAGGCTACCGGAATGTGAAACATTTGGACTGTGTTCGCGTCGTGGTATGCAAATAATTCAAATTGACAGTTACAAGTCCCAGAACGGCTACTGTTTTATCTTTTTTTTCGGTTATAAGATTGGTATCGAGGAGGTTCACACGATCCCATAAAGATTAATAAAATTTAGTCATGGCTATACTTATATATGGATTTTTTCAAGACAGTTGTATATTTTTTAAGGGTGGGCACGCATGCGACACTTCGTGCCAAGCTCCTATAGGCTACGGTGTTTTTTATTCTGCAAAATTCAGAAATGTGACTTAATTAAACAAAACTCGGATGTTTCTATTTTTTGTTAACCGCTCTCGGTAAACAGTAACTTATGACCCCTCCCCAAATCCAAAACACATATCTCACAAAACCGATACAATAATACCGTTTTATTGAGCGGAATTAATATCCATACATATTACTCAGCTACTGTTCTTACAACAAATAAAAGGGAATTGTCGTTATTCGGATATCTGAGAGCATACGGCCAAGTGGGTAATCTCGGGGGGGTATTAAGAAAGTTATAGGAATCTTAAGCGTGGGCAAACTTACTTGCCCTCTGATATTACGCCCGAAGTTTTACAGGCAATGATAAGTTTCACATGTTTGCTTTGGCGACGCGAAAATTATTCCGATACACACTATCTTGTTTAAGGAATACTTGGGGACATGATCCTTGGTAACTTTGCAACAGATCTAGAAGTTGTTCTGGTTTTAATACTGGAAGGTTGTTTATATGGAATAATAATACAGCCTCGGAGTAAGAAATTACAAAGAATAAAAGATAGACTGAGTGAGCATTACGACAGTGGTTAATTCCTAAAGGACACAAGTTATTGATTCAAATTTTATTATTACCGACTTCAAATAGAACAAGACCAGGGGGATGTCACTCCGTCAGTTGGGCGCGCCGCTGCAAGTACATCCGTAGGTGGCACCATTCAGTGGCTGCCGCGCCTTGCTACCGGATGGTCGCGTCGTCGCGTCATTCGCTTGATGTGGTCAAAGTTTGTTATTTACCTATTATAATATGGGGATTTGTTAACAGTGGAACTTCTGTACGTAGTACTATTAAATTATTCTGTGACAAGACCAAAAAAATATGCCACAAAAATGATATGATTACTAATTTAATATTACTCTCCTAATATCTCAAAAAATTACAACTTTATAACAGTTTTAATATAGCTAGTTAGAGAGATAAATGACGATCGATTGTGACTATTTTTTGTCAAATACTGTTTTTTCACCATTTAATTCTAATTATAATACTCTTTCACAACCCTATTGTAGAATTCTTATCACCTCTCATCTCAACCTTTAAAACATTTATAAAGATCGACTTGTGTAAGATGACTTTACAGAACTGTTTAAAACAGCTTCGCCTAGTGAAAGATAAAGTGTCGTGAAATGAGCAAGCTGGTAAACCGTCGTTCGCTGTAATAAAAATGAGGGAAAAATTAAGTTTGCGGCAAGTCTAGACACGACAGACATTATGGCGTTTCGAACAATGTTTTAGGCGATTTTCCAGTTCGAGATACATGATTTTGTTCATTTACATTTACACATCATGTTTTTTTAAATTTATTTTGTCAACAGCATAATTAATGAAGTAGGTGTAAGTTCTAAACCTGTAAGTGAGAGAGCGCAACACTCGCCAAGAAACTGTACATACAGTTTGGCGAGATAAATGTGTAATGTCTAAATACTATTTTACATATTTTTGAGTTAAATAAATAATAATTAAAAATAAAGTAGTTTATGCAACTCATGTGATCTTATTATGAAACTGAGATCTTCGAGGAGACAGTTCGATTGCCAGGCAATTAATAAAACATCTTCCACTTGCTGAACATCCAAGAAATTCATTTACGCAGAACTAGAAGGAATTCCAACATTGATCAGTGTCAGCAAAGTCCAGTAGGTTTTCGGCAACCCTCAAGCCATTTAAATATTCTGGGAGAATCTTCCAGTTAATATTATACTTACGCCATTTACAAACCTATTTCTTCAGAAAAAGTTTCCTATTCTCTTTACTTATATTATAACTATATTTAACCAGTAGGTAAGAAAGCCGCCAACGCATCGAGTCCGTTGTCTGTGGCAACTGAACCAGAAACTTGGAGGGAAACTTTTAATAGTTTTTCTTTATTCAATCAACATATTTTCGCTCTTGGACACTTTGCCGTTTGCCAACAATTTGTTTTGGGACTTTTTACTTTTTCTTTCAGAGGAACAACTCACAAGTCGGCATACCTAACAAATTCGGTCTCAAGGGTGCTTTTAAAAAGTTTTTTCGTCGCTTGATATTCGAACATAGTCTAGACAGAGTAAAGAGAATAATTTATTGACATCGATTACCTTCACTTACAGTAGGCATTAGGTATTTATAATTTAAAAAGATCAGACAACATTTTTGCCCCTCTAGCACAACATGCATTCCGTATCTACTCGCGGGCGAGATAAGCTACCTGTCACTTTTTGACAGCATTCATCAGACAGTGACAGGTAGCCTATCTCGCGCGCGAGTAGAGACGAGATACATGTTATGCTAGCCCCCTTGGTCTCATCGTAGGATAGCGTACTAGAGCACCAAAATCATTAGACATTTAATAACAGCTATTATGTTAATGAAAACATCCAGAAAAAGACTGGCCAAGTGCGTGTCGGACGTCGCAAGTTTAGGGTTCCGAACCAACTGCAAAATTAAGTTGGTTTTAATAGGAAAAATAAGGAAATTTCAATGATAAAAAATCTGATTTGTCAATATAATAAAATTTGTTGGTGAAATAATCATCATCATCCTCCTAGTGCTATCCCAGTTCAGTTGCATCCTGAATTAAATAATATACGTAATAATAAACATTATCACCAAACAAGTTTACAGATCCAACCGTTTAGCTTAAAAACCCGTGTGACAGACGACGGTCGGACGGACGGACGGACGGACGGACGGACGCCTGAGTGACAGAAATGGAGTTCCGTTTGGACCCTTCAGGTACGAAACCCTAAGAACAGATCAAAGCCCAATTAGCCTAGTTTTCTCTATGTTAATCATCCAATGATTACATGGCATTCGCCTTCGTAAAAACTAGTGCCAACGCCAAATCATGAAGATAAGTTGCCAAAGAGGGCCCCGTAATCCCCAGGATTTATATCTATTTTACTTTTAATAGCTGAGCAGTTATGTTTTTTTTCTGTTTAGTTTGTAGTCCAGCAGACCGATTCCACGGAAAAAACGCAGTATGTCCTCATTATAAAAAAAAGGAAATTAAGACATCTTTATTATAATCTAAATATAAGACACATATATCCAATAGAAGACTCAACAGATATTTTTATCTAATCCCCAAAACACATTTACACGTGTCTTCCTTAGCTCGGCTTAGGCTAAAAAAAACGTTATTTATATTTATTTTCCAACATTGTGTAAGTATTACGTGTTCCGCCAATTTTTAACGCTCGTTATGCGCTGGCTAAAATATTTCACGCCATTATACCACAGTTAATAAGCATGAGAATATTAAGAATGTGACGAAACAGTGTTAGTGTAAAATGTTAAGCATAAAATATCGTAAACTACATATTTATATTAGGCGACTTCCTGACTTGGCGGGGCGGGATCGATATGTGACATTTTCTTCTTTGACGCAAATTTACTGACGTCGCAAAGATTCTCACTTGATGGAACACTGTCAGTATTACTTTTGCGCAGTAGTAATATCATGCGCAGAAATGGAGCAGTACCGCCTTCGCATCGTCCCGCTACCGCGCATCCCGCGTCAGTCAGGAAGCACTCATTTAAATGTAGGGGCGCAGTAAAAAATGGTACTGAGTCGACTGACAGCTGACACTGACATTTGACACTTTTCTCATATCGTACTGCCTCCGCACCGACAAATCAGGAAGTCGCCTTAGTCGCTCTGTGTGCTGTAGAACTCAGTTTAATATCTAGGTTATCAACCTTCGCCATTTAAAAAAATATCTGAACCGATTTTTTTATCTTTTTTTATACGACGACAGTAGCAAACAAGCGTACGGTCCACCTGATGTTAAGCGGACACCGCAGCCTATAAGACGCCCACGACTCCAAAGCAGTCACGTACGCGTTGCCGACCCTTTATAAAATTTGAGGATTCACTGTGTTGACAGCAGGACCAAATAAGGTCCCTAACACGGTGCATCTTCGGGAACTCTGCGCCTGCAGCACATGTTGCTCTCGAGAGTATCTCGACTTATCTCGAGCTACGCGTCTTTTTCTGATTGGCGCTGTTAGAAAGTGACGGATAGCTCGAGAAACGCCGACATACTCTCGAGCGCAACACGTGCTAGGCCTACTGGTAAGCAAGATGACACTTTGCTGTGCCCTACCTCTCATAAAATTATCGAACCTGCTTACACAAACATCACAAAAATCGGTTGTAGATGTATTCTTTCACCGAAAAACCAGTGATTAATATCAAATGATATTTCGTACATAAGTTTTTTGAAAAATCCAGTGCTACGTGCCGGGACTCGAACCTGCGACCTCCAGACTAAAATTCAACTGCGAAAAGAACTATATTAGCCACAACCTGAACGGCAATTGCAGGCTTCGTATTATAATTAAACACTCGCAATCTCGTCCGTTTAAACAAATACTCAGCCTCCGGGCCACGGCAATAAAGTACTATTCCTTAATTATCTTATCAAATACTCATTCTCACGTAAACTCTTTTCCTGCTTTTTGCTGGTACTTAGCTCCTGTCTTAAGTAGCTCAAGTCCCTAATTACTTGTCAAGATTAGCCGACTAGTTGTTACGCTGCCCGTGACTGACCCACTTCGTAAGCTTCGTAATTTGCGTGTTACTTTGTATTTTTTATGTTACACGGTAACAAGCATACGGCTCATCTGATGGCTAGTGGTTACCTTAGCCTGGACTATGGAGTCCTCAGTCAGTCAGTCACTCAGTCCGACCCAGTGCGTATAGCCACAAAGTAAATAGCGGCGGCGCGCGCCGGAGCAGAGAGTCCGCTTAGTACAAAGTGCCATTTTCGCCGCACGCACACAGACGTAACATTTACAGGCATTCTCGGTTGATTTCGGACGAGCTTAGTCGCGACTGTCACTGTCGCGTCGCGAGTGCTAGTTGTGCGCGCGTTGATCACTTGACGTCGCCGCCGCTACGTAGGTACTTTGTGTCACGTACGTCAAAATGAATAACCGATATTATTACAGTTGGAATGTATTTTATTGTTTAAATACGACAAAAAACTGTGCCTTCACTTTCTTCAAATTTTCAAACGATATTGAAAGGTAAATAAAACGGTTTTCTCATTTTGGTAGTTACAATACCTAGGTAGGTAGGTAATTTTTTGAAACTAGCCGCTCGACGATCAACCATTACACATTCATCTTATCGTTCGCTGGTAAAACGCCAGTATTTAAGTACTATGGTTTAGTTAAGTAGGTACCTAATTAATTAGGTACTTATATTCTTTGTTGGCGCTCTCGACCGCCGCCGGTCACAAGTCATAACTCGCAGCGGGTCACGCATCAATTTATTAGGGTTCCGTACCCGAAGGGTCAAAACGGAACCCTATTGGTGTCGCCCAGACGTCCGTCCGTCCGTCCGTTGTCTGTCACAATATTTGTTCCGAAGAATTTTTAGACTTTTCATTGACCCATGAACTTGAAATTTGGTGACAATGTTCAATATTACGTATATTTTAACAACAAATACTAATATATTGATAAATCATATTTTTGAGGTTGATTCGGAACCCTAAATGTGCGAAGTCCGACTCGCACTTGGCCGGTTTTTTACCAAGATACGCTGGTTCATATTAAAATGTCATGTTGAAGAATTTTTATTATACCTACCTACTCCTTTTTAAAATTCAGAATCAATACAGAAGCAACCCTGTGAGTCGGGCAAGTTTAGGTATGTATTTTCAAGAACGGCGGGAACGGACCTTCTGTATATTTTTTTTGTGGTATATAAACTCTTCTCAGCTAGATAGGCTAGTTTTATTGAACCAGTGACAAAACTACCCTCAGGTGTACCGTATGCTTGTTTGCCACCGTCGTAGTATAAAAAAAACTCCCAGTAGCTCGATTCCACTCACACCTCAGATTCGGTTGAATCCGCTCAACCAATCTCACTGGAGCGCAAACTCTTATAGTACTCTGAGGAGTCTGGTGTTTAAATCACCCGCGTAGTCGTGTCGGAAGTTTCCTCTGGATTTTCCCCAGGCTACTCTTCAACTGCGCACTCCTATTGCTTTATGGGACCCGGCCTATAAAGCCACAGCCAGGTTCAAAAAACTCTGGTTAAATAGGTATGTGACTCCAGGTGTCTTATTTACGCTGATGATCTTTAAAAACCTGTACAGTGTACAGTCGACGTTAAAGGTACACGTTTACACCTTTTGCAGCTTATTCCCACGTAATAAGGCGAGAAATGTATGCATCTCTTTGACGTCTACTGTACGTTTAAAGACCTTTCTCAAAGAATAAATAAATAAATATTTGTGGACAATCTTACACAAATCTAGTCCCTAAGCAAAGCTTGTACTATGGATACAAAGCGACGATATACATACTTATATAGATAAATAGATACCTAAATACATAGAAAATATCCAAGACCCAGGAACAAATATTCGTGCTCATCACACAAATAAACGCCCTGACCAGGATTCGAACCCGGGACCTCCAGCTCCGTAGGCAGGGTCACTACCAACTAAGCTAAAGCGGTCGTCAATCTCTGTAGTAACTGAGGAAACATCTGAAAGTACTTCTTTAGGTTTGTGGTATGTTCCTCTGAGTACGACGGTTGCCGGAGCTCCCGAGTATGCGCTGTTTTGAGAGTTAGGAACCTGCATAGTATAACTGTCGACACTACGAACCCTGGAAAATGAAGGGTCGGTAACGCGATTGTTATATTTCTAGGTCGTAAGGGTCCATAGGACACATCGTCTGATAACCATGAGGCAGGCCGTAAGCTTGTTTGCTACCGTCATTATGAAAGAAAAAGAAAACCATCTGAACTGAAAGCCCTAAATAGATAATCACACAGGTCAGCAAGGGGAAATATGAACAAATTGCCAGGTGAAATGGCGCAATTGCAACGGAGAAGTAAAAATCAGCGTCAGGTCGCGGCGTGACTGCAATGTCTGATGAGTAATTTCGAGATTCCACGAATGTTAGCGAGCAAATGTCGGCGTTTAATGGCATTGCTAGGAGTAATCGAAGTTTGTTTGTTAAGGGAAAAGGTTTTATTGGGTATGGGTATGGGAACTGGGATGTGTATTTTCTTTGTACTATACAAACGTAAAAAACTCAAATATTTATAAGCGCCTTGTTCGTGTCGATATATGACACTGACGGTGCATACACAGGTTAATTATTTATAAAATCGTAGGGTATTCATTTACAATAGGCAAATATTCAGAAAATTATAATTATGGATCTCAGATTGAACCAATGTTAAGTGTATTAGATGTCAACAGCAATAGGGATGTTGACACCAAATAAGAAAATCAATGAATCCGAATTTTCTCGAAAAAGGATCAAATTCTCTATCAAATAGTGAAAAAAGTAATCCAAAAGAATAAATAATTACGTAATTATAAGTCTTCAAAGTTTTAGGAGGGGGCATTTTCTGTCCCTTTTCCGCAAAAACGCCCCGTTGTATTGAACGATCGTCATTTACTATGACGCTCGAGGTCAGTGACGTCACTGACCTGTAGCGTTTTCTCTCTCTAACTAAAAACATTCTAACGGTTGTAGTTTCGTTATTTTTTGAGATATTTGAATAGGATTTTCACTTTTTGGCATAGTTATACGTATTCTTTCGTATGGAGTATTAAAAAATTTTGAGTCAACATCCCTATTAGAGGGCAGCGACGGATAATGTGCTCTATGGTTTGGACCTCTTCACCGCACTCACACATGGCCGAATCTACCCAACTCCATTTGTGCAAAGCAGAAGGTAGTTGCAGTGACCGTGATGCGTTCTAGGGCCCCATATACGAAACGATTCATCGTCACGATCCATCGATTCAGACTGATCGAAACGACAGATCTGTACTAGTATCAACTATCCCTCTAGTACCAACGATCTTAACATACACTACAGATCTGTCGTTTCGATCAGTTTGAACCGACGGATCGTAACGATGAATCGTTTCGTATATGGGGCCCTAAAGATCGTTGGTACTAGAGGTATAGTTGATACTACAGATCTATCGTTTCGATTAGTCTGAACCGAGGGATTGTGACGATGAATTTATTCGTATATGGGGCCCGGCTAATGATGACAACGATTCCTTAAATTTTTGAACTGAACCGTATTCAAACATTCTGCATCATCCACTACATAACTTGCTCCAGGAATGCAAAACTCTTAACCAATAACACCTTTCCTGTCACTTTACTAAATTAATATTCGTAAATGATGGATTCTCCCATCTGTTTTCTAATGTTAAGCAAATAGCAGAACGTGTCACGGAACTAACAAATTCTAGTACAAAAACTCCGAAGGGAAAATGATTTATAACGTTATTTCGGATACATTGGAAGAAATGTTTATTTAAAAGCGCGCAGCGGTGTCGGGTGTCTAGATTTGTTTTCTGGACAGGCGGTGTGTATTTGTAAAGTTTTTTTTACCGACAAAGGTGTCGTCATTTAGAAAAGTTAATCCGGTGAGATTGCAGTTACAATATTAAAGCATTCCATCATATTTTGTCCGACTTAAAACGCGTACATTTTTTGATCTTGTCAATGATAATAAAAGGTTCAAAAGGTTCGTGTGTACCTAAGTTTCCTTTACTGTACATTATCTGCTAATAATGATTTGACTTTTATGTTGGTATTAAGTAACTAATTTCTTTTAATACTTCGTGAAAGTAAACGTCTGGATAAAAGCGGGCTAAACACAACAAGATCTAAGTATTTGCGATTAAAATGCGTTTTCTGTAGTGCCTACACCAAATGTTGGGTTTAGGCGTCAAATCGGACGCGGACTCTGGGCTCCTTAGAACTAGGAAACCGAAAGGAGGATACTAACTTCCTGAAAGATTTCCATCTTATCTTATATCTTTAATCGAGCAATTCTTGTATATATATTTATTTATATTTATATACCTATTTATGTCTGTAGCCCTTAACTTTTGATATGTCCACAGGAAAGACGCGAACCTAAATCTGTTTATGACTCGGCTAGTTCATGTAGGTGATTATCGAAAATCATTTTCAAATAGTTTTACTCTACTAAGTAAAACTGACCGTTAAAATTTAGATCAGATTATATTATCTCTTAGAAAATCTAATTTAAATTCATCAACAATAACACAAGTCGTGAAGCTAAACTACTAATAGTTGTACTAAAATCAGTTTCCTCCGCACGTGGACAGACCTGCTCGCAGCCCGATCCGTCCGTGTCTCGGATTACTTCCATCGGACATCTTTGATTAAACTGGGCCTCCATTTTGCAATTATAAATCCCATTGAACATTAGTAAATCCAATAATTACTAACACAAATGGTTTGTGGGTTTCGGATTAAAACTGCTATTCTTCATCATCAATCTGCTAAAAGACTTCCACTGGTGGACATAGGCCTCCCCCCAAAGAATGGCACAAAAACTGGTTCCGCCCCAATCGCATCCAGCGAACTCCCGTGGCCTTCAATAATCAGGTCTGTTTAGCTAATCTACCTCGTGGGCGAAAATGATGTACTAATTTAATAAAATTCTTAAATTCCATTTAAGAACGAGTTACTGTTCTGTACTGTCATCACAAAAATATATCTAGAAATGTATCATGGACACCACAAAGTAACGCCTGATTCCATCATTTTGATACTTCACATTTCAAAATTAGGCTTTTGCTTTTAAATACACTTAGCTTGCCATGCCTGCCCGTACTAAAATCCTCTCGCAGGCTGCTCCGAGGTGACCATTCATTCGGTTGAAGTTAACAACGTTAGGAGGACATGATGTGACCCTAACTAGAAAAAAGATCACTTGCTATCCGGCAGAATTGTCATTATTTCATTTTTTTAGGTTCAAATATAATTTAAGTTCAAATTTTATATCTCTCTTATTATTTAATCTGTGGCTATTATGTCAATAGAGCAATCAACTAAACAAAATTAGTCGCATAAGATTTAGATGTGGCAATAACGCGTTTGGAATCGGGGCTCTGGCTGCAACACAGCTTTCTTTATCAAATAAACTAAATGGTTTTTGACGCCGTTGTCTGCCCGTGTGAACGCCGATAGACGAAGATCATTTTTGAAAGATTTAAGCTTAGGTAAAAGGCCGAATGATCGACCTTAATACCCAATAGTTAACACCTATCATTCACCAATGTCACTATGATTTTGGTATCAGTAACGCAGTTACTCATAATACGGCGCTGTCAATATTACCGTGGTACTCAAAATTGTATGGAATTTGCTGGAATATTCATGAATACACCGTGAATACGTATAATTAACGTAGTACTTGGCGTTCTTTGGTATCTGCCTACCCCTATGGGATAAGGGCGTGAGTATAATGTATGACTGTATGTACGTAATATGCGTATTGTGATATGAGTGTATTGCGTGATAATAATCACCGTGTAACTGATGTCATTAGATTGAAAGTTCCATGTATTGGCTCAGTGTCAAGTACAAGAATATGTAGGTACCTTAAAGGCTGGTATCCAGAGGCTAGCAAGTATTTAAGAATTGTGATGTTGGTACAGAAATTACTTATAATATTGTACCTCCTAGGATCATTTCCTGTTGTATTTTAATGGAGCCAGAGATCTGATTTGGCACCATAATCCGAATATTTGTCGTAGGCACTAGTTTTACGAAATCACCTGCCATCTGATGCACAGAGGGAAAACTGGACCTTGTTGGGTTTAAACCGGTTTCATCTCAATGTTTTTTTTGTAAATTCAATGATAAGTCAGTCAGTTTCGTACGGTCAACAAATTTGATTTTTGGGCCACTTCGTACCTTGTCACAGTGACGTTATATGAGATCTCTAGCGGCTTTTATATTGATTTTCACTGTGACAAGGTACAAAGCGGCCCAAAAATCAATATGGTTGATTTTACAAAAGTTTAAAAAAAAAAATCAAATAAAAATTCAGAGTGAAATTTAAAGCATTCGCTGACTGGTCTATTAGCAAGTCGCCTCGGATTGTTTACAGATGACATTTGCAGGAAAGTTTAATGACATTTGATGAGCGAATTGGCTAAGTTCCCAAAGGCTGGTTATTTGTTGAGAGTTTCTTGTGCGTGACTGGTGAAATTTACCACAAGTTATGTAGCAACAAAGTGCTTAAGAGTGTTGGCTTTTTCACAAGTTTGTAGGGACGAGAGTTGGAGTCAAGTGAGAACAACCAATGTCGTAGATGAACTGGCTTTATTAGGAGTAACATAGCCTTATATACTAGATACACACATAAGCACTAATACTAATATATGCTAGACTTACACCACTACACCTCCCATTCAGCGAAAAAAAAAATACACAGTTAATAGTTTGTATTTTTTTTTTATACAGACTGGTATAATTTAGTTCGGTTTTTGTGAACTACATCTGTTTTTCCATCTTTTAATATTTCTACATTTGGTGCTAGGTCTCTTACAACTACATACGGTCCCGAGTACAATGGGTCCATCTTAAGTCTATTTTCATTTCTAAGTAATATTAAGTCATTTTTCTTATACGTTACAGGATTTATTTTCTTATCATATTTTGACTTACGTATTACTTTACTTCTAATTAAATTATCTTGAGCTTCTTTTTGTGAGAGTTGCAATCTGTACCGCAAGTCGCACGGGTAACTGTCATGGTTGTAGAGTGGTTCAACTTTAGTTAATAAATTGCTCGGCAAAGTGCACTTTTTGCCAAACACTAGTTCGTATGGGGTGAACTTAGTTTCGGAATGGACAGAAGTATTATATGAAAATGACCAATAGGGTAGCCAATCACTCCAAGTTTCGGGGTGGCAATCTGTTTGAATTCTTAAAAATGTTGCTAAGTGTTTGTGGGAGTTTTCTAAAGCGCCAATGCTTTCATGGTGATAGGCCGTAGACTGTATTTTGTTAATTTTTAGTAACTTACAAACCTCTGTCATGACATTAGAGATGAACTCTGTGCCTCGATCTGTAGCTATTTCTAAGGGTATACCATACCTTAAAATAAAATTATTTACGTACGCCTTAGCTACTTCTGCTGCCGTTTTTGACATCAGTGGATACGCCTCTACATATTTTGATAACTCACACTGCAGAGTTAAGATATATGAATAATTATAACTATCCTTATCTAAGGGCCCAACTAAATCTAAATATATCTTATCGAATGCCGAGTTAGCAGTAGTCGTTATGACCATTGGTTCCTTCGTATGACACGTGTATTTTTGTTTTTTACATGTAGTACAACGTTCTACATAATTTTTCACGTCGCGTTCTAAGCCCGACCAAAAATAATATTTTTTAATATTATTTATCATTCTTCTTGTACCTGCGTGGCCACTCGTAGGTAGCAAGTGAAAGTCGTTAAGAATTACTCGCTTGTCATCTTTGTCAGTTATTCTTATTACATCTTTTAAGATACACAATGACGGACCGGTCCAATCCTTCGTAATACTTATTTCTTTGGCTAGTTTATCTACAAACACATAGTTATCATTAGTTTTTAGTATACATACTTTATCTATATGACATGTCTTACATAACGTCTCTAGTTCTCTCACAAATTCGGCTCGCGATATTAGTGATTGAGCGTTCGAGTTTATATATATTGCCGTTTTACTAGCCACATAACATAATGTTTTACTTTTGTATTTAACTTCGTCTTGTCTTATACCTTGTTTTCTGAGCTCTTGACTAGTACTAAACAATAATTCTACCGAGTTCGAGGGTCTTTTACTCAGTTCTACCACCCTTGGTTGATCAGGCCCAACGTTGTTAGTACTGGGATCACTCGACGAACTGCTAGAATTTTGTTTTTCGAGTCGCTTATACATTGATCTAGTCATTACATTAATAACACGTCTATTCATCTCTTTCAGTTCCTCTGACGTAATTCTTATGCGAGACAATGCGTCTGCAGCCGCGTTGTCCTTTCCTCTCACATACTCGACGATGAAGTCATACTCTTCTAATTCTAGTCTAAATTTTAGTAGTCTACTTGATGGATCTCTTAAGTTGAATAAATAAATGAGGGGCCTGTGGTCAGTTTGTATCGTAAATGTTCTACCGAATAAGTATGGCCGAAAATACTTAATGGCCCACACGATAGCGAGAAGTTCTTTTTGTATAGTGGGATAATTCAACTCGGCCTTGTTCAGGCCTCTACTCGTATACGCTGTGGGTTTCCCATCACTATTTGCCAATATCGCGCCAATAGAGTATCCACTCGCATCTGTTTGAACAATAAAGCGGTTCTCGTCGGATAAATCCGGGTATGCTAATACGGGGGGCGTCATAAGAGATTCTTTTAAATTTTCAAACGATTTTTGACATTGTTCATCCCAAATAAATTCTACATTTTTCCTACACAGTTTGTTCAATGGATGTGCTTTTTCGGCAAAATTACATATAAATTTTCTATAGTAATTCGCGAAGGCTACAAACCTTTTCACTTCTTCTACATTTTTTGGCACGGGGTATTCTTTTAAAACTTTTAATTTATCTGGATCAGGTAGTATGCCCTTTTCTGATACTACGTGTCCGAGATATAGAATTTCTTTTTTTAGAAAGTCGCACTTCTCTGGATTCAACTTAAGGTTAACTTTCCGTAACCTATAAAACACATCCATTAAATTTTTATTATGATCCGCTAAATTTCTACCAAACACGATTAGGTCGTCCAAGTAGACGAAACATTTTTCATAATTAAGGCCTGACATTGCTACAGTTATCATTCGGGAAAACGATCCGGGACTTATTTTTAAACCTTGTGGAAGCCTGGTTAGCTGGTATGTACCAGAACAAAAAGCTGTGTACTTTCTACTTTCTTCGTCTAATGGTACTTGGTAGTAGCCAGAGAATAAGTCTAGGTGAGAAAAATAAATGGAACCTGATAGGGAATCTAAAATCTCTGTGATATTTGGTAACGGGAATTTATCATCCTGAATATGGTTGTTAAGTTGTCGGTAATCTATTACTAATCTCCATTTTTTTTTCTCTCCTTCCTTGCTTTTTTTTGGCACCAGTAACACTGGGCTGGACCATTCGCTCTGAGTAGGTTCAATAATGCCGTCGTTTAGTAATTTATTTATTTGATTATTTAATTCCTGTTTTTGGGAATGCGGTATTCTATAGGGTTTTTTATATACTGGCGATGTATTTGGCTTTAAGTGTATTTTTTGTTTGTATATATGTGTTGTGGTCAATTTGTCGGCAGGCAGGTGGAAAACGTCGGAGAATTTGGCACACATGTTTTCTATAGACGTTTTCTCTTCCTTATTTAAGTGATTTAATTGTAATAGTGAGAATAATTTTTTAACTCTATCCGCGTTTCCTAACGTGGGTGTAAATGTACATAAGTCGTAATTATGAAGACTTTCCAACTGTGGCTTTATATTCTTTATGTCTATTTGCTCCTCCGTTGTATTTAAAATCTTAATAGGTATGACTCCGTTGACTGGTCTAACAATGGTATTGGCTAAGAAAACTCCACTGCAAAGCTCTTTCGTACATACTATACATTCATCAGTCATATCTGTGTTAATGTAATGAATAGATTCGGACCTGGGCGGGATAATTATTGAAAAGTCGTTATGTTTTGTGTTAAATAAAGGTAAACTAATTTCCTT
This sequence comes from Cenopis cana, assembly GCA_951800055.1. Classification (NCBI taxonomy): domain Eukaryota; kingdom Metazoa; phylum Arthropoda; class Insecta; order Lepidoptera; family Tortricidae; genus Cenopis; species Cenopis cana. Next base: position 2,326,566 of record OX637484.1, on the reverse strand, counting down.
TCCTCTATTTCCAGTTAGCCGTAAAGTATTTGAGTTGTAATCTAAAACTGCGCCATGCTTGCTTAAAAAGTCGTTGCCTATAATTCCGTTGGCTAAACATGGTAACGAATTGAAAATATATATCTTGTGATGAAATGATTCACCGTTAGCTACCAACTGTAAATGGGTGTAGCCTATTGCCTCAATACTACCTCCAATTCCATTTACAGTGCACTTTTGTTTATGGAATGGAATATTAAGCGCGGCAACATGTTTATATTTCAACGCTGAAATTGATGCGCCTGTATCTAGGAGCCATAAATAGTCGTAGTCCTTAACTTGAAATCTAGCGGCCAATGAATTGTCGCATGCTAATATGGACATGTTAGTCACGAAAAAACTCTTTCGCGGTATCTGCGTTTTCGGCGTCAGTTTGAGTCATCAATTTTATATTAGGGCGGTTCCACTGTTGATTACCTCTGTTGGCTGAAGCTGTATTATAATTACCTAGAGGACGCCCACGCGTGCCTCTGAAATTGCCTCGATGGTTGCCACGATACGCCGCTACGCCGCTACGGTGTCCGTAGGTGTGACGTGCACCGCGGCCACGGCTCCTATAAGAATTATAGAACCCCCTAGTGTTAGGAAATGTCCTCGGTGTATGATACGGTCTATTATAAGGCCGTCTAGGTGTATTAAATTGAAATGACATACCTAGTATTTCTCCTGAAGTCGATCCGGCCATGACGTCATCCTCTTCTTGGGCTGCCTGAACAGCATCTTTAAGTGTTTCGAAATTCCGCGCTGCAATAATAGTACTTAACCTGCGGTTCCGCAGACCGTCCGCAAACCTTTTTATAGCCAATTTTTCGTTTAAGGGCTTGAGCACCTTAAAACTCGCATCATTGCCCTCGGCCTGTGAAATAGTCAGATCCACAAACAGTTCAGCAATCTCTGACCCAAAATCTTTTACACTGCGGTTATTTTGCCTAATGCTATGCAGCTTGCTTTGAATGGCAGTCGCAGCCCTTTGTGGTAGTAAACTTTTTTTCATATCCTGTATTAATTCTAATGTAGTCGCATAATCACTGTGAAGTTTCAACTTGGCCGATTGCGATAGCCTGCTTTTCAAAATAAACTGAATAAGTTTCTTTTGATCGTCGCTTTTTAAAACCGAGTTATAATATTCTATGCCGTCGATCAGTTGCTTTGTAAGAATTTCATCATCAGACATCACCGGCAATAAAGTAAGGGCGGTTTTTAAGTCGAAAGACTCCCCCATTGCGTCACTTCCTTCCGAACTTTCCTGACAATAAATTAATATTTCGTTATAGAGCGCGTTAAAAGCCGTTTCCAATTTACTGAATAAAGTGACCTCCTCACTTGGCATTAAACCTTTCTTGACGAGTTCCGATACTTGATCATTTAACTCGTTATATTTCTCAACCACTAATTCTGCTTCATTTAATTTTTCGGTGAGGATTTCACCTTGTCTACGCTTAGGGCCTAGTTTACACAAATAAGTACGTATAGTTTTAAGCTCATTACATAATACAGAAAGGTTTTCCGCCATTTAGTTAAACATATTTGCTTATAATTAATAATTGCTAATTATAACATAACATAATTCTAAAACTGTATTTTCTATTTATTTTACGTATTTCATACTTTTTTAAGTGTTTTAACGCACTATTACGCACCACACATCACAACACTCACGCGATAATCCTTTAGACGACTTCGGTCGGCCCGACTCTCTTCATACTCAAGGCAATGGCCTGAGCTCGCCTCTCGATCTTCTTGTTAATAGCCTTATTGATGTACCAGAGAAGAAGAACGCCGATCACCACAAACACAACAACCAGGAGTAGGAACAGGTACCAGTTAGTTTGACCAACATGTTCGATGACGTTGTTGTGACTCTGCTCAATGACATTCTCGTACCCCACTTGAGTTAGAATATCCTGACTCGAAACAGGTGGTCTGGCCGTCGCAGTAGAACCTTGGTTCCCCATTTTATCACCATTCACGAATTCGAGTAAATTAATAAGGATAGTGTTCATTTCTATATTTAGTTTACTGAGCAAGGTGCAAAGTTCATTTACTTAGATGTAGTCCATATAGGGTTGCACACGATAGGCCAGCGGCGGCACTCGGCGGTGTCACTTACATGTTGCGTATAAAAATATAGCCCACTATTATACATATTAATTAACACGCGTTTTTTATGATACACATTGTTCCATGATTAGTCCGTCCGCACATTTATTACTTTAATAAAATAATATATTCCGCACAATTAACAGTCCCGTAAATTGACACCCGCACGCGCGCTCATCGCCGCTATAGGCAGAGGTCGCCATGTAGGGACGAGAGTTGGAGTCAAGTGAGAACAACCAATGTCGTAGATGAACTGGCTTTATTAGGAGTAACATAGCCTTATATACTAGATACACACATAAGCACTAATACTAATATATGCTAGACTTACACCACTACAGTTAATCACGAATTTAAAAGGTACTTAGTTATCTAAATCGAAAATTACATGGAGTTTTTTTTTTTTTATTTTTTTTTTTGTGTGTATATATGATAGAGATGTATAATCTTAATTATAAAAAAGGTCGACAGCATGCTTGTATATTATAAAAAACCGTAGAATATAGAAACGATGTATAAATATTAAAACTATGTGTAAATATAGAACGATGATCTTAAAACAAAGATTCGATTTCCCAAGCGCCACTTATGCAATTTAATATTTATAATCGGTTTAATACGAAGTCTTTACATAGATAAACGCCTACAGAATTCAAATTCTAAGAGAAGAATGGGAACAAGAATATTTTACATCTCTTTACTAGCTGTTGTTTAATAAATGAATCAAATCATTGTGTACACGGTTTTATGACACCATGTCAATTTATGTCGCATTTTATGATTATTTCTCAGCGGGGACCTGGCTACTGAACGACCAGAATGACATTTAAATATCGTAAAATATTATCAATTTAATACAAATACGGTAAAGTTTTGAACCAAGTCGAATTTGAATAAATATTACATACTTAAATGTTTCTGTCACAGAAGTGTAGTAGGGTTACAATGTCAAACTAATTTAAGTGAAACTTCGTGAAAGTAGCAAAGTGCGAGTCAAACTCATGTACCAATAAGTCACGTAGGTACGATAAGTACCTACCAAAAACTTTATCGTTTTCGATTATTCAAGAACTGTATAAAAATTTACATCTTCTCTTGTTGGTCATTATGAAAAAATAACAATTTTATCTATCATGTGCATGACTAAATGGGAAATAAAAAATATTTGCTACACTCTAACTACCCCTACTACTTACTAAGTTGTTACTACTTTCTTACTCACTACCACTACCTACACCTATATTTTTGAACTCATTTTCGTCTAAGTTCTATTTTAGCCAGTTCATAATAATAATTTTACGTTTCCAGACTATATTGAATTCAAGACCTAGTATAAATTACCCAGCGACTGAAATGGAGCCGCATTCCACCCATTCCACGCCATGCTAAAAATGCATTTGCCAAGAATTTACTAACACAAACCCTAATGAGGAACTAAGCGTGCAAGCCGCTTAATTTCATGCAAGCAGGATTGTTCGAATGGCTCCATAATATTAATTTATATGCACGTATCCACATTCCAGTACGTCATTACAGTCGTCACGAATCTCCAAACGAAACTACTAAAATTAAAAGCTGCTCTGCTACTTGACCCATAGAACAATAATGTACGACTGGTGTATGACGGTTTAATACGCTTAAACTTTGACAGAATGACAGAAATCACTAATAAATAGCAATTTCAATAATCAATCTAAATAAATTATGCTCTTTATTCTGTTATTCATCATAACGATCGTTAATACTCCGAACGTTCTAACATGTTTGCGTTATCAATTTATCACAAGGAAGATATTGGACCTAAATACTCCTAGGGTTCGTATTTGCATAATCATTAAGTATTGAATGCATCGGTAAAACTTGGCTCTTATCTCGTTCCAATAAAGGCTATATTTGCCTGACGTGGTCGGAATTCCGTCGGAGGCATTAGTTCGTCGACCGTTTCAGTAAATTGCCTCTCTATATGCAGAAAGCGGTGGAACCGATTTTCATTAACAGTTTAGACCTAAGCGACCGATGGTCATCTGCGGAGTTTAACAATCGTGTCTGAAACATTGAAGGTTTTAATTAAGAAGATGGCTCTCGCGGTTGGGTACTTAAGCGTAAGCGCTGTTTTGTAAACTTGGAGCTTCTGCTTGAAAATTTATCTTAGACTTAATTTATCTTAGATGTATTACCTACCACAAAAACCACATATTTACTAAAAATTATGATTTTGTGACATGATACGTTTATTTGTCTTCAAATTTTCGTTTTCAATTCATGAAGGGAACTTATTTAATAACGGATCATTCAAAACTGGATGATAACAAAATAAATTCGCTTTGTTACAAAAAGCTATTTCCGTTCCGACGTTTTGTTGGTTATATTTTCGCTTGTAATAAGATCTATAGGAATGAAATAATCATTTTCTCAGTAGATTTTCTTTGACCATAAAGTGCAATGACATTTTCTGGATTAAGTATCTTTTAAAAGCCAATATTCATTCACTTACTATTATATACTTCAGCCGGACACTTAGCCTAAACGGCGATCTGTAGACGAAGCAAATTCCCCATGCAAAACGCTGTCATGGGGTGTAAAGTGACAGTTATAACTTAAAGCAAGCAATCCGTATGTAAATTCACAGCGTTGTTGCATATTAATATTGCATTTACATCGTCTGAGTGTGAGCTTATGGACGTTTAGTTTTATTGACGTGTTAACTGTTTGCTGTTGATCATTGTTATGGTAAGTACGCGTAATAATTGTAGTGCTAAATGTAGGTGATCAAAGTAGTTGTCATACATATTTATTAAGGTAAAATGTGTTGTGCAATGACTATCGCCGTAGTGTTTAGGTCAGCAATGTTACATCATTGAATGTGTAGGAAATGGAGTACATTTGGTTTCTAATTTTTTAATGCCTAGGAAAAATTTGATCGGTCAATAAAATTTCACCCTGTATAAATATATATGTACTATCCTATAAGCAACGACGTGGCAAAGCTGCTAGCCTTCTGGGCACGCCGACCTCAGAAGGCGAAAAGGGGCATTTTTTTATTTATAATTAATTTTAAGTTAGTTTTTAGTAACAGTTTTAATGTCTAGTTATTATTCCAACAACATTATTATATTTAAAATGAATAAACACTTTTTTTCTAATGAAAGGTTTATTTGTTTTTATAGTGTCGTTGATTTTCTTAATGCGAAAGTTTAGAATGTTTGGATTTTTGGATAAAGAATAATTTAAAATGTCTATCCTATAATAATAAGTATCGATAATAGTTGGATAACATATGAGTAAGGTTATTTAGTGTGTTTTATCATCAGAGTTGGATTTAACATGCACCAAAAGGTTTACAACAGAGCTGATGCAAAACGTCTTCTTTAGTCAAACATATAATTTTTTATACAGCACAGTATTTTTCAAACGTCTATTCTTTTTTAGAAATTTTATTGTACAATATATTATTAACACTCGCACATTTACAAACCCACTAATAACACGTATTATTAAAAATATAACGACCTATAAAATAATTTCAAAACACGCGCTCACCAGCTACTCGACGCAATATGGCCACTCAAAGGGATCATAACCCCTATAAAATCAAAACCAGTTCATATTTCATCACATAAATACACATCGAGTGCTTATGTCGCACCTTTCTGTACTAATTTCGCTTTTAACACAATGCTACCCTACATCATGAATGAACATGACAGCATTCCCCGACCGTAAAAACCGGGAAGGGGTGAATACGAATTTAAAGAATTGCCGTTTGGGCTCAAATTTATCCCATAATGTATGGAGCGTGCGGCGGCCTAAACTTCGAATTAATCCAATTATTTTTGTAAAAAGATGCAGTATGTGAAAGTATTTAGACAAGCTTGCATGGGGTCTATGCTTAAATTAATGGCACCCACCAGATATAATTGGTGACCATTTTATTTAGGTATATAAAGTACTAGAAGAGAGACCTATGCTCAGCAGTGGGCGATTACGGGCTGAAGATGATGATGGTGATGATATAAAGTTCCTGAGCACACTCCCCGAATCACAATTTGTATGAAGACGAATAGACACGCTACTTTTGCGTCTCTGCAGCAAAAGTGAAACGGGTCAAAGCGACAAAGGACCAAATTATCCACGTATTTCTGTAGCATCAACTTGACACTTACTTCACAAACAAGGAAATATTTTTATTAATTATTACATGAAGCATACCAGTATTTACCCACTCCATGACTACATTCAAAATATTTGAAATACGGGAAGTAACTGTGCATCGTAAACTATAAATCAAATTCCAGGACCAGCAAAAAACTGGGCCCCTAACAGATGCACATAGCGCCCTCTTAGGCACATGTCACAGCACTCAAAAAACCAAGGGTGCGACCACCAGCGATTCTAATGCTGCAAAATCCTAGTTAATCCAGCGCATTGTATATTATGATCGTTGGAGTTACTCAAACCTCAAAAACATGTATACAATTCTCGACTTTACTACAAATAAATAAAGTCCTTGAATGTATTTGTTTGTGGGGCTTAACATGTCGCTAATACCTAACATGTGGCGCAAGTCGTGATTCACATGCGTCTGAGTAGCAGTTGTGATAAGATGGATGGATTTTGGCAAACGATTACTGACCGATCAACGTTAAATATGGCGTCGGCAGCGCTTACGATTACGGACGGTTTGGTGCTAGTCACCCTGAATGTCATACGAGTTTTTTTACATACGCGTTTATGATGAAAACTGACCTAATGTAATTAGGGATGTTGACACCAATTAGGAATATCAATAAGTTCAAATTATCTCGAAAAAGGATCAAATTATCAGTCAAAAGGCGAAAAAAGTAACTCAAAAGAATAAATAATTACATAAGTATAAGTCTTCAAAGTTTTAAGAGGGGGCATTATCTGTCCCTTTTCCGCAAAGCGCACCTCTGTATTGAACGATCGTCATTTACTATGGCGCTTTATCTATATTTGGCTAGAATTTTCACCATTTGGCATAGTTTTATGCCTTCTTTCTTTTGGAGTAATAATACATTTTGAGTCAACATCCTTATTGTCCCAGTACTCCCAGTGAATCACACTATAAGGAGGGAATTCACTCATTTAAAAAAAACTACTCGACTAGGTATCAAACATATTGTCTGCAACCGTATGCAAATATATTCCTGAAAATATACCGAGTTACCGAAATTTAGTACTAGGCCTAAAAGAACCTACTTCCCATCATCTAACAATGAATCTTTCTCTTACATTATCCCAACAATTTACCATCAGAAATACGTCATCACAAAAACTCCCATGAACGTCACATTTGGTAACTTTTTTCAAACTAAGTCAAGGGTGACACTAGACAAATAAAAAGTTACAAATTGACGTTTCCGTCGGCTCCCGGACGGGACGTTAGTAAATAGAACGGCATGGTCTAAAAGGCAAAAAAGTTACTTTTCGGTATAGTGTTTCAATTTGGGGATTAATAGATACAGGCAAAGATGGCGTCGAATATCTGTCATATGATGGGTATTAAAAATTTTAAGTCTCTCCAAGGCAAGAGTGAATACTGAATAGGCTATTACTGAACCAACTAGCTACATCTGAGGCATGGTCATCGCTTTTCATCAGGTGGGATAAGGCCAATCGCAATTCAGTCATTCATGAAAAAAGAAAATAAAAACAAGTTGGATAGGTAGAATAGTACTACGGTAATAATAGTACCCATGTAGCATTTCCGAAAATGTATCAGTAAATCGTATGCGCGATTTAATCCAGTAGCTCTAGTAGAAGTTTTTTCGAAACATTAACTAATTTGAACGCGTTTGCGTTTTGTCTCAAATTGTATGAAAGTGGTATGAAATCGTGAACAGCGCCTCTGGTGGTCACTAGTGGAAACTAAAACAGCGAGTATAACATTTGTTGCTAACCGATGAACGCGCGTATTTCAAACTCGGTGAGAGCGTTTTCATACATTTTGAGACAAAACGCAAACGCGTTCGAAATACTAGAGCTACTGGACTACACAATGGGCCATTATGGCGCACTCGGTAGAGTGAAATGAAAAGATGTTTCTTCCCTTTAACGCATATCTGGGCCATCACGGCCCAATTTTTGGATCCAACGTAATAGGACATAGGCTCATCTGCATTGTGAGAGTGAGCGCGCTTTTTTAAATGAACGTTAAATAATCTAAAAGGACTTGAGTGTTATTTGAGAATAATTGCGCGTTTTTAAAAAGCGATATTATTATAATTTCCTACGAAAATGTACAAATTAAGTCATAATCCTACTAATATTTAAATGCGAAAGTTGAAATGTTTGTTACTCAAATACGCAAAAACGGCTGAACGGATTATAATGAAAACAGTTTCAAAGGTAAACAACGTTTATAGCCCGAATGTAAACATATAAGATACCTATTTTTTATCCCGTAAATCGTCTCTGGAAGGGATGAAATACTCCCTATTTTAAAGCAAATTGTGGACGAAGTCGCAGGCAAAAGCTTAGTAAGAACGTAATCCTTATTTACTCGTAGGTAATTTCATTTAGCTTTACCAACATTTATAGCAAACAATAATCATACACTGAGTCAACAATTTCGTCTAAATACTACCTAGCGCTAATATGAGCAAGTAATAACGTTGTCCTGGATTTTTCATAACAATTTCCCAAGTTAAATAATAAAGTATACATACCTATGTCAACGAAAAGATCGCGTAATGATACCACGCAAAATTAACTAAGACCTTGATATGAATAGAAGTGACGTCATATTACAGAGATATTTTTGTAAATACTGCAGTATTATTGTAGTAGTCTATATAAAGCTTCACTCCACCCTAGATGAACTAATCACTTCTCAATGCCGCCGCAAAACGGGTAGAGTCAGTCTCTCAGTTTCTCTCAGTTCATTTTGGACTCTTCTCAGCTGGGCTAGGTGTAGTGAACCAGCGACGGAACTTCCAGTAGCTCGATTCCACGGACACCTCAGGTTCAGTTGAAGACGCTGTTTTTCTCCAAAAAAAACTATACATTAAGGTACTGAGATAGGGCAACTGTGCCTGGGTTGAAGCTGCGCTGAAACATGTGACTGCGGCGGATGTCCGAAGCAAACAGTGCACCACATTGTACAGTCTTTTCGAAGGTCTCACGGTTCGAAAAGAATGCCATCAGTACGACAAATAAATAAATCGTGATCGAATGCCCTTTTGCCAAGTACAACGGCCCTCGGACTTTAAAGACCTTACGAGCGACGCTTCAGATTATTTAAGAAATAACCCCTAATGCATTTTTTAAGTTTATAGAACTTTTTATAACCAAAACTGTAGCAGTAACACATGGATATACAACCACGACGCCCAATTACCAAAAAAACACAGCAAATTATTTCGAGATGGAACCCTTCACTGTTTATTTTATAAATTTATGCACCCCCGGTGTACGCCAATAATAAGTGTAGGTTACATGCCCCATTTGAATGCTTCCTGTTGATTTTGAGCATAAAAGATAATCTACCGCATTGGTGTAAAATAACCGTATTTTTCCTTTGTGTTATGATTCCGCGCACCCTTCCGTACGGATTGCTCAGGGGTCCGGAGATGTTTTTTTTTAAGATCATGACTTATTAGTCTCTCAAAAGCGAGTTCACTTTGTTTTATTTTACAGTTTGATTTGTCTTATAGGGTGCACGCCTGCATGGTTTGTGTTGGTACTGTCGTCTGTTTTGGACATTAACAGCGTAATAGAAATCGCATATAATACCAATACCTAATACGAACACCAATGAAACCGAAAAATAAATTGAAAAATGGCTAATTGACAACATTTCATATTTTTAACTACTTTATTTTATGAACTAGTTAGAAAATAGGTAAAAATTTAAGCCACCCGTATTTTTTCTTTTTCAATTTAACTCATTATTTCATACAAAAAAAAAACACGTTGAAAAGTAGGTCATTCCAAAAGGGCGTAAGTAAAATATGACGTCATCTTCCCAACAAGAATCCAGAGCCACTCCAGAGCAGCGATTGTCTGTACTCTGTACTAAGGTCTCCCTGAATACAGCGAGGAAGATGACGTCAACTTTCGGTTTACAGTAATTTGCGATTTTTTCCAAAATTAACGGAGAAAAAAATCTAAAAAAATGTTTTTTGTGTACTTCACACGTTTTTACCGAAATGGTTTTCGAATTAAGACTTTTGGAAATTATGAAATATTGTCAATTGGGCAAGCATTTTAAGACAATTAAGACGTGAAATGACGACACTATATTTTTTGTGATTAACAATCCTACTTGTAAACGATAATAATGTAATGGAATAATTATAATAATCAAATGTAATTACTAATAACAACAACATGACGTGTAATATTTATAATATTATAAATAAATGAGTATGAGTATGAGTATGAAGTCACGGCGGTTGAAACGCTCTAAAAAATGCTAAAACAAGCTCGAAAACGGTACGGTACTTACTATTACTGTACCCTTACCATGAGATTGCAATGTTTCCATTACCGTACTCGCTAGCGACTGCGTAAACGATTTAATATGGACAAAAGTAGGTACAGCGCCTCTGGCGATTACGCAATAGAACTAAGAATCGCCATACTAAATCGTTGACGCAGTCGCTAGCGAGTACGGTAATGCAAACATTGCAAACTCATGGTAAGGGTACTGCACAGCCTGGACACTGTAAATGGTCTAGCGTAAATCGTTCTTTACTTGTTAATTTTATAATGTAATGATGATCACAACATTACATGGCATAACTGCGTCCATGTACAGTCGGTAACAGAAGCACTAAACGACGTGTTAGTCGATTATTGTACACTCGTGCGGAATTATGGGCGTCTTAAAACGGGCCGGAACGCGCCTGTCTATCGACGCTGTCGCGCTGCGTAAGTAGGGAGACGGACTCTTGCAGACTTTGCTGCTATACCTGCCTAAATGTACTCGTACGTATTTTTTGTTTTCTACAATACAATGAATGCAAGTGAGCCGATACCGTAGTCTATGGACGCTTCCAGAATAATAACAAGCGCATTTGCCACACTGAGCGAAAAAAATACTAATTATTAGTAAGTTTTAGTGAATCCCAAGACAAGGAGATTATACATATACTAACGGTTACAAAACAGTTTAGTGGTTACAAGGACAATTTTTTTGGTATTAGTAAATAACTACTATTATCAAAAACTGGTTTGTAACCGTCAGTATAATCTCCTTGTCCTGGGATTCACTAAAACTTACTAATAATTACTATTTTTTTCGCTCAGTGCAACCCGCATTTGATGTGAGATTCGTTGCGTTGACAACGTGGAACTTATATTAGTCCCTCACGTTCAACTCAGTGCATCTTCGGGAGCTCCGATGACAGTATTGATAGGACATGCTTATTTGCCACCACAGGTGTAATGATTTTGTTGCCTAAAAATTAGTGCTGGTTTTTGTGAAAGATCATTGTGAAAGAACTAATGGGGTCCGTCCATTTGTCTATATGGACTGCTATTACCTATCACCTTGCTGTCGCAAAGTGAATAGATAACACTTTAAAGGGCAAGTTAGATCCTTGTTATACATTTAAACATGCATTTTACTCAAAGCAACTATAACTACATTATGTTCCTCATTATTTTGTAGATATTTTTTTATGTATGACTGAACAGCGACTGACCTTAGTCTCACCTGATGGAAAGCGACGACAAGGCCTAAGATGTAGCTCGCTGGTTCAGTAGTAGCCTATTCACTCTTGCCTTGAAGAGGCCCAGATTATAATTGTCCGGAAATACATAAGACGGGAGCAAGCTCCACTTCTTTGCTGTTCGCATTAGAAAAGAGGAAGCAAATCGCTTCGTGCGAATAAACGGAATATTAACAATACATATAAGGATGACACCGCTCCACTCTCGTCTGGACGGCCGCTGTTCTGTAAATAATAGTCCGTCTCCACACACTCGACATCCGGAACAGAGCAGCTAAGTGCGGTATAAGTAATTATTACACAATAACGTTCTAGGAATCGTTATTCCGAGCGTCGCTTCCTCCCGAGCTGTTCTGTAAGGATATTACACTCCCGTCTACTGACGTAGCTTTAGAATAGGAAGCGGAATTCGACGTATTAGGTAATACCACAGAATAAGTAATAGTACTACGTACAGAAGTTGTACTGTCAACTAATCGCCAACTTACAACCCCAAATTATAATAGGTAAATAACAAATGAGGACCACACCAAGGGAATGACGAGACGACGCGACCGTCCGGTAGCAAATTCGCGGCCGCCACTGAATGAGTACCACCTGGGGATGTACTTGCAGCGGCGCGGCGAACTGACGGAGTGAAAGCCCCCTGGTAATACGACAAATATGAACATGAGCGTGAGACATAGAGCGTATTGACGACCGCTTTAGCCTAGTTGGTGCCCTGCCTACGAAGCTGGAGGTCCCGGGTTCTAAACCCGGTAAAAACCTCACGATATTATTGTAAAAGACGGTAACCGTTACCGTCTGTTTCGTGTAAGCTCTCACAGAAAATATTTGTACAAACTATTGTATTATTGAGCGGGCGATTCAACGGATACTTTTTAAAACTGTTATAATACTTACAATATATAATGTTGAATCTTCTGGCATGCAAAATTAAGTGATTACGCTAAGTCGCTTCTTGTATGGATTACTTTGACACGAGTCGCCCAACTTAAATAATCTCGAGTAATAGCAAAATTCGATGGTCATTACATTTATAGTACTGTCACTTTCACTACGTTGACGTGTCCCAATCCCAACTGTCGCAGTATTGTTACGTTATTGCGACAAAGTACTAAAGTGATCAAGTAACTCAACATTTATGTATATGTCACTTTAAGCGAAAACCCCATTTTCAACTTTATCGTCTATTTTGCGTCATTAACTATTTCCTAGAACGAGTCAGGATGAAACATGAGACTTAATTTACCTTTAAAGTTCGTCACTTCCTCGGAAGAAACACTTGAAAGGTGTAGATATTCACACTATAATTCTACTTAACTATGCCATCAATTTTTCTAAGAAGAAGAACACTTGAAATGTTGTGAAAAAAATTGCTAATAATTTTATTTTCGTTGATAAGTACAAGGGAAAAACTACGCTATGTTCTTTGAGTAGGATTAAATTTCAAAGGCAAAGTGGTTATGAGAGGGCATTTTGTAGTAGCTTTGGGATTCTATTTGACAACATGTGCATTGATTGGATTTGGACCACGTGCTAATGAGCCAGACAAACTTATTTTCTTAAGTGGATACGGCTGACAAGAATTAAAATCTGGAGGGTTTAAAAAAAATTACGTATGCGTCTGTACGTCTAGTGGTAAGGCAAATGTCCGAGTAATCGGACATTATAAATAGAAGATTCATTGGTGTAAAATATTCGGTAGGTAGTAACATCAAAAGTAGCTTGAAATATGGAACTTTTGATTTCTTTCTTCATTTTGCTCGTCGCCGCGTTGGTGAACACACGTGCTCAGAGCGACGACGAGCAGAATGCACTGTCTTTGTTGCGTACTGTCATGGCGTCGTTACTGAACAACGTCACTGAACAAGTATTAATTGGCGAAATCATCATAAATTTGATGGAAAGCCATTTTTAAAAAAGAAGAAGATCTCTTTCTTATGCCAAGTTACTTACGATAATAATTGTACCTATTAAGGTGTCATAATGGGATTGGAATGCTTACATACGTGGTGGCATATAATTAACAGCTCATCTGAAAATAAGTAGAGACTATAAACACACAATAGTAGCAGTATAGTATTTTATATCTCGGGTTGGCCATTGTTGTAGTTGTGACACATACGAACACATAGACAACGTGAACTCATAGCTCGTACGGTGACACACACAGACAATGTGCATGTATACTTGTATAGCTTAACACACACAACCATGGCTCACCGGCGCTCCTGAGATAAAAGTACTATTATTATTATTAATCATTTATTCACAGACAACAGGGGTCCATTTGTGTTAGTAAGTTCTTAATTTATATTAGTAGATTTCAAATTAAATTATACAATTAAATTAGAAAATTAAAACAAAAACTAACAATACATAACATCATCACAATTTGAATTAAAATTATAATTTACAATAATTCTTCATATAACATGTCCAAATTATGTCAAAAAAATAAAAATAAAATAAAATAATAATTATATATACTAATACGTCCTTTCCCTATTACGCGGCACTGGTGCGTGGAGCAACATCCAGTGACACGCAAAAGGACCATCTACCCTATTCCCGACCACTGCCAGGAGGCTGTATACTAATAAAAGTCCTCTTTCTAATTCGCACAGTTCGAGCGAGACAGGAATATAGATAGCTGAGTTGCTCGAGCTTTAACTTGCTCACAGGGCTCGGAAACCGGTTTAATCTTCATACAATTAACCGGTTAAAATTGTCGCATGTTTACGAATGTCTGTACAGGCAATGCTCTAAACTTGTCTATTACTTGCGTTTTACGATATTTTTAGGATTCCGTACCCAAAGGGTAAAACGGGACCCTATTACTAAGACTCCCTGTCCATCCGTTTGTTCGTCTGTCCGTCTGTCACCAGGCTGTATCTCATGAACCGTGATAGTTAGAAAGTTCAAATTTTCACAGATGTAGACGATGTACTCGTATTTCTGTTGCCGCTATAACAACAAATACTAAAAAGCAGAATAAAATAAATATTTGAGGGGGCCCCCGTACAACAGACATGTTTTTTTGCTGTTTTTATAGATACGGAACCCTTCTTTCGCGAGTCCGACTCGCACTTGGCCTGTTTTTCGTACTTTCATTAATCTTTTATTTCATAGATAACTAACAAAAAAACAAAACCTTTAGATATTTCAAAAATAGTTCCGCGCCCTAAGGCTGCATTTCCACCAGAGATGTGCGAGGATGTGTTTTCATATATTTGACACCTCGCTCGGCGCGTTGCGCAAACGCATCCTCGCACATCTCTGGTGGTAACGCAGCCTAAAGCCGGTTCCGAACCATGCTAGCCCAGCTAATTACATGAATTATTCCAAAATCAGATTTCTCAGTGCAGAAAACATATGTAACAAAATTATACATCGCCGAGTCAAAGCCGTAAGCTCCCTTGTTAAATATGAAGTTACATTAGCAGCCTGCATTCCGAAACGTCTTAAAGGCCTTTATAATCTAATGTATATAAGCTGTTATGTATAGTATGTGCAGTACAATGTCTGTACAGGCAAAGCTCTAAACTTGTCTATTATTTCGCCTGGAGCTAACGCAACTTCAATATGTTTCTACTACCCACGAGTAAAACTAAGCATGTCTGACAAACAAGATACAGCCTAAATAGAGATCTGCAAGCATAAAGTTTGGTTGCTAGCATATGATAAGTCTTAGCAAAATTATCTAAATAATTATATACATAAGAATTAATCTCCTGTGATGGTAATCAACTCCTCTTTCAATGGTCATCTATGTTTTACATGATCACTAAGGTGACTTCCTGATTTGTCGGTGCGGAGGCAGTACGATATGAGAAAAGTGTCAAATGTCAGTGTCAGCTGTCAGTCCACGCGATACAATTTTTTACTACGCCCCTACATGAGTGCTTCCTGACTGGCGCGGGATGCGCGGTAGCGGGACGATGCGAAGGCGGTACTGCTCCGCTTCTGCGCATGATATTACTCCTGCGCAAACGTAATACTGACAGTATTATTTCAAGTGAGAATCTTTGCGACTTCAGTAAGTTTACGTCAAAGAAGAAAATGTCACATATCCGCCCCGCCAAGGTTGGAAGTCGCATAGAAAATAGATTTTAATCCCGTATTTAGCCATGACAGTTTCAATGGAAGTTTTTATTACCTATCAAATACGTCTGAATTGTCCCCATCCTCCTAACGTTATCCCAGTACAGTTGCATCCTGAAAGATGCCCGGCTCCGCTACCTATATCCCAAAAATTGGCGTAGGCACTAGTTTTTACAGACCACTGCCATCTGACCTCCCAATCTAAGGGGAAACTAGGATACTTTGTTAAGCATACAGAAGTTTCATAGACGTATTGTGGATGTATTGCTTCGCAGAAGTTTCATTTCAGTAACTAGACCTTTTTATCAAACTTAAGGGGAAACCCCCTGGTCCGCTTTGGCACGTAATTCCAAGATTTGGCGTAGGCACTAGTTTTATGACAGCGACTCCCATCTCTGACCTTCTAACTCGGAAAAGAAAACAATACCATGTTGGGATTAGACCAGCGCGGTAATCACGTAACGTTTTCGACCGTTAGTACGATAGATTTAAATGTCAAATCCCATACTAAAACTGACATTAAATACGTACCAACGGTAGTACATATCGTTACGTGAGTACCCCGCGGTTCCTTATTATCGATGTTTTCTTTCACCAAAAGCCACTGTTAAAATCAAATCGACATATAAGTTCGAATGATATTTCAGCGTAAACAATGCTCTAGTATCAAACACACGTCCAAATTGAACGTCACGTTATCCAATGGTAAGGTACGAAAATTGTATAGCAATAAATGGCTACCTTATAATATTGTTCACGACTAAAACCTTGTAAAGTTGTATTGTCCGACCCCTTTTTAACGTTTTGTAAAGCGGGCAGAAATTTACACCTTCAATTGTTTCGAATCTTTTTCTTCGCCGTTAGATGATTTCATTCTAGAATTTGCTTCATTGTGTAAGTTACACGTGCCTTCATTTGTAAGGTAAGTACACCTACATTTCGTTCGCATAGTTAGCAACTCATTTTCTGACTGCCCAAAAAAAGGAGTGTAATGTTTTCAGGTTTTTTAGAAAAATGTTTAATAAATACAGGTAAAAGATTAGATACACGTGGCCACTGTGGCCAGATTCGTTTTAGAGAACGTTTAACGTTTAATATTGTCATCATCATCATCATCATTATTTAAGAGTTTCACTCTTGTCGGTGCAGTTCTCTCCAGTCCGTTCTACTTAACGCCAGTTCTTTGACTTCTCTATACGACACGACGTCTATCTTTTTCTTTATTTGGTCCATGTAATTAATCCTCGGCCTTCCTCTTCCTCTTCTTCCCTCAATTTAATATTGTAAATATTATTATATCTTTATTTGCGAGATCCTTTAGCCCACAGAGCCACTAGTTTAGGCGACTTCCTGACTTGGCGGGGATCGATGTGACATTTTCTTCTTTCCTAAATTTACTGACGGCGCAAAGATTCTCACTTGACGGAACACTGTCAGTATTACTTTTGCGCAGTAGTAATAGCATGCGCAGAAGCGGAGCAGTACCGCCTTTGCATCGTCCCGCTACGGCGCATCCCGCGCCAGTCAGGAAGCACTCATTTAAATGTAGGGGCGCAGTAAAAAATGGTACCGAGTTGACTGACAGCTGACACTGACATTTGACACTTTTCTCATATCGTACTGCCTCCGCACCGACAAATCAGGAAGTCGCCTTAGTAGGTATTGGTAAGCTTAGTAGGTTTACGGTGTCGTTACCGAACAACGTCTTTGAACAAGTATTTTTTGGCGAAATCATCATAAATTTGATGGAAAGCCTTTTTTAAAGAGTGAAGTGAAGTAGTCGAGTAGCGACCACGGACCGGAAGGCGCAGCGTGGGTAGACCCCCCACAAGGTGGACTGATGACCTGGTAAATGTCGCGGGAGTCCGCTGGATGCGGGTGGCGCAAGACCGGTCATTGTGGCACTCTTTGGGGGAGGCCTATGTCCAGCAGTGGACGTCTTTCGGCTGATATGATGATGATGAAGTGAAGTAGGCATTTGTTACTTATACTTATTTGTAAAACAATGACACGTAAAATTGATAATATTATTAATAAATGACTGTTATGACTATGAGTTTTGGTTGTCAACTAACGAATATATGTTTGTCGCAGTCCCAAAGCGAACTGTCGACACGATTATCGTATACCTCCGTTAATACAGTCCCCAGGCATGTTTGCAAGTACCCCTGGTTTCTGCAAATAACGTTGAAGTATTCCATTATATCGGATCCTTGCCGCGGGCAATGCGTCCGGCTTCAGTATTCGAGACAATAATTCTAGTAGATCCCTTGTTTTCTGTTGTTCTATAAGTTTGTTTAGGCAAGGATTTTGATTAAAAAATGTTATTGATAATGCGTTGCAATGTTGCTGTTCTGAAGGTAGTAAAAAAGTATTATAATAGCGTGCGATACATTTGACAATAGTAAAAGAAACATAATGGACTCTCCTTAAAATCCTTACTGGATAATCGTTGGAAACGCAAAAAAAAGGTATGCATCATCCTCCTAGCGCTAGCGCTGGGGTCCGCTACTTTATCCCAAGATTTGGCGTAGGCACTAGTTTTTATGGAAAAGACTGTCAACTGACCTCCCAGCCCAAGGGGAAACTAGATCTTATTGGGATTAGGCTTTGTCAAGTGAGTGGGCAACGTGACTGTTAGAAGTTGTCAAGCTGCCCGAAGGCCTCTAACTTGGCTTAACGACTGCTATCATAGACAGCAACCGGGATCAATGGTCTAACGTGCCTTCCAAAGCTCGGAAGCGCTCATTAATAACCACTCAAAGCAGAAACTCTGAACTGACCTGCGCCGACATTTCTTAACCTAGCACACCACACAATAATCCATAATTTCGCCCCAATACGGTACTAGACAATATTAGAAAAAAAATTACGTTAGGTACTATTGTAAAACACCAGACTTCAAAGTATTGGACCTATTTAAAAAGATGAAAAATGACACACTTTGGCCACAGAAAATTGTGACGTCGAGTGTTTATGAAATTTAAAAATGTTGCTGATTTCACCTTGGGTAAAATACTATATAATACTATTCTTATTTCAATACACAGAATAAATAAATAAAATGAAACAAAGACATCCTTGAAAATAGTATATCTTTAGACACTTCATCCCAAATCCTCGCTCAACTCATACTATATTCATTAGATTTCATTTGTCGACGCCATTTCTTTGATGAATAATTCAACGTACGCGCAATTTGTTTACAGTCCTGAAACTATTTGTGGATATCCAAGACGTGGATGTATTTCTGCGATTACTCTCAGTTTTATTTCGAGATTGTGATAGTTGGGAGGATGGAAACTGGTTGAAATTATATACAAATCCTATAATTACAAAGAAATTAAAAAGGCTCAACTTTTAACTTTTGAAATGTTTCCAACTCTAAATTATGACAAAAAATTTGATAGTTTAAAAAACTGATTGAAGGACTCCATGTTTGATTGACTTTTTAGGAGGTAACGGAGCCATTTTTTGCTTTTATGTGTGTAGTATAATTTAAACAGCAAAAGCCGTTTGGAAATATTTCTTAATGAAGAATGAAAAAAACTGTTTTAACATATGATATTAGATCGCAATTCGATCGAAGAGGAGCGCTCGTGGCCCAGCGGCGCCTGTGTGCCGCAAGCGTTATTCAAAGTTAAGCAACGGTGACCGCTTTGAGTGGTTACTAACTGAGCGCTCCCGTGCTTTGGAAGGCACGTTAAGCCGTTGATCCCGGCTGCTGTCTATGGCAGCAGTCGTTAAGCCAAGTTGGAGGCCTTCGGGCGGCTTGAAAACTTCTAATAGTCAAGTTGCCCACTCACTTGACAAAGGGGGGTCGAAGTTGCACCACGTCCGTAGGGAAAGTACCCACCGCTACCCTACACGTGACCCCTGGGTGGTTCTAAAAGTGCAACAAAAACTGGCAACCGTATTGTCTTCATCGGTTCGAAATAAATGCCATACGATAAATAAATAATAAGATCGCAATTAGTCCTGTCCTAGATTGCAACGAATAGAAACACGCAATAAAAGCCAAAAATATCTTCGTTACTATCTAGAATATTAATAAAATCACCGTATACTATACGTACGGTATTATGCTTGGACAGCCGCGTAAGGCTAAATAGCCATAAAACTTGAAGCAATAAAACTAATTGTGCAACAATAGGACTTCTTATTTCGAATAGTCACAAGTCGCAACACGAACTTTTGAATTGGGACCTACGCCTAGTTTCTTTAAAGCTTAAAATACATGGTGTGTTCCGTAAACGGAGATTATCTCAACAACTACCGTCAGATATTTTTTGTCGTAGTACAATTTTTATTGGTGTCATTTCACATTGAACTTTAGTGCGAACTATTACGTTAGCTTATGCTGCGTGTAAGAAATCACCTATGCTCTTTTGTAATAGTAAGCTCCTTTGTTGTACTTGAAGCTTATCTTTATGACTGTTTGGCCTTAAACCAGTGTCTGGGCTATACCAATTTTTTTTATAAATTATTTGACATAAATTAATAAAGCCACTTAAACCTTTGATTAAACAGCTGTTCAACTGCGTCTTCCCCCCATATTTGTAAATGTAGGTACAACGTAACAGGACTCATTCACAAGACCAGTAATTGACCAGACACGAATCCGTTGAATGAAAACTCCTTTAGCATTTCAATCTCATATTTCACGTGTACTACCGGCTTTGCGGGATCTTCTCGGGTTTTGCTCGAATTTTTCAATAATCATTGACAAAATCCTTCATTGGACCTTCCCACCTTTGTCCGTTCACAGGATATCCGATGTATCCTGGAAAATAATGGAATAAGGAGTTTTCATAGACCATCGACACGTTACCGGAAAATTAGAAATAAGTAAACATAGAGGTCAAGGAGGCGGCTCTATATAGAGTCAGATGGAGAGAGCTACACCGACAGGAGTCTACCAAATATATGATGAAACATATAATGTAAGAGACGGTCTTACAAGCCACTTACGTAAGTGCCGCATCTCTAATACCTACATGCGCTGCTTAAATCTTAAAACAAGGTCAATGTTAAAGTAAGATAAAATATATACCTAGAAACATAAAAAGTCGTTATACTCGTAAAATGTCATATTTTCAATAATATTGTTACAATGTTCTATTTTTCGTACCTTACGGTTTATTGTACCTAAGTTTCGTAAAACATATATTATTTACCATATAATCCTGTGTGCAAAATTGCCTCATTTTTACATCATCCGCACTAAATGTCCGAGCACTGAGAATGATGAAAGATAATCAGATTTGGTGGTAGCGAACAAGTATACGGTTAACTGGTGGCAAGCGTTCACTATATATTTACGTCTGCAACATGCATGCGCGTTGCCAACTCTTTGAAAACTTGTACAGTCCTTTCTTGAAGAGGATGAACGCTCTGCCGACGACGGTAGAATATGGCTGTAAGAATCATTTCATATACTCATATCGTATTAACTTAATAACTTTTAACTTTAAGTTGCAAGTGATTAAGCCGTTGATCTTGGCTGCTGTCTATAACAAGCTGATAACAAGCCTTCGGGCGGCTTGAGAACTTCTAATAGTCAAGTTGCCCACTCAGTTAAAGAGTCTTATCCCAATCCTTGTTTTTATTAATCGTCTATTTCAGGCTTAGCCCATATTGTATACATACAAAACAAGTCACACACAAATCATCAATAAATAAATTAAAAGATCAAACAATTACAATTAAATTACATTATCGCAATACATTACATTATATTATTACATGTCAAATCAAAATAAATTAAACAAAATAAAATAAAATAAAAATAAAATCTAGAAAAATAATACACAATTCACATTAATTCATTAGCCTAAAAACATGCTGCCTGGACTCCATATGAATGGAGTTCCAGTGCCTCCATAGTGGCCTGTGAACATCTTCGGTAATGGCTTTTATATGTTAGTCTTAGTTTAGTGTCCATATTTATTTATAATTTTATTTAGTTTTATGTTTAGGTGTTTTAAATTTTAGTGTTTAATTTATTTTATTTTATTAGAATTAGTTTTGGTGTCTCCCTTATGTGTTATATTATGAAATAAAGTATATAAGGTCTAGTTTCTCCTTGGACTGGAAGGTCAGATTGCAGTCACTTCCGTAAAAAATAGCGCCTACGCAAAATCTTGGGATTAGGTAGCGGACCCCGATCCTCCGGAGGATGATGAAAAGGTATTTGTAGTGAGAAATCACGTCTTGAATTTCTCAAGACTTCCAAAAAGCAACTTTATTCAATAAATGGCTATGAAAAACATAGTCAGCCAAGAAAGTGATCTACTTTGAATCTTAAATGTAAAAGGAATAGTGTACAAAATTGGTAGGCCTTCTTAGCTCACTGTACTTATATGACAGAACTCTGGAGACACACAAGTTGCCATCCTTCCCGGCCTGAATCCTTTGATATTTATCGAGTTCAATTTACGTTTTCATATCCGAAAGCTTGTAGGACAAGGCCTTTGAGACGCGATTCATATTGTATGTGATATTATTAACTTTGTTATGTATTAACACGGAACGTTTTATCATGATTGTGTATAGGACAAAAGAGCAAAAAAAGAGGCCTAAACCCTCCTAAGTGTACACGTGTAACACGTCTGGCCAACTCTACTGGTACGCATGTAATATTCAAGAGAAATTTTGGCATGGCAAGACATTATCAGCAACATTACTAAAGCCACAAAGACTCGACTTGTCAAGACCTTGATTTTTACAATATTTCTGTATGCTGCAGAAACGTGGACCCTGAGGGAGAGTGAGAAGAAGAAGATCGACGCATTGGAGATGTGGTGCTGGAGAAGGATGCTAAGAATATCGTGGACCGAATTTCGGACCAACAAATGTATGTATGTAAATACTTTATTGTACACAAGACAAGAAAAAGAAACAAAACAGATTATACATGTACAAATGCGAACTTATCCCTGTAAGGGATCTCTGCCAGTTAACCTTTGAGCAATTGAGTGGAGAATAGGAACCAAACGATAGATAAATCAACACGTCATCATTTTTTTTATCTTATATGGAAAAACGGCTTCGCGCTGTTGGGTTTTTCAGCATTTCTCTCACAGTTTTGGTCATATCCAGAAACAATAAATAGTTATGTAAAGCTGACATACTAATTATTATTTATGTGCAACATAATTCTCGTTATTCTGTTAAATCTGGAAACCCGGAAATGTTTTCCTTACTTTTTTATTATTTTGCTTATAGTTTTGAATTGTCTCAATGTATTGAAACTTAATTTAGGTATACGTTATGGCATATTCATTCAGCTTTCATTTGATACCATACACGTGTATGTATGTTGCATAGGTTGGATGTGATTGCCACTTTTCCAAACGTTTCGGCGGCAATTTTCATGACGTCGTTACTCGGGAGAGCGACCTTGGAGAGATTGTCTCCCGGCAGTTTCGGGGTCCAGGAGATATGCCTGATAACATACTAAAAGCCGGCGCTGGTGGCCGGTGGTGAAGTGTTTGTTCGACGGAAACCCGTAACAACACGCACTATAGGCAAAACTCAATAAAGCAGTATTTTTGAAACATCATGTCTCAAAAACTATAAGACATACGAAGCTGTAGGTAGGCTCAAATTGTTGCAAATTTAATCTACTTTAAAAATGCCATAGACAAGTAATGTCAAAAACCCATAGTTTTTGAATTGAACTACAATACCTGAAAAAAGTTAGAAAATTTTGCAGTTTTTCACGTATCATACAGGTAGCACAACTTTTTTTTGCTTGCAAAATGTAGTTTCACATACTCCTAAGGGGTGCGAATAGCATACCAAAAATGCAGCTTTACATCTCGCTTTGCGATTTTAGCATTTTTATTTGTAAGATTTCACTGGCCTATATATACGTATAGGACAAATGGAGCGCTCATGGCCCCAGCGGCGCCCGCGCGGCGCGTGCGGAAAGCGAGGTTAAGCAATGTAGGCCGCGGTCAATTCTAGGATGGTTGACCGCTTTGAGTGGTTTGTACTAACTGAGCTGTCTCAGCAGTCGCTAAGCAGGCCTTCGGGCGGCTTAAAAACTTCTAAAAGTCAAGTTGCCCACTCACTTGACAAAGGGGGGTCGAAGTTGTACCACGTCCGTAGGATGTACCCAACGCTGCTCTACACGTGACCCCTGGGTGATGTTAAAAGTGCAACAAAAACTGGCAACCGTACATAGTTAATTAGTGATTAATTAATATATGATTATCAATTAACATTAAAATGCTATTTAACAATTTTAATTAGGTACAATTTGAGATGGCATAATTTAAAATGTTCAGCAAAGTCCGGAATTCCCAAACTTTTTATGACGCACTCACTTTTATAGTGCCTACCTTTCAGTCAAATACCTACCATATAATGCACAGTTCGAGAACCTTTGGGCTATTTACGTTAAACTTTGAGAACGTATAATATACGTTTATTATGTTGGTTTTACTTGTTCATAAAATGATGCCTAAATTAAATCAGAAAGATTTTATAAATTATATTTCTAAGATTGTATTATAAGAAATTAAGCAAATAAAAGACCATTACTCACGATTATTAAGTTAATTAATTAAGCACTAAATAATATTTCCTAACAAACGTCCAAAATAAATTACAGAAACGTACAATTTAACTCAGCGCCGTCGAATTTTTAGGCACATAAATCCAATGGGCAACTAATTTTGTCGCAGCAATAAATTTTGTAACTTAACAATAATTAAATACCCGGTTCCGGTATTTAAAAGCGCATTTAAAACCGGTCAATTATTTGAAATTCGAATTTCGAACGTCATAAAACCCAGCACGTAATGAACAGGCGGCGCGCGCAGTAAACTATGTCGCAGTTAATATCGGCTGGACGTTTCGCTATTCGGCCGGTCGGTGAAATAAAGGCGGATGTACACTGTTGGAATTTAATTTATGGGGAGGAGTTATGGGGTGTAATGCGATGCGGTAATTATCATCATCAATGGCCTTAGAGTCTATTACAGACTATGCAAGCAGTGTCAATCAGGGAGACAACGTCTTTCGTGGCTGTGTAAGCCAATGCGGGAGTGGCACACACGACCGCAAGCCTAGCAAGTGAAGTTTGCCCGTGGCGAACAGATGTCACGCCGTCTCTGCCGTGTCGCATGTCTCTTGGCTCGCATAACTGTAAGTGCCGCAAGCCATGCTTCATCATGGACTTTACGCCCATCGAACAGCAGCTTGCGCCTTTTATCACTGTCTTTTTTTTTTTATACCACGTCGGTGGCAAACAAGCGTGCGGCCCGCCTGATGGTAAGCGGTCACCGCAGCCTATGGACGCTTGCAACCCCAAGGGAGTCACACGCGCGTTGCCGACCCTTTTAAAAATTTATGCACTCCTTTCTTGAAGACCCCCATATTGTAGTCCCTCGGGAAAACCTCGGCAGGGAGCTCATTCCACAACCGGAGCGTGCGAGGGAGGAAATTCCTCTTAAACCGTACCGTACGCGACCATTTAGGTTCTAAGGTGTGAGGATGAATGCCCTGCCGACGGCGAGCGGTGCGATGGTAGAAAGTGGCCGTGGGCATCATGTCGAACAGTTCTTCGGAGCACAACCCATTATACAAGCGATAGAACACGCACAAGGAGGCGAAGTTTCTCCTTAAACTTAACGGTTCAATATCGCTTGTGAGTTTCTTCGGCAAGCTCATCCCATTTGTGGATCGGAATGTTGAATGCGTGCATGTCTGGCTTGGCGCAGTCCTTGTGGCGTAGCATCGGCCTGCCGACGCTTCTCTTGGCATCAGCTACGACGCCAAGCAAGACAGGCCGCGGCAAACGTGATGGTTGCATTCGATACACATGCCCCAGCCAGCGTAAGCGTCTCTGCTTTAATTATAGCTGATGTCTAATTGGGGCTTATATGTAACATACAGTCCTCAGTCCGACCGAGGTCGGGCGTAGCTGAGATCTTGCTGGAGTCTTCTCTTCTTCTTAGTCGGTCACTCTTGTCAGAGTGGTCGTGGTTGCGCAGACGAGGTACACGGAGCGATGTTCGGTGGGTTGTAGTTTTCGAGGACAGCTCTGTTAGCGATAAGCTTCCATTTCTGCAGGTTAGAGGCATCGCGAGTACATTGGACCATGATGGACTCCATAGCTTCTTTGTTCAAGTCAGTCCAGCGAGTTGGTGAGCGGCCACGTGCTCTCTTGCCTTCCACTCGTCCCTGAACCACCAGCCTCTCCATTTAATCTTCGTTTCTGGAGATGTGACCAAAGAACGTCAGTATTCGTAGTTGTACAATTGACGAAAGTCGATCCTTAATATGAAGCTCTTTGAGGATGGAAACGTTACTGTGAAACGCCGCCCACGGGATTTTTAAGATTTTTAAGAGTGAGTAAGAAGAAGTCTTCTCAGCTAGGCTAGATTTAGCGAGCCAGAGACAAAACTCACAGTAGTTCGATTCCACTAACATCTCAGATTCGATTTAAGCCGCTCAACCAATCTCACCAGAGCGCAAACTCTTACCATCTTATTCATAAACGTTCATCGGGCCTATTTTACGGGAGCAGTCCTCTCGGAGCGTAAATTTTCAAATTTTTCCTTTTCTTAGAAATTTGTAGTTTTCGTTAGGCGACTTACTGACTTGGCGGGGCGGGATCGATATGTGTCATTTTCTTCTTTGACGTAAATTTCCTGACGTCGTAAAAGATTTCCATTTGACAGAACACTGTCAGTGTTACATTAATGCAGTAGTAATAGTAATATTATGCGCAGAAGCGGACCAGTACTGCCTTCGCATCGTCCCTCTTCCGCGCATCCCGCGCTAGTCAGAAAGCACTCATTTAAATGTAGAGGCGCATTAAAAAGTAGTACTGAGTTGACTGACAGTTGACACTGACATTTGACAGTTTTCTCATATCGTACCGCCTCCGGACCGACAAATCAGGAAGTCGCCTTAGCAGCGTTGCTTAGTGCAAAATTAAACAAGGCAAGCTTACCAAATTAGATCACAGCGTCCTACTGTCCTAGATAGTAACAATCATTTATGGAAATACTGTAGAGCCTAATGTGTCTTCATAAAACCAGAGAGTAACCTATGATAGTGTTAATATCCCGGCAAGCAAGAGTTATTGGTCGTTTCTCGAAACTAAATGGGTTAGCGAAGCGGGCCGCAGTTGATCAGAGTATTACGTTCTCGGCAACGACATGTCACCAGTAGTAAAAGATTACCATTTCATTCAAATTTTCTATAAGTACATTACTTACCAAGGGCGGTTAAATAAAGAATGTCTCAGATCACAGGTATTTGACGCGATAAATATACGATTTGAGGCTTTCTTTATTACCGCCCGTGGTAAGTACAAAAGTTTATGTCACCCTCTGGCCAGGAAGTGGGATTTTTCGTGCGTGGAGCGTGCGGTAATTGTCACTTTATGGCCTGGTGTGACATAAAAAGTTTTATAAAATCAATCAGTGTTTAACATGTTCAATTAGTAGAAATGAGTAGCCTTTTTACTTCTACTTCTTTCTCATCAAAGGCAGTAATCGCCATAAGTCGCTTTAGTCTCTATAGTGTTCTTCAAAAACATGGTGCCATTCGAACCAGTTCTTAGAGACGATCAAATGTCTGTGGGACCAATTACAATTCGAGCAAATTTTTATAAGTCAAGAGTGATTATTTTAGCATGTTATGTCAAATACTCCATAAATGGGAAATAACCCATTTTATGTCTTTCTCAGAGAGCCCTGGAGTTTCATGATGTGTCATTTCCTCGATTTCATCAAACCAACAGGTAGGTATTCTGACTTTGCTTTTCTTTCCATCGAGCATCTGTTTTTTCGACCTATTTAGCTCGCTGGGAGCCAAATTCCTCAAGTCTTCGTACACTTATCTGCTATTATTGGACCTCAATTATTTGATATAGAGAAAAAATATGTTACAAAGAAAAAATTTACCGTGATCTCGCACGCAAACTAAGACGGGAATCGAACTCCTGTCTCTGGTTTGCTGAACCAGCGCCCTTACCCCTAGGGTACCCAGGTCACTACGTCACCACAGCGAATCTTGCATTCTGAACCAGTAGTAGCGGTTGCAATCCCTCAAAAAGGGAAGGTATTATTGGACCTAGGTACTAATTAACTTTGGAGCCGTTGGGGCCGAAAGGTTCTCGAATGGTGACCACGGACCGGAATGCGCAGCGTGGGTAGATCCCTCACAAGGTGGACTGATGACCTGGTGAAGGTCGCGGGAGTCCGCTGGATGTGGGTGGCGCAGGACCGGTCATTGTGGCACTCTTTGGGGGAGACTTATGTCCAGCAGTGGACGTCTTTCGGCTGATATGATGATGATGATGATGACTAAATAATTTTCATTATGCAGGATATTTGTATCAGTAGTTCAAATAAACGCATTTGTATTTGTAAACAATTCCAACTTGATTTTCGTTAGTAAATCCCAACACGTGCGAAACGGAATGAAAGAGGCCAAATTTTGTTCGGCGTATAATTAAGTTGTTATTAATTATATTGCGATAAATTGGACATGAATTTCATTGGATGTAAAATTCATCGTTTCACATTCGAATGATTTGTTTAAACGTGGATTACAATTTGTTATGAGGTTGGTCACGAATAGGTAGAATTGCATTTTGATGCGACGTGATCTGTTTGAGCGCATTAATTTGGCTTTTGGCATTTTACATAATAATCTATTATATTGAGTAATTATCTTCAAATAAAAATAATGATTCAACAAATTATCAATCAAATAATATACTTTTTATACTACTAACTAAACTACTTTATATATAGATGACTTTTACGGTTTTTGTTTTTTTTTCTTAGTCATCTTTTTAAGTTATTTAAAGCATTTTGATTAATACAGAGACGCTAGCAGATACAGTCAGCCGAACAATATATGTACACGGTTAGTCGCTTCAAAAATATCTCCTCTCATATCTATAGTCGGTGAGAAAGTGTATATCAATTCTGCAGCTGAATGTACGTACTCTTGATCACCTTATACGAAAAAAATACATTTCTTCTTATGAAATCCTACTAAGTTATAAATGCGAATGTTTAGTTGTTTGTTACTCAATCGCGTAAAAACGGCTGAACAAATAATGATGAAACTTGGTATAAATATAGCTTGGTAGCTTGGTTTAGCACAAAGAATACATTTTATCCCAAAATTCATCCCCCGAAGGGATGAAATAGGGCGTGGAAGTTTACGCGGACGAAGTCGCGGTCAAAAGCTATAGTTTCAAATAAAGAGAATCGAATAACTAAGCTTAAAAAATTAATTCGACAAAGGCTGTTCATAAAACTGAAATTTATTTTAATAAGTTAGGTGATTATTATGACGAAATCCTTCTAGATAACGAAATCAGGTGTCACTCCATGCAAACAAGAGATAAATGTCATACTTATCTCTATTACTTACAGAAATATTCAAAGCTGAATAATATTCGGATGATATTTTTCGCTCACATAACGAAACACGTCAAAAGGAACCTTTCTTGTGAATACAGTCTGTTTGTCTGTCTAAAACCAAAAGGTACTATGTACCTTCCAATTTCATAGCAAAATTACCTTTCAAGTTGCAGATCACGATTTGGTGTCGTTACTTTATTGCTATGGACTCTTTTGTACTCATCTCCATTCCAAAAAATCCTAAATTCCGCAATTTTTCAACCAACTTAAGTCCGTTTTATAAACTGGATAGAGGGCTGAGATCAAACGTATATTCCTATCTTATTCACAAAAGATTCCAGCGTAATAATTCACAGACATTTGAAGCGTATCGACTAACCCTGAAATAATAGGGGGTGAAAAGCCCTCCGAATTTGCATGTTTGCACCTATAAATTATACATGCGAAATATGTTAAGTGCTCTGTTCCCCTCGGTTCCAAGAGATCTGATGAGAAGGGAAGAAAATGACGGTCAAATTGCTCGATAATTAGCCTTGAGTGTCTCAAATTGATTGGCTTAATTTGAGTGAACTTAAAGCCTTCATTTCTAATTAAGAGACGGTATAATTTTAATGGTTCGTAGATTCTGGTGCTATTTGTCACATATTCATCAGCTTTTTGGTAAATAAATCATCGTTACAAAGTCCAATTACATTTCTAAATCTGAATGGTTGATTGGAACGACGAACGAAGGTGTTTTTATTTAAAATCCCGGTGATAGCATGGGTTTTGTGAGATCAGTACTATATATTCCCGAAACTTGGACGTTTTATATATCAGGTATCAGGCAGATATGTAGTGTTGTGTTCCTGGAGGTGAGCAAGGTTGCCAGAGCTCCCAAGGATGCACTGAGTGAGGGATCTTATTTGTCCCTTCTGCTGCAGTGAATCCTCAAACTTTATAAAGGTTCGGTATCGCGCACGCGACTTTTAGATGTTGCGGACGTCTATAGGCTGAGGTGTCCGCTTACCATCAGGTAGACCGTACGCTTGTTTGCTACCGTCTCATCGTTGTATGAAAAAAAAAAAAAAAACCAATCATGATGTATAGTAATTAGGTGCAGGGACATTTTATCAGAATGAGCCTACATAAGGCTTTTCTTTAACTAATTCTGATAAATTATTTTACTCAAACTTGCCAAATTTAGTCTCATTATACCTATTCTAAGGCTTGACTTGTAGATTGAAAATATTCTCGGGCTTTTTTTAATTTCAAGCCTGGCCTTACCCTTGAGTACGCGAATTTCTCAACCAACTTAAGTCTCTTATTAACTTAACTTCCTTATTGTCTTCTTATACCCATTACAAAAGCCCTAATTTGTTACAGATTTGATTGGCCTCAAAATATTTAACAAGTATCTTTTATCTTTAAACGAGCAATTCTTGTATATATATTTATTTATTTATTTCTGGAATCTCGGAAACGGCTATAACGATTTTGATAAAATTTGATATGTGGGGGACGAGCTTATTCGGGGACGAGCAATCGATCTAGCTAGGCGTCATGCCCGGGAAAACGCCGAGCAAAGCTCGGTCGCCCAGATATTTCTGTATTGAACGCCTACTCGTTATCATCAGCACGAACACAATAATTACCAGTTACTTCCCACTCAGCGCCATCTAAAGTAGGGTTGCCATACGTCCCGGTACGCCGGGACATGTCCCGGTTTAAAGCGTGGAGTCCCAGTGTCCCTCCCATTAAACGAAATGTCCCGGTTTGAAAAACCTACTAAATTAGTAGGGACTTGCTAGGTATAGGTAATGGTGTCCCAGTGTCCCGCCCATTAAAGAAAATGTACCGGTTTGAAAAACCAACTTAATTTGTAGGGACTTGCATGCATGGACTCTTAATACAGACAGTGGCTGCGCGGCGCGCAGACCATGAAGGGTGCAGTCAGGGCCCCTATTTCACCAACTTGACATTTGTCAACTGACAATGACAATTCAAAGTACACTTCTGAGTCGTCACGTAAAGATGGTCGCAGGATAGCATCGATACTTACCGGCCCGGCAATGTAAACCGAATTGTCATTGTAAGGTGACAATTGTCAAGTTGGTGAAATTTATAGGAGATGGGGAACGGGCGACAGAGCCCCACGTCTATCCTTTGACTTTGAAGATGTGTCAAGCGCTTATGTCCGTTTTTCGATCTCTACTTTCTAACACTTCTTTTCTGTAACTGTCCCGGCCTTGTTCCCCATATTTATGGCAACCCTATTCTAAAAGGAATGTCACACTTTACAACATGTAACGCGAAGGTATTCTAAATTGCCATTAAATGAGAATTCATTATACTCAAGACATCATCAAACGTGCGAGCGTCAAGATTGGGAGCACGGGAATATTGTACGTGGTTCCCTTTGTATGGGGAATGCGTGGTGTACGATTTATGAGTATTTGGATGGATGAGTAGGTTATATTGTAATCATACCTACGTATTGCAATATTAAGCGGCAATTACACTTCGTGGTTCGCCGCATGCTGCATGCGGCGAACGACGAAGTGTAAAGAACACGTTAGTCGGCCGCATTCGGCGATCGACAGCTGCCAAGACGCCGTAGTAGGCGGACAGACTAGTGTAAAGAAGACGTTCGTTGGCCTAAGTAGTTTAAAATGAATTCGGCGACCGCATTAGGTGAACGGCGAAGTGTAATTGCCGCTTTAAACTCATGAGTCGAAAATTGTTATCAATATTTTCGACTCGATTTTGTTTTGTGAAAAAGCGCTCGTGGCTGAGTGGCGCCAGCATGCCGCGTGCAGAATGCGAGGTTAAGCAATGTCGTTTTGAGTGGTTATTAACTGAGCGCTCCAGTACTTTGGAAGGCACGTTAAGCCGTTGATCCCCGCTGCTGTCTTTGATAGCAGTGGTTAATAACCAAGTTAGAAGCCTTCGGGCGGCTTGAGAACTTCTAACAGTCAAGTTGCCCACTCACTTGACAAGTCTAATCAGAATAAGTGGGTCTATGATGGTCGCGGGATAGACGACAAGATAAAGCATCTGTCACATTCTGATACCACTTAATAGAAAGGGACAGATTCTTTATCTTGTCGTTTATCACGCTAGCACGCGACCATAATACAGGGCAAGGTATAGTTTCCCCTTGGGATGGAAAGTCAGACGGCAGTCGCTTCCGTAAAAACTAGTGCCTACGCCAAATCTTCAGATTAAATAGCTGACCCCGGACATCCTTCAGGATGCAATTGTACTAGAATAATAGCGTCCATTATCAGAATTTGGGGCTGGGTGGTTTCACCTATAGCTCAGTTGGCTAGAGCGCCTGGCCGCGAGTGCCGGTAGGTTGCAGCCGTTGCAGGTTGAAATCCTACTGGTTGCCTAATTTTTTTCAATTATTCCTTTATTAAATTTATATTATGATGAATCATCATTGATGATGAAAAGCCCCGTGTATTACCGCTCGGCTATAACCTTCCTCCACTTCCACACTTCAAGTTATTTAGTGGAAATTACCGGTAATCCCGCATTAGAGTGGGAAGCACCACGTGGCGCCACAGAGCGCCACAGAGTGCGAACCGAATGATATGCACGTCTTCACGGAGCTTGCGTTCAGAACATCCAGAATCGGAATAATGTTTTATTTTGACTTTGTGTATAAAAACCTTGTTTTGTATTAGGAACTAAAGATTTTGATAAGTTGTTAACGTAGATTTCTATTAAAAGTGTACTTTTAACACACACAAAAAAACACAACCACAATTATAGATAGCTCAGTTAGTGAGACCAAAAAGTTAATCTATAAGTGGCTAACCTCGCTGAGTTACATAGAGACTGAGACCTTACTCTTAAAATTAGTATAAGATTAGTAATTGTACCAAAAATTTGAAGTTAGTTCTTTAAGGTACGCTTCCAATAATTACATTATAACTAGAATTGTTAATCATAGTTGCTAAGTTAACTTTGTATTAAACTTGCGCATGACATTTAAATATTTAGCTGGTCTCCCGCGATACAGGCCTAGCCTAGTGCGGGGACTCCTGGAATCTCTGTATAAACAGAATGTCATGCACCAAATGCCTGTTTTGTAATTCTTTTTGTATCTCTTTCTTTTCTGTGCAATAAATACTTTTTATCTTTATCTTATCTTATCTTAATAAACGCACTAAGAACGTCCTTTATCTGTATTGTAGTCGCTAAAGAAACTAATCTTGTCGGCGACACAGCAAATATTCAAGTAAAAGAAAATCTACTCTTCCTTTAAAAAAATGGCTTTCCATCAAATTTATGATGATTTCGCCAACCACGTGTTCAAAGACGTTGTTCGGTAACGACGCCATGACAGTAGGCAACAAAGACAGTGTACGGTAGTGGATTCCGCTCGTCATCGCTCCGGGCACGGCGTGCGCTCACCAACGCGGCGACGAGCATAATCCGAAAATCTACTCTGCAGGATTGAAGAACTTGCCATATTGTTTTTTTTTAATGTATGATCTTTGTCTTAAAAATGTTTTCATTATAAAACGATTTTAATTCTGTGACATTTTTTATATATATCGCTTCTATAGCGATGTGCCCATTTAATAATTTCGGAATGAATCAAGTTAAAAACATAAATAGCCGTGAAAATCTAAATTAATAATTAAGTACCTACCTACCTAATAATAAAACTAAATACTACGGCATCCTAAAACACAATTAAGGTGCAGCGGGGCAATCTAGACTGCGGGAAATTAAAACTAATCTATTTTTTTATCATGTTTTACATCATTTACTACAGCGCCATCTTAGTGAAATTGTGAAAGCACTTCTCCGCTATCCGAGCATAAATATCACTCTAGTAAATAATTTAAAACACGGAAGATATTTTCGATTAGTTTTAATTTCCCGCAGTCTAGATTGCCCCGCTGCACCTTATAAAAATAATACCTACGCCGTCTATTAGCAGGACTGAAGTGAGGTGTATATTGAAACGCGAGTCAATACTTAATGACAGTACGAAGCTACCTATTGTTCAAAAATATATATTTAGTCTTCTTCTTTACGAAAAAGTCGTTGACAACCCATTAAAATTTAAACAATGTTACGTTAATGGCGTTATACTACCATACAATTAATGCTAACTTTGTCAGTGTTTAACACTCTAGTGGTCTAAACTAGCCAATAAGTCTCACATGGGCACTAAAACTCCTCTATAACGTCTAGACTGACCAATTAATTGGTGCCGGGTCGTGTTACGTACACAGCCCCTGGAAACTGCAAGGTGTCTTATAAATACAGACAACAGAGCTTTTCTTATAGAAAAGACGTATATTGATATAAAACCCTTGGCAGTTGTGACCTTTTTGAAGTAAAAGAACACACGGCTTAACTTGTCAGGGTAACTAGATTAATCGATGATTATACTTACCTATGATGACTCTCTGTTTTCTATCGGAGCTTGTCGAAAAGCATTCAAATTATGTGTATCATTCATTGTCTCAAGTACAGTAATGTAAAGCTATGAAATAGGTACAGACATTGATAACTACTGTTACTAGTAGCACTGACAAGATTTTTTTTCGTAGCGAAACTTCTTATGTGGATTTTGTTCATTTTCGAAAATGTATCAATAAATTACAACATATATTTTCATTCAGAATTAAATGGTCCCTTTACAGAACGCCTTAACTAAAAAAAAAAAATATTTGTAGACAATTTTACACAAATCAACCTAGCCCCAAACTAAGCAAAGCTTGTACTATGGATACTAAGCGACGATATACATACTTATATATATAAGTATGTATATCGTCGATTAAATATATACTTAAATACACAGAAAACATCCAAGACCCAAGAACAAACATTCGTGCTCATCACACAAATAAATGCCCCGGCCGGGATTCGAACCCGGGACCTCCAGCATTGTAGGCAGGGTCACTACCAAATAAGCTAAAGCGGTTGTCGTCTTAAATTCTCGTGAATTTATTTACTATTATAAATCTCCTGCAGCTTTTTACACTGCTCGTTACTAATATAACTACGGGCAATTTATGGACGGAAAGTTCAGTGCCCAAGATTCCTGATAACAAAAGAAGGTCGGTAGCGCACCTGTGATCGTGTTTCAAAAAACCCCTTTTACAACTTACCCCGACTTCCGTGAAGTCCGTTCTGACGTAAAATCGAGGATCGTTTTCAGTCACTAACAGGCTGTTGAAAGTGGGACACTAACTCCGGGGCAAATATGGCGACTAAAAAACGTATGCACATGTCATCAAATCTCGCATGTTACGGACTTTTAGCATAGCTGAATTTAAACGAGGTTAATCCGAAATCTGAAGCCTTTGAGGGATACGACATGCAGACAGGTCGGAAATTTTAGAAGCTTTACTCAAAATTCAGATATTTATTCTGCAATAAGTAATAGGCCTCAAGGGATAATTTCAATCATTCGAACTATGTACGATATATTAGATTTCGAAAATTGGATTGTATACTTAATTTTCGAAGTTTTAAACGGGCAAAATGCTGGCTTCAAACATGACTAAAAAGTATCGACACATGCACATCACTATATGGTATGTCACTGTCAGTGTCATAGGGATCTTCGTATAACGTCAGCTCTATAGGAACTAAAAATTTTGATAAGTTGTTAACGTAGATTTCTATTAAAAGTGTACTTTTAACACACACAAAAAAACATATATTGATTTAAACTTACACGATTTTCACACATTATTATTGGGGAACGGGACTTATTAGCAGGACTGAAGTGAGGTGTATATTGAAACTCGAGTCAATACTTAATGATAGTACGAAGCTACCTACTGTTCAAAAATATATATTTCGTCTTCTTCTTTACGAAAAAGTCGTTGACAACCCATTAAAATTTAAACAATGTTACGGGTGGTTACGGTTAATGGCGTTATACTACCATACAATTAATGCTAACTTTGTCAGTGTTTAACATTCTAGTGGTCTAAACTAGCCAATAAGTCTCACATGGGCACTAAAACTCCTCTATAACGTCTAGACTGGCCAATTAATTGGTGCCGGGTCGTGTTGCGTACACAGCCCCTAGAAACTGCAAGGTGTCTTATAAATACAGACAACAGAGCTTTTCTTATAGAAAAGACGTATATTGATATAAAACCCTTGGCAGTTGTGACCTTTTTGAAGTAAAAGAACACACGGCTTAACTTGTCAGGGTAACTAGATTAATCGATGATTATACTTACCTGTGATGACTCTCTGTTTTCTATCGGAGCTTGTCGAAAAGCATTCAAATTATGTGTATCATTCATTGTCTCAAGTACAGTAATGTAAAGCTAAGAAATAGGTACAGACATTGATAACTACTGTTACTAGTAGCACTGACAAGATTTTTTTTTGGTAGCGAAACTTCTTATGTGGACTTTGTTCATTTTCGAAAATGTATCAATAAATTACAACATATTTTCATTCAGAATTAAATGGTCCCTTTACAGAACGCCTTAACTAAAAAAAAAAAATATTTGTAGACAATTTTACACAAATCAACCTAGCCCCAAACTAAGCAAAGCTTGTACTATGGATACTAAGCGACGATATACATACTTATATATATAAGTATGTATATCGTCGATTAAATATATACTTAAATACACAGAAAACATCCAAGACCCAAGAACAAACATTC
Source organism: Cenopis cana (assembly GCA_951800055.1). NCBI lineage: Eukaryota > Metazoa > Arthropoda > Insecta > Lepidoptera > Tortricidae > Cenopis > Cenopis cana. The sequence goes on along the minus strand of OX637484.1, from coordinate 2,289,568 downwards.
GTGCTCATCACACAAATAAATGCCCCGGCCGGGATTCGAACCCGGGACCTCCAGCATTGTAGGCAGGGTCACTACCAACTAAGCTAAAGCGGTTGTCGTCTTAAATTCTCGTGAATTTATTTACTATTATAAATCTCCTGCAGCTTTTACACTGCTCGTTACTAATATAACTACGGGCAATTTATGGACGGAAAGTTCAGTGCCCAAGATTCCTGATGACAAAAGAAGGTCGGTAGCGCACCTGTGATCGTGTTTCAAAAAACCCCTTTTACAACTTACCCCGACTTCCGTGAAGTCCGTTCTGACGTAAAATCGAGGATCGTTTTCAGTCACTAACAGGCTGTTGAAAGTGGGACACTAACTCCGAGGCAAATATGGCGACTAAAAAACGTATGCACATGTCATCAAATCTCGCATGTTACGGACTTTTAGCATAGCTGAATTTAAACGAGGTTAATCCGAAATCTGAAGCCTTTGAGGGATACGACATGCAGACAGGTCGGAAATTTTAGAAGCTTTACTCAAAATTCAGATACTTATTCTGCAATAAGTAATATGCCTCAAGGGATAATTTCAAACATTCGAACTATGTACGATATATTAGATTTCGAAAATTGGATTGTATACTTAAGTGACGACCGCTTTAGCTTAGTTGGTAGTGACCCTGCCTACGAAGCTGGAGGTCCCGGGTTCGAATCCCGGCCGGGGCATTTATTTGTGTGATGAGCACGAATATTTGTTCTCGGGTCTTGGATGTTTTCTATGTATTTAAGTATCTATATAATTATGTATATCGTCGCTTAGTACCCATAGTACAAGCTTTGCTTAGTTTGGGACTAGGTTAATTTATGTAAGATTGTCCACAAATATTTATTTATTTATTTTATTAATTTTAGAAGTTTTAAACGGGCAAAATGCTGGCTTCAAACATGACTAAAAATACTCTGATTGGAAAACTTTAATTTTTCGTTGGAAACGTCCCGTTAGCGCGTGCTGCAAACGTCAGGCTTTTAATTTCCGCTCCAGTTATTCTGCACAAGTTTAATCCAAAGTTTTCACAAAACATACACCTTTCGTCACTGTGTTACAGCCGTCACAACTTTGCGTGAATTGCGTCGCGGCAAGCGTTTTATCTGTTCATTGCGCGGTCCAGCCCCGTAACACACTTCGATTAGTTGGGCTCACACGCAATGTATGGGAAACCGCTACCGCTGCCGCCGTCGCTTTAACTCTGGTAATGCTAGAACTGGCGTGGTTCGAACGACATTTATTTAAGTTGGAGTTAAAATATTTTAATATAAATGTTTGGACATTTATTGCAGTAAAGGTAACTTATTTTATGTTGGCTAGCTAGATTTACAACTCCAAGTTCGGTAAATCACTAATCCGCTACTTATGGAAGTTAACAGCGATCAAAATTGTATGAAATAATGTTAGAATAGGTATTTTTTTGATGAATAAAAATGATTATTCATTTTTTTGTTTATTTAAAACACAAACAGTCACATATCCAACATATGTATACGTAGTGTCGTGGGTGTGTTCATTTATAATTCTAATATAAAACTAAACTAAGTACGGTCCTCGACGCAATAATAATATCTGGCACAAGCACGTATTAAATAAATGAGATAAAAGGAAACTAAAAATCATAACAAATGCGGCACTCATTGGAAGAGTCGAAGACTGGAACACACTTAAACTCCAATTTGGTAACATAATTTAGAAAAGTTGTGACTTAGACTTTATTAATTTAGAGAATTTAGTAAAACCTGGAATTTTAAATCAGTACCTATACCTTAATAATTATTTAGCACTGATGAACTAAACTTATTTGCGTTTGACTAACATTTTAAGACCGGAAAGTGAACTATGAAACGGAACAATATCGATAAGATTATTATTATAAAACCTATAATTCAAGTTATTTTCATTATAAAATAAATAATACGGCTTGAAGACTCATTAGGTAGAACTGTCTGCAGCTTTATCCAACAACTGTTCATACTTTGCTTCAAAAGACAGGAAATTAGCTTCATTGTCATATTTATAATTCTTTGACAAAGCGAGTACATATTTAACAAGATATTTCATAAAATGCAAACTAACTACATCTAATTAAGCTACACGTTGCTCTATAAATAATCTTAATTTAAACTTGCTTTGTAACTTAGTAAAGATTAAATTAAACGACTTCCAACGGCAGATGAACAAAGTTTAACAAGCTGCATGCTTAATATTGGAGTGGCGACAAGATTTCGCGGGTGAGATTGGATAATTTACAGAAACAGCTAATTCGCGACGCGGCGCGAGACACGAGCTGACAAACTTTATAGCTTGTATCTTTGTAAATATATAGGGCATCCCACGGCTGTCACGTGGAGGGGAAGTAGCTTTAAATATTGAAGATAAGAATTTTACTGAAAGAAGACTTCATTTCATTTTTTTAAAGTAATTAGAGCTGCATTCACAGGTTTTAGAAAGACGGCCTATGTGTACCGTGAACGCGAACCCGCTAAGGCGACTTCCTGATTTGTCGGTGCGGAGGCGGTACGATATGAGAAAAGTGTCAGTGTCAGCTGTCAGTCGACTCAGTTCCGCTTTTTACTGCGCCCCTACATTTAAATGAGTGCTTCCTGACTGGCGCGGGATGCGCGGTAGCGGGACGATGCGAAGGCAGTACTGGTCCGCTTCTGCGCAGGATATTACTACTGCGCAAATGTAATACTGACAGTATTCCGTCAAGTGGGAATCTTTGCGACGTCAGTAAGTTTACGTCAAAGAAGAAAATGTCACATATCGATCCCGCCCCGCCAAGTCAGGAAGTCGCCTAAAATGTAGTAAAAAAATATTCTGTATTTTTATTATTGCAATTGAAAAGAAAATTAAACAATTAAATTGATTGATTATACATATGTATGTGATGTGATCAATATGAGTAGGTATAGATAAGACCAACAGATACCGCTTCGGGGATCTGTTGGTCTTAGATTTATTTTGATTATTATTTGAATAAAGGACCTCCTAGTTTGTAAGCGATTTTGTGTTTATACTTACTGCTATCTAAACACGCGGTAGCGTGTCAAGCCAAGTTCAAAAGAAGAGAACTGCCGAGTTCACACCCCGACATCAAACTAATGATGACATTAAGGGGAGGTATCCCCAACGCAAATGTCCCGCTCTAACACGCGTGAGTTTATAATTAACCATCCCGCTCTCTACGCGCAGTTTTGGTAAATATTTCGCTATAGTCATTAAGCAAATCATTCTATCAAAGCAAACCCTGCGAATTTGTCTATAACTATTTACGATCTTTAATTGAGTACAAAAATAAAACGTTAAATATCAGTAATATAGCCGTAGTATTGAAAATACATTCCAAAAAGGGGTAACTTCGCGATTTTTTTCTATTGAGTGAAATTCATCAGGTCATGTAACTGACTGCGATTTTGACTAGACAAGATCCTTATGTAACACATATATTTTTTTTAGATTTTAAGACACTATATTCTATGTCTCAGATGTATTTTAAAAACTCAAAAGTGGTAATACACGGCCTTAATTAATAAATACTTTGACTAATAATTATTCATTCCATTCGCAGAAATTTAAAGCGAAGGGCCGTGGCGAGAGCATCTTAGCACCAGTTCCTCTGATATCTCATGGAGTGGATTTAGGTTGAACACCGCGCATCAATTATTCGCGTCTACGCTTATAACGGGAGCACTAATTACTCGACATCAGGACGGCTGAATGCTGACATTCTTCAGCGGTTGTCGCGTGGAGCTACGAAACTAAAAAGCAAATAAATATATAAATATGACGAAATGGGGTTTCCTTCCACATAGCACCGACACAAAGTGTGCCTGCGGCCAAGCGCAAACCACTAGTAAGCTTACACAGTGCACTCTGATCCCTCATAATTGCACCCATAAAGACCTTGTAGACGCAACTCCCCGGGCAGTCGACCTGGCAAGGCATATTTTTAGAATAGTATAATTTGGACTCTCCTTTAAGATGATATAATTAGGGATGATGTGACACAAATGGAACTAGCCCCATAGTAATCTCAATAAGTTATTATAAACAGCAGCCGGCATCAACGGCTTAACGTGCCTTCCAAAGCACGGGAGCGCTTAGTCAATAACCACTCAAAGCGGTCACCCATCCATGAACCGACCACCACCTGAGAGCACCACATAGGTACAGTCAAGTGCAAAAATACGGGTGCATACAACTTGCTCAAAAATATGTCCCATAGCTCTTGTGTCGGTGAATTGACAACATTTCATATTTTTAACTACTTTATTTTATGAACTAGTTAGAAAATAGGTTAAAATTTAAGCCACCCGTATTTTTTCTTTTTCAATTTAACTCAATATTTCATACAAAAAAAACACGTTGAAAAGTAGGTCATTCCAAAAGGGCGTAAGTAAAATATGACGTCATCTTCCCAACAAGAATCCAGAGCCACTCCAGAGCAGCGATTTAAATTGTGTCTGTACTAAGGTATCCCTGAATACAGCGAGGAAGATGACGTCAACTTTCGGTTTACAGTAATTTGCGATTTTTTCCAAAATTAACGGAGAAAAAAATCTAAAAAAATGTTTTTTGTGTACCCCACACGTTTTTACCGAAATGGTTTTCGAATTAAGACTTTTGGAAATTATGAAATATTGTCAATTAAGGTTTTAGTACCATATTTATGAGAGGATACACTCGATACATATTTTTGCACTTGACTGGACAATCTTACACACACAATTATTCGTAGCTCGAAGTCTCAGCTCCTTGCGGTCTGTACCAATGCTCAGCGAAGATAAAGCTCTGTAAGCGGGGACCATCCCCTAGGTATGTTGATGGAGATGTTTGCCTCCAATTAACTCCTGCCTGAGTTGGAGGTTTTGAATACTAATCTCGGCATTTATAATACTGGCCCGAGGCAGTTTCGCGGTTTATATTAGTTTGTGTTTCGTGATTGTTATAGTTTAACTTTACATTTTATTTATTATTGTAAGATTTGTAAGGTATGTTGGGATAACATCGCTCGACACTTTTGTAAGGCGACTTCCTGACTTGGCGGGGCGGGATCGATATGTGACATATTCTTCTGTGACGTAAACTTACTGACGTCGCAAAGATTCCCACTTGACGGAATACTGTCAGTATTACATTTGCGCAGTAGTAATATTCTGCGCAGAAGCGGACCAGTATCGTACTGCCTTCCCATCGTCCCGCTTCCGCGCATCCCGCGCCAGTCAGGAAGTATCTAACGATTCCTTGTATCGTTATCATTTGTTACAAATAAGTATGAAATATATTTTCAATACATATTTTTTATTTCCCCATATATGCCACCGTTTTTATTTGATATATGTCTAAAGTTAGTATATGTATATTTTTTTCATCTTTATACATCGGACGTACTCGGGGTAACCCCAGACTATGTCCATAAATGAACTCTGTGCAGTTAGGCGTATGGTTATTAAAAATAAATATTATAGCTAAGGGATAAAAATAATCTATGCAATTGTGATTCATGTGAAATTATTTGCACCTATTCTATTTAGGTCTCTAACTAACAGTACTGACCACTTTTGATTTTCATCAGACAGGAGCTAGTAAGGTGACCAAAACTGGCCTAATCACTTACAAAACGTGCAAAATAAACTTCTCATGTCATTAGTCTACGTAGTAAAGGCGTGTGCCCACTGCAACGTACCGTGACCGTAACAGGATCTTGCCGGATACAGAGAGAATCGTTCCGAACATGGTTACCTGCCCAATTCAACGAATCAATAGCGTTTTACATCCGTATGATGTATTCAGTATTCAGTACTTTATTATAAATACGAAAGTGTGTCTGTCTGTCTGCCTGTCTATCCATACCAAACGACGTGCACTCTATAACACTATATAAAACAATGAACTTCCAGATCTATTATTTATTTTTATAAAGTAAAGGTACATTTCGTGTACACTTATACAGTCAATTTGGATATCTTTTTGTTCTAAATAAATTTAAAAAAATGCTTAATTTTGATACGGTTACGGTCATGGTATACTTAAAATCATTTCAGTTGAACAAATTGCTCCAAAGCAATTCCTTCAAAGAGCTACTTTACCGTTCAAACAATAAGGTTCCAAAACCAATAACATTTTAATAGAAATACGTTCAACAAAAGAATTTCAACCATATGACATTGTCTAGTGGGCACAGTCCGTTCGACAGTCGTCCGGTATCCGATATCGGATTTGCGGCACCCGCTAATCGCGTCACAACTTCGACGGGATTTTTAATTAAAACTTATTCAATATTATGGAATCGGTCCGAGTCAGAGCTGGTCAGTCAAACTTGACTGAAGTTTTAACATAACATGCGAACAGAATTTCAGCTAGCAGTTTTACTTTTTGCATTTGCCGTTTTAAACTGTTACGACAAAATTATAAATTTAAACGTGGGAATATTTCGGCGAAATATTTTAGTATGTTTTTTTTATACCACGTCGGTGTCAAACAAGTGTACAGCCCGCCTGATGGTAAGCGGTCACCGCAACCTATAGACGCTTGTAACTCTAGGGGCGTCACGTGAGCATTGTCGACTCTTTAAAAACATACACACTCCTTTCTTGAAGAGCCCGATACTGAGATTTCTCTTAACTTAACGTAAATAATCCTAAAATTACACGTCGGTTAAAATTATGACTTGCTTTTTTTCTGGTAGTCAAATGAACGAAAAAGACAGAGCTATAATTTATCTGATAGATACTTTTAACTGAGGATTGACACATTGGGACTTAGTCATTTAACTTTATTTACCTCATACTAGATGAAATAGTACGTATTGAAAATTACATTTAGATTTACGTGCGCTGTGTGCTCGACAACGTTACATACTCACAATTGACAATATTTCATAATTTCCAAAAGTCTTCATTCGAAAACCAATTCGGTAAAAACGTGTGAAGTACACAAAAAACATTTTTTTAGATTTTTTTCTCCGTTAATTATGGAAAAAATCGCAAATTACTGTAATCCGAAAGTTGACGTCATCTTCCTCGCTGTATTCAGGGAGACCTTAGTAGAGAGTACAGACGCAATTTATATCGCTGCTCTGGCTCTGGATTCTCGTTGGGAAGATGACGTCATATTTTACTTACGCCCTTTTGGAATGACCTACTTTTCAACGTGTTTTTTTTGTATGAAATATTGAGTTAAATTGAAAAAGAAAAAATACGGGTGGCTTAAATTTTTACCTATTTTCTAACTAGTTCATAAAATAAAGTAGTTAAAAATATGAAATGTTGTCAATTGAGACTCACATACATGAAGCAAACAATACCAGGCGGCTTTCACTCCGTCAGTTCGCCGCGCCGCTGCAAGTACATCCCCGGGCCGCTGCAAGTACATTCAGTGGCGAATTGCTACCGGACGGTCGCGTCGTCTCGTCATTCGCTTGGTGTGGTCAATATTTTGTTATTTACCTATTATAATTTGGGTTTGTAAGTTGGCGATTTGTTAACAGTGCAACTTCTGTACCTAGTAATATTACTTATTCTGTGACAATACTCTAATGAGCTCGCGTAGGTATACAAAAATGTTCTATAACGTTATTGTTTATAGCAGCGTTCGGCAACAGGCGGCTGACTCTCCTAATGTGGTTGAACCGACAATGAAGTTGGTACCTTTTGTCTGACAAAGTTACAAATCATGAACACGTGCGGGCCGCGATAATTTTCCTTAGCTATTATGTGGCATGTGGCCCTTGGTTGCCGACGGCTGGTTGGAAATAAATGTTAGGAAGAAACATGTTTACAAAGTAATACGTTTTTTTTCGAGGTTCAGAGAAATTGCATTATCGATGCCAGACCAGAGATAAATATATATTTTAGCCGAGATAGTTTCAATATTGATGACTAATATTATCTTTTACCAGATCTTACCAAAAATAACCTATTCATTATAACAAATGTTTTATTAAATGGAACTATTTTATTGACGACCGCTTTAGCTTAGTTGGTAGAGACCCAGCCTACGAAGCTGGAGGTCCCGGGTTCGAATCCCGGCCGAGGCATTTATTTGTGTGATGAGCACTTGGGTCTTGGATGTTTTCTATGTATTTAAGTATCTATTTATCTATATAAGTATGTATATCGTCGCTTAGTACCCATAATACAAGCTTTGCTTAGTTTATGTAAGTTTGTCCGCAAATGTTTATTATAATTTATTTTTCTTTTGTGTTGGCTCATATTATAATGTAAGAACGAGTAATATGTTAATAATTATATTGTCTTGTTCCGAATTCTTCATTTAGATAATTCAACTTTCAATGAAGACTACTTAATCATGCTTGGATTTTTAGAATCCCTTCATTGTCAACTGTCGTTTTTAGTATGGAAAAATAGATTTATAGCAACCTTACACACGCTCATAAATGACACGTAATCATCACTCTATATCTTTAATCAAAATAATATGGGGATCAGTTTAGACCCGTTCCTTATCAGAAAGAAACCAATAAATTGCGCTCAAAAAAATGCGTCTTGAATTGAATTGTCGTCGAAAATCCGTAAAATTGACTTAGGACCGTAAGAACACAAAAAACAATACAATTTCACTTCATTATGTTACTATTACAAAAACAAACTTTTTAACAACTCCGAGCTTAACCTACCGTGAGTTTAACAAAGAAAAAATTTGGCAGCCATTTTAATTTTCAATAGCCCGGAGGCCGCAAACCAGTCTTGATACATTTTTTTATATCTCTGGAACTTTGTCTTCTGTGTGCGGGATTAGGGATCCGTCTAAGTCACTAGAGACATTGCTAGCGTGCTCGAAGGAGGCAGGGGCCCGCTTTGACACCAAATCCAAATATTTGACATAGAAACTAGTTTTAGGAAAAAGACTGCCATCTGACCTTCTAACTCTAAATCCTAAATCTAGACCTTGTTGACATAAGACCAGGTGCCCCTCAATGTTTTCCTTAAACAAAAAGTTCATACGTGCATAAGTATTTTGAAAAATCCAGTGGTACGAGCCAGCGTTCAAACCCCCGACCTCTAGATTGCCAGACAAAACAAAAAGTGCCATAGCTAGGCTGCAGTGGCTTATTCTTTTAAAAATATTAATCCGGTTATTTTAGGGGTTCAACCTCGGAATGAGAGATAACCAACTGGAAACTTGTATACACCGCAAATCTTCTCATGTACGCTTCGCAAGTTATTTAAGGTCAAGTTGCGAGGAATACATGAGATCTGCGGTAACTTTTGTAGCAGCTGAACGCCAAAATGAAGGTGTATACAAGTTTCTAGCTTGTTATCTCTCATTCCGAGGTTGACCCCTGTTATCTGCTTATTATATAGGGGGGACCATCTTATACAAAATGACTCCGACATTTAATTTGCGTAGTAGTAATATCAAGTGCGGAAGCGGAGCAGTGACACGCTATGTGTTTGAAAAACCGCCGCCGCCGCCGCTTAAAGTCGTGGCCGGACTATTAGGCAGTCGCCTTACTTTGATAAAAGCTTATATGTGAACCCGCTTCAGCTCATAACTCGCACACCACCAAATCAAAACGCAACGCAACATTATTTCGCGATCCGAAACTCTGACTTTATTAAACCTTTTTAAGCTTTCTTCCTTTATGTGCTTAACAGCCCTACACCTGTTGCCCTCGAGGCATTGCCTTTTTATTCGCTAGACGGCAATAGAAGCAACGCGAGAGCAAATGTTTTTACGGCGAGTGGAGCTTCTTGATACAAAGGAGCGGTAATTGTTTTTTGTTTATTTATTTTTTGTTTTTTTAGCAGCTTGTTACGAATGTTGGAAATATGAAATGAAATGGAAATAATTTATTCGTAAATGTAAATACAAAGGTGTACTATGGCATTGAGCTACTTTTGTAAATAGTGTTAGAACGACTGACATTCGTGGGACAAGCGATGGAATAGCTGTGCCGGGTTTTTTGTGTATGAAGACCTTGTTGTACGTTGTACCTATAATATTCCCATACAAACTTTAACTGTCATTCTACTCTATTCTGCCTTGTCTCGATGACGATTCGACCAAACGATGTAGAATTTATTTTATTCCAACAATAACCCTCAAGATTTAACGTTTTAATTAGCTTGAATCGTATTTTTAATAAACACTAATCATGACTTAAATTATCTGGTATTGTACCTGCCATATCAAAAATCATCCAGTGGTTCAAAGGTTAAAGCGACCCACCGCGGTTCGGTAAAATATTGATGTTTTAGGAAAATAAGCGAAAATTCAGAAAAACATGTCTAACACTTCGGTATTTTATTTACTTTATTATTCTTTGATATTTTGTACAAATCAAAACCCTTTGTAAAATAAAATATACAAATTAGGCTGGCAATTTAAATTCGCTAATGCTTCTAAACTGACAAGCAAAAATAACGGGTACACTTTCTATAGAACTTCCTTACAAAGTGTACCCGTTATTTTCCTCGTCAGTATATATAAGCGATATTCAAACCTCGGAAAAGTCATCATCATTATCATCATCAGCCTATATAGGTCCCACTGCTGGGCACAGGCCTCCTCTCATAGATGAGAGGGATTGGGAAAGTAGTCCTCGGAAAAATAGTCAAAACCAATTTCATTCATTTGTTGGAAATAATGAACCGTTTTGACAAAAAGCTTAATTTTCAAGCCGCCGAGCGAATTGCGGTTACGGGAGCCGGGGCGGGAGGACACGGTCTACTCGAAGCAAACAGTGGCGTGTATTAGGATAAGCATCATCATCCTCCTAGCGTTATCCCAGTACAGTTGCATCCTGAAGGATGCCTGGGGTCCGCTACCTAATCCCAAGATTTGGCGTAGGCACTAGTTTTTACGAAAGCGACTGCCATCTGACCTTCCAACCCCAAGGGGAAACTAGACCTTATTGGGATTAGGCTTTGTCAAGTGAGTGGACTGTTAGAAGTTCTCAAACCGCCCGAAGGCCTCCAACTCGGCTTAACGACTGCTGCCATAGACATCAACCGGGATCAACGGCTTAACGTGCCTTCCAAAGCACGGGAGCGCTCAGTTAGTAACCACTCAAAGCGGTCACCCATCCAAGTCCTGACCGCTGCCCACGTTGCTTAACCTTAGCAAGCGCAAGCGGTTCGCAAGCGCCGCTGGGCCACGAGCATACCTATAAATATCAGTGCATGGCCCTAAATTCTCGATCATCGACTTCTTTCATTGTCTCGGCGTCTCTCCTCTACAGAACGGGTAGTAAGTGTTCTATCAAAATTGTTTACTCCCACACATGAATGGAATCCTAATGATGAACATAAAACACTGTTTATAAAATAAATATAACATGTTTTTAATACGCTCCCATATTTAAAGAAACCTTTTTAAATGTACCTACCCTTTATATTTCTGTTAGCTTAAACAAACATAATTATTATGGCGCTGTAAAAAATACGCACGTTTTTACCGTGCCTACGGAACTGTAACGAAATAAAAAAATATAAATGCTAAAATTTACGTTTGATCACATTTGAAAACACGTAAAATTCCGTGTACCTACTGTATTTTCAGTATAAATGGAAATTAATATTATGACTGTTGTTCAAATCTGCTTAGATCCATGTTACAATTTAATTAAAAAATATTTCCGAGGTACACAGTCAGCAATTAACATACATCGCATTTTTTTCATAATTAAATATATGGGTGATCTGAAAATAGTACTTTAATTACAAAGGGCGGTAAAACAAAGAATGTCTTAGATCACAGGTATTTGACACCCGAGCCGAAAGTAAGGGCGATATATATGTGATCTGAGGCTTTCTTTATTACCGCCCGTCGTAAGTACAAAATTGTAGGTATGTCTTCCCCTGGCCAGGAAGTGCGATAATCCGCGCACGGAGCGTACGGTAATTGCCACTTTATGGCTAGGTGTGGCATAAAATACTTTCCAAAAAACTGACATTATTATATCGTGCTCATTGGCGGATAACTTATAGAATTGCTATTTACTTTCCTTATTAGGCTTCTACGGTCCATACGGAGTCCTATTACTGTCACTCAAGCGGCCATCTGTCTGTTGTACAGGATTTACAGCCAAACGGTTGGAGCTACAGTCTTCAAATTTTTCAGTCATATTGTCTACTGTGGAAAATACTGTATCGTAAAAAATATATACTGATAAGCAAATGAGCATTTTTCAGATATGCAAAACGTTTTCAGCAAAAGTTTCTAAAAAGCAGTATCATAAATATGAGGGATTCGAAAAATCAGAGCAATGTAATAAAACAAATTCAAAAACAGCAGCAGCAGTACTTTAAAAAACAAAATACAAACTCCAACTGTTTTCGCTGCCTAAAATTCGCCAAAACTTCCACTTAAGGCGTATATATTCCTCAAAACGTTGACTCTCGTTCTTTAATGTTAGCTCGGTAGGTATATTGTGCCCGTAGCCACGCATTTTTTTCGAAACAGATTATTATTATTATTTAGAGCCTAATGTCAGACACTGTATGCTCTCACTGCTGGGCAAAGGCCTCCCCCGTCTTTTTCCAATTATTACGGCTTTTGGCTTCCACTGGCCAGTCCTTTAAAAAGGAGTTCAGTTCATCCCGCCATCGTTGATAGGGTCTGCCACATCTCCTCGGGTTCTGAGGCTTCTACTCCGTAGTGGTATTTACCCATAACTCGAACAGTGAATTATTGAAAATAAGTGAACAATGAAGTTTTAAAATAAAAAAATAAAATAAAAATCATTTTGAGATGTGGAGCGTTACGGGTAATAATGATAAGACGAGACTCGAGGAAATACTGATTTATTGAGTAACAATTACACTGCTTTTATACTAACAGTTTGGTATGCGAAATAGAACATATGGTAATACTATCTTCTTGGAATCAATATCAAGGTCTCTTGCATTCCTTAGTACTTCCGGGAAAAAGTACAAAGGTTAATATTACTTAAGTTTCCATCAGATGTGTATCAGCTGTGATCAGCTGAGTTATTAGGGTGTGACTACACCACAGCTTCCCCGTTTTTTTGAGACAAAAAATAGTAAAATACATAACTACTATTTTTTGGCTTCTGTAAACTTAATCAACTTATGTCTATGGTTTACATGGTTTCTTAACTAACTTAAGTCTATGGTATACATGGTTTCTTAATGTATCTTAATACTAGTTACAATGTTTACATTACGTGTTCCTTATATGGTAGGTTTCTTTGTTACATTATTATCTCGAGTGGTTCAGAGTAATATTTATTTGTTATCGTAACTTGAGATGTCCAGATGTTGTAGAACAGGTGGTATGCGATCAGATGGATTGGCATAATCCTTTAAGTATTGTAAATACTGTAATATAAATGTTATGAATGAATGAATATGTTTATTTACGATCAAGTTGGATCATTGTGTTAGAGTAACAATTTATTAATTTATAGTTTTAAGTAAACATTGTTTTTTTTTTTTTTGTTTCTTAGTTAATACACTTAATAATACTAGTAGGTTATATTATTATTACTATAGGATTATAGGATTAAATGTAAATAAATGAGAGAATAATGATTAAAACTGAATATAAATGATCTTATTACTAAATTAATGTTAATTACGAAAAAAAAAAATTAAAAATGTTATAATACTTTTTTTTTTTTTTTTTTTTTTTTTTTTTTACTTATACATAGGTTTTTTTTTTTATGTGTAGTATGGTTTGGTTCTATTTTTATGCACAATGTGCTCCTTGCCTAGCGCTAATATTTTTACATTCGTGCCTTGATCTTCAATTACTGTATATGGTCCCTTATATACTGGGTCCATTTTATGTCTATCTTCCCCTTTGATTAATATTAAATCTCCTATTTTATAGGTAATGGGGTTTATTTTGGAATCATAACTTATTTTTCTACACATTTTTGTCTTAATTAAATTATTTCTAGCATCCTCTTGGGATTTTTGTAATCTATACTTAAATTCTATAGGATATGAATCATAATTATACATAGGGTCTACTTGATTAATAATATTACTTGGTATATTACATAACTTACCAAATACTAATTCATATGGTGTATATTTAGTGGCTGAATGCACTGTCGTGTTATAAGAAAAACACCAATATTGCAACCAATCTGACCACTGATGAGCCTGGTTGTCTGTTTGTATTCTTAAAAATGCTCCTAGAGCTTTATGCGAATTTTCCAAGGAACCAAGGCTTTCATGGTGGTAAGCGGTTGATTGCAATTGTTTTATACCTAAAATATTACAAATGTCGCGCATAGTTGATGAAATGAATTCACTTCCCCTATCTGTTCCGATTTCTCTAGGAATTCCATATCGCAATATAAAATTATCAACTAAAGCTTTCGCGACTGTCTCGGTCTCCTTATTTAGAAGTGGATATGCCTCTACATACTTTGTGAGCTCGCACTGTAACGTAAGTATATAGCAATAACCATTCGTATCCTTTGTTAGGGGTCCGCATAAATCTAAGAATATCTTATCAAATGAAGCTGTTGCCGTACTAGTAATACATAATGGCTGTTTTATATATTTATGGAATTTTTGTTTTTGACATTTATCACATCTTTTTACGAATTTTATAATGTCGTTATCCATTCCGGGCCAGTAGTAGTAACGCTTCAAGTTATTGGTCATTCGTCGAATGCCTGCGTGACCGCTGGTCGGTAATAAATGAAAGTCGTTTAATATGACTCGCTTGTCATCCTTATCACTTACTTTTGTGACACCTTTAATTATACATAATCGGGGTCCGGACCCGGTTTTACATTTATTTATACATTGAGCTAGCTCCTCAATAATACACGCGGTGTCGTGTTTACGTAGTATGCATACTTCTGTTATTTGTTGTGCCTTGCAAAACATACCTAATTCTCTCGCGAGGAAAGCTCGTTTCGTACGCGATAGAGTACTAGGCTCGACACACATTGTCAGTAAGGATTGCGAGTATACAATAATATTATTCTGACTGGTAATACAGTCTGTTTGTTTCATTACTTTGTCATAGTCTCGTTTATTGAAACTTAATTCTGGCAAATTATTTGGCTTTTTAAGAATTTCCACTATACTTGGTTGATCAGACCCGTCATAGTTGGAATCCTTATTACTCGAATTATTTACTTGTTTTTGCTCTCCCATACGTTTCCTTTGTGCTCGAGTCATTACCGATATGACTTGTTTTGTCATATTTTTAAGCTCTTCGCTAGTAATTTCGATCCTAGATAATGCGTCTGCAGCTACATTATCTTTTCCTTTTAAATATTCTACTACGAAGTCGTATTCCTCTAGGCACAAACGAAACTTAGTGAGCCTACTCGATGGATTATTCATGCTGAATAAATAAATAAGAGGGCGATGATCTGTTATAATTCTAAACGTACGTCCGTATAAATATGGTCGAAAGTATTTTACTGCCCATACTATCGAGAGTAATTCTTTTTCCGTTGTAGGATAATTTTTTTCTGCCTCGTTTAATGGTCGGCTTGCGTACGCTACTGGTAATCCATTTTTATTTGATAATATTGAACCTATTGCCACGCCCGAGGCGTCTGTGTGTATCGTGAATGTGTTATCACTTGAGAAGTCGGGGTATTGTAACACAGGTGGGCTGGCGATGGCTATTTTTAGAGTTGTGAACGCCTTGTCGCATTGTTTTGTCCAATTGAACTCTACATTTTTCTTTAATAGATTATTTAATGGTTGGGTTATTTCGGAGTATTTTGGAATAAATTTTCGATAGTAATTTACAAATGCTACAAAACGTCTGACCTCGTCAGCGTTTTTTGGTACTGGATAATTTTGTACTACTGTTATTTTTTGTGGGTCGGGTTTTATCCCTCCTGGAGTTACTACGTGTCCTAGGTAGAGAATTTCTTTTTGTAAAAAATTGCATTTTTGTGGATTTAATTTAAAATTTACTTTTCGTAATCTTTTAAAAACATCTAATAGGTTTTTATTGTGTTGATCTAAATTTCTACCCATGACAATGATGTCATCTAGGTATACTATACATTGTATGTAATTTAATCCTGACATAGCTATTGTCATTGCTCTACTAAAGGCATTTGGACTTGTTTTTAATCCCATGGGGAGGCGTTTCATTTGATAGTGTTTATCCGCAATGAAAGCGGTATATTTTCTACTGTCAGGGTCAAGTTTGATTTGATAATAACCTTGATTTAGGTCTAAAGTGCTGAAATACATAGCACCGGTTAATGAATCCAAGATATCCGTAATGTTAGGGAGGGGAAATTTGTCGTTTTCTATTACTTCATTTACTTTTCTGTAATCTATTACCAATCTCCATTTCTTTTCTCCGCTTGAGTCTGGTTTTTTGGGAACAAGGAGTAAAGGACTTGCCCATTCCGACTGGGACTCTTCTATGATGTCATTTTCCAACATTTGTTGTATTTGTTTTTTAATTTCCGATTTTTGTGATTGAGGTAACCGGTAGGGTTTACTGTATACAGGTGATACGTTGGGTTTTAAACGTATTTTTTGTTCATATAAATTTGTGGTATTTAACGAATCGCCTGGTAGTTGAAAAATGTCGGCATATTTTGCACAAATATTGGCAATAGAATTTTGTTCTTCTTTATTTAAGTTGTCGAATTTTAAAAGTGAAAAAAGTAATTTTACTCTGTCTGCATTGTTTTGACATTTGTCGAATGAAAAACAATTATAATCACGTAATGGTCGTATTTCCGGTGTAAGATTGTGTAAAGTTATGATTTCGTCACGCGTGTTTAATATTTTAATTGTTATTTTTCCATTTTTGGCATTAGTTATAGAATTGGCTATAATAATTCCTTCTCCAATTTCACTTGACAATATAACGCAATCCCCCGTGTAATTTGTAGATAATTTTATAATGGATTCACTTCGAGCTGGTAACTTTATTTGATTTGAGTTAATGGTGACGTCATCATTATTTTGTAAAATTAATGGTATCGTAATTAATTCGTTGTTATTGTTCAGTGTGATTGTCCCGTTTTCGTAGTTTATGACACATTTATATTTTATCAAAAAGTCTTGTCCGAGTATCCCGTCAACTTGTATTGGTAATTTCGGGAAAACATGAAATTCATGTTGAAATGTGTTACTTTCGTTTTGTAATTTTAAAGTAACTGTACTGTGTGACGTAATCTTTCCTCCGACTCCATTGATGTGGGTCGTCCTGGGTGTCATACGCGCGCGGGATGATTTTGCTGCGTCATATGTTATGGCGCTAAGGCTGGCGCCCGTGTCTATAAGCCATATGTGCGCTGTGTCGTTTATTGCAAATTGCACCGAATTCATATGATTATAAGTTAGAATGTAGTTTTTATTCACGAAAAAATTGTAACGGCGAAGGCGAGTGATTTTCGTCTTGTGTATTTTCTATCACCGTATTAACGTGATGTCGCCTGTTAGATTGTTTTTTCGCGGTAATTATTATACGTACGCGTGTTATAGTTATTCGCGGGTCGTATAGGTCGAGTATTTTTCCTCTGAGTGTACACTCTAGGTCGCCATGGTATTTTGTATGACGGACCACGCGGTGGGAGTGTACGCTGTGGGTATTTACCCACTGGAGCCCTATTGTAATAGCTCCTGTATGTCCTTGGGATGTAACTTCCTTTGTTCCGGAAGTGCAATAGTTGCTCCGTATTGGGCGTAGATACGGACACCTCTTGGTCCTTTGCACCCTGTATAGCATCTTTTAACGAGGTGTAACCTCGCGACGCTATAATGGTACTTAGTTTGTCATTTCGCAAACCCTCTGCGAATTTAGTTATAGTCATTTTCTCGTTCAGGGGTTGTAATATTTTATAGGCCTCCGGCTTTCCATCGGCCTGTGTTACCGTGAGGTTTACGAATAGTTCCTCTAATTCTTGTCCATATCGCTCGATAGATCTATTTCCCTGTTTAATAGTTAATAGTTTGGTTTGTATCGCGGTTGCTGATTTTGTTGGTAATAAGTGGATTTTCATCTCATCAACTAAATCGCTTACACTGGTATGTTTTTCTGATATTCTAAGTTTAGCACTTTGAGTTAATCGGGTCTTAATGACGAAATTTATTAATAATTTTGAGTCTGAGTCTTTTATCATCATAGAGTACAACTCTATGGCGTCTATGAGCTGTTTAGTGACGGCCTCTGAACCGTCCATGACTGGTAGCAATGCTACTGCCGTTTTTAGGTCAAAGCTTTCGGTAGACGTCATGGTGCCGTGCTCTTGGTCTTGCTCGTAGGTTTTTATAATTTTGTTATAAATTTCCTCTATTTTTATTAAAATAGACTGGATTAACTCACTGTCCTGTACAGAAATTTCCGATTGTTCTAACTTAGAACTATATTCTTCTATGTACTGATTATACTGACCATATAAAATTTTTACTTGTTGGAGTTTATTTTGGCCAATAGCCTCTTTTCGGCGTTTTGGTCCTAATTTTCTAATATCCTCCTGTAGTGATTTTAATTGGTCATATAATTTTTGAATTTCGGTCATGCTACATGTACATTATTTGAATTTAGCTAGCACTTGAACCACGAAACTAAACTAGATAATACAAAAATAGTCTACACATCACCAAATTCACTACTTAATTTTTAAAATTGTACCTGTCGACATCTGTTTGTCAGCTGTTGAACAGCTGGGCTGTTGAGCGGCGGCGCGGCTGGTGCTGGTGTTCACGCTGCGTGTGGGTGATGCTGCTGACGTGCTGCAGGCCGTAGACTGGAGATTAGACGCTCTGTTCCGCCTTGGTGTTGCGTATTGTTGCTGCCACTGCTTGTCTCTCAATTTTCTTCGTGAGACATTTATGGATTTTTTTCCAAATGGCGTACAGGAAAATAACGCCTAGTAATATCAGCACTGCTGTGGAGATATATGTAGCTGCCGTGCTGCTGTCTATCTGCTTCGTGCTGGCGCTGTTTTCGGCTCCGTTTTGGGCAATAATAACTTCTTCTTTCTGGTCCGTTTTGGTGCACTGTCCCCCCATAGCTTTTCTGGCTATGCTGGTTGGCTGACGCAGTGGTGCTGGCTGGCTGGTGTGGCGGAGCTGGCTGGTCGGTCCAGGTGACTATATCGGGGCTGCCTGGCGCAGACCGTCTGGAAGGGTCGCCATGAGACGACCTGTTCTTAGTAGTTCGGCACTGGAAGGGTCGCCATGAGATGTGGAGCGTTACGGGTAATAATGATAAGACGAGACTCGAGGAAATACTGATTTATTGAGTAACAATTACACTGCTTTTATACTAACAGTTTGGTATGCGAAATAGAACATATGGTAATACTATCTTCTTGGAATCAATATCAAGGTCTCTTGCATTCCTTAGTACTTCCGGGAAAAAGTACAAAGGTTAATATTACTTAAGTTTCCATCAGATGTGTATCAGCTGTGATCAGCTGAGTTATTAGGGTGTGACTACACCACAATTTATAAACTAAGCATTCATTTCATTTTTAATCGTTTTAAACTAAGTATTGTATTTTGCTTCTTTTTCCGAGCTATCGGTCCAAAATAGCACTAACATTTTAGAAACAGCCATACTTTAAAAATTGCCTTATTTCAAATTTTCATAATTTTGATTCCGGAACTTCTGTCACAGGTAAATATAATACTTAATAGGAAGTCCTAACCTTACAATGTTACTTATGTAATGAGAAAACAGAAATAAATACTTTTCATTAACATTGATTAACATTCAAACAATAGGGATGTTGACTCAAAATTTATTAATACTCCATACGAAAGAATACATATAACTATGCCAAAAAGTGAAAATCCTATTCAAATATCTCAAAAAATAACGAAACTACAACCGTTAGAATGTTTTTAGTTAGAGAGAGAAAACGCTCCAGGTCAGTGACGTCACTGACCTGGAGCGCCATAGTAAATGACGATCGTTCAATACAACGGGTCGTTTTGCGGAAAAGGGACAGAAAATGCCCCCTCCTAAAACTTTGAAGACTTATAATTATGTAATTATTTATTCTTTTGGATAACTTTTTTCACTATTTGATAGATAATTTGATCCTTTTTCGAGAAAATTCGGATTCATTGATTCTTATTTGGTGTCAACATCCCTATTATCTTAAGATCTAAATATTAAACAAACAAAACTACACACACATTTAAAAAAATAATAATAAGGTCGACAAAAATCACATTTTTAGACCGTGCGATCGATGCGCCTTAACTCGTTCGTATTTCAAAAATTATTCCCCCGTTTTATCAAAATTCGCGCCCATTGAATCACCAATTAATGGGGTTTATTGTAAACAGATTGCTTAATTAAGAACGAAATGAATAATCGTTTAGCGAGTAGGTAACATGGAGTCAAATTAATTTTAATGATGAACGGCACACAAGCCATTGAAAGGGTAACTTAATTTTCTAGTCTATTATTCAACAAGTTGCAGGCTGTATTGTAAAGGGAAACGGGGGTATTGAACAAGAAATTGTTCGTAAGGGGAGTGTTTCATTATTGAATATTTCGATTGAATTATCAAATATATATGTACAATAGAATCCGCTTATAACGACTCCGGATATAACATTTGACCGCTTTTAACGACTGCTCAATCACCTGACGTTAGGACTTATCCCATACATTTTCAAAGAAAAACAGTCCGTTTTGTACGACGTTCTGTAGGTGCGACGAATATTGCCGGTCCCTTGATGGTCGCTGTATCCGGATTCTACTGTATACCTATGTTCGTAAATGACGGCAACGAGTTTATATGGTGAATTTAAGGAAAATAATGATTCGTAACAATGCATTATACAAAACAAGTCCAGCAGTCGACGTCTTTCTGCTGATATGATGATGATGATGATGAAATTTTCGCTATGTTTTTATCTGAAAAATGTATACCTAGAGGTAAATTACTTTAGCTGTATGACATTGATATATGCTTCAATTCCATTGGCTATTCTAATTTAAGGCGAGGGGTAGGGCAAGGCATTCTCCATACAAACATTGTTCACAATGAAATGGAGTTTATTACACTGTCTAAAAAGAACAGAAACAAGGTGAGTGTGCTCAGAAGCTCCATGAGCTCATACCGCCTTCCCCCTTCTTCCATCAGACATCCAGACATGCGGCGGGTTATCATCCTTACCTGGTTCAAATTCCTCTTATTCGAACAAAGCGCTTTTCGTCATCTTTTATAATGCGCACTGCTTTTGCAGGTTTGGAATTCCCTACCGGCATCTGTATTTCCGAGTTCATATAACCTGGACCTATTTAAGGCAAGAGTGAATAGGCATTTTCTGGGTGAGCTCGCTTCACCGTCGGCCTCATCTTTGCCACCTGGCTAGATGCTGGCCAAGAGCAATTAAGAAAATAAATAAATCGTATGGTTGTATTTAAAACTCTATCGCATTAGTATTAAAGTAGAATATCCAATAAAATAAGAGCACTGTCAGTGTCCAACTAATTAATAGTACGTATTTTTCTTCTACTGTTCGCACAATTTTATCTTTACGAAGGTTCGTTTCTATAACTTTTCTTTAAGCAGTACCCTTACCATGAGTTTGCAATGTTTGCATTACCGTACTCGCTAGCGACTGCGTAAACGATTTAGTATGGACAAAACTGAAAAGTATAGCGCCTGGCGGTTACGCAATAGAACTAAGAATCGCCATACTAAATCGTTTACGCAGTCGCCAATATTCCACCTAAACACCACATTGTATATTGAAGGTGTCCGGTCAATTTTTCCGGTGAGTGGTCACCATCGCATGCCACCCGGCCGTTTATAAAGCACGGTGCGAGCCCTTAATAGTCCGTCGACAGCCAAATGTCACCCGCGTTTGTTTGGCTATGCCCGTATTTTTGTGGCCTTTTTATTTGTTCGGCTAAGTTATCGCGAAGTTTTGGGTGAATTTTTATGGTAATTCTAGTGGTGGGCTAGTTTTTTTTAGATAACGCAGTGGGTTTGGCGGTTTATTATTTTAGTTTCGGTCCTTTGAGCATCATTATATATAAAAAAGATTATTTGATATTATTCTATACTGACGAGCAAAAATAACGGCATGGGGCTTTCACTCCGTCAGTTCGCCGCGCCGCTGCAAGTACATCCCCGGGCCGCTGCAAGTACATTCAGTGGCGAATTGCTACCGGCCGGTCGCGTCGTCTCGTCATTCGCTTGGTGTGGTCAATATTTGTCATATTATAATTTGGGTTTGTAAGTTGGCGATTTGTTAACAGTGCAACTTCTGTACGTAGTACTATTACTTATTCTGTGATAACGGGTACACTTTCTATGGAACATCCGTACAAAGTGTACCCGTTATTTTTGCTCGTCAGTATGGAATAATATCTAATAATCTTTTTTATTTTGATGGTTTTACAATATGAGACCGAGCCTTATACATACTGCCACCCAAAAATAAAATAACTATAATTTTTTTATACATAATGTTGTATTTTAGATAATTAAATATGTATAAGTAACTAAGGTCACCGCAGTAGATACGGGGACCTTTGACAACTTAATTCCATTGAAATAAAGTATCGGTCGTTCATGCTTGCAAGGACATAGTAACTACTTTAATACTAGTGTCTTCTCTTGGAGATTGACGAGAGACATCACCCTGTTATGGATTAGTTTTTGTTGACATTGACTCTGAGAGACACCTCTAGATTAAATTGTTTTTTTTTTCCTTTTATATTTAAAACTTATTATTTTTATTTTGACGCTTTGAGACCATGTACATCTCAAAGCACGTTAGAATAGTCATTATTAAGAATATTTTGACGCTCAGAGACCATTTACATCTTTGAGATATTATATTAAATTTTGTTATTCAGACTGAGACCTTATACATCTCTCAATTTTACTATTATTGTAATGTTTGTAATAGATAATTAATATTTTGACATGAAAAATTTATTAAATTCTTATTGATATATTTCTTAAATTGTAAATTAATATTTTCTCATGAAAAATCTATCATATGCTTATATTGTAAGACTTTTTTAAATTGTACATTAACATTATGACATGTGAAAGTGCCCTTGTGGCCTATTTGCAGAATAAATGTTTGAATTTTGTTTTTTTTTTTTTTTTAATTTTGGCGCACATTTATTTCGCTACTATGATGTTTATTTCGTTGTGAATTATGTAATTCAAAGTCCGTTACAATTTTGCGTGGCTTTAAGTATCGACTTATTTCGTCAATAGAGTTTGAAGTTCAATCAAATCGCTATGACCACTATTGAGCCATTAGGCCATATATCAAGCGCTGAATTTGATTATAAACTAAACCAACAATCACAACTTTTCACCTTAACAAAAGGGTTATAATGGTCATGTTAGCTCGCGTGCTCGCCGCTAATCCACCGTCCCTCCACCAACCCGGGGGCCTATTCGGCTGAACGTATCGAATGGGCAAAAAGGATATTTTCAAAAGGATATATATATTATGTAGTTTTCATACTGCTTAAGATATGGCTATACTCGCATTTTATCACTACTTCAGCCGGGCTAGCACAAATTGTCGCTGCGACGCGAGTAGAAAAATCTACCCGCTCTTACTAATTCACACAGTTCAAGCGAGACAGGTATTTATAGCTGAGTCACGCGAGATACGACGTGGCAGCAACTTGTGCTAGCCCCCATTCAAATTTGCAAGATAAAGTTTATACGTGTGATTGTTTTTCCTGCTCTTGAGAGCACTTTTAATTACTGACTTCCACGCGCAAAGACGCCATTGTAACTGCTACACATCTCTGCGCAGTGCGTAATGCCATATACGTGAAATGTAACAATTGATACGAAATCCTTAGGCGACTTCCTGATTTGTCGGTACGGAGGCCGTACGATATGAGAAAACTGTCAAATATCAGTGTCAACTGTCAGTCAACTGAGTATTACTTTTTACTGCGCCCCTACATTTAAATGACTGCTTCCTGACTGGCGCGGGTTGGATTTTGATCGTCGCCGCGTTGGTGAGCACACGTGCCTGGGGCGACGACGAGCAGAACGACGAGCGATAAGTTCGCCTTTGTACTAGAGCTGAGCGTTTTTTTCAATAAGCGTTTCGTAAAACGCTTTCGCTTACAGTAACGGAATTACAGTTTCTTATGAGAACAAAAAATAGTTTTTTATAAAAACGAGCACCAAAGCTGCAATGCAACGCAACAATGAAACTACACTACATGAAAATAGAAACGAAACTCATAACTGTCATAACTCAAACTATAACCTATAACTGTTTCATTGATGTAGCGATCGAAACGACGAAACGAAACAAAACTTAGCTTTTTTCGGGTGGGCGCGCTTTGTGCCAAATATTTTTTTGTGTTGATGATTGACAAAAATGCGCTCTATTCGCAAGATATTAAGGCCTAATTTTGAAAAATCATTCATAAATATTTCTTTCGTTCGTTTCGTTTTGTCGGGCGCCGCAGTGAAAAAAACTAGTTACTTTTGAAACTGTTTCGTGAAACTGTTTCCAGATAATGAAAAGCTGTTACGTTTCGTTACACTTAAAAGTCGCAACGACCCAGCTCTACTTTGTACTTTATATTTTATAATTTTATTTCTTGTAAATGTTTAATTTATGTGCAATAAAGTGTCATACCTACATACATACATAATAATAAGCTTTTTTGGTTATTCTGCGAGTTTCGGCGTGGCCCTTTTCCAGCATTTGTATCAATCCAAGTTATCTATCATTTTCATTTCGTTCGTGAGTCATTGCACGTTTGTTTAACTTCGCGTGTGCTTCGAATATAACACCAATTCAAACTCAACGTTCCACCGAACACACCTTTCCTACGCCAATTACGGTGATCTACGGCCCCGCGTCACAATTAAGTATTTATAAATTACGTTCCCTTTAATAAAAACGCCCGAAAGTGTTATTATTAATGAAGTGAAAACGAACGCTGCTTAATCATTCACGCTATAAAGGTTTAAGGGTTTGTCATCGTGCGTTAAAAAAAAAAAAAAAAACCGGCGTTGGCCGGTGAAATATCGTGCAACGTGTTTAGATTGAGACTTTAAAACGTTTCGTAGTTTTCGCTGTACTTTCTTTAGTAAACTGACTGAGCCAATAGCCGAGCGAAAGACGCGACATTTAATCAAGAAGTCCCGTGTTCAAATCCTGGCTACAAATTAAGCTCTAGTATAAATAAGAAGTCTAGTAAGTATATCTAGTACAAAATGGTAAAGAGACATCATACCATTCACAATTCACAAAATACAACGTAAAAAAAAACATTATACTCAACACCGCTCCTGTGCATGTTAAATAAACATCAATAAAACACAAATCAAATCAGGATTCAGCACCTAAGCCTTTTAATTTATTACCAGGCTCAGGACTTCCTCCGCTTTACGATTGGCGCCAACCGGCCTATGTTTTTCTAAACCTATTTATAGCAACGTATGGCGTAATTTATAAACGTGGGAATCTTTAACAATGACAGTTTACGGCGGTGTGGGTTTGAGTTTTAGTTTTAAGTCGTATAATAAACTGTTAAGTATCGATTTTAGTGAAAGAACTGGACCAAGGATTCACGGTTGCAAACTGGGCTTTGGCTTGAAATCGACTGTAAAAAAAAGTAAAATGGCAATAAGGCTAAAGTTGGTCAATATGTGGTAATCCACATTAAAAGGAACCTTATGGCGGTTAAAGTTAAAGCGGTAAATTAATTATAATTGTGAAACACAGTTTTGTGTTTGGACAGCGCAGCGGTCCTGCGACTTCAATTATTATGTTAAATAACATTTTCTTCATTATTTCATTTAATTATTACTGACATTTTATATTTTCCCTAAGGTATTTACTGTATTTTGACTACTGTAACGTAACGTTGTATGATTAATACGAATAAAATGAATATGAATACGAATATATAAATCGCTCCCTTCTATAGCATCCGTCTCATCAACCTTAACTCTTCCAAATTAATGTCAATCACTTTTATTGGCGTATAAATAACAACAAGTAGCACTTCCCGGTGGCCTCCAACCGACTATAAATTAAAAAAACACCATCCTCCGATTATAAACACTAACCTTTAATTTACAACTTTCCTGCTCCGGCCAGTGGTTTTATAAGTATTTGGACCTAATTAAAATATTTCCCTAAGTTTTTACCCAACTCTGCTCTTATTAAGCTTTCAAGTTACGGAAGATATTAATTTTATTAACTATTCGATCAATGTTATAGGTCCCTACTTTGGGAGGAAATTAAAAGATGTTTCAATTTTATAAGTTGGCGTAATATAGGTACATTTTGGATTCTTGTCTGTTTCTTTTGTTCGCTACTTTTTCTGAGGATTAATAAAAGGGTATTTTATGAGTTGTAACAGAAATATTAAATCCATGCCGGATTTAATATTTCTGTTACAAATGGAAATAAGCGGAGCTCTTGGTAAAAGTGGGTTAGTGAGACAGGAGAAAAACACTTTTACTTGATTGTACGAGATTTTATATTCATATATCTTCTACACAAAAAATAACTGGACTGTTTTTACAAACACAATGTAAATAAAAGCTAAATATAATGTGTTTTTTCCTGATTTATAATACTGGCTGATTAGTAATATTTGGTTTGTGAATCTCAGGGATAAAAGGCTTTTTTTGTTTTAGTAGTGAGACTTAATTATTTCCCAGCCATAATATACCTCACCTCAGGAAAACATCGTGAGGAAACCTGCATACATCCGCGAAGAAATTCAAAGTTGTATGTGAAGTCCCCAACCCGCTCTGGGCCAGCGTGGGGACTACTGCCCAATCCCTCTCATCTATGAGAGGAGGCCTGTGCCCAGTGGGACGTATATAGGCTGATGATGATGATGAATATACCTCTACGTACAATAGTTTTTGCCTGATTGAGTATCAAACAAGAATTAGCGCAGAAATGAGAAACTTGGGGCACTTTCATGTCGGGTGGCAAGATTTTTTTCGGTGACAGTAGCGATTAGTAATTAAGCTGTGCATATCAGGATTTTTAGGTAGTTGCGTTTTTCTTAACTTGCCTATAGGTACAGCTGTTTTGAAATTCTAACTTTACAAGGGTGCGTCAATTGTGTCGTAAATTATTTTAAAACTACTATCTCAACGACAAGCCGCTTTTGTCGCGTAAATCAAGATTAAGTACGGACATACGGGTCATACCTCAAAACTCGTCGACGATAAATCTCTGTGTACATAAGAAATTTGCCCCATTCAACTCGTGGTGACTTCAAAGATCTTTGAAAGTGAAATGTGACAGTTAAAGTTGGGTGTAAAAAGTGTTATGTTTCGGTTTAATTACTCTCTAAGGAATTGCTAATTTATGTTTGGGTTTGGTGTTTGATACTGCTTATATTTCGTGTGTTCCATTTGCTGAAATTCTAAAATAGAAACTACAATTTTTAGCGCTTTATATACAGTAAGAACTTTCATCATTATTTTACAATTATGTACTTTTAACCCCGCCGAGTGACATTTTTGCGTGTGTGTCATTCCGTGAAGTCGAAATTTGTGATGCGTGGAACTCACCGATTCGATTATAGACATATACTAGCTTTTACCCGCGACTTCGTCTGCATGCATAAACTTGCACTCGCTATTTGTTTGAAATAGGGATAAAAAGAATTCTTTATCTTAATCCAGGCTTTGAACTCGTTGTTTACCAAATTTCATCATAATCCCGTTCAGCAGTTTGTGCGTGATTGAGTTACAAACATCCAAACATTCCAACATTGGCATTTATAATATTAGGAAGATAATGACGTATATTAACCACACATGTCGTAGATATATACGTAGAGTCTGTTCGGAATGAGAAGAAGCAGAGAATATATGAGTGTCCTCATATCCTACGCTTCTTCTATTTCCGAAGAGACTCTACTAAAACATTTTTTGGTTCCCAATGAGGCACGGCCTAGTTTGGGATCCATTGACTATCTTCCCGTGTAATTGTCTTTAAGTTCTAAATAAACTATTTATATTCTATTCTTTTTATATATAAGTCATGATATACATTATGAATCTCCTGATGAATTAACTCGATTGATTTTCCTCAGTATAAATAAGACTGAGAAGGTAAACATATCAAGTTCGGCAAAGTTTGCTAGTTGACAGCGTTGACAGTTCAAGCGGGGGGATAAAACTAATAATATTACTAAACGGGGAAGTCCATTTGTATTATTAGAAAAGAGAAATAAAGGGATATATCATGCTTGTATTATACAATAATTAATTTTGGGTTATGTGACGGAAATGTAAAGATTTGCCGTACTCATAATAAAGTTGCTTTCCCATCTTTTAAATAGGTAATATTTTAATCACTGTTCAAATCTAATAATCCAGTAAGTTTATAAATTAGAGCTTGCATCAAATCTGGTGGTTCTGATTTTTTGCAGACTTGTTTATGATGTTGGCCCAATGAATAATCTAAGTTTGTGACCTGGAGCCCCGAACGCAAGTTTGTCCAAAATAGAAAAAACTATTATAACCCTAAAGGACTAGTTGCTTATAAAAGTAATATAATACCTTCTCGGGACGTTTTAAGGAAGACTAAATTTGCAACAATATGAGACTAGAATTGTCTCTGTAGACTCAATAGTTTCCGAGATAATGGTTACTGGATTATAAATATATTTTAATGACATAATAATAATACTGATGCTCAAACATCAGTCACGCTTGAACAAAAACTTAATATCCGCTATTGATACATCATTACCGGTCAACGAAAAACGACCTACAGCTTAATTCAAACACAATCATTTAATACCTTTATAAACAATTGTAATGTACCCTATTATTAAACTCATCGTCCATAGCAAAAGGCATGAGAATGGGGGATCGCAGTCTTAATGATTCCCAATTTATAAAGCAAATATTCAAACAAATTAGTTGGGAACTTGAATAATGTTGTGTAAGTTGTACAGGCAATATCGATGGGGCATTAAAATAATGGGTACAAGTTTGACCGATGCGCTTCACTGCAGTTTGAGAGGTAAGGATGACTCACTTTGATCCATACATGTAGTATATACAAGGAGTTATAGATGCTAGATGCGCCATCGAATGACCGGGGGTAAGAGACATAATCTTCATATAAAATTTATACTACCTACGCAATTTGGCCGGTTTGCATGTCCAATGTCATGCCTATGGAAGTGTGACCGTGTCTATAATTCGGCCATGAAAAAATGCTCGCAAATGCTTTAGCAAAATTATGCAGTAGGTTTCTAAATGATCGATTTCATGTTATTTATTAATAACATGAAATGCTGCATGATGTGCTTATTAGCACGACTACTTTAGAGAGCATGATGCAAGAAAAAACGCGACAAATGCGCATTTTAGTATGTTTACTTTGTCAGCTTGAAAATCGCCGAGCCACGTAAATTTTTGAACCTCGCTTATTCCTAACTACAGAAAACCGGCCAAGTGCGTGTCGGGAGACGCGCAAGGTAGGGTTCCGTAGTCGTCCACCCGTTACATTATGTGGACTAAAAAGTTCGCAAACTTATATTTTTACTATGCTTTTGACAGAATTAACAACATTATCTAAGGTATCAATGGAAATTGTTCGAAAGTTTGCTTTTGCAAAGTACATTTCTGAAGTTCGACTATTACTCGTTAACTAGTAATGTCTACTTAGCTGTTATAGTTTTCCTTTTAAATTCATTGTATATACTACTACCATGATTTTTTTCACATGCCTAGGAGCCACCGTTTAGCTGGCAGGGGGGGGGGGACACTTGACCATAATGAAAATTATCACTTTATAATATTTTTAGAAGAGCTATCCAACGATACCCCACACGATGGAGTTTGGAAGAAAAAAAAACCCACCGCCACCACTTTACATGTAGGGGAGGTACCCTAAAAAAATTTTTTTTCAACATTTTATTCTACCGTTTTGTCGGCGTCATCAATATCTATACTCGTGCCAAATTACAGCTTTCTAGTACTAACGGTTACTGAGAAAAACGGGGGTTGGACGGACGGACGGACGGACATGGCGAAACTATAAGGGTTCCTTGTTTACTACGGAACCCTAAAAAAGAACTTCGTTAAAATGCGCGTAATTAAAAGAGCTCCAATCGTAGGTATATATAGTCCTACTCGCCGTGTCCGGCGACAGCGACTCCGTCAGTTTTTAGGCTTATTGAATGCTCTTATGTGGCTCGCAAATCCAAATTTCATATGCGGTTACAGGGCGCGCAGTGGAGCTGTCCCGCGAAGTTCTAGGTATAAGTTTAAGTTTGTAGGTATTTAGTATAAGTTTGACTTGTAATGTGTTATTATCAATAAATTATGTCTATGTCTATACGTGTACGAGGGCTTTGACCGAGTCTTGCGGAGTTTGTTGGTGTAGGTATAACTTCGTGCCTAAATGCATAGTCCATGCACCGAGCCTATTTTACTTAGACTAAGTTATACCTATTTGGGTTTGAGTTTATATTTCACTGAATCCGGTCTTAGCACAATGAACCGGAGTATAATGGGCACAGTTTGCTGGAGCAGAGGGTTATGGCCATGGCCGATTCCGGACACCGTATGTAGTTAACTGGCTGGACCGAGAGCCAAGTTGATTTAATAATTTATTGGTCGGTTTTTATGATGTAGGTGTGTTTATAAAGACTAATTAAGATGGTTCAGATGGTCAGAAAAAATGGGACATGATGTCACGGTCCTCAGCGTTGAGGGAAGAACTGATGATGATGATGCTAGTTCTTCTTCTTCCCCATTTACCTTATTAATTAGTTATTTTGATTATAATTATTTATTATAATTTTGACGACCGCTTTAGCCTAGTTGGTAGTTCCCTGCCTACGAAGCTGGAGGTCTCGGGTTCGAATCCCGGTCAGGGCAATAATGTTATGAGCACGAATATTCGTTCCTGAGACTTGGATGTTTTCTATGTATTTAAGTATCTATATAAGTATGTATATCGTGGGATAGTACCCATAGAGTACCAGCTTTGCATAGTTGGGGACTAGGTCGATTTGTGCAAGATTGTCCACAAAATATTTTTATTTAATATTATATTTAAATAAATATTTATAATGTATTTATTTCACAATAACACAATGCAATAAATACGGACAATACTACAGTTAGATATGAATAAACACTGAATACGTAATAAGATTATTATCATACGTGTACATAATATTTCAGTGTTTAATTCTGCTGACAGCTGACTATTTTCTCGTATCGTACCACATTAAAAAGAAAAGACCCCCCCCCCCCCCTTCCCCCTTCCAATACTTCCCCCCCCCCCCCCCCTACCCCCTTCCACTACTCCCCCCCTTTCCTTTCTTTCTTTTTTTTCCTTTTTCTTTTTTCTTTGGGGGAGACCCTTTTTCCTATCTATCCTATCCTACTTAACACTGCATAACTTTACCAGCCCTGCTCTCGAGATTCCTTATAATCAAATAAATAGAATTTAATAATACGAACCAATTTTTTCGCTCCATTAAAACGCCAAGTTTTATTGGACGACGTATTATATTCGTTCAAAGACCAGAAAATCCCATTTCTTTTAAACTCCTCTGCATTATTTGTTAACCAGGTCCGTATCGAAAATAACGAAAAACGATCAAAAGCGAAAAGGAGTAATTTCCGGGCGTCTTATTGTTCCCTGCCTGAGTTAATCGGAATTAAGCGATCCATTACAAGATACCGGTTTCAGTAACTTTACACACAATATTGGTTATTGTATCGATATATTTACGCGTCGTTGAACGTTAATAATGTTTTGTTTTCTGCCTCTTTATTACTTTTGTGTTAAATTTTATGTTCGGAGAATTTGAGATTGTTGATACATTGAAATGCTTCGATGGAATTAATTTGTGATAATGTTTGTATTAGAGTTGAATAGGAATGTGTGTTGATTTGATATTCGGTGTTATAGACGCAGTTTCGAAGAAAGAAAAAAATGTTATTAAGTGTTATTGTGTCGTGACCACGAGGTAGGTGTTAAAATTTCATGTTTTTATGTGCGTATTACTTATAACGATTATTATTAAATATGTTAATGCCGGAATACTGTAAAAGGAAAATCTAACTTTTTTATTTGTTACCTAATGAAGGCAAGTGAAGGTGCCAATGCATACCTCCATTTTAATGTTATTGGGCACTTTATTATAAAATATCTGTATGATCCATCTGATTACCATTATCCATGAAATTTCAAGTAGTATTGCGAATACCCACTATCTTAAATCCAACTAAAGAAGTGCAAATTTAGTTCTGAGTTTCAAGAGTCACTGTCAGAAAGACTACGAAGTTTACATTTGATAAAGAAACTTCTACAGAGAAGTTTAAGGGAGTCATGCGGTCTAATATCTTTACCTGTTGCGTCGTTCTCTTAAGGGCTCTTATCAGTTAACTACCTATGTGCTTTTCTGAGATAGAACCACCTACGTGCGGTCTTGGAGACCGCTACTTGATATAGACCTAAAATATTTTAATTTATTTAGGTTACAGGTAATTAATAATAATAATTACAATTTTAATACTTTCAATAATTTATTAGCAATAACCAAAACTATTGTGATTTTGTACAGTACTGTGTCCTTTATTTGTAGTCTAAAATAAAGAGTATTTGCATGTATTCTATGAAATATCGTTTAAAATATCACTCGAAATCGACGAATTTCAAGTTTAAAACTGTTTAAAATTCATCGTTTAGTTTTTGTAGGTAATAATATAAATTTAAGAAAGGTACAATACTTATACAAAGACAACGTATTCACGAGAAGATAATGGTAGGTATTAAAAAACCGTAGTTGTTACGAATTTCGAAGTCTAGTTATACC
Source organism: Cenopis cana (assembly GCA_951800055.1). Classification (NCBI taxonomy): domain Eukaryota; kingdom Metazoa; phylum Arthropoda; class Insecta; order Lepidoptera; family Tortricidae; genus Cenopis; species Cenopis cana. Next base: position 2,256,784 of record OX637484.1, on the reverse strand, counting down.
TCCTAGAGACCAAGCCTTGACTAGACAACTATCAATCGAATAGCAGAAAAAGTCCTTCACAATTGAGCCTTTGTGATATACGACTTTCTAACCTAGACCGGTAATATTGCGTCAACAGCCTTCGTGTGTCTGATAACACCGGAACGGGGCCTTCAGACTATTTAATTTACGACCTCCAGTTTAATGGGCTCGTCAATTAAACAAGGGCTATCCAGTTTTTAGTGTAATCATAATCATAATCATAAACTTTATTTGATAAGCACATGGAATTAACATAAATAGAAAGTGACTGGCGGATCCCAAACTAGGCTGAGCCTGTATCTTGGGGCCCTGAGTGCTACAACTGATTGTATATGTATACAAAAGGCACTTAAGTGTGAAATAGTTTTTATGTCAAAATCGACTACACACATGACGATGATATTTTTAATAACAGTCATCATCCTTCTAGCGGTATCCCAGTCCAGTTTTTTCCTAAAGGATGCCCGGCGGTGGTCCGCTACCTAACCCCAAAATTTGGCGTAGGTTGACCTATCTACCCTAGTTTGTAGTTGCCACATGACCTTTCAACCCACGGGGAAACTAAACCATATTGGGAAAATCCCTAATAATACTACAAAAATATAAACTAGCTTACAAACTAGAAATATCTACAAAGTCATTAGAATAACCTTAAAACAATAAATCCTGGAATGGCAGTTACCTCTGTGATACATTTTTATACTTAGTGTAGGTGCTGGCCCAGCAAAGAATTCCCAATTTAACTTAAGAAGACTAAAAATAATTAGCTTAGCATTACAATCTTAAAATATAAAGATTTAGCTAAGTAAATGACAATTATTTGTAATATTTCTTTTCTTTTCTCGAAATAAACAATTAGTTTTTTTTTTAAGAATATTGCTTGTAGTATGCTGATATCGTAGTTCCCTTTGGTTATTCTGAGTATTCGCTGTTTTGGCAGCCTATGACTACTTGTTTAGTTGTCGGGTATAGCTAAATTCTACATAAGTTTTTCCCGTTTTTATAAAAGGTAACTCTTAAAAGTTTAATTATAGACCCCCGCTTTTTTGCTCTAGAGTCATATTCAGTGTAAGTTTTATGTGTCATTGTTGGATTTTTTTGCAGCGAATTGCGCTAAATCTAAAACGTTTTTGAGTGTCCACCGAATACTCGGAGTATCAGCGATATCTCTATGTCGTGCTAACTCACGCTTCGCTGCAACTATACCTAGTCGTAATTTTGAGACTGCCATAATCTTCAAGTGAAAAAAAAACTTTACTCCCATATCTTTTAGATTCAGGTTCGCTTGTGACGCTTGTTTGCTGTATTGAGTTAGCAATGTCCAGCGTATGAGAGAAAAAAGTAAGAACACGCCATGTCTGACCATTTCCGTCGGCTATTATTCCGTCTCCCTCTATATCCGCTTCCGCTTGTCGCGAAAACAAAATAATGGCGGGCAAAAAAGGCCTTTCGATTCAGGGGTTTTAATAGTGACAATGATCTGTTTTGTGGTTTTTAAGAGGATTGGGTTGAATAGTGCTTTGACCCTGAGTGGTCACTGCAAGATCTGATAAGGGTTACCTTCAAAGCAGGTGTACCAACGTTTTTATAAAACTCCTTACAAATATTATACATTCAACATCATATAATACGTATATTTGTATCTAAATTAGTTCAAAATACACACAATTATTTGCAGGTATTAAATATTAATAACGGAGGGAGCGAAGCAATCGAAGGTCTACATTTACACTTGGGCAAAAATGCTTTCGTAGTAGTGTCCGGCGGATTTTCGTGTGATGTTCTCCTCTACAGGTCGCATGTCTCAACTGATTCTCGTGAACCGGGTTCGATAATTAAATGTTTTTTTCGATTCGTTTTTGATTTTTCAAAATGACTGAACGATGCGGGTTAAAAACTGGAAAACTGCTCGCGAGGCCGGCTCACAGAGCCAATATAGTTTTTAAAAGTATAAGGGCCGATTTTATCTTAGTTCCAGATCATGATCATTCATTATAATAATAATAAATATTTGTGGACAATCTTACACAAATCAACCTAGTCCCAAACTAAGCAAAGCTTGTACTTTGGGTACTAAGCGACGATATACATACTTATATATATAAATAAATACTTAAATACATAGAAAACATCCAAGACCCAAGAACAAATATTCGTGCTCATCACACAAATAAATGCCCCGGCCGGGATTCGAACCCGGGACCTCCAGCTCCGTAAGCAGGGTCACTACCAACTAAGCTAAAGCGGTCGTCATTGAAATCAAGTTTTCACTTAGACTTCTCGCTGACCAAAGTTTTGATCGCAAGGAGGTAAATCCAAATAATTTACGGCATAGCCATACCAAGAGCGACAGATTTAATGTCTCTATCAATGTGACCCACATCACCCACATGGGCTAACTTTGGATCAATAAAAACAGAATGCACAAACAAAACAGCATAAACTAAAACATTCGCCGTCGAAAACAAACAGCCCTTTGCAAAATACGTCACCATATATTTGAAAGCTGAGTTTTCGACTTTCTCGCCGCTAGGGTTACCAGAAATCTCGAAAATTCCGTATTGGTTTGAACTGGTACTTGATAAAACGATGAGTTATGCACGAATATAGTTTATTGTTTGTCTATATTGTTTTGGATAATAATGTCTTCAGCTTCTTAATTATTAAATAAAGTATCATCATTTTTAGGGACTCTCTAAATCTCCGCGTCAATCTTTTTTGAGGTAAGTCAAAAGTTGAATTATTCGTGATAAAACCTTACTAACTACTTAGTTTAACTTATAATGTTAGCATTGTATTAATTCCCCTAATGAAACTTTTTCTATTTGTGCAATGAAGTTAACAATGTCTTAGTAAATACAAAATACGTGAGTTCTAGCGTCACAAAATAAATGTCTAGTCTCTTTACAAATCTATAACGAGCACCGAAAACATGTTGGTATCTTATAATATTATGTAAAGAAAACAATAAATGTAAATGAATACGCGAATCATTTTATTATACCAATACGTCCTTAAAAATTCCGTCGAATCCCGCTTCGTGGTGCCTCCACACGCGACGCAAGCGCCGGCCAACAAACAGTTAGCGGTAAGTGAAAAGTTGAATGTTTGTGCTTTCAACCGTTCGGCGCCGAAAAAACACCATCAGCCGGGAAATATTTAATTCTGTTTATTCGAGTTTTTCGTAAATGTATTTGAATTGGAGCTTTAAGGAGTCTGAAGCCGAGTGGAAAGGTACGGAACGGAGTCTGGAGGTCGCGCATTCGACCCCCGCTCGTACCACTGGGTTTTTCAAATTGTTCTAAATATCATTTGATAGTTAACAGTGGGTTTTCGGTGAAGGGAAACGTTGTGATGAAACCAGCCTACCCAACAAGGTCTAACCTAATTTGGTATAAAGCAGTAAATCTGCTAAAGCAAACTACAAATTTAGACATAAAGGAAAAATTTAAAAATTTAGGCACCGAGCAGGATTCGAATCTGCGACCGCCTGGCATTCGCGGCCAGTCGCTCGAGCCAACTAAGCTATAGGTGCGACCCCCACCCCCGGCTCCCAAATTCTTTAACCGTTCCTTCGTTTATACTCAAACGCCTTTTAAGGGAGGCGTACAGCGACATCTTTGCTTTATTTCTAAATTTGACGGTATAGCTTTTCCTTTTGATTGGAAGGGAAGGTCAGAAAAATTGCCAAGTCTTGGGATTAGATGTCAAAACGCGGTTTTCGTTCACTAAAGAGCTAGTACTTACTAGGATGATTCACAGCAGTCCGTTCCTTTTCCGGGCCGGTCCGTTTTCTATGACAGGACGTGCGACGGCCGTCGATTTCCTGTCATAGAAAACGGGCCGGCCCGGACACGGAACGGTCTAGCGTGAATCATCCTTAAGTGTGTGACCTAAACCAATTCATAACAGGGTTTATTCCTTTATTATTAACCTATTTCCTTTATTATTATTATTAATTAAAATTACCATGAAGTCGGGTTATAATTATTAGCCTGAAAACCACCGAGAGCCTTTCAAAAACTTATATTTAAAGTGGTTGTTGCTAGGCTTATTTGAAGAATATATTTTGACTTTAACTTTGTTTCATACTTGCATTTCTGATTTATGAAATAACATATTTCGTACATAAGTTTATTATTATTATTTATTAAAAATGGGATTGCTCTTCGCCAGCATCTGGCCATGGGACAAAGATGAGGCCGACGCTGAAGCGAGCTCACCCAGAAAACGCCTATTCACTCGTGCCGAGCCAGTGAGCCAGTGTTTATATCCGCGACATACTTAGATTGCGCGTGGCTTACCTATCGGCTTTGGCTCCCACTAAAGACATTATAATCATAAATAAATATACTTCCCGCGTTTCCACACTATAGACCTAGAGACGGGCTCAAAGTACAAACTCTTAATTGCTATATAAAGCAGTCTCCACCCTTTTAATCATATCAAAAGACCAATCTTCCGGCCGGATGGACTGCGACAGTTACAACTTCATAATCATCCCGAGTTCCCAAGAACTTTAACTCAAAGTAACAAAGACTGTATTCCTTTGATCCGGCGATTTTAGATCCGGGTGGTAATTATGAAAGTTCCAGAAATAACGATGTTCTATCATATTACAAATTCGTTTTTGATTTTCGGAAATCTAATTTGGTGAATCGCTCGGCCGTGGTTTCGACTTGTTCTAATTAATACGTTAGACGTTCGAATTAGGAAAGAATTTAATTAAATTTGACAGATTTTATTTTCATACTAGTTTTCATATTTGCGGCAAGATTGTGTTGAATCCTCAAAGTGGTTTCCCGGTTGTGGTTCAAGGAGCCTAAGGCGACTTCCTGACTTGGCGGGGCGGGATTGATATGTGACATTTTCTTCTTTGACGTAAACTTACTGACGTCGCAAAGATTCGGGGCGCAGTAAGTAGTACTGAGTTGACTGACAGCTGACACTGACATTTGACACTTTTCTCATATCGTACTGTCTCCGCACTGACAAATCAGGAAGTCGCCTTAGGGCCACTATTCCATTTAAGAGCGTATGAACAAGTCCACTCAAGAATAATTGTGAATATTTAAATTTAACGATAAATAGAAAAAAGGAATGGTTTTTGCCGTATTTTGTATTTGAGTACCTTTTTAATACATCAAACTCGTTTTTACGTTGCTAGATTCGTCAACTGTGGCTTTATAAAATAAAACAGCTGTTTTAGTTTTGAGCTCAAACCTCCTCGAATCTTGCAGCAATGTTAAAACTAGTTTGATGTAGGTATTCAAAAGTTAAAAGTTTAATTATATTTTTAAAAAAGCTATCCAACATTATCCCACACGATGGGATTTGAAAAAAATTGTACCTCTACTTTCCATACATACATGTAGGGGAGAAACCATTAAAATTTTGTTCTAGATTTTCTTCTGCCGTTTTGTCTGCGTGGTCAATATGTATACTCATGCCAAATTACAGCATGCTGGTACTAACGGTTAGGTACCTACAGAGCTAAACCGCGCACGGACGGACGGACATGACGAATCTATAAAGGTTCCTTGTTTACTACGGAATCCTAAAAAATACTAATTAATATAATACTCGGTTTTCTATGTGCTATTCGTGCGCTACACATGAAAATATTTTACACGAGCACTTAGCCAGTTAATAAAATTTAATAATACTTACGTACTTTGTTTATTAACTAGTAATCGCCCGTACTAAAATTACGAGTTCAAATTATTGACACAATAACACGCCATTCCGGTAGCTCCCTTCCAAGTAAACTATTGCTTTCTTCCTTGCACCTACTAATTGTAAGCAGGACGTCATATAAAATCCTATGCACATACAAGCATAATGCAGTTTTATTGCGTCATAAAGTTAGCGTTTTATCATGCAAGGCTTTCTACAATGTACGGTACATTCATATTAATAAATATTAATATAAGAACATTAATTTTATGGAGCCTAAGAGGTGAAACAACGAAGCCAAGTGAATATTTATAGCTTCTCGTACTTCGGAAGTATCGCGGTATGTGGAATGATGGACGGCATGCATTGTGGGGGAAAGAATTTCTTCACTTATAATAAGGAGGAAGGTAAATTTTCATTAAGTTTTATCTATTTGACACGGGTAATTTAATGCGCTTTGGAATATAAATATTTATATTCATGATTATGTATGTGTTTGTGGGTTTAGTGCATCATATGGTACATATATTTTATTATTAAGTAGCGTGTGAAATTATCAATAACATTAGTAGCGTTTTTTCGTCCGGAAGATGAAGGAGGGAACTCCATTCAGTAAACACACAAATGTAGATGCGCTGTTAAGATTCTGTAACAACTCGGTTGACAGCTCCGATACCGCACAGTCAAATGGCAGAAGTAGCCTGGCAACTTCCTGATTTGTCGGTGCGGAGGCGGCACGATATGAGAAAAGTGTCAAATGTCAGTTAACACCCCCCGACAAATCAGGAAGTCGCCAGGCTAACCAACTCAGTACTACTTTTTACTGCGCCCCTACATTTAAATGAGTGCTTCCTGACTGGCGCGGGATGCGTGGAAGCGGGACGATGCGAAGGCAGTACTGGTCCGCTTCTGGCGCTTCTGCGCATATTATTACTACTGCGCAAATGTAATACTGACAGTATTCTGTCAAGTGGGAATCTTTGCGACGTCAGCAAATTTACGTCAAAGAAGAAAATGACACATATCGATCCCGCCCCGCCAAGTCAGTAAGTCCCTTACACTGCGTGTCACGGATGTATAGCGAATTCAATCGCTCTATAAAACCGCGCAATGTAGTTAAAATCGCATGCGATTCTCGTACATGTAAAAAAGAAGGAGGAAGAAAAGAGGATTACACAAAACAAGTTTATTTTTCTAAGAACAGCTCATCGACAACTTTATTATGTTTTACAGGGATCGTTAGATGTTAAATATACAAACAAACGCCTCGGGTTATCTGTATGGAGATAATTACAGAGGGAAAAATTCACAAACATATTTAACGAAATTTCATAACGATTGGCTAGAGATTACTCAAGATCGTGACGAGTGGAGATTAAGAGGGGAGGCCTTTGCCTAGCAGTGGGACACCATATAGGCTCTTAAAAAAAAAAAAAATTAACAAAATACTTATATCTAGTAAACTGTAATTTTTAGAGTTCCATACCTCAAAAGAATTAAATAAATCCATGTAGAATAAATTCGTAACGTTGTCCGTCGGTCAAAACCCTTTTTCTCAAGAACGCAAGGAGGTATCAAGTTGAAATTACATATAAGTCAGGTTGACAATCCCTTAAAACTGTAAAAAAACATAATTCTGAGTTAACCAAGGGCCTGACACGCTTTGATAGAGAAAGATAGCCTTATTGCGATTCCTATAAGAGGAAATAGAAAAGAGTGCCATGTTTTGACCGATCATTTTTTCATGGCCGGGTTTTAGGCACTGGCACACTTACATGCAAACCGTTCAAATTGCGTAGTATAAATTTTATATGAATATTCTTTCTCATACGGTCACTCGGTGGCGCATCTACATATTACACAACTACTTGTACTTACTATATACAGTTCTCTTGAAATTAAAACTCTCAAGTAAATCAAAATCTACAATAATATATCACTTCCAATCCGGCTTCCAAGCCAAACACAGGCTTCGTTAGGTGCATAAACAAATAATCACAACACAGAGACACCAGAGATGAAATCAGCAACAGGCTTCGTCAAATGGACTTAACATAAAGGACCGCCCCGGATCGTAGATGGCTCAAAAGTTCCCATACTACTGACGGCGTTGCCGCGCTGAATGGCCAGCGAAATCTGTTCAGCCACGAACGACCCGGACCGAGGATCCGGACTTCCAATTCACCTTGAATAGTGATTATTCAGATTTTATAGTTATATAGTCCATGTTGGACGTTATATAGTTATAACGTCCAATTTACATTAGGCTATTATAAAAAAATACTATAAAACTATAAGAGATATAGGTACAATGCTGCAAAATAAACTTGCGAGTAATATTAGAACATGTCGGAGTTCTACTGTTATTATATTTTTTCTGAACTCCAAGGAAATATGCGAAGTGTAAACAAATTAACAGGCAGATACCCTTGTGTATTCATGAGTATTCTGCGCCCTAAACCAAAATACAGTAACTGTGTACTAGCTTTATACTCTCGGCGCCTTTTTGAAAATGGAACAAGTGATGCGTTGTTCCAAGGAATAAAGTAAGAAGAGCATATGCAATGTGAAGGTAGTTAATACTTTTTGGTGATAGAACATTGTTCTGGAAGCTTTCGTTTTAATTTTTATTTCCTCGTTCCAGTACATTAACTAGTAGTAAATTGTATGAAGATGGAGCTCATTTTAATTTTAACGCTGCAGCAGCGGGCAGTTTTGTGAAAAATTTAATGGATACGTTTGTTTTGAACGTAATCGTTTTTTATACGGATGAGGTACAGTTGTAGTGAGTTTTAATTAGTTTATGCCATTATTTTCTAATATTGCAACTTCCTGGTTTGTCAGTGCGGAAGCGGTACGATATGAAAAGACTGTCAGCTGCCAGTTTTAACTGTCAATCGTGTCAGTGCAGATTTTGCTAGACTTCTAAATGAGTGATTCCTGACCGCGCGAAATGCGTAGAATGCGAGGCAATACGTACGTAGATAGTTCCTGTTTCCACGAAGAATGAAGCAGTTCGACAGCACTTGAAACGACGGAATTGTTAAAATTCACCCTTAAACACGAAAACATAAAAAAGTTAATTTATACTTCCATTAATTATTCAACAGTTTCACCCAATAAACCCGTCAGTCGCGTAAAAAGTCTTAAAACGCAACATTGGACATCTCCATCCGAGTGTCAAATGGGGTGAAATTGACGGCAGAAACGCAGATGGCTGAAAGATAACAGCGCTTTACACGTCTATGGAAACAATTTAATTGATTGATATTTTTACTTGTTTCTTTAGATGATATTTGAACCATGTTCGACGCTTTTCTTGCTTGAAAAATTGGTGAGGCATTTTCATCACCGTCAATGAACATAGATAAATGACAATGAAATGATAATTGTTTGGTAATTAATATTTAAATAAAATAGGTTGCGATGACTTAAATTGCCACTTAATATACTTTATCTACACCCATATAGTAAATCCTCTTTTATAAGTTCAAATACCGTAGATAAGACCCCGCTTTATAATATACTGTGCGGCTGCTGCGTGCGTCCCCTATTAGATCACGAAATATAACACTTTAACGAGATCACGTACAAAATTAAGACACAGCTGCGGGCTGGCGGCGGAGGCGCGGGCCGGCCTGTCGACGCAAACATGGCGCACGCCGGCGAGAAGTGCCCACACGAAACACATGAAAGAGGATTTAATATATGGATGTAGATAAAGTAATGTATGCAACTGTACATAATTAGGCATTAAAACACTCGTGTGACCTTATTATGAAACTCGCCTTCGGCTCGTTTCATAAAACACACTCGTGTTTTAATGCCCCTCATTATGTACCAGTTGCATAAACTACTATTTTACTTAACACTTTATACTCTTGCGTTTTGTAAACATACTTAAAAGGTTTGTTTTAACAGGTCTAACGCGATATTTATGTTTTTTTTTTACAAAGTCGGTATAAAAAGGTGAAAACATAAATATCACGTTAGACCCGTTAAAACAAACCTTTTAAGTATACTTTTTACTTTGTTGACGATTATTTTACTATCATGAGACATGAACTTTATTGTCTTGCGTTTTAAGTTGTTGAATTTTATGTTTGTTGCAATTCAATTATTTTTATATAGATTATTCAAACTTGACATGCCTTTGTGAAATGTGTGCCTCAATGATAAATCTATACCACCTTCTGTACCACGTTTTAATATTTTTGCGAATAATTTTACACAAATCGATCTAGTCCCAAACTAAGCGAAGCTTGTACGATATATATATATTACATAGATAAATAGATACATTGAAGACTCTAGAATATATATTCGTGCTCATCACATCAGTCATCGCCCTGACCGGGATTCGAATCCAGACCATGTTTTAGACCAGCAGCATTATCACTAGTCACAAACAGACGAGTGACCTGTTTTTTGTCATTGAGTAGAAACGCTGGAGTGAGGACATAGTCATGAATAATTACGCATAATGTATCCTTAAAAAAGGCATTCTCACTGCGGTGGCTTCATCCACTTACTTTTTAGGAGATTGGAGTAAATTGGGTTGTTCGTGCCATTTCAGGTGCGATTTAATTATACTGTTGGAAAATGTGTTTATGAGGCTTCCGAAGTTCATGATTTTCTTTTGCTCTTCTTGCTTGCCTTCAATTGTGTGACCTAGAAGCCAATTATAACAGGGTGTATTTTGTATAATAAGGTCATGAGAGTGAGGGTAGGTATAATTATTACCCTGGGAATTTCCGAGAAATTTTAAAAAGTTACTTCCATACAATACGGTATAAAGCTAGTATGTAAAATTATGTACTTAATCAACTTAAAAGAGATGTCACTTTTGAACCTTACTACACTTATAATGCCATAACGTGTTGAAGCGGATACAGATTTTTGTAGCCGAGTGTACACATAACATCATTATCAGCACCTACACATTACACATCCATGCTTCTTTCTACATACGAACGGGATATCCTTTATTACATATTTACAGATTTTCAGTAAGGAAAAACATCGTGGGAAAACCCTGCATACACCTGCGAAGACAAATTGTATGTAAATCCCCAACCCACACTTTTACAGCGTGGGGAATAATTCCCGTTCCTTTTCACCAACAAAAGAAGGCCTCTGCTAAGTAGTGGGATGGTAGGCTGGTAATAATGATGAGTTAATAATTATACAAAAAAAAACAAATAGGAACTTTACCACAAAGGAATAAAACAATTAAGAAACTTAAGTTCTAATACGGTATATAATTGACGGTATTATCGCTAATGAGCGATCTCTTCGAGATAACCTTTGTGTAATGGAAATGATGCAAAAATATAAAAAATTGAGTCGGTAAGCAAAAACAAAATTGAATAGAATATATATTCATAATAATAGTTGTTTTTCATAAAGTGACCAAGCAGCACTTCAGTAATAAAAGAGAAGGCATCCTAATAAAATACTATCAACCACGATTCACTTATTGAAAAGCTTGATTTAAAATTGAATCAAATGCATTCAAGTATCAATGAAAACTGCAATAACATCCTCGGTACTAGCGAATATTAGGTGAATGCGTCTGTTAAATGTTAATTATGACCACAGACATGTCGACGCTTTGATGCATTGATGAGATTATCCGCGGCCCCTCTTAGTTCTGCAGCATAGGTGTTGATTACTTTGGACCGTTCATGCTCTTGTGTGACCAAGGTCATGCCACTGTAAGAGGAAATAGAAAAGTGTACCATGTTTTGTATCTTTCACAGAGCGAGCATTTTTTCATGGTCGGGTTATAGGCACAGGCACTCATCCATAAGCAATACATTGGACATGCAAATCGGTCAAATTGCGTAATATACATTTTATATGAATATTCTTTCTTATACTCCCGGTCGCTTGGTTACGCATCTATAGCTACTTGTATGTAGTATATCTGCGTGTGCGACGATAACTTTGAATTTGATACTGACATAATAAAATTAGGTATGTTCTTATTCCATCGGATATTCTATTGTACCGCTAATGTAATAAATGTTATAGGTACTATGTATATGTGAAGTAATTGATCTGTGTGCAAACTGTCCTATAACAATTATATTTACTGCATTTATATATTAGAAAAAAAAAACTTTATTTCGCATTTTATATGTATCGAAGTGCATGAAGGTGTCGCATTTATTTTAAAGATTAGGTAGTGTACAGCCGGTTTCATGAATACTTTTGTACTCAATTCCTTCGTAATAAGGTCCAAAAATGCGTAGGTATTATATTAGTGAACCTGACTGTAAGTACCATAAAGTGGACTATACAATGTTAGGCGTGTTTAACTAAGGACCCTTAAGAATGTTAAAGTGTCCGTTAGATAAAATCATTTTTGTTCTACATCCACACTGAAAAGTAGCCCATCTGCGCCCGACCTTAAGCAGGGCTCTCGGAATGTTTATTCAGATGTGGCCCATCACTAAAGAGTGGCTCGATTTACTGGAAATTAAGAGCCGTCATCCTCCGGGGCAAGAACAACAACGCGCCAGAAATACACGGGTGTAAAAATACTGTATACTTACTGCTTTTTAAATGTGGGAATATTGACAGTTTTGAAGATGGGAGTTTGTTTTGGAATAAAGATGGTAATGACAAAACCCATAAATTAATTATGTATTAAGCAGTAACGCTGCTAACGCAAACTATATGCTTTTTTCTAAACAAAGGATAAATTAAAAAATTTAGCCTCTGAGCAGGAATCGAACCTGCAAAGTTCTGGCATTCGCGACCAATTGCTACGGGATCCATCGAGCTCGGACCCCAAATTCCTCAACCCGCCTCCACCTAGTTCGGAGCATAATTCATTTAATGTTTCCTGTATTTAAAAAAAATGCGACTAAAGCCACGTTTACACACAGGCAACCTGTCGACTATGATCGTTTGCGGAGGCGGGAAACGCCGTATTAGCCTGACAGAGTGTGCGTCAATTTGCACATTGCTTGCGACCAAAAGACGGAGTGAGAATACGAACTGGACGTAAAGTTAATCATCAAAATTACATGTAAAAGATAATCTAAAACCGACCGCTTTAGCCTAGTTGGTAGTGACCTTGCCTATTGGAGTTCTCGAGTTTGAATCCCAGTCAGGGCATTTATTTGTGTGATGAGCACGAAAGGTTCCTGCTCACTGTCAATGGCTAGCAAAAACAGGTGCCGATCCAGGATTATGCGAAGCAAGAAATCAGTCGGGGAGGGGGGCAGTCGGGCGCATGGGAAACTATATAAAAAAAAGAATAAAATATTACTCTCGCACCATTTGATAGTAAGTAAAGAAGAGACTCAAGATAGCTATTGCGTCATTCCTTTCTTTGTGTTAGCGCTGTGACAGAAGGGCTATGTCATCCTTTGGGACTATAATAACAGAACCAAAATAACTCAGCTGAGCCGATGCATAAGTTGTAATGTAAATATAATACACTTAGGAGCTAAACGGGTCAGTTTGTACGCAAATTCGATGCAAAGTGTTCTTTTTATTTGCTCTTCAGTTAATAATTCATCCATAGCCATTAGAAAAAGAAGAAGAAGAAGAAGAAACATGTTTATTTAGCATATAAAATAAAAAATGCATACAATGGAAAAACATATACAGGTACATACATGCTAACATGGTCACCACTCAGCTTGGCGCCATGAAATAAGCCTTTATAGGCGTTAAGTCGTGGCGCTGATTTTCTGTGGCGCCTGGCAAACGGAGTAGCTGTCACTTCACTCCAGATCGAACAGAAAACCAAACAAAAAGAAAAAACTAGTACTTTACAGAGAAAACTTTCATGTCCACATTGCCTATTATTACGTTTTCTCGAACCAAACACAACGTTGTTACTTGGAACCTTGACAACGCAAACTGAAAGGTTGAACGACTGAAAAAATTAAAACCTATTAATTCAACTATTCTTACAAAACCCATTTCTAACGAATTTGAATTTGAATGATAATATTTCGCTGACCATAAAGCAGAGTGAATGGCGTCCCCCGGACTCAGGCGACATCTTCTCATTAAAGTAAAAATTGCTAATGACATTATCTCCATATTTTAGCATGAAAACGTCAGCGCTTCACCATTCCGTCTTTGAGGAAAGTATAAATTAATTTGAGATTTATCTAGTTTTCGTTGACTCAGGAGAAGGCGACGACGTGACGTGCTAACAAAATATTCTGAAACCATCCTTTCTCTTGCTTTAATACTTATCCAGGAGGTCTATAATAGTCGCGTGATAAACGACAAGATAAGGCATCTGTCACTTTCTAGTGAGTGGTATCAGAAAGTGACAGATGGTTTATTTTGTAGTTTATCACGCTATCACACGACCATCATAGACCCTCAGGTGTTCAGAATGTATTGAGTTTGTGAGTTGCACATTGTGGGCTGATGGCCAAATTTTCACAGATTTGTGGGTAAACCGCCAGTGAGTTGGTGCGATGAACATTGGTACTCGGCGGGGAGGTCGTGGGTGAGACTAGATTAGGGTTGCTTTTTTTTATTCAAAAGATTTTTGCGCTTATAAGCGATATTGCGGTCTAGGATGGAACGCGCTTACCTGGTAAATACCGATTCATGCTAATGCTATACGTCCTGGTTCGCCGTGACATGTCGCGGTTTGAAACGTGGTGTCCAGGTATCCGTGTGAGTGTGGTTAGCGCTGATGTCATTTGATTTTTTCTCTTTGACCTACACTAGGTACTTTTTCCTAAATTGTCCCGGTCTTCGTCCCCATTATGGCAACCCTAGACTAGATCCAAACAGGGTAAAACTGGCTTGAACATGAGGTTGAGGATTGAGGAGGCCTTTACTCGATAGTAGGTGGATATGATCATCATCCACGTCCTCCTAGGGTTATCCCAGTACAGTTGCATCCTGAAGGATACCCGATGTTCACTACCTAATCCTAAGATTTGGCGTAGGCACTAGTTTTATCTATTATATACCTATATATCGACGCCTATAACCCATACCACAAGCTTTACTTAGTTTGCGACTAGGTTTATTTGTGAAAGATTATTAAATAAATAAACAAATGTTTAAAATTAATTAGTACCTTTCTATTGTGAGTAAAGTTATCGGTTTCACCCTATTGGTATTTTCTACAAAAGAATTCCCTTAATTGCTATATAATTCGTCCGCGCGTTGTAACAGTACAATCCTAATCTTAACTACCATGTTCACAGAACACACTGATATCTTAGTACCAAGGTACAAATGAGTCACTTAAAACAAATGTAGTGTACTTGATAAAATTACGCAGCAAGGGTTAACAGTCTTAATGTACTGGATAAATAAATGGTTCCAAATAGGTATTTCACATTGATGACAACAAAACTGGGGGAGTTCTTTCACTTCAACTGGTCTATTCATGCTAGCAAAATCATTGTAATTTCTAACTACCTAAATAAATAAATATTTGTGGACAATCTTACACAAATCAACCTAGTCCCAAACTAAGCAAAGCTTGTACTATGGGTACTAAGCGACGATATACATACTTACATAGATAAATAAATACTTAAATACATAGAAAACATCCAAGACCCAAGAACAAATATTCGTGCTCATCACACAAATAAATGCCCCGGCCGGGATTCGAACCCAGGACCTCCAGCTTCGTAGGCAGGGTCACTACCAACTAAGCTAAAGAGGTCGTCGAAATACATACTTACCTAAATACATAGATCGATTGCTTTAGGGTGCTGGAGGGCAGGTATATCCCTGCCAAGATTAAAGTAAATAAAATGAGTAAGTCCTAATGTTTGGCGTTGATGCAACAATCTTCAATATTCAATCAAGTCAAGTCAGTTATTGGAACACAGGTGTCAAATATTGGGTCGTTTACCTAACTATACCATTTTTCAATACAACGGAGCCACCCCTGACTTTCAAGTTCCCAGAACTAGAACGCTTCGTAAATGTCCCCCATATCTTATCCACACACGATACTTTACGGGCACTTCCCATAATGACCGATTTCATTAAACTGCTGGTCAGACAGCTCTATATGGCCCGATAACATACTAATGGTATTGTTAGGGACCACGACAGGGCAATAACAATTTTGGGTCGTTTTCCGGTGTTTGAACCAAGTCGTGTTCTTTTGTTTCTTTACTTAGTGATACCAAAGGTGATACAGGTGAAGACGAACAATCGAACATAGGTCCAAAGAAGTCTACTCCACTTGTCGTAAAAGGAGAATAACGGTAGCAGCCTCAGAGCTCTCAATGGCAGATATGGCAGCACTTTCCTAAAGATTCTAGAGAACAGTAATACCATAATAACCTGGTTTTAATATAAAACTGCATATACCTACTAGTAACACCAATAAATATTATTTCTCGGAATAAATGTGAAAGTCTATCCTAATTTTTAACCAAATCTCCAAAACATTTGGCGAGATAAAATGCCTAAATAACCTCTCACATATGTCCATACCAAACAAATCAAATAAAGAAACAAACTAATTCCATAAAAAACATAAAAAGGATTAAAACTGACTAAAAAGTTATTTTCAGGTTCAAATTTAAATACATATTTGGATGATTCATAAAAAAGGTGAAACAACTTTTTGAAAGGGATCCATTCATATCAAATTTTGTCTAAAAGCATGCGCGTAATATTTTTCTGAAACTATTATGCTGAATTTAAC
Organism: Cenopis cana; assembly: GCA_951800055.1. Lineage (NCBI taxonomy): Eukaryota > Metazoa > Arthropoda > Insecta > Lepidoptera > Tortricidae > Cenopis > Cenopis cana. The sequence continues at coordinate 2,240,415 of OX637484.1, read as the reverse complement.
GCATGCATACCTATTTGAATCTACAATATTCGCATTTTTCATTCCTATGGTACGAGAGTTGATTGTGTAAAATTGTACTTAATTTGACAAATCACTTCAATAAGTGCTTATAGTGCTTCATGCTATCTTTTTCTTCACGTGTTAAATAAGTTGTTGTCAGACTCGTTTGCGTTTTGACTAGTGCAGCTTTATGAAATATTTTGGAGATGAAAACTTGTATGGCAGTGCGATAAACCAAGACTAACTACGCGGACGAAGGACACAAATACGCAAAAATATACCAATGTGAATCCTCAATACAACACTCTCACGATACTCATTCGTAGAGAAGAAAATACGTAGTTTTTTTAACATGCCCTTTTAAGTCGGGCCCCGAAGGCCCCTGACTAATTACCCTAACATAAAATGCGTAATGATAGTTCCCGACACCACACGAGTTTTTTTCTAAATAAAAATGGTAGCGGTCTTGGTTAGTATGGCCCCTGGCTAGGGGGCAAAGAGGCTGACCGTGAAGCGAGCTCACCCAGAAGATGCCTACTCACTCGTGTCTTAAAAAGGTTTAGGTTATAAGAACCAAGTGGTTTTACCACGACTACAAGGGATTGCAGTCTAATGAGTATTTTGACATTAAAACTGGCATTCGGCTCTCGGTCTATAAAATCATTCCATAAAAACACAACACAAACTGTATGTAAATGAACTTTTCAATATTCCACCTGTATCGAAAAACCATTTTGATACTGATACGCACAATTAACAGGTAATTAATTTAAAACTGTTTACAATAACAATATCGTGTCGGCTTAACCATGTTTGGGAACATTTGCATGTACAGTCATCTACGAAAGATATATCCACTTTAAACCGTACCTATTACTTGTGCTCGGTTGTAGGTAACTAAAAAGATTCTTAAAGTAGGAACCACTAAGCTACATTCAGGAAATACTCGGAACATATTATCACGAATTAACTTATTTTTGCCATATCAATGATTTTAGAATCCATTAAAACAAAAAAATTTACGCTTTTTGACGATAGAATAGTAGTGTCGTCAATTATTGCAATATTTCTATAAAATGTATATTAAATGCTCTGTTAAGTTTTATGTGTCATTAAATTTACTATTGGCCTTTGCCCAGCAGTGGGACACTAAATAGGCTACTAAAAAAAAAAAAAAATTTACTACTTATTATTGACTATCAGCCAACTATCCCATTAATATTGAAGAATGGCGCACATTGCCGTGGATCGAGCAATACATTACAGACCGAAAATACTCATATTAATGCATAGAATATCGGAAATTGTACAAGTAGAAGCCCTCAGACAAACGCACGGAAAGAACACTAAGAAATCAGATGGGGCATGCTTTACAGAGTAGTCGACCGTGCAAGTTGGGTGATCGATACCGCGTCACATTCAGATTCAGATTCAGATAATTTTATTGATAAAAGTATAAATACATTTTACAAGTCAAATTGGCATAAGCATGCATTGGCACATTGAGCAAATATTTACGAATTGTTCAATTAATTTCTCTCTTTCTCTTCTCTTTCAAAATAAGACTGTCGGCATCATGACCTCTGAGCCAGGTACGATGTGGGGAGAGAATTTTAATAATTATTTCTGTTTGACGCGTTGAGTAGCGCTGGTTATTGGAGACTTAAATACAATACAAACAAGTACTCTTTATTGCACACCTCACACAAATGACACTTTTGGCACATTAATGCGGAAACCGTCCGGAAAACGCAGCAGCGTGACAACCGCCTAAGCGCTCGCGGCCGCCATCTCACTTTCCATCCCAGAAAACTATACCTTGTTGAAAATTAGACCAAGTTTTCACGATGTTTACAATATCTCAAAAGCGAACTCTCTGATCTGATCTAAGTCCTCTGTGAGAACACCAAAGAAACCGTATGTTATGACACACCTTTTGGATAAATGTTAGTTCAACAGAAAATACCCTTTGGAATTTAACGAAGACGATAACAATGTACTCACTCGATGTTATAAAACTATATGATTATATGCACCTTATGCGCTTGTAATAGGTATTAAAGTGGCCAACCAACTCGTCTAATTTCCTTCGGTCTGTTTTTCTTATCTTACGTGCGAAGCTGCCGATATGAAGTGAGACAAAAACAATCAAAGGAAGAGATTTGGAAAAATATTTGATTAGCTATCGGAAAATCATGAGAAATTAGCTCAACCGACTCAAGCAAAAGTTTGAGAGCAGTTCGATGTTTATTTTTTTAGAAATTTCCTGCCTCGCGCAATCTACCCATGGAACGAGCTATATACCTACCTTGCGGTATTTCAGGACCGATATGACCTTCTTTCAAGAAAAGAGCGTACTCCCATCTGAAAGGCCAACAAAGCACTTGTAACTCTTCTGGCGTTGCAGGTGTCTAAGGGCATGGTAATTCGCTATTTGACAGTTGTAAAGATAAAATAATTAATGTGTTGGATACAGTAGCTTATAGGTTTACAATACTCATACAATAGGTTTTGTGCTTTAAAATTAATTGAAAGCATTTTATTTTTGAAAAATGAATTAAGAGTTTTTTTATCTGTGGATTACAAAAACCGAAACGCGTGTGACGTCACATTTTAAAGTTAAGGTTTAATTCCGCAACAGACCGCAACTGCACTTACTGCACGTTATGTTTCTCCGCACTCCAAATTGAACCGTAACGGTATTCGTAAAAAGCTCTATTTAAAATGAGCGGAGAAGTGTCGCAACAGCACAAGTTACTGTACAATTTGGAGTGCGGTGTAACATGCAGTTGCCGTCTACTGTCGGCTGCGGAAGTAAACCTTTAGTTGTTTATCAAGTGCGACGTCACAGTACTCACAGTCACGTGATCGGCTGTTTTCGGGCGCAATTCAAATTACTTAAAGAAAAAAAATATTTTTTTTTGAAGAAATTAAGCTCTTTGGGGGAAAAAGATAGGTATTTTATTTTTTATTTATTTATTTATTTACAAAATACATTTATCAGCATAGCAGCATACGCCAAAGCGCTGGTAAACTTAAAACTATTTAAGTACATAAATATAAAAAACTATATACAAAGCAAAAAGAGACTAATAGGTAACATTTAAAACTGAAATTCACAGAATTTCTTAAATAAAGGGAGAAGTTTGTACCACTTATAGGCAAATAAATCACAATCTGGTGTATGTGCAATAACTTTGTTAAGCAGCACTTGCGCGCTGACAATTGGCGAGTGCTCGTGCGCCGCCGTGCGAGCCGCCTCCTCCGCCAGGAGACGGTGGCTGCGACCGCGGAGGTATTTATCGGGAACATACATAGAGCACATTCTAGAGACTAAGTCAAGGCAATCGGATTCCCCTCTCATAAGCCGACAAGCAGTGGTCAAAAGTTCGATGTTGCGCCGGACCTCCAGGGAGTTGAAACCTAACATTCCAAGTAGGTATTTAGTAGGGTAAAGAAAGGGAAAGAAACCGTAGGTTTTCTTGTAGAGAAAGCGGAGAAAAGCTTTTTGTACTTTCTCTAAAAGAAGAATATACGATTTCTCATGTGGGTTCCAGATTATTGACGCTGATTCAATTTTGCTTCTGACTAAAGCTGTATAGAGTAACTGTAGCACTTTGGGATCACGGAAGTCCTTTGCATTTCGAATGATAAATCCTAGCCTTTTATAAGATTCCTTCGCAAGCGATTGGATATGTTCGTTGAAGGTAAGTTTTTCATCAAATATTACGCCAAGATCTTTAATAGAGTTCACGCGAGCGACTGGACTATTGTCTAATAAATATATATTGTGTAGAGGTGAGCGAGTACGGGAAAAAGTCAAGTTAAACCTACGTATAATTTAAAATGCATTTCCGAAAACTGTCAAGTAGCCAATTGGTTAGTTGGTTATGGTTACCATCAGGCAATCCGTGGGCGTCGGCTCACTTGCCACAAAAAAAATACTTATTTTTTTATAAGAACAAAAAATACGTATTTTTTATAGTTTTTAATTTTTGATGGTTGAAAACGTAAAAAATGACACTCGCGATGTTTACAACTCATAGATTACTTACTTAGGCTGGGTTGCACCAAACCGTCTGTAATCGTAAGCGGTGTTCGTCAAATCTGATTCAAATCAAATCAAACATTTATTCTGCAAATAGGCCACAAGGGCACGTTCACATGTCATAATCATAATGTTAATGTACAATTTAAAAAAGTCTTACAATATAAGCATATGATAGATTTTTCATGAGAAAATATTAATTTACAATTTAAGATTGTATGGAAAGTTTCACAAGTTTCTATGAGATGACAGCTGCCGGCGCCATATTTAACGATGACCGGTATGTGTTCGTAAGTTGGTGCAACTGGCACTAATTCTGTGCCTGTGTGCGTGTCGGACTTCGCACATAGGACTCGTAACCTCGACAGGTAACCGCAAAAAATCTGATTTTTCAATATTAATTATTTGTGGGTAAAATATTCGTAATATTAAACATTTTCACCAAATTTCAAGTTCATAGGTCAATGAGAAGTTAAAAAATTCTTCTGAACAAAATTTTGTGACAGACTACGGACGGACGCATGAGTGACAACAATAGGATTTCATTTTGAACCTTCGGGTACAGAACCCTAAAAATAGACCTTCCTTTATTTTAAGGAACCTGCCTGTATTCTCAACAATGTGCGTTACAAAATTAGATTTCCTTGGCGTCGCCTAATTACCAAGTTTATTTTGTTGTAATGCTTCGCAGACGCGTCGCATGCGGTTCCGTATAAATAGCTCACGTGTTACTTGTTTTATTGTGTCAGGTTAGGAAAATGTCCCTATGATTGCTACCTTAGGTACCCTATCGTTGACGCCTATCGTTCACCACCACTATGACATAGGATGAAAGTGCCAGGTCAGTGTTGAGCACTTGGAGATTTAGGCTGGGTTGCACCAAACCGTCTGCAATCGTAAGCGGTGTTCGTCAAATCTGACTGTATGGAAAGTTTGACAAGTTTCTATGGGATGACAGCTGCCGGCGCCATATTTGACGATGACCGGTCTGTGTCTGGTTGGTGCAACTGGCACTTAATCTGTTAATGCAACTGAGAGGCATGAAAACACGAGTTTTATAATAAGATCGCATTGAGTGTTTCAAGGCGAGGCGAGTTCTTGAATCGATGAACATACTGAAGTTTGAGCTTACAATGTGAAGAAATAACGTACAATTACACTACACAAAAAATTATGTACACTGAAAAAGAAATAAAGTAGCAAAATAACCGAACAAATTATTGAAAAATGCCTTGGTAACTCTGTCAAAAAATCCTAAATATCATCGTAAAAATTATTTTTCGTGCTGATTATTTCGTAATTGTCAACAACAGTGATATGTTTTTTTTACTTTTCTGTCACAATAACCGGATAGATTTTCGCTAAGTGATACACCATCCCAAAAATCAATCAAAATGTACTAAATATTTACGAAAACTACGCGCAGAATTCCGTAGAGAGCGGGATGGTTCATTGCAAACTCACGCGTGTTAGAGCGGGACATTTGCAATGGGGCTACCTCCCCTTAAGGTAAAAACCCAGTGGTACGATTTGGAGTTCTAACCCGCAACCTCCAGCTTTCCTTCCTCGGCTATAATGGCTTAACAGTAAGGATTACTTATAAGTAACTTACTAACGTCTCGGCATGTAATAAAGAACTTTTCCTCCTCCAAAACAAATTGATAATTAATGACCAAACATCCCGGCATCCGGTGTCTTATCCCGTGGCAGCTACGTCAGGCAGTGACACTAATACCGACTGAGGAATTCCTAATGAGTACCCAACAGTGGATTTTGGACAAATACGATCTAATTTTGTGCCCGAGGCCGTCTGTTAAAAGGATTCCGGGATTGTGATAGATTGGTAAATAGGAAAACGCGTGTGGGATAAAATCATGCCTTTTTTGCTAACTTTTTCTTACAGAATACTCTGCTACACAGCAGTGGCGGAGCGTCCATACAACTCGATTCCCACCGGCTTGCCTATAGTGGTAGCCGTACAGGCCAAATATTTGACCCGCAGTTCCTAAAAAAATTTCCCTTAGGGGGGGAGAGCCGAGACATTCTTTTTTTTGTATGAAAAAAAAACAAATTTTTTTTTCAGAAACCTATCGTGTGTAGTATCATATGAAAGAGCTTTTTGAGGCGATTCAAAAAATATACCATATCATTACATTTCAGCTATTTTTTTTTTAATTAAATAAAAAATAATTTTCGAAACATACCAAGTTTGAGGTCCTCCTGACACGATACGGCTGATTTTTATTTTGTACAATATACCACAAATGATACTTAATATCCTCATATCTAACCTCAAAAAAGCAATTTTGAAATGATTTTCGGTAAGTATTTTTTTTTAATTTTTGAATATTACTAAGTGACACGGTTCTACTTTAATACCAATTTTACGTGATTTATGGAACTTTAGATAGATACGTTACATATTAATCATAAAATGATACGTAGTATCCATATATCCAACGGGAAATACCTCTTTAACCCTTTACCCCCCTCCACCACCCACCCACCACCTACCCACTATACCAACTGATGACAAGGTGCAGTTAAAGGGTTAAAGAGGTATTTTCCGTTGGATATATGGATACTACGTATAATTTTATGACTAATATGTAACGTATCTGCACTAAAGTTCCATAAATCACGTAAAATTGGTATTAAAGTAGAACCATGTCACTTAGTAATATTGAAAAATTAAAAAAAAAATACTTACCGAAAATCATTTCGAAATTGCTTTTTTGAGGTTAGATATGAGGATATTAAGTATCATTTGTGGTATATTGTACAAAATAAAAATCAGCCGTATCGTGTCTGGAGGACCTCAAACTTGGTATGTTTCGAAAATTATTTTTAATTTAATTAAAAAAAAATAGCTGATATGTAATGATGTGGTATATTTTCAGAATCGCCTCAAAAAGCTCTTTCATATGATACTACACACGATAGGTTTCTGAAAAAAAAATTGTTTTTTTCATACAAAAAAAAGAATGTCTCGGCTCTCCCCCCCTAAGGGAATTTTTTTTAGGAACTGCGGGTCAAAAAATTTGTTTTGACCTCTAGTATGCGTGTGCCAAACGGCTAAACTGTACATCGATTTGCGGTTTTTTTAATCGTACGGCGTACACTACTAATTTTCAGCCACACCAGTTCTTTTAGTACGACTCATGAAGAATAAGAAAGGCAAACTATTTCCGGCTTCCCTAAGAATATTTTTGACGCGCCGCCACTGTACACAGTAAATATTTGTGAACAATCTTGGATAGGTACCTAAGTACCTACACAATACTTTGATTTTTTACACGATTTTCACAAACTATTATTGGCGGGCACACATATTAGTTCGGAAAACCCGTGCGGCTAGAAGATGTTGATATCCGCTCAAGCCAGTCAGCTCGCGACCACGAATGTGATACATTCGATACGTCGGGCAAGCCTTAAACAATGTAACATATAATTTTGTACGCAATCAAGTCCCGTTTCCCAATAATAATCTTACACAAATCGGCCTAGTCCCAGACTAACCAAAGCTTGTATTATGGGTACCTACTAAGCGACGATATACTTACTTACGAGTATATAGACAAAAAAACACTCTAATACATAGAAAACATCCAAGATTCAGGAACAAAGATAAAAATAAAAAAATGAATAAAATGAACTTTATTCTGTAAGTAGGCCACAATGGCACTTTTACAAGTCAAACCCTACTAGCGTTTCACAGAGGCCACTGCCGAGAAGAAACGCCGAAAGAAACTCGACAGTCAGCCATTTTCTCACAAAAATATGCTTATTACAATGATAATACTTAACCTACTTAAGATCAAGAAATCTAAGTATCTATATAAAGCAACACAAAAACAAAGAATAAAATGAGAAAAAAAACAGTTATGTACAGTGTGTAATTCTGCAAGAAAACATTTCGAAACTGTATACCAGAGCATTATCAAATTCTATTTAGATACTTACTTTATAGCTGTCATGTGTGGTGTTTTCCTGATAATGACTGAGGTTGCCGAAGCTCCCGCAAACCTGCGTTGGTCTCAAGTTGTTTAAAACAAGGAATCTTCAAATCATCAGATGTTTCGGAGCGCTCGTGGCCCAGCGGCGCCTGCGTGCCGCAATCGGTATGCAAGGTTAAGCAATGTCGGGCGCTCCCGTGCTTTGGAAGGCACGTTAAGCCATTGATCCCGGCTGTTGTCTATGACAGCAGTCGTTAAGCTAAGTTGGGGGCCTTCGGGCGGCTTGAGAACTTCTAACAGTCAAGTTGCCCACTCACTTGACAAAGGGGGGTCGAAGTTGCACCACGTCCGTACGGAAAGTAGCCACCGCTACCCTACACGTGACCCCTGGGTGGTTCTAAATGTGCAACAAAAACTGGCAACCGTACTGCCTTCTCGAAGATCTCACGGTTCGAAATAAATGCCATACGATAAATTTATAATAAATAATCAGATGTGAGCTGAAATAGGTACATTGCAGGGGCGTTATGCGGTAAACCTATTTCATTTCATGTTACGAACTACTGTTACAACTAGCACATTTAGGCGACTTCCTGATTTGTCGGTGCGGAGGCGGTACGATATGAGAAAAGTGTCAAATGTCAGTGTCAACTGTCAGTCGAGGCAGTACCACTTTTTACTACGCCCTTACATTTAAATGAGTGCTTCCTGACTGGCGCGGGATGCGCGGTAGCGGGCCGATGCGAAGGCAATACTGCTTCGCTTCTGCGCATGATATTACTACTGCGCAAATGTAATACTGACAGTATTCCGTTAAGTGAGAATCTTTGCGACGTCAGTAAGTTTATTACGTCAAAGAAGAAAAAGTCACATATCGAGCTAGCCCCGCCAAGTCAGTAAGTCGCCTTAATAGTGTAATAACTATGATTAATAATTTCTAGAATAACCCCTGCATTCAATTTTGATAACTACCAAAATGTAAGCCCCAGTTAATTTCAAAACAAAACACGACATTATTAGTATACCCTTGCATGCATTAGTCATTATAACTTCCCAACTAACCCTCAAATAGCCACTATAACCCCCACAATGCAATATACCGTGATTGCACATCATACATTTATTATTAACCCTATATCTGCTGCAAGATTAAACGGTGACTTGGGCAGAGATTAAATCCAGGATTTTATTCCTGTATTCCCGTGCATTTCCACCCCTGAGTTGAGGCAGAAAACTCGAGTATTCATAGCGGGTAGCCGCTAGGCCGGGTAGGGTTGTCAACCGGCAAATTTTGACTGAAATGCAACGGGCGTATTTTGATGTTATTTAGTGAAATTCTAAAATGACGAAGCAAATTATATGCTACTACCGCGTTGCCTAAATGACTTTCGTTCTGATCGTAAATTAAACGAGTGATATTTTTTACGTTTTTAGCCCGGATTGCGCTGCCATTTAAAAAAATCTAATACTTCAAAAAATGTTATGTAATTGTCAAACCTGGAGGGCGATTTTTGAGTGTCGAACGCTCGACTTTTCACTCGATATCTGTCAAAACATCATAGTTTTTTAACAGATCTCGAGTGAAAGGTCGAACATTATACACTCAAAAATCGCCCCCCTGCTTCATAATTTCACCAAAATCTGTTGAGAAATTTGACCTATAGAGGAGAAAAGCCGGATATCCGGACAGACATATGAAAGCATTTATGCCCAAGCTGAAACGGTGACGCTTCGCTCGCTCGGTTAAAAAGTCACATTGTTCTTGTAGAGTGTTGTTTCTGTAAAATTATGAGGGTGAGATCTTGCCTTACTACAATTATACTACCACTATATTAATATTAAATAAAAAATACATGGTTAAACTAACGTACCTACTGCGTAAGTGCGTATAAATATAAGAATGAATTGGTTTGTTATTTATTTATTATTTATTAAGGTTCGCCAACAGGCAATACTATCACACTTAAAACGAAAACGTGTATGTACTCGTATGTATAGTTGAGAGTATTGACCCAATTACAGGCAAACACAACTTGCTTTAAAATAACTCGTTCACATTTATATAGTCTTAGGCGACTTCCTGACTTGTCGGTGCGGAGGCGGTACGATATGAGAAAACTGTCAAATGTCAGTGTCAACTGTCAGTCAACTCAGTACCACTTTTTACTGCGCCCCTACATTTAAATGAGTGCTTCCTGACTGGCGCGGGATACGCGGAGGCGGGACGATGCGAAGACAGTACTGGGGACCGATTTTTGAGTGTCGAACGCTCGATTTTTCACTCGACATCTGTCAAAACGTCATAGTTTTTCGACGGAAATCGAGTGAAAATTCGAGCGTTCGACTCTCAAAAATCGGCCCCCTGGTCCGCTTCTGCGCATAATATTACTACTGCGCAAATGTAAATACTGACAGTATTCCGTCAAGTGGGAATCTTTGCGACGTCAGTAAGTTTGCATCAAAGAAGAAAATGTCACATATCTATCCCGCCCCGCCAAGTCAGGAAGTCGCCTTAGATGTTTTCTATATCAATTAATATGACATATATCGTCGTATAGCACCCCTATTTAGCTTACTATGGCGCTATTTCAATTTGTGTAAGATTTACCCCTAATATTTATTTATTTATAAAAATACTAAAACAATACTAAAACTTAAAGTGAGAAAGAATCCTAGACTTGGAACATGTCCGACATTTCCAGTGGCAACCCTGGCGACTGCAAACCAAGATTTATATGGAGGCCGTGGTTATTTATACCAACCAGCCTTATTTTTATTCCGCGTGTGATATTTTTAATGAGGTAACTGAATAGAGCTGCACCTTTTATTAACTTTTAAAAGCATTGAGCAAGCCCAAAATTCCGGAATTCCGCTCATGATTTTACGGACGGTATGAGGTATAGGATAAAGTTAGTGTTTTTAATAAACAGAAGCATCATCATCCTCCTAGCGTTATCCCAGTACAGTTGCATCCTGAAGGATGCCTGGGGTCCGCTACCTAATCCCAAGATTTGGCGCGGCACTAGTTTTTACGGAAGCGACTGCCATCTAACCTTCCAACCCCGAGGGGAAACTAGACCTTATTGGGATTAAGCTTTGTCAAGTGAGTGGGCAACTTGACTGTTAGAAGTTCTCAAGCCGCCCGAAGGCCTCCAACTTGGCTTAACGACTGCTGCCATAGACAGCAACCGGGATCAACGGCTTAGCGTGCCTTCCAAAGCACGGGAGCGCTCAGTTAGTAACCACTCAAAGCGGTTACCCATCCAAGTCCTGACCGCTGCCCACGTTGCTTAAGGCCGGGTTATAGTAAAAATCTGATTTGGTAAACGGTTTTATTTGGAAATACTACATATTAAAAATGTAAAAAAAATACGATGTTATATTTGAGACCTTTATCTAGTGCCGTCGGATGTCCGTTACACAATTTGCAATACTTTGTTCGATAGAAAAAAAATCCAAACATACCTCTATATTTTATTTCAATCTCAGGTAACATGATGAGTAGAAAATAATACTAAAATAAACGTATTTGATGGTATGAGGGATGTCGGGATTAATATTGTTAATATAGTAAGCCATCTATTTTTCTCACCCAAAAATGTACTAAAAATTTACGAAAATTACGCGCACAGTTCCGTAGAGAGTGGGATGGTCAATTGCAAACTCACGCGTGTTGGAGCGGGACATTTGCAATGGAAGAATCTCGCCTTAACCTTAGATACCGCAAGCGGTACTCAGGCGCCGCTGGGCCACGAGCGCTCCCTCCAAGCATATGGGAAGGAATTTAACAAGTTAGTAGTAACAAAAAGTAAGCTTAATACTTTTTCCTTTGACTCGTTATACTTCTGTATACTCTGAGGAAATCATTTCTTTTTATGTTGAGGCTTGAAAACTCTAGAAAACTTTCAGAATATATGTTTGATTAGTGCATTACTTTTTTTGTTTAACTTTAACGTACCTGGACCTCTTTAAGGCAACAGTGAAGCATCTTCTGGTTGAGCTCGCTTCACCGTCGGCCTCGTCTTTGCCCCCTGGCTAGATGCCGGCCAAGAGCAATCCCATTATTGATAAAAAAGTTAAAGATCTTAATTATATATCTGGGTTGATAAATGTTTTCTGTGTGATGTAGGTACTTAAAAATCCTATTCCAGATGATTGTCTAGTTACACGACTGTCAAAAAAAGAAGTGTAATGTTTTATTAATTCTAGATTAAATTTGTCTTAGAGGTCAATAACCTAACATCAAGTGGGCAGTGTAATGAAAAATTGCATGCAGGTTCTTGCACCGTGTACAAATTTATATACGCAGTTTAAGTTTACCCTCTCCTCTGCATTAAACTGAAATGCTATAAACTTTATTGCTAAACAAATAAACTAGACTACAAATTCATTCTGCTATTTTATTAATTCCTACCTAAGGCTATAACGTAATGTAAATAATAAATAACTCAATCGTTGACATCCCCAATTAGTCCACGATCGAAAATTGCCGGAGAACCTGCTTCATCTACAAAGTGGCCTTTTTTAAGCGATATTTATGGTCCCAGATTAATACGTTAGGCCGAGTTATCTTCCTTGAGCTGTAACTAGGGAATTATGGGTCATTTTGTCCAAAGTTCAGGCCCACCTACGGGTATAATGAATCAAAACGCTGGCCACCCGCGTAACACAAATAGAAGAGTTAGTTGAGAATGATATGTTTTTAATCTTGTTATTTAAGATTACGTAATTTCCTAAACTATTTGGGTACTCGTTAATGCTTTATTGGAAGGAGTTACAAACTATTCTTGTTATTTAATTAACAGAAAGTGTCGTCAAAGCCAGTGGCGAACAAGAAAGCCACATATTAATAGGTCAGGCCAATACCACAAAACTTTACAAGTGTAGGTAACATTTAACAGAATTGTACAATTTTCCATAGAAAAGTTGTCAACTTTGTCGAACTGTACGCCTGTAATGTTTTGTGGTACTGGCCCCAGGCCCCTATACCACAAAACTTTACAAGTGTAATATTTGACAGAATTGTAAGTTTTCCATAGAGAGACTTGACAAAGTTGTCGAATTGTACGCCTGTAATGTTTTGTGGTATAGGCCCCTGTTGTCACTTAGCTACAGGAGAGATTAGGATCAATCACTGGTCAGACTTTAACAAAAAAAACACCGGAATAATGTATTTTGTATATGACTACATTTAATTAACATGCAACTGTTGTGATGTTTCTGTACATACGGTCAAACTATTTGATTTCTAGGCCATTTCGTACCTTGTCACAGTGACATTTATATGAGATCTCTAGCGGCTTTCATATTGATTCTCACTATGATAAGGTACAAAGTGGCCCAGAAATCAAATTGGTTGACTGTACATGATTCTTTTGATATTTCTCGAGGAGTTAATAAAACATTAATAGCTTCTAAAGACTATAATATGTCCTTAGGTCACTTTGACGTTTGTATCCGCGGGAAAAGGGCAAAAAACATTTAAGTTCACCAAAAACTTGTTTCTGTTAAGTTTTATTTCTGAATATGGGTGCTATGATGCGTGGTTTTTCGCATGACGGTGCGATGTGCTAGAGAGACAGCACTATGCATGTCTCTAGCGGTGTCCTGCCTGCACACCGCACCGCCGTGCGGAAACCGCATCAGTGTGACAACCGCCTTAGCCCTACCAATAGCCACTTCCACCCAATATTTGGTGAGCGGACAGTGCTTCTGCCGCGCACTCTTTTCAGCTATTATGTAACCTAAATCTACTACATAATCTGTCTACTCCCAAGACCAATCAAACTACATGCTCGCTTATAAGTTTTCGCTGCTATTTGAGTTCGCAGTAACCTAACACGTGACTTAACCGCGTAGGTACTCCCTTTATCAACAAACCATCGCACTTCACAGTATAATGCATCCTAAACTAAGGGGACAAGGTTTTGATTAATTTATCACAAATAACGCTTACTGTGTTTATTGCTTCAGTGGTGTGACGTAAGTAATATTGGCTAGGATGTGGCAAATATAGAGGCCATACAAAACACTTATTGATCGAATGTTCTCGATGCAAGTTGCAAGCTGAAATTTATGAGCGCGCACTAAGTAAGAGCTCTTGGAAGTGGTTACGCCAGAGTTTGAAGTCTTTGTTTATTGCCTGGCTACGAGAAACAGTCTGCGTTTATGAATATTGATAACCTATAGCCCCGGTTGGAAGTTTTTAAAATACTGGTATTAATATCTGATACGCCTTGTTTACGGACTGTTCCGATGCTAGATATTGGGTCTTTTATTGCAAGTCTTCGGAACGCTCGTAGCGAACTTATGATAGTTTCAATAACTGATTTTTTATTAAAAAGACTGGGCATAAATTGTGATATATACTTTAAGGCTTATTATTTTCGCGGCGACAGAAAAATTAAAGAGCAGCAAACTATTTGCAACTAAAATAATAACTTGTCAGCGATTAAATATTATGGCAATCATTTATATTAAATGAGCTTTAAACTAAGGATATTTTAAAATTCAAATAATGGCAGCTATTTTAAGGTAGCAGAAATAATAAACAAGATTACTGAAATCATAGGCGAGGTACTATAAATAATGACTTGGCGACTAATCAACTTGCCTCAGAACCGAAGCTGTCAACCCCGATTCCACGTGGTCTTGTCTGCCCTACCCCTAGAGTGTATATAAAATTCCGGAGGCGCGGAGGGAGAGCAGCCCTCGCCCGCCGTGACAAAGCTCGGGAGCCGTGCGAAGCGCCGGAGCTAAGGCAGAGTCTGACACAATATCCATAAAATATTGTCGGTTTAGCAGTCCACATCTCGGTAATTATTAAGTTTAGAAAGAAGTTGTAGTAAGTAGATTATACACCAAGGGGATAAAACACTGTTTTATGTCACGGGTGCGATATTGAATCCCGAACGTAACGAAGGACTCCAAATTTTAATGGAGTAATGACTTAATTCCTGAGCGAAGCGAGGGAATTAAGACTGAGTCCTGAGTGTAGTGAGGGATTGGGAAGCGCTCCCAAGACAAAAACAGCTTTATCCCCGAGGAGTATACTCTACTTTTCTCACCTCTTGCGAGGCAATAAAAAAACCAAGGCTATTAAAAACAGAATTAAATCAGTCAATCGCAGCAAATTTTAGTATCTATTTTAATATAATCTGTTTTACTCCGTATGATTAAGCGTCTTGTAACTCACGCGGATCTTGTTTTTTATACCTAGTACATCGACGACTGCTTGCATTCATTTGTGTGGTGAGCACAAGTAGTTTGTTCCTGAATCTTAGATATTTTCTATGTATTTTAAGCATATATTTATCTTTATAGGTATATGTAATTATGTATATCGTCGACTAGTACCCATAGTACAAGCTTTGATTAGCTTGGGACTAGTATAGGTAGATTTGTGTAAGACTGTCCACAAATATGTAAGTATGTATTTATTTACATTGCTGCAAGTGCTGATGCGAAGGGAGGAAGGCCAGCTCTAGCTACGTCCGAGGCACGGATATTACATAGTGATTTTATTTAAAAATGTAATAAAATATGAGAATAAATAAGAAAACTCCAAAATGTAATTCTACAAATATTCAGTACTAAAACCACGCGCTTGACGCGCTACAGGCGGCGGCCGACGACGCAGTCTTTTGTTTCGAACACGACGTTCCAAACAAAACACGGAGCTGGTGTGCCGCCTCCTCGCCGCTTAATGGACTTCACGACATTAGACTTTAATGATAGAACTATAAGAACTATGAAAAGTGAAATCACATTATTACCCGGCGGGTTATAATGAGATTCAGTACGATATTACTACCCGGCTTAAGCCAAGCTTTATAATGATTTGCTTTCGGTAAGGTTTGCATGATATATAATTAGGCATTGACGAGCAGGTGGTGTGAAAAGGTAAATTACTTTACATTTGTAGTTGTGTACGGACAAAATTTAAATGTGTGTAAATTATTTTTTAAGTATGTGTAAATTTAAATTTAGATACCCTGTAAATATAAAAATACTACTACAAATGCAAAAACCTCTCGAAAGTAATTTACCTGTACATAATGTTGAATAAGAGACTAGCTAATCTTCGTCAAATTGCAGCAATGGGAAAATTGTACAAGACATTCATTGAGTAGGTATAAGGGGATAAATGTTACACAAATAGAACAAGCGGCTGTTGCCTTAAGAAAAGATTTTTTTGGAATTTTGCTTTATAACTGCTAGACCCAGTACCTAGTTATGAAGTAAATTTACAAAAAAAAAAACTACCCTTAAAAGGACCTACATAACCTACCTACGCTTCGTCTATGGTGATACGTGGCTACGTGATTTCACGTGACATACAGACATTACAGACAGACAGACTTCTTCTTGTACTTAGTCGCAAGTGATAAAACTTAGGGTTCCGTTTTTGCCATTTTAGCTAGTACGGAACCCTCAAAATGCTCTTATGGTCTATCTACCGTTAATTAAGTTGTGGACGCAACTGGGGACCAGAGGCCTGGCGCCTATCTCGCCCAACAGATTGTAATAGTAATCCAGCGAGGCAATACCGCCAGCCTTCTGGACACCTTGGCACAAGGCACCGACATGGGGCCAGTTTTTTTATTCGTAAATATTTAATTTTATTTGAGTTCGTAGTTAGGTTAATCATGTTTTTATAATGTTATATTTATATATATTTTATTTATCATTTACGTACGTTTAACATTGCATAACCAAACAGCGCAGGTGTCAAACTTCAATTTCTCCATGACGTTTCATCTGATACCCACAGAATATGGTTCCGTATTGATCGCGACATAATATATTCAGTAACAAGCACCCTTGTTAAACTTGGAGCTATCTGACGCCCCTCCGTGATGTACCCATTCAGTTCATTGCCATTTGATCTCGTTGGCCCATCAAATATTTAGACCATTTAATCCCGAGAGCGCTGTATGTTTCAAACGTGATGTTACTTCAAACAGTTTTCAGGCTGAGTGATGTATTTAAGAAGGAAACAAGATTGGGTCGGTTGAGAACAAACAAGTTAAGGTTCTACATAAATTTACACTAAAGTGAGACATAATTGGGTCACATAACTTTTCCTTGTTAGGGTTCCGTACCCAAAGGTTAAAACGGGACCCTATTACTAAGACTCTGCTGTCCGTCTGTCTGTCTGTCCGTCTGTCACCGGGCTGTATCTCACGAACCGTGATAGAGACAGTTGAAATTTTCACAGATGATGTATTTCTGTTGCCGCTATAACAACAAATACAACAAATAAAAAAAACAGGATAAAATAAATATTTAGGGGGCGCCCATACAACAAACATGATTTTTTTGCCGTTTTTATTGATAATGGTACGGAACCCTTCGTGCGCGAGTCCGACTCGCACTTGGCCGGTTTTTGTTATTCTGTCCCGTCAGCCAGGAGACAACAGTAACTGAGTTTCTTAGAAAAAAATCAAGCGTTGGCCCACGTCGAAATGTGTTATAATCATCGCCAAAAATCATGTTTAGTAGAATTGAAGTCTGTAAAATCGCAGTTTTAAAAAGTGACCCAGGAGACATTTACCATGGTAACGAGCTACAATTTGCGACATGTTTCGGACTGCAATTGTTTACGATATTTAAGGTTCTATTTTGCAGTGGGTAGTGAGAATTGCATGAAAGTTTCATTACATTGCGGGTTACTGATCGATCTATCATATCCCGCAATGTAGTTAAAATTGCATTCGATTGTTGAACCTGTGTCAATGGGTCTTAATAGATACATTGTTGCGTGAGCATCATTCACGACATTGCATATTTCATTCATTGACGATGAGAGCTATGCGCTGCGCTCGTAGCCAACCATGTTTTTTCTCATTTGTAGCGAAAACTGTCTACGAACTGGGAACAAGATATCGTATCCTCGACGCTGAATGTGTTAATAGTACATTACTTAACAAGGGCGGTAAAACAAAGAATGTCTCAGATCGCAGGTATTTGACGCCCGAGCCGAAGGCAAGGGCGATAAATATGCGATCTGAGGCTTTCTTTATTACCGTCCGTGTTAAGTACATTTTATGCCACCCCCTGGCCAGGAAGAGCGATTTCCCGCGCGCGGAGCGTGCTGTAACTGCCGCTTTATGGCCAGGTGTGACATAAAATACAGTATTTTTACGTTACCAATAAAGCAAACTCACAGAGGTCCCGAGGTTGCACTGTGTTGAGAGTGACGGAGCTAAATTTGGTCCCTTCTGCTGTCAACACAGTGCATCCTCAAATTTTATAAAGGGTCGGCAACGCGCACGTGACTCCTTTGGAGTTGCGAGCGTCTATAGGCTGCGGTGTCCGCTTACCATCAGGTGGGCCGTATGCTTGTTTGCCACCGTCGTAGCATAAAAAAAATAAAAATAAACTGAAATACTTTGAAAATATCAAACTTTTTTAGAATTAAAGGAAAAATTGAAAATCTTAGGCACCGAGTAGTAAGTAGTAGTGTGCCGGGCGCAGGGCCCGGCACACTACCTTTTGTATTAAGAGGAGGGGTAGGGCAAGGCCTTCCCCATACAAACTTTGTGCAGGTTTTATTCGTCGGTTTTGGCTCTAACAAATGTCTTTTTTTTTTGGTTGTAAATATTAGATATGCGAAGATCGTGATGTGAAAATTTTCAAATATTTCAAAAAAAAATCAAAAATAAAAAATTCTAAAAATAAAATAATAATAAAAAAATTACATCACGAAATAGCTATGAGAAAAATAAGCATACTGACCAAAAATCATAACTTTAATGCAAACACAAACGATGTAAATCCTGCACAAAGTTTGTATGGAGAGAGCTTGCCCTACCCCTCCTCTTAATACAAAATCAAACTTTGAACTGTTTATGCTATTTCAAAGATTTTTCAATACAAAAAAGGAAGAAAAGGACGCTTTTTGACCATAGAAAATTGTGACGTCATTAGTCATGTTTCCCTACGTACAGCATATTGTGCGATTCTGATGTTACCTACATAAAAAGTTCCTGCTTTGACTATCAGTAATATATTTTACTTATACTAGACCCTTCGTCCCTCCTCTAACCCATTTAAAAGTTTTTCCCAAATGATAAAAATCTGGACCCTAACACTGTTATTTTAAAACGACTCATGCGCCGTTGACATAATATGGTAAAATGATCTTTTGCCGCTGTTGGTAAACGAGTGTCGAGTAAATTTGTTAGAGTCGTTATCCCGGGTACGGGGTCTTTATTGGACTAATTGCGATTTACATAGTGCTGCCACATGGAACACAAACTTACAGAGGATGGACTGCACACAGTCAACACTTCATTGTGTAACACTTTCGCTGTCAAGTTTTTCGTACAACTACGCAATTTCTTATACCTACATACAGGGAAACACATGGTATCGGTTACGCTACTATACGAGCTTTCTCTGGCAGTGAATAAGAATAAGAATAAATTGATAAATGTTAAAACTGTGTTAAACATCGTACGAATAAACACTTTCCCATACTTCTTTTCAATACATTTTCAGTGCCAAGAACTCCCATATGGAGTCCTCTGCTCGTAGACGCGTAGCCGATAACATGCGTTTGCTCGTATATAGATGAAATTGCGTAGCGCTAGAAAATCTGGAGAGCGAAACTGTCCGCGTGGTCGAGCCGGTTATTGCCCCTGAATTTTCCACAGGCTACTTGTCCCATCACGGATTCCTATCATCTTATCGGGCCCGGCTTTTAAATCCACAGTCAGTTAGGAGCAAACACTATGTATCGATGCCGTTTATTTAACATAGTGAGTGTGAGGTCACGTCACTCACGTTAGACCACGGAAGCGGGATAAAATTGCCGGATTCGTACATATAACACGGGATTCACTCTGACACCTGATCTGTTGCGTAAGAGCACATCAAATGAATGTGAAATAACCGCACTAAACGTATGAAACCAATATCATTCCATCGCGCCACGACAGATCACGTCAGATGTTTATAAATTGGATGTATTGATAGCTGAGGCTCTGTGCTTACAATTCTGTGTGCAAGGGTCCCTATTAGGGGTCATCACTATCTCTGTTTTAAAACAAATATGGGGTGGTTCGCCGGGCCGTATTATGTGTTGGATTTGTGAGATGATTCCAGAATTAAAATATGATTTGTGACGCTTGATATTATGGTAATTACAAACAGATGTGACAGAGAAAATGGAATCGAACCATTATCACACATTTTAACCGTAACCGTAATGTAAAAAATTAAAAGAAACGGTAAAAAGGGATTTTTTTTAATTTTAAACTATGACTAAGGACAAAACAGGATTGAGGACCTAATCAAAAATCACTTTTTCTTTATAATTGTGGGCATAGAATTAGACACGATTCTATTTTCAAGAGTTTAGTGGATTAAACTGAATTCTTCAATTCTCTATACTAGATATAAGGCCCATCAAAAGCCTGAATACTTAAATCGTAATGAAAAAACACTAGTTTTTTTTTAATAAACAGATATGAAGTGTTGTGTTCCTGGAGGTGAGCAAGGTTGCCAGAGCTCCCGAGGATGCACTGCGTTGAGAGCGAGGGACCTAAATTTGTCCGTTTGTTGCTGTCAACACAGTGAATCCTCAAATTTTATAAAGGATCATTAGGTCAGGTTTCAAAAAAAGGCGAGTAATTTTCAGTACAATTTTTTTTGTGTAATAATTTTGAATCATATACATATATAGCTGCCGCAAGAAACTTTAGCACCTACCATGTATAGGAAATGAGAGAGATAAACAATTCTATATGTAATAAAACATAACACCTATGAAACTTGAAAATAAGACCAAATAAAACCATGAAAGATTTATCTCAACCCATAAGATAAGTAGACTAAGACGTGTGCACCTTAAAAGCGAACACTGGTACATGTAAAAAACAGCGTCGGAATCAAGGATCGCGTTACAAAAATCCATTAGGCCGCCAATAAAAATAGAAGGCGCATTGCTGGCCCTAAATTCAGTCATACGAAATAAAACGTCGATAAAACCGCACCTTAATGATTTAGGTGATAATTTTTTATGGGCTGTTTAAGGGTTATTTCAGCCTTAAGGGTTTAAAGGTGACAACGGAATTGTCACTATGAAGTGTAGCTACTTTTGATCATCTATCAAGGTTTTTTGTATTGTAACGCAATGAACCAGTTTTCTTCAGGGTTCAGTAGCTAAATAGGGTGACACCACCAGTAATGGACAAGGCCCAATGATGTACATTAACTCTTATGCAAAAGAAAATAAGAGTCATTCTGTTTTTATAGAACAATCAATTTAAAACCGTATGATCTTGGAATAAGGGTTTAAGTGTCCATTATTGGTGCTTGTTCTTAAAGTGTCCATAATTGGCGGTGTCACCCTATGATAATTGTTAAAACACAGAAACCCTTCGTCTTGTACGTAGTAACTTATCAGTACAGTCAGCAGTAGGTTATTAGAGAAATGGGCATTTATATATTTATATGGTTTATGTTTCGAAATAGAATGTCAATAGTTAGAGTACTTTTATTTCACGATCGCGGGTGAGCCATGGTTCTGTGTTGAGCTCAACACGGAACGAGGTAGAGAACGCCTTTTGGCATTAAGTCCGCCATTTGTATACTGCGTGGTTGTGCAATAAAGTTTAAATAAATTCATACATATCCGCCTATACTCGCCAAGATATCTGTACCTGTTAGTTATTGGTTAATCAAATCATGTTAGTCGAATTCTTATTACTAAGGAAATACAAAAGGCAGCAAACAAATAAATACTTAAAAAGTTAATTAAATTATTTAATATGTTTTTTGGCTTCCATGTTAATTCCTAAGATACAGGAATATAATCCTAGTTTAGGCGCATGTAACATTTGATATATATAAAACTGCAAGCACAATGTATTGTTAGCAGGATTTTTAGAATAAATGATTAAATGATTCTATCAATTTTTATTTTGTAACCATTTAAAAAAGCCTGAGTTAGTTAAGGCAATCAATTTTCCTATTTTGTAAGCACCTAGATAGGTACATTAATGTAGGTCAATTCATTTGCATTTTGAAATTTAAAAAAATCATTGGTTTCTCAAAGCAAGTTGAAATTATCAAGTCATAGCTTCTTATCAGCGCACATATTCGTCATGTACCTACACACTAGAATTGTCTTTTAATTAAAACCTATAATTGAAAACACAATCTTCAATAACGCAGAGAGGTACTTTGCCAGATCATTTCCATCATGTACTTTGTTAACGTAGTATATTTTTGCATTTTGTACTTGCCTTGTGCTTTTGGCCAATATAGCGGAAAAAATGTGGGGTTCGCTGATTCGAAGGTTTGTTTTCTTTTTATCACAGTATAAAGTTCACTTTTATAATTACAGTAGCTCTAGTATAAGTTTTATCGAAACATTAACTAATTCGAACGCGTTTGCGTTTTGTCTCAAAATGTATGAAAGTGGTATGAAAAAGTGAACAGCGCCTCTGGTGGTTACTAGTGGAAACTAAAACAGCGACTATAACATTTGTTGCTAACCGATGAACGCGCGTATTTCAAACTCGGTGAGAGCGTTTTCATACATTTTGAGACAAAACGCAAACGCGTTCGAATTAGTTAATGTTTGGAAAAAACTTATACTAGAGCTACAGTACTTTTATTTCAAGCGCGGGTTGGCCCTGGTTGTAGTCGTGAACTCGTGACGAACACCTACATGACTTGAACCCATACCTCCCACGCTGACGCACACATAGACGATGTGTATGTATAACTCAACACACAACCATGACTCACCCGCGCCCGTGAGATAAAAGACAGATCAATTTCAAGCCCCGAAAACAAAACCTAAGTAACCTAACCTTTCCTCCCTCTTTCTCTGTTTTTTTTTCTTTATTTTATCTTCTTTTAACCTTTCTTAGAAGATAATGAAAGGATTGTAAGAGGGGACCATATCATCTAGATTAGCTTTTAATATCTTTTTTTTTTTCTTAGAAACTAACATTAGCACTCAAGAATCAAAACCATAGTATCATCTAGATTAGCTTTTATATCATATTTATTTTCCTTAGAAACACTTAACAATCAAAAATTAAATAAAATGTCCTGAATATCGCAAATCTTACAAAAAAATAAGAGAACACCTATTGTCTAATATCTAACATAAACACAGAATCATTTACACTGTCAACCTACATTAGAGCTGGATGGATACAGTATGTACTTTTGGTATATATCTAGGTAATGTAAGGCGACTTCCTGACTTGGCGGGACGGGATCGATATGTGACATTTTCTTCTTTGACGTAAACTTACTGACGTCGCAAAGAATCTCACTTGACGGAATACTGTCAATATTACATTTGCACAGTAGTAATATCATGCGCAGAAGCGCACCAGTACTGCGTTCGCATCGTCCCGCTTCCGCGCATCCCGCGCCAGTCAGGAAGCACAAATTGTATTTAAATGTAGGGGCGCAGTAAAAAGTAGTACTGAGTTGACTGACAGTTCACACTGACATTTGACAGTTTTCTCATATCGTACCGCCTCCACCCCGCCAAGTCAGGAAGTCGCCTTTAGAGTATTTCATGAAAATATTTTTTATTTATATGTTTAACTTACAAA
Organism: Cenopis cana; assembly: GCA_951800055.1. NCBI lineage: Eukaryota > Metazoa > Arthropoda > Insecta > Lepidoptera > Tortricidae > Cenopis > Cenopis cana. Next base: position 2,216,821 of record OX637484.1, on the reverse strand, counting down.
ATATGAAGTTTCCAAGCTCATGCACATGGTCATTTACATTAGAATTACGACTCGAAACGCGATATTTACCATGTATATTTGTGTTTTTGAGTTTCCGATTTTTCGGCACTGTTGCAAGCCCCACTCACGGATTAACTTGGATTAACTGAGGTGCTGCGAGTTTTAATTGTGATCTCCCCACACATCATAACGCTCTACCCACTTCTTGGTTCGCTGTTTTCAACACAATAGTACATTACTTAACAAGGGCGGTAAAACAAAGAATGTCTGGTACTGATCGCAGGTATTTGACGATAAATATGCGATCTGAGGCTTTCTTTATTACCGCCCGTGTTAAGTACAAAATTTTATGACACCCCCTGGCCAGGAAGTGAGATTTCCCGCGCGCGGAGCGTACGGTAATTGCCGCTTTATGGCCAGGTATGACATAAACATATTACACATGCATTTATTATTAATCGTAATTCTGAAATATGAAGTGTCTCATAATTTTTTTTCATTACAAAACAAATAAGAAATCGAGCCCTGGTCAGATGACTCTAATAGGGAAAAAACCAAATGAAGAGCTGGATGTGAAGAGGTACATAGCCGAGTTAGCTAACGGAGATCATTCAGCGTTCCTGGGAAGCAACCCGCATTACAATGAGCCTAATTATTTTACGGATTTGGGCCGCCGCTTTGTCCCTGTGTATCCGTATAAGGTAACTAAAATATAGTCGTACAGTATTTTTATCACAAGCGCGGGTTAGGCGACTTCCTGATCAGTCAGTGCGGAGGCAGTACGATATGAGAAGTGTGCACTTGCTTCCTGACTCGCGCGGGATGGGCGGTTGCGGGACGATGCGAAGGCGGTACTGCTCCGCTGCTTCGCATGATATTACTACTGCGCAAACGTAATACTGACAGTATTATGTCAAGTGAGAATCTTTGCGACGTCAGTAAGTTTACGTCAAAGAAGAAAATGTCACATATCGATCCCGCCCGCCAAGTCAGGAAGTCGCCGTACAGTATTTTTATCATAAGCGCGCTCCACAAATTCAGCCCAGTGGTATCTGGGGCGGTCTCCCGGTCCGTTTACCCTGGTAGGCTCTTTTGACAGCACGGTCGTCACTCATTCGTTCCATCGTGAGATAAAAGTACCAAACCATATAACTGAGACCGCACCTGTGACGGCAGAGGGGCAAGAGGGTAGCGGACGGGTAAGCGGTCCCTCCCGCGCGGTCTCAGTTAAAGCTGTTGACATTAGTTTTATTTTAATTCTACTACTGTGGCAAACAAACTTAGGCGACTTCCTGACTTGTCGGTGCGGAGGCGGTACGATATGAGAAAAGTGTCAAATGTCAGTGTCAGCTGTCAGTCGACTCAGTACCATTTTTTACTACGCCCCTAAATTTAAATGAGTGCTTCCTAACTGGCGCGGGACGCGCGGTAGCGGGATGATGCGAAGGCGGTACTGCTCCGCTTCTGCGCATGATATTACTGCTGCGCAAACGTAATACTGGCAGTATTATGTCAAGTGAGAATCTATGCGACGTCAGTATGTTTACATCAAAGAAGAAAATGTCACATATCGATCCCGCCCGCCAAGTCAGGAAGTCGCCGTACAGTATTTTTATCACATCGTCAACCCATCGGTATCTGGGGCGGCCGACCGGCCGTCTCCCTGTCCGTTTACCCTGGTAGGCTCTTTTGACAGCACGTCCTCACTCATTCGTTCCGTTGTGAGATAAAAGTACTGAACCATGTTACTGAGACCGCACCTGTGACGGCAGAGGGGCAAGAGGGTAGCGGACGGGTAGGGGACGGGTAGCGGACGGGTAAGCGGTCCCTCCCGCGCGGTCTCAGTTAAAGCTGTTGACATATAGTTTTATTTTAATTCTACTACTGTGGCAAACAAACTTACGAAAGCTGACAGAAAATAACCACATGCGTTATCGATTTTATCAACTTGAGGATTCATTGTATTGAAATTTAGAGACAAATAAAGATCTTCCTATTATGACGTATGATCTACTGCTACCAATATTTTCAGCGCAAAGTAAAAGCCCAGAAAAATGATCCAGAAGAGATATTCCAATATATTCAGGTGTGTACACTGTAAAATTTACATTATAACTAAGAAAATCAATATAAAAAATCCTAAGCTCCGTTTTACCAAGTTCGCTCATCGGCGGAAATGATCCCAAGATGCTGGCGGCGTTTCCCCGTCGCACAGCAATTCCTTTGTCCTTTAAAATTACATATACGATTGTCATTATGTCTTCCCCAGTACTTAATTTATAACTCCAAATTTTTGTTACAGTCTTCAAAAAAAGGAAAGAAGAACGAAGACAGAGAGATAATACCAATAAGGGTAAATATTAGTTCACAGTTTGTATACCTATCCAAAATAAATTGAATAACAAAGATCGTATTGAAGGATCCAAAAAAAGCAGATTATGAGTCACAAAAAAACATTTAAAAGCTAGATTTAAAAGAAGACTAAAGCTGAAAGAATCTGTTGGAAGATTAAAAACATTGCGGGCTACGAGGTATTTCAGTTCAATCCAGCTATAAAACCGCGCAATGTACTTAAACTTGCACGCTTATAATGGCGCCTAGCATCAGTCATTAAAATCGCAAACACCTCATAAACTTCTTTAGGAAAATCTCTAATGCTTTAAATACGAGTATTGACACGACAAAATTTCTGAATTGATATTGAACTTTATTACGTTTACATTTACGAGTACGAAGGTATTCATTTGATGGCGTGATTATCTGATAAATCGTTACAACTCTAAATTATCAACTTTTTCAAAGGTCTAATATTTTAACTGTCGTCACCCCTGTGACACGCGAAGGAACGTAAGTTGCGCTGTGGGTAAGTATGTGTGCGTGCGTTGTCGGTACACGCGTCAATTGTTTGCGCGGGTGCGTAACGCGGTCGAATCGCGAGGCGCGCCGGCACGCGATCGCTTCTGAGCTATTTCTACATCATAACCATTAATGGTGGAAGAAAGGTCTATTAATAGTCCATGACAATCCTCATCATCACACTCATCTTCATCATCAGCCGAATAATGTTCGCTGTGGGATATCAGTCCCGCAAGGGTCATAACCTGCCCGCATCCAGCAGATTCTAGCCACACCTGTGACACCCCTAGTGTCGGTAAGGATGTGTGCGTGCGCTGTCGGTACACGCGTCAATGTGTGCATGTCATTGGCACTGTTGCGCACAGAAATGAGCCGTGACTGATCGGTGACTAAAACGCCGCACAGGGGCGAGGTAACTGACCTAGGTGCGGGGCGGTTCGTGTCCGTTCTGTATACTATTCTGTGTTCTAGCTCCGCTGATTCATATTACATGTATAAGTGAAATAATTTCAGGCACCACCAGAAATAGTACTGGCTGTGATGAAGAAAGCGAAAAAAATTGACACAGCAAAGCTAAGCGATCCTACTGAAGAAGTAATCCGACAATACATGCTTAGGAGTGGTGTAAGTATACTGCTTAGCTTCTTTGGTATATTTGGTGAAGGTGAACATACTAGAAGGAAGTGTGCTCGAAAATTCTCTGCAAAGATAGGATATGTCAGTGGCTGCAAAAGATAGTCTATGTCATTGGCTAGAAAAATAACTAATTCAGCTGCTAGAAAGATAATCTATGTCGGCGGCTAGAAAGATAGGCTTATGTATATCAGTAGCTCTAGTATAAGTTTTTTCGAAACATTAACTAATTCGAACGCGTTCGCGTTTTGTCTTAAAATGTATGAAAGTGGTATGAAAACGTGAACAGCGCCTCTGGTGGTCACTAGTGGAAACTAAAACAGCGAGTATAACATTTGTTGCTAACCGATGAACGCGCGTATTTCAAACTCGGTGAGAGCGTTTTCATACATTTTGAGACAAAACGCACACGTGTTCACGTGTTCGTGTTCGTGTTCGTGTCGAATTAGTTAATTTTTCGAAAAAACTTATACTAGAGCTACAGTTGCTAAACCACTGACCAAGCGACGCTCTCTCTAATCAGTTTTTCGTTTCTCCAGTCGCCGTGGCTGAAATTGGCCAAGCAACTTGGCAATCTTTCGATAACCTTAACGTATCATTTGAAAATGCAGTGGCCTTAAGATTTTTTCAATTGTAAAACAAGCAACGGCATGAAAAGTAGGTTTTATTATTCACCCGTTAAATTGATGGTCTGTGATTCACCCACTTATACTCTACTGTAAAGGTCGAAATATCTTACATTGCTTTGGAAAATTTTACTATTAAGTACTGTAAGAAAATGTCTAATACTAAGAGTTAAGTAAGTTTTCTACATATGTCACCTCATTAAATAATTGTGGAGTCTAAAGAACTGAATATTTGTTGGTTGCTTTAGTCCAATATTATTAATTAAAATATAATAAAAATGTTCGTTACAGGACTATTGGGACGGCTTTGTAAAAGAAGAAGTCGATCCTGACTTTATTCTGAGAACAAACAAAAAAAAGAAAAAGAAACATGTATCGGTAAGTTTCAGACAACAATTCAATTCAATTCAAATAATTTATTTCAGAATAAATCCATATATGGTTAGTTACATTATTATACTTATATCTATGTTAGTGAGGTTACATAATAAATAAAATTAATTCAGTATTACTTAAAATTAAAAGGAACAACTGAAACATAACTCGATGTGACACAAATCAGGGCTATTTGATATATTTAACAAGTGTCCTGATCTGTGACACCCAGTGACAAAGAATGGGACAATTGTACCTATCTGCTAACACCTTCAAAATGCTGTTTTGACTGTTTCTGACACGGTCCATCAACGATGCAATCCTCTTTCTCATGATCGCGTGAAACCCATCCGTGTGAGCGTCCGCGAACATTCCAGAGGCACTACACCATCTTGGTAGTCTCAACAGCATTCTGAAGGCGTTATTGTATTGAATTCGAAGGGCGTTATAAGCTCGTTTCGTATATCGATCGCGCTAGAGTAAAATGATTGGCAATACGCTTTGAATAGAGTGACTTTCACTTCAGCAGAGCATCTAGCGAACCAATACAACAACAATGTTGCTGCCAAAATATTACCAAACAGAAAGGACCATGCGTTTAAGGCTGGTTTTCCAATAGAGCTATGCTATGCTATGTTTCCATACATTTGACACATAGCTGCAGCTAGAGCTACGTGCCAAATGTATGAAAACATAGCATAGCATAGCTCTAGTGGAAAACCAGCCTAAACGCACCGAAAATCAACAGTATTGATAGTTAGGTCATTAAAAAGGTCTATTTATCTACTTCGAAATCGCTAAACTTGAGGGGCAGTGGTCAGGGCACATAGCACGTAGAACCGATGGCCGTTGGGGCCGAAACGTTGTCGAGTGGCGACCACGGACCGAAGGGCGCAGCGTGAGTAGACCCACACAAGGTGGACTGATGACCTGGTAAAGCTCCGCAGAACCGGTCATTGTGGCACTCTTTGGGGGAGGCCTATTGTCCAGGCCCCCCCCTATTTCACCAACTTGACAATTGTCACCTTACAATGACAATTCGGTTTACATTGCTGGGCCGGTAAGTATCGATGCTATTCAACGACCATCTTTACGTAACGACACGGAAGTGTACATGGAATTGTCATTGTCAGATGAAAATTGTCAAGTTAGTGATATAGGGGCCAGCAGTGGACATTTTTCGGCTGAATGATGATTATGATGATGATGATGGGCATAAAGTTGAATTCAATTTTATAATAAGTTGAAGGAAGCGTCAAAGAATCGTATGGAATGCCAATAATCACAGGAAACTCCTATAATTGACAATGCCAATAAAGAAGAAAAAACCTCCTGCAAAAATCCTACGTCGTCGGCATTATTTAAAGCAAATACATACATGTAAAGACCTATTAATGATATAACATTTAGCACTGTAGGTTTTTGGTTCACTTTCTATACAAAACTTAGTATGGATGGTTGTTTAAGCCCCAATTACCTCTTATTAAATAATGTACGCTTCCAGCTGTCGGTACAAGTCCTTACAGTCAATACTCCCACTTACTTGACAATACCTGCTATGCCTTGTAACATGCCTTGTCTAATTACGCGACTGCCCAAAAAAAGGAGTGTAATGTTTTTTTCTCTCTTGAAAGGTCAGAATGGCAGTCGTTGTCACAAAACAAAAACAAATACCAGTTGAATCGCACAACAACTCAAGGCATTTTGGCGTTTTGAATGAGAAAGGCACAAATTTTTATTATTTAACACTCGACGCGCTACGGAAAAGGGGGTTATAAAGTTTAACATGTGTAGGTAGGTATATGTGTGTCTATCTGTGGCAAACGATTTAAGTGCGGTGTTTCTTAACAAAAGTCTTGGTTAGGGATAGTTCTTAGCTATATTTAGTGTCCCGGGGTTTTTATTTTTACCACTTGCTAGCTTTGTATTTTGAGTTGAACTCTATTCCCTAGAAAATAAGGATGTTGCCTGGCAACCACAGTTGCCAAAGGCAAGTTGAGTTGAACTCTATTCCCTAGAAAATAAAGATGATGCCTGGCAACCAGAGTTGCCAAAGGCAAGTGAGTGGTCAGATTCCTGTCTCGTGAAAACGAAAATTGAGCTACGTATCTATAATATAATACTAATATTTCTGCTTCAGGACGAAGAACTTGATGTAAGTTGTCAACAGTTATCATTACTTTGTTTTTAATTCATTTTAAACATCAATTCTTCAAAATAGTCATTATCTGCTTATACGTACATTTTTAAGTAATGTCACTTTCAGAACAGCTGCGCAGCTTTGTCCCTTGCTTTTTTGTGTAGTTCGCTTTCGTCGCGGAATCGGGATAACCCGCAATTTAGGCTTTACTTAGCTTTATTTTTATTTATTGCGTATCAATAATTTTTATTTTTAACTTAGATTATTTCATGTAGGTACTTATTAATTAATTTCAATTTTAACATTTTAAATTTACCTATGGACGTTGTCTAGAATAAGTTTCACGTCATTTCATTTTAAATTCATGTTGATCATTTTTTTACTAACACCATGGATGACAGTGACACCTACCACGTCAACTCATTAAATTCCCAACGCCTGCATTACATGTGTATCTGTCTGTGGCATCGTAACTCTCTAACGGATGAACCGATTTGAGTGCGGTTTTTTAGTGTCCCGTACCCAAGGGTCCAAACGGAACCCTATTATTATTATTATTTGTAGTCTTTTACCATATCTCGGGACCATGGGGTCCCGGAACTTTGGAAGGCATGCGTGGGGCCGAAGCCAACAGCGCAGAGGCCCCTTTAAGACAAAAATAATCTAAAGGCAAGAGATACACATGGCGGATACCATGTCTGAACGCACAATATGATACATCCAGAGATGGTCCCCGCTACGTGCAAAGACTATTGTAGTGCAGCCTTTTGGCTGCGATGGAAACTACGGTCATAGGGCTATTGAGGTGAATATTGGATGGACTGGAAAATGGGTTATGGGAGGAGACTAACGGACACCTGCCCTGACAATTAGTCTCAAAATTGTAAAAAGGCAGACGGTGACTTGCCAGCTCACTGGGTGGGCCACAAAACAGTCGCACGCACGGTGCGACAATGGGGCAACATCCCTTTGAGCGGCTGTAAGGTTGTCGAGAGGTGAGTCTGCGGTAGCAAGATCCCGGTAATCCGTTCAGCAGGCCGCCGGCGTTATGACATTTTACACTTCCAACCTGGAGCATAGGTTTCGTTCTTGCGACTTCACTCCGGCTAGCCGGTTAAGGTAAGCACAGAGGCGAGGGCCGGATAACCGGACCATCTGGAATAGGGGTCCGCGGTGTCGCCACTCACCGTCTATTATATTATATTGCTATCACTGACGCGTCCGTCCGTCGTCTGTCACACAGGTTTTATACTACACAGCCGAAGGGTTATTAACCATTTCTACAGGGTTTGTTGCAGGAATCGCAGCCCATCCCGGCGAAACTCCTCCCAGGGACAAAGTTGTACGACTTGATCGCGGAAATCGTAAAGAAAGCACCGAGACTCGTTTATATTATAAACGATAAATAAATATTAAGTTTTTTTTTAATCCTACTTCACAGCTTTTTTATTTACAGCTTTTTTTTGGTTTTTTTTTTTTGGTTTTTTAAACTGGATCCCTGTTTTGGCTAGCAAAGCGGCCAGTGACCGATAAAGAGTGGGATAACCTCTTCCTGTGGCCTGAAGGGCACAGGGGGGAAACAAAAACAGCCGAACGGATGATGATGAAACTTTGTTACGTCGGTATAGCCTGGATACTTTTTATGCCGAAAATCATTCATCGAAATGATGAATAGGGAGTGTAAGTTTACAAATGCGATAAAAAGCAAATAAACATCACCCAATAATAGTGTATATTTAGAATCAACGTGTCACGCCTACGCAGGCCATATAACGCTCTGAAGATCTAGGCGCCATGATGCGGCAGTTTATAGTTATACGTGATACACATGGGATAACTTCCTTGGCCAATCTCGGGATTTAATTCTTACGATATCCCCCTACTAAGTTTTTTCAAAATTCTGGAGAAGCTGTTTACCTAAGAATGGTAGTTTGGGTGCCTTCCCAATCTTCTTAATTGTATGGTATAAGACTGCTAGATTTGTATGAATGAATGAATGAATGAATGAAATAGTTTATTTACAAGAACACGGTTATAAGATCTTATAAAAATAAATATTCCAGCGTATTCAACCTGTGCAAATTTTTACATTTTAAATATGAAGCTGCAGGGAAGTAATTAATGCTAGTCTTTTTTACAGTCAACAGTGTACTTGTGACTTTGAACTTTTATGCCCTATATTATTTATTGTAAAATACCAAAATCAAACATATTTTATTCTGCAATTAGGCCTAAAGCGCTTTTTAACATGACAGAGATTACAATGCAATTACAATGATATCATTTAGTGACATAAATACAAAGCAACAATCAAGTAACGGATAACCTGGGCACATACATATTATTTGAAAACTAGAAAATAATAGAAATAGAAAAGTATTTATTAGATTTGCTAAACTTATCCTAAAATACAGGGATATAAAGTATCTGTGGTCAAATAGATACATATAGTATACAAGTGTAAAGAGTATTTAATTTTATATTGTATTCTATCTTATGACAAATCTGCCGATTCTTCGTTCATCTATTGACGACCCGACACCACCCGTGTCCGTTGACAATGACAGTCGAATAACAAACAAACGAACATCACTGTACAGACCTATCCGGAGTTTTATTGATGACAATAATATTTAAGACCGAGAACATCAAAGGCAAAGGCGCCATTTATAAACATCTATTGAGGCGAGGAGGATATGTAATGTCTTTAAACGAGCAATTTTATTTCTATATTTACTTATTTCGGGGATAACGATTTTGATGAAATTTGTTATGAGGGATTTTCAAGGGCGAACAGTCGATTTATTGAAAATGAATTTATTTGCAGAAATTATGGTCACATTGGTTTCCTTCTTAATCTATAAAATACTAGCCTATACATATACAAGTTATATGCAAAAAATCGCAAGACACAAATAAACGTGCAATACATTTTACTATGTCTGTACTTTATACGGGCTATCTATAGCTATATAGTTTTCATTCCCGGCAAATGCCAAGCAAAACTCGGTCTCCCGGATACGGTCATATAATAGAGGTGATCAATGCTAAACATGAGTAGCTTGCCCTATGTAAGCTGTAAAGTAAGACTGCGATATACCCAGGCCACTCTCCAACCGCGCACTCCTATCGAACCAGGCCACTCTCCAACCGCGCACTCCTATCGAACCAGGCCACTCTCCAACCGCGCACTCCTATCGAACCAGGCCATTCTCCAACCGCGCACTCCTATCGCCCCAGGCCATTCTCCAACCGCGCACTCTATCGCCCCAGGCCATTCTCCAATCGCGCACTCCTATCGAACCAGGTCACTCTCCAACCGCGCACTCCTATCGCCCCAGGCCACTCTCCAACCGCGCACTCCTATCGCTCCAGGCCATTCTCCAACCGCGCACTCCTATCGCTTTATTGCGCCCGGCCTATACAACCACAGTCAGGTCCAAAACAAAAAAAAACTAAGTTTGATTTGATAGTTTTCATCAAATTCTTTCATGGACCACTAAAACAATAAAAAAAGCAATTGAAACTAAATCTGTTCATAAATGGCGGAGTAATCGCGTAACAAACATAGTGGTTACAACAAAAAAAAAACAACAATCAACATACAGGCGAATTGAGAACCTCCGCCTTTTTTTGCAGTCGGTTAAAAAAAGGGTAAATAGAGGTAATATCCTCAGAATAGACGTAATGGTACCAAACGACAAACTTACGAAAACAGGTCAGTAGTAGAGATGTGTGCGTTCTGGCTCACCTGGAGCTGGCTCAACCTAACCGGACTAACTGTCGCAGTACGTTACGACAGTAAAAATTTAAACTGTGTAATAGCCGAGGGACTAACGCAGCAGGGTACGTTCAACTCGATTTCAATACATAGCGTTTTTTACAGGTATATTTCCTTAAACAAAAGCGTGTATCTACAAACGCGTTTGCATTTATGTTTCAAATAACGCCTCAGAAAATGCAATCTTTTGTCCCTTTTATTTGCATGAACCTTCTCTATAGCTATTTCTCTCTCATTAATGTCTATTTAAAACTCATTACCTGATTGTATCTTAATGCTAATCACTATAAATGGGATTTAGTTAATTAATCGTTGACGTAACAGGTATGGTTTTTACTTTTTAAACAAGTCACTGTTTAGGTAAACTGGATATTTATAAATTATGATTTTCATGCGAAAACAAAATACCCAGGAAGAGCGGTTTATTTCATAATGAAACAAGATTTAAATTAGCAATATTAATGTAATTATAATAGTCAACTAATTTCTAGTTACGTAATAATGAAACCTAAAATATGTAATCGATCAACAATCGTTTATTTCGAAAGCTTATTAATTATCATCAATGTTGTATATATAAGGGCTTGCTGACAGTCTCTATTATTCAATAACTATCCACGTTGAAGCAGCAGTCACCAATATGATGGTAAGTCATCTTTTAATTTTATTTATGTCATACCTACTTGTGGTTTCCTCCCATTATTAAGTCCGTATAACCATGTTATCACAAATTCGTATATATTTCTAACGTGATGTGTCTTTTTGTTGTAGAACTCCGCATCCAATATTCTCGATGACCAAGACTATACTTTTAAACAGTTCTACTACCCCGCCTCGGATGGAGAAGACAGTGTACCAAGTGCGCAAGATGAAACGATGAAGCGAAAATTAAACACATCCTCCGACATCGATGTGTTCTTTGAACACTCCAAGACGAAAAAAAGGAAAACCGTGTCTTCTACTGTTGGACAAGGCAGTAAAGGGGGTGGTATTTCATATATATCCACAAACAGAGATGACGTCACAAATTCAACGCACTTTATTAAAATTGAAATTTACGATATGAAAAAACTAACCAAAATATCTGATGCGAGCGAACATTGGAAACACGCAGATGTGCGAGTCAAGTACTACGTTAACAAAACAGACAAAAATAAGCACTTGGAGACAGCGAAAGATCTCGTATTTAGAATCACAAAAGAAATTGCCGAAACCGACGAGTGCAAAAAGTACCATTTTAATACTAAAGTATAAGTATGTCTGTAATTATCTTGTGAATAAAAATATTCTTCAACATATTTGAAATTGTTTTATTTTCTAAATTATGTATTTGTAAAGAAAAACAACGACTTTTTGATACAATTTATTTAATTAAAAATCAAATGAAACAAATGAGAAATAGTTACATCATTACTTAATGCATCAACATTTGAGAAAACCTTAATAAAGTCATACATTTTAACATTTTTATTTTTTAAATAAAGATAAACTAAACAGTATTTTCCACAAACTGATGAAAAATAACTTTGTAGTTGATTACAATTACAAAACCACCGCTTGGTATTCCTATCTAAGAACATTTTGTGATACCCCTCTGGTTTTCGACCAAAAGAATCAAAATATTCACCAACACCATTTTCGTCGATATAAATCGCTACCCAATGTGATCCAGGTTTAAAATCTGGATCCAAATTGCTTATGAGATAAACAGGTAGCTGAACTAACATAGGTAGTGTGTTGGCTGCAAATACATTTGATTCAATATCTGGATTTATTCTACTCATATAGTGTTTAATTTCTTGTGTATCCATCTTGAGTTACTATTTTCTAATGAGATAAAATGAAACCTTAACCATTATATTTATTAGGATTAACTGTTGTAATCAACGCTTACGTCGCGGTTTTTATTTATTTCTATTACATTATCAAACTCAGCATAAATGATACAATTAAGCGTTGTAGTCAATGCTGAATCAAAGCGAACCTCTAATCTCACACTGCCATGTCTAACTAAGTTCCAGTGGGAGTTTGAGCTTGCTGAAAGGTCTGGAGTTAAGTCAAAAGCTAGCAAACAATAGCCTCCTCCATAGTCCTCCCTTCCTATGGAGTTACCTTCATTTAAAAAATGAATATTAGTTCCAGAAAACAATGTTTGAAATGTCGATGCAATTAAACCCTCATTAAACGAGGGCTGTAATGTCTTAGATGGGATTTGCTGCCCATCAACATATAAGCTAAATAAATTAATACCATTATTATCAAAATTAAATGGGTTCTGCTTAAAATTACCATTAAAGGCGGAATTTTTTACAAACCCTACAATACATCTCTTTGGGACTTGACCCAGAAATATATTATCTAAAGTTTTACCTTGAATTCCTGATGGAATTGTTAAAACTTTAACTTCAGCACGGGTAATGGGATACTTTGCAGTCGTAGAGGTTAGTACTTTTTGGTGAGCTATTAAAATTGATGGATTAATTCGAGCCTTCCGAATTATGAGGCTTGCGTCTAAAATGTTAACCTTTAATTTCTCATCCTCTTGACTACACATGAGATTAAACACTTCTTTACTACGTACTAATTTAATTCGCATTTCCACACCATTAAGTAAAAATTTTTCTTGATTAAATATATCACCATGTAAATGTCCAATCATGTCTACAGGTTTATTCATTTCAACTATTTTTTCTCTCTTACTAAATCCGTTATTTGTATTATCTGTAGCGTCCATTTTATGAGGGGTATCTTCATACCATAAACCACATGTTAGATGAGAGCTTTTAGCTGCGGGTCCATAGTTAAGGAGAGTTTCTATGTACGCACGATATGCGTATGTATTGTTAGGTGGAGATACTAGTTTTTGATTTAAATCGATGATTTAAATACACATCCAATTGATTAAAAAGTGAATGTAACCAATTATTGACGGGTGCAATATGTTTCTCTTTTACTGAATTTGTATCAGGACTTGTTATTTTAGCTTTGATATAAATCATAGTATGAGATAAGTCTATGTAATCATCTCCTGTACCAGGAACTTGGAATTCAATGGGTCCATCATCACTTAATGATGAAATCGGCTTGTAATGAACCCATTGTCCGCTTTCAATACTTGTTTGTGTTGATGGTAGAGCAAACAGATCCAATTCAGACTTGGCGCATTCACATGAGTGGTTATGTAAAAAAGACATTATTTAAGAGGTAAATATGTCTTCAAATTTTGTTTTAGTTATTTTAGAACGTCTTCCTTGTAGTGTTTTCCGCGCAATGACTGGATCCCTTCTTTTCTGTACTCTTTTATACCCTGAGCCACTCATTAGAGAATCGATCTTTTCATCTGCCTTCCTTTTCAAATTAGTACTTGCATCTTTAAATCGTGATTTTAATGATTCCTCCAGAGGATGTGAGTTCATCATATCTGATAATAAGCCAACGCCCGCATTAAGTGCTTCCCTACCCACAGTTTTAAATCCACTCGACAATAAAGGTACTACGGATCTGAATAACCCTCCCAGAAAACTTCCAATTCCATGACCACGCTGGTGAGACACACCTTTATACACAATCCCAACACCAGATCCGGCCTGATCTGAGTAATAATGTTGATATGGACATATGTTACTAGCATTTCTTTGAATCATTTTATGCGTCTAAAATGTAGTTTAACACACGATGTACCAAACTGGAATGGAACTCGATTACCAATGCTTGTTCTTATATCTATTTCAATAGTATCAAATTCTCTACGCATTACTGGTAAATAGTGAGCTGGTGAAAATGAATGCATTTTATAAGCTCCATATATATATTTAGTCGGGTCTAGGGGTATTATACGTATTAAAGATGCCATTACATCCCCCACTATCTGTGGTTGGATGATATCCGAATAAATGAAGAGTTGGGATGGTAATCCTAAATACAAATTGATAGGATATTTTCCAACTGACTTTGATATTATATTCATTCTCGGTTCAAAACCTAATTGAAGACTTAATTGTGGTGAGACAGTCATCGATATTAAATCACTATTTTTATTAGTTGCTGTTACAAGTTTCGATATTTCATCATAACGCATTTTAAGTTGGTTTTTCAACAAAGGATTTTCATTAAAGGCTTTCAAAAAGTTGTTGACATTGTCATACGTAGTGGCAGGTATGTGCGATTTATATTCTACAATTACATCAGTTCCAGCGACAGGGTTTGCATTTGTGTTGCTTTCGTCTTGCAAACGTGTTTTCTTCTTTATATACAAGACATTTTCATGTTCTTGAACATTAAACATAGTACATGGATAATGGAACTCCACTAATCCAACAGTCCACTCCCCTTCTAACTTTATAGTTTTAGGTAACTTGGTTAAGAAATTTGCCGTTGTGTTTTCTGGATAGTATGACGTTGAACTGTTGCTCAACAGTGTTAAATAAAAACTATCGTCGTTCATATTTTTTCTATATCTGATGCGGGGATCCAACTATTAAATTTGCTGGGATAACCTTTCCACTTGACTAATACTTCTTTTCTGCCACCAATGCGTCGTGATTGTATTATTTTATCTATCTTGTGTTTGGTGGAAGGGTCATAAAAAACTTTTTGAAGTTCCTTTGAGTAGAAGGTACCAGTGATTGGTTCATTTTCTAAATCCTTTAAAGTATAAACAACCCAGGGGGATCTCCTTATGATGGAATCTACAACGAATATTTCATCACTCCAATTAGTTTCATAGCCTTTTTCAAATATATGTTTATGTTTAGTTATTCTAACATGATCACCGATTTGAAGTGAAGGGTGTTCAGTAATATGTATGTCATTTGCTTTTTTTTCGTATAAGTTCCGCCAAACTTCCATAATATTATCACTATTGACTTCGCTTGGAGTCATCTTAATGCTCGTATGATAACTATGATTATAAGAACTTAGCAAATCTGGTAAAATGTTAATATATTTGTAAGTATTTTTAAAGGTAAAATAACGCCACATCTTCATTTTGAGAGTTCGTTGAAATCTCTCTACAATGCTGGCTTTGATGTCAGGATTGTTTGTAGTATAATAATTAATATTCCTACTATTTAAGTAATCCCTTACGATTTTTGAAACAAACTCAGTACCTTTATCTGATTGAATATGTCGAGGAGTAGCATTAGCTTCTGTAAATATGCTTTCAAAGCAGGTTCTTACCGTATCAGGTTTTTTATCTTTCATAGCTCTTGCAAAAGCATATTTACTAAAAACATCAATTACACACAGTACATATTTATAACCATCATTATATTTACTATAGGTGCGCAAATCACTCAAATCAGCTTGCCATAGCTCGTTATAGTTAGATAAAATATACTTATTTCTTGGAAACCTTTTCTGCACAGGTTTATGAAGCGTGTAAGTTTCCTGTGATTGCAGCCACTTCTTAACTTCATTACGTTTCAACTTGCCTTGCATAGCCTCTGTTAAACGTGCAATACTACTAAAACCAGCAGGATGAGAAACATCATAATATATTTTATTTATATCTAGTATGGGGTCCATCTTTCCCAATCAATTTTTGTTTTAGGTATAGGTTTGTCTGACTTTGGTGTTGGAGTTGTTATTTGTTCTTTCTCGTTACTTCCTGTAGGTTCCGCGGATCCAAATTGATTAATATATTCAAGTGAAGTGGGATTACCAACACACGATAAGGGTATATTTATATCCTTTAATGCGATAGCAAATTTTTCCCAACCTAGCGGCTTAGGGCGTTTTAATGGTCTTAATGTATCATTAATAAGGTCAATTATGTTACTTCCTGTCAAAACTTCATTATTTAGAACCACTTCTCCACCGTCCTTCCACCAAATCTTAGGTTTACTTTGTTTAATAAAATCTATCAAAACTTCGCCTTTTCTTCGATAAGTTTTGGGAATTGATTTAACCATATACGATGGTGTATACAGTGGGGCATACGAGTATGTATCTTTTTTTGATGGAGTCACATCTATACTTGGTGAAGGTAGTTCTGGGACTGCAGATGAATCTTGATGTTTTTCTTGTTTATATGGTACATCAACGTTATTGAACTTTGTTGATTCGTCTTCAGTATCAGCCAATATCGATAATTTGAGAGGTCTTCTTCCTTCCTGAGTAACATGTAAGTATCTTTGTAAGGCTTGAGAATATAGTGCCCATTTCTCTCGGTCATTCATTTTACTTTGAAGAATGTTCTGCATTTCATTATCTAATCGTGACAAGGTATTTTCTGATGCATGTTCATTACTTGCTTTAAGTCGTTCAATTAAGTCAGGTTCTACAAGTAACATTTTTTTTGTATGTTGCATGTTTATTTAATTAATGTGCTTAGTAAACCATTTATTACTGCACCTAATATGATAGGTAAGAATGCTCCACCTTTCTGAACAATAATGTTTTTCCTTATTTTATTTTTACCCTTTGAAATTAATTTTCGTAAAATGTGTTTGTATTTATTCAAATGTTTTTTCTCGCTTACATCAAGTGGTATTTTACCTTTTAGAATGTTATAAATACATTCACAGATAACATTGATCTCTTCACTACTGCAGGCTTTTAATATAACTTTTTGATATTTTGGTTTTAAGGTGTGTAAAGCTTTGAGCAGATGTTCGTGTGTTACGACTCTTCTATGCATAATTTTAGACTGATTGGAATCATCACTGCGTGTCCTATTTAAAGCCTCTCTTTGGTACATATACTGTACAATATGTTCTATAGTTAAATATATTCGTTTTAAATCGATAGGTGTCCTCCGTAGTCTGTTTAAGATCGATCATCAAATATCCATGAGCATCTTTTGTTGCATCTTTATAAGCCTCTTCCACAAATTTTGAATTCTCTGGATATACTTGACGCGCTAAATATTTTATTTGAGTTTTATCCCTTGGATTCTTGAAGTAAATAATGTAATTAGCGTTCAATGATATATCACGCTGCCCTTTACCTTGATGAAATAGGTTTTGTGTGATGTAAAAAACGCTTAAATTTCTATGATGACTTCCTTTAGTAAAAATATCAACTATGCGTCCATCGGATTCCCTCATTAAGTCGTCAATTATAAGTAGTTGTGGGTATCTGCCATCAAACATAGTTAAGTCTGGAATGCCTTGAATATAATTTACATTCTTTAAATTATACATAGGTTGCATTTCATCGTAACACCAAACTATATTTTGAAACGATTGATTACTAACCGCTTTCACCTTGTTTAAAAAGCTTGTAACAAAATGTGATTTCCCACAGCTACTGGGACCAGCAACTATAGCTGTAAATGGGTGAATAAAATGAATCATTATTTTTTATAATGAAACAAATTAGACAACTTCTATTTGAGAATGTTACTTAAGGAATAAACACTTGTTCAATGATGGAAAGAAAACTATTTATTTTCCTTAAATATGTATAATATTTCATTTATAATACTATTTTACATCATTAAATGCTTAAAACTAACAATTAATCACAAAATGATACAAATAAAACAGACAGGTAACACAACATTACTGCATTAGTACAACTTACTCATACAAATCATTAACAACTATTGTCTTAAACTATAATGACGCCCCAAGCTAACGTGTCAGTAGAATTGAGGATAAACATTGTATTTGGTACATTTATGACGGCCTTTTTATTCTATGTCATTCGGTAAGTCCAGAAATGAAGACCCTTTAAAAGGGTTAAACTTGTTTACATTCATATCTAGAAATAAAATTTTCTTAAAAGTCCAACCGCTGTCTTTTTTTTCAAATTCACTCATTCGAGTGCAAATAACATCTTTAACTTTTTTCAACAAAGGCTCAAAATCGTCTCCAATACAAAAATTATAGTTGAATGTTTGAAAATCAAACGTATTTTTTAATTCCTTGGTTTCTTGAACAAACTCCGCTTGAACAATAAAATTAACTTTCACTGCGGTCAATTCATTTAGACATTCCTTAAGTAATTTCACAATTTTATTCTGGATAGCATCAAAGAATATTTCGGAGGTTTCGAAATCGGCTTGATGGTTATCGGAACCTATTCTATAAGTGCGGATTCGCGACCCAAACGCAGTGCTAATCAAGCTAACATTAATAAGTTCATGACTATTATTTCGAATAACATTGTTTTTGTGTGCATTACTTTTTAAATGATTAGTTAAATAGCGTCGTCTTACCCAAATATTGCACACTTCGCACAATGTTTCATCATCTCTATTTTCTATGTTTTCAACTACCCTTGACGGACCCGCTTCTAAGTCTGCCTCAGCTTCATCTGCTTTTCTCTTAAGCCCTCCACCAGATTGATGAGTAACGTTTCTAAAACAATTTCAAATATGTTGAAGAATAATTTTATTCACAAGATAATTACAGACATACTTATACTTTAGTATTAAAATGGTACTTTTTGCACTCGTCGGTTTCGGCAATTTCTTTTGTGATTCTAAATACGAGATCTTTCGCTGTCTCCAAGTGCTTATTTTTGTCTGTTTTGTTAACGTAGTACTTGACTCGCACATCTGCGTGTTTCCAATGTTCGCTCGCATCAGATATTTTGGTTAGTTTTTTCATATCGTAAATTTCAATTTTAATAAAGTGCGTTGAATTTGTGACGTCATCTCTGTTTGTGGATATATATGAAATACCACCCCCTTTACTGCCTTGTCCAACAGTAGAAGACACGGTTTTCCTTTTTTTCGTCTTGGAGTGTTCAAAGAACACATCGATGTCGGAGGATGTGTTTAATTTTCGCTTCATCGTTTCATCTTGCGCACTTGGTACACTGTCTTCTCCATCCGAGGCGGGGTAGTAGAACTGTTTAAAAGTATAGTCTTGGTCATCGAGAATATTGGATGCGGAGTTCTACAACAAAAAGACACATCACGTTAGAAATATATACGAATTTGTGATAACATGGTTATACGGACTTAATAATGGGAGGAAACCACAAGTAGGTATGACATAAATAAAATTAAAAGATGACTTACCATCATATTGGTGACTGCTGCTTCAACGTGGATAGTTATTGAATAATAGAGACTGTCAGCAAGCCCTTATATATACAACATTGATGATAATTAATAAGCTTTCGAAATAAACGATTGTTGATCGATTACATATTTTAGGTTTCATTATTACGTAACTAGAAATTAGTTGACTATTATAATTACATTAATATTGCTAATTTAAATCTTGTTTCATTATGAAATAAACCGCTCTTCCTGGGTATTTTGTTTTCGCATGAAAATCATAATTTATAAATATCCAGTTTACCTAAACAGTGACTTGTTTAAAAAGTAAAAACCATACCTGTTACGTCAACGATTAATTAACTAAATCCCATTTATAGTGATTAGCATTAAGATACAATCAGGTAATGAGTTTTAAATAGACATTAATGAGAGAGAAATAGCTATAGAGAAGGTTCATGCAAATAAAAGGGACAAAAGATTGCATTTTCTGAGGCGTTATTTGAAACATAAATGCAAACGCGTTTGTAGATACACGCTTTTGTTTAAGGAAATATACCTGTAAAAAACGCTATGTATTGAAATCGAGTTGAACGTACCCTGCTGCGTTAGTCCCTCGGCTATTACACAGTTTAAATTTTTACTGTCGTAACGTACTGCGACAGTTAGTCCGGTTAGGTTGAGCCAGCTCCAGGTGAGCCAGAACGCACACATCTCTACTACTCAGGTCAACTGATGTATTTCCCGTTGATTGCCCTAAATAATGACGACAAATAGGAAATAACGATGTCTTCCCTTTAAAACGTCTGATGTTGCCTTTCGAGCGGAAAGTTAACGGCCAATATTGAAAAAATTGGATGTTGTGTTGGGTAACATGTTTTTTGTTAGGATCGTTAGTTAGTTACCCTTACTGTTGTTTGTAAAAAAAATGGTTAATAGTGTGTAGGAGGGATAATGTAAGGTTCCGTATGTGAAATATTTGTTTTTGAATCCTGGATGTTTTCTACGCATTTAACTATTTATATATATTAAAATATCGTCTGGTACCCATAACCCCATAACCATAGTGCCTTATTGAGTTTACTATGGGACTAGTTCGATATTGTATCATCATCCTCCTAGCGTTATCCCAGTACAGTTGCATCCTGAAGGATGCCTGGGGTCCGCTACCTAATCCCAAGATTAGGCGTAGGCACTAGTTTTTACGGAAGCGACGACTGCCATCTGACCTTCCAACCCCGAGGGGAAACTAGACCTTATTGGGATTAGGCTTTGTCAAGTGAGTGGGCAACTTGACTGTTAGAAGTTCTCAAACCGCCCGAAGGCCTCCAACTTGGCTTAACGACTGCTGCCATAGACAGCAACCGGGATTAACGGCTTAACGTGCCTTCCAAAGCACGGGAGCGCTTAGTTAGTAACCACTCAAAGCGGTCACCCATCCAAGTCCTGACCGCTGCCCACGTTGCTTAACCTTAGATACCGCAAGCGGTACCCGGCGCCGCTGGGCCGCGAGCGCTCCACTAGTTCGGTATTGTATAATATTTAAAATTTGTTTTATAACCCATAATTATATACCCATGTCAAAGAAGATATATACTAACGTAACAAGAAGCGACACCGAAGCATGTGTGCTGTAAACCCGTCTTGCGGCTATGTGTGCGTGTCCGGACGCGAGCGGGGGCGCGCGAGGGTGGCGCGGTGTGGGAAAATCACTCCTCGGACGGGCAAAGTATAGAATCTTTGCCCATGTACCCATGTTATGTACATGTATACCTACTATTAGGAAAGTAGTACATAAAATAATACAAGAGGAACCCTAAAAGAGCTCGTCAGAAACCGTTTTATTTCTCCCGTATTTGATGATCGATAAAACTTAGAAGCATAATTGTTTCAACCGTTTAACTCTGCAATTTATTATTCCCTATACTCCGTTTTTTTTTCAGAATAGAAAAAATCGTGCGATTGTCGTCATACGATTTCAGGTAAAACAATCTTGAAACGGGAAAATGTGCGGCCATCTTTGAGACGTGATAAGCTACTGAAATAAGTGAAATTTGTACAATTTTATCTCTCTGATGTCTCAGGGAAACGAAGAATTATAGGCGGAAAATACCGTTAAAATCCTATCGTTAAAAAACGGGGTATAGCTATTGCCTGCGACTTTGTCCGTCAGAACGATTATGTCCAGTCACAGAATAAGTACAGAAGTTGCACTGTTAACAAATCGCCAACTTACAAACCCAAATTATAATAGGTAAATAACAAATATTGACCACACCAAGCGAATGACGAGACGACGCGACCGTCCGGTAGCAATTCGCCACTGAATGTACTAGCTGCGGCCCGGGGATGTACTTGCAGCGGCGCGGCGAACTGACGGAGTGAAAGCCGCCTGCTCCAGTCGACAGCGAAAATATCTTACGCAATACAGTGACAAAATATTCGAATATGACTTTAGTGACAATAAGGGCGTAATACCGAGAGAGCCGTGACAGCGACATCCACGAAGGCGCGCCCCTCCATAGCCCATTCCGTGCAATTGCTCGTAGATTAGTTATGAGATCCGCTGTGGAGAGGCGCGTCATCGTGGTTGACATCTATACAGATATTTAATGTCGCCGTGGGAGCTTATATGTATTTATTGACTGTCCATATTAACTCTCAAACTTTTAGAACCTCAGGTGTCCAACCCCTGCCCTGGGTTTTTAGGTATGACCACGTATGACCCGGACCCGTGGTCTCCTAACATTGAAATTCGCATGTTTTGCCGCTGGTATACAGTACCCTTACCATGAGTTAGCAATGTTTGCATTACCGTACTCGCTAGGGACTGCGTAAACGATTAAGTATTGACAAAAGTACAGCGCCTCTGGCTGTTGCGCAATAGAACTAAGAATCGCCATACTAAATCGTTTACGCAGCCGCTAGTGAGTACGGTACTTAATGCAAACATTGCAAACTCATGGTAAGGGTACAGTAGCTAAACAAAGTTGTACAGTACCTACTTTCATCACACGAGCGCGGGTGAGCCATGGTTGTGTGTTGAGCTATACATGCACATTGTCTATGTGTGCGTCAGCGTAGGAGACTAGGAGCTACGTGTTCACGTCTCTCGTTGTCTATGTGTTCATATGTGTGACTGTGACAACTACAACTAATACAACTATACTAAAAGTACTTACTGTATCAGAACTTAATGTTCCCAACTTCCCATGTTACGACCATCTACGGCAATCGCTTCTTAACTATATGCCTGTTGAAGAAAATACTTTATGTTACGTTGTAATAAAGTCGACTTTCTTATAGCAAACATCAATAAATACTGCTCATAAAAATCGTGACGTAATGATAAAATTGAACTAAATTGGGCATGTTCTAAATAAAAATGACAAGCACATTTTTAAACCTGAACTAGAAGGATAGAGCAATTTTATATCAATTTGTAGTATTTAACGGCTATTAACGTTATTATTTTTATTATAGAACCGAATGGACTAATGACTTATGACGCAATTGCTTGATGGATAATGATTAAAATAGCGATAGCGTCGTGACTTAAAGTAAAATGTCACGTTACTTAATTATGAGAGCTTGTGAGCTCGTAGCGTTAACAACAACTAATTTGGAGCAGCCCAACTGGGGAAATACCTCCGCCTTGCAGAAGACCGCAGCCAAAATAACATTATACACGTACACACAATAATACACGTATGTAGTTGTAGTGTTGTGTTCCTGGAGGTGAGCAAGGTTGCCAGAGCTCCCGAGGATGCACTGTATTGAGAGCGAGGGACCTAGATTTGTCCCTTCTGCTGTCAACACAGTGAACCCTCAAATTTTATAAAAGGTCGGCAATGCGCACGTGACTCCTTTGGAGTTGCGATCGTCTATAGGCTGCGGTGTCCGCTTACCATCAGGTGGACCGTTGCCACCGTCGTCGTATAAAAAAAATCGGTGACAGAAGTAGCAAGCGAACGATGTTTTCAAAAATGTTCAAAAATGTGTGTACACTCTACATACAACAAATCCTGGATTGGATTTGATCCACACTTTCAACACAGCGTATCCTCAGGAGCACTGGCATCCTTACTCACAACCAAAAACACAACACCACATATGAATATACAGTCAACAAATATGATTTCTGGGCAACTTTGTACCTTGTCACAGTGAAAATTAATATGAAAGTCGCTTGAGATCTCATATTAATATCACTGCGAACTGCGACAAGGTACGAAGTGGCCTAGAAATCAAATTGGTTGACTCTACATTCGCGTCACGCATAAAGGGCATTTTAACTTTAAAGTGTACCTCCTAGATACTTTTATTCCGGATCTCGGTGATTTTGGGTATTCTGACTCAGAATCACGAGTACTATCCATTTCCGCGAAGAAAAAAAGTGTCCTACCGAAAAAAGACAGTTTGTGACGCTTTTTTCATACAGTTTATATGGCTCGTCACAAAACTGACACAGAAAATTTGTATGGAAAATCAAGGCAATTTTTTTTCTTTATCTGAATCAATAGTACGAGTACTCGTCATTCTGAGTTAGAATACCCAAAATCACCGTGATCCGATCCGGTACACTTTAAAGTGAATAATATGCCCTAAACCTTAAACATGTTAACAGTAACAACAGCGCTACAGACGCTTCTATTTGATTTGTATTGGTTTTCTCTTTTAATATGAATAAATTTAAAGAATGTGCCTAAGATAGAGCACGAAGAAGTTATTATAGTTACGGGCGGTTAAAAATAACCACACTAATTAAATCATTAATAGTCCATCACGACAACAATAGCATTACTGCCCTAGGTAAAAAATAACCAGACGCATATCAGGCCATCTGTACGTAACGAATGATAATTAAATAAAACTGGCGTCCAATCAAACGGCTTCGTTTAACCACGCCCAGTGCCGCCATTTTGGTATGCGCGTACGCATATTTTGGTTGTTATAATTTAAATGTTAATTAGCGCTTTGTTGACTGGAAGTGTGGGTCAGGTGATGAATGTAATGTGACGATGTTCTTATTGGCTATGTGCACGACAGAAGCGCCACCTAGCGTTTGAAACTTTACGGGCTAATGTCAAATTTTGACATCTACATATTTTGCTTATTTAAACGAATTAAATTTAATAAAAAGCTAAAAGACGAAGCTAATATCTTGGAGTCCATTGTAAGCCATCAACACGTAATAAGACACGTAATATTAGAAAATCTTCGAATAGTTCAATCGTACTTTAAGGTTATGTCACTGACTTTATTCTCTTCACTGCAGCGATCCATTTATATTTCTGATCTAATTTCCAAGGCGCTGTAGGAAAATTGTAGAATAGTACAATTACTATTCCTGCCTGTATTTTTACAATTCACCACACAACAGCTTCTGTGACCCATTTCAAAATTTAATACAAATTGTATTGAATTGTAGGAAATGACAGATCAATTTTGCCTGACAAGCCCGGTATAGTTCACATTTCTGCCACGGCGTGCGCTGCGGTCGTTTTACTTACGTCACCACGTACTTCGCACATAGCCAATAACAAAGCAGTTGAAGTTAATGAAACATTTCTTTGGCTTCCATGATGGCAGCTCTGCCCAATATATATAGAACCCCGTTAGCTACCTATATTTCTGCTCATTTATATTTTTATTTTATACCTGAAAATGTATAGTGTATTTACAGTGTGAATAAAGATTTAAAAAGTTTATTTTTAACGTCTAAATAGGCAGGTGGACGGCAGTAACGAAGCTAAAAAGTGCTGTATTTATGATACTGTTGAAATTATAGTTGGTGTAGTTATGACATATTTAATTGCTGGATGAGATTGTTGACCACGAGCGAGCGAAGCGTCGCCATTTCATCGTGCGCAAAAAACCGTTCGTATGTCATAGTCATAGTCATAGTCATATCATTTGTTGCCCGACTATTATCCTCTATTCTCGCATTTCTCGACCGATTCTCATGAAATTTTCTGAAACAGTTTTTTGATCATTATCTAATAACCTGCTCTATCCATATAGCTAAATATGTTTTTGTCGATTCAGTTTCTCGGGACAAAATACAAAATGTCGGAACCAGGGGGGGTTGAAAATGTAAAAAATCATTGGCGAGGTCTAGAACTCACAAGGCCATAGAGGAAATCTGCCAAACAGACATAAGCATTTGCAAGCTGAATCGTAGACGCTTTGCTCACATTTGCTTGCATCTTCAGGGAAATAATTGACACAGCGTTGTTGCGCCGAACCACCTAGTTTATAAATGAATGAATTTTGAAAATGACATTGATGTACGAAATTATCGTATCGTTTGTGTGTTTTGTGAGTATGATTTTAATTTTAATTCAAAGTGTGTAGGTATAAACTTACCTACAGTACATCACATTTGATTGACCAATGTATATATGTATACTTATAGAAATAATGTCTCTAAAATTAATGTGACATAGTTGTAAAAATTATTAGTAATGTTAATTTTGCCTTTGCCTGTACAAGTCAAAATTTTGACTTGTAATGACATCTTTACCAATAAACAATCTGAATCTGAATCTAAATTACCACTCGCTCGATCAATGACAGTTATCCAAGTCACACGACAATGTTAAACTAGATATATTACTAGCGTGATCACATTGCATCCTATAAATATTCAGCCGCAATACAAAAGGAGGAATGTCCAGTTAAAGCGAAGACAAATGGTTTTCCTATTCATGTTATTTGTAAAGCAAAATAGTCAACGTTTGTTTACCGTCGTATGTTCCTATTAACACGCTATTTAAAAATCGACTTTATATCTTAGAATCGCAGTGTTTATAGGCTACGATGTCTGTTTGCCATCAGGTTTTAAAGAAGAAAAAAGAAGAAAAGAAGAAAAACATTTATTCGTGGCACAAATACAGTACAAATACCTAAACATAACACCACAATACAGAACATAGCCACGAAATGGCCCCAAATCAGCATAGTGCTAGCCATTGGCTAGCGCTGGTCTTCCTTTGGGAGCAGGTTGACCGTATGCTTGGCTGCTATCTCCATAGCATACTTAATTTAAAACGTTTTATTCACTTTTCGATTTTTTCACTAACTAATTATGATTATATTCCGCAACGCGTTTTTGACACAATTAATTATAATTATATTACAAATACATTTCGGTACATGCCCCCCCCCCCCCCTTTTACTGTATACGCGAAACCTCGTGATTTGAATTACTTGTTTCATAATTGAGGCCCTATATACCCTTACCATGAGTTTGCAATGTTTGCGTTACCGTACTCGCTAGCGACTGCGTAAACGATTTAGTATGGACAAAAGTACAGCGCATCTGGCGGTTACGCTATAGAACTAAGAATCGCCATACTAAATCCTTTACGCAGTCGTACGGTACTTAATGCAAACATTGCAAACTCATGGTAAGGGTAATACTGTTAATTTTCTTCCAACGTCACTTACAAATAGCGATGTATTTACACGACGTAGCTAATTTTAGCACTTGAGTTCTAAAAGCCTTGAACTACATTTCTTCGGCAAATGCTCGGTAATCGGTAGTTTTCTCACCGATTGGTTTCTGTTTTCGGCAACTGGTGCTAACTGGAAGTTGTAGGTACTTTTAAAAGAGAACATTTTAATGACTTACCTAAATAAAAATTACTGCACACAAAAAAATACTGACTTGCACATCACAATATAACAATTAACAACTACACAGCAAAAAAATAGTTTTGATGAACGATTACCTAGCACTAGTTTAATCTATTTTGGCTGTGCAAATAATAATTTAATCTTAATAGGTTTAAATAATGATCAACAGTGGATGAACATAATTGATGTGGGATTAGATTAGATTGTTATTGGAATTAGACTTATCAAAGTGAGTGGGAGTGGGCAATATGACTGTTAGAATTTCCCAAGCCACCCGAAGGTTTCAAGGCGAAGATTGGCTATGTCATCAGAGAGCTCACGAAAGACGCTCTTACTAGCCAGTTATTTTTCAATCGCCGCCGTGAGGGAAATCTGCCAGGATGCTTTTTTTTTAAATTCAAAATGGGATTTCCCCAGCATTTAGCCAGGGGGAAAGGAAGAGGCCAACGTTGAAGTGAGCTCACTCAGAAAATGCCTAGGTCCAGGTAACATAAACTCGGAAATACAGATGATGATGATGATGATGATGATGATGTTGATGATGATGTTAATGATGGTGGTGGTGGTGATGATGATGATTTGACCTATTTAAATACGATTGGCGTACAAGCGGCTAATAAAAAAACGGAACGCTTTATTGCGAGTTGTCGGCAAAAAACTTTAATCACGCGCAGTTAAAGGAAACAAGCGAAATGGTTTCCAAGAATGGGGTTGGTTTTATTTTTTAAATTACCGTTATTAATGCCGGCACTGCAATCGGGATCACGAGCTATGGGAAAATACCGGTTTTTGCTTTAGATCATTATAGTGTTTGCTTTAACATCAGTAGGGGGCAAAGAGTATAATAATATATATCAGGTAGGGGGTAAGCGGATTTTAAATTAATTGTCTTCTTGCCGCTTAACTCGGCCTTGTATACCTCTAGTCTAGTATAAGTTTTTCGAAACAAAACACTAACGAACGCGTTTGTATTCAGTCTTAATTCGTATGGCAAAAAATAGTTACCGCCTAAGGCCACCAGAGGCGCTGCTCTCGTTTCCTTACAAAATGAGATTAAACTAAACGCAAATTACGCGTTCGTGTTTTGTTTCGAAAAAACTTATACTAGAGGTTCAGTACTGTTATCTCACGAGTACGGGTGAGCCATGGTTGTGTGTATGTGTGTTTAGATTTTGAGATATACATGCACATTGACTGTGTGCGCGTCAGCGTAGTACATACAACTATGACTAACCAGCGCTCGTGATATAAAAGTACTGTACATAAACAACGAATAGTGATGTTATTATGGCTGCAGTCTTCTATAACATTACAACAGGCCTTATTGGATTCAAATAAGGGTTTACAGGCGACGTTTCAGTTTTGATTGCCTGTTTGCTACGTTTTGGAATTTAAACTAGTTACTGAAAGAAATTGATGAAATTAGTTATCAACATATTTAGTTTTAGTCCCGGAGAAAGATATAAGATGCACTTTATTAAGTAAATCATCATAGAACGGGTAATGGGATTAAAAGTTTGTATTGGAGTTTAACGAGCAAGCCGAACAGCAAAAGGCACATTTTAAGCGGAAATGTTCGTAGTAAATTTAAATCACTGAATTGCAAACTCATTAATTCCAAATCACATAAGTTTGAATAATCACGCGAGTCATTGGTTCGGCTAATCGAATCATAATATACACAACAACCTATTACGTAATAATCTACATTTTAACTATAGCAATGTCGTATAGGGCTCAATTAAAAGCTGATTTATGAATCATTTGATGGACTGGCCAGTTTTGATTATAATGCACGGACTTACATTTTAATATGAGCTTTGAGTCATGGGTATACGGATGGAATTTGTATGATTTTATAATAACTAGATGTGTGGTCACAGAAGGTTGTTTAATAGAAATTAGACTTCTAAACATAGTAATTATTAGGCGAGGTTTGTTCTTGTAGATGCTATGTGCAGTTATTTATTAAATATAAGTAATTGGTTTGCTATAGACTTATATATATTTAATAATATAAACTTTTTGGATATAGAGAGGTTTTAAGAAGAAGAAAGAGCAGTTATATATTCAGGATATTCAACATTTTCAACAACACACAAACAGAGATAAGAAAAATAAGTACCTGTATCTATTTAGTGTAAACGTACAGTCAACCAATTTGATTTCTAGGCCACTTCGTACCTTGTCACAGTGAAAATCAATATGAAAGCCGCTAGAGATCTCATATCAATGTCACTGTGACAAGATACGAAGTGGCATAGAAATCAAATTGGTTGACTGTACATGAGACACAACCCAACTGGGGAAGTACTTCCACAGGCATTAACGGCCTTATGTTTATTTTCTACTATCGTGATAAAAACGACAAGCGGCTTTCCAGTTCCACAGCTACCTAACATCATGCTTTCGCGGTGCCCCACGCGTCACCTCTCCGTGAACACGGCTAAACTTATGTCACAACAGTCGGTCCTCTGTTTCTACACCATTCTCTGTGGCACGATGGCATGTTACACTTTTCCAAAAACAAGCCTTGATCCCCGCGGCGGGATTGATAATTTACTCGTTCGAAGGGCTATGATTAGGGTCGCTCCACACAAGATGATTAGTGGGTGCTGACGTTAACCGTCCAGTGAAAAAAAGCTTAACTTTCGTACAAAATATAGTGCTATTATGCCCTTTTTAATCTAAGTTTAGACTTTAAATGTATTTCGGCTTCAAAGAACAAACAATGCCTTGGGTCGTTAAGAGTAAAAAATGTGGTTATTATGACATATTGGGACCGGAAAACCCCTCTTCAGGCTTAAGCCTATCCATTCGGTAACCCAATCATTTTGCTAACCGTATGATAGGGTTAACCCTATCATGAGGTTACCGTATGATAGGGTTAACCCTATCGATGCGGTAACCATAACCCTCAATAGGGTTAAGCTTAAAACCCTATCGGATAGGGTTTTTGGATAGGGTTTTCATAGGGTTTTGGTTAACCCAATGAAACCCTATCGCCAGATGCTGATGCTTTGGGTTAAAATGAATTTTAGACTGATCCGTTAAATAATAATTCTGTGTCCTGTGTCCTTTATAATAATTAAAACTGTGGTGTGCAATAAAGAGTATTGTATTGTAATAAATGAAAGAATTATTAATATGCATTATACAAAATATACAATTATGTTACTTAAATATACATGATTTTGCGGCTGGTATTGTGTGTGGCTAAATAATTTATGAATTAATTAACAATTAATATTCAATAATATGTTTATGTTATTTTAATTATGCATCGTATGTAAACATATATGACAATTAGTTCACTAAGTGAAATCTTTATAATACATATTAAATTATATTAGGTATTACAAAAAGGCTTGACAAATCATATACATATGATGTTAATAACATTTTTTAATTACATTTGCTTTTCTATTAGACAATTAAGAAATTTCTCTTCTGGGACTTGTTCTAACTTTTTTTATTATTTCTACAAGTACATTACGCTTGCAGTTGCAAAGACATAAGTCCCCGAGTGTAAAAAATACAACCTACTTACGATTATTTTCCATTTCAATTAATTGCAATGGTGTGTTGAATTTTTTTTTATTGGAGGTCACACGTAAGTCTGTCACATTACACAGATTCATAATAAACTAGCTTTTGCCCGCGACTTCGTCCGCGCGACCTTGTATTTGAGGGATGATTTCAGCGATAAAAAGTATCCTATATGTTAATCCAGGCTATAATCTCGGTGTATACTAAGTTTCATCATAATCGGTTCAGCCGTTTTTGCGTGATTGAGTCACAAACATCCTGCATTTGTAATATTAGTAGGATAAATAGGTACATACTTTAGTTGATTTCATTTGAGAAAAAGATAAGAGAATATTAGAACAAAAGCACGGTTCGGTACGGTTATCTTTGAGGCGACTGCGCGTGCTCATACAATATAGAGTTGTTAAACCGCCCAATTGCGGGATTATGAAGGTTACAAATTAAAAGTAAGTTTCGAACCCGCGGGAATGATAAGTATGATGTGGAGGTATATATCGTTTATTTTAACCGATTTACTACGTTATCGTGATTTCGGAACCGTGTTCGCGCGCTAGCCACGACATTGTGTCGTTAACACTTTTTGATTAGTATGTTTTTTAACTGTATTCTTAATTTTGCATATTTAAAGGCTATGTTGATAAAAACTGATACTTATTTAGATAATATTAGTGGCGTTCAATAAGCATTCTGGTTTTTTTTTATGTCTAACATATCTAGCTTTAGCTATTTTATTCATTGCATACTTTCACAGTACGTAAAAATGCATTATTTATGTATAGCTTTTAAGCAACACGACAGCGTGTTGTGAATGTTATGATACAGCTTGCGGCGAATGATGTATTTTTATCACTGCTAATAGTGACTAAACTTTAAACTTGCATCCTCCATATGCTATAGGCTCCGGTGTCCGCTTACCATCAGGTGGACCGTATGCTTATTTGCCACCGTCGTAGTATAGTCTAAAATAGACCTTAACCCGTACGCACACACTTTACTTATGTTTAAATCGACGAACAGTTACATATTTTTTTGCTCCTTTGTGAGTAATGAATGCGAATGGTGTTATTCTATTCTGTATCTAACCATCGACCCTGCCGACGACGCGATCGGCGACGAAAGGTAATTAATATTAGTTGACAATTGTTTATTGTACTATACAATGACATAGGTTAGTACTGTGAGAAGTTACCTAAATTGGCACCTCAAAGATAGGTGATTAAAAATAAAAGATAGTATCAAATAGAGTATTTGTTTTAATAAACAAGTTATTAAATCAGCAATATAAAAATCAACATAAGCTACATAACAAAAATCTACTAAATATTAAAAACAATAGATATCAATTACTTATTTAAATATTGAAAACATAAAAAATACGACTATAAAAAAAGAGAAACATTCAAAATGAAGCCGAAATCTTTTCGATTTGCTGCTTTGGGTCGGGTTGCTCGATCAAAGCTTTTACTTCGTCGAAAACTTGCTCCACTTTCTCATCGGGAACGTTTTGCAATAGCTCCTTGATTTTTTTGGACCATAACTCTCTCTTGTCGAACTGATTATCTGAAAACACAAATTCCATTAGTCTTACTGAATTAATTCCTTATTTCTTATAATGTCGTAGGTAAAAGGTAACAAATTAATCCTAGAATGCTTACACTTCCTGTTGTTTATCTCCTTTGCCTTCATCAACGATGTCGCTTTATTTTCTTCGGCTAATCGCCGGTGTTCTCCTGTAATGATATGATATATTTTCATGTTACTGAAAATTATATTATAAATAACTACTTTATACATATAAATTAACTTACTTTCTCGTTGTGCTTCAGCCTCGTACTCCCTCTTCCAGCTCCTAAATTCTTCCAGATCAAATAAAGCCATGTTATGGGTACTAAGTAATTATTTATGACTTAAAAATACTAATGGTGCGTCGCGAGATATGCGAGACGTACTGAACATGATATTTGTTCTACATAGACTTAAATACTTAATTACAGCATGGGGTGGGAGCTATCTGTTTTCGTTTCATTAAATATTGCACGTGCTTTCCATTCATGTATCATATACTCGACGGCGATGACAGATATGGCACACCTGCAACTGTTCGCTAACTTTGAGTTGCCGATTGTTTATTGTTTTGCCTTTTGTTTACGTTAGAGTCATTACCTACCAAGGCGGCCCTTTTGTAGATACCTAGGCCGTAGGATTAGTGTTGCTCGTGCAGATAAAGATAATAATTGTATGTGGGGATGAAATAAAAAAACTGATTATTAGTTTTGGGCTTGGCTTTTACCTGGAATATCTTTTGTTTTTGAGATTGCAGAGAAGGCCGCGCTTTTGTACAGTTAGCGTGTTAATTATATACAATAATAACAACATTTATTATATTCAAACAATTACATAAATGGTTAAATAGAAATTATGCATTACGCCATCCGCACAATACTGCGCGCCGGTAAGCCAATGAGTAACGACACGATGTCGTGACTCCGAGACAGCTAGTTCAAATATATGACAGCGCGCCGTACATACTGCTCGAATTAGGACGTAGCGATGAATGGGTGAATGAAAATACAAGTTTTAGCGAGAGAAATCAAGAAATCTTGAGCTTTGTTATTATTTAGAATTTAGATAATAGTTTTCTTTACCGTCGTTGTGTACTTTTTAATCGAACATTATTTTTTAAAGAATCGAACATTTCAACATTCAAAAGACATGTTTTTGAATTCCTGACATGCAAGACATTTTATACAAATCTTGAATACGCTACGCTGCATATTTGTTTAAGTGATGATTTTTTAATCATGAATTTATTTTACGTATTTATTTAAAAAAAACCCGACTATATTTAATATTTAAAGTTTATAATGTTATTTATATTTTATTTTTCATTTATTAAATAAACAGGATATTTAAAGTTCTGATTATCGTAAAATAATGTCCATTTTTATTGTATTTTTATATAATATTTTCATGCCCATATCCGGGCTGAATACACTTTTAAACTAAATACTGTATTAATATATATTTACTGTCTTCTAGCAAATGAACAATTTGGTGGATTACTTGATAGGGTAACAATATTTTTAATAAAATGAAATAAAGTATAGAAATAAAATACAAAAAAAATTGTTTGATTTATGTTTTACGTATCAAGTATTTATTTATTTTAATATGCGCTAGTAGATTAGTTAATTTACATGTAGGTAGTATTATAAAATAGCTCCGTGTATGTGACAATACGTTATTCCTGCGTCAACGGCATAAAATCAACGGGTACTAATACAATTTCATTATAACCTTAAAGATTTGGTCTTACTTGGGTAAAGTTCAAATTTTTGGAACAATCATATGCATAAATATGTATATTTTAATTGTTTATAATTGTATTGATACTTTTGTTACACGATAACTACGTATATTATGAACTGTATGACAACCTTCCCTATCTTTCAAAAATTTTAACTCTACTTATAATTAGTATAAAAAATAATGCAAAGTAACACACTCACCTTTCTTATAACACCCACTTAACTTCACAATCCAATCAAAATCACTAATCAGTGTCCATAAATACACGCCTATATTCAAATACCTATATCTATAATAACAAAAATAACAGAAACAATAATAATAACAAAGTCCACTTCTATGGTCACGCGTACTCAACTAGATGGTTACGTTACGAGAATGCACTTCAGACTGCAAGCAGTGCACTGCTACTGAACCTGCAGATTTACGTAAAGTAACTAACGAACTAAACGTAATTATTTGTTTTTATTGTGTGCGTGTGTAGGTTTACCTGGAAAAAAAAGACAAATACCACGACATTTAGGCACTTGTGTACCTATTGTATTAAGTTGTGAAAAGATAACAACATCGGCATAAATGTCTTTATAGTGTAAGAAAGGTTATTTTTGCCATTGAAACTGTCGCCGCAATCTCGTTAATCCTAAGACAATGGAAAACAGCAAGTCCTATCAGCTTTCGGCTCGTCTGTATCTTGCCGTGCTGGTTTAAATAGATAAACGTTTTAACAACTTGGTAGTTAACAGCCCAATACTTAATGTAATGAAATCCCACACATAAAAATGCGGAATTAATATACTGACTGCAATACGTGTATTAACCTACTACTAAAATCCCGGATTTATTAAAAACATTTTTACAATCCCGGAATTGGGCGATTTAACAACTCTATGGTCGTGCGCACTTGCTTTTACCTCAGGTCATGGAGGACAATCAATTACAGTGGATTTCATTTTTAGCGACCTTGGTCGTAACGACATTTCGGTTGTAGCAACTCTACACCTAAGTCCCTTGTACTTAGAACATACTTTATATGAAATTCCCACTGGCTATAGCGACTCCGGTAGAAACTCCGATTTTGGATGTAGCGACTGATTTTATCGAGTGTTTATCAACAAATTCCTAGAAATCCCATACTGATGTTGCGACCCCAGTTGGCCTACAAATTTATTCGACTTAAAGTCAATGAAGTTTTTTTATACAACTAAAAAAAAAAATTTTATACTGTTTATTTCATATTATATCCAATAATTACATTTTTCACCTTAATTGCTAATCTTAAATATAAAAGATTTTAAAGAAAGCTCTCTTATTGTTGGGTACATCCACAGGTGGTCAGCACTTGCGACGACCGGCGACCTTTGCCTATTGTTTAGGTAGGTAGTATACTAACAAAAGAAGGTAACACGTTACACTGTTGATTCGTTTGTAGACCTTATCCCGTTACAATAAGGTTCACATATTGTCAGTCAAGGAGGCTGGTGTTTATTTCAAAATAAAATTTAATTATAGATTATGATCAGTACTATGAAAACGACTGATTGTTTCAAAATATTAAAATAAATACATTAGCGTTCGAATGAACCGTCAAAATGCGACAATTGTGATCTTGATAAAGTAGCATTTTTTTATTGGATATTTAATGTTCGACAGACCGACCTTCAGATTATTAGGTAGTTGTTGCTGACATTGCACAGAAAGTTAGATAAAAATATAGGCGCAAAAGTTAAAATGTGAAATAAACAAACAATCGCCCGAGCGTGAGCTACAAATCTACACTTGCACGCACGATAAAGTAAATACGATTCAAGCCTAAGGTAAGGACTCAAAGTACAAAGTTGTTTGCATTAAAAATAAGGAGCGTTTCGGTAGATCAAACCAGTTTGTTTGTACTGAGAGCGGGCCCCACGGCGAGCCGGCGAGCACATCGTCCGTGCGAGCCACGGTTATCTAAAAATGAGTCTAATTGAAAGGTGCGTAAAGATTACATTTGTTAAAAACTGGTTAAAAACCCTATTGATACGGTTACCGTATTGATAGGGTTTTGATTTTGGTTAGCGGTTTGTTGGGTTAACCCGATTGATACGGTACCCTATCGATAGGGTTACCGTTTTACATGGTTACCAATATCGATAGGGTTTTTAAAACCACCGTTAAAATAAGCCTATCGAAAACCCTGATTAGGCTTACCGGTTCCGGTCCCTGTAATTATGAAATACGATCCCACTAGAAAAGAGTCAAGGGTAAGCTCCAATGGAGCTTACCCTTGACTCTTTTCTAGTGGGATCGTATTTCATAATTTTACAAGTACAAGAACTCTTAAAAATTATTTTAAAGACGTCGGAACCTTTTCATTATTTTACGAGTACCCACGGAACTCTCAAAATTATTTCAAAGTGGTTGGAACCTTTTCGTTATTTTTCAAGTATACTTCGTTCCAGATTATAATATGACAAAAACTTCTTATACTTAAAATTTCTTATAATTTCTTGTACAAAAATTTCTTATATGAGAACTTTTCGTCATCTAATCTGGAACGACGTATACCCACGGAACTCTAAAAATTATTTCAAAGTGGTTTCAAGTAAGTAAGCGCAAACTCAAACTCAACCTCAAACTCTTTATTGTTGGTTATATGTCAAGTTGGTTGTATGTGTTGCGCAAGCGCCCTTGTCAAGTTTTACTCACTTGGGAGAATTTCTTTCTACATTCCTTTACCTTATTACGGGATATTTACTACCTCAATCCACCACCCATTAATCAGACGACCACTTTAAGCTGGTGGTCCCGGGTTCGGATCCCGGTTCCGGCAATTTATTTATAAGAAAGAAAAAAACAATTGTTAGCAGCACAGAGTCTGCTGACTGAGCAGCTTCCTGGGTCTTGGATGTTTTCTATGTATTTAAGTATATACACACCTATCTATAGAAGTATCTATCTATACGTCACCAGGTATTTCCATGGTACAAACTTTGCTTAGTTTGGAACTAGTTTGATTTGTGTAAATTGGTCAACATATTTTAGTAACTAGCGATCCGTTTGAAAATAAAAGTCGCCTAAGGGTATGAATCTTCCTATTGTAGCCTGGAACTCTTAAGATTTTTTAGGCAACCTGCACTTGCAGATCAAGTATAATAGAATATGTCACGGTGTCTGCTTACTAAAACCCGGGCTCTATGCTCGTTCACCACCATAGTATAAAAAAGTATAATTATATCTTGCGTTAGTAAGAAACTTGAGCCCGATTTCCTACCAAACTAAACAGTTAGCAGAACATTGTTGCAATATCCTCATACAATTTTGTTTCCGGCACACCCCGGCGCTTTACAAAGAACCACAGCTTATAATCCTATGAGCCTTGTTAAAAGGGTACAAGTGCCGTACGATTTGTACATAACTTGTACCCTTTTGGACTCTATGGTTCTTTCCGATATGATGAATGAATGCCACAATTGTTGCAACTGGCTTCCTGTTATCCAACCAAATCTAAAAAGCCTAAGTTAGAAACAAATTGAAGCGGTTCATGACCTTCTGTATTTGTGAGGTCTTGGTTTCTTAATTCAAAAGGCCTGAGTTTAATGGCAATTGTAGTGTTTTATGACCTTTTGAATTTGGGTTAAAGTTGTAATGTGATAGAATCGTGGGTGGTTCGTAGTGTCGTGTTACTAGGGTGCTTGTCATTTTATGGTGTTAGTACGGTAATGTTACTCGTACCTCGAAAATATGTGAAATACGGTCCCATCTGGCAGAAAGCACAAACTTGACATGCATGTAGCTTTCATATATGTGCATCCAAATTTTAAGGCAAACACGGTGACAAACTTTTTTTCCCCCTCCCCCACTTTTGGCCGCCGAATCACTGTTTTTTTTAATTTATTTGATACGGCTGAAGCTAGGAGAAAACCGTCAAAGGAAAAAATGTTACTTATAAAATTATCTATAAGTCATTTGCAGGTATGTTGATAGGACCTATAGTTTTCAAAATTTGCGCATACACGCACTTGTCCGGTTTTTTTTTCTCTCATGGCTTTTTATGTTCATCAAAACCTTTTTAATCAAAATTCCGTTTAAATTCGTTTCGCTTTATCTGTCACTTTGACATTTGTGTTCGTGAGAAAGGGACTTGAATATAAGGGAGGCACCTAGTTGTTAAGGCAGTATTCCTTTTATTCTGTCAACAAATAAAATATTTCGCAAAACCACAACCAGTTATTAAATACCCTGTAAGACATACGGTTGATAACTCTTTTGTTTGTCGATATTTTATAAAACTGTTATTTAATTTTGAATCTTCTGTCATGCGCAATTAAGTGGCTCTTTATAAGGATTACTGTGTCACAGCTCGGCCAACTAAAATCATGTAAAGTATACCTGACAACGCGGGGACACAAAGAACCTCAAATTAGATGCTATTTACAATGTCGTATTGTTACTGTACTCCAAAAAGTTTGCAACTACAACGAAGTTTCAATTGAAATAGGAACTCTATTCAAAGGTAATACGACTCAAATTAGAATGGTTCTAAACTGTGACTTAGTACTTTTTATACCAATAGTCGATCTTCAGAACTATTGTTCAATTCTGAATTTGAACTGAGAATCTGCGACATTGTATAACAGATACATTATAGATATTAAATTGCATGTGCTTTATTTGAAACCAAATACACGATTGTTCAATTTGAACATTGTGTTTTTTTGTATCTACATTAATCGTTTCCTACAATCGATATCTTAAAGATATTTAAAAAAAAACACAATTCCGGAAAGGATGTATTACGTTTCTTTTTGTTGACATAATAACCCAGTCGAGATATTATGCACAACCTCGAAATCTCGGTAACTTTGATGACATTTGGCACGGTGAATGTTCATTGAAGGCCTTGCTTTCGTCTCCCAAAAGTCCCCACGCCAGAACCTTCTAGAGCCACCACTATCTTGGGAAACGTACTCCATCCGTAAGATTTTCGCATTTTGTGCGAAATCTACGTTTCCCAAGATAGTGGCGGCTCTAGAAGGTCCTGGCGTGGGGACTTTTGGGAGACGAAAACAAGGCCTTCAATGAACATTCGTGCCATATGTCATCAAAGTTACTGACATTTCGAGGTTGTGCATATCTCGACTGGGTTATAAAGGTTATCGTCACGATACTCTACAACTTACTTAATGGCCAGTAGATGACACTAAACTTATTGATAAACTCTGTCACTAAGACATAAGATTGAAAGTGCCATGTACTGACTGAGTCAATGTCAAGTCAAACACAGGTACATTTACCTTATTTGCGAGCATATCCGGCAGTGAAATATCAGCATCATCATCATCCTATATAGGATCCCACTGCTGGGCAAAGACCTCCTTTCGCACATAAGACGATGTCAGTTTATTGCACATAAGAAAAACATTTACAAAAAACAAAATTATAAAACATAAAGTACAAAGGCGAACTTATCCCTCTAATGGATCTATTCCAGCTAACTTTCAAGCATGGTGTTGCGGTTGTGATTGCATTTGGTTTATGTATATGTTTTTGTTCCGTTTGTAATTTTTGTATTTGTCTTCTGTGTCTGTGATTTTTTTTTCATAATTTTTAATGCCGGATGATTTAAAGTCAAATAAGACTTGTGAAAAAGCACTCAGCAAAAATAATTTCAACTGTACTGTGTTCATAAGATGCGCGTGCGACGTCGACGCAACAATAATCCTCGTTAAGCGCCTTTATGCTTCGTATTTGGTAATCATTGTGAGCTAATCAGATGCTTTGGACATGTGCGAAGTATATGGAGCTGTTTTTACCACCATTTGGCTGGTTTTCGACTAGAGCTATGCTACGCAGCTATGCTGCGAGGATGCGCTACGAGCTATGCGACCTTTTCCACTAGAGCTACGCTATGTAGCTGTGCGAGGAAGATGCGCTATGAAGATGTGCTATGCTACGTAGCTGTGCGAGGTAGATGCGCTATGAAAATGTGCTATGCTACGTAGCTGTGCGAGGTAGATGCGCTATGAAGATGTGCTATGCTACGTAGCTGTGCGAGGTAGATGCGCTATGAAGATGTGCTCAGCTATGCTACGTAGCTGTGCGAGGTAGATGCGCTATGAAGATGTGCTATGCTACGTAGCTGTGCGAGGTATATGCGCTATGAAGATGTGCTATACTACGTAGCTGTGCGAGGTAGATGCGCTATGAAGATGTGCTATGCTACGTAGCTGTGCGAGGATGCGCTATGAATCCTCTCCTTCCACGAGCTCTTTTTTGCACATTGCGAGATATAAAATAACTTTTTGCTTCCACGATGGCATGTCTACTTTCGTTGACAAACACGCGTCTACTGAACACACTCGCGACCATTCATAGCACGCAAACGTAGCACGCATCCACAGCACGCATCCGCAGCACGCATCCACAGCTCACATCCGTAGCGCGCATCCGTAGTGCGCATCCGTAGCGCGCATCCGTAGCACGCATCCATAGCCCGCAACCGCAGCTCGCATCTTTCCATATAAAAAACATAGCATAGCTGAACCCTTTTCCACTAGAGCTATGCTATGTGAATCAAGGCATGTGATTGGTGGATTTCAAACGCATCCATAGCAACGTAGCGTAGCATAGCTCTAGTGGAAAACCAGCCTTTGCCTGTTGTAACTATTTGGAATCCGATTTTGTAAAAATCGCTCACTTACAAATTTTATAAAGACTATTAGGTAGTTTCACAGGGCAGTAGGTAATTAGGTATATTATATTCTTGTAGGTAACTTGTAACAAAAAACTCTCAAGATTGTTCGTAAAATTTTCTGCAGATGTACTGAATTTTTCGGCTGAATACCGAATATTCGAAAACATGCCGAATACGCTGAATAATAACCGAATATTCAGCGCATCTCTGATTCACAAGATGCGCTCACGGTTAAAGCAAACAAAGACGTATAAGTGCCAATAGAACCTTTAGAA
The DNA here is from genome assembly GCA_951800055.1 of Cenopis cana. Taxonomy (NCBI): domain Eukaryota; kingdom Metazoa; phylum Arthropoda; class Insecta; order Lepidoptera; family Tortricidae; genus Cenopis; species Cenopis cana. Next base: position 2,176,007 of record OX637484.1, on the reverse strand, counting down.
GATACGATGTTTTAAAAGTAAGTTCTGTGGGACAGTAAACGAAACGTAAACACACCTTTTTATCCCTTAATACCATTGAGATAAGAGCGATAATGGTACGTGTTACTATTTCCCCGACTGTATATAGTTTCGCCAAAGACCTTTCATAATGAACGGAAGCTGACATTTATTTTGTAATGTGGCAACTATGTCTTTGTTGTGCCTTAACGGACGATCTAAGCGAGTCCTTATATGAAGTTAAATTAATTGCCTTTTGTATTGACGATGTATGCAAACAGTTTAAGTAATGAAGTTTGTCAATCGCCATGTTGAGACAAAACGCCGTGTGTTAGGGAGTTATTATTTTCCAACTCAGGTCGGGCCTAGCTGAGTTTCTAGCTGGACTCTTCTCAGCTAGGCTAGGTTTAGTGAACCAGCGACAAAACTCCCAGTAGCTCGATTCCACTGACACCTCAGATTCGGTTGAAGCTTCTCAACCAATCTCACTCGAGCGCAAACGCTTAGAGTATTCCAGTGTTTAAACCGCCCGCGTGGTCGTGTCGGAGGTTTACCCTGGATTTTCCCCAGGCAACTCTCCAACCGCGCACTCCTATCGGTTTATTGGGCCTGGCCTATAAAGCCACATTCAGGGTAAAAAACGGGTTGAATCGGTTTTAATAGGTAAGCATTCCAATGTATGTCTGTCTGTCTGTTACGTCTTCCTTCACGCTTAAACCGCTGAACCGATTTATATGAAACTTTTTATGGAGATAGTTTGAGTCTCGGGGAAGGACATATACGATACTTTTTATCACGGAAATCATCCTTTAAGGAGGTGGAAGTTTGTATGGGAGAGCGATAATTAGAAAGGCCTGAAATAAAAGATTAGTAATTACGATAAATTATAACGCGGAAGCTACCCTATAATTGGCACTTGACATTGGAGACAAGCCAGAAATACAGACATACAAAAATATTTTGCCATAGCTGAAACGGAGATGCTGCACTCGCTTCGCTCGCTCGGTGTAAAACATAGAAATAGATAAATAAGATAAAATAACAAAACTTCTTTGAAGCGCGTCCACCAATATAACAAATTGATTTTCGCTAAAATGTTTCCACATTTCCCTCAAACATTCGTAACCGAAGCTTCAAAAGAATCAATGTCAGAATGAACAAAATTGAACAACGAAACGAATTTCCTTCACACAGACCTATATTCACTTCTCACCGGTTCTCTACAGGAGTCCCAGTCTAAATCAGATCTCCGGATACCCAAACTTAATATGAGATTCGGGCTCAAGATACACTAGCCAAGCTAACTCGAGTGCAAAATGTTTTATTAGTGCAGCGATACCCTCAATCCTTGAGCTGAGCTAACGCCTCTGTCAATTAGAACCAACATAACATTTTGAAAATCAAGCGAAAATCAGCCTTATATACTGGGTATAAAGGTGGACTTGGCGGAAAACTTGTGTTGTAGATAGTGACACATACGGGCGCGTTCATTCGAGAGATTTGTCCAGAGATTGTAGTCCATCCATCAGGCCGAATGTCAAAACTAATACAGACCTAGTCCCGTGAGAGAGGCGATCGCATTCGTAATTATACTCCAGTCAATCAGGGGAATTTATAATTCTAACCGAAGCAATGACCGAATACAAGGCCGAATGATAGTGTGCACTAAAATTCATTGACACAGACCAGACCATCTATCTGAAACTGTATCTGTAAGGCTGCGTTTCCACGAGAGATATGCGAGGATGCGTTTTCATACATTTAACACCTCGCAACGCGCCGAGCGAGGTGTCAAATATATGAAAACACATCCTCACACATCTCTGGTGGAAACGAAGCCTAATACTAAAAAAGTAGAAGTAGTATGTTGATCGCAAAGGTTCTTGTCAGTTCTGGGTCAATTTATTGGTAATACTTAATATTTTTTTTGACAGTCCAATTTGACGGTACGGTTTGCTGTGGACATATCAAAAATGGACTAGGAAGCCTAATTTTTATTCTTGACTCCTTGACACATTATCCGCACAAAATGGCCTTTCACTGTCTTTAAAGATGGACCCTTTGTAATAAACTTGCATGCTCATAAACCGTTAACAAGAAGACGACGTTTGTGTTTTCAACTGTGTGTAACCTATAAAATTTACCTGATTAATTACTAACGTTAGGGTAATGTAACTAATGTATCTTCATTGATTCGACTATTATGTATTTCAATGCAGGCAATGTCATCCGATTAAAATTGGCAGCCGATAGGGGAATGACGAGATAGATTAAATAGATTGGGGTATCATGGCGCCCGGTTAATGAGAACTTTTGTATTTAAATCTAATAAGCACCCAAATAAAGCATGTCAAATAAGAGCATTGGAATTGATATAAGATTTCGGCCCAATTGCTGCGGAAATAGCAGGAAACGTGGAGCAGTGAGGGTCTCGGGGTTTTTAAGGCGCAGGGTAGGGCAAATCCTTCTCCATACAAACTCTGTGCACGTTTTATTCGTCTCTCTCAAATATATATATTTTTTTGCTTGTAAATATTGGATATACAAAAAATAAATATATTTCTCCATGTTATGGCTAACAGAAAAATAAGCATACTCACCAAATATCATAAGTGTAGTGCAAACACAAGCGAAGAAAAACTTGCACAAAGTTTGTATGGAGAAAGCTTGCCCACCCCTGCGCCTTAAAGCTCTCGGGAAACGGCTGAGGGAGAGGGGTAATGACCCCCGCTCTCGGTCATGGCTGGTCCAACAGGTCTCCATTGCTGTACAGCGTGGTAATGCTGCGAGCACCTTGGAGACCTCTGGTTCAGACTCTGGGGAGGGCGCTGTAAAGTCATGATTTTTATAAAAATAGTTAAATAAGATATTTGGGTGAGGATCAACATTTTGGCACATCATTAAGGCATTAAACATACCTACATTTTAATTTTCCGTTGTGACACGTAAATTAGACATGCAATTTATATAGGTAACTCTCACCTTTGTGCAGGTAGTGCGCGAATGTAATTTACTGGCTCAGCGTGTGACAAATAAATGATAGCATGCCATCTTTTAAATAAACTATTATTTATATTTAGTTATTGTGCCATTTAATTGTCTTAGTAATGGTGTATAATGTTATTTAGGTATAAGTTGGTTGTCACCGTCATTGTATAAAACAATTAAAAAAGTGTAGCAGGAAAACGTTAAAAGGATAAAAGGAAGCCATTATCATTTGGAAAACAGTATTTATTTACACTTTGTGTGTCTCGGTGACCTTCCACAAATTATGTGTCACGTTTCCTTCACAAATTTTTGTTACGCCGGACGGGTTGTTTTTTTAACACAGAGTTAAGAAGCCTTACAAATGTTAAAATGTTCTGAATACAAATTGTGAACAAGTAACGTTAATTCGAATAAACTGATTAAAGGATACGATACTTTTGTTAAACTTTTATATAACGAATTCTGAGATTTTATTGTGTAGTAGAATTTAGGCGTACAAAAAAGTTTTCAGCTTGTAATTTATCGATTTGGAGTGATGTTAGAAACAATATATTTAATGAATAACTAACTGAAAAAGCCTTTTATGTTACACCTGGCCATAAAGTGGCCATTATCGCACGCTCCGCGCGCGAAAAAAGCCACTTCCTGGCCAGGGGGTGACATAAAATTTTGTACTTACCACGGGCGATAATAAAGAAAGCCTCAGATCGCATATTTATCGCCCTTGCCTTCGGCTCGGGCGTAAAATACCTGCGATCTGAGACATTCTTTGTTTTATCGCCCTTGGTAAGTAATGTACTATTACGATATAAATGAATTACACGAATGTAACTATTAATAAGTAACTTTATTTGTACTTGTATAACGTTGACATTTTCACAATTTATTACCTATATTTAAAAACCTTGACATTTTGACAATTTTAATATGTATCCATATAAGTTACTTAATCATATTTGAAAATGAATTCAAGTAACATACCTTAATTTTTTTTTTTTTTTATAAAAACTAACAAATAATAAAAATACTAACTAAAATATACTAACCTATAAAAAGAACACCCCGTCGAGCAGGTCGCATTGCGGCATGGTCCCCATCACGCTGGCGGCGTTACCTCTCTGAATCGCCTTAATATTGTAAACTTTATCTATTTGACATGTAAAATTTCACATTTTATAAATAAATGAGTATGAGTATGAGTATGAGTATGAGTATGAGTAATCCATAAAATCTGATATTAGTTAGGCCGCTACTATAGTCCGGTACTATATGACCTGTCGTGCAAATAGGTAATGCGAATTCAGTGTGTGTGTTTACGACCACTGCTTCTGTTTAGGTACGTAATTTTTAATCTTAACAAAAAAACCGGCCAAGTGCTTGTCGGACCACCTGCAATGTTGGGTTCCGTAGTTGTCCACCCGTTACATTCTGTGGACTAAAAAGATTGCAAACTTATATTTACTGTTTCTGACAGAATAACAACATTAATATAAGGTATGAATCTAAATTGTAAAGTTTGCTTTGCACCTACATTTCTTAAGTTCGACTATTACTCGTGATTACTCGCGTTGCCGACCCTTTATAAAATTAGAGGATCCACTGTGTTGACACCAGAAGGGACAAAAGGTCCCTCGCTCTCAACACAGTGCATCCTCGGGAGCTCTGGCAACCTTGCTCACCTCCAGGAACACAACACTACATACTTGTATAGTAAATAATGTTATTATGGCTGTGGTCTTCTGCAAGGCGGAGGTACTTCCCCAGTTGGGCTGCTCCAAATTCAAGCAAGATGACATTTTGCTGTGCCCTGCCTCAAAATGATGTGTACTGGAAGACAGAAATTTATTTTACTCGTAAAACCTATTTTACTCCACTCTACATTCTTTGGTCTCTGGCTATCCAATACGCTATTTGACTAAATTTTTTTATAATGCCAATCGAACCAGTTTTTAGAGACCATCAAATGTCTATATGGGACCAACAATATTTAGAGCACAATAAAGGGCTAAAATTAGGGACAAACCTAGCTCGACGCTAGCGGGTCTCAAAAAGGCGCCTACAAATTGGCCCTGGCAAATGACGTCTGACGATTTTGCTGTTTTAGGCGTAAAATAATGCGTTTAGGTACATAGTTGCTATACAATTTATTTTTCATTTTTACATAAGCATTCTATTGATACCTTTTATTTGAATTTTGGACGATAAAAAAAATTACATAATTTTCTGAGTTTTTGATGATTCATATCTTTTTATGATTTTGGTAAAATTTTATAATTTACGATTTATTGTGATATTTTGATGGCTAACTATCCAAAAAGTGACACTGTGTTATAAATTTTAATATGTGTCAAATACCGTATTGGGATACGGCCGTGAGTACATGTAAATGTATTAGTACTAAATTGTTTATTCCAAGATAGACAATGAACCGAGAAACAATTATGGTTTGGATAAAGCGTCCAACGACTCATTAGTCATATTATGATTAACTAAGTAAATATTGATGCAGGGAACAATGTCTGTTATTTAGTTTATCGTATTGCCGTTAAAATAACTTAGCCAAGGACATTATTATAGGTAATATTTAGTTTCCTCAAAGACATAACATGAGTGTAGAATACGTACAATTAATAAACTTTGACCTCTTCAACAATAATTATCAACGAGGCAATTAATACTATTATTAGCAACAGTAATAATTAATAGGTAATAATGCACAGCGGAATGACGTCACGCTCTCTAACTAAATATAAATAAATATTTGTGGACAATTTCACACAAATCATACTAGTCCCAAACTAAGCAAAGCTTGTACTATGGGTACTAACTAAGTGACGATACACATACATATATAGATAAATATATACTTAAATACATAGACAACATCCAATACCCAGGAACCCTCCACTCCACCTTAGAAGACCACAGCCTGTAGCTCTAGTATAAGTTTTTTCGAAACATTAACTAATTCGAACGCGTTTGCGTATTGTCTCAAAATGTATGAAAACGCTCTCACCGAGTTTGAAATACGCGCGTTCATCGGTTAGCAACAAATGTTATAATCGCTGTTTTAGTTTCCACTAGTGACCACCAGAGGCGATGTTCGCGTTTTCATACCACTTTCATACATTTTGAGACAAAACGCAAACGCGTTCGAATTAGTTAATGTTTCGAAAAAACTTATACTAGAGCTACTGATCACCATTACTTGCTCCCGTCCTCTCACAGCGAAAAAAAAAACAAAACATTATTTTGATCATTCTTTTGACTTTTTCTTCTTTTTGTATTTTTTTTTCTTTTAATGTAATTATGATGTTGCTGTTAAATAAACGTATTTTCTTTCTTTTCTTTCTTTCCTTCTTTTGTTATCCGGTCGGGGATCCCAGTCACCGGTAGCGGACGGCTTAAGTATGTAGTGTGGTGGTAGCTGAGGGTAAACGGAAGCACAGCGGTCATCATCCTGCGCTACAAGGACGTACTCAAAGGACACATGTGCGCTTTCGCTATTAATCCTCAGCGCTGGGAGGCTTTAGCCACAAACAGACCTTGGCGGTCTACCATCTTTCAGGGATTCAAGTCGTTTGAAGAGAGTCGTCACTTCACTCTTTAAAAAAGGCTTTCCATCTTTATGATGATTTCGCCGATCAATACTTGTTCAAAGACGTTGTTCGGTAACGACGCCAGCGCGGTGACAGTGCAACTGGTTTTGTTCGGTAGTGGATTCAGTCCGTCGTCGCGAAGAGCACGTGTGTTCACCAACGCGGCGACGGGTAATCCTCCTCCTCGATTTGTGGCTTTTCTAACCAGAATTCTTTTTTGTTCCCATACAAGCTTTTGATCCTGTATAGGAATGGGATCGATTGGCATAACAAATAGTTTGTCATAATGACCCTTTTCCTGCACCCTGTATATTTTTTCCAATATCTGTAAACGCCAATCTTCATTAATTTGAAATCAAGATCTTCTGAGATCATTTCCACATAGCAGCACGGGATTTGGTAGCTGCCCTCACTGACCCAAAAAAAAAACCACCTGTATAAACAAGTATAATGGTGGTGTGTTTCTCGTCATGAGTAAGGCGGCCAGAGCTCCCGAGGATGCACTGTGTTGTCAGTGAGTAATCTGCATCTCTATTAGCTGTCAAGTGTCAACACAACACATCCTCAAATCAATAAGCCAAGTGTCCATAGGCTACTGGTGTCTGTTTACCGTCGGGCCCGCAGCTTGTTTGCCACCGTCGATGTATGTATATACAAAACAACACACATTTTAATAACTTTATCAAGGAAGGAAAACACAGTCCTTACTGAAATGGCTACTGAAATATTCATTTGAAGGGCAAATTGATTAATTTAGTGGAAATAATGAGGAAGAATAGTCACTTAAATTAAATAGGAAGAATCAAATTGGATTTTGTAGTAAGTAAAGTTATAGTCTCACTTGATACTATTAGAATGTAAATGGGTAATACTAATACGAAACTTATTAGAATATTTGACCATTATTTGTGGTTTACCTTTTATTATACCGTGTGTTACCGGCATGCGGGTTTTACTTTAAGTATATAGGGTATTTAAGCGTAGTAACATATTTTTGTTTTATATTTAATCTTACAAGATTATGTTGAAAATACCTTCTTTCTAATAAAAATAATAATATTGAAGTCGGTTGATGTTATAAAGAATTATCCTTGAAAAACCAACATACGTACTAAGTTATTCAGTCGCGCAAATTAGTAACACAATGCGTCGATATAGATGATGCTGTCATATTTTTAAGATTGTTCCTCAATGAATGGGGTCGGGACGGGTACATATACAACTGTGTACGGAACCCTCGGTGCGCGAGTCGGACTCGCACTTGACCGGTTTTATTTTACCTGGCTGTGATTTAGCGGTGGGCGTTCGGAGAGTAACCTGGGGATAATTCATAGGAAACCTAACCTACCCTAACCTAAACCTAACCTAACCTAGGCGTTTTTAATAGATAATTAATTTCCGAGCTATAGAAGACCCATACTAGTTATATTAATTATAATACCTATCCAATTATAATTCAATGCATTATAAATAGTGCGATAGAAGATTGCTCCTTATCCGCCATCTTTATTGACGTCACAATCAACCAATTAGCGTGTCCACACAGCCATTGTACAATGTTTGTTGCAAGTTATTATCCTGCCTTTGAATAGCTGGCTTTATGTTCTAAAGATTCTCTCGGATTTATTTGACTAGATTAGCTTAGATCCGAAATCTCCGGTAAGAATACATTGTGATGTAGCATCTATACAAAACATTATTACTTCTTATAACTATATACCTAATTAGCAGAGTGTAATACTAATGATTGAAAGATTCACCGTCTCAACACAAGGGATTACCACGGTGGCTCAGTTGGTTAGAGCTATGGACTGATTCCAGAGGACGAGGGTTCAAATCCCACCTGTGGCGTTGAATTTTTTTTTTTTTTTCACTTTGGAAATTGTAATTTCGTTAGCGGCCGCATCCGCTTTACAAATCTGTTTTTAATTTAGGCGACTTCCTGATTTGTCGGTGCGGAGACGGTACGAAATGAGAAAACTGTCAAATGTCAGTGTCAACTGTCAGTCGACACAGTATCGCTTTTTACTGCACCCATACATTTAAATGAGTGCTTCCTGACTGGTGCGGGATGTGCGGTAGCGGGGCGATACGAAGGCAGTACTGGTATTACTACTGCGCAAATGTAATACTGACAGTATACCGTCAAGTGAGAATCTTTGCGAAGTCAGTAAGTTTACGTCAAAGAAGAAAATGTCGCATATCGACCCCGCCCCGCCAAGTCAGGAAGTCGCCTACAGTGTATTTTCATAACACAGTAGGTATAGGTACGGCAGCGCAGCGGTACAATTAGTGGAATAGATAAAATTGAAATCCAATCCCCAATTTCAAAATGACGTCCCTGAATAGTTTAGCGTAAGCACCCAAGCTATGAACACTGTTGATTATTTGTTCTAATACTGTTTCTAAACAGTCAAATAATACGATTATATTTGCGAATCCAATCCACTGGTGAAATTGGATACAACTAAATAACATTGCTACTGTAAACTAGACACTAATTGCTGTATCCATACTAATATTATTATGTCTGTCTGTTACCTCTTCACGCTTAAACCACTTTAGCTCTAGTATCTATAAGTTTCTTCGCAACATTAACTAATTCGAACGAGTTTGCGTTTTGTCTCAAAATGTTTGAAAGTGGTATGAAAACGTGAACAGCGCCTCTGGTGGTCACTAGTGGAAACTAAAACAGCGAGTATAACATTTGTTGCTAACCGATGGACGCGCGTATTTCAAACTCGGTGAGAGAGTTTTCATACATTTTGAGACAAAACGCAAACGCGTTCGAATTAGTTAATGTTTCAAAAAAACTTATACTAGAGCTTCTGAACCGATTTAAGTATATGAAATTTGGTGTGGAGATAGTTTGAGTCCCGGCGAAGGACATAGGATACTTTTGTGAGGAAACCATACGTCTACGATGAAAATCCTCCAAATTACACTCGGCCGCTATGGAGAAAACTGTTTTTTTTTAAACCTAGCGATAGAAGTGCGCGGTTAAAGAGTGTCCTGGGGAAAACCCAGGGAAAAATCGAAATAATCTGGGGAAAATCCACACGACCCCGCGGGCGGTTTAAACACTGGAATACTGTAAGAGTTTGCGCTCCAGTAAGATTATTTGAGCTGCTCCAAACGAATCTGAGAAGAGAAAACTGCCAGTTACCTCTCAGGGATCGTCCTAATACAACGCGACTACGCGATCATCGCAAGTTCGCGCGAATTTTACTCGCGCGAACTTGCGATCAAACATATTGAACGCGAACAGCGGGGTAATCACGTAACGATATGTACTACCGTTGGTACGTATTTAATGTCAGTTTTAGTATGGGGCTTGACATTTAAATCCATCGTACTAACGGTCGAAAACGTTACGTCATTACCGGGTGTCCTAATTGAAAATCGCGCGACGCGACGTATGAATATTATAATATTGAGCTGCATGAACGCAATGACAACAAAGTTATAGTACAATTGTGCATTTAGGGAGGTAAGCAGGTTATTACTAACGAAAGTCATAGAAGCCCGATGCCGAGGGCGGAGGGCTTTTATTGACTTGAGTTTGTAATAACCCTTACCTCCCGTGATACACACAATGTTTTTCATCACATTTGCTAGGAAATAAATAACTACAAAAGGCAGAAAAATCTGGGTTTCATACAACCACACCAATCAAAATTGACGAACTTGACAACTTCATCTCCAGTATCACTGCGCACCGAGCGCTGCTGCAGGAGCGCGCACCTTCAATATTTCAACCAATCACAGAGCAGTATTCTTGCGGCGCGCGGCCAACTAGATTTTTTTAAAACCAATCAGATCACACACTAACTCATAATCAAAATAAAATTTATTAAAATAATTACAAATCTCTCTGAAATAATATTATTATACAAATATTACGCATTTAAATGTACCGTATATATGTTTTATATACACTATAATTATTCTGTAGCAACGTTTTGAAGATCAAAAATAAACCTTGGCTGATTGTTAACCTCCTTAGTCTGAAATGACGTACGAGTGTGTTCTATATTTTAAAACTAAACTCATTACTCCCGAGGGAGATAAATCAGCTATTACTGCTCTGTACACCTGCGTGCAATAACACCCTTTACGAGCATGTGTGATGAAAAATATTTTAATGGGATGAGATACCTCAATTCACGCTCAATTTCCCTACAGATAATTAAAATGAAGAATGTAATTCATCGAGCAATGGAAATGAGGGAATAATAAAATAATTTCGTCATCTGATCTCTCCGTCAAAATAACATTGAAATTATCCAAGCCAAAACGGTAGGTATTTAATAAAAGGCATTATAAGTATCAAAACGTTTCAGTATAATTTAATTACCGCTTTAAGATATCTTTGTACATTTTTATACAAAACAATAATTTTTATTACGTCTAATAATTACAATCCAAAAATTACATTTATTTAAGTTTATAATTGTTAAACCTAATATCACGATTTAGCTTAAGTATAGAATAATAGGTACGTAAAGCGATTACAACTATGTAGACTGATAATTAAGTAACTTTAACATCGCAAACATAGATTATATTACATCTTTCCGTTATATGTAAGAAAGCACATCAATTACGTCAATTTGCTTTCAGCTATAAATAATATATTTCGAAAAAGCTAAAATAAATTCAGACCAAATAAAAAAAAATCAAAACAACAGTTGATTAAAATAAATCATAAAAGACTGGACAAATATATTTTATCTACACACATATCATAAATCCTCTAATATGCGTTCGGAAACCGTAGAAAATGACTCTCAATTCGACATTCAATGAATTTATGGCAATTTTCTTATCTGTGGCTAAGGCTACAGCAGTAATATAATTTTTAATTTTAATCTCATATATGATGTTAAAATATTAAACGTCAAACAAAACTGTCAAAATTTAAATGTCAAAGTTCACATGTCCCTATTCTAGTATCACTGAAAATTCAAATTCAGTCGATGCGAAATGTCAGCTCGATGTTTTTTTAGTATATATCGCACGAAATTTGAGCTAGAACAACATGATCACATCAGAATAGGGACTCTTTACTTTTTAAAATAACATTCAGGTATCGGTTGCCAGTTCTGATTTCGATATTTCCGCAACCGTGCAAAAAAGGTTGTATTAACACAATTATTGTATTTATTACTACGGTTTCTGAACCCATCTTAGAGTAGTTATAATATGTGTGTAGATAAAGTAATGTATGCAACTGTACATAATTAGGCATTAAAACACTCGTGTTTTAATGCCCCTCATTATGTACCAGTTGCATAAACTACTATTTTTAATGAATGATTATTTTAAGCCAGAAAACATTGTAAATAAAGCTATAATTATGTTAAATTATCATTACTAGTTTACGTTACAATAATGATTATTATAGGAAACCATGAAAATCATCTTAAACTATTTGGTGTTGTTTTACAGTGACTTCGTGAACCCCATTCACAGCTCCGATAAACTTTTTAAAATACGATTAATATTAAATTTAAATATTTGAAAAGTTTTCCATTATCAGACTCAACATTTCCAAGCAATCTTTGTACACAATATTGTTTCGTTTCGTACATTAATAAGTACCGTACCACTACCATACCTCACTAGATTACGTATGTGAAAAATTGACAGAATGGTACGTTATTCGCAGTTAATTTATATACAAATCTATATAAATACTCGTTACAACATTGAAGCCTTACGTAAACAGTTATACTAAAACGGGTGTGGGGATAAGTAACAAGATTGTGCCTCAAACGAAATATGTCCGGCCTTTACCCGAAGCGCTGGCCGCAATCGAGCGCGGGACAGTAGGGGACACGTCTTCTACCCTAGAATATACGTGCCCGCTACCCGGCGACAACCTCAGGTCATAATTAAACCGAGGACAAGTCCGGTTGTCGATCGACATGTAGCTATTGTTCGAGGTTTCCCCCTCCCCGTAGGTGTTGTCCGATGACGGCGAGCTCTCGTTGTGGGACGATTCCCCGTCGTTCCTCTTACAATACTGCAAGGAATTCGTGAAATTCTGCTTTGAGCAACTATCGTTTGTTACTGGCATTGTAGTGTATCTCAGTGACGGAGTCTGACGGAGAGACTTTTTGAACACACCCTGCTCCGAGCCTTTTACCGTGATAATAGTGTCGGTCGAATTGAGTAGGGCGACGAATCGGTCCCAGAAACGAGGGTCGCCCCAGGCTACGTTCTTAAACTTGTCTAATACAAAACAGAGCTCGTCATTTATTTGGTTGTTATCTACTAACTTAATAAATATAACTTTGTTCAAGTCACTCCTGTTCAACGATTTCAAATAACTGTAGAATATATTCTTGAAATGTATGTCGCAAAGATCGCCGCAAATAAAATTGGTTGTGATGACTATAATTAGGCGTTTCGACAATTTGGAAGACTTTGAGAAACTGTCAATTGTGAGAATATTCAACGGTGACTCATTCCTTACCGGTTTCTTCGAAATCATTTTCCTAAATTCTAGCTCCGACATTATGTTATGATTCACGAAGTTATTATCTTTGGTATTACATATCACGTAGTAATCGTACATGTGGTTTGGGTTGCCGTCTAATACGTGGTCGACATCTGGACATGATTGTTCTTTGAATAACGGTACTCCGTATTTCGTGTAGAACCAGTCACTAACCTCGTAACGGAACGCGTAAAATATAGCACCTATGAGACAAATAACTACAAGGATTATAATTACGCCGCATATGACTGCGAAATAATTGTTTGGAAGGAATATAGATTTTGATACGATATCCTCTCTAGAGACTGTTGGGTCGCTAATAGATCCCATGTACTCCTTGCAGTGACTCAGTACGGAGGCGATTGTTATTTTAGTGGGCTTGCCTTCATTATCAGTGCATAGCATTTTTTCCGGGTCACCGGGATCCCGACGCAACCAAGAGTCCAACTCCGCTATGCTCTTACAGTCACAAGAATACTGGTTGCCTTCGATGGAAACGTGCGCTAAACTTTTGGAAGACGAAGCTAACAGTTTCCAAGGGAAAAAGTTAACAAGTTTGTTGTCGTCTATTCTAAGAACTGAAAGGGATTTTAGCGAGGAAAAGGTATTGTTCGCAACATGTACAATAGCGTTGTGGTCTAAGTATAATTCGTTTAAATTGTTCAAATGTAAAAACTCGTCCCCCTTTAGCTCGACCAATTTATTGTTTTCCAAATGCAAAACTCTTAACGAATCGACGCCTTTGAAAGTTTGATTATTAACTTCCTTCAACTTTGTGTTGTTTAGATACAAAACCTGTAGCTTCTTTTTGCCAATAAAAACGTGATTACCGAGATGAGTAATGTCGTTCCCGTCTAAGTATATTTCGGTAGCGTCCATTGGAATTCGGTCCGGAACCTCTGTATAGCCCGCATTCGAACAGTCTACTACATTCGCATTCCAAGTAATATCGTGATAGCATTTACAGTTGTTCGGACATATCATCTCACAATCGCAGGCGACGAAATCACAACAATGGCACAGAGCGAAACAATGGCTCTCGTACGGGCAAAGAAAATCAGAAGGCGACATGTCTATTATAGTCTTTTTTTCCTTGGTGCGTGAGTACACGAGCGAGCACAGCGATTTATCTAAATCTAGAACCCGCGGGTATTGACGAGTGTGGCTCAAATAATTGATGCGTTGAATCCACTCCATCGAACAATCACACACAAATGGGTTTTCACTTATAAAGAACTCTGGCAGGTCGCTATCTTCATCTATTTGATCTAACCTAAATGCATTCATGTCAAGTTGGACCAGTTTGTTATTATTTAACGTCACAATGGACAGTCTTTGTAGTTTTGAAAACGTGCCGACTTGGATGTGCTGTAAATTGTTATGGTTCAAATAAAGTTTCTCCACCGATTTCGGTATTGAAGTCACTGTCAGCTGTGAAATGTTATTAAAACTCAGGTCTAGTAATTTTATGTTCACATTTGAATTCATGTCGTCGTTGACAAAGTTTTCGATGTAATTTTTATGTAGATCGAGCCATTCTAAGCTGTTTGGAAAGCTTCGGAAATCGAATGACATTATTTTGTTCTCGGACATATTGAGCCAGACTAAGCTATTGAGAGTGCTGAAAATACCGTCGAAATTGGTAATTTCATTTCCATCCATGCGTAATAATTTCAAATTAACGTTTCTGCGGAAACAACCGGAAGCGACATGTTTGATATTATTAGACGCTAAATTGAGCACCTGTAGCTGGGGCAGATGTTCAAAGGTATCGTCATTTAAATGGGTCACTTTATTATCAACTAAGCGCAACCCAAAAAGTTCGGAGAGGCCGTGAAAGTTTTCCCGGTTCAAATGGGTTATATTGTTGTTGCCGATGTCCAATGACCTCAGAGAGCGGAGCTTGCGGATAGACACCGGAATATATGATAAAAGATTATCATTCAAACCCAAATCTTCTATAGTAGTCATATTATCAAACGCATTATCGTCTATATGCCTTATTATATTGTTGTCTATAAATAACTCGTGCAAAACGTGCAAATCAGTGAAAAGATGGGAATGGATGTGAGTGAGTTTGTTGTTTGATAAAGTTAAGGAGTGCAAATTTCTCAACTCTTCAAATGTGTGCTCGTCGATAGAAGTAATATCATTATGGTCTAGATTCAACTTTTGTAAACTATACAAATCTTGGAACGTATAACGGTCAATTTTACTTAATCGGTTATAGGACAGATTCAGTATAACCATACGAAGTAATCCTTCAAAAGTACCCTTGTTCACCCATTGACTAGTCAGTGCATTTTGTGATAAGTCTAAAATTTGCAAATATTCCAACCCATTAAAAAGAGCCGGTGGCAAGACTTTCATAGTATTATTACTGAAATATATCTCCTTTAAAGACTTCGTATCTGAGAATAAAACTGGTGGAACGTCGTTCAAAAAGTTACTAGATAAGTTTAAGACCTGTAGGCTGTGCAATCCCTCGAAGGCACTATCTTCTAGGGTAGAAATTGCATTATTTTCCAAAAACAGTTTAGAAAGTGAACGCAACTTGGACAAACTATTATCAGTTACTACAATTAAATCATTGTACGACAAATCAAGCACTTCTATAACTAAGTTACAACTTCTTACGCTTAAGTTTTGTTCTCTAAACGAATCTGAAAATCCGATAGTCTTTATGTTTTGCAAGTGGTTGTTAGTCAAGTTCAGAGTTTTTAAACTGTATAGCGAGCAGAAAGTTTCTGTTTTCGTGCTCCAGATGTTGTTGTCGTTGAGGTTGAGCTCGACAAGTTCGTTGAGACCAGCGAAGGCCTGCTCATGGATCTCCATGGTCATCGCTGACCACTCGTTGTTGTACGTCGTCACATGGAGCCGCTTCAAGTCCTTGAAGTTCTCAAACGCGCGCGCGGGAATCTGCCTCAACTTGCACTTATCAACGACGAGTTCCCGCAACTTTGACAGGTTCGTGTGCTTTACTTTCTTCTCCGTGTGAGCGGTCAGAGTGCTCTCGAAGAAGAGAATCTCACTGCACTGCACGTGCAGCGACGTGATGTCATCGTAATGAGTTCTGGAGATGTTCTGCAGCAGGAGATCCATGCTGCTTATGGTTCTGATCTTGCAGAAGAGCACCGCGTCCTCCGCCACCGTCTCCTGGCGGTAGCCGCACTCGTGCGGTACCTCCGCGCTCTCCACCACATAACAGAACAACACATACACTAACAGACGAAAAGTTCGGCGGCTTTTTATTGGCATTTTACGGTCATACGCGAGCGACGCGAAGGCTGGGCCATTTAAGCGTTCAACGCATCATAAATATTCACGCGGTGTGAACGACATCGCGGTTGGCGCGGCATCGGAGCGTCGCGGGCGAGCGGTCGGGGCGGCGGATACCCACCGACTGGACTGAACGAACGGGTTTGCTAACTCCGCCTCTGGCCCGCCCGCCGCCCGCCCGGCGCGGCGCCTTCTACAAACTTCATCTCATATTATCAAGGGTGCACAAGCCGTTGAATTCCCGTATCGGTCATTAATTATAAACAAACTAGCGCTTCATAACCGGCAATATCCTGAAAATCCCTGTTATCATAGGACTGTTATTAGAGCTGAACTCAAACAATTTTCTCTAAAAACATTTTTCTGCTTGAACAATCTAAATATCGCTTCAGGTGTCTCGTTTAATATGGCGGAATATAGGGCAAACTTTTTCTAAACAGTCCTTTAGCTAATATCGCATCGGGCACACCTGTTGTATTCTGAACAACTTGGAACTTTTTACTCAGCCCTCCTCGAAAACGGGATAAAAGCCTTGCGAAATAGTTTCGTACACCACATGTTTAACGAGTTACTTTCTTCGCTGCGGCGAACGCTTTAACTGGACGTAAGGTCGTTCAGCGAAAATGTGGACAATTTAGTAAGAGCTAAGTCGAAGTCCTTATTAAAAACTCCATATGTCTGGGAAATCTGACTTAGTGCAAGGGAAATTTGTGAACAATCAACAACAATAATCTTACACAAATCAACCTAGTCCCAAACTAAGCAAAGCTAATTGTGTTACATTTTCCCAGAGTTTGACGCGATTTCTCATATCCATTGGGCTTTATATCTTGGTTATTTTACTTTTAATACCTTTTTAGACCAACAACACTTGAAACTAGATGGTCATACATAATGAATGAGGATCTAAGATATCGTGGCCGTGGTCAATGTTCAAACTGAAAACATTTTGTGTTCCCGCTCACATTACATGTAGGTAAGAATTTATGCGCAACACTTACATATACAAATATACATGGAAACAAGTTCTACTATAATAGGAGGGACGTTCATTTTATTTTAATAATGGTTTTACTCTACTACCTGCGCATATTATTTTTGGAGTTCACCTTACCTACATAAAAATATACAGAATTAGGTTTTAAGTTTTTCGTTCTAAATTAAGTATAACATATCTTTTGTACGGATTTGTATTGTGATGTTTACAATACCTTCTGAAATGTCGAAGTAAATTTAAGAATTATATACTGTATTTTGTCAAATAAAAAGCAACGCAGACGAGAAATGGAAATGTACGCGGAAACCCATTTGAATGCTATCTACATGACTTCGACTCAAAAACGCGATAAGCGACGTTATGCTAAAGATGCTTCGCTTAGTTTATGTTTACAAATCACTAACAGAATCAAATGCAGATGTTGTGAATAAATTCGAATTTATTTTGTCAGCCAAGGAATTTCCATTATTGTTGAAGGAAGGAATATACTCGTAAGGTGGAAGAGAGTGAAACCAAGAACATATATGGACCAATGCTTTTAGAAATATTGTCTTGTTTCGTAATTTGCCCTTAAGACCCACGCGTGCATTTTGATTGGTAGCTATTAAATGGGAAAATATATTTAAAAAAACGGTAAATATCCTCCCAGTTCATCAACTCAATGCAACCGCAAACCGGCGCATAAAATTAGCGGCGGCAAACCCACCTATCGACCCTATGTCCCAAATAATTAATTGCTTTTTCAAAAACCTAAACAAACTGAAGGCTCTGGCTCATAAATAGTTGAAAAAACATTACGCTTTTATTACATGGATTTATAGAAACGAAGAGACCAATCCAAAATTAAGCTTTGTAGCCCTTAACTTTTGATATGTCCACAGAAAAGACGCAAACCTAAATTTGTTTAAGACCCCAGTGACCTATCCCACAAAACTTACCAATTACAATTTTACAAGTGTGAATTTACAAGTTTGTAATAACACAAGTGTGTGTACCCCAATAAATACAAGTGACATAATTGTACCGGAAAATTCTTATAAATAAATAAATTGTATTGACAATTCTACAATTTGTTGTATCACAGAAATTTACATACTACATATGTTCTCTAACACAACACTAGGCCCTATAAAGGCTATAAATAATGCAATAACTAAACAAAAACGCGCAATTACCCGCTTGGACTCAACAAGGCTTGAAGTTGTCTTGGTTTACGCAATACGAGTACATAATTGGTCCTATATCGAGGTACAACTCCAGCAATTTGTTCGTGATGGCTTGGACCACCCACTGGGTGGAATAGATTATGAACAACGATGCTGCTTACAATATAGGCTATACATACATGCATCGGCTTACACAGTCACAAAAAACGTGGGGTATAAAATAATTTATTAAAAATTGATACCCTAATTAATACAAATATTGATACAAAGTAAATATGAAGTCTATAGGCTGCGGTGTCCGCTTACCATCAGGTGGACCGTATGCTTGTTTGCCACCGTCGTAGTATAAAAAAAAGTATAAATATAGCACCGTGATTATATCCAGGATCAAGGATCTAGGATGAGCATCCCAGAGCCGTCTTCACACCCATATCTGCTAATTCGTCTTCTTGTTCCTCTTATTCTTATAGACACAGCTCTTATTATTGATATTTGTATTTTAACTTTAAGCCAGCTTATTATTTGTGAGTATGGTTTAAACCATTTCTCATTTAGCTTGAGAGAAGTTTTCTTTATGAACGATTCATATTCACTTCCCACAATACCACCACAGGAGACTACAAGAGGAGTAAATGAGGCTCTAAGGTCTTCTGCAGCCAGATCGTATTTTCGATGTTTTTCGCGGGCATGTATTTGCGAGGTTATGTGCCAGGTGAATGGGCCATATGAGTTGGCGTCAGCATTTACGATGCGAATGTCAAAGAACGCCTTCCTTGCTGGCTCCCAAACGCCTTCCAATAATAAGTCTCCGACTAGCCACAAAAAACGTTGTCTTCCTACTTGCTGCT
The DNA here is from genome assembly GCA_951800055.1 of Cenopis cana. NCBI lineage: Eukaryota > Metazoa > Arthropoda > Insecta > Lepidoptera > Tortricidae > Cenopis > Cenopis cana. Next base: position 2,156,628 of record OX637484.1, on the reverse strand, counting down.
TCCTACTTGCTGCCTACACTGCTTGTATAGTCTGTAATAGACTCTAAGGCTTTTGATGTAACTATAGAATGCTCTCGGGAAGAATATACCATGTATTCCTGACATCCAAACATTCACAGTATAATATTAGTCACACATGCCAAGTTTTACGAGTATATAAATGTACATACATATATACATACCTACCTTCGAGGGCAAGTAGATTATAAAACAAACATGTACGATAAAATCACATTATAACTTTCCAGACTAATTGTGTTACAATCAACAGAAATACTGAAATAATGTTACTATTGTCAATAGCTTTGAACTGAACCAATGCCCCTACGCATTGAAATACAGAACAATGAGAAGTCAATACACAAACATTATACACTGTAACTATTCAGTATGTGGATGTTGGGATTATGTGACAATATTGTTTGACGACGTACATTTTCAATAGCTTGTGCTGTAGCCGCGCGGTAAGGAATAGCCACTTTAACGACTCGTCGAACTGAAACTTAACAAAATACTTTCTACTCAAATATGTAAACTGCTATTCTTGTTTACTAAGATAATTATTATTATTGCGCCGTAAACCATAATAACCATATAAGATGATTTCCCAAGATCGTGTACAGAAAACCAATTTAATGATACATCTTATTATTTTAAACTTCAAATAACTAAGGCATGGACTAAACGCATGGCTGCCCAAGTCGAGGGCGGGACACACGGGCGGCGCGTGTGTCTAACGAGACGTCCATCAGGAAGTCGCCTTAACCCTTAAATTGACATAATAAAAAACCGGCCAAGTGCGTGTCCGGCCGCGCAAGGTAGGGTTCCGTAGTCGTCCACCCGTTACATTATGTGGACTAAAAAATTCGCAACTATTTACTATGTTTTTGACAGAATTAACAACATTACCTAAGGTATCGATGGAAATTGTACGAAAGTTTGCTTTTGCACATTTCTGAAGTTCGACAATTACTCGTTAACTAGTAATGTTTACTTAGCTGTGATAGTTTTCCTTTTAAATTCATCGTAACTATATACTACTATCATGATTTTTTCCACATGCCTAGTAGCCACCGTTTAGCTGGCAGGGGGGGGGGGAACCTTGACCATAACAAAAATTATCACTTCAAAGCGCGATTGATTGCAATTCTTTAATCAAAAAATCCTTCTAGAAACCTTATAATATTTTTTACCCCACACGATGGGGTTTGACAAAAAATTGCACTACCACTTTACATGTAGGGGAGGTACCATATTTTTTTTTTTAAGATTTTATTCTACCGTTTTGTCGGCTTCATTGATATGTATACTCATGCCAAATTACAGCTTTCTAGTACTACATAATGGTTACTGAGAAAAACGGGGGTCGGACGGACGGACATGGCGAAACTATAAGGGTTCCTTGTTTACTACAGAACCCTAAAAATCGTGTGTCCAAGCGTCGATTGAGCTCTAGATCAAAAAGAAACGTCCGAAAATGCAAAATGAGTGGTATTATTAGACATGCTGCCAGTTTTAGGGACAAATAAAGGGGAGGGAATTGAAGCTTGTTTGTTGCGCTGGAATGCTGGAAATCTAACATGAAAATAATTTATATTTAGCTTTTGTATACAAGCTTTGCGCATCACATATCATAGCTGACAAGTCGGAACGTCCGTGTCTCACTGCCATTATTTGGGCGTTCTTTGTTTTATTTTCCCATGAGTTGGTTTTTTGGTAATTATATTCGCCTCTGGAACGCCGTAAAGAGCGGTTATCGAGTGGGCTCGTCCCGCCCCTAGCCGTAATCACCTTGTTAACGCGTAGGGCTGTGTCAGGTTATCGATACATTTACATAGGGACAGTGAGAGCCACATAGGATATCTAAAATACAATACAATACAAATATTTATATATTGCATACCTCAATAAAAATACAAAACAGTTCAGAAACATAACGTAGCGAGATACGAGCAGAGAAATAATTAATAATATCATGATGTACTTTAACAGTCCAACCAGATATTTCCATTTTGAAAAGATAACTGAAAGATTTAGGTACAATTTATTAAACCTATTCACCCATTTAGAGATACTGGGTCCCCTTTTTCCCCAGAAACTTTTATTATAAGATGCCAACTTTTGCCACTTGCAATGGCATTATTATTTCATGCTAGCAACTAGCAAATATTATTTCATGTACTCTAATCTATACTTTTACAGGTAGTGTAGTCCCATTTAAATATAGATAAATTAAAGGGTAGCATTTAACGAACCACCAAATTAGTTGCCGAATGATGCTCTAAAAAATTATATTGATTACCAAAAATACGGGTGTCGCACCAAATTTTCAACTCCTTTTAAATATAAAGTGCAACTCAAAGAAGTAACATGTCGATAACCTATTAAATTTAATTGTTACCAAATAAATTAGTCACTACCCAAAAATACTTAATGATCACCTAATTTCAAACACCAAATTTCATATAATTTACATCCAAATATTACAGGGCTCGTAATCCTATTAAAATTATTTACACCCAAATAATTCTTTCGATACCCAGAAATACTACATGATCACCAAATTTCACGCGGCAATTGTTTTTTAACGCCCCACGCGCAAAGCAGTTCCAATCTAGTCTAACCTCATTGCTAGCACACTGATGCGGTTTTCCATACGGTCCGTCTCGCTCGCACGTCGCACCGCGTGCGAGCAAGACAGCGCTAAATGATTTTATTTTATAGAAGCTTCAAAATTTCTGTAATTTTAATGAGACACGTACATAACATAATTTAATTTAATATCTTTTCAACAGTGCTTTCCGTACTGGTCGCATACAGCTATTTATTCTCAGATGTTTTTGCCTCTACTCTATTCGCTGATAATCGTCAATTTGCCTAGGTAGTAGTATTTTTCTATGACATCTATTTTTATTTCAAACTAGTGGACATTGGAACAGTATTGACGGATCTCCGCTGGCGCGGAGCTCCTATTTTGAGTTATTTTGGCCCTTCGGGCCGATGCAAAACTAACATAACCTAAACCTACCTATACCTATTTCTACCTATTATCTACCTTTAATTTTTCCATGAAAGCCTATCTAAATTAATAAAGTAAACTCATTTGAGGACCTTTATCCATTTTCATAACAAACTAACAATTTAATAAATCAACAAAACTCATTTTCAAATAAAAGTTTTCAATCAAACGCGCTCACGTCAACGCATTAAAAAATTAATAATAAAACTTTTTGCAGTTTGTAAGCCATCAGCAATAGGTAGTTAGAATGAAACAGCAATAGGTACCTTTCACTCTAACGACAATTTGTATTTGATTGAGTGAGATAGCAGTATACGTGTTATTATTTCACACAGTCACATTGCGCGTTGTTTTTTAAATTAATTTAGAATTTTACTTTCTAATTTATAACGTTTTGGAAATGACTAAAATATTTATAGTGCTAAAAACAATTAATTTGTAACTGTTTACTAAAATTTAGCATGCGATGTGTATAATATTTGGATGTAATTCTAATGAAAAAAGGTGCATGAGATTAGGTGGTAGTTTAGTGTTTTTGGTGGTACTAGACAATTTTTTTGATGCGATTATAAATTTATAGGAACGCAATAAGTAAAATAGGTGCAAGTGCTGCAAAAATAGGTAGAATATTTTTGGTGACTCGGAATTGCTGATCGATAATTTTTTTTGAGTGTTCAATCTTATTTTAGGGTTCGAAAATTTGATGATATCAAAAGTTATTTAGGTGATCATTTTATTTGTTCCCTAAATTAAAGAGCAGAGCACAGCAATAAGACTAAGATTAAGAATAAGAATAATTTATTGAAAAACATATTGTACAATAATAATAACTATAGGCTAGGAGCTTACAATTAGATGGTAATAAATAGCACGTGTCTGAGCTAGGAAACCCTGTGTTTCAGGCAAAGAAGGGCTTACAATTACTTATATTCACATGCAAAAAGAGAAATACAATTTTATCTTAATAAGTAGTACAAATAATTAACAAGAAGATATTGTTATTGTTATTAAAATTGTGTAATGTGTAGGTACCCATTCACTTGTTTTTATGTTATTTTTGAAATTGACATTATATATATTATTAAGTGAATGACGATCCCTAGCGGGAGATATATTTGAATTTGATTATTGTTTTCTTTATGATTATTAATTGTAGACATTGTTTTATATTTTTTATTTATGCTGTTTTGACGATCATTCTTATAACTTTGACATGTATGACAATTTATAATGTAATTTTTTATCATGAAATAAATAATCTTATCTAATCTAATCTAATCTATGCTATGTTGCAAGTTTATTTTAAAACAATCAATAATTTTTCTGTATCGTCATATGACATGTTTTGAAGGGCTTCTCGTAGCGGCAATACATCGATAAAGCCCAGCACTACGCAAAGGCTAAACGGTATGCATATTAAATTCGATTCGCGTGCCGTGCTGAAAGCGTATTTTTTCAGACCTGGCAAGTGGGCTTTTACTTTATTATTAACCTTATTATTAGGCGCCCAAAACTTCGACTTAAGCCTGCCACACACTGTGCCAGTTGCCACGACAGCGCAGTAGCCAGCTACTGGTTACCTATTCTCTTATAGTCAGTCATATCACTAGACGCCTTTACACTGAGTTGACATTTCACTGCATTCGAAGCCATGCTAAAAGCATTGGGTGTATAAATGTGCTCTTATTAGCTGCTTGTATGGTTACTCGAATAGAAATGTATACTAGTTGTGTACACTCAAAAAGTGATAAATTATTTCAGATATTAGTGTGAATAAACTTCTACAAAAACTGAAGAATAGATTTAATTTAGAAAGTTCCCTAAATAAACATTGATTATTAAAGTTTCTATGAATTTTCTTCATAACATCTTAGTTTTGTAAACAAAAATATAGCTTAAATTTATAACCATTAATAACCACCGGTAAAAACGAACAACAGCGAGATAATCACGTAACTTTTCGAACGTACGGTAGGCATATTTTATTGTCATTTTTAGTATGGGATTTGACATTTAAATAGATTGTCCTTACAAACGGTCGGAAACGTTCCGTGATTGCACCGCTAGTGTGTCGAAGATGGAGCGAGTTCACTAATGATGACTCGAGCAACTTATGTGCGAATTAGGTATCATTTGTGGCTTTTCGGTTGCTTTTTTTTTAACCTGACTGTGGCTTTATAGGCCGGGCCCATTAATGCGATAGGAGTGTGCGGTTAGAGGGTGGCCTGAGGAAAATCCAGGGGAAACCTCCGACACGACCACGCGGACGGTTTATGCACTGGAATACTCTAAGAGTTCAACCGAACTAATGAGTGTCAGTGGAATCGAGCTACTGGAATCCAGCAAAAAAACACAGCTAGGCCCGACCTGGGTCGGACTGACTCTACCCGGTATGCGGCAGTACCGGGACGAATAGGGGTTATATGTGTCTGTGTTGTCGCGATCACGCAGTGGACGGAAAAATGCTAGTTGGATGAGGGCAGACAGACATCCACTTTTTACTGTCCCAGCCGGCGTTCATATTACGGTCTTTAGTGTCACGAGAACATACGACTGGCTACTTACCTACTGAGCAAGTCAACTCGTATCGTGTGAATCGTACTTTACATTTCGTTGTCACACTCTAGCTCGTCCGCGAACAATATGCATTTTTAAATACTACTCAAAAGTTTCCGAGGCCCGAAATGCATGAGTTTTTTCCTTAAAAGTGTACGTGAAGCAATTTTTCTTGCTTAATATTGTATTCGGCTTTGTTGGGAATTATTTTAAGGAAGGTCGTGTATAAATCTTGTTTTTGTATTTATGACAGACCGTTTCGGGGTATTATTTTTGACACGTCGCGTACCTCCAATACATACTTACCTACGTATTTAGGTGATTATAAAAGCAATAGTTTACAGTGGTGGAACCCCCAAAACAACCTGGTAAAGGTCGCGGGAGTCCGCTGGGTGCGAATGGCGCAGGACCGGTAATTGTGGCACTCTTTGGGGGAGGCCTATGTCCAGCAGTGGACGTCTTTTGGCTGATATGATGATGATAAATTTAACTTTTAGCTTCGTGAAATGAGCTCAAGTGAAATTAAATTCTTACGTCAAAGTCAAAAGACTGACGGGAAAACACTTTCACATTATTTTCAAACTCATGAAGTAATTTACCTCTACATTTTTACACTACATTCTTATAGTTTGAAAATGTAATGAGCAGAATAACAGAATGGGTTTTGATGAAAGGGTCTAGCAGGATAAGCTAACAAGAGTGGCCCCCACGACGGATTTGGTCATTCTTCCAGGGGGTGTGTGTACTGGCAGGTCCTAAGAACACTCTTTGCTTAATATCAGTCCTAGATCTTCTTAAACTGGAAGGTAATTTTTAAACTGTTATTATAGCTAAACCAAGCAAGCGAAAGTTACCAAATAAAATCAGTATTGAGGAGGATATAATGGGGTTACTAATGCATATTTTTACAGACCTTCATGTCCTTAAACTTAGATGAAAAAAAAAACTGTTTATTTTTTCGCTTCATTTTTTTGCCACTTCTCGCAGAGACACAACTACCAAAAAAATTACGTGATAAGCCACAATTGTCAACTACGTATACGTTTAAAAACATTTTCAAATATCATGGTGCGTCATGTCAACAAAATACCACATTCTCTGTAAAACGGCAAAAAAGTCATGTTTGTTGTATGGGAGCTTCTTAAATATTTATTTTATTCTGTTTTTTAGTATTTGTTGTTATAGCGGCAACAGAAATACATCATCTGTGAAAATTTCAACTGTCTAACTATCACGGTTCTTGAGATACAGCCTGGTGACAGACGGACAGACAGACAGACAGACGGACGGACAGCGGAGTCTTAGTAATAGGGTCCCGTTTTACACGTATAGAAACTTGGAAAAGAAACATACCTAGGTAGTTAAAACTAGAGTTAAAGTCTACTTTTGTTATGACTGAAAGTCAAAGTCAAAATCCAAAGAATGTCCTCTATTATTTATCGCCCAAAGTCGAAACTTAAAGCTACTTCCGCGAAATAACCTCTTTAATCACGAATACCCGAAACTAAAAACAAATTTAAAAATAGCCCGATCCCCTCCGTTTCGTATGTTTACACTGTACTCATGACGATGAAAAATTAAATCGTACGTCAGAAACGTAGCTAAAATGACAACTGAAAACTACTTTACACAAAATGGCCGATGAATTTTGTAAATTAATGTCAATTACGCCCTTTTAAAACAAGAGAAAATGTACGAGCAGCGTCTTTAGCGCTCGCTGATTTGCTGTTACTAAACTAACGCACGCATTTTAAACTGAAGAATTAAAGATCAATTTAGCTTGCGAATTTATTTAATTCCAGTAAATATAAGTTTGTGTATTGTAAAATAAACACAGTGTAAATTAGTGTTGGAAGCATTCGGTACAATTAACATATAGAAGGGATGAGACAAGTCATTAGTCATGTTCTAACGATAATCTTCTCTAACACCGTTTGTCATTTGGGAGTGGCTGAACTATTTGAGCCCTTGTAAAATGACTTTAATATTACATAGTCGTATATTCATTCTAGTATTAGCGACATAAGACTATTTGCCTAAGGAAAAGAGCTTGATAGTTACGTCTTCTTGCGTACATAATGCCTATGAGCATTGTTCTGCGAAACACGGTTTACGGAGCATAGTGCCTATAGTTGTTTATTGTTATACGGTCATGTTGGGTCTTTTAATGCATTCATTAGTTTTCTTCCTCAAATAGAAATGCCTACTACACTAAACAATGAACTGGTTAGAGAGATATCCAAGTTTCAGATGTTCTGTTCAGTCTTGTTATTATTTATTTTTCGTGTGGCAATTATTTTGAACCGTGCGATCATCCAGAAGTCAGTACGGTTGCCAGTTGCACTTTTAGCATCACCCAGGGGTCAAGTGTAACGTACCTTACGTAGGTGGGCATTTTCACTTCAAAGTGTATACTTAGTATACAAAACTGTAAAGCCAAGTGCGGTCAAATTAACGCAAGCAAATATCTACCTTACAGTCAAAGCTCTAAGTCTAGTTTTGCTTGCGTTCGTTTGACAGAATTTAGCCTTAGAGTTGTGTCCGAACTATACCCCCCTACTTTTTTTCGGATATAGGCAATTTTGGGTTTTCTGACTCAGAATCACGAGTATTATCCATTTCCGCGAAGAAAAAAGTGTCCGCATAAAAGTCAGTTCAGTGACGCTTTTTTCAAACAGTTTATATGGATCGTCTCAAAACTGACACAGAAAATTTGTATGGAAAAATCAAGGACATTTTTTTCTTCATGTGAATCAATAGTACAAATACAAAAGCGTTTATTTTTCTCTTTAAATAACAATGGTGTATCGGTTAGTACGTTGCCTAAAGTCACATTTTCACAGTAGATTAAGTACCTAAATCTGTAATGCTGTGTAATATATTTAATTGAATAAATAAATAATTATCCGAAAAAAAAGTAGGGGGGTATAGTTCGGACACAACTACTCTATGGCTAAATTCTGTCTAACGAACGCAACCAAAACTAGACTTAGAGCTCTGACGGTTAGGTAGATATTTGCTTGCGTTAATTTCACAGCACGTGGCCTTACAGTTTTGAATAGGTACTATACACCCAGGTACGTACTATACGCTCGATAACGTTACGTTAACACCCCACGGCATCAGCATCCTCCTATACCCTAAAGAGCCCGGGATCCCCTTATAGACCTAATTCCAAGATTTGGCGTAGGCACTAGTTTTGCGAAAGCGACTGCCATTTGACCTTCCAACACAGAAGGAAAACTAAATCCATAACCCCATGGCACTATGGTACAGTCAACAACAGAGAAAAGGTACCCTTCATAGAAGTTTTGTATGCACGGGGGTCCCTTTTCACTGTTGCTGACTGTACATTACTTACCAAGGGCGGTAAAACATAGAATGTCTCAGATCTCAGGTATTTGACGCCCGAGCCGAAGGCAAGGGCGATAAATGTGCGATCTGAGGCTTTCTTTATTACCGCCCGTGGTTAGTACAAAATTTAATGTGGCCAAGAAGTGGGATTTTCCGCGCGCGGAGCTTGCGGTAATTGCCACTTTTGGTCAGGTGTGACATAAACATAAAAACAGCAAACAGTACTCAGTATTACAAACATTATACACTAGCACTTAATGAAAATGTATGCGCAAATAGTTGTCGGTACGCAATGGGGCGATAAAGTCACATTATTGTATACCAGCTTATCGCGAATATCGACAATATAGTGCGAATGTACGAAAATACACATTGTTTACTCATTAAGAGTGGTGATTGGATTGTAGTTACATTTAATATGTTATAACCTATATGAGTGTCCCACTATTGGGCAAAGAAGTCTCCCCTTGAATGCCATAACTCGCGTTTAAATGTTGATTGTGTCTAATACACTGATCCTAGTAAAACAGAAGAAATAAGTAATAATCTCGTCCTAAAATATTAAAGGGTCGGCAACGCGCATGTGACACCCCTGGTGTTGCAAGCGTCCATAGGCTGCGGTGACGGCTTACCATTAGGCGGGCCGTACGCTTGTTTGCCACCGACATAGTTTTTTAAAATAGTATACCTAAAATTAGATAGATACTGAGCTTTTAGTCGTATTAATGATACATTTACAGTTCGTTCACTGTACATTTACTTTAATAATACTTACACCGCTCACTAAAGTCATCAATTCATCATCATCATCCTCCTAGCGTTATCCCAGTACAGTTGCATCCTGAAGGATGCCTGGGGTCCGCTACCTAATCCCAAGATTTGGCGTAGGCACTAGTTTTTACGGAAGCGACTGCCATCTGACCTTCCAACCCCGAGGGGAAACTAGACCTTATTGAGATTAGGCTTTGTCAAGTGAGTGGGCAACTTGACTGTTAGAAGTTCTCAAAACGCCCGAAGGCCTCCAACTTGGCTTAACGACTGCTGCCATAGACAGCAACCGGGATCAACGGCTTAACGTGACTTCGAAAGCACGGGAGCGCTCAGTTAGTAACCACGCAAAGCGGTCACCCATCCAAGTCCTGACCGCTGCCCACGTTGCTTAACCTTAGATACCCTAAGCGGTACCCGGCGCCGCTGGGCCACGAGCGCTCCGCTACCACCGCTCACTAAAGTCATATTACCTATAAATTAAGTCAAATACTTTTTAACACCTTATTACTCATAAACTACTTTATATCCACCAAAACAGACTATGTTTAAAAATCAGCTCGTTTCGATTTTGAACCATTTACGGCTATATTTCGAATGCATAATTTTTCCAACTAATTCTTCATAGGGCCGATAAATTAAACAAAAATCCTCAAACCATTAATTATAAGCTTTAACAATATTGCTCCTTATCTTTTCATTTAATTTTATTTTTATAGCCGCCTATAAAAAACCTAAACTCAATGTCTAAAGCGCAATAAAACGGTTTATTTTCCAGTTGTAAAATATCGTTTTACAACAAACAAGTCGTATGTCACTTTGAAACTGATATAGAAATACGACGTTTTGACGTAACAAAGAGAATGATATCAGATTTCCATATTATTACGTGGTGATAGCGGAACAGTTAATGTCATTCAACCCTATATGGTCTATAATTTAGGCCTAAAGTTGGACAAAAAACCGATTTCCTTGATACAATGAGTACTATTAGGTACCGCAATTTGAGTCATAAAAATATTTGTGGTTGTAAAAAAATCACGAAATCCGCTTTTAACAATTCATACAACTACTACTATTCTGTTTTATATCGAGGCTTAGACAGTCACAGAATAAGTAATAGTACTACGTACAGAAGTTGCACTGTTAACAAATCGCCAACTTACAAACCCAAATTATAATAGGTAAATAACAAATATTGACCACACCAAGCGAATGACGAGACGACGCGACCGTCCGGTAGCAATTCGCCACTGAATGTACTTGCAGCGGCCCGGGGATGGACTTGCAGCGGCGCGGCGAACTGACGGAGTGAAAGCCGCCTGAGACAGTTGAGTAGTTGAGTTGAGCTAAAGTAGTTGACGTAGGTATATAGGCGCGCCCCTCCACTAATACTGTGCTATGGCGTTTTCAAATGTAGGTTAAGAAAGTGTGATTGGCTCTTAGTGAATCTTGCGACTCCAGATGTTTTTTATTGTTCTTGGCCAACATCTAGCCAGGGGGCAAAGATGAGGCTGACGGTGAAGCGAGCTCACCCAGAAGACGCCTGTTCACACGTGCCTTAAAAAGGTCTAGGTTATAGGTAAGGACTAGGTGTAGGTTAGGTTAGTTTTTATATTTGACATATTACTCTGAAACCAGCCATTTAAACGCACTTCATCAACACTCCAAGACAACTTTGTTACACAGTCATTTTAGTAAGCCCCACCCACTTCATCGGAGAGAGCAAATCTGCTCGGCAACGCTGGCTCGGCAACGTTAAGGCGCAGCGGTGGGCAAGGCCTTCTCCATACAAACTCTGTGCACGTCTTATTCGTAGGGTTTGGCACTAACTATTATAATTCTTTTTTTGGTTGTAAATATTAGATATGCCAAGATCGTGATGTAAAAAATTTCAAATAATTCAAAAAAATAAAGATTTAAAAAAAAACCAATTTACATCACGAAATAGCTATCAGAAAAATAAGCATACTTACCAAAAATCGTAACTTTAATGCAAACACAAACGAAGTAAATCCTGCACAAAGTTTGTATGGAGAGAGCTTGCGCTACCCCTCCTCTTAAGAGGATGGGAGAGGATCGTGCCACCAAAAGAGCGTACCTGGGACGTCCAATTGGCCGACGACCGATCGGCCGACCAAGGTAACGCTGGAATCTACGAAGGCCAAAAAGACCTGTGCCAGCTTCAAACGGCTGACTTTGATTGGCGACAAGCTGCCCTGGACAATACATATAGTTGCGTGTCTTAGTCTTATCTAATCTAATCTAATCTATAGTGCGCGCCATCCACGACGACGCGCCCCTCCACAGCGCATCTCATACTAATCTGATGCGCAATTGTACGGAACGGGCGGTGAAGGGGCGCGTCGTCGTGGATGGCGCGCACTATAAGGCGACTTCCTGATTTGTCGGTGCGGAGGCGGTACGATATAAGAAAACTGACAAATGTCAGTGTCAACTGTCAGTCAATGCAGTACTACTTTTTACTGTGCCCTTACATTTAAATGAGTGCTTCCTGACTGGCGAGGGATGCGTGGAAGCGGGTCGATACGAAGGCAGTACTGGTCCGCTTCTGCGCATAATATTACTACTGCGCAAATGTAATATTGACAGTATTCTGACGTCAGTAAGTTTACGTCATAGAAGAAAATGTCACATATCGATCCCGCCCCGCCAAGTCAAGAAGTCGCCTAAGTAAGTATACGCCTGTTACTAAAATGGCATGTAACTTTAGTTACAGCACATAATTAAAACCGTTACTTTCCGTATCTCAGTAGTATGACGAAACTCCAAGCCAAATCAGTTATTATGAATTTCAATACCTATTGAAGCAACACTACTAATCCAAAAGATCATAAGAACTTTAGAGCTTCGAATGCACATAATCACTTTTGACATTAGCAAAAGAATATCGACACTTCTACTCTAAAAGAACGTCAACGCCATTATGGTATATGGCACTTACACCCTTAGGGTGTAAGGTATCGATATTACCTAGAGGCCTACAACAGACCATCACAATGAAATCGTTACCGCCGGCCGGGTCTTAAATTAACGACATTAAAACAAGCTTTTCTCATTCTAGATAAGACCTTTCGAAGGGGGAATAAATTGGACCGCTTTATGCTACAGCGTTGATGCGAATATGGCCGTTAAACAAAAACTAAATAATATTTTTAAACTTTTACATTTTATAAACAAAATTCACATGCGCTTTGTTGAGAATAAGAGAACGGAGTATTCAGCTGTTGATTTAACGAAGTCCTATGAAGTCGCTAGCATCCCTAGGCTACGGTTTCGAATAAATAAGTAAGCTCTCTAATTTGATACACTTGCATGTAAATTTTAAAAAGTGTCATGGTATTTCTCGCGTTACACTTTACAAAACAACATTACCTTAACCATAACAATCCCATTACGCGTATGAAACGGTTTTATGATGAGCTGCTCAGGAGCAACCCTGATTTGGACATTTTTACTGATAAGATGGGGAACCTACACAGCGCCGCCTATATAAGGCATTTTAGACTTATAATTAATATGAACACCCTTTATTTCCTAATTTTTGTAAAAGAAAATTGTAAAAAGTAATTAATGTAATTTAACCTTAAAAATATTTGCCTTCAAAAATAGTTTTGAGTTAGTATCTTATTTACTTCACGCATGTTTTAATTCATAAGTGGTTGCAAATACTCTCTCATGTTGTGCATAGTTGTAATTGAGCTATCGACTACTATAATGCCACATTACAGGATGTTTAAACGTATGCTTAAGTTTGTAATTTGTAACTGTGCCTTATTCAAATAAAATAAAATAAAACCAACATGTTTTCATTATATCTAAATAAAGATTACATCAAATAAACGTTTTTATAAAGCCTTCACACGTACAACTAAATAAACATTATCTTAATGACCAACTGCAGCCATTAAGTTTATAACACCGTTCGATATTTCCTAACAGCCTTTTCTCACGGCAGTTTATTAAGAAATAGTAATGAAGTTTTTAAGTTTTGTTTTATTATTACAAATTATTAATCTATGTTATAATGATGGATAATTATCTGCCTTTCGTTAGCATTTCACTTATCCCGTCCCTATCTCTATATCAGTATATTTTGTTAAAAGTGAAGGAGAGAGATCGTGAAAATTATGCGGGTTAATTTATCATTCAACTAACAGTTTTAATAGTTAAGAAACTACGACTGCTAGACATTATATGAAATTTTGTGTAAATTGCAGCTTAACTCCATTACAAATAAAAGGTTTCCTTAAGTTATATTCCAACTGATGATTATGTGATTTAGATTAACTTAGGTATATTATGATATAAGTATATAAGGTAATTCATTCTGAACACTAGTAAAATATTTTTTTAGATCATTGAGGATCATTTGATTTTTTTGATTTTTTTTTTTTTTTTTGATTTTGATCATTGATTGATTGATAGTTCCGAAGATTACACTATAAATACCTGTTTCTTATATTCGTACCGACGTGTCACAGGGTGCAGAAGCGAAGTTTTAGGTTTATACAGATTTCAATTCTAAGAATCTAATTTTAAAATTCCCTATTGCATAACACCATCCATATTGTTGGTGTATGATATTCTTAAGGTCCTCCGTAAAATTGCCCCCTTAACTCGAGTCACGTTCTGGCTATTAGTCCGCGTACTTATATTAAAGTTTCATCGAAACGATCAATGAACCACTTTGCCGTTTCACGTGGACGTATTATGCGAAACCGAGCGTGCTGAGGGGCCGAGAGCGGAGCGAGGACTTCAAAGCTGGCAATCAGAGGACACAGTCGAACGTGCGACATTAAGAGCCTCTCGAACTGGTCAATACCGGTTTTGTCCGGATTATTGAGGACGGGCCTTTATAGTGCGTTGATCGACCACGTGGGAAAGCAACGCAAAAATGTGCAAACGTTCACCTTTTCTTCATAATTTTTCAGGTTTTTTTTGTAGTCTGTTTGAGTCTGCTGGGCAAAGGCCTCCCCTCTTTTCCTCCATTCGGCCCCGTTTTCAATATGTCAATTTATTGCATGCTAGTTTTTGCCACCGACTTCGTACGCATAGAGAAATAATTGCTTTGACATTTTAGAGGCTTGCTTAATAATCGCTCGCTCATAACTTCTTTCCTTTCTTACATTTTCAATACCAAAGTATGTTACAGACTGTATGATAAGTTTCCTCCACATCTTAATACTGATACCATTCTAATCTAAATCAGGTCAACACCATACCCTCCAGATACCAATCAAACATGAATCTCACTCAAAACGAACTAATAACCAGCACAGACTAGCAAATTATATAGACTGCCAAAGTCTACGCATGTGGCGTACCTTTACAATAATGACAGACATCCCTCGAGTCGAAAATTACTGTAAAATCCGGCTAACGGTAAACCCTCTTGAAAGTGATCTTAGCCAACAGCAGTTTTGTTAATTTAAATATAAGCTGTACGTATTACTTTAAACATTACCGTACCCGAAGGGTCAAAACGGAACCATATTTATGTCGCCCAGGCGTCCGTCCATGCGTCGTTTGTCACAAAATTTGTTCCAAAGAATTTTTTGAGATCCCTTTGGCCTATGAACTTGAAATTTGGTGACAATGTTCATTATTACGTATATTTTAACAACAAATACTAATATATTGATAAATCATATTTTCGAGGTTGTTTCGGAACCTTAAATGTGCGAAGTCCGACTCGCACTTGGCCGGTTTTTTTTTTTATTGTATACCGTATACTATTCAGGACCTAGCGTTTTCAACCGTCTGCCCAAAGACACTATAGATGCAGCCTCCACCCCGATGTTCGATGGTAGACTGAAAAGATGGCTCGACGAAGAAATGTTTCATGACTATTATGAATTTTATAACAGACCACAAACATTGTAGGTAAATTGTATTCTTATTTATTATTGTGAATATCTTTAAATGACATGTTTAAAGTTTTAATTATTCAATTTAATAAAATGAAATGCTATCGTTATATTTCATAGCTAATAAATAATTAATATATTTTAAAATGTATACAAATAATGAATATTGACATGTAACAATTGTTATCAATAAATAATTTCAATTATTGAACCCGACTGTGGCTTTATATCCCGAAAACGATAGGAGTGCGCGGTTGGAGGAAAGCCTTGGGAAACTCCAGGGGAAACCTCCGACAGGACCACGCGGGTGGTAGCAATCTATAAATTTACTAATCTCTGATACTAGTTAAACAGTTTACATGGATCCAAAGGGTCTTTATCTACAAGTTCATAACAGATCCGCTATTAAAGCGTATTCACCCCAATTACGAGTACGTACGTATCGGACCTCTAACAACTAAGTTCCGTATCTGAGGCCTTGGGCTGTTTTAGGCTCGAATAAAACTGGGGCTTATTGAGTATGTATATTTCTATCGAGATTTCTATAAAAGCGATGGCGATGAGAATGATCTGGGAGCTAGCTTGAACATGCTAATGGAAAGATTTTAAGAGTTTAATTTAGATTGTAAGAGAGAAGTTTACTGGATTTTGTTTGAAAAACTAAATAGTAATAAAAAAATACTATGCTGCCTGTGTAAGTACTAAGAAGCTAAGAAATATTTTTAAACTTGACTCTTAAAGTTGGATTGCACCAAACCGTTGGGATCGTGAGTTTTCGTTAAAATCTGATAGTACGGAAATTTACATCAGTTTCTATGGGATGACAGCTGCTGGCGCCGTATTTAACGTTGGTTGGTCTGCAATTTAAATTTTTACAAAATGTAATGTAGAATAGGAAAGCATTCGATCACTATCTCACCTGTGATGATGAGGCCGGGGTGCTATAGTGCCTATTCATTCACTCGCATCTTGATAAGTTCCAAGTTAATGAGAATTCCACTCCTTAACCATCTTCGAAAGAATCCTCGAAGCAAAGCGCTTCGTGCGAATCAGAGAAATGCCAACAACATTAAGGGTGGAACCCACGTCCGCGCCTTGTCCCAAGATGACGATATGGTACGGAAGGGATTAACCCATGTAATCCTAATGCACACTCAACGTATTGTATCCTGTAGAATACTGACAAACAGATAAGTTTTCTTCGATGTTACAGAGGCCAAGAAGCAACATCTTGGCCTCTGTCAAATCCAAATCACCAATGAGCTTCCTAGCTTGGGTGCAATCCGCCCGTGTTCATTGAAGTAAATAAACTTCATTCTAGCCTTCACATATGGACGTAGTATACATGATGATAATACTAATCCTGTAGCAATTCCAGTTTTTATGGCAACACGTAATATGGCATAATAACCCCCGCTAGACGCGGCCAGACGACAGTATGCCGACTGTATATATTATGATGTGCTCTCTTTTATGTTGTCTGACTGGGGAGTGCTGGTGACATTTTATTGTACATACATACAAAGGGTTATTTGTATACACAACATATACAAGAACGCAAAAATTGTATTGATTTACAATAACCGAATAACTTACATACTGACCGAATATAAATGATGATTTTGAATTTTCTGCGTTTTCGATCTTTATTTGTTTTATTTTTGTGCTCTGCATTTGTAATAATTAATGAAACAGCTTTTTACTGTGTTTTGTCTATAAATATCATTCATATATCACTTTTCCATATAATCTCTTCAATAGACTTTGTGCTAAAGGAAGAAAATCATAATGTTGAAGGAATAATGACTTCAATATCTTTTGAATTTTTCAAGTAGGTCAATCTACCTATAAAACAATATTTCTGCACCCATGAATACTAAATTACTTCTCTCATTTACAACATTTTTAACGAACCGACAACACAGCGTCTGAACCAAGATAA
Organism: Cenopis cana; assembly: GCA_951800055.1. Lineage (NCBI taxonomy): Eukaryota > Metazoa > Arthropoda > Insecta > Lepidoptera > Tortricidae > Cenopis > Cenopis cana. Next base: position 2,139,098 of record OX637484.1, on the reverse strand, counting down.
AATAACACAATAAAGTCCAATGCGCTATTTTGTAATTGGTTTATATAAACGAACTAGTCGCAAAGAGTGATATCCCAAGGGAGACAATTTAATTGTATACGAGTACCCTTTGTCTCCGAGCGATTGCTGAATTGATAATGAACGTTACGCAATTATTTACAACTACCGTTACGTTAATTGAAAACAAAATAACTACTACAACTTTAAATATAGGTGTTTTTGTTATCAGTACGAGTATAATCTTTTGGTTCAGTGGCAGATATATAATTTCATCTAGTTTTAAAATGTCTATAACTTTAATTTAAGCTATAATGAACATTGACAATAAATTAAAACTAAATTGTTAACGTAACTATCGATCTGTAAAAACAAAAATTAACGAGATATACGTAGGTACAATAACTCAATTCTGAATATTATAGCAATTAGGTACAAATCACTTTATAAATTTAATTATACATAGCATTAGTCCCGTACTGCCGTACTGTCAAGTATGTAAGTGTGAGAGGGACGAATGTTACATGTCCCACATATAAGCGTTCATCTTAGCAGTTTTGGCGTTCATTTCTAGCAATTGTTTTACTTAAACCATCAATATAAAATATTTAACAGCTTCTATTTTGGTAGTACGCCCTATGTATACACCTAAATTAATCATATACTGTATCAATATGGCAATCATATATCCATAACAATGCACAGAATTGCACTGCACCAGTAGTTCAGTACGAAACGTTATGGTATCGACACCCGAAGATATGGAGCGTGTCCTGCGCAAACCGACCGTGAGATAGCCAGAAGACTGCATAAATCTACATAATCTGTGGGTGACATGACGACAAAAACACTCCAATAATCCTTACTATGAATGGGAAACCATAAACGCTCCCAGCGAATTAACCCTCTTGTGCATAAAAATATCGATTTATGGCACTGTTTGGGGGTCATACGAGTTTTGCCGAATGACATTTGGGCTAAGCAATGCGCCATATTTTAAGAATTCCTTGCGAATTCCTGATAAGTGACTACTGATGAATGGAGGAAATAATTGTATGTGAATAGTAAGAAGCAAGATAGTAATATATATTAGACAGGGATAAAGTTTATCCCGGTTTGTTGTTGCGGTCTTGCGTTAGGCATTGTTCACACAAACTTATCTGCCTATTCAAAGCTAGAGCGTGAAATTAACGCAGCCCTATTCGCCTCAAGCTTCGTCACCCTTATTTTTTTTGTTCATCCTTCCATTGCAAATTGCACATCCGCGGAGTAAGGGGTCTATTTGACCAGATATATTGGATTAAAATCAAATTTACATTACGATGATGGTAAAGAAGCATACGACATGACACCGTAGCCTATGGACGCTATCAATTCCAGAACAATCTCAAACGTGCTACCGACCTGTTTCCGATATGCGGGTTCGTTGCATTTAAAGCTATAGACCCAACAAGTCAACACAGCGCATCCAAGAGAGCTCAGGGGGCCTACCGAGAACCGAAAACGAAGTATCTCCCTCTCTGTTGTTACAATATGCAAGTGCGACAGAGAGATTTCGTTTTCGGTTCGCGGTAGGCCCTCTGGCTACTTTACTTGCCGCCAGGAACACAGCACCACTTTGTCTGCAAAGCAACTAGTGACGTTATTATCGCTGCGTTCTTTCTGGAAGGTACTCTCCCAATAAGGTTACATCTCTCTAAAAGTTTTGATAAGTTCGCGTAACAAATGTTAATTTAATTTTAATTTAACACGTCTAGATAAATAGACCCCTAGATTGACAATGATTACGCCCTCGTGGCGCGTGTGTAGTCAAATGAGATTACTATTATAGTGAATGTGTTGGAGAAAACCTTTTAAAAATGTATTGAGGAGAAAATGGTTTAACATTTTAAATGAACATACTTATTTGAAGTGTTCGTGTTTTTTTGTCCTATTCTCACAAAATACGTATACATGAGGACATATGGGTATCCGTATATAATAGTATATATATGAGTTTAAATAGTGATTTTTCAAAACGCGTTGGTTTCTGAGATGGTAATATTGTGTCTGTGCGCTCTCGATTGGGCTCGTAACGTAGTTTTGATGAAAATATAGCCAGATTTTATTCATGTTTTTTAAGCTATCCATCAATAAAAAAATACTTTACTTCTTTAAGCTTCTTAGTGTAATACATACCTATAGGCTACATATAGGCCATTTCAATAAGCGATAAATCATGGTCCCATTGGCCCCCTAACGATTTTTATTTGGTGATGGAGAAATTATCTTTGACGACCGCTTTAGCTTAGTTGGTAGTGACCCTGCCTACGAAGCTGGAGGTCCCGGGTTCGAATCCCGGCCGGGGCATTTATTTGTGTGATGAGCACGAATATTTGTTCTGACTACACTACTTTGTACTGGACTAGGTTGTTTTGTGTAAGATTGTCCACAAATATTTATTTATTTTATTATTATTTATTTATTTATCTACAATATTTATTGCACACCGCATTTATAATTACTTCAGATACAATGTAATATAAATCTAAGCAATCTGAATAAGAAAAATAACTACAAAGAAATCATTTATTGGCATTATCAATACTTTTGTCAAAATTTGAAATCAAAATATTTTAAAACTAAACACAAAACACATTATACATTTAACACACAAAACACGAACACACGACCTACTCAGTACCTACAAAGTAGTTACTTGGTAGTACTAAATACAAAAATAATAGAAGAATAGATACCCCAATTTAAATTGTTTTTAAAATAATATACGCAAGGAGTCCCACGCAAAATGTGAAAACTCCATAATTATCCTCACTCCCCTATAGTTAGGGCATAATAGCAAGCTAGCAATTAAAGCATTCAACATAACTCTGTATATACATTATATTCGCTGGTTAATGTATATTTATAGCTCATCCCAATATTACCACCTATTAATTATCCTAGTGGCTCCCAGGAACCAAATTACGTAATAAACTACAGCAATATAAACTGAGATTCAAACACGTCGCCTACCTACTGTCAAAGTTAATACCAAGTTTAGGGTCTCCCAAATTGTTTGAGTTTTCAAGTATGCCCGCGTGATGGATAATGTCATATTTACACTAAACTATTGGTGCCTCTGTAAATATGTATACGAGAACTTTGTATTATAGTCCTTAGGCTATTATTGTATGTTTATCTGTCGCTAACATCATTTAAGTTTGATTAGTCTGTCTGTGTAAATTTGGTCATAATAATGGGAAGGACATTCCAATATTTAATTACATACATGTATATATCTAGTGAGTTAGTGACATACTTAGAGGAGGGCCTTATTTGCGTAAGGCAAATCATAAAGTCACCTTGGATACAAATAAAAAAAAAAAAAAAAATAGTTTATTCACACAATTATATAAATGTTTAATGTTACATGTTGTTAAAGATTTGACACAAACACAGTACTTTAGCCCTATAAATGTATTTTAAAAACACTGGTTCCAAACTTCTAACATTATAAGGATCACATTTTTATTTAATACAGCTGTTAAAAAAACTTTAAAAGACGCATTTCGTCGCGTAGACGCCTTTTGGTGCTCGCAGTGTAGGAGCAGAAAACACGATAACATTAAGGCCAGGCCAGTTCACGAATAGTCGAAAATATTAAAGTTTGAGGTTAGAATGTGAAGAAATAACATAGAATTACAACATAAAAATTACTGTAGATTGAGAAAGAAAGAAAGTAACACAATAACCGAACAAAATATTGAAAAATGCTTTGAAATAAGAAATAAGAAATATTTATTCAGGACAAAAACAACTAACAATTTAACTTGACTTCAATTTTACTTTGTTAACTTTGTAAAAAAATTCTAAGTATCATCGTAAAAATAAACTTACATGCTGATTATTTCGTAATTGTCATCGGCAGTGATACGTTTTTATTTACAAAAAGGGTAGCTTTTTTATTGTTCTAACATAATAACCGGATAGATTTTTGATAAATGATCCAGTATTTCAAAAATCAATCAAAATGTACTAAATATTCACGTAAATTGCGCGCAGATTTTCGTAGAGAGCGGGATGGTTCATTGTAAACTCATTCGTGTTAGAGCAGGACGTCTGTAGCTCTAGTATAAGTTTTTTCGAAACGTTAACTAATTCGAACGCGTTTGCGTTTTGTCTCAAAATGTATGAAAACGCTCCCACCGAGTTTAAAATACGCGCGTTCATCGGTTAGCAACAAATGTTATACTCGCTGTTTTAGTTTCCACTAGTGACCACCAGAGGCGCTGTTCACGTTTTCATACCACTTTCATACATTTTGAGACAAAACGCAAACGCGTTCGAATTAGTTAATGTTTCGAAAAAACTTATACTAGAGCTACTGCAGTGGGACTGCTTTGCCTTAACTAAAACTTCATAAAATGTTGTTATCAAACATAATAAAAATGTATAACATTTGTTACAAATTGTGACAAAATGTGCTATGAAAAAATGTTTTATAACTAAAAATGCTTTATATATAACTGTATCTGCAGTGTGGGGACCACTATTTGCCGCGGTCGACCCTTACCACAATATACCTGAAGCATTTTCTCACAATGACGCCTTTGTTTTGTTGCGGTTGATCAAAGTCAGTGTATATTTTGACATACGACATTAGGTCTAAAACCTCTCGCAACATCCGTTAATTCCGTTACACTATTTTCCAGTAACAAAACTAATCCGCCTAGCCTCGTGTAATCCTACTGTATTACACTACCAATTTAAAACGCCTTAACTGCATAGGAAGTAACACAAATCGTGTTACTTTTTAACATATGAGGACAGCGAAATGGAACGTCCGTTTGGGAATTTTCTAATTACGTCCTCAAAGACACCTCGTTCGTTCTGACAGAGAGGTCACGTAGGGGAAATTGGAATAGGGAACAGTCGAGTTTCCAATATGCCCCCGAGCCTATGACAAGAATATTCTCCGAGTGTTTGAGGGTATTTCTCAGAGCGTTTAAACCGCTTTGAATTCTGTGGTCGCATTATTGAAGACATCACTGCAGAGCGGGAAATCATATCAGGCGGAGAGGACTATCATCCTTTTCAAAATGGACCACAGAAACCTAAGGAAATCGTAAATAATACGACCACGGAAGTCACGGCGGTTAAAACGCTCTGAGAAATGCCCGTAAACGCTTGTTTTTTTCGACACGATTATCTACACAAGTTTAGACAGCAGGCGAGAAATGTATCAGATAAGACTCAGAATCCATATCGGCTTAACCCGTTTTACAAAAGTTGACTGACTTATTGACAATATTTGATAAAACGACAATGAAAAAAAAACCGCCTCGAAAACGCTGAATACTCATCCGCGAAAAAACCCGCCCAGTAAACGCTGAATAATCATCCGCGCAAACTTATTTCATGCCTTCAGCGTGTCAGAATCAGACTTACAAATAGTTATACATACAGTCTACGAGAATTAAGACTACTTTTGACAGCCCGATCTCTTTTGATCCCGGAAACCTCAAATTGTATAATACATGACATACGTTTCACTCGTAGCTCGTAGACTGTACAGTCACGCATTTTAATTTGGGACCCCCTTTAAGGTTGACAGACCTGTATAGAAAATCAAAGAAAACTTTGCGAAATGGGTCATAAATTAAAGAGCGTGACCGTTGCTTCTTTAGCCTAATATAAAATTTCAAAAATTTTGTTTTTTTTAAGTGAAATTTGAACATAAAACTAAATTTACTTTTGCCCTCAATTTTATTACAAGTAACTCAAATTTAATCGACCTTTAAATTTTAAAATGGGTTTTATGAGTAGTAAAATATATTCTCAGTTGAGAGTTTAAGTCAATTTCTTTATATAGGCAAGAAAGTTATTGATTCTTTACTAACTAACACGCTCCAACGCCTATATTTTAACTCACTCACGCCCACTTTTTCACTTTGACTTCCTGTAACATCTGTATTACTTACATATAACCAACAATAAAGAGTTTGAGTTTGATTAAAAATTGACAAATTAGTTTTAAAACTAGATTAGCTATTGTTGAGCCCAATCAGGGTCCATGTGAATCCAAAAATATTTACCTCTATGTAAAATTCGTGGAAGCAATAAATGATGATTAAATAATAATTAAGACCGCTTTTAAAAAAAAAATAGGAATATTCCCTATTTCAGCAGACTATCGTCGGTTACCAGAATTTGCCTTCTGATTTTCCTATTACCGAATCTCATTTGTGAGATGGTGTGGAATGCCCGAAAATTATCTGGTAGACGAGCACCAGCATTTTAAGGCGCTTTTAGGCGAACCTAGTAGCTACTAGCTAGCACCAATATGGCGTATGCTAGCGGTAGACTGGGACCAAAACATATTTACTTGGCGCCAGCACCCTGCCGCGCTGGCGATTGGCACCAGGGCCTACTTATGTTTATCTAAAAAGGCCTTTATTCAGTTGATTTGACTTGCAAATTGTGGGCAAGGTATATAATGTCAGAGGAAAGGTTTTTTTAAATACCTAGCTCATGATTAACCGGGTTAATAACATCGTATATTTTTCTAAAAGCCTTTAATATCCCCTATTTTATCAAAGTGCGCCTAGGCATAGACGCAAGTTGTGCCAAAAATATTACTGAGTTACTGATCTGATATTTGGTGTTAATAGATCTTTATAAACAGGGCTTTGAGCTAAACTAAACAGCTATATTAGTTTTAAATTTACCTGGGCCGCGATTCCATTAACATTTAATCAGAACGAGACATCTCTACGCTCTCATGCTTATTAAAAAACACAATTATACAGGAAATATTCCTATAAATACGCTGACGTCGCTGACCAAAATATAGGTACATCTGATTTATTCCAAAAGGAAAAGAAAAGCTCATTTTGACAGAAATATTTAAATGCAAAAGGCGTAGACATGAACTCGCTTCAGCCAAAGTAATTAAATCGATATTACGTACAAAAGACTTAATTAAGTACAACTTCGCAAAAGTTGGCCGACTGCGAGTTTTCTTAGTTCAACCCCTAATTTGGCGACATCTGCAGCCCTATTGGAAAATAATTACGCAAAAGTAAATTATGCACCCTTTATACTGCACCTTTGGCCAAATAGAGTTTAAAATATACGGAGTGTCCCGTTTTAAGTGGATCAAAGAGTACCTAACTAGTGAAGCATGGATTTGAAAGTATAGCCATTACCATATAGGTAGATAATTATCTTTTCACTTCTTATGCTCGAAAAGTGAGTTAGGCTTATCAAGCGGGGCTAAAGTTAAGGCGCAGGGTAGGGCAAGGCCTTCTCCATTCAAATTCTGTACACGTTTTATCGTCGGTTTTGGCACTACCGAATTTTTTTTTGCTTGTATATAATATACGAACCACTTCAAAAAAAATGAAAAAATAAAAGAAATTAAAAATATATATATATTTATCCAGGTTATGGCTACCACAAAAATAAGCATACAGACCAAAAATCATAAGTGTAGTGCAAACACAAACGAAGAAAAACTTGCACAAAGTTTGTATGGAGAGAGCTTGCCCACCCCTGGGCCTTAAATCCACCATTCACATAATACGTTGACAGCCAATCGAAACGTTGGATTCTTTTTGATACGAACACTGTTCAACTAAACATTAGGTCTTTTTTCGTCCCTATTTCAACTACTATGTATCTGTGTCAAAGCAGTTTAAAAAAAACATGCCGCCATATTCTAATCTTAATGTATTTATTCATTGTGGGTGGATAATTTTTGTTTGTTTAGTTTCTCGCAATCGACGTGAAAAGTAAAGTGAATAACTCTGGTCTAAAAACCATAAATTACCATCTCGTAGTGGTATGGATTGTTTTAGACACTTGTAATACAATATATTATTACATAAATATATAAAAACTCATTAATAACTGAACACGGTATGGGTGTCAAACCGGTATTAAAGTATATCGCTGGTTTTCTTTTAATCCACAAGAAACACATCACCCTGTATATTAAGGGGCCATGTGGTGATTCAAAAGACAATTTCTTAGAAGCTGCATCACACTCGTCTAATTTAGAAATGGGGAGGGGAAAATATGATATTGTGCCTGCGGCGTGCAGGGGCGAATACGTGAACTCTTGGTATTGACTTGGGTGTTTTTAAAATTTAATTTAGATGTAATATTTGTATGAAGTATAATCGTATGTTGTGACAAGGTAGACTGAATTGTATGAAGTCAGCCACTGTAACCGAGCGGTAAGGTACGACTTTCAATCCGGAGGTAGCGGATTCGAATCCAGGATGACACCACTAGGGTTCCAAAAAAAAACCGGCCAAGTGCGGGTCGGACTCGCACACGAAGGGTTCCGTACCATTCTCTATAAAGACTGCAAAAAAACACCTTTGTTGTATGGGAGCCCCCTTATTTTATTTTATTCTGTTTTTTAGTATTTGTTGTTATAGCGGCAACAGAAATACATCATCTGTGAAAATGTCAACTCTCTATCACGGTTCTTGAGACAGACGGACAGATGGACAGACGGACAGACGGACAAACGGACAGCGGAGTCTTAGTAATAGGGTCCCGTTTTACCCTTTGGGTACGGAACCCTAAAAACGTATATGTCCGAAATATCTTACACGAACCACATCTACGGAACAACTAGAATTAGAACAACACAAAAGACAAAAATGGGTTTCAAAGTACGGTCAACCAATTTGATTTCTGGGCCACTTCGTACCTTGTTACAGTGACATTGCTATGAGATCTCTAGCGGCTTTCATATTGATTTTCACTGTGACAAGGTACGAAGTGGCCTAGAAATCAAATTGGTCGACTGTACCTACAGCGTAACTGCCGAGCCTCCGTATCATCTTTTGCAAAAAATGCATTCACATCTCCGGCTGTTCCACTCTAGGTACAGGTGGCAATTTCCAAGCGATTCTCGTGAAATTCTGTGAGTCGATAGTAATATAATATTATTTTGTCGATTAAAATAAAAAAATAAAACACTCACGGTCGCGAGGTTAGTCAAATTAATTAATGAGAAAACGCTAAAGAAAGCAATGTAAATAAAAAACACGACTATAACGCAATTGCCATGAAACTTAATCGGCACCATTTCACTCCAGAAATCTATCAATGAAAACACTCAAAACGGCACGCGCCCATTGTCGGGTATAATTACCTACCGACCTGCGGAAACGGGGATGCGGGCGAAAAAAGAAATATTTATTCACTAGAGCAGTCATAACGACTGTGGCGTTGATAAAACATGCGGCCAGTATTTTAACTTTGAATAAACGCCCATCATGTAACGGAACCATTTTTTGCTTTTATTGTGTGTAATAGAATTTTAGCGGAAAAAACTGCGGAAGAATCAATTGGGTGTGATGTTTGAAACGATATTTCTTAGTTTTAAAAAATGTATGGTATTTGGCCTAAATTCTTCTCTTCAATACAGTATCGATCGAAGATAAAATATCAATACACGAGTCAATGACTCAAACTGATGATCCTTATTTCAATTGACAAGGGCCCTTTAAGAGTCTTTAATCAATTTATTAATTTAATTATTTATTGATTTATTTAGATGGAGCAGGAATCCTATGAAGAACGGATCTTCTAATCTAAACGCTTGGAAAAGAAATGCATTGCATTAAAAACAGCTGATTTTATCCAAAGTAGTAAAAGCATGCCCCTCGGGTCGTGTGTTCGATCAACCCATCCCCAACGAATGTATCGTCAGTATATCAGTCATCATCCTCCGAGCGTTATCCCAGTACAGTTGCATCCTGAAGGATGCCTGGGGTCCGCTACCTAATCCCAAGATTTGGCGTAGGCACTAGTTTTTACGAAAGCGACTGCCATCTGACCTTCCAACCCCGAGGGGAAACTATACCTTATTGGGTTTAGGCTTTGTCAAGTGAGTGGGCAACTTGACTGTTAGAAGTTCTCAAGCCGCCCGAAGGCCTCCAACTTGGCTTAACGACTGCTGCCATAGACAGCAACCGGGATCAACGGCTTAACGTACCTTCCAAAGCACGGGAGCGCTCAGTTAGTAACCACTCAAAGCGGTCACCCATCCAAGTCCTGACCGCTGCCCACGTTGCTTAACCTTAGCAAGCGCAAGCGGTACGCAGGCGCCACAGAAATATATCAAGATAGAAGGAACGAGTGTATGTACCTCGCGTGGCGAAATTACGTCCCGGAGACACAACTGCTCGCCGCAAACTTCAGTGTACTCCCGATCGCGTTATGCGTGCGGCGCCAGGTTTTAAAAACAAAATGGTTCGTTGCGCAATAATTAATTGTTCAAACACTTCCAAGAAAGTTGGAGCTGTTAATCGAGGTATTTCCTTTCATTGGCAAGTACAATTTGTCCTTAAATATGTGTTAATCATTAAAAAACGAAATATTTTATTATTTTCATCATAACGGTAGCGGGCGGTTGTGTGTCAACGCTAGCTTTCCATTGCGGCTTTAATTTGACGAGCCAGACTTGGCGTGCGTTCAAAACCAGCAATGTAAAAATAAGCTATGCAAACTGTCGAGTCACGTTCAAGGTCGATAGTCATTTTTTCTGTCAAAACTAAAGAATAGTGCTGTGCACTGCGATTTTCTTACTCGATTATTGAAATTGAATTTGAAAACAGGCGAAATAATAATTACGTTCTTATATTATTATGCAGCTATATAATGTACGTAGTGCAAAACAAATATTATTAATCGCTTTCCTCTTAGCTTCTAATATTTCTTCGCGGGACTTCTTTGATGTTTCCATGGTCTGTAACAAAGAATATATAAAAAACCGGCCAAGTGCGGGTCAGACTCGCGCACGAAGGGTTCCGTACCATTCTCTATAAAAACGGCAATAAAAATTATATCCTTTGTATGGGAGCCCTAAATATTTATTTTATTCTTATGCATATTAAATTAATATGCATTTGTTGTTATAGCGGCATCAGAATAACATCATCTGTGAAAATTTCAACTGTCTATCACTTTTCATGAGATACAGTCTGGTGACAAACGGACGGACAGCGGAGTCTTAGTAATATGGTCCCGTTTTACCCTTAGGGTACGGAACCCTAAAAATGGTACACGTTTATAGGTACTTAGTTAATAACTGGAGCGGCTAATATGTACAAATTACTAAAATGTAACGCAATTTATTGGTTATTAGGTAGGTACCTACCTACATTTATATTTTTCGATTTAAATTCTGAGCTTACTCATTTCCTCTGTCAAAACATTTCTTCTGTCGAAAATAATAATCATTTCCTCTGTCGGTTCTTATCGATATTTTAAATCGATGCATAGAATCGGTGCCGAGTTCTAATACTTCTAATCGATCCTTTTGAATCGTTTTCGCGCGGCTTATGTTTCTCATCACTAAATTACGCTCGTGACGTCAAAGTACCTACGCAAAATGTTACACGCTCGGTCTCCCTACAAATTGCCGAACTCTTTCCTTCTATCTTGATATATTTCTGTGGCAGGCGCCGCTGGGCCACGAGCGCTCTATCGTCAGTATATCAGTGTGTCATTTAATTTTATAACAATATAATTTAATATACATAATAAAATAATGATTTATTGGAATCACTAATACTTTAGTCGTAACTTGAGTTCATAAGATTTGGTAATCAATGTCTCTAAAGAAGTCATAGTACTGGTCGTAATACTGGAGTCATGTGACGATTAGTCCTATGCAATGGTTCGCAGGAATAGAATGGACCATAGAGGCTTTGTTACACCGAATGGGTAGGAACTAAACCTAAAAGTGTATGGATTTAGTTATTCCTAGATTTCGGAAGAGTTTTGCGTTTATTTCTGCTCGGAACATTTTGACAGGAGTCGGAATAAACGTTAGTAATATTGTAATTTCTTTTTATTAAAATCAATACAGCACTCAATTTGTTCAGTGTTTATCAAAATCCAGATTTTGGATCAAACCTTAAATATTAATTACTTACATACAAAAAAGCAAATCATAATTTAAGTTGAAATATTTTTAAAAATTGTGTATGAAAAGCACGAAGGTGTTTTCACTACAAGGATTTTGTCGGCGCGTCTAATACATCAAGTGACTAGAAAGTTAGCCAATATTTCGCTCTGCGAATATTTAAGAATTGCGATCCAGAATTGAAACCACTTCTCTACCTTAACTTAATGATCTAGTACACAGTTTTCATTTATTTTTTGCATTTATTTTTGCTCGGAACATTTTGACAGGAGTCGGAATAAACGGTAGTAATATTGTAATTTCTTTTTATTAAAATCAATACAGCACTCAATTTGTTCAGTGTTTATCAAAATCCAGATTTTGGATCAAATCTTAAATATTAATTACTTACATACAAAAAAGCAAATCATAATTTAAGTTGAAATATTTTTTTAAATTGTGTATAAAAAGCACGGAGGTATTTTCACTACAAGAATTTTGTCGACGCGTCAAGTGACTAGAAAGCTAGCCAATATTTCGCTCTGCGAATATTTAATAATTGCGATCCAGAATTGAAACCACTACTCTACCTTAAGGCGAGGTTCTTGTACCGCGCAATGCTAAATTTCACCCCCGCACCCCGCATCGTATGCGACAGAGACAACACTTTGTCCGAGCGCTCCGTCCTATACAAGGACGGAGGTCACATGCCGGTGCGTCTACCACAGTGTAGTAATTACAGTAGCGCAACTAGTGCAAGTCGTCACGTCACAGAAAATAGTGCGCGAATTTAGTTAGTTACATACGTTGAATTCAAGTCCAATCAATCAAATACATACGTGTATGTTTGTAGTACATAATACATATTTATATTTTATTAACATTTGATAAAATTTAACGTAATTGCAAAAGGAGTTATTTTAATTTACATGTTTAGTTTAATTTGTTTAGGTATGTATAAGGCCCTACAAGAATGGAGTGTATATCTACATTTCTAAAGGGTCGGTAATGCGCACGTGACACCCTGGAGTTGCAAGCGTCTATAATCTGCAGTGACTACTTACTATCAGGCGGGCCGTACGCTTGTTTGCCACTAACATGGTATAAATATGTTATTTATATTTTTTTTACATGTGTACCTACTTGACATTTTGAAAGTGCTTATTTATATGCCTACTTGAAAGAAATAAATGACTTTGAACTTTTAAAAAATGCATATTTTTTATACCACGTCGGTGGCAAACAAGTTTGCGGCCCGCCTGATGGTAAGCGGTCACTGCATCCTATGGACGTTTGCAACCCTAGGGGCGTCACATGCGCGTTGCCGACCCTTTTAAATATTTATACACTCCTTTCTTGAAGACCCCCATATTGTACCCACCTAGTACCTTTCTTGACAAACATAACGAAGAGAACAAATCGCCAAACGTGAACTATGCGTCTTTGAAGAGTTCAATTCTGATCACACTTTTCGAGCATGAGAAGTGAAAAATACTTTTAGTAGGTAGTGCTTGTACTGTTTTACTCGATACTGTGGAACTGTACGATGTGCCGTGTATAGGTACCTACTGTTTGTGTTTGATGTATTAAATAGAGGAATGTAGATTTTCTAGATACTAACCTTTTCTGTTTATTCAATCTCCAGACCCTAAGAGACGATATCTTCTTTTTATTTCGGTTGCAAACCATTTTTTTTCGCTCGTGGCGCTGAAAAAAAATTGCGTACGTCCAACCTCCAATGCGCTCCGCGCGGGACTGACGCGGTGGAGCAAGCGCGGAGCGGGCGTGAATGTACCATAAATTTCGTTGTTATTGGGTGAAAAAATACAAAAATAGGTATATTAAAAATTTTAGTCCCGAGTGTCCTCACACCATCAAAGACGTTTATTTTGGTGTAATTTCCAATTCATAAAGTTACGTAAGATTGAAATAAAATGAGTTTTAAGATCAAGAATAGAGGTATGTTTGGCATTTTTTTCTGTCGAACAAAGTTTGTCCAATTACGTAACGGAGTCCCGACTGTACTAGTTGAAGGTCTCAAATATAACCCTATATTTTTTTTGGATTTTTAATAAGTGGTGTTTCAAAATAAAACCGTATTTAGAATCACATATTTTACAATGAGCCCGCCTGAGCTTATGTACACAGTTTTCAAAATACTTTATTTTATTCTATTCCATTCCAGCGTGGCAATGTAATCAGCCCTGCGCCTGTCCCCGTGACAGGCTTAGGGGGTCTGTATTAGATTTAATTTAGTTATAGTTTAGTTATATTGCTACTTTTTATTTTATTACCTTTATAGATTCTGTTGAATAAATACATCTTTAAAGATATTATCACAAAATCCTTAAATTATTCCACTTAGGAGCAAAAAAACTAAAGTGTTATATTATTATAATTCCCACTCTCTTATTCCTTCTTTCTGCCGTGTTATTTTCCCCGTCGCGAGCAAAATACCGTCTAACCAATTACTTTCCTTTTAGACAAATCAACAAGCTAGCTGTTACCGTAGAAATTCAATCCGACCAAATCTGTATGTAAATGTATTGTAATTGTGGGTCCAATATTCGAATTACAATCTCTATGTTGATTAGCCGTGTAACTGCAAAATTTATGTTTGTTCCTCGAATGTTTCTCTAGTATAATTTTGTTTTTATGTAGCTATGGGTACATTTCGGGTTATTACATGAGTTGAAAATACACTGAGCTTGGGAGTGCGTTCTTGACATTCCAATTTGTTATTAGGCATAAAATTATCTTTGCTAGGCGTATTATTATTGGTCTCTTGATGTTACTGCGAATCGTCAGAAATTGAATTACACATGCATACAGTATTACTTTGAATTTAATACTGACAGAATAGTATGATCTTATCTTCTTTAATATATATAATTCTTCTGTACGTGTGTTTGTCACTTAACTCCTCCTAAACGGCGCTAGACCGATTTGGATGAAATGTTGTGTGTATATTTCAATGTGTCCCTGGATCGTTTGAAACAATTGGACCCGGTAGGTGGCGCTTTTCTGAGCAGGACAACGTCTGCCGGGTCCACTAGTTAAGTTATATTGAATATTGTAATTTAAATTTAATTTAATAGAGTTTGTATTACAAAACATACGTTTTTTAGACAGTGTGTATGTAATATTAGAAACATTAGTGTTAAGGCGCAGGGGTGGGCAAGGCATTCTCCATACAAACTCTGTGCAGGTTTTATTCGTAGGTTTTGACACTAACGGATGTAATATTTTTTTTATATATTCGAAGAAAGTGGTGTGGAAATTTTTAAAAATATCAAAAAAATTAAAAATTGAAAAAAAAAAATCAATGAAAAAATATTCCATCACGAAATAGCTAACAGAAAAATAAGCATACTGACCAAAAATCATAACTTTAATGCAAACACAAACGAAGAAAATCCTGCACAAAGTTTGTATCGAGGCTTGCCCTACCCCTCCTCTTAAAATAGAATATCCAATGGAATAGGAGCATATGTCAGTAACATACTTAAAGTACGTTGTCGGTGCAGTACTTTTACGAGTATCTCACGACCGGGGGGCATGTTTGTAGTTGTGACACATACGAACACATAGACTATGTGAACTCTATAGCTCTTACGCTGACGCACACACAGACAATGTGCATGTGCAGCTCAACACACAGCCATGGCTCACCCGCGCTCGTGAGATAAAAGTACTATTCTAGTGCCTTTATAAGCGGCCATTCTTGAATCAGTTTATTGAAATCGTCAATAATTGTCATAATTTGAGTTTAAAACATTTTAACAATTTAAGTTGTCTTAATGACTTATTACACAACAATAGGCAAGAACAAAAGACAATCAGACCACCCACGAAAAACTCTTACGCACCACATTCACTGTCACACTTAAAATAAATTACTATGCTCGCGCAATTTCACACCCCTTTCCACCCTAATTGAACCAAAATACACTTAAATTTTCTTTGTGCCAGCGTAATTTTAGCAGCAGTTAGGGTCAACTGCGCCCCAGTAATTTAAGGGGTTTGGAACCTTTGTTGCAACGGAATTCTACGGTTTAATGAACTTATCAACTTACAGGACAATCAGATTTGTGATATTTGCCGTAGGGCAAAGGCACGATCATTTAACACTCTCTGTCATTTGAAGTAGGTACCTATAACGTCCAGTAATCTTGTAACCCTTTCGCCAAAGATGCTTGAAGGAGTTATGAGTTGTAGATAACTAATTAGGTACCTAATGCCTATAACGACTATAGACTATCTCAACACAGCGCTTCCTCGACCAGTTATACCAAAATATCGGCCGAAATATCTTGTCAGAAATGGGTGGCTTTCAACCCTTGGTTAACAATCTACTATTATTTCACACCCAAATTAAATGCACTTACGAAGTTGTAAATAATTATTTAAAGAAAAATCAATTCAGTTTAAAAATATTTATTCTCAAAGTACCCTTACATGAGAACATGGATATTTCATGAAAAATACTGAGTTCTTTTCACAACTAATAAAACCAAACCATTATAACATTATTCTAATGAAAATAGTACCAGCGGAAAGATTAAAATGTAAGCCACATTATAACTAAGTAAATATCGTGTTAAAGTAACTAATACGGACATTACGTGTCTGTGAATGAAATGAGTCCAACTGTAACAGTGACTAGTAAGTCATAGACTGAGCATCCCATTTTTAATAGAAAAAAAAGACTGCCATTCTGAGTCCGACCATACCATTGTTTGAGCACACCTCCTTCCACGCCGACCCAGAGAGGGTTGGAGACTTCACTTACACCTTTTGCAAATGTATGCAGGTTTCCTCTCTATGTTTTTCCCTTACCGAAAACCTAACAGTATCTAAATATCAAATGATATTTCGTACATAAGTTCTTAATATCTCATCGATACGATCCGGGATTCGAACCCAGGAAAGCCGCTTGACAGCCGCATGCTTAATGCGACTACATTTAACGAGATTTATTGATGTTCATTTGACAGCTGACATCACGGTACAAGAAACGTCAAACATGTCATTACTTATCACATGATTTCAATTTAATCTGTCGTGAGTGAAAAAATACGGTTAAAACTTGCGTATTAATTGTCACTTTGTGCGACATGTTTCGAACTCTTTGAGGGTTTTTCCTCAGCATGAGGCATGAGTGCGTTTGCGACCAGTATGGGAGAATACACCGATTCGAAACATGTCGCCCGGAGTCAAAACTAACACACCTTTTAGTAGTTATGACAGTACATAATTTGTAATGTTCGTTGGTTCGAATCCCGGCTCGTACCAATGAGTTTTTCCTTCCGGTTTTCAACCGGGAACTCCGGACGCTAGGAGGATGACGGGTCCACATAATTTACTAGTCTTTGACTGCAATTAATGTCCGCATATGCAAAGGAGGTTGAATGCAAATGTGTCACGAGGCCCGAGTTGCACAAATTCTTGTCATATTGTAGCCGACAATATAGGACGTTTCTTGCTGGTTATCTTATCTTATATCTTTAAACGAGCAGTTCTTGTTTATATCTATATATATTTCTATATATCTATATTTCCGGGATCTCGGAAACGGCTCTAACGATTTTGATGAAATTTGGTATGTAGGGGTTTTCGGGGACGAGCAATCGATCTAGCTATGTCTCATGCCCGGGAAAACGCCGAGCAAAGCTCGGCCGCCCAGATATTGTCCATTAAATTGGGAATTGGACCTAAGATTTTTTTTTCGGTGAGAAGCGGATTCGGACGGTGGCAAGCGAAAGGGCTGCCTGATGGTATCCGTAACCTATGGACACTTGCGACTCCAAAAGAATCGCAAGCGTCGGCATAAAAAATACGTTCGTAATTAATTACATATATACTCGCATTAGGGTTTGACCACACCGCAGCTCAAAACTGCCTCAGTGACGCGTAACATAAGACTGTAGCTCTAGTAGTTATAAGTTTTTTCGAAACATTAACTAATTCGAACGTTTGCGTTTTGTCTCAAAATGTATGAAAGTGGTATGAAAACGTGAACAGCGCCTCTGGTGGTCACTAGTGGAAACTAAAACAGCGAGTATAACATTTGTTGCTAACCGATGAACGCGCGTATTTCAATTTTCAAACTCGGTGAGCGCGTTTTCATACATTTTGAGACAAAACGCAAACGCGTTCGAACTAGTTAATGTTTCGAAAAAACTTATACTATAGCTAGATACTGATGCGTGAAGTTTTTAAATCATAACCGTGTCCCTCTCATCACAGTATTTACGACACGTCACGCGTCAGCTTAAAGTAGAATATCCAATAAAATAAGCGCAAATGTCAGTGTGAAACAAAGTAATCGTGCCGCACCGCAGTCGCAATCTACAATGCAACAGATGCGTAACATTACAGCATGTATGTAGCCTATGTTCACATATATAGCTGTTTCTTTATGTATTTAATTTGAACGCCAATGGCCATTGTAATGGCGGCAGCGTGTGCTGCGGTTTGGCCGCCCATTCATACGATGTTGCCAGCGGTAAAAAATAAATATGGCTGTGTTGCTAGTTTACAAAATTACTCGAGTATTGTGAAATCTGCCGCTAGAAGTGTTAGAGATTAAAGATGTACAGTTGACTACGAGAACAAGATACATTTTCCAATCTACTAATTTTTTTTGTGAAAATCTTATTTTTTGGAGCCGCCTGAAATCTTCAAGTACATACACCACCGACTACTACCTTTAAAATTTTTCGTCGGTGGTAAATAAGCATACGGCCTACCTGATGTTTCAGAACAATCACAAGCGCGCTGCCGACCCTATTTTATTAGAGAATTCTTTATAATGACAGCTAGAGACACTCTCAAAACAGCGCATCCTGGGGGCCTACCGGGAACCGAAAACGAAGTATCTCCCTCTTTGTTGCTCCAATATGCAAGTGCGACAGAGAGGCAGATATTTCGTTTTCGGTTCGCGGTCGGCCCTCTGGTAATCTCTGGCTCCTTTACTCACCAAAAGAACACCACATACCTACCTTTTATTACGTGGAAAAAACGTGCGAACCAGGGGGACTATGATGGTCGCGCGTGATAGCATGATGTAATCAAAATGATAGGACATAGGTATTTCGCTCCAACTCAACTCGCAACTCCTGTGACCCCTTTTAGCCGCGTTTTGCGACAAGCGAGGAAGACGGAGATCTATTCTAGTCCGAGTATACATCGTTGAACGCCGCACCTACACAAGAAATAGTGGTTGTTATTGGGGTTTTCTGTGAGGTGTAGGTATTTCGTTGGGTTGCTTCCAAACCTGAGCGAGATATATCGCGGAATAGCGACCCATGATTTTGCCTAAAATATTTGTAACATGCTTTCCGATCGACAGCAAAACCATTGCCTTTTCGCACCAGCAAAAAAAGTTACACAATTTATAATTGGAACACCGAATTGAATAACAGTAAATAAACTATTAATTGAAACTGGCCGGAATGAAACGGTCTTTCGAATGCACTTTTGGGGCTTTTAAACAAAATACGAACAAACAGGACATTTTCGGGGATAACTTACGCAAACTCGTGTTTGTGAAAAACGCCGTTCAATTGTAAAATTAACCGTAAAAGCATGGTTTAAGGTTGTCTTTTGTTTAGCAGGTTAAATAAAGATACGAGGAGTTCTAGATTATTCTAGATTTTGATTAACAACACTTGCGTTGTCGCAATCAATTTAATTGGTTTATTTATGAACCCGAAATAAACTGATCGGGGGTTTATTTATGCGCTTCGGCGGATTCGTTACGTATGATTTAAAGTTTAATTTTTTAATTGTGACAACCGCCATTAACAACTCCGAACGGCGATGACGTTTTGAGTAAATAATATGGCGGTAGCTACTATAGGTATTTTTAGGGTTCCGTACCCGAAGGGTCCAAACGGAACCCTATTGCTGTCACTCAGGCGTCCGTCCGTCCGTCTTTGAAATCTGTTGATAACGTTTATTATTACGTAGTATATTTTACCAACAAATACAAATTATTGATAAAATAAGATTTTGTGAGGTTGGTTCGGAACCCTAAATATGCGAAGTCCGACATGCACTTGGGCGGTTTCTTAATTGTAAAGTACTGCTCATAAGTAGTAAAATACATGACTCGTTCATTTGTTTCTTGCATAGAACTTGTATAGCATGGTACTTGATAAGATAAAAAATCAGGGTAAGTATATACAGGGTGACATATAAGTCGTGAACAGAAATATGAAAACGTTATTCTATTCTAACAATGATTCTGAACCACTTTTACTATAGGACCAAACCAACTTTATCAATGAAAAAAAATCTGCTTATTCATACATTTCGATCAGGCGCCTGATGAACTTTTTCTATGAAACAGCAGATTTATTTTGGCCCGGACAAAGTTGATCCCATGGTAAATAAAACCGGTCAAGTGCGAGTCCGACTCGCGCACCGAGGGTTCCGTACACAGTTCTTGTATATGTAGATGTGTACCCGTCCCCACCCCATTAATTCAGGAACAATCTTAAAAAAACATGACAGCACCATCTATCGGCGCATTGTGTTACTAATTTGCGCGACTGAATAACTTATTACGTATGTTGGTTTTTCAAGGATAATTCTTTATCACATTAACCGATTTCAATAATTGTTTTTTTATTTGAAAGAAGGTATTTTCAACGTAATTTTGTAAATTTAAATATAAAACAAAAATATATACAAAGGTGATTAAATTACAAACAGTATAGAAGCGTTTTTTGATGATTAAAAAAAAAGAAAAACTAGATAGAGCTATGGCTATATTTTTCCTGTAAAATATACATGCATATTAATGTTGTGTAATAATTTCAATTTTTTTTCTTCGTAAACTTCGGAGATAAGGGGGGGAATGGTATTTTTTTTTACATTTTTCCTCGTAAATCAAAAATTCCCCAACGAAAAAAAAACTAAAAATTGTTTCAGAATGTACAAGTCAAGGCCTTTCATATAGCCAGACTTAAAATTTTTGAACCCCCATTTATCTGTCATTATTCACAGAAAATAAAATAAAATATTTAAAAAAACCATCTTCCAAGTATTTGGGTTACCCTTATTTATAACTATTCTAAATTTCAAATCGATAGCATAAGTAGTTCTTGAGATATTTAGCGATGTGACAGACAGACTGACAGACAGACAGACAAAGTGAGACCATAAGGGTTCCTTTTTTACCTTTTTGGTACGGAACCCTAAAAAGGTTCCGAATCATTTAAAATAGAATCATATTTTTATATTTCTGTTCACGACTTATAATTCACTCTGTATATTTCTACTAGCCGTCATTACCCTCCAACCATGTTCCCGGTTGTGCCATATGGAGCCCGGAGGCCGCTTTGACAGTGTCAAATTGACACCTAGACACAAAAAATTTCGTAGTTTTTTTTTTACGAAAGCGTTTCGAAAAACTTATAACTAGAGGTACCTACTGAGTGGGCTTTGGCCCATTCACCACCAACCACCAACCCATTGGGCCATTCGGAAGGTAAAAATATCAGTACGCACTGCAAAGGGGCCTACCTCGAACCAAAACCGAAGTACTTCCCTCCTTCTTTCTCGCACTTGCATATTATGTATGTATGTATGTAAGCACTTTATTGTACACAAAACAGGTTAAAACAATATACATGTCACATAAGATTAAAGTACAAAGGCGAACATATCCCTATGAGGGATCTCTTCCAGCTAACCTTTGAGGGATTGAATGGAAAGTGAGAAAATGAAATATTCGATAGACAGAGAGAAAATAATTCGTTTTCGGTACGCAATTCGCGTTGGGCTTTATGGCACGAAGTATACCACAATGTCGTATTTTAGTATTGATTCACGGTACAACGTAAACAACTTTAATAAAACTTAAATAAAGCTACATTTAATCCGTATTGCCGCTTGAAGACGTTGAAGTGCATCGTTGAGAGTGTATCCAAAGTACATAAAAAAACAGTAGTGTATAGTGCGTCTCATCCACGACGACGCACCCCTCCACAGCGAATCTCATTCTAATCTATACGCAATGTACGGATCGGGCTGTGGAGGGGCGCGCCCTCGTACATGACACGCACTGCACATTACACACTGCACTGCACATTACACTGCACTGTACATTATTACAATTGATTGCGTAATTTAACTGTATTAACCATGTGTTTGGCAGTAGTTCAGCTACGCATGACTGTTTTTACAGAGTGATCAGGATAATAAAGCAATTAGACTAATTAAAAATTCACCACAAACTACATAAATACAAGGATCACGTTAACGTCACTGGAAGTGTATCGTGTCTTTCATACATACAAACTTTAAAAAAAGCAGTATAGTTCCAGAATATTCTTGAATCTACTCCACACTGTTCCCATCTTCTTTTGTTTTTACTCCATCTCTCAATTCGTACTAAGTGTTCGATATTTACCAAATCTGTCCGCAGCTACCTACAAAATGCAATGTTTTTTGTTTTAATATCGCAATATGGTTGGCTGCCAGTTGCCACATAATTCTTAACAATGGACTAATGGACTTATGGGAGTTACGCTAGATAGGAGTGGCTAGAGTGACTGGCCGCGAATGCCAGAACGTCGCAGCTTCGAATCTTGCTCGGAGCCTAAATTTTGTCTGTATTTAGATTCATTTTCTGAAAATTTAGATGTTTTCATTTTTTTTTAAATGTAATTCTAGCCAAGCTTCACTACTCGTTGTACTCTGACAGCTGGGTAAGGCTGCGTTCGAATTGCATTCAAAGACGGGGAGGGGCGGCTAAGTTTATGTTAACTGTGGGCTATAAAATAGCCTTTATGGCGGTACGTGGGATGCGTACTGACGTTTGTCGGGTTGAAGAGGACATGTTGGAACAAACAAATAAAACTAATTTTATTCCTATGTATTTAAAGGCAAATAAAATCTGTGAAATAGAATCATTAAAAAAAACAAGAAAAATTGCTCATTTCATTTCATTTATTTCATTGTGGAGTCATGTACATACATAATTAAGGTGTTAAAAATTCGGTAGGTCAGTCCATGACGCCCTGTGAGGGCATACAACATAAAAAGCATTTCCTAAATTAATATCATGCTATAGGCTACTAATTATATAAATAGAATATAAGTTTATTATAATAGAAGTCATAATCACGTTTCCAGTTAATTACAAAATAAAATTAATTTTTATGCAAATTACAAAGTTCCTAAATTAGTATTATCTAAATTAAAATATGCTACAAATTATAGTCAATTACATGTCACTTAAATTACAAATGTTGCTAAAAAAGCATTTAAACTTCAGTGTTCGGTTTTTATCGTGCCTACTTGCAGTTCTTTTTTTATTGATCTAAAACAAAAATTACAAAATTTAATATTTTTAAATCTTTGCTAAACTGCATGGCCGTTTGTTGGTGAAATACAAAAAAACACTCTTCACTTTATATAAACCTACCTTACAACAACAACAACAAATGCTCTTTATTGCATAACCTCAACAAAAGTAACACATAACAGTACATAATGACAATGAGTAGAGGCAAACAACAGGCGGTCTTATCGCTAATGAGCGATCTCTTCCAGACAACCTTAGGGTAGCGGAGATCATATCAAAGAATAACAATTCACAGTAGGTGATGCATAGATAATAGTATATGGAATATACTAAAATTTACAACAGATAAATTATTATATATAGATACATAATATATAAATAGATAACATAAGCAAATATATATATACCTTACCTGCCTATTTGTAATTATTAAACAGATTTATTGTTATTTTGGACAAGGTACTTAGGTAAATAATAACAATAAATATTATCTAAGATATTATCACAGTTTCTCCTCCTTGCTTCAATAAGTTCCTTCATGATACCTATTAGTATATTAGTCTCAATATATCGTCAATATAACGCGCTATGTACTAACCAACCTAGTTTAATTTAATTTAAACCGTTTAAATTTAAAAGTCGTAAATTAGAAATTTTACATTTGACCGCCGACCCTGCGGTCTTACGTCATTCGCTTCGTAGGCGTCAAATAATCAAATTAAAGCTAACAATTGTTGATAAAGGCTCCCCGATACCCTTAGTGATGCGAATAAGTGTCCGTTCTTTTATCGACTACTTATCGATAAAATTCTAAATGATAGTGGTCTAAGCACGCGGGTGCCGTGCAACCAGTGCCGGATTTTCGCCTACAAGCCCGTCAGCCTATTAGGCCCGAGTGGACGATTTTTGAAAAAAAAATGTGATATGAAGTGGTTTCGAGATGGAAGTGCAAATGCCAAGTGTCTCGGGGCCCTGGGTCTCTAAGTGCGGCCTTGCATGCAGCTAGCGCTGGATTATTGCCTAGGACTAAAAGCCCAGGGGGGGGCATTGCGGTAGAATGACAGCGACCCCACGATCCCCAATCCTGTCCTCCACCGTCATAAAAAACAAAACA
This sequence comes from Cenopis cana, assembly GCA_951800055.1. Lineage (NCBI taxonomy): Eukaryota > Metazoa > Arthropoda > Insecta > Lepidoptera > Tortricidae > Cenopis > Cenopis cana. The sequence goes on along the minus strand of OX637484.1, from coordinate 2,114,753 downwards.
AAACAATAGGTATTTTGTTTACATGATGATGACGGGGGTACCCGTCACCGATAGACAACGCCTTGAACGGCAGCGAGAGTTAACGCCGCAGAGGTTTTAGTGGGTATTCCCTTCCCCTGTGGAAGGGCGAGTCCCACATACCCCTCGCCATGGGCCATGGGCAGGCGGATGTCACTCCGTCAGTTCGCCGCGCCGCTGCAAGTACATCCCCGGGCCGCTGCAAGTACACTCAGTGGCAAATTGCTACCGGACGGTCGCGTCGTCTCGTCATTCGCTTGGTGTGGTCAATATTTGTTATTTACCTATTATAATTTGGATTTGTAAGTTGGCGATTTGTTAACAGTGCAACTTCTGTACGTAGTACTATTACTTATTCTGTGCGATGGGCATTCCCTGGGCCCGGGGTAAATGCATTTCTTCTGCGCAAAAAAAAGGACTACAGGTGCAGTCAGCCTAGGCCCGAGTGCCGGATTTTTGGGGAAATTAGGAAAATAGGTGAAATGGAATAGTTTCGATACGGGGGATGGCAAATGCCCTGTCCTGGGTCTCTAATGCTGCGGTCGTGGGTTCGACTACTGCCCGTACTCAAACATCTATGAAAGTAGGCATGAGCCCAGCAGTGGGACGAATATAGGCGGATAAAAATGATGATTAAATTCTATAGCGTTTACAGTTACCTAATATAATTTCATAACCACGTTTTTTAAATTTTTGTTTAGTTATAGATATTTAACTTTATTATGCATTTTTGTAGTTATTCATTTTATTTCCAAGTTCTTTATTCTTATTCTTTATTCTTTATTGCATTGCATTGCAGTTATAAAGGGAAATGGTGCTCGATCGATACTAGTCGATACATTCCAAAAGGTGGGTGCTCGATACCTTTTTTTTTTCGATAGTTGCATCGTCAATCCCTATCGTACTGAAAAGTACTATTTGTGCCGACACCGTGACGGATCCGTTTGGGAGCGGGTTCAATCCGGGTCAGAGGATCACGAGATCGTATGAGACGAAATGAGATTTTTAACCGAATGCCGAGAGACAAAGGTTTGACAATCGTAATTACAATTCCAAAGTTGAATACTTGAGTTGTACCAATGTGTTTCGAAAAACTTGATATAAAAGCATTTAAAGGTATGTACGGTCAACCAATATGATTTCTATGACACTTCGTAGTCTTCGTACCTTGTCACATTGAAAATCTATATGAAAGCCGCTAGAGATCCCATACTAGTCTCACTGTGACAAGGTGGGTATTTCCGGTATTACCGGTATCTGCGATATTTCCGGACCGATGCGACCTTCAAACCTTCAAGAAGAGAGCGTACTCCTTTCTTAAAGGCCGGCAACGCACTTGTGGCACCTCTGGTGTTGCAGGTGTCTATGGGCGACGGTGATCGCTTACCATCAGGCGATCCGTTTGCTCGTTTGCCCCCTATAACATTTAAAAAAAAAAAAAAAAAGTACGAAGTGGCCCAGAAATCATATTGGTTCACTACAGTTAAAAAAAATCGAAAATATAAAAATATGCGAACATTTAAATGTTTTCAATCCGGTGTGCAAACTGAAACGACCGACCGCAACAGCGTCGTTCAAAACTCACCGCGTGCAATGTAACTAATATCTCTAACTCTAAATTAATCGCAAAACAGATGAGCTCGGTTAAAACGATCTTAAACAAATGAACGTAATTAATAAACGTGTAACGCGGTACAACTGGCGAGACAAGTGCAAATAAGTGTGAGTGGCCACCCGACACCTATGGTTGGCGCGGTGCCAGACGTGGTACAGTCAGCGTCATATAGTATGTAGCAGCCAAAGTGGCCAAATAGTTCGGTACACCATATATTTTGTATGTTGTGCCGAAGTATTTGGACACTTTAGCTGCTACGTACTATATGACGCTGACTGTAGCTGACTGCACAGTGTTCGATGCGTCATGTACATTTGAGTTTCAGTAGACATTAGGAATTCCTGACGGTTGACTGCCAAATTATTATATTAAATGAAATAACTTTATTTTACTGAACGGTTAAAACTCACGTATTAATTGTGTGTTGTTGTGTTGTATTAATTGTGTTGTATTTGTTGTGTAAAATAAAGTTATAACATGTCTCACGAAAGTTTAAATTAAATGAAATAAATAAATAATGATTTATTTGTCAAAAAGTTTTTACAAAAACATTGAATGTCCATCAGACACCAAAAAACTAGGCTGAGCCTGTATCTTGGTAGTCTGCGAGTGCGATTTACAGATTAACAAGTTGTACAAAACCAATTACCAACTATTGAAGCAAAGTTGACGTCCGGGACTTGCATTCATTCATATAAATACCTATATAAGTGTAATACCCAAAAATAGCTGATCGTGATCACTGATGTACAGATGTATTGCAAAATGATTTTCTTTCGGGAAAACTCGGATCTCAATCGGAATACGATGGCACCCGAACTGTCAATCAATGTTGTATTAAATGAGTGACGTTTTCAAATTCATTATTATGGAACTTTATTGTTTAGTGTCAAATGTCAAAGTGAAAAATGTCAAAGTGTCAAAGTTACCCCTACGGCTATAAGATGGGTACTGAAGCTAATTGAGAGAGCACGATAAATAAGAACTTTTCCGATAAAGTACGAAGGAAAATCATTTTGCACTATATCTGTACATAATAATACCTTCATAAAAATCATTAAAAATCATTAATCATTTGTATCTTGTATGTAATGCAATATGGTCATGTTCTGGAATAAATTATATCATTCATTAGTAGCAATGTTATGTAGGTCATTATTATACATACCTACTATATATATACTAGACTCCTTGGCTCTAAGATTAGCAGTTAAGACTGAAATGTAATTAATAGGTATAATGTTTGATGAGCTCAAAATAAATTAAATTTAAAAAAGATTTGTGACGTAAATTTAACAAAAATGTCAACTAAATATGATTTGAAAGAATATTAATCGAAACGAAATATTAACAGAAAGAGGTTTCTTATATAATAAATTGTCTATAAAATATTTTTGGAAACTTTTACCCTAGAATGCAATAAAATCATTTATTTTAATGAAAACAAAATAGTTATTTCTTAGCAATTTATGTCTTCCAAAACTTTTGGAACTCGGAAATCTTTTCAAGAAATTATTGCTGCCTTAATATCTGTAGTAACAACTCCCTCAAAAACTTTTAACTTTTCATGACAAAATACCCTAACCTGTACTTGAATTTAAACTTTCGTGGGACATGTTATAACTTTATTTTACTAAACGGTTAAAATTAAAACACACATGTCGCCCGAAGTGACAATTAATACGTGAGTTTTAACCGTTTAGTAAAATAAAGTTACCCTAACCTGTATTACATATTAGGCCAGTGAAATCTTACAAATAAAAAAGCTAAAATCGCAAAGCGAGATGTAAAGCTGCATTTTTGGTATGTTATTCGCACCCCTTAGGAGTATGTGTGACTACATTTTGCAAGCAAAAAAAAGTTGTGCTTCCTGTATGATACGCGAAAAACTGCAAAATTTTCGGACTTTTTTCAGGTATTGTAGTTCAATTCAAAAACTATGGGTTTTTGACATTACTTGTCTATGGCATTTTTAAAGTACATTAAATTTGCAACAATTTGAGCCTACCTACAGCTCCGTATCTCTTATAGTTTTCGAGACATGATGTTTCAAAAATACTGCTTTATTGAGTTTTGCCTATAGTGCGTGTTGTTATGGGTTTCCGTCGAACAAACACTTTACCACCGGCCACCAGCGCCGGCTTTTAGTATGTTATCAGGCATATCTCCTGGACCCCGAAACTGCCGGGAGACAATCTCTCCAAGGTCGCTCTCCCGAGTAATGACGTCATGAAAATTGCCGCCGAAACGTTTGGAAAAGTGGCAATCACACCCAACCTATGCAACATACATACACGTGTATGGTATCAAATGAAAGCTGAATAAATATGCCATACCGTATATCTAAATTAAGTTTCAATACATTGAGACAATTCAAAACTACCTATAAGCAAAATAATAAAAAAGTAAGGAAAACATTTCCGGGTTTCCAGATTTAACAGAATAACTAGAACAGGTACCCGAGAATTCTGTTGCACATAAATAGTAATTAGTATGTCAGCTTTACATAACTATTTATTGTTTCTGGATATGACCAAAACTGTGAGAGAAATGCTGAAAAACCCAACAGCGCGAAGCCGTTTTTCCATATAAGATAAAAAATGATGAAACGCCTATTTTCCATGAACCAGCTTTTTTTATACGTCAATTTAGTTATACGTTATGGCATATTTATTCAGCTTTCATTTGATATCATACACGTGTATGTATGTTGCATAGGTTGGGTGTGATTACCACTTTTCCAAACGTTTCGGCGGCAATTTTCATGACGTCATTACTCGGGAGAGCGACCTTGGATAGATTGTCTCCCGGCAGTTTCGGGGTCCAGGAGATATGCCTGATAACATACTAAAAGCCGGCGCTGGTGGCCGGTGGTGAAATGTTTGTTCGACGGAAACCCGTAACAACACGCACTATAGGCAAAACTCAATAAAGCAGTATTTTTGAAATATCATGTCTCAAAAACTATAAGACATACGGAGCTGTAGGTAGGCTCAAATTGTTGCAAATTTAATGTACTTTAAAAATGCCATAGACAAGTAATGTCAAAAACCCATAGTTTTTGAATTGAACTACAATACCTGAAAAAAGTCCGAAAATTTTGCAGTTTTTCACGTATCATACAGGTAGCACAACTTTTTTTTGCTTGCAAAATGTAGTCACACATACTCCTAAGGGGTGCGAATAACATACCAAAAATGCAGCTTTACATCTCGCTTTGCGATTTTAATGTACAATTTCACTGCCCTATATTCTGAATTCACGAATTTTTGAGCCCGTCGCCTGCTTGTCAACTGCGCGCTGGTCTTGTTTGCTATGTAGTGTCTCGGTTTTCATAATACCTATGGAGTCAAGTTTGTATTGCTCTTTAATCAAGGTTTCTAAATTGTCATCATTTTTTGGTTCAATGTGTGTGTGGTTAACGAAATCAATCAGCTTCGTTTTGCTAGAAGCAACGCCATATAAAGTCCAGCCGAGAGCTGTCAAGCAGGCGACGGGCTCGTTCCTTCTACCAACTCGAACTTCACGGTTGATTGTCAAATGCCAATGCTCAGCTCCTATTAGAATTGTTGGAGTAGCATCATCGTATGTCAGAACGTCAACCAAGTCGGACAAATGTGAAAAGGTCTCGATCGTTTCACGTTTGACCGACTGCGGGCGCAAACACAAAGATTCCATGGCTCGAGCATTTTTCACTAAGAAGGTTTCTTGTGTGTGCCTACCTTTAATGTGAAAATCGACATATGATATTGTGGTATTTCGCTCGAGACCACCAATGCCATTTACCGTTATGGCTTGTTGTGGCCCGGTTGCCCCTATGCGTGTGGCAATGCTGGAATCTATGATTGTCGCGGTGCTTCCGTCATCGAGAAGACCATATACGTCACAGGTTCCAGCAGGGCCCGAGACAGTAACAGGTATAATCTTCAAATAAGCACGAGGACGAAGAGCTAAAATCGTGTTAGGTTTCTGTGTACCTGTAGAGGTTGTCGACACTATCACTTTTTCTTCAGACGGTTCAGAAGCACTTGACGTAGGGTGTGTATTATGTTCAGCAGATATTGGGTGTGCGTTATTATCTGTCAATTGCTCATTAAGCGTGTTAACGAGCGGCGGCGATGGCTGGCGGTGAAGAAGCGCGCTATGGCGTAAAGAGCAGCCATCGACGCCACACGGATTCACTTTGCATGTTTTCCACTGGTGAGAACTAGCCCTTAAGCACCTATAGCAAACTTTCGCTTCACGCAACTACTGCCATCTGTCATCGACAGACAAAGATTTAAATTGTGTACACTCCTTAATGCTTGTAAAAGCGTGACAGGTTGGTTAAGCTCCGTAGAAATGAGCGGGGGCGTACAGCCAACCGAATCGGACGCTTTAGTGACGTTTGGTAACTTCGATTGGCCAATGAGAGGGTTAATAGGGAGTGCAGTTGCCCGCGTGGTCGTTGGTGGTGGTACCAAGCGACCGGGGGATGGGACAGGGAGGCCTTGATCACATCCTACTGCAGTGACGTCTCTATTAACACAGCTGTCAAAATTGTGATTATCTACCCATTTTCTTGTTCTATCTACGCTCACCCGTGTGGAGCTGCGATGGCTCGCGCGGCTTTCGGCGCGGCTACTTTCGGCGTCAGCATCGATGGCCGCCAGCTCGGCTTGCAGCTCGCACTCATCTAACTTCTGCTGTAACGCGGCGAGTTCGCGCTCGCGTTCACGCTCACGTTCGGCAAGAATCTGCTCACGGTCGCGCTCATGAGCAGCGAGTTCTTGTTCGCGCTCAAAGCGGCGACGTAAGACGAGCGCTTCCGCTGCTGCCTTTTGCGCTCTCACAGTTGCCGACGAACGTGATGAATGGCTTCGCGCTGTGTGTTCACTGTGTACGCTTTGGGCCGGCAAACCGGAGCTATGAGGCTGAGGAGCAACTGAGGCGGGGTCGAAATTGGCCGACATTATTTTGCTTTTGCTACGGGTGATCATACGTAATGGAACTAATGAAACTACGTGAATGTAACGATGGTAAACAATGAAATGAATGTAAGTGAAATGAAAAATAGGCACTGAAAACTAAATGAAGGACCAATGAAAAAGACGGGGGATGGGCTGTAATCCTGAGTCTGGGTGTAATGAAAAGTATATTTACCTTGTTTTGTAGTTTATTTTACCAAACAGATAGAAATTCAAGAATATAATGGTTTCGACAGCTTTTTCACCAAAATCCAAAATCTAAGTTGACACACTGACAAAAGAAAAGAATACAATTTCGAATTTAAATATAAAAAAACATATAAAAACATAGATAAACAAAGAGTTCGTAACAAAGATTATATATAAGTATGGTCAAAAAGTTAAAATCCTATAGTCCTACGTCTACGTTCAAAGTTTAGCTTACGATAACAGCAGTCTTGCCCACGGTAAAAATTTTGAACACACTCAAGACATCATCATCTAGAATTTTTCCACGCACACATTTGGCGCTCACAATATAAACTGTTCTAAAATAGTCAACTACGAGAATTGAATGCTACAGGCGCGTAACCACTACATGACAGCAATGTTAATAAGGCTCAAATTGCAACCCTCTTGTTCGAATTAGAATGTAAATGGACACTGTGTTCGACTTTATTGACTGCTAATACATGTCTGGCCGCCGGGGGACACTAAATCTTAGTTAACACGACATACAATATTTATGGTGCGTGCAATACACGCTTTACAATACAAGTATTCCGTTATACAATGTTATATTTAGATTGGAATTGGACGTGTAACATTGACCATCAAAATATCATTAGGACATTTAGGACATACTTAGGTAATTTGAGTGTTAAAAGCTTTTGGAGGAAAATATCGAAACACATGAGGAAATTCAAGTCCTAGTATGATCCCAAAATGTTCTAGTTTTTAGGGTTCCGTACCCGAAGTTCCGTCTGTCCGTTACCAGACTGTATCGCACGAACTGTGTTAAACAGTTGACATTTTCACAGATGATGTATATCTGTTGCCACTATAACAACAAATACTAAAAACCAGAATAAAATAAATATTTTATGTCACACCTGGCCATAAAGTGGCCATTATCGCACGCTCCGCGCGCGAAAAAACGCACTTCCTGGCCAGGTGGTGACATAAAATTTTGTACTTACCACGGGCGATAATAAAGAAAGCAGATCACATATTTATCGCCCTTGCCTTCGGCTCGGGCGTAAAATACCTGCGATCTGAGACATTCTTTGTTTTACCGCCCTTGTTAAGTAATGTACTATAAGGGGGCTCCCATACAACCGACATGATTCTTTTGCCGTTTTTTATAGATAATGGTACCTACGGAACCCTTCGTGCGCGAGTCCGACTTACTAGTCGGACGAAGCGCGCGCACTGGCCCGGTTTTTTTTCTTCTGGGTTGGTCAGATGGCAGTCGCTTTCGTAAAACTAGTGCCTACGTCAAATCTTGAGATAATGTATCAAAGCTGACCCCGCTTCCTTAGGCCACATGTGTCACAACCGAGAAAACGCTAGCAGTCTGATGATTTCTGTACAATCTCCTAGGGTCTCTAGATAACATATATAACTAACACTTTTCTAGAAACGTCGACAATATTGACTTTTCTGCTTTGCCTTAAGGTTGACTCGTAGAGAAAGCTTTGGCATTAAGTTCGCCTTTTGTATTAAGGTTCTCTTATGCGATAAAGATAATAAATAAATAAATAGTTGACTCGTCAGTTTCCTTTCTAATAACTACTTGCCAAACGGTACACATAGGTACGAAGCTATAAATTCTAAACAAACATGAATGACATACATTTGTGTGAGATGTGCAAAGACTATTTGTATGGTATTGTAATGACTGTGCCAAATGCTTGACACTTAAAGTGTACGGAAAAGTTTACACGTTAGCATTCTCAAATTCAAAAGGCGTTAAGACCATGTTGGGTTCATATATTATGACAACCTTTGTCTTTTACGCATCGTTTAGGAGCTAAATTCGACGTGTTATGAATATCATCATCATATCAGCCGAAAGACGTCCACTGCTGGACATAGGCCGAATAGTGTAGTTATTCATGATCTGAAAAGTTGCGAACTGTCAAGTTTTCCTCTGAAAATTAAGTCTTCGAAAGTAGCCTGAGGGCCAATTTGTCAATCCCAAATAAAATTACCCATCTTTTTCTGAAGTCCAATGAAAGTAAAAGACTTAGATAACATTTATATTACAGATACTTTTATGTGGGGATTGAAAAATCGGCCCTAAATAAATTGTCAGTTTTAAACTGATAAGGGAAAATAGCTAGAGCTTTGATGTGAAATAGTATAATATGGCAACATATCAGCAATCGATCATATAGATAGATCTATTTCATAGCCAAACAGCCACAACGTACAAACTAATGTTGTTTCTACTACTCCTAAAATGCTGTAGAATTCTGTTCTAGCGCCATCATAAGCATAACACACTATATTAGCGATGTCACAAGTCATCACAAGACATAGTCGAATCGCGTCTCAGACTAGACATATAAATCGAGATGCGTTTCGCAAATCAACCCGCCGATATAAGCCCGATAGGTCTACATATGTACGACACTAAAACAATTTATACGAGATAGTCGAGTAAAGTTAAGATTTACGTAGCGGAGCCGACACTGGTAGCTACGTGGCGCGAGAATTGTGAGGATAAGGCTATGATGTGTTTACATTAGTAATTCTTACTTACTGATGAAGCGAGGGTAGTATTATTGCCGTGGCCGGGAGGAGTTAACTGCAAGCTAAGTATCTGTTTAAACTGACGAGCTTTTGAGTCCGTTTAATTATACTACGAAGCCCTCAATCGCCATTCCGGCCGAGGCTAAAATAGTGCGTTTCTCAAAAATGGGGCAATCAAGACGAAATAAGGGTGTTTCTATTACAAACATTCGATTGTAAGACAGTGTGTATGTAATATAAACTATTACATTAGTGTTAAAGTTGATTATCCAATGGAATAAGAGCATATTTATGTCAATACCAGTGTCATACGCAATAATAAGAGCATATTTATGTCAATACCAATGTCATACGCATTAATAAGAGCATATTTAAGTCAATATCAGTGTCATACGCATTAATAAGAGCATATTTATGTGAATACCAGTGTCATACGCATTAATAAGAGCATATTTATGTCAATACCAGTGTCATACGCATTAATAAGAGCATATTTAAGTCAATACCAGTGTCATACGCATTAATAAGAGCATATTTATGTCAATACAAGTGTCATACGCATTCATTAAGCTGTATTTACATAAAATTGAACGGGACACGGGTCTTTAAAGTCTATCGAATCTTTGTCGAATTAGACCACTAAACTTGTTGTCTACACATTCAGTTATCCGTAAGCTAGCCTCAATCTAAATGCCTACACCCACGTACTAGCTATGACTCTGGTAATTGACCAGTCATAGACCTTATCTCGTTGGTGTTAAGGTTCACGGATGGTCACTGTACACCACACAATCGCTTGACCGGTCATAGTCACACTGTCCAGTCTCCAACTAGTCGGAACGTTTGTGTAGGAATCGCCAACTTGCCACACTATCCAATTTCGTTGCAATCTCGTTTTGATTGCGCGTGAAATTGTATCTTCTGGAACTCGTGCACTTTTCGAGTTCGTTGTCGTTGGCTTTTTGTGACATGTTCACATTATTCAAGTCAGGTCAGTATTAGATACTGTGCCGTCACTCCTTTCATTGTCAAATCTGAAGTGTCCTGCATCGCGCTAACGGAGTTTTTTAAATCAGTTGCATAATACATGTCCGAACAACTCATTCGAGGTCGATTCCTATCTCAAAATTTTCAGGACAATAAAAAACAAGTTAACGTGTTCAACAATCAAAGTTTGTTAGTAGGTACTTATTTCTGTGTAATTTACTCACTTCTTACTTTTTAGTACGGGAAGTAGTGCCACCCAATGTATTCCCGTCCACATTTTGGTATCGGATGAATTCACTTAGCACAGATGTAATATACGTAAATATAAGTTTATTTAACCCGGTAGCCATCCGCCACCCCCTGGAGGTAGGAAGGGGGGGGGGGGGGGGGGGTTGAAAGTCCCATTTTTCGGTTTTTCATGAAAAACTCATAAACGGTGACCCATAAGAAAAACGTTCTTAGGCATAAGTAATCTAAATAAAATTATCTACATAAAAGGTTCCATACACTTTGTTGCTAGGATTAATATTTAATGAGATTTTAAAGGGGGAATGTAAAATTATATGAAAATTTAAGTGGCTATTAATTCCTTTGTTTTTCAATATTTATAAAAACAAAAAATACTATAATTATGCACTCAATGAGCTCTATTCATTGATACCCCACTCGATGGGGTAGGTCATTTTTTTTTTTCGCGCCAAAAAATTCAAAAATATTTTTACAGCTTTTCAAGGGGGGCTCCCATACAACTAAAGGGGGGCGCGAAAAAAAAAATTTCGCCTACCCCATCGAGTGGGGTATCAATAAATAGAGCTCATTGAGTGCATAATTATAGTATTTTTTGTTTTTATAAATATTGAAAAACAAAGGAATTAATAGCCACTTAAATTTTCATATAATTTTACATTCCCCCTTTAAAATCTCATTAAATATTAATGTGTTAACTTAGATTTACCTATATTACATCTGTGCCAAGTGAATTCATCCGATACCAAAATGTGGACCTCATGACACTACTTCCCCCACTATTTTAGGTGCAGTGACCCAAAGAAGATCCCGTTCTCCTAAACGAGAGCACGCCATCGCCATCTTTCCCGATGCTACGCCGCTTTTCTGCCAGTTGTCAACCTGAAGCTCTGCTGCCGCAGATCCGCCTCCGCACAGTCTTCTCAGCGATACCTGGGCCGGCCAACTGGCAGGCCCAAGTTGAACTCTTGACGGCTCAATGCCCACTACCACCACCACCACCACCACCAGCACCACCACCACCACCACCACCACCACCACCACTTATAGTAAAAGACTGGACCAGCGAAGTATGTGTGCTTTTATCTCGCCTATGGTATTAGGTTCGGCCACCAACTCCTCGATCCTCGAAAAATAAAATATCCTACCTAGTTACAGTAATCGAAACTGGGAGTTGTCAGGAATTGGAGCGTCAATATTAAAATAAGTCATCATCATCATCACCATCATATCAGCCGCAAGACGTCCACTGCTGGACATAGGTCTCCCCCAAAGAGTGTCCCAATGACCGGTCCTGCGCTACCCGCATCCAGCGGACTCCCGCGACCTTTACCAGGTCATCAGTCCACCTTGTGGGGGTCTACCCACGCTTGCGCCTTCCGGTCCGTGGTCGCCACTCGAGAACATCATCATCATCAATCATTATTTTTAACATTTGAAATTTTATTAGTTTATCAAATTGTATCATGAAATTTCTTTAGTAGCTGAATTATTAGTAATTATACACATATTTTAAATCATTTTTACTAAATTGACGTCTACTAAGTGTTTCCGCCTAATAATCGGTTTATTAGTATCTTTGTCCTACTAATATTAATTTTACAGAAAAATATCAGTTTACGTGACCAAATTTATTTAACATATTTAGACATAACAAACAAAAGCCTTAAGACAGTAAAATCATAGACAAAACGTATGCATAAAGAACAATAATAGGTATATAAAGGTTATATAGGCACAGTCGTGCACATCCTCCCCCTTTTTACAAAGGAACAATCTTTTTTAAGGGGCGACGTAACGTCCCTCCGGCAGTTCTAACATCAACCACTCTCAGGACTCCATCTTGACCTGGGAATGTACGTGAAACTATGCCCCGTGGCCACGTACCCCTCGGCAGATCCCCATCAGCAATGAGGACAGGGTCTCCGATTGAAATGGTGGGAGTCGGGTGGCCTCTGACACGGCGCGGGGCAAGGGTTGGCAAGTATTCAATTACCCAGCGGCGCCAGAAATGATCCGCAAGCCTCAGAGCTCTGCGCCATCCGCTCCTGCTGCAGAGGTCTGAATCCGTGAGCTGGGCTGGTATCGGGCGACCAGAGGAAGATCCCAGGAGTAGGTGGCTTGGTGTGAGGGCCTCGGGATCAGCAGCATCGGGCGACACGTGCGTGAGCGGACGTGCGTTTACGATCGCTTCTGCTTCAGCCAAGAGTGTGGCAAGCACTTCGTCGGTAGGAGCTCTTTCTCGGAGGGTGACCTTTAAGGCTGATTTGACGCTTTTTACCAAGCGCTCCCAAGCCCCTCCCATGAACGGCGCGGAGGGGGGAATGAAAACCCATTCAATCTTCTCATTAGCGGCGTAGTCAGTGACGGCTTCATTATAAAGTGCACGCAACTGTCGGTTCGCGCCGACGAAGGCAGTTCCGTTATCGGAGTATATCTGACTCGGTGTCCCTCTTCTGGCGATAAAACGGCGGAGGCACATAATGGCAGCGTCGGCAGAGAGGCTGTGGACCACTTCAAGGTGTAATGCTCGTGAGGCCAGGCAAGTGAATAATGCGACCCACCTCTTTTCTCGTCTACGGCCAATTTTTACTAGTAGGGGGCCAAAATAATCGAGGCCCGTAAATGTGTAGGCGCGATGATGATGTGCGAGTCGGGCTCTTGGCAAGTCTCCCATAGGCGGTTGTAGCGGTCTTCCACGCAACAGCTTGCACAGCTGACAGTTGTGTACAATCGATCTGACAGCGTTTTTCAACCCCAGTATCCAATATTTCTGTCGTAGCTCATTTATGACAGTTTCGGTATAGGCATGGGCGAACTTCTTGTGATAATGGCAGATCAGTAGGCGTACGGCAGGATCCTTTCCGTCGAGCAGAATGGGGAAGACGGTTTGAGTAGGAACGCTTTCGACAGCAGCTGTGCGCCCGTTTAGATACAGCAAACCATCTTGGTTTATAGCCGGTGACAGTTTCGCCAAACGACTTTTCGGCGATATGGGCCGGTCACGTAGTAGGCATCGCAATTCTTCGTTGAACGTGTTCTGTTGACTATGTCGTAGTACATGGGTTTCTGCCAGTTCTAAAGCTTGAACATTGAATGGCCGCTGGGTGGTCTGAGATGTGACCGCCGAAGGGTTATGTTGGGGGAGGATAAAGTTCCCAGAATTGCCCCTGACCCTTGTGATACATGCAGCAATGAACAGATGAGCTCTAGCAGTTGCCCTTACTAATTTTAACCAAGAACTAAAATGTGTCGGATCTGCAACTACAGCTACGGGCAAATCATTTACTTCATTGTAGTGACAAGCAACATTGTTAAGTGATGAAGTCGAAGGTGATTTTAAGCGTGCAAGTGGTGACGTAGAGGTGCGTTCTGATGGTTTTAATTCTATTTGATCGAGTGGTGCAACGGTGCCGCTATTTGCTGGATTAGAGGGCCAGTCACTTGGATCAGTGAGCAAAAATCCTGGGCCAGATATCCAGCGTGACTCTACACTAAAAATACTAGGTTTAATACGCGTAGCGTCGTCGGCAACGTTAAGATCTGTGGGAACCCAGCGCCATTCTGCCACAGCGCTGTTTTCCAAGATTTCACCTACTCGATTAGCCACAAATGGCTTATATTTCCGAGCGTCACTTCGCAACCAACCTAACACAGCCATTGAATCGGTCCAAAAGTAACGTCGGGTGGGCTTAGCGCGGTGAGACTCACAAATAAAGGTGGCAAGGCGAGTGGCTATTAAACAGGCTTGTAGTTGTAACCTTGGAATTGACGCCGGTTTTAACGGTGCCACGCGTATTTTGCTGGCAATAAGTGCAAGTCTAACTTGGCCAGAGACATCAACAAATCGCCAGTATGCGACAGCGGAATACGCCAATTCACTCGCATCGCACAGAACATGCAATTCTCGTTCTACCACTTCTACATTACTCATGTAATACCACCGAGGTATCCGTACGTCTGAAATTGACTTTAGGCTTTCAAACCACTCGCGCCACGCCTTGCAATCATCCTCGCAAAGCTGTTCGTCCCAATCCAAACCCTTTCGCCACAAAATTTGAAAGAGAATTCGACCTTTTACTACGATCGGTGATAATATACCTAAAGGATCATAGATACGCATGACTTGTGTAAGGGCTTGGCGCTTAGTTGAAGGAGCGCATGAGTCTTTCGATAGGCCAGAGTTGAATGCCAACTTGTCATAAAAAGGTTGCCAAATGAGGCCTAAAGTGCGAGAGACTGCATCCTTACACAAATCCACATCCTTTATTTTATTATTGACAACGTCTGACAGCAAATCATCTGGCAATGAGGCTACAGCTTCTGGCTCGTTTGTAGTCCAGCCGCGCATTTCAAACCCGCCACGCTTATGAATGGTTACGACTTCAGTGGCGAGACGATTTGCTTTCTCCACGTTGTCGACACTGCTGATAAAATCGTCCATGTAAGTATCGCTTTTAATAACCTCCACGGTCTCGGGGAACTCTTCTCTAAACTCTGAGGCGTTACGGTTGGTAATATATATGGCAGTTGAGGGACTTGAACAGGCACCAAAAATCATTCAGCTCATGCGAAAAGTTTTGATAGAGCTGGAAGGATCGTTGCGCCACAAAAATCGTTGGGCGTCCCGGTCCTGATGTATTATTTTGACTTGTGGGAACATTTCCTTGATATCAGCTGATAGGGCGATCCGTCCTTCCCTAAAACGCATCAAAATACTGAGCTGGTTTTGTAAAAGATCAGGTCCTGCAAGCAACATTGAATTTAGAGACACTCCCCCAGACCGCGCGGCACAATCATGAACTACGCGAAGTTTTGCAGGTTTATTCGGATTTATCACCCCAAAATGTGGAACATACCAACATGTACCCGTAGGTTCCACCCCGGTACATTCTTCAGCGTAACCCTTATCCAATGTGTCCTGAATATTTTTTCTGTACCGCTCAGCATAGTCGGGTTCCCTCGCCATCTTTTTTCCTAAACTTTTGAACCTCGACAATGCTAAAGGGTAGCTGTCAGGCGCGGATAGTTGGTCTGCCTTCCAAAGTAAACCTACTTCGAAACGTCCGGAAGGAAGTCGACGAGCGGTGCGATCTAAAACTTCTAGCGCGCGTTGATCGTCGGTACTACGTGCCTCGTGCTTGGTGATTCCAATCGCATCTAATTTGTATTGAGCTTTGATAAGCTCTTCGAGCTCAGACCTAGGATTTTCATTCTCAATCGAAAGGGCGTGATACAGTAAGTCAATTGGCTTAGTTCTACTACTGGTGAATCCAAAAAGAACCCAACCTAACGCCGTTTGAATTGCTACAGGTTGCGACTTTGTGCCTTTCCTCATGGCAATCGCGACTGACAAATGCCAATTATCTATCCCTATTATTAACGTAGGAATAGCATTGTCGTAGCACAATTCAGCGCATAAGTCTGTTAGGTACGGATATTGCCGCAAATCCTCTGACTTGACTGACTGCTTGCATGCTAGTCCTAGGTTTTTAATCGACCGAGCTCTATGTACTGTAAACGTTTGACTAGTATGTTGGCCTTTTATCTCGAAATCGACGAATTGCACTACCGTTTCTCGTTGTAAACCACCTACACAATCAAGGTGAATTTGCGTGTGCTGCTCTGCGGCGGCGCCACCATAATAAAAATCAATTAATTATATGGCGAAATGATGTACGTTGAACGTACATCATGTACATATAATGTTTATCGCTGTACCTGTATCGGGGAATGAAATAAAGTGCATTGTATTGTGGCGCCGCTGGGGAGCATACTCTGCAGCGGCGCCACTTAGAATGCATACTTAGAAATTATATTAGCTGTTTATTTCTAATTGAAATTGATGTACGTATGCTTTTTATTGTGTACGTATTGAAAAAAATCATTATTACTAAATGATTTTACGTACTTTAATTAATTCTGCATTCTAACCTAAAAAGTGCACAGGAGCGCGGAAAGCGGGGTATCTCCATCTCGCTCCCCCGCGCTCATGTGCACTTTTTAGGTTAGAACGCGGAATTAATTAAAGTACATAAGATCATTAAATATAAATGATTTTTTTCAATATGTACACAATAAACAGCATACGTACATCAATATCAATAAGAAAAAAACAGCTGATATCATTTCTATGTATGAGTTCAAAGTGGCGCCGCTGTAGAGTATGCTCCCCAGCGGCGCCACAATAAATGCCCATTATTTTCGTTTTCCGCTAGAGGTACAGCCATAAACATTATATGTACATGATGTACGTTCAACGTACATAATTTCACCATATAATTAATTGATTTTCATTATGGTGGCGCCGCCGTAGAGCAGCACACGAATTTGCCCCTCGGGACCTCGGGCGCCGATACGCGAGCAGATGTCAGCATCTATAAATGTTGACGTCGACCCGTCATCCAAGAGAGCAAACGTGTCAACACTTCCTGCTGGCCCGGAGACTGTAACTGCGACTATCTTCAAGAGAGGCCGGGACGTAGGGTTCACGTTGATTGGGGTAAGAGAACTTGGGTTAGCGGTGGTGTGAGCGGTAACGTCCCTTGCAGGATTTGTGTCGCTTGAGACAGCTGCGTTTGACATCAATGAAGGTGTGGCTAGTGCGCAATTCGCGTGTTCATATTTTCGATCAGATGTTACGGGAACGAAGTTTGGGTTGTGTAACAAAGTGTGATGTTTGCGATGACAATCCTTAATTTCGCACTTATTTTTATTTTTGTTGCACAACCTAAAACTATGCGAACCTCTTTGTAAACATCGATAACATATTTTATTTTCTTTAATGAAATCCCACCTATCATTTACTGTCATTGACTTGAAGGTGTCACATGATGACAAGTCATGGCTTTGTTTACAAAATGCACACACAATGCTATGATATTTTTTCATGTTTTTAGGTTTATTACCTGTATCAGAATACTTACATGATCCTGGTTCTGATTCCGATGTAGCGTGCGCGCGTTCTCGCTGCACGAGCGGGACATCGGCCGGCGAGTCGAACTTTATGTGTAGATCGACTTCTCGTGACAAAAATTGGGATAATAATTCTACTTTCGCGCTGCTAGACGGCGCCTCAGCGGAAACCTGTGCTGCAGCGTAGTCTAGCCATCGTGTGCGTAAGAGCGGATGAAGTTTGTTGATAAGTGCGCTAAATAATTCCGGTGAACGTAAATAGTCGGTTTCATTTAACAGTTTGACTACTTCAACGCAGTTACGCACACGAGCGGCAAACGTTGCTAAATCTTTTAGTTCGCCGGTGATTCTGGGCAGCGCGCGGATCGCCGCGACTTCACGCAAAACTATCTGCTCTGGCCGTCCAAAACGCCTGTCCAACTCGGCTACTATGATGTCGGGTTCTGGCGCTGTAGCGAGCAGCATACAGACCGCGTCACGCGCGATCCCTGTTAAGGCAGCACTCAAACGAGCTACATTTTCTGCTGCTGAAAATGACCTTTTTGAGTCCATGTATGACCTTTTAAAAACAAGCCAGTCCATAGGGGACTTGCCGTCATATGTCGGAAGATTTATTTTATATTTATTGCCTTTATTAGGTTCAACTTTGTTTACCAAACTCTGGAACGTGTTTACTAATCGAGACACATTATCCACGCCGTCATGACAGCAGAAATTGGCCGGAGTAGTACAGTCGGCCGCCTCGTAGATGTCACGGTAATTATTTGGCTGGGACGTCGTCGGCTGTTCCGCTGCTGGCAACGATGAGTGGTTGATCGTGTCATTCTTGTCGATGTTCAAGTTCGGTAAAGAAATCTGAAAATAGTTGGCAGTGTTAGTAGACCTAGGCTGAGGAATGGTAATTTTATTTAACTCACCTGTCCCTGAGCCGGCAGTTATAATTATAAGGCAACATGTTGAAGGTGTCACTGCAAATTGCGGGCATGCCAGTATGGCTGGCTGTAGATTGTACCCATTCTTTGACACTATTTCGCCTGCTACTACTTACGGAACCATGTTCGCTAGGCACGTCAATAGCTGCGAGCTCAGCCTTGTATTCAAGCTCGGCCGTCCTCCGCTCAAGCTTCATCTTCGTGGCAGCGAACTCCAACTCCAATTGTGCGAGGTGACGGGCGTGCTGGGCCTGTGCTGCGAGTTTCCTCGCAGTAACCGTCGCGGAGGAGCGGCTCGTGCGCGATGATGTCGAGCGTGCATGTGAGGGGCCGGCCACGGACGCGGCAGCGGCGGGATTAGTTATATGTTCCCGCGACGTCGCTGCTTCGCCCTCACCGGGGCCTTGAGCTATTTGCATGTGCCCTAAAACGTTACCTGGAGAGGGTTCCTGGTCATCAGTAGCCGATTCTACTAATTTTGTTTGGCTACGTGTGACAACCATTTTGTACTTTTAATTATATGTACACTGCACTATAATTATACTGGTTGTATTATAATTGGAGAAGGACCACTATTTGGCCTACTAATATTAATTTTACAGAAAAATATCAGTTTACGTGACCAAATTTATTTAACATATTTAGACATAACAAACAAAAGCCTTAAGACAGTAAAATCATAGACAAAACGTATGCATAAAGAACAATAATAGGTATATAAAGGTTATATAGGCACAGTCGTGCACAGTATCTATGTATCCTTTAGCGATTATTATAAATTGTATAGTGTAGACAATATTATAAATTGTAATTAATTACTCAAATTAAAACTATTACTTAAGTATTTGCTGCGCCCTAACAGGGTCCTTGTACGTACTTGTAGTCTTGTACCTAGCATTAAGTTGCATGATGTGTCTATTGTATGTACATGGTTGCAAAATAAATAAATTGAAATTGAAATTGAACCTTTCGGCCCCAGCGGCCATCGGTTCTACGCGCAATGTGCCCCACCCACTTATGTAAAATAAGTAATAAATTGAATGTTTTACTGAGAAGGTGTATCCACATAACAATTCCGTTAAGTTTAGTCTCAAAAAGGCGTGCGAGCGTGCGTGGCGCGGAAAACAAACAATTGGCGGGAATTTACGGCGCGCCGCGGCCAACCCGCTTATTGAGACTCGGAGCTCAATTTGGAACCCCTACAAGTGTTGGTCGTGTGGAAACTGCTTTGGCAAACATGGCCTTCGTACAATACAGTAGAAAAAAACTAACCAAGTGCGTGACGGACTCCGCACATTTAGGGTTCCCAAACTGGTAATTAAGATGGTTTTAATAGGAAAAATTTGGAAATCTCAATGAAAACAATTTGTTAGTATTTTCTGGAAAAATATGCATTATAATAAACGTCATCAGAAAATTCTTGTAATGTTACTTTATAGGTCAACGGGAAGTTGAAAAATTCTTCGGAACAAAATTTTGCAAACTGAATTTGGTGGCTTCTCACTCCTTTGGTTTCCATTTCCAATATTTGTTAAAACAAAAAATACAGTATTTTATCTCCTCTATGAGTTCTAAATTCTAAACAACGATACCCCTCACGATGGGTTATAACAAAGAGACCCAGGGGCCCTTCGACACCTAAGTCGAAAGACGACCACTGCTTGAAATAGACCTCCCCAGAGAATGCCAATGACCGGTCCTGGGCCTCCAGCACGGCCTTAATCTCTATCGAGGGGTATCAGACAGTGAGAGATGTTTTATCTTGTAGTTCATCAAGCTATCATCAATCCACCTTCACTTTGTGAATGGTCCAACCACGCGAATCGTGGACGCCATGTAGACGACTATGAAGTAACAATAACCACGAAATTCCTTCAACTTGTCGAGGATCGAATTTGGAAACTAAGTCACATAACATCCGTTTGCCATTCCTTTCCCCTTAAATGTGATACCTTTCTTTTTAAACAATTACATCTCGTATTCTCGCCGACTATAATTTCGTATCAAAAACTCATAAATAATTCAGACACTCTCTCACGAGCCAATAAAACAAAAGCAGTGTTCGTAGCTATTGCCGGTCCGACACGTCTCCCAAAAGACCATATCACCAATAATTAATCTTAATAATAGTTAAAACCCCAATTTAGATTCTCTACGGAACGCGTCCGAAGCGCCTCGATCGGCCACCGTCCGTGCTAAGGTATCTTTAACTGAGTTTTTACTCTTAGGACTCTGGATCAAACAATGGACATTGCCCACGATCCCAGATAATTATCACTGTAACATTCTACAGCGCTCAGCAAAAAGGTTAATGTTCAAAACGACAACTTTGGGGTGACAAACTTGAGGCGCCTCGAAAATGTCGTTTTAAATATCACAATCTTTCTTTACGATGCCGCCTGCTTTGTAAATGCATTCGATACCAAACCGTAACCAGTTACATGACGGCTTATATTTGAAAAACAATTGAACGCTGCAGTTCGAAATTCAATTTTCGAATCTCGGTGTAATTTTTGAAAATGGAATCGGGGTATGCTCACGAAGCAGACGGCAGTCATTTGTCTTCTAACGAACCGTTTTGTGCGTCGAGTGTAGTTCTAGTAACAAACGTAGTAAGTATGTGTGGAGTATATGAGAAGTTACCATCTTTTGGTATTGGAAAGCAGTTTATGGGTAACGGATGTTGCAGGAAAGCGAGTCGGTTGACTTATCGGTTAGACGGCTTATTGGCAATCCTTTTTTCTAGTTGCTAATAAGTTTTTTTTCTGTTTGGGGCTCTGGATGATTTTCCGGATTTTCAGCGTTGTAAGCCTTTTGGGTTATCATTTGACAGTTTTGACACTTTTGACACATCACGAACTGAGCTCCAAATCGAGTGGTCATAGAATTATATCGCGCGTTTGGTCTTAAGTACCGTCACAAAATAAAGAATATACAGAAGGTCCGTTCCCACCGTTCTTGAAAATACATACCTAAACTTGCCTGACTCACAGGGTTGCTTCTGTATTGATTCTGAATTTTAAAAAGGAGCAGATAAATTAAAAAATCTTCAACATGACATTTAAATATGAACCAGCGTATCTTGGTAAAAAACCGGCCAAGTGCGAGTCGGACTTCGCACATTTAGGGTTCCGAATCAACCTCAAAAATATGATTTATTCATATATTAGTATTTGTTGTTAAAATATACGTAATATTGAACATTGTCACCAAATTTCAAGTTCATAGGTCAATGAGAAGTCTAAAAATACTTCGGAACAAATTTTGTGACATACGACGGACGGACGGACGGACGTCTGGGCGACACCAATAGGGTTCCGTTTTGACCCTTCGGGTACGGAACCCTAATAAATTGATGCGTGACCCGCTGCGAGTTGTGACTTGTGACCGGCGGCGGTCGAGAGCGCTAACAAAGAATATACCTAATTAATTAGGTACCTACTTAACTAAACCATAGTACTACTTAAATACTGGCGTTTTACCAGCGAACGATAAGATGAATGTGTAATGGTTGATCGTCGTTATCAAAGCGGCAAGTTTCAAAAAATTACCTACCTACCTAGGTATTGTAACTACCAAAATGAGAAAACCGTTTTATTTACCTTTCAATATCGTTTGAAAATTTTAAGAAAGTGTAGGCACAGTTTTTTTGTTGTATTTAAGTGTATTTAAGCAATAAAATACATTCCAACTGTAATAATATCGGTTATTCATTTTGACGTACGTGACTTATAGTACCTACGTAGCGGTGAGGACGTCAAGTGATCAACGCGCGCACAACTAGCACTCGCGAAGTCGCGACGCGACAGTGACAGTCGCGACTAAGCTAGTCTGAAATCAACCGAGAATGCCTGTAAATGTTACGTCTGTGTGCGTGCGGCGAAAATGGCACTTTGTACTGAGCGGACTCTCTGCTCCGGCGCGCGCCGCCACTATTTACTTTGTGGGTCAGGCCGTAGATTTTGCCACTTTACTACGAGTCGGTCGCGCAAAATATTCTCCGAGATGGTCGCGCAGATTGACGCAAAACGATAACGCATCCATTTTGCGTGATCGTTGCGCGACACCTGCGCGATCGTTGCGCGACATTTGCGCGACCGTTGCGCGACATAGCGCAAATAAAATCACAACACAGAACAATTACTCAGTAAATTGACTATGTTTTGAAGTGAATTTAACCTTGAAAGATCACGCTCACCTTACTTAATATGCCGCAAGAACAATAACAGATATTAATTCAACACTTACCTTGAAATCTCAAAAAATGTGCTCCGAAAAAAAAGTGACCCATTTCATTTCGAAGCACTGCGTCATCAGACTGGCGAAAATAACGGCCTCTGTCGCTATATTGACCACAGATTAGGTTAGTTCGGTGTTGCCACTACTCAGAATACAAACTACCCGTTGTTTAACGCCACAAATTGGGGAGATAATGATCTCGCAACAAAAATCACGCACAGACAATGGCTGTTGGTCATTTTATTATAATGTACGAAAAACAATATACTTTCTTAGCAAACACGAAACGATATTTAAAAGGGGTATAGGTAACTATTATATCATAAAGTCAAATCAAACAGATAACCAGAAATAGGTATTGTTTCAATTTTATGATCGCTCAAAGTGCACTACTACCAAGGCGGATTCGCGATTTTTATGAAATTTTCGCCCTTTTTTGACAAATATATCGTCATAACTTTCCAAGCTTATGAGTTTATTGAAATATCTCTAGTGACCATGGTTCACCATTTCTTGGGGAATAAAATGCAGTAGTTGATTAATATATAGGCATTAATAAAGTTAGAAAAAAAAGAGGCGGAGAGTTAGGTTATACAAAAAGTGGCAAAATCTACGGCCTGACCCTTGTGGTACCGTTACCATACTATCATCACATCAGTTTTTTCGAAACATTAACTAATTCGAACGCGTTTGCGTTTTGTCTCAAAATGTATGAAAACGCTCTCACCGAGTTTGAAATACGCGCGTTCATCGGTTAGCAAGCAACAAATGTTATACTCGCTGTTTTAGTTTCCACTCTAGTGACCACCAGAGGCGCTGTTCACGTTTTCATACCACTTTCATACATTTTGAGACAAAACGCAAACGCGTTCGAATTAGTTAATGTTTCGAAAAAACTTATACTAGAGCTACTGAACCGTATAATTCGCTGTATATTTTTGAGTAAGATTTATTGTACCCATATTTGTTATGGTATACCTATGTAGTATAATATTCCTAGAGGTAGTGAGTAAGGTTGCCAGAGCTCCCGAGGATAAGCGGTGTTAGGAATGAGGCGAGTTGAACGAATCCTCAAATTGATAAAGGATCGGCAACGCACTTATGGTTATTCACAAGCGTCCATAGGCGACGGTGTCTGCTGCATAAACTGCATAAACTTGTTTGACACTGCCGTTGTATTAAAAAATGCACTTGAGTGTCGGTAGGTACATTATAATCCAAAACAAATGAATACTATTCTCTATGCTGGCAAATTTTAAAGTTACAAATGGACCAATGAATTATGCAATATTCGGATCGGCAATCCATCAGTCTGTTACGTGCATTCAGGTCCGTTGTATGCCGTATCCATGTTTGGATTTTTCGCATATTTGTGTAATTTTTTAGCTTTATAGCGTTGAAACGATATTGTGGTCAATATACGGCAATATTTTATTTGTGGTACGTGTTAGAAAAATTCAGTGAACCGAAAACGGTGCTCCTGTGTCTCTGTCTCACTTGCAGATTTGAGCGAGAGGGAGATACACGGACGGACTTGGTTTTTGTCTGTATCTTGGCTGGCTATTGCTTTTGCTTGAGCTAGGTCTAGCTTGATAAATTGTGGTCAGTAAACGCTAGGAATATCCAAAACTTGGAAAGACAAATCGAATAAAAATATGGTTCTGTATGTTTTAGTTTCGATACAATACGATATTTAAAGCCAGGGATAGGGGACAAATGTCCCACGACATGTGTCGGCGACATGTCAAGCGAAGCAAGATTTCGCCTGACATATCTGGCGACATCGCGCGGTTTATGTCCGTAGCGACGTCAGGCTGGTGATCAGCTGTCAGGCATTTAAATAAATAAATAAATATTTGTGGACAATCTTACACAAATCAACCTAGTCCCAAACTAAGCAAAGCTTGGACTATGGGTACTAAGCGACGATATACATACTTATATAGATAAATAGATACTTAAATACATAGAAAACATCCAAGACCCGAGAACAAATATTCGTGCTCATCACACAAATAAATGCCCCGGCCGGGATTCGAACCCGGGACCTCCAGCTTCGTAGGCAGGGTCACTACCAACTAAGCTAAAGCGGTGGTCATTTATGGACCTGAAGTCATCTGTGTGGTGTCAGCTGTGTATCAGCTGTGCCCTGGAGCTGTAGCGCCCTGGCGGTGGGGTAGCGGCTATGGGGCTGGTGCTGGTGACGCGTGGTGATGGTCTGCTCTGGCTGATGGTTCGGCTTCAGTGGAGCTGACTGGCTGGCGTAGCGTAGTGGAGCTGGATGGCTGGCGCAGCGCGCCGGCTGGTCGGTGTCTATACCGAGGCAAGGGCGACTCACTCGCGTGACGTCATCGCGCCGCTCAAAGGTCCCACGTCGGGGGACTTTCAATGAGATGAAGTGATGTAGCGAGTGATGCGCGTGCGATAGAAGGAGATGGCCAAGCGTCGGCACGTGGTTTGCCTCGCGCGGATTTGTTAACACTTTAACAGTGAGACTTCTGTGCGTAGTTATTACGTAGTACTTATTCTGTGACCGAGGCTGCCTCGAGAAGTCTAACTGGAAGGTGCAGCGCGCCGCCAGTACGGCACAACGCCGCACTGGCACCTTGACTCTTCCTCTAATAACGTTGGCAGTGCGGTGCTGAAGTGGCTGACGTTGGTGACTATATCGGGCTGCCTAGAGCAGCCCTTCTGGCAGAGTCGCCATGAAGCGATCTGCACTTTTAGTATTCTGGCTCTGGCAGGGTAGCCATGAAGTGGCTACCGTCTGGAAGGGTCGCCATGAAGTGTGTGGCATTACGGGTTTAAAATGATAACACGAGACTCGAGGAAATACTGATTTATTGAGTAAAAATACACGCCTTTTATACTAAAACTTTGGTACGCTAGGAATACGTAATGTACACACATGTGTTGCATCATATGTGTATCAGCTGTGGTCAGCTGCGTTATTAGGGTGTGTCCTCACACCACAACATTTTCCTTGGCAGTAAGTAACTTGACTATCATTATAAACAAACTTGAGAGTCTTCGTTGCCAGGCAGAGGCGCTATACACTATATACAGGTTTTATATCATAATACAAACATTGAGACTACCCTATTAAGGGGAGGTATCCCCAACGCAACTGTCCCGCTCTAACATGCGTGAGTTTACAATTAACCATCCCGCTCTCTACGCAAGCTCTGCGCGCGGTTTTGTAAATATTTAGATATAGTCATTAAGCCAGTCATTTTATCAATCAAAGCAAACCCTGCGAAAATGTCTATAACTATTTACGATCTTTAATTGAGTACAAAAATTAAATGTTAAATATCAGTAATATAGCCGTAGTATTGAAAATACATTCCAAAAAGGGGTAACTTCGCTATTTTTTTCTATCGAGTGAAATTCATCAGATCATGTAACTGACTGCGATTTTGACTAGACAAGATCCTCATGTAACACATATATTTTTTTTAGATTTTAAGACACTATATTCTATGTCTCAGATGGTTTTTAAAAACTCAAAAGTGGTAATACCCGGCCTTAAAACAAAATATTCCTTTATCTACACACATATCATAAATCCTCTAATATGCGTTCGGAAACCGTAGAAAATGACTCTCATTTCAACATTCAATGAATTTATGGCAATTTTCTTATCTGTGGCTAAGGCTACACAGTAATATAATTTTTAATTTTAATCTCATATATGATGTTAAAATATTAAACGTCAAATAAAACTGTCAAAATTTAAATGTCAAAGTTGACATGTCCCTATTCTAGTATCACTGAAAATTCAAATTCAGTTGATGCGAAATGTCAGCTCGATGTTTTTTTAGTATATATCGCACGAAATTTGAGCTAGAACGACATGATCACATCAGAATAGGGACTCTTTACTTTTTAAAATAACATTCAGGTATCGGTTGCCAGTTCTGATTTCGATATTTCCGCAACCGTGCAAAAAAGGTTGTATTAACACAATTATTATATTTATTTACTACGGTTTCTGAACCCATCTTAGAGTAGTTATAATATGTGTGTAGATAAAGTAATGTATGCAACTGTACATAATTCCCCTCATTATGTACCAGTTGCATAAACTACTATTATCCCTGTAGTCCCGTTAGTCCCTGGGGTAAACGAAACAATTTTATAAATCCACCTTCAGCTAAAAGCGGAAGTATTTCCACGTTTATGTTTATTTAAAAGCTACAGTTTTCTGTAAAGACGCAATAGAGGGAGCATTCCGGAACCGTCATCTCTCTCCATTTTAATGAATAAGTAAACAAAATTAGTGTAGCCCAATATCGGAATAAGTGGCAATGTACTCCAGTCAAAGACGGCTGAAATCAAAAACTATATCAAAACATTTTTTTTATACTACGTCGGAGGCAAACAAGCTGACAGCCCACCTTATGGTAAGTGGTTACTGCCGCCTATAGACGCTTGCAACACCAGCGGCGTCACTCACGCGTTACCGACCCATAAGAACCCTTTTCACGCCTTTTTCGAAGAGCCCCATGCTGTAGCCCATTGGGAATAACTCGGCAGGAAGCTCATTCCATAACCTAAGTGTTCTCGGTATAAAGCACCTGTTGAATTCGCACTGTACAAGAACGCAGTGGTTCTAAGTTGTGGGGATGAGCTCGCTGCCGATGGCGAGCGGTGCGATGATCAAAGAGAGAGTTCCTCAGAGCACATCCCGTTATACAGGCGGTAGAACATTTTATTATCCTCTTTTATTTTCCTGTTTGTGCCCTAAGTTCCCCGTGGTTTGACATCTAATCCCAAGATATGGTTTAGGAACTAGTAAAATCCTATAAAAGTAGAACTTGAGTTTTACTTATAATTTAAGTGAAATTAGAGCTCTTGTAGATCACTTTCAACAAATTTGCGTCATTATTATTTTCACTTATTGTTTCCACTATTATTGTTACAACACACACACTATATTGTTGTTGTCTATTGTTGTTGTTGTTGTGTTGTTGTTGTTGTTGGTCTTGTTATTGTTTTCACTTGTTGTTTGTTGTGTTGCATGTAGTTCAATTTGTATTTAATAAATTAACATATATTGTCATAATATTGTTTCCTATTTTTTCTCACAACAATAAACTTAAATAATACTTAAACTAACTTTAATGTAAAACAGACCCTTGAGGCATTGTACCTAGCCTACCTAGGGAGCTCAAAATGTTCCGGTCAACTACCTCTTTGACTGGATTACAAGGAGACGGACCGAGTTACCGTCTCCGCATACAAAGTGCACGTTTTTAAGGAATGTTGCCTTAATAGGTGCTTACTAAAGCTTTACTCGATCTGGAGGAATCTGCTCCGATTTGATTTAATAATGTATTATATAGATGTTTACGGGGAATACTTAATATAGTATTGGACTGTTAAAGTGTTGGCATCATTCACGTGCCTCTAAAATACTTGGCTTAGCTACTGACGCCTTTATTTGATAGTACTATATTAATATAATCCTATGTTATGACTTAGGACAAATTATTCTCGAATTTTTAATTCAAGACAAAAAAAAACTACTACAGATATGTCACTGTGGTGTGTTTTTTACATCAAAAATATCAAAGTCACTTATGCCATTGCCAACCACTTGTCAACCGGATATTTTCGTAGCCAACCTTTTTCCATTGTTTGATGTAAAAATCACACCATGGTGCCAGATCTGTTGTAGTTATTTTTAGTCTTGAATTAAAAATTCGAGTATAATAATTAATTAATGTGAGGAAATTAAAAACCAGGCTCAAGTGGGACTGGGCCGGCCACGTCTGTCGCATGCATCCGGATAGGTGGGCTAATGCAGTTACCAAGTGGGTGCCACATGACGGGCGACGCAAATGGGGCAGGTCCAGACGGAGATGTCGGGATGATCTGGATGCACTTGTCTCTAACTGGGAGGAAGAAGCGCTGAATAGGACGCCTGGAAAACACGAGGAGATGCCTTTGCCCAGCAGTGGGACACATCTTCTTCTTCCTCCTCGATTCCTCATGACTGAGGGTCGCGACAGCAACGCAGACCGAAGTACTGGAGGACTCGTTGCATGCATATAGTTGACAAACGGGTCTTAATGTCGAGAACCTTCAAGAAGCGTTTGTCCTATGCTCCGTCCAGGATATGCCCAACATCTTTCGCCAACACCACAATCTCTAACGCGTCAATCCTGTTTCAAGTGCGTGCTTTTAGCGTATAAGTCTCCGAAGCATACAGAAATATAAAGGTTACAACTACTCCCTGCTCCACCCATCCCATCCTATATTACTAGTTTCAAAATTCCACTCACGCTCAAATCGGTCTCAAATTCACAATCCCCAAATCTTAGTTATTACTTCAGTGTCCAAGTTGTGTCGGTGTTTTCGTGCCATTACCTGTCAGACAGCCGCCATAAATATATAAACACGGTGCCCATTTGTCACTGCGCTGCTTGGTTGGTTCACAACACACAAACTCATCGCTTGAGGAGAACCAGTATAAGGAAACCTTTCATTTTTTTATACGTACCGGGATGGAGGCAAATAATGTGTATATTGCCCTGTGGAATTCGGATTTAATTGCGAAAGTTAAGATGTTTGGATGTTTAGATGTTTGTTGCTCAATCACGCAAAAACGGCTAAACGAATTATGGTGAAGCTTGATAGAACGCGTTTACATGTTAAGCCAGGCGATTATCATATCTCATCATCGTCAGCATCATCTCAAAGGCAGTCAATAGGGAATGGAGGTTGTCGCGGACGAAGTCGCGGGCAAAAGCTAGTTCTTCATAAGCACAGAGGAGTCATAAGCGGGTTGCCAACCTTTTATGGATTTGAGGATGGAGATACACTGGTACACGTGAAGATAGGGAGAGGAATTTTAAATTCGGCCATGTTTGGTATAGCTACCACCTTACAGAAGACCATATTAGCCTTATTAATAACACCATGGGTTGAGGAGGACAATGGGGGGTTTTTAGTCGGTGCAAGTTCGACATAAGGTCGCTGCGAAGGTATCAGTAACGGATTTTCCCACGTACATTGAATGATTCACTGTGATCCAGGACCGGTCATTGTGGCACGTTTTGGAGGAGGCCTATGCACAGAATAAGTAATTGTACTACGTACAGAAGTTGCACTGTTAACAAATCGCCTACTTACAACCCCAAATTATAATAGGTAAATAACAAATGTTGACCACACCAAGCGAATGACGAGACGACGCGACCGTCCGGTAGCAATACGCGGTTGCCACTGAATGAGTACCACCTGGGGATGTACTAGCAGCGGCGCGGCGAACTGACGGAGTGAAAGCCCCCTGGCCTATGTCCAGCAGTGGACGTCTTGCGGCTGATAGGATGGTGATGACAAAAATGGTCAACTTATCCTATTCAAGTGGTCGAAGTAAGACAGGTTATGAATCACGCACCATGATATGTCTTGTGTTAACTTTGTGTTATTCTTTTCACTCGCTTTGTTTTTACGAGCGTGTTTTATGGAGTTTTATGTATTGGAGTGATGTTTATCTGTTTTAATACGTTACAATGTAAGGAAATATATATTTCATGGGTCATATACATGATTTAGTTCTTCTGATTTGTCTCTTCGACGGTTAATATTAAACAATTTGACATAAACTACGTCGGTAGATATTCGGGAATACCTAGTTCAAATAAGAAACTCGAAATATTAGTAAAAGAATTACAGTGTGACCTTCAAGGTTTAGGGAGTAGTTATATACTACAATGCAGTTGTAATATTTTGTTATTTTAAGGCGATATATAGATTGAAAGAGACGCGGGTATGTTTTTCGTTCACGACAAAACGGGATTCAACACTTTCCGGGAATGACTATTTTAAATATCTGACTGTGTGCAGATTTATTAAATTTCCCCTTGTCAGTACCCAGTATGAGGTAAAATACCATCATATTAACTTAATCGTGTCTTTTAATAATACGCAGTTTTAGTAGGCTGAGTAAAAAAAAGGAAAATATAGACTCAACTTTGGATTTCTTTTCTATCGAGAAAATTTTAAGCAATTATGTTTCGGCTATTGTCAGTACCACAATCATATAGTCAAGAATTATATATCTGAAAATCAGTCCCTATTGTTTCCTCGTCTGGGCAAACAGCGTTTCAAAGTTTCTAAATTTCTTAGTGTAGCGCCTTAATGGACGAATTTGAGTGATTTGACTAATAACAGATGACTAAACCCATGTCAGACTCAAATGCACTCTTGGATCCGAGATACCGTCTTTGACTAGTTTGTAGGATTTTTTCTTTTTTTTAGTTGTTTTAAAAAAATTCCGATAAATGATCGAATTTTCTTTATTATCTATTTATTTACAGTGGCAGTAGTGGTAGGACAGACAAATCTGCCCGATTTCAGCGATTCGATGCCTAAAATATTATCGACAAATGCCTTTGAGCGGTTCATATACCTACAATTTATGTTAGGTACCAGTGGCGGCGCGTCAAAAATATTCTAAGGGAAGCCGGAAATAATTTGCCTGTCTAAATTCTTCATGAGCCGTAGTAAAAGAAGTGGACTGGCTGAAAATAAGGCAAGCCGGTGGGAATCGAGTTGTATAGACGCTCCGCCACTGTTAGGTACACCCTGTGTAATGTTTATTCACGACAGATCTCAATACATTAGTACTACCACGTTACAGAATCGAACCTTATTAAGAGCCCACATACGCACTTTTGCCAATGTTTATCGACCTAGATCTCAACATCTATAGTGATTAAATATCTGTCCATTCAGTATATTAATCTTGAACTATTTTCCTCCAGTCTGTTAAAAGTGAAAACACGATTTGCAAAAATTTTCTCTATACTATTATTTTTCATACATAACCCTCTTTTTAACTCTTCAACCCTCTTTTGATCTTTAAAACCCTCCCAATCCCATCTTTAACAATGATTTTTGGTTTAATCGTTGTAAAATGATAAGTTCTCAAACCTGATAAAAAAGATTATCCTTATAAATGTACACGTTTTGAATTAACATCAATATTTACGAAAAACACGCGCTGAGCTTCCGTAGATTGAAAACTCACGCGTGTTAGAGCGGGACTTTTGCAATGCCATCTACGCCCTCTTAAGCGATATATTTTTCTCCGTGAGCCACAATAAAGTTAAACAGTCATATTAGCCGATATGTTTATTTTACAAATTCTAAACCTACACCGCCTATACGCTCTTCATTACTTATCTTCAAACGCATCGATACGCAACATTTATTACGTTACCAATTCCAAACTTTACTCTACCATCACTCACACAACTTGAACCCTATTACAAACTATTAAAGTTTAATTTCAAAGAAGACTACTGTGACAACCGCAAATATAAAGTTGTCCGCGAATGTCTAAGAGCCATTATATCACGTCAAAACAAGGAGTGGGACCCATATCTTACAAAAAGTCGTAAGTAGCGTTCCAATCCTACTAAGATACGACGTTTTGTATGAATAGGGTGGCACAATGTATTGCATTCGGCAATCTTAATGCCCTTTCCGCAATATCTTTAGTGACGCCCCTCGATATGAATAATGTGTCACAATCGCGCCCTTTATCTGTACCGGGGGAAAAACTGAAAAATCCTTAGCAATATGTGTTAGATAAGACGGTATATCGCGTATTTTACATGAGATATTAGCGAGGAAAAGAAATTCTGCCTCATTTCCATCCCCTTTAATTTTCTATGACAGCAGTCGTTACCAAGTTAGAGGCATTAGGGCGGCTTGAGAACTTCTAATTCTAACAGTCAAGTTGCCCATTCACTTGACAAGCTTTATCCTAATAAGGTCTAGTTTTTTTTTGTCCCGGGTTTTTTGACCTGAAAAGGTTTCATCCCGTAAGGGGGTGGAAGTTTGTATAGAAAAGTGATTAACTAAATAAGCGCCTGAAATACTAAAATCTATTAATTAAATTTCAACGCTATGAACCAGTTCTACGCGGTCGAAGTTAGCTAATGCTTTAAAAAAAGGTTTTAGAACAATAAACCAACCTAGTCGCTCACCAACTAGTTGGACATACCAGGTTAAACAAGCCACATCCTCAAGCAAAGTTCACCAAGCTACAATGGATCGAGACCGATGTAGACAAGTCATCAGTGCGGCGAAATCCAGAAACGATCACGATCCTCAGGAATTAGGGATCGACTGAAGAGAACAAAACTGACTCAATGCAAACAAATTAACTATGTATTTGTTTCATTCTAAGGCGACTTCCTGACTTGGCGGGGCGGGATCGATATGCGACATTTTCTTCATTGACGTAAACTTACTGACGTCGCAAAGATTCTCACTTGACATAACCTGTCAGTATTACGTTTGCGCAGTATAGTAATATCATGCGCAGAAGTGGAGCAGTACCGCCTTCGCATCATCGTCTCGCTACCGCGCATCCCGCGCCAGTCAGGAAGCAGACAGCGCAGACAGGTCGACTGACAGCTGACAGCTGACACTGACATTTGACACTTTTCTCCTATCGTACTGCCTCCGCACCGACAAATCAGGAAGTCGCCTTAAGGTGCGAATAAATCAGTATTTTGAATGTCAATCGACTGCAAAAAGTAACCCTCAAATGGCTATAATTAACCCAACCCTCCCCATTAGTCGATTGTCACCGGGTTGCAGTGGCGGTATTTTTATTAGGCTAAGCCTGGAAATAGCGTTACAGAAAATGAACTGTCAGATATAATGGCTGAATAGAAAATATGAAAGGAACTTTAATTAGAAATGGAGGGAATGAAACAGTTTACACGGATTATTAAAAGACTTCGTTTGTTATTAGGAAAGTATTATTTGACACAAAAATAATAAGATAGTCGCTTCCGTAAAAACTAGTGTCTTAGGGATTAGGTTGCGAAGCCCGGGCATCCTTCAGATGCAACTCTAGGTACTGGGATAACGTTACGAGGATGATGATGAAACAATAAATTAGTGATAAGCCATGATACAAATTATAAACTGCGGCAGGTATGGCAAACCGATACATCTTCTTCTTTTAAAAATGGCTTTCCATCAAATTTCTGATGATTTCGCCAATCAATTCTTGTTCTGAGACGTTGTTCGGTAACAACGCCATGACAGTAGGCAACTGGTTTTGTACGGTAGTGGATTCTGCTCGTCGTCGCTCCGGGTACGTGTGTTCACCAACGCGGTGACGACCAAAATCCAAAATCCTACACATCGGTTAGTAATGTGGGTTCACAAGCTACAGCATCAATGTGAATGACGTTCAGCTCTTTGTTCTGAAAATTAAACGTGTATGCTGGGATTTATTCAAATAATGGTTTTAAAAATAGTTTTCTTTTCATTGTATTTTAAAAGTAATGGAAATTATTTAGATTTTTTTTTAAATCCTGGTCAGTTAGG
The DNA here is from genome assembly GCA_951800055.1 of Cenopis cana. NCBI lineage: Eukaryota > Metazoa > Arthropoda > Insecta > Lepidoptera > Tortricidae > Cenopis > Cenopis cana. The sequence continues at coordinate 2,080,731 of OX637484.1, read as the reverse complement.
GTGACACCACCAGTAATGGACAAGGCCCAATAATGTACATTAACTCTTATGTAAAAGAAACTAAGAGTCATTTATTTTTTATAGAACAATCAATTTAAAACCGTATGATCTTTGAATAAGGTTTGAAGTGTCCATTATTGGTGCTTGTGCTTAGTGTCCATAATTGGTGGTGTCACCCTATGTAATTACGGAATTACGTATTTCAACATTCTTATTTCATAATAACTAAATTAGTGTAGTGAAGAACAGTGGCGGCGCGTCAAAATTATTCTTAGGGAAGCCGGAAATAGTTTGCCTTTCTTATTCTTCATGAGCCGTACTAAAAGAACTGGTGTGGCTGACAATTAAGGTAAGACCGCACTAGGCGACGCGTCGCGTAGCGTCGCGTCGCCTAGTGCGGTCTTACCTTTAGGCAAGCCGGTGGGAATCGAGTTGTATGGACGCCTCGCCACTGTTAATTAACTAATCCGTAATTTTGGAAGCCCTAAATCAGCCTATGGATGGTGTGTGGTCGTAAGTGCGAACAGTGTGTCGTCGACAGGACAGGACGTTGCTTGTGCCACGTTCCGGAGTGGCAGACCTTGTCTTCTTAGACCATGGTGATGGTGATAAGCGGACGCCGTAGCCTATGAACACTTGCGTCTCCACATTACATTCCAGGCCAGCGGTAAGATATTTTATGTCACACCTGGCCATAAAGCGGCAATTACTGCACGCTCCGCGCGCGGGAAATCCCACTTCCTGGCCAGGAGTTGACATAAAATTTTGTACTTAACACGGGCGGTAATAAAGAAAGCCTCAGATCGCATATTTATCGCCCTTGCCTTCGGCTCGGGCGTCAAATACCTGCGATCTGAGACATTCTTTGTTTTACCGCCCTTGTTAAGTAATGTACTATACTATAAAAAAAAAAAATTAAATCTGTTTATTTCATAAAAAATAACTTTACATAAACTAAATCTATTTAGGTTGCTAAATCTCTATGGTTGAGATTATGTGCGCGGTCACTCCGCTCTCACTTAAAACTAAAAACTAAATTATGATTTTTACATTTATTTTGAACAATTTATATGATTAATAGTTTTTTTTTTTTTTTCACCGTGGTTTATTATGCACAGCTTTTAGGTTATTTCAAAACCCTGTACACATTTCCATTATATGAGTTATCATAAAACATGGTACGTTTATTACATACTGATGATATATTTATCCAAAAACGACGTATGTATGTATGAATTTTAATGACACATCCGTCATTTAAGCACAGCACGCGTCAAAGTACTATAACAAGAGTTCGCCCTTGGGCGAAAAATTGTGAGTACAAATACTTGTATTATTTCTGTGGGGGTTTCTTGTGGGGTCGGAAAAGCCAATGTTTTGGCTCGCTGTGTTGCATAAAAAATGCTTGGGTCGAATGCAATATTTTAATATTAACTGCGTTATGGGGTGCAGTGTGCATTTGCGGGGTTAAAAAATATTGGTAAGATTATTGTGGGTAAGATCGAGATGCTCCCATAAAAAAGCTAGAAATAAAATTATTTATTTATTTTATTGATTTAGTTTAAAATTATACGCTTTTAATTTCATTGAAGTTTTAACTTAGTCTACTTTTTAGGGTTTTTATATTATAGAAGACTAGATTTCACCTTTGTGTATTTTTTTGCGCTGAAAGGCTGCTTTTACTTATTAAAATTATACATTTTTGATTTGATTGACGTTTATCCTTAGTCTTTTAGGCTGATTCTTTTTTCTACGATTGTATTTTCTGGATTGCTCAGTATAATATTATGCGATGAACAAAAATTAGATAGACAGCATTAAAAAAGGTAAATAATTGTGTAGCATTTTTTTGTATTCACAAATAGGCTATTATTTCAAATTTTACTGAAGTTACATTAACAACTTAGAATAAAACATTCTCATTCATTTTCAAACCTCTTTAATCTACTAATGCCCAAAAACTTTCTCTTTGATGTATCAATACTATTCCAACTTCACTTACCTACATTTATATCATAAAAAACGCCACTGCAATACGAGGGTAACATTGGTTTGCACTCGCGCATTAGACTAATATTCGACTTACCCTATCTTTATTAAAAAAGGCTATTTGTCTGTATTTATAGACCAACGAGATATGCATTGTGCCATCCTAACCTAAAAAGTCGTATGTCATAATAAAGACTCGCGCGAAAAACGCCGTTTCTGCACAGCTATCTAATACTATTATAATAGTCTGTGGCGCAACACAGTATGTGCTATTTATACTTCGCCCTATGCGTGTTACGGACGTAAAGGTCCCTGTCAATAGGGAACTCCCCGTAGATTAATTTTGTTAAAACATTCCATTGTTTCGCAGTCTAAAAAGGTAATAACTCCCTGTGAGCTTAGCGCCTTATTACGTCATTTTTCTCTTACAACTTTCTTATCGGGAGTCCTTAATATTCGTGTATTTTAAAAAGAGGATTTCAATACGCTAATCTTGAAATGTTTTACGACGGGGCGCGCTGCACGCGTCTTACTTTTTTTAAATTTGTTTTTTAATAACTGCGCATGTGTAAAAGGTTTCACTTGGCTATAAAGTGGAAATTTGAATTAAATAAGTACAAATACGCATGACTTAGGTGCCTAAGTTAATACCTACTGTAGTCAAGGTTAAAAATTTCGGTCACCCTAAATTAAATACCCGCAAAAAGTTTTTTGTCAATAATTTACAGTATCCTCCGCCTTGCAGAAGACCACAGCCATAATAACATTATATACTCAGGTATGTAGTGTGTTCCTGGAGGTGAGCAAGGTTAAGGTTGCCAGAGCTCCCGAGGTTGCACTGTGTTGAGAGTGAGGGAGCTAAATTGGTCCCTTCTGCTGTCAACGCAGTGCATCCTCAAATTTTATAAAGGGTCGGCAACGCGCACATGACTCTTTTGGAGTTGCGAGCGTCTATAGGCTGCGGTGTCCGATTACCGTCAGGTGGACCGTATGCTTGTTTGCCACCGTCGTAGTATAAAAAAAGTATTTTATGTCACACCTGGCCATAAAGCGGCCATTATCGCACGCTCCGCGCGCGAAAAAACCCACTTCCTGGCCAGGGGGTGACATAAAATTTTGTACTTAACACGGGCGGTAATAAAGAAAGCCTCAGATCGCATATTTATCGCCCTTGCCTTCGGCTCGGGCGTCAAATACCTGCGATCTGAGACATTCTTTGTTTTACCGCCCTTGTTAAGTAATGTACTATTATGTCACACCTGGCCATAAAGCGGCCATTATCGCACGCTCCGCGCGCGAAAAAACCCACTTCCTGGCCAGGGGGTGACATAAAATTTTGTACTAAACACGGGCGGCAATAAAGAAAGCCTCAGATCGCATATTTATCGCCCTTGCCTTCGGCTCGGGCGTCAAATACCTGCGATCTGAGACATTCTTTGTTTTACCGCCCTTGTTAAGTAATGTACTATTTTTTTCTTCATAATACCCAACTGAAGGTATTAGAAATATCCGGGGTCTTATCATAAAGAAAATCAGTATTCAAAAATTATTATTGCGATATCTCGCTCCGTTAACGTTGTTTATTTCATTAGTCGCGTCCGAATTCAACCTGGAAACGTAATTTGTTTGTAGTTGATGTAAAACGAATGACACGTTCTTCTAACAATATTAAAGTTTTATTCGATTCTCATGTTGCCATAAAAACAATAACGGTCTAGCCTTAGGGCTCCCACAATATTAATCCAGATAAAATTGGTGCATCCAATGAATCACGCCGATCAATAGCGCCGTCGGCGATGTCATAAATAATTTCCTATTTGTCACAAAAAACGTCGTTTGCAGCACGTGCGAACTATGTTTTCAGTAAACATCAGCGACTGTCATGGGGACACAGACTAGTGGGCACAGATCATTCATATTTTTGACCGAACTCTCCCCCTAACACCATTTTAGCTTGGGCATAAAGCTTTCGTTTGTCTGTTTTTGTCCAGCTGTTTTAATAATAAATAATAATAATAATAAATTCTTTACTAACCAAAAACACATGAAAAGAAATTACAAATGATACGAATATCCGTTGAGCCCCAAACTAGGCTGAGCCTGTATCTTGGGACCCACCGAGTCGGTTTACAAAGGCCGATTTTTGAGTGTCGAACGGCCGACTTTTCACTCGAGATCTGTCAAAAAACTATGATGTTTTGACAGATATCGAACGAAAAGTCGAGCGGTCGGCACTCAAAAATCGACCCCCAGGTTCGGATAAATTGTGACGATAAATATGCGATAAATAAATGCGAAAAATAACCAGTGTCGTGAAATTTTGTGAGCAGGTTCGATAATTGTATCTAATTATTTTTCAATTCAGTTTTTCAAAAAAAAATATGTTGGCCATGGCTTTAGAAATTTATAAATATCAATCGTATTTTTTATAAAATTTCGGCTTGTAATAAGAAATTTGACTAAGTCAAAGTCAAGTCATGTAATACATTAAAAAAGACACAAGTCAAAAAAGTGTACCCACGATTATTATCTGTGCCCAACTATAAATTCGCCATAGGATGCAATAACAGATAAAAATACAAAAATACCCCCAACTTATACATAAAACGTCTCGCGACAGTTTATTGCAATCCAAGTTTTGTGGTGCCGAGATACCGTATCTGATGTCCATAAATATGTGTTTTATGCACGCATTCTAGCCGGTTACGCCAGTCAACGGGAGCGCGGGTAACACCATTGTCAATTTGTCAATTTTTGGTGTTACCGTTATATTATATTATGCAGTCAAAAAAAGAGCTTCATCATCATCATATCAGCCGAAAGACGTCCACTGCTGTACATAGGCCTCCCCCAAAGAGTGCCACATGAAAAAATAAAAGAACATAGTATTACTAATTACAACATGAGGAAAGTAACTTTGCTTTCAAAATAAGGACCTGTCGGCAAACAAACCGAATTCATCAAAATCAATCACATGATGGCACTGACCAACTGCAACACGCAATCATATTTTATTTCTACTTTAGATTTAGATAAGATTTATTTTAGATTTTTTTTTGTCTATAAAAAGGGCCGGAACTTTATTCAATAGGATTACATTATAAATTACATGTAGATACAATAAAATTAATAACTAAAACTAGATTAGATTTATTTATTTCACAATATTTACAAAGTAAATTTATACGACTTTATATTATGATCGTCAAATAGTTATGAAATGTCAATATACTTAATACATACAAAATTTTGAATTGATGTCAATCTTCATTACAATAGTATCTTTCTACGCCACACCGAGGAAAGAATTTGCGTCCTCCATAAAATATTGGAAGGTCCTCATTGACTGGTCTATGTTCGCTATTTCTTTTATAATAGTCTCGTTTGTCTACGAGTTTGGTGCCGTTTGTCAGTCGGCCGTCTTTTTGGAACTTTGTAGACACTTTATTCAATAGTCACAACTAGCATGGGTTAGTTTAGTGCCTATAACTTTGCTACCGTTTGACAAAACTTTAGTTTCACTGTCACCCACTAGCAAGTTAGTTTAGTGCCTATAACTTAGCTACCGTTTGACAAAACGTTAGTTTAATTGTCACAAACTAGTACGGGTTAGCTTAGTGCCTATAACTTTACTACCGTTTGACAAAACGTTAGTTTCACGGTCATCCACTAGCAAGAGTTAGTTTAGTGCCTATAACTTAGCTACCGTTTGACAAAACGTTAGTTTAATTGTCACAAACTAGTACGGGTTAGTTTAGTGCCTATAACTTAGCTACCGTTCGACAAAACCTTAGTTTAATTGTCACAAACTAGCACGGGTTAGGTAAGTACGTACACGTACCTATAACTTCGCTACTGTCTGACAAAACGTTAGTTTCACTGTCAGAGACTAGCAAGGGTTAGTTTAGTGCCTTGCCTATCCCACTTACTTATTCATAAAACTTAACAAATCTCTTCTAACTAATATATTTCTCCCTTTCTCCCAAACATAAATGTCAAAGTGACAGATAAAGGACAAACAAACTTTAGCGGTAATTTAATTAAAATTAAGTTTGATAAGTTCGTTTATGACGAAAAGTGTTTCATAATCATAACATCACATGTAATGGTAACATTTAGCCCCTAGAGAAAATATATATACTTACTAGCGGACCCGGCAGACGTCGTCCTGCCCGGCGAAGCAGCGCCATCTACCGGGTCCAATTGTATTTTCAAACCTTCCCGGGACCAACACAAATATACACACAAAATTTCATCGTAATCGGTGCTGCCGTTTAGGAGGAGATAGGTAACAAACACACGTACAGAAGAATTATATATATAAAAAGATGATTTACAAAACATGTTAGTTTGACCAATACAAATACTTCACCGTACATTAAATCCAACAATCACAGAACACTCCCGTAGAATCGTATTAACTATGCCCACTTTTTACAAACTTAATTTTTTTCAAAGATGTCTGTAGTTTCTTGTGACTTATAGCTCGCAAAGCATTTTTTATAAACTCTAAAACGGCAAACCGCTATTACTTCTATATACAAACTACTCCATCACAAACCTAGATTTAATAAAAACCTTCAACCTTGCCAAGGTGCGAATAAAAAAGCACTTAGTCTATTGACAAATTAGCCAATTTCCGCCCTCGTGAGCCCCGTCAGTTATTACTAGCTCGCTTATTGACTTTAATTTTCTCCTCTGTTGACGTTTCCAATGATATATATTTCTAGCGGAATGGCGAAAATGGCCGTTCGCTTTTTCAAATAACAAACGGGGAGCATCAATCGTCTCTGTCACTCATTTACACGGCTCCTTCTGAAATATTACGGTTATCTATCGGAAATCACGGCTGCAAAAACTACTTGGAGGTCCGAAAACAATCTTTCATTTTGATTATTTTTCTCTAGTAAACATTCGGGGAAGATGAGAAGTCCGCGCTGTTATTCTTTCTTACCTAGGCTAAAATATAGAGGTCTTTATAGTAATATTGGTTTAGGGCGTTTTCTTTCAAAAGTGTTCATTTGCCTTTTTTTTTCGAACTAAAACTTTGAGTTAGTATACTATTATGATACTACTAGATTTAGATATATATCAAATTATATTGAATTTATTTTTAATCTTTCATTTAATTATTCATTTTTTTAATAACGAGAAACGTGTTTTAATTATGCTTTCTCTAACTGAAAAATCGACAAAATTATACATCCAGTTTCTACTCTAAAAATTCGTACACTTTTATATAAATAGGACACAGGACTGTAGGTATACTTGGTCATGTGTAGGTGTACGTTGCATCAAAGGCATTGGGAAGACTTAGACACATGCAGGCAGACAAAAGAAATAATATTAAAACAAAATCCCAAACTCACAACCACACTATTGAGAACACACAGAAACCAACTACGTAAAGTAGTAGGCATAATAACAGGACATAACACACTAAACAAACATCTCTACAACTTGGGAATCACCGACAGCCCCTTGTGCAGAGCAGGCATGGGGGCAGAAGAGACTGCTAGACACATTCTACTAGACTGTAAGCAGGTAGAAGTATACAGGAAGAAACACCTAGGAAATCCGAACACACTGCAGGAAGCAGTAAACAACATAAAGACACTAATAGGTTTCATACAGGAACTAGGATGGTTAGAGTAGCGCTACCCCCCTTTTCACGCAAAATAGGCACGTTGGATGTCGACTTGCGGAAAATGCCCAGTATAACTAACTAACTGTGTAAGTGTACGTTCGCGATTTTTTTTATTGTTTTTCTCAAGTTTGACCTCCTGCGGGGCCAGTTACTTATTTTTGGTACTTCTCTCGCCTCGACCTTGAGGGCCGAGGCGAGGAAAGGTTCGCGAAAGTACCTATGTATTAGGTAGTTTTGTTATCCGTTTTAAATTTGCGAATTCAATTTATTGGAAATCCTGGAAATATATAAAGTCAATAACTATGTTCTTTATACAAACGACATAACATCAAAAAAATAATTTAGCAATTATAGCAATGTATGTGTTGTGTTGACAGCAGAAGGGACAAATGTAGGTCCTTCGCTCTCAACACAGTGCATCCTCGGGAGCTCTGGCAACCTTGCTCACCTCCAGGAACACAACACTACATACTTGTATAGTAAATTATTATGGCTGTGGTCTTCTGCACGGCGGATGAACTCCCCAGTTGGGCTGCTCCAAATTCAAGCAAGATGACATTTTGCTGTGCGCTACCTCTCTAGAAATGACTATCTTAAGAGGATTATCCGCTTACATGATGATAACATAGCAAATCTCTCAATCTCGTATGTCGGCTTGTAAGTAGACCCGCGCGTGTAAGTGGTATTGATGCCGGCTATATATCGGCTTTTACCCTTTAACTAATGTAATAAGATTACAAAGGGAAGCAGACAGAAAGCCAGACGTGCCAGGGCCGGACTCAACCAAGCATGCTGATATTAAAATGTCAAAACATTTGAGAATCAAGAAAGAATCAAGAATCAATTATTTATTCGTGACAATACACAACACACACAGCAAAAAGAAAGAAAAACAAATAAAACAGTAAAACATGGTAGGTATTGCACGAAATGGTTCTGTCTCAGCGTAGTGCTGGCGCGATTGCCAGCGCTGATCTTCCGACAGAACCATTTAACTGTGCTTTGACAAGCGAGGCTTTTGATTTGGGTGTAATATAAAATACATAACAAGTCTCTCATCGCTCGTATGTTATATGCTTGCACAACCTGCGACCGCCCAAGCAGCCACCCCAGGTGGCACCGATGGTTGCAGCATATTGCAACATCGCCGCCCCGTTGCCCAAAATACGGAACGATCGATTTGTCACTCTTGGTTCCCACATCGACCATTAGGCACCTCTTAAGTTTAATTGATATATTTTATTCTTTTGTAATTCCGTCATTAAAGGAATTCAGTTCGCAATTCTTGGTTTCTCTCGTTCCTCCGACTCTCAGCCTACATAATTCATAAACAAGTTTTTATTAGTATTAGTATAGTTAGTATTTATTTATTCCAAAAAAAGAAGTTACAATTGACAAAAAACCTGGTTAAGTTTATACGTGCTGCGAATAGCAATGCATTCTCATTTCTCATTCACAATTGTTTATTACTTTAAACAAACAACATAGATCATTTTTCAGCTGTCAAGTGTCACCACAACGAGTTATCAATCGATAAAGATCGGCAACAATTTTATAATGTCTTTTTTGTCAATACTCCTGTTACAAAAAAACCACAGCCCTGGTTTCTGTTCATCATCAGCTAGGCCTTATGCTTAATTGCAACTGAGATGGTATAAAACAAGGCTAGTATTTAAACGCGCATCGAAAAAACCTAACAACCAAAAAATACTGATTACAGCTAAAACACTAATCGTTTGTCAAAACTCGCTTTGTTTTTGATGTTAAATATTGATGTGCAGTGAGTATTTTTGGTGCGCAGTCATTTAGGTACCTATTTTTTTGACAAGCCATTCATATTTTCTTTAAAAAAGCTGCAGCCCTCGCTAATGATTCGCTGCGCAATTTAAGTCCTTTTTCCTCTGTTCATAATATGTTTAACGCAACATTTATGCGTAATATCTATGAACAAAAATAGCAGAAAACTCCACAAATGTCCTTTGTTTCCAACAAATTGACGTTGAGATAGTTGAGGTCTCAAGAACGACCCTTCGACAGCCATAAACATATTTTTCACCCCAGACAGACAATGAAAAAGCAACATTACTGTAGTGCGTGGAGTGCGCGTGATCTTAAATAACTTATGAGGTACAAAACAATTTGAAAGAAGACTGAGACTTTGAGAGACGTTTCAGACGGTTACCATTGGTACGACAAAGACTTATCTTCGTTCTAGTATTGAGTGAGATAAGTTTTTAAGAGCTGCTGAAGTTTAAGAATTGGTTTTGGTTCGATAGACACTTCAGAGACAGACGATAAAATACTTAGTATCGAAAACATCATTGGATTATAAAATATGAAGTTGAAGACACACTTTTTGTAAAGCCTATTACCTACTCCAAAATTAATGTTCAATACTATATCTATTCTGGTAACATGTAACATAATGAGGTAGATACCAATAGATTTGCAATAAATAGAATACCTTCCATTTAGCATGGAATGTGTAATGTCCGCTCATTACGCATTTCCGGAAACCCCGTAGATATTTTCTTGTTAAAGAGCATTATACGTAAATAGGCTTACAAACCGCATAGTAATAGAATTAGAATTATTATTCCTAAATTTGAGCTATTGGTGTGTTTCCACGAATGCTGAATGCTGTAGCTCTAGTATAAGTTTTTTCGAAACATTAACTGATTCGAACGCGTTTGCGTTTTGTCTCAAAATGTATGAAAGTGGTATGAAAACGTGAACAGCGCCTCTGGTTGTCACTAGTGGAAACTAAAACAGCGAGTATAATCATTTGTTGCTAACCGACGAACGCGCGTATTTCAAACTCGGTGAGAGCGTTTTCATACATTTTGAGACAAAACGCAAACGCGTTCGAATTAGTTAATGTTTCGAAAAAACTTATACTAGAGGTAATGATCGTATACCTTACGACAAAATACACGTTACTTACTAACCGATACACGATTGTAATTTAAAGTGAAAAATAAACGATTATGGTATTGTATTGTATTGTATTGTATTGTAAATATTTAAAAAAATCCATATTTGTCCCGGTACCGCCGCATACCGCGTAGAGTCAGTCCCACCCAGGTCGGATTAGCTGAGTTTCTTACTGGACTCTTCTCAACTAGGCTAGGTTTAGTGAATCAACGACGAAACTTCCAGTAGCTCGATTCCACTGACACCTCAGATTCGGTTGAAGCCGCTTAACCAATTCACAGAATAAGTAATAGTACAAGTACAGAAGCTTCACTTTCTATCAAAAACGGCGTTTAGGCATAAAAAACATGCCTACTCTGTGCATCTCTGTCTATCGTATAACTTGTATTCATTCACACGCGGCACGTGTAGCACTAGGGCTATCGACTCGTCGCTCGTCGCGTTCTAGTCTGCGGCGGCAGCGGTAACGTGCATATAGACGCGTTCGCGCGGCGGCGGGCGGCCCTCGAGTCCCTCGACTGACGGCCGGCCCCGGGCCGAGCGATCGGTAGGCATTTAAAGCGACGCGCGCCTCCCACTGCAAGCCCCTTGACCAATCTCACTAGAGAGCGCAAACTCTTAGAGTATTCCAGTGTTTAAGTCGCCCGTGTGGTCGTGTCGGAGGTTTTCCCTGGATTTTCCCCAGCCTACTCTCCAACTGCGCATTCCTACCGCTTTATAAAGCCGGCTACTCACACACCTACTGCAGGGGCAATTTTCATACATTTCGAAATTGGGCCAATTCGAAATATATGAAAATTGCCACTGCAGCAGGTGTGTGAGTAGCCGGCTTTAGGCCTGGCCTATAAAGCCCCAATCAGGTAAAAAAAAAACACATGACTGACATCTGTTTTTTTTTTTACAATTTTGCAGTTATTCAAATTTCGAATTCAGAATTCGCTACTCCCAAGTCCGCTCCCGCGCGTAACGAATCACCACGAACATTTCGAGGCGTTAACTAGCGAAAGGGCTGCGTATATCACGGAGCCATTTAAAAGGGCCTAACCGCATTAGTAACAACAAGGGAAGTACGACGTCTTTGAATGGCCAGGGTTGTACCATTACGGACCACCGTTTAGTCGTCTGCAAACAAAATGTATGGACGATAAAAGCCGATCCGTCACGGGTGCAGAGTAAGGGTGAATCCACACAGTTTAGCTTAAATTAAACAAAGTAAACTAGTAACTCCGTGACTTCGCCAATTATGTCACTTATGTTTTGTCAATTATGTTATGTTGTGTATGTCCTGGCCAGCCTCGGTATACCCAACTGGCGTGAGGTGGCGCACAACAGGGAAGAGCGTTCTCTTGTGTCAGAGGCCAAGATCCTCTTTGGGTCGTCTAGCCAGCGTAGTAAGTAAGTAAGTAAGTAACTCCGTGAGCTACAGACCTCGTGAGCATTTTTTACGTTTTGTAACCCCATGACTCCGTTATGTTATAGTTATTAGTCAAAGCTAGATTATTTTCTTATATTATATATGAGAAGAACCGCTGGATGGACTTCCGGATATCCGCCGAACATATTAAAGCAAGCATTCCAACTATTCCAAGCTAAAACGGAGAACTTCGATTCGATCGCTTCGCTCACTCGATCAATACACATAAGTATTGGATAATTCGACTTATTATCTTATATCTTTAAACGAGCAATTCTTGTATATTTATTTATTTATTTCGGGGATCTCGGAAACGGCTCTAACGATTTTGATGAAATTTGGTTTGTGGGGGTTTTTGGGTACGAGCAATCGATATAGCTAGGTCTCATGCCCGGGAAAACGCTGAGCAAAGCTCGGCCGCCCAGATATTTATTATTAAGAGAAAATGTCAGCCTCGAGGACCTTTGTCAGAATCAGTGAAGGGATAGATTAAATACTAAATAAGGAATTAAAACGGTTGAACGTTGTTTCGCAAATATAAGTTTCAAAGATGTATTGTTTTGCAGAATTTTCATTTTATACAGTAGAATCCGGATACAGCGACGGTCAAGGGACCGGCGACCGGCGATATTACATTACGTCGCACTTACAGAACGTCGCAGAAACCGGACTGATTTTCTTTGAAAATGTTTGGTATTAATCCTAACGTCGGTGACTTAGCAGTCGTTAAAAGCGGTCAAATGTTTATATGCGGAGTCGTTATAAGCGGATTCTACTGTAGGTATATAAAAAAAAATCTAGCCGTCCTCTCCCGGCGAAAAATGGATCCTAGGGACTGGTAGACGACGGGTTAATAATAATAAGTCCGTCCGTAAATAGGGACCGTCGCTTGTCTGACAGCGCCCTTACCGTACTGGGACCCCAAAAGCTAGACCCTCCCAAGCTACGAGAGGCCAGGAATCCGATACGTTGTGTCCGGCGCAACTCGTAATGTATGGTCGTGAGGGGGCGCCTTAATAAACTCTATAAATTGCCTGTCTATGTCTCAATGTTGGTAACAATGCAATTTACATTAAATTCTAAGGACTTACGAGTTGCAGTGTTTAACGATTTTATTTAAATACACAAATTTTTGTACAAAGTTAAAGGACTTAATAACTATTGTAGTAACAAAAATTGCAATTCGGTCAGCTAGGCTAGCACAACTTGCTATTAAGTTTATCTTGTGCGACTTAGCTCGTGTCTCGCTCAAACTGTGCGAATTTAAAAGGGGAGAGTAGATTTTTCTCTACTGGCGTCGCAGCGGCAGAGTTATGCTAGCCGCGCAGGCGCAGATACTTACGCTAATGAAAAGGCAATTAATACCGCGAACGGCATTCGAAATTTTTCCTCTCTGTCACACTTATGTACAGACTTGGAAGTGCGACAGAGACGGAAAACTTCGTTTGTGGTTCGCGGTAGCCCCCCTGTACTTCAAAACTGAAAGCCTTCGCCCGCTTAGTACTTCTTCTACTGACCTATCTTTTATTTTAGTTAGGTAATTAAATTATCCATAAGGCATAAATATTTTACAATTGTTCGTAACTAATATGTATGTGCGAGGTATAATATAATACACTTACCGGCAGCAAATTTGACCCAAAAACTTCGCGTGATTTCAAACTATAAATTGAATAAATATAATGTTTAATAATAAGTATGTACTACTCGTATTACTTATTCTGTGGTATGTATATTTGGGTCAAATTTTCTGCCAGATATAAACCATGATTGGTTTATAATTATTATTTATTAAAATTGTGTTACGATTAACACAATTTTATGCAACATATAATAGCCAAGTAGGGTAGGTAGGTAGTAGGTATCTGCTTATATATATATATATATCTGGCTATCACAGAGCATACAGTCAAGGGCACCAATATGTATACACTTTTTCACCTTACTCCACTCAAATAAGGTCCAAACATGTATACATTATGCCCTTGACTGTACATTTAACTTGATGATCTGTGCTGGCTAATATACTGTCCTGTAGGGAAGTCCGCGTATTGAGATTTTTTTTTGACAGATATCGAGTGAAAACTCGGGCGTTCGACATTCAAAAATTGGCCTCCTGGTTCATTAATTTCATTATCCACCTATGCTCTCATACATTTTTTGGATGAATCCCTTTCATTTGATACCCCACTCGATAGGTTATTGAAGAAAATTTGTTATCTTTTTCATACAAAAAAAAAAACCGGTCAAGTGCGAGTCCGACTCGCGCACCGAGGGTTCCGTACACAGTTCTTGTATATGTAGTTGTGTACCCGTCCCGACCCCATTAATTCAGGAACAATCTTAAAAAAAAAACATGACAGCACCATCCATCGGCGCATTGTGTTACTAATTTGCGCGACTGAATAACTTAGTACGTATGTTGGTTTTTCAAGGATAATTCTTTATCACATCAACCGATTTCAATAATTGTTTTTTTATTTGAAAGAAGGTATTTTCAACGTAATTTTGTAAATTTAAATATAAAACAAAAATATATACAAAGGTGATTAAATTACAAACTTAGTATAGAAGAGTTTTTTGATGATTAAAAAAAAGAAAAACTAGATAGAGCTATGGCTATAATTTTCCTGTAAAATATACATGCATATTAATGTTGTGTAATAATTTCAAATTTTTTTCTTCGTAAACTTCGGAGATAAGGGGGGGGGAATGGTATTTTTTTTTACATTTTCCCTCGTAAATCGAAATTTCCCCAACGAAAAAAAAAACTAAAAATTGTTTTGGAATGTACAAGTCAAGCCCTTTCATATGATACCCCACTTGACATAGTTGCCAGACTTTAAAATTTTGAACCCCCTTTTATCTGTCATTATTCACAGAAAATAAAATAAAATAATTTAAAAAACCATCTTCTATGTATCTGGGTTACCCTTGTTTATAACTATTCCAAATTTCAAATCGATAGGATAAGTAGTTCCTGAGATATTTAGCGATGTGACAGACAGACAGACAGACAGACAGACAGACAGACAGACAAAGTGAAACCAATAGGGTTCCTTTTTTACCTTTTTGGTACGGAACCCTAATTATGAGTTCACAGGTAGAAAATGCAAAGGACAATAGGCAGGCAAAATATGACTTTGAATCATTCATTACTTTAATTTTTAATTTTAACGCCATCTATGATAACACTGTTCAACGAACAGACATGAATCTGAACTGTATGGCGGTGTACACAATGTCATTATGCATGCCATCTGTTAATTATTTTCAGAACTCGGCACGAACTCAGGCTGCGAAGTGGATGACATATGACACTGACTGACAGTACTGTACTGACAGTGACTTGACACTGACATTTGTTTCACAAACTTTAACTTCATAATGAACATGATCACGAGCGTTTTTGATCTGCCGAAATATTGTTAATAACTATATAATTTATATAACTTTTACATTATTTGTAATTTTAAATATTAGCAGGATGTGGATAATAAATGAAGACACTTTGTTTAAGTGGACACACGACCCCAAATTAGCAGTAACACTCCGAAAACCTAATTTCAAAAACCTGTTGTGGTACATCGAAAAACCTCTAAAGCTGTTTATTTACAGCAGTTTTTTTGTGTAAATAATTGAGCAGGCGGTATTCTTGCGCCAGCGCCACTATTGCGTGTGCCGACGAGAGGTCAAGTCGTTATCAGTGCAGTGCATAATATTGTAAAAGTGAGTTTATAGTGTAGAAGTCACTACTATAGTGAGATTAGTGCTCGGCGGAAGCCATGCTTCAAGGTAGATTATTAACGAGGGTGCTAGGGCTAAGTCGGCGGTTGTGCAGTGATGCAATTGTAAGTAAAGTAATAAATATGATAACCTGGCTTAAACGAATTGAAAATCTAAGTGATCAAGCTTTGCTTAATGCTTAGTTTGGGACTAGGTTGATTTGTGTAAGATTGTCCACAAATATTTATTTATTTATTATTTTGAAAAGTTTTGAGCCTTCTGCTGTACAAATGTCTTTACTTTAAGATTGTCCACAAACATTTGTTTATTTATTACTTTGAAAAGTTGTGAGCCTTCTGCTGTACACATGTCTTTACTTTTTATAAATCCTTAATTTAATATAATTCCTTTTTAGTATATTCTTTTGAAATTTGAAAAAACTGTGCTATATGTTGGAGTGTCTATTTATCAATCAGTTTCCATCACAAAGTACCTTTCTATATATACTGTAAGTTTCCATCATACATCAAAATGCATGGGTGAGGACCAAATTCTTGGCATATAGTTGATACATTTAAAATACCTACATTTAATTGTTTCCGCTGAGATATATAATTTAAAATGTGTCTGGTCTGGATCAAATTAGTGGGAGTGTACTCTTATATTTGATCCTTTGTTAACTTGGTTTTTAATAAATGATTCATGATTTTAATATTGTAGTGAATCAAAATCAAATCTATTTGTCAATAACATGACTCTGGCAATATATAAGTAGATTATCCCTTAAAACTTCTGAGGATGTACATGTTGACAACAAAGGAACTAGATTTTGTAAAATATTTATAATCACCTTTTCTATTCCTTCTATCATCATCCTCCTAGCGTTATCCCAGTACAGTTGCATCCTGAAGGATGCCTTGGATCCGCTACCTAATCCCAAGATTTGGCGTAGGCACTAGTACCAATCCTATAATGAGTAAAATTCCTAGGTTCCTGTACCGGACATCCAGCCAGCACATGTGGACCAAGCTTCGGTACCCGAATGGGCCCGAGCACCCCTGGAAGACTTACACGGGAGAAGACATGACTATCTCAGGGTATCACTCACGGAACGCTGCAACCTCAGATGTAAGTTCCCTTGTTATGCTAATGTTTAGCTAATAACTTTAAATATACTATATCATAACTTTATATCTCTCTAACTTTGTATCTCAAATATTTTATTAACATTTTTCTTAATTTTTATTTCCCATTTAATTTTTTTCTGAGACTGTATGGTCGCGCTCGTTAATTTATGACCCATTTTGCAAACTTTTTCTTTGAGTTTCTATACAGTTTGACACTCCTGTCAACCTTAAGGGGGTCTCAAATTAAAATTCGCGACTGTACCTATATTTTCCACCATTTTTATAAAACAGTTTTCTAGTGTGATTCTAATACGTTTTTATACTGGCTGGCAATAATTAAATTAAAAAAAAATTAATGTAAGTAACCTAATAGCCTCATCATCAGCTTCCTACCATTTTCTGTATATGATGATTTTTTAGGATTTCAAGAAAAGTTATCATTTTTATTGTTTGGGAAATTAAACTTATTTAAGATAAACAAAATGCATCCTTAACTAGCAATTTACTTGCAGGCTAATCTCGTTGCCGTAAGTACACACTCGGTATTAATACGGTATTAAACCCCTAGTCAAATCAGCAACTTTTTATTAAATGTCAAAAACGATTTGTTAATATGAAGTTTGTAGCGAAATACTAGCCGTGTTCCGAATCACGCTTAAAACGTATAAACGCGTTTACGATCGGACCGAATCACGCTCATAGCGTTTACATGAGATGTCGTGACGTCATTGATGACGTCATGGACGGCGCCATATTGGCGTTTACAGTGCTCACACTCCGAGGCGTCAGCACCTTAAACCAAACGTCAAGTTGACGTTTGATATATGAACATGACAGTAAACACAACATGCCCGGTCCGAATCAAAACACCACTCACGCGGCCTTGAGCGCGCTTACTGATTCGGACCAACCGTCAGCACTGTAAACGCTGTGATCGTTGTTGGCGTGATTCGGAACACGGCTACTGTCTTAGTACTCTTAGTGACGTCACTAAGACAGTGTGAGTAGGTTTGTTCAAATCAGCGTCCTTTTTAAATCTTTATGCTTATAAAATCTTTCAATTAGCTAAAATAAATTAATAATTGATGTTTTTCGAGTATTTTCGTTAGATCTTTTATTAGTCAAGTAAAAAATAATTTATTTTTACCTTAGTTTAATACCCTAACTGACCGGCTTATCATCTTCCTACCCAGACAATTGAATGAGTAGGTAGTTCCTAGTTTACCCCCGACGTACAAATCCAACAAACTTACATTTCACAAACTTTACCTTATATAGTTTGCTATAGGCATAAGATGACAGGCAGAGACTTCCAACCATGAACTTCAATATACAGTACATTAATTCAAAGACTATCACACCTATAAATTGAAATGAATAAGAAATTCCTTGCTTCAAATTTCAATCAGCAAACGGCAGTCGGCAGCCAAGGTCAATCTTAATAAAAATGATTACGAATTATATGCACAGCCGCACATGTGACGCGACGCCTGCGCCTTAATATCAAGTCGATAAGGTTCAATTTTAAATTACATAGTAAAACGCAAGGCACTGCCTTTGAAATGATTGTCTTGTTATTTACCTCTGCAAATACGAAGGGCAAACATGTTTATCAATTCGTGTTATTTTCCTTTTTGAATGTAATGTAATGTATTTTTAAATTTGCAATAACTGTACAGAGTTTCATGTTGTACCTTAAACTAGCATATTTAAGACCTGCTGTATCAACATGAGAAAAATACATTATTCTCATTCTTTTCAACACTCCATCGAAAAAAAATACAAAAGCTGTCACACTCCTTACATGGGAATAACGCGAAATCGAACCCTATATAAAGGCATGTAAGTTGATGTCGCATTGCACTCCGTATCGGGTATATCCGTCGTTGGCGTTGAACCGACATCGACAGTGGGGATATATATACAGGATACTCGGCACATAGACCGTCAAATTTTTTTAGGGTGCTGGTAGCGTCACTTGATGCCTTTCCACCCTTGGACCTTGGGTCCTAAGAGTCAAGGTTATGGAGGTGCGAATTTGAATTTTGAATCGAATCGATGTCGTATTTCTCCTCGACAACTCCTTTGCTAGGTAACAATATTTAGGTACAGTCAAGTGCAAAAACATGGGTGCATACAACTTGCTCAAAAAGATGTCCCATAGCTCTTATGTCGGTGAATTAAGGTACATATTTATGAGAGGATTCATTCGATACGACTTTCTGACTAAACCCTTATTTGGAGTTTTTTTTTAATTTATTTAAGTGTGTAGTTATACCATTAGAAACGATATAAACCAAAGAAGTTAACTATGTATATAACATGAATAGAAAACATAGCTCGCGTATTTTATTGTTTCCTAAGTATAATAGCATGTGGATATACACGCCAGTGCATTCGTTGATTATTAGTAACCTGTTGTTATCTGCTGTACACTACACACCTTTTAAGTGACAATTTGACCCTTATTGCCGTGGGGTAAAGTATAGTTCATTTACTACTAAGGATATCATTTGCCATTAACATTTGCTACTAAGCAATGACCTTGCCTACCTTTTGAGCCTCAAGTTTTAAAAGATTAACGGTTTATGCCGTTTATTTATTGACGACCTCTTTACCCTAGTTGGAGCGCTCGTGGCCCAACGTGCTCGCGTACCGCGTGCGGTATGAGAGGTTAAGCAATGTCGGCTCAGGTCACATCTCGGATGAGTGACCGCTTTGAGTGATTATTAATTGAGCGCTCCCTTGCTTTGGAAGGCACGTCAAGCAGTTGATCCCGGCTGCTGTCTACGATAGCAGTGCCAAGTTAGAGGCCTTCGGGCGGCTTGAGAACTAAGGGCCTTTTCACACTTAAGCGATTTGCCAGCGATATCTATACAAATTCGATCGCGGCGATCACGCCGCGAGATCGCCGCGTTCGAGTTTTGTATAGAAATCGCTGGCAAATCTCCGAAAAGAACGCTAGTGTGAACAGGCTCTAAGTGTAGGGCCTGAGTGGACGCTCGGAGCTGAGCGTTCGGCGGGGCGGGCGAGCGTGCATACTATTTGTGCAGCGGCGACTCAGGACACCAGTATGAGTTTCAATTGTTTAACATGCACGCCCCGCTGCACGCCCGACTCGAGCGTCCACTCAGGCCCACACAGGCTCAGGCAACAACAGTCCAGTTGGCCACTCACTTGACAAGCCCAATCACAATAAAGTCTAGTTTCCCCTCGGGTTGGAAGTTCAGATGGCAGTCGCTTCCGTAAAAACTGGTGCTTCGCCAAGTCTTGGCATTACTTCAGGATGCAACTATGCTGGAATAAGCAAGGAGGATGATCACTTTAGCCTAGTTGGTAGTGACCTACGAAGCTGGAGATCCCGACTCCGAATAAAGGTTTAAGGTACAAACACACTAGACCGTTCCGTGTCCGGGCCGGCCCGTTTTCTAGTACAAGAAATCGACTGCCGTCGCGCGTCCTGTATTAGAAAACGGGCCGGCCCGGACACGGAACGTTCTAGTGTGTTTGTACCTTTACTTCCGCAGCCGTATCTTGACAGCAACTGCTCGTTTCGCCGCCATTTCGCCGCACTCCAAATTAGTTTAATTAATAGTGATTATTATTTACATGAATAGTCGTTATCTAATTAGTTATTTTAAATAACATAACGCATTTCGGATACATCTTACCATTAAATGTGTGTTTGGTTACATTGTTGTGAGCTACACGAGTACACGAGTCACCGGTCCCTACAAAAAGGGCAATTTCACTCTCAACGCCTCGGCCAAAAATCAATCCAACCAACCTGGAAGGTTTAGTACTTAGTTAAGGGGTTAAGGTTTAGGTTAAGAACTTAATCTCTTCATCAGGACAAATAGAAAGTGGCAATAGGGTCCCAGTTCATAATCTGGATAGCTAGTGAGAAATATTTGGCAATTCGCGATGACATTATAAACTATCTGGTTGATCGAATTATCCAAACGCACCTTGACACGACGCGCCTCTCCACAGCGAATCTCATACTAATCTGTGCGCAGTTGTACGGCTTGGGCATTATAAAATAAATAAAAATAAAATAAAATATGTTTATTTTCAGACATCAGTGGTCCATAGTTTTTTTTAATATACAAAGCCTTAATCTATGTTAGTTACTACTACTATACAGCGTGTGATGCCTAGGTAATTCCTTCAATTTTCACATATTTACTGATGAGATGGCTGTTTAACAAATACAGCTGCAAGAAGTCTCACTCAACTTTCGTTTTTAATGATTTTAATCAACATTGGCACCATATTTTAATGACCTATACCTGAGTATTCAACTTCCTAACAATGAAAGGTTTTATTGGTTAATAGGCCAGTACTGCATGCCAGCCGAGGGTGCGCCGCTATCGCCCCGTGAAGCGCTGTTCACACGCGAAGAGCTAACACGGACTGTCCGTGTACTGGCGGCGTTGGGTGTCCGCAAGCTGCGCCTTACAGGCGGCGAGCCTACGCTACGGAGCGATCTACATCTCATCATAGGTATCACTAGCATGTAAATTTAATAGGGGTATTAAGAGAGCTAACACGGACAGTCCGTGTACTGGCGGCGTTGGGTGTCCGCAAGCTGCGTCTCACGGGCGACGGGCCTACGTTACGGAGCGATCTACATCTCATCATAGGTACCTACCCTTAAGGCGCTACACTGAGAAATTTGGAGACTTTGAAACGCTGTCCTGCCCAGGCACAGATATATAAATACAGGAGATAGGCCGTCGCCGTACTAATTATTCCAATACCAGTGTCGCCAGTGTTTGACTTGTGTGTGTTACAACCACATATGTAGTCTTGTAAACACTAGGTTCACGCACACATTGCTCATGCTCCCTACTTGGATTCTAATGCTGTGATTGGCGCGCACACACGCCGCAAAGATTGTAAATACACACTACTACACGTAAACATCAACATCGGTGAACGTAATAGAGATGGGACAGCATTTTTTTTTGTTTTTGTCGATATTTAAATTATTAACATGGGAAATTATAAGATAGGTAACATCAATGAAAAAAAAGTGATAAACAAAAAACCGCAAATCGTTTCATCTGTTTGGGAGATACAATTTAAAGTGACGCGCGACGACCCGCCCTCCTGACGTCATAGTGCAGCACTCGCCACGCGCTCACTCCGTTCGCGCGCTTCCGTACTAGACTACCGTTGCAAAATGACGTCACACGCGCGGTTAGCGGGACTCACTTTAAATGCCTTTAAAATCAAAACTACTAGGTATTTTTGAATAAAACAAAAACTAATGTATTTGTATGAATCAAAGCTTTACCGTAACAAACTTTCAAGTGATTTTGCAGACCTATTGACATTCTCCATTCGAGACCCTCGAGGGAATCAAAATGTACAGGGTACTTTCCGTGGACCTAACCTAGGACTATGAAATTCGGCAAATTATTTCGTTTCACTACGGTCATAATTGTATAGGTGACCATATCTTTTTTATAACCGCAATTTCACTCAGTAAAACAACTGAATTTCTGAAAATTGTATTTCGAGAAAAACTGGGAAAAAACTGCGAGACTCGATTCTTGAACTATTTATAATATTGAGGTGGACTCGTATGCTGCACGGCATCTCTAGTCGCCGCCTCACCATCGTGACGATGGCATCGTCACTATCGCCAGTGCGAGCCAGACAGTCTTAGAGCACGGTCACGTCACTCGCCCCTAGATCCGATGCTCTCGCGAGCTCCAGGGTAAACACCGCGAATACCGCGATCATTGTTTACATATTGTGTATTCTCATAATAAATAACTGTATAAGTGGCTTTCAATAATGATCACCTTTAGCAAGTAGAGACCCCACAATACGTTACTAAAAATTTGTATGGAACTTTGTAAGTGAGTTCGACTGCATTTGTCCATTTTTTATATGATGTATACAATATAAATGTGTATTTATATACTTTACTTTTATAAACTTATTGTAGAAACCCTAACTTAAGTGAAAGAAAAATATAGTATAGTAAGTAATAGTATAATAAATTGAATACATAAACATAAATGGGGAGCCGCCTACGTCCAGCAATGGACAAGGTACGCGAGACTTAGACCTCAATATCCCGAAACGGGAACTGCAAGAAATAAAATTATAAACCACTAAAACTATCGATAAAATGATCGCTTATGTACCGCACTAGTGCGCCCCACCTACCATCGTAAATCGTGCCACTAACTAAGACACTGCGACAACATTGTGTCGATCGGCAAACTTGCTGCCCATTGCGCGTTAGTTACGTGAACGTCTAAGGTGGCAATATACAAAACGGGCAATGAATAACATTATAATAGAAATATCAGTTTTATTGCCACACTTAATTATTTACTCGTTTTTAGTTAAAAAGTATTAAAAATAGGCTTCCCTGTGATAAGTGACTCCGCTATTACTTGAATTAACAATATTGCTTCGATTTCTGCACGTTATAACTGCACAAACCGGCATTTTACCCACAAAAACCGAGTTGTTTACTGCGCAATCGATGGCCGGCGACTGACACGACGAATCAAGTCTCCGAACAAATAGTGATCACACGATCAGGAAATGGCGACATGTGCCATGTGCCACGCCTACAACTCCCATCTCTTGTATTTATATATCTGTGTGCCCAGGCTAGCAAACAGTAGGGGCTGATTTTCAGATATATGATTCTTGACTATATGATTGTAGTACTGACAATAGCGAAACATGATTGCTTAAAATTTTCTCTATAGAAAATAAATCCAAAGTTGAGTCTATATTTTTCTTTTTTCCTCAACCTACTAAAACAACGCATTATTAAAACACACGATTAAGTTAATATGATGGTATTTTACCTCATCTAGGTACCGACAAGAGGAAATTTAATAAACCTGCACACAGTCAGATATTTAACGAGATTTGTCATTCTCGGAGAGGGTTGCATCCCGTTTTGTCGTGAGCGAAAAACAAAGAGTGTCTCTTTCAATCGATATATCGCCTTAACATGTGCATTCAATAGGTTTGCTAAAGAGAGCTCTCTCTCTCTCTCTCTCTCTCTCTCTCTCTCTCTCTCTCTCTCTCTCTCTCTCATTTGCATCTAATCAATGATTAGATAGATATGATTAGTAATCATATAACACGAACAGTATGCACTATAGGTGATCTAGAGGTGAGGAGCGTCCACGAGTCACGACTGACATGATACACAAAGTCCTCATTATTACAGAGGAGCTGAACAGTATCCCGGGCATCACCAGCGTATCCATGACGACTAACGGGCTGGTGCTGACCCGCCGGCTGCCCGCGTACGCCCGCGCCGGTGTCGCCGCGCTGAACATCTCGCTGGACTCGCTGCAGCCCGCGCGCTACGAGCAGATGGCGAGGCGGCCCGGCCTCAGCAAGGTGCTAGCGGGAATCGACTTGGCATTACAGCTGGGGTTCCCGGTGAAGATCAACGTTGTGCTTATGAAAGGCGAGCATCCATCCAGTTTAAACCTGCATCGGACGACAAACAAAAAAATTCAAAATGGCGGCCGGTTATATTCTTACCTTTAATAAACTGCATCATTATTTTTATGGTAAGCGGACACCGCAGCCTATAGACGCTCGCAACTCCAAAGGAATTACGTGCGCGTTGCCGACCCTATATATAATTTGAGGATTCACTACCAGGTGCGACACGGATTCATCGTACGACAAACAAAAAAGTTCAAAATGGCGGCCAGTTATATGCTTTCCTTTAATAAAACTGCATCATCAGACCACAAACAAAAAAGTTCAAAATGGCGGCCTGTTATCTTCTCATACCTTTAATAAAACTTCATCATCGACCGTCAAACAAACAGGTTCAAACTGGTGGCCGGTTCTATAGGTTTTTATCAATTTTATGCCTTAGACTATCATCTAACTAAAAATGTTCACAGTAGTAACATTTAGTAGGTACATTATGCAGAATAATAAAATAAACTATTCTCATATATAGTCTTGCCATATGCGCGCGCCGAGCTCACTGCGAATACGGTATTAAACCCATAGTCAAATCAGCAACTTTTTATTAAATGTCAAAAACGATTTGTTAATATGAAGTTTGTAGGGAAATACTGTCTTAGTGACGTCACTAAGACAGTGTGAGTGGGTTTGTTCAAATCAGCGTCCTTTTTAAATCTTTATGCTTATAAAATCTTTCAATTAGCTAAAATTAATTAATAATTGATGTTTTTCGAGTATTTTCGTTAGGTCTTTTATTAGTAGGGGAAGTAGTGTCAAAGTGTATAGAACCTTTTATGTAGATAATTTTATTTAGATTACTTAAGCGTAAGAACGTTTTTCGCTATGGGTCACCGTTTATGAGTTTTTCATGAAAAACCGAAAAATGGGACTTTCAAGGCCCCCCCCCTTCCTACCCCCCAGGGGGTGGCGGATGGCTACCGGGCTAAATTAACTTAGATTTACCTATATTACATCTGTGCCAAGTGAATTCATCCGATACCAAAATGTGGACCTCCCATACATTGGGTGACACTAATTCCCCTACTATATTATTCAAGTAAAAAAGAATTTATTTTTACCATAGTTTAATACCCTATTTAGCGTGGTGTGTGGCGCCACAGTGAGTTTAATACGGTGCGAACTATACGAGTGAGTACTGTTGTATTAATCTAACAGTATTTTATTCTTTCAGGATTCAATGACGACGAAATTCTTGACTTTGTGGAATACACAAAAGATCGCCCGGTCGAAGTCAGGTTAGAGCAACAGTCCTTGTGTTTTTTGTCATAATTTCGTGACAATATCTGATTTAAATAATCTTGTAGTGCCATTTCATTCGTCTTCCCGCAAATATTGTAGACTAGAAAGAATCAACGATATTTTCCGCAGATTCATCGAGTTTATGCCATTCTCTGGCAACAGTTGGGACGATTCTCGCTTGGTTCCGTACCGGACGGCGCTGAAGACTATTGTGGAAACACACCCTGAGCTGCAGGGATGCACGCCGCGCCCCAACGATACCGCAAGGGTATGTTGTACTCGCGAAAACTTTGGGACAAGATCTAAATATAGTAGTCTCTAACATCTCCTAATCTCTAACACCTAAACATAACCTCTAAAACCCCCTAACTAGGGCTTGCAGTACCGGTACCATACAAAATCCCGGGAATTCCCGGGAAATTGCATGCTCTTACTATAACCTCAAACACCCCCTAACTATAACCTCAAACACCCCCTAACTATAACCTCTAACAATCCCTAGCCATAAAATAAATAACCTGTAAACTTTAAAGAGGTGCGATGTTGGTCTGTTCTGACGTCTTCTGCGATTCGTCCTTTTCGTGACGACTCCGTGTTTTTTAACGTTATTTTTATTTGTATTATTTTGTGTTTGTTTCGTCATGAATAAATGTTTTTCTTATTCTTACGTCACTTAATTTGTCTTAATACGGTATTAAACTCATAGTAAAATCAGCAACTTTTTACTAAATGTCAAAAACGATTTGTTAATATGAAGTTTGTAGGGAAATACTGTCTTAGTGACGTCACTAAGACAGTGTGAGTAGGTTTGTTCAAATCAGCGTCCTTTTTAAATCTTTATGTCACACCTGGTCATAAAGCGGCAATTACCGCATGCTCCGCGCGCGGGAAATCCCACTTCCTGGCCAGGGGGTGACATAAAATTTTGTACTTAACACGGGCGGTAATAAAGTAAGCCTCAGATCGCATATTTATCGCCCTTGCCTTCGGCTCGGGCGTCAAATACCTGCGATCTGAGACATTCTTTGTTTTACCGCCCTTGTTAAGTAATGTACTATTATGCTTATAAAATCTTTCAATTAGCTAAAATTAATTAATAATTGATGTTTTTCGAGTATTTTCGTTAGATCTTTTATTAGTCAAGTAAAAAATAATTTATTTTTACCTTAGTACCAGTATAGACATATTGTCAAAATGTCACCAAAGACCACATTAATCAAAACTCAGCGAATAAGACGCCATATTGTGAAAAATGTAGTGAAAAAAAAAGAAAACTGAGGCACTATGTCGATTTGTTGTTATTAGGTGTGGCAAGTACCAGGGTACGCGGGTCGAGTGGGCTTCATCTCTTCCATGACGCAGCACTTCTGCTCGACCTGCAACCGGTTGAGGATCACCGCCGACGGAAACCTTAAGGTTACAATTTATTTACAGTACTCATTAATTTGGTTGCTGTCTATGACAGCAGTCGTTAAGCCAAGTTGGAGGCCTTCGGGCGGCTTGAGGACTTCTAACAGTCAAGTTGCCCACTCACTTGACAAAGCCTAATCCCAATAAGGTCTAGTTTCCCCTCGGGGTTGGAAGGTCAGATGGCAGTCGCTTTCGTAAAAACTAGTGCCTACGCCAAATCTTGGGATTAGGTAGCGGATCCCAGGCATCCTTCAGGATGCAACTCTACTGGGATAACGCTAGGAGGATGACTCATTAATTTTGTATGCCTTGGGTTTAAATTAAAAATAAAATGAACTTTATTGTATAAGTGAGCCGCAATGGCACTTTTTCAATTCAAAAACTACTACCACTCACTACCTAGAAGAAACGCCGAAAGAAACTACAGTCAGTCATTCTTTCCCAAAATAAACTTTCGTGAGTTAAGGCGCAGGGTAGGGCAAGGCCTTCCCCATACAAACTTTGTGCACGTTTTATTCGTCGGATTTGGCACTAACAAATATAATATTTTTTTTTGGTTGTAAATATTAGATATGCGAAGATCGTGATGTGAAAATTTTCAAATATTTAAAAAAAAATCAAAATTAAAAAATAAAATAAAAAATTAATAAAAAAAAATTACATCACGAAATAGCTATCAGAAAAATAAGCATACTGACCAAAAATCGTAACTTTAATGCAAACACAAACGAAGTAAATCCTGCACAAAGTTTGTATGGAGAGAGCTTGCCCTACCCCTCCTCTTAAGTTTAAAACTATATTTTAATAAACGGCGAAGAGATCGGCAGTGTACGGTGCAAACTCGTCGCGAATTCTGAAGAACTCCGACCGAATAGTTCGAAACATTTCGCCCAAAGTGAAAATTAGGTAATTCATGGGATCATGGGTTTCGACCAGGTTTCGTAGAATATAATTTTGACTTCCGCTAACGAAAATGCAGATGTCCGCTGTACGCCTCCCTAAGGCGTTGAAAGATTGAATTTTGAACTGATTTAAAGATTTGGCGAGCGAGCTTCATTGTTCCGATAGCTCAGTCGTCTAGAGCCATTCGTTCAAATCCTTGAAATATTCATTTTTTTTCCATTTATTTGCAATTTTCAGAAATCATTGTCTTGATCTCAAATAAATACGCCAGTCAGTAGAGGATCAATGCCAACGACTATGTTGCAAAAGGTGACGTAGAAGTTTTTTTTTTTCAAATTGTGCATAATAATATGGATGCTACTGAATATATATCAAAAATCAGCAGCACGTGATATCTCGGGACAACTTCTGGCAGCTACTTAACCTAGCTTTTAAATTCTGCTTCTAATGAGTATAAACACGTAATAATTCAGTCAAGCGATATTGTAGAAAAACTTTTGTCAAAAAACGAAGTTTTCCCGAACTTGAACAAAACACACAATTTAAAAAAAATCTTCTACAGCACTTTTTCCAAGAGCACAACATTATACTGACTGGCGTAAAAGTGATTACGATAAAGCCTAGCACACACTGAAATGAATAATCATCATCCTCCTAGCGCTATCCCAGTACAGTTGCATCCTGATGGACCGAAATGAATAATAAGACAGTATAATTGACAGGTATGTCTCTTCGGCAACGCGGAGGTGTCGTTGCGAGATGCGCTGCGCAGCGGTGCAGATGACGAGGCATTGGCGACGCTTATACGCGGCGCGTTGCGCAACAAGAAACCACAGCATGCTGGTAAGTTCTGCATATAAATAAATAGGCTTCAAATTTGGTGTCAATTTAAAATTTAACATAGTTAAGAACTTTTAACTATGCCAACATTTTAATTGATCCCTTTATGTTACGAAAATTAGTGATACAATTTATATGGGTAATTTTCGTAATACGAAACCTTTCCGACGCCATAGACGGGTATGGTGCGCGCTATCCACGACGACGCGCCCCTCCACAGCGAATCTCATACTAATCTGTACGCAGTTGTACGGCGCGGGCTGTGGAGGGGCGCGCCATAGTTGATGGCGCGCGCTATTGGCATGTTCCGAATCACGCTTACAGCGCTAAAAACGCGTTTACGATCGGACCGAATCACGCTCATAGCGCTTACATGAGATGTCGTGACGTCACTGATGATGTCACAGACGGCGCTCACGGTGCTCACACTCCCGAGCGTAAGCACCTTGAGCCAAACGTCAAGTTGACGTTTGATATATGAACTTGACAGTAAACACGGGCTATGAGCGTGAATCGGTCCGATCGTAAGCGCGCTCAAGCGAATAGCGGTCCGAAACAAAACACTACTCACGCGGCCTTGAGCGCGCTATTTGAGTTGGACCGGCCGTAAGCACTGTAAGCGCTGCGAGCATTTTTAGCGTGATTCGGAACACGGCTTATATATATCCGCACTATATTCGTACCATCGGTTCAACGCCAACGATGGATTTGCAATTCTTAAGTCCTAAAAGAGGACCAGATTTGTCCTTGTTTTTAGGGTTCCTTACCCGAAGGGTCCAAACGGAAATCTATCGCTGTCACTCACGTCCGTCGTCTGTGTCACAAAATGTATTCCGAAGAATTTTTTAACTTCCCAATGACCTATGAACTTGAAATTTGGTGACAATGTTCATTGTAACGTATATTTAAAAACAAATACTAAATATAATGATAAACTCAGTTTTGGGGTTGGTTTGGAACCCTAAATTTGTGAAGTACGCAAGCACTTAGCCGGTTTTTCGGAAATAGCCTTTCGGAAGTATCTTACCATTCATCAATAACTTCCCCCCTGCTAACTAACCTTCATCATATGCTGGTACAGTATACACTTATACAGGGTAGAATTTTGAACTCCATTAAAATACATTTTTTTAAGGCTTCGCCAATCCTAAGACAAATTATTCGATTGTGAATCTGAGCCAGAAAGGCTTATTTTGCATCACATTCAAAATTCTACTTTATGGATAATTACCTACCTTAAATACTACTTGTTACTTAACAAGTTGAAGGACAGTATTAAATGACTTTAGTATACCCTAGTAATCACAAAAAATATAGTAAACAACATTTTGTAACGAGTATTAATTCTGTAAAATGCCAGGCTGTAGCTGTCCTTCAACGTGAGATATAAGACCTCTGGTTTCGGCTAGTGGAATACTTTTTTACAATACTATCAGTACCCTGAAGATGATCAAAAATGTTGCTTTAGAGCCACTACCCATAACCAGATCATTTGTCGACTAGAACTTAAAATATGTTAGAGATTGTCAGTGGAATAATGTATGAATAATACCTAACCTAACATAAACCATTGAGAAATAAAGTGATGTGGAAAATAATCCCGGTTTCTCAGATTTAGACGAAAAAGTTCGTATTCCCACTTGCTATGAACCTAACAAACCTCTTTCGCTTCATTGGTTATAGTTGTCTTGGCCACTATAGACTTTCTTTAAGAAAACTGTAATGTTAATCGGTAATAATACACTACAGATCACAAATTAGTGTGGTTTAATAAGGGTTTTATGGTTTCTTAGAGATGGCTTAATATTGACAGCTGACAGCCGAGAGGGCGGGGGAACGCAGCTCTTAGTCGCGTTCTGTTAGGATGCGTTCCGATCCCATGTCAAAAACTTTCCAATATTTTTTTACTAACACCAGGTTTATCTTGAGGTTACGCCATTATTCCACTGACAGCCTCATCCGCCTAAAAAACCACAACAGAAGCATTCCCATTCACCACACCCTCGCACCAGCCGCGATGCTATTCTGTTGACGTTTTTAGGCATGCAGAATCTGGCGCTGATGGAAAACCGGCCGATGGTTCTGATAGGGGGGTAGCCTGAACTTTGCACCGTTCACAGCGAAGCGGGCGGATTCTGCGAAGCCACCGGCCACGCGGAGTCTACAAGAGTCAACTACAAGTCTAGAGGAGCGGCGAAACTTGGCAAGTGTTCAAGGATATTCAAGCTTATATTCCAGGTTTTATGAGACAGCAAAGTCAAAACTGTCTGCGAATCTACCTGACTTGCAGTCTACTATAAGTCTACAGGAGCAGCGAAACTTGGCAAGCGTTCAAGGATATCTAAGCGTATATTCCAAGTCTTATGGGGCAGCACAGTCAAAACTGTCTGCGAATCCTGACTTGCAGTCAAATTTGAGCGTTCGTGGCTCAAGTCGATTCTCGCAATTCAAGTCGACGGATCTGTCAAAACTTTGGTCACCTGTCAATCTACCAGAGTTTAAGCGTATTTATAGCGTTCGTAACTATAGCACGAACCCATTTTCACATCTAGACTCGTCAGGCCGAGCGCGAATGGTAGACGTTAGCCGCAAGCGAGTCACAGTCAGAACAGCTGTCGCAAAATGCAATCTTATTGTTGGAGATGAGCTTCTAAAGTTACTGAAAGACGGCGCTCTCCCTAAAGGAGATGCTTTGGGCGTCGCCAGAGTTGCTGGCGTGATGGCCGCTAAAAGAACTTCAGAATTAATACCTCTATGCCACCCGCTTCCTTTAGACTACGTTCATGTCTCAATAGAGTTACCAGAGAAAGATAATTCAGTTAAAGTAACTTGTGAAGTTCGGGTTACAGCGCGCACTGGGGCAGAAATGGAAGCTCTATCCGGATGTTCCGGGGCCGTTTTAGCCTTGTATGATATGTGTAAAGCTGTGGATAAGGAGATGGTGATATCCGATCTTCGCGTGGTACGTAAGACGGGGGGTAAAAGCGACTATCCGCCTCCGAAGACGCCGGAGTTTCCCCCCACCGAGACGAGCAAGCCGGTGGACTGGCCGAAGGAACCCTTCGCTCCTTTTAACTTTGCTAACTTGATAACATGTTTATGTGTTTATTATGTTATATTTTTTACGAATAAGTAAGTTATAGTTGTTAAGAATAAGTGCCAGTTGCACCAACGTACGAACAGAGACCGGTCATCGTCAAATCAAATATGGCGCCGGCAGCTGTCATCCCATAGAAACTTGTCAAGCTTTCCATACAATCAGATTTGACGAACACCGCTTACGATTACAGACGGTTTGGTGCAACCCAGCCTAAGTTTGACAGGTTTTTTTTGCAATAAATAACTGTCAAATGTAGATTATATTGACTGTTAAACCGCTCATAAAAAGTGATGAAGGCTAATATGTAAAAAGACTCATTATTTTTGGTTTAAATTCTAAATCCAAAGACCATTTACATACTTTTTTCGAATTTATAAATTTAAAATAATCTACGAAATAAGTACCTACTGCCTACCTGCACGCAACGTGAATAAGTGATACCTACATAAGACAATAACATCATTGTCATTGACATTTACACGTGTGTAAACATATATCATGTAAATTATTCCAAGTGGCTCAAATGTTGTAAAATTAGTTTATAGTAGCGATTAGACTGAATTGAATCAATCATTCTAATATGTTCTAGTTTTCTCTGCGATGTGTGACACCACCAGTAATGGACAAGGCCCAATGATGTACATTAACTCTTATGTAAAAGAAAATAAGTCATTAATTTTTATAGAACAATCAATTTAAAACCGTATGATCTTTAAATAAGGGTTGAAGTGTCCATTATTGGTGCTTGTGCTTAAAGTGTCCATAATTGGTGGTTTCACCCTAATGTTGTTTAGCAGTCGCTTCTGTAAACTAATGCCTACGCCAACAAACTGTTCTCCAGTTTGGCGTAAAAGTTTAAATACGGAAATATGCCACCTTCTTTTGTAGAAATGTAGGTTTGTGACACCACCAGTAATGGACAAGGCCCAATGATGTACATTAACTCTTATGTAAAAGAAAATGGGTCATTAATTTTTATAGAACAATCAATTTAAAACCGTATGATCTTTGAATAAGGGTTGAAGTGTCCATTTTTGGTGCTTGTGCTTAAATTGTCCATAATTGGTGGTTTCACCCTAATGTTGTTTAGCAGTCGCTTCTGTAAACTAATGCCTACGCCAACAAACTGTTCTCCAGTTTGGCGTACAAGTTTAAATACGGAAATATGCCACCTTCTTTTGTAGAAATGTAGAAGGTATTTTTGGGATCAGGTAACAAACTGATTCTGGGTATAGTTATAGTTCGTACAAAACTCTAAGGCCAAATTCTGTCAAACGAAGCAAAACTCGACTTAGAGCTCTTGACTATTAGGTAGATTTTTGCTTGCGTTAATTTGACAGCACTTGGCCTTACAGTTGAGTACGAACTATACCGGCAATCATCTTGAACCCAACCTTGAGTGCGGAGTAGCCGATTTACGTACAAATCACGCTACTGCGCAGGTAAGGTTAGGTTTAAGATGTTTGCCGGCAACTGTACCCATAGTATACAACCGGATTAACTATAAGCTATTTTCAAGTGGCAATATTCGTGACATATTCGATCAAGTAAATCTATATCTGAGAACAGTGTCCACCGATCGAAATATATCTCCGATCCTCTCGCTCGAACATGCATGTGCGACAGAGAAGGAAAGAAAATACATTCATTCACAGGATACATTCATTCGTTATCGATTCTGCGTAAGCGCGCTATGAGAAAAGTTTTCGCATCTGGGGACCGATTTTTGAGTGACGAACGCTCGACTTTTCACTCGAGATCTGTCAAAATACTATGATGTTCGACACTCAAAAATCGGGCCCCTGTATTGACACAAACAAATCCAAATCTCTATCTCTATGAATGCATGTACTTTCCAAAACTTGTCTTTAATGCGGGTATTACACTGTCCTGAATTCAGAGTCCTGACTAGGGGAGGGGAGTTGAAGCATCTCGCTCTAGCATATAGGTACGTACCGGTTTAAACGTTCTGAATTCAGGACAGTGTAATACCCGCTTAACACCTCAATGTATTATGAACATGACTGGCGCAATAAAGAATAAAATTAAAATAAAGACATTGATACACACGAATCAACTTCAGCTAGGTTGTGGAAGTTTTTTTAAATGTCTACACCTATAGTGTCCATATAGCGTGGCGTTGATAGTGAAGTGTCAGTCCCGTAATATTTTACGACTGATTAACAATATATTTTATGTAGCAACATTTGCAAACTATCTAGTTCACGTACATATTGGAACTACGGGACTTAATCGCGTACAATTATAACTAATTTACCTTTTTTAAGGCTTTGCCCGACGTTTTGAATGTATCACAACATCCGTGGTCGCGAGCTGACTGGCGTGAGCGGGTATCAACATCTTCTAGCCGCGCGGGTTTTCCGAACTACCCGCACTTGGTCTTTATTAATTACATTCTCACTAGGGTTGTCACTCGCACGACACACAACACTAACAATGTCCGTTGATGTAATGGACGATGTATTTCCACGCTTGCACTTACTAATAACTGGATTCCACGAAGATGAGATTTTGAAACCGTCGTCCCGGTTGAAATTTCGATGTTTTTTAATTTCAACGGCTTCACGTACTTTTCTACTGTAGAAATGGCGTTCTGTAGAAAGGACTTTCGGTTTATGGAGCTCAATCCAGTGGTTTGGTCCACGGATGTTGTGATACATTCGAAACGTCGGGCAAAGCCTTAAAAAAGGTAAATTTGTTATAATTGTACGCGATTAAGTCCCGTTCCCCAATAATAATATTGGAACTAGTAGAACATACCATATTAAATTGTACCTATAGGTTGTATACTTACTGTTATAATGGTAAAAAGATTAAATACACTACCTACTTTGCTCGTACTACATTTTATAGTTTGATAATTGAATTTTTTTTAAAGGATTAAAGGTTTGTGCAGAAGTATTTACAGTACATATTAAGTACTAATTGTTGATATTTTTATACACATTTTTTTTCAATATATCCAATATTATTTTCTAAGTATTTTACAAGTCAATGATTATTATAACAGTATATACTTACAACAGTTTTTGACGTGATAAAGTCTTATAAATTGGTAATCGAACGCCAACACGAAAAAGTGTGACGTAATGTATGTCCAATGAGCCTTGTTGAGCAAATTTCTATAAAAATATTTTCCAAGTTATATCTTGTTTCATTTACCTACAGCAATACCTACCTGTGAAATCTACTCCGTGTAAGTAGGAACAGATCAAATAAATATGAAAAGCCAATATTTGTTCATATAACAGTCACTCTGCAGTCTGCAATGACTTCGTTCATTTTATTATCTTCTTTCGTAATATAGAGTAGGTGAAGCGCCATCTATTGAAAATTTAATTCTTAAAAAGATATGCCTCTCTTTTTCTAACTAGATGTCGCTACGCAGCTGATTTTATTGAAATGTTATTTTATTTAGTGCCCCGTGCCAATTCCTCTACCCAATAAATCGCTAGTAATTTAAATACCTAGTTGTTCTCGTAGCTGATTTACGACATAGATCAACGACAATTTGGATTCAGCCACAAGCAAGCAAATAAATATGGAGCGCTTTGCACGTAGGTATCGTTTATTTTATACAAACGAATCTTTCAATTTCCTTGACTGTACACCTACATTGGTATAAATGAGCCGATTAATACCTACACAGTTGCATACACTACTTTATCTACATCCATATATTAAATCCTCTTTCATGTCGTGTTTCGTGTGAGCACGTTGAGCCGGCGTACGCCATGTTTGCCTGGCCGGCCCGCAGATGTGGCATCAAGGTTGGACGTGATCTCGTATTGGTATTATATTTGGTGTCGTTTCTCAGCGCGCGCTCAGCCCCGGGAAGCTTCCTGCACGGTATATTATAACGCGGGGTCTTATCTACGGTTTTTAAACTTATTAAAGAGGATTTACTATATGGGTGTAGATAAACAATTATAGTATGACTTTTCAGCGCTATATGTCGAAACATAACTTAATATTAGCGCCATCCAGTGCCCGTGAAAACAAAATTATATAGTACGACTTTTCATCGCTAGATGTCAGCACAGAACTTAGTATTAGCGCCATCTAGTGAACAAGAAACAAACTACATAGTTAGGCTTTTCACTGCTAGATGTCAGGTCTTATACATTAATTTTAGCGACATCTAGTGATCAAGTAACACACTAAATAGTTTGGCTTTTCACCACTAGATGTCAGGCCTTATTCACTAATTTTAGCGCCATCTAGTGATCAAGTAACACACTAAATAGTTTGGCTTCTCACCGTTAGATGTCAGGCCTTATTCATTAATTTTAGCGCCATCTAGTGAACAAGAAACAAACTACACAGTTTGGCTTCTCACCGCTAGATGTCAGGTCTTATGCTGTAATTTTAACGCCATCTAGTAACACACTAAATAGTTTAGCTTTTCCTCACTAGATGTCGCATAATTAGGGTAGCTCGTTCTCAAACCATTAGATGTCTTAAATGGGGGACTGCATTCTACTCAAATTATGTACATTTTCTTTTGCGAAAGAAATATATAACATGCATCAACATGGTACAATACAAATTGTTTTAATAAGGCACTATTTAATTGTTAAATAGTGCCTTAAACATTTATTCGTATTTATTGCCGTAAAACGCTGGCATACTGGTAAATACCTTTTTTTTTTCATACAAAGTCGGGGGACTTCCACGACCACGATGTTACACGATTTACGGATACTTCCCATAGTTAATCTCATTCTAGCAGTGAATAAAAAAAACCGGGTTCCGTACATCTTTAAAAACGGCAAAAAAACATTCTGTTGTTATAACGGTAACAGAAATACATCTGTGAAAATTTGGGTCCCGTTTTACCCTTTGGGTAAGGAACCCTAAAAGATCTATTTAGTTGGTGACCTCTCTAGCCCTTAACAATTTTACTGTAAAGTTCGCATAACTGCTCCGCTTTTAACGGGACACCGATCAAGCAGCTATTTTTAGGCAATCAAAATAGTTCTCCCGATGTCTAGGAAAGTAGTACAGCGATATCCATCCCACTTCGATCAAATGGAGTTAGCAGTGGACTCTTCGCACCGTGCTAGCTGTGTGCAGGCGACGCTGAAATACATACAACAAACCGCACAGGCAAGCAATGTGTGCAAAAACCTCCGTCGCTTGTCTGTCACTGAACCAGTGGGCTTCATTTTAGAATTACTTTTTCCATCCGACGAGACTAGGGCCAACTGGTCAGTCTGCAAAGAGCTGCATATCCCTAAAAACCTACGCCCTCAAATAAAAAACTATCAGACATTTTATACGTTTTTATTGAAGCACAAGGATGACAAACATTGAAGCATGCATTTAATTTAATGCTTATCTACATAAGAGGGCTTAAAATTATAACATACCTAATGTATTTTGAATATTGAAAGAAACGAAGAGTAAAATAACATATATGTACCTATAACGCCCCTGAAATGTATAATAAATATCGTACATATAGACAATTAGAATTAAACATACAGAGCACGAAGTGCCTAACATTTTTAAATGTCATTTTCAATAAACTACCCCTACGCTAAAATAGTGATGGATATCATTAAACTTCCTATAAATTTACAAATTTGTGTTAGTAACTATCGTATATATGTAAGTATTTGAATTGTAATAAAAATTTGTTATAAAAATGCATTTTGATTCATAGATACTATATTCCTTCACCAATATTTCCAGAAGTGTATCCGGTTTTCAACTTCAAATTTAAATTAAGTACCAGAAACTTCTGCACTGATTACAAATGTTTTATATCTATTCGCGATCTAATAATCAATATATGTTTCATTAAACAATCCACCACATATATAAAAGAAATGAACAACAAAATAAAAGACGTCGATCGCTTGTCAATAGGCAATGCCTTAGAACAACTACAGTTACCCAAAAAATACAATTTACAAATTAACAATGACAATAAGCATACATCTTTACAATTTACCGAAAAACACGTCTGTCTCTGGCGAGTGCTCGGACACGACTGAAGCAAAATTCTGTCAATGGTAGGTACATAATTATATTCTGCATAGCATAATACGTAGTAATTTACATCACTGATTCTTGTCGCAAAGGCATCGTGACAAGCGATCGACCGACGACCGCCCGACGACGCGTCTACGACCTCCGTGGCCGTAAGCTGTAAATCTTCTTTCTTCAGTTTCCGTGGCTGATTCGGGTGACGAGGCGCGAAGGTATTTTGCACACATTGCTAGCTAGCGATATCAAACGTGATATGCCGGAATGGAATTTTATATCTTACAAGATTTAGGTGTGTTTTTCAATTTGCACAAACAATATACGTTACATTCCATTTCGTCATAAATACATAGTGATAAAAATAACGCCCACCGAGTACAAATGTGCATATTGTTAAATTTTAAGTTTGGCGAGAATTTGAAGGAAATTCAACATTGCAACATGGCTTTGGGATGAGAGATATAAATCGAAATTTGCGTTTCAGTAAAACATTGTTGAAACTAATTAATTTTTTTTTATCTCCACTGGGTTTTTAAAATAACTGTAATAATATTTCCCACGGAACAAAAAAGCCGAGCAGTTTGATAAATTCCTTGAAAGATGATATATCCACAATAATAAACAACAGAAAAAGTAAAACTAAGCAACAAGAGATACGATAGAATTTGACTTAAGCCTTGTTCAGGCCGAGGCGGCTATGATAACGCCATTACGCGTGTGCCGAAACGCGTTAGCCACTCATACAAATAGTTTGTAGCAAAGCCATGTTGCAATTATCTGTGACCCTAGCGAAAGGGTACAAGTGCCATATTTCAGGACTTTAACCTCGCATCCCTTTGTACAGTCAAGGGCATAAATATGTATACATTTTTGGACCTTATTTCAATGGAATAAGGTGAAAAAGTGTATACATATTGGTGCCCTTGACTGTACTAGAGCCACAGCCAGACCGCGTATGTCACTCGTGCTCGGCGTCGATTACCTGGCCCGGGCGCTGCACTTGAGCGCGCGGGCGACTGCTCCGCCTCCGCTGCGGCGAATCAAACACCAGGCTCACCAATAAGGCACTCGTATATTTTCAACTTTGTAAATATAAAATTAAAATCTTTGGCGTCATTTTTTC
Organism: Cenopis cana; assembly: GCA_951800055.1. Classification (NCBI taxonomy): domain Eukaryota; kingdom Metazoa; phylum Arthropoda; class Insecta; order Lepidoptera; family Tortricidae; genus Cenopis; species Cenopis cana. Next base: position 2,041,764 of record OX637484.1, on the reverse strand, counting down.
ATTTACCGGTTATGCTTGTCGGTTGGCGCGTGATAAAAACTCTTGTACGGTTGCCAAAACGCTGAAGCGGCGATATGGAAGCAGCATTAGAACTGATCAGTGGTCAACTGGTCGCACTAAAACGATTATAGGACAAGTTTGAGTATATACAAGTCTTTATTGTTCTTTTTACGGAGTTTAAGCTAAATGGACATCCCACCGATTTGGGCACTGCTGTCTAATTGTTGCGAGTGTTGCTACTCGAAATAAAGTGTCCATTAATTAAAGGTCGTTAGACACAACCACAGACAACATTTGAGGGTAGTTTTAAAACGAAAATATACATTTGTATTAATAATGAATGAAGCTTCTATTGATGCCATAGTACCGGTATGTCTCACACACCAACAATACGGTATTAAACTAAGGTAAAAATTAATTAGTTGTTACTTGACTAATAAAAGTTCTAACGAAAATTCTCGGAAAACATCAATTATTAATTTATTTTAGCTAATAGGGTATTAAACTAAGGTAAAAATAAATTATTTTTTACTTGACTAATAAAAGATCTAACGAAAATTCTCGGAAAACATCAATTATTAATTTATTTTAGCTAATTGAAAGATTTTATAAACATAAAGATTTAAAAAGGACGCTGATTTGAACATACCAATTCACAATGTCTCAGTGACGAACGAGAAACACTAAGACAGTATTTCTCTACAAACTTCATATTAACAAATCGTTTTTGACATTTAATAAAAAGTTGCTGATTTGACTATGAGTAAAATACCGTATTATTATTTGCCACTGTTAGAGTCGGCGTTATCTTTTTTTTATCACGCGACAATTCGACCATAATTATTGCCTTTTGATTTAACAATAAACGTTTTCCGACTACGACCTTCATCTTTAAAATAAATTAGCTGTCTCGAGGAAGACCAACGCTTCGAATCGGATTCTACCGGCTTCCGATTGATACGGTTAAGGTGAATTTGTACTGTTCACGCTTTTTAACGTCGTTTGAGGTATATCAGTCTGTACTTTAATCAAATAAAGTCTTATTTGGTAAAGACTTCGAATCTCATAATGTCCCAGACCAGATTCAGATTTTCCCGGTGATTTGTGATGTCTAGATTATCGTAATCAATTATACATTTAATTCTGAAATTGAGGACACAGTCAAAATGGCACAGAGTTTAGAAATCCTTACCAAATAAGCCACGGAGTTTAGAACACCGTAGTCGGAATCGAACGCGTCCGCCCCCGAATCAGTTCCACTGGAAATATCCCGATTTCCACCTTCTCCGCTGTCAAGGTTCCTCTTTCGCTGGTTGCTCGAAAATATCCTCAGTTTTGGATTCTTCCGCGACCTCCGTTCTAGTCTCTGTTTCAACCGGTTGAACTATTGAGAAGCTGGTGTCTACAGCGTCGTTTGCATCGTAGAGGTCAGGTGCTTTTATGTTCTCACTGGCTGTTTCAACCGTTGGTATTTCTTCCCTTGGGGCCTCGTTCTGGGGCTCTTCAAATCTGGTCGAGGGTTCTTCGCGAATCTCCTCACATTTGCTCGAGGTTTCTTGCTGAATCTCCTCAAATCTACTCGTGGGTTCTTCCCGAGTCTCAAATCTAGTCGAGCTTTCCTCTCGAGTCTCCTCGAATCTTGAGGGTTCTTCCCGGGTCTCCTCAAACTTAGATTCTTCGCATCGACTCGTATCATCAAAGACTGGTTGATCAGGCACGTTCGATTCATATTGCTCTACTGTCTCGATTGGTTCTCTTTCTGTTGTACTTTCTGTTTCCATCGCTACAGACTCGTCCCGTCCTGTGGGTTCCGTAGTTTTTCTGTCCTCGGTAGATTCTTCGCTTCTGATCTGATCCTGACTAGAACTGACGACCATTGGTTCAGTTTGCTCTGCAGGAACCTCTGCGCTGGGGGCTCCAGCGGCCTCTGTCTCAGCTGCGTCGTTCTGACGACTTTCTTCTGCGGCGCCCCATCTAGATTTCCTGTCTTTCTGACGATCAGGGCGTGGAGTCCGCTCGTCTCTCTTAGATCGGTCACCTCGATCACTCCTGTCACCTCGATCCTTGTCCTTGTCACCTCGATCACCCTTATCCCCTCGGTCACTTCGGTCGCCTTTGTCCCGGTCATTCTTATCACCTCTGTCCCGATCACCACGCTCACTACGGTCCCGGTCGCGATCGTTCCTATCGTCAAAGTTCCGCCTCCTATCGTTCCTGTTCCTATCGAACCTGTCCTCATGATCTCTGTCCCTGAACCGGTCCTGTCCCCTCCTGCGGTCGTCGCCCCAGTCGTTCCTCCGGTCGCCCCAGTCGCGGTCGCGATCGCCGTTCCAACCCCGGTCGTTGAACTCTCGGTCTTCGAAACGACGGTTGTTAAAGAATTCAGGAGGACCATCGAAGCGAGGAGCATCGAAGGGGCGTTCGCCGTCGAACGGGCCATCAAATGGTCGCGGTCCGTCGAATGGAGGCCTCGGCCCGTCGAACGGCGGCCTCGGCCCTTCGAATGGCGGTCTCGGGCCGTCAAAGAGCGGTCGCGGACCGTCGAACGGCGGTCTGGGCCCATCGAACGGCGGTCTCGGGCCATCAAAAGGCGGTCTGGCCACGTCAAATGGAGGTCTTGGTCCATCGAACGGCGGTCTATTAGGTCCATCAAAGGGCATCCTGTTAAAGGGCGGGCGCTCGAAGCGGGGGCCTGGGAAGGGTGGCCCCATGCCGTTGAAGCGGGGGCCGAAGGGCGGGCCCTGGCCTCCTTCCATCCAAGGTCCTGAAATGTGAAATGCCATTCTCAAGCAAAAATCAGGCTAATGTCAGCCCTGAGGATTTTCTGACGCTAAATTACTGCCAAGCAGTCAATTATATACAGTACTTTAGATTCTTTTTAATGCGGACAATCCCTAATGTGTCTTAGTTACTAAATTTGTAACTTTCGCCAAGATTGAGATAGTTGTGTAGGTATTGAAATACCCCATTCGCAAAATAAAAGTATATATAATGAACTTCGAAATATTTTTACGGAAATATCAACAGAACTTTTAATCTAATACAATGGTCCCACCGGCGGCGAGTAACGTCGAATAATTCTACACGCTTGAGCGAGAAAACGAGTAGAATCACTATAGCCCGAAACGCGCTGACAGCGATAGCGGGGCGGGGCGTCGCGGTGCGGAGGCGGTACCGGTTGTAATGTTCGAAGTAATATGAAAGGGTCCGCACAGAACGCTTTTTTCCCGGCCGGTTTTCTGTGTACTGTTCTGTGTCTTTCTGTTTCTGGGTACCGCCTCCGCACCGCGCCGCCACCGCTGTCTGTGCGTAGCTTATGAGAGTACTCTCGCTGCTCGACGGCGGTGGGACCATTGCCAAACAGCATCAGTGCGCCAGTCACCTAAGTCAGTGCCGGGCTCCTAAGAAAGTCAACGTTTGCGAATGAGGAATTTATTGCATTTGAATGTCAACTTAAGGGGCTCCACGCGCTTGATTTTTGACGACTTTTGAGTCGATACTCCTCCGTGAGAACTACACATATTTATGGCACAAACGGTTATTGGTTCTTTAATCTTTTGTCTACATTTGCAGCAGCCGAATTTTGAAAAGAATGAATTTTTATTTTTTTATGATTTATTCAAACATGGTCCAAAAAAGCTCTTTTTCGATATAAATGTGTTGTTTCTGCAATTATTTATATGAAATCTACATGTTACTGTTCCTTACTGACGTCTCTAACAATGCAAGAGAGATTTTTATTTTTCACCCATTTTCACAAAAGTTACATCCAAAAAAACTGGTGTTTTGGCCTAAAATTGCCAAAGTTTGATGCCATATATCTCGAAGACAGTGAGTTTTAAAGTAAATATGAGGGACTATTTTGGTAAACCTCGTTGTTGTGAATACGATAAACCATAAGAAATACGAGAAAACAGAGCGTTACAGATCGAAGGTCATTGGGAGCTATAGGGGCCCCTTAAGTGCAGTTTATGTTGAGCCATAATGTGCGGTCATACCTCGGACAGGCGGGCGCGGGCCTCGCATTCTCGGCTCTGGAAATTAAAACAGCCATTAGGCCCAATTGAAGTGTGCGAAAAATTTTACGACAGACAGATGGGCCAGTCGCCAAGATGAAGTTACGGGCTAACAGTGGTTTTTAAGGAAAAAAAAACAAAGACCGATTTGCGAAAATGCCCGTATAACAAACAATATTAATCAAAGTTCATGCAATAAGAACTCACCACCGTCCATGGCGGGCCGTGGTGGCATGCGGTCGAGCGGCGGTCGGTCCACTCTGTTCTCTTCTACGCCTGAAGGAAAATACATCATTCACTATTATTATTTATTTATTTATTTAAACTTAATTGCACAAAAACACAGAATTGTATAAATGGCATTATCTACCAGCCAACCATTGAGCTAAACAGAAATTTTATAAAAGGTGCAAAGGTATCATTGTAATAAGTAAATTTTTGGGAGAAAATGACTGACAGTCGAGTTTCTTTCGCCGTTTTTCCTCGGCAGTGGCTTATTTTTGAAAAAAGGTAGTAGATTTTGACTATGAATACGCAGAATTTTATGATTAAATGACTGTCGAGGTTTTTCGACGATTCTTCTCGGCAATGGTCTATTTGTATAAATCGCTTGTAGATTTTGACCAAGAATAAGCTAATTTTTGGGAGAAAATCACTGCCTGTCGAGTTTCTTTCAACGTTTCTTATCGGCAGCGGTCTAATTTTGACAAACGCTAGTAGATTTTGACTTGTAAAAGTGCCACTGCGGCCTTGCAGAATAAAGTTCTTTTATTTTATTTCATTTATCATTTACTTGGACAAATCTCATTTCCAAGTAAGTTTTTTCTACTAATCTTATCCAATTAGAGCCTTTACACCTTTCGTAAACCAAGACACTTAAACCTGTTTAACCTGAAATAAAAATTCCGTAAGTAAATAATCTTCGAAACAAAAACACAACTCCCTGAACCAAAAATATCGAATTCCGGTAACCGAAAATATATTCCGTAAAGCATAACATGATTTTTTTTATAGGGGTGTCCCGCTGCTGGGCAAAGGCCTCTCCCCATGAATTCCACGACTCCCGTGTCTGTGCTTCGTCCGGCCAGTTGGCGAGGAAGGCATCTAAGTCATCCCGCCACCTCCGTCTAGGCCGGCCCCGTCTGCGTCGCTGTTGTGGCATCCATTTGGTGGCTATATTAGCCCACCGATCCGGGTGCATGCGACAGACATGGCCCGCCCAGTCCCATTTGAGCCTAGCAGTTTTTGCGCCTACATCAGCTATGCGTGTTTTTTTTGCTCTCTAAAACACGCAAAACACGCATAACATAATTTTCATCACACTTGCTCGTAAAGTGTGCTATTGCACGCGTGCGTATAAAGCAGTTATAGATTTACCTCCCGCGGGAGTTATCGAATTTTGTCTCCCGTGGGAGTAATGAGTTTGTATGTGATCTGATTGGTTTAAAAAAATCTAGGTGGCCGCGCGCCGCAAGAATACTGCTCTGTGATTGGTTGCGCGTTGTGTTCCTCTCGCAGCGATACTGGAGGTGAAGTTGTCAAGTTCGTCAATTTTTGATTGGTGTGGTTGTATGAAACATGGATTTTTCTGCGATGATGATTTCTTTTCTGTGATGAAAAACATTGTGTGTATCACGGGAGGTAAGGGTTATTACAAACTCAAGTCAATAAAAGCCCTCCGCCTTCGGCGTCGGGCTTCTATGACTTTCGTTAGTAATAAGTAATAACCCGCTTACCTCCCTAAATGCACAATGTACTATTATGTCACACCTGGCCATAAAGCGGCAATTACCGCACGCTCCGCGCGCGGGAAATCCCACTTCCTGGCCAGGGGGTGACATAAAATTTTGTACTTAACACGGGCGGTAATAAAGAAAGCCTCAGATCGCATATTTATCACCCTTGCCTTCGGCTCGGGCGTCAAATACCTGCGATCTGAGACGTTATTTGTTTTACCGCCCTTGTTAAGTAATGTACTATAGAGTAAAGAAATCCTTGTCAACTGACCGGCATTATCCTGGGGCTGCGGGAACTCGTCCCGCTTGCCGTTGGCCATCTCCCACAGCCTCTCTTGCAGCGTCTTCTCTCCTCCCTCCCGCGGGGACTTCGACCGGCTTCCCTCTCTGACACAACACACAATATTTCTATATTTTAGCTACAACCACAGAATAGTATAATAGTATTACCAGAGACTAGGAATTATATAGACTGCCAATGCCTATACATTGTGGCGTAATTTTAAAATAATAGGCCTGCTGTAACTAGTTTCACTATGGAGAGATCACTTTACCATTTAATTCGTATGCCACTAAGACCTCTGCTTAAAACATAGCGCCATCTGTTGGGAGCTTCTACGTTGTGCTCATAGATGGCGCTATGTTTTAAGCAGAGGTCTTAGTGACATACGAATTAGATGGTAAAGAGATCTCTCCATAGTGAAACTAGCTACAGCAGGTCCATTAATTTAAAATTACGCCACAATGTATAGGCATTGGCAGTCTATATAATTCCTAGTCTCTGGTATTACATACAGAATGGCCACGAACCCCCCGCGCCGAGGTCAGTTACCTCGTTCCTGAGAGACCCACCTGGTGCCGATCGGGTGCCGTCGCGCCTCGCGCTTCGTCCGCGCCACGCGCTACGCACCCGCGCAAACAATTGACGCGTGTACCAACAGTGCACGCACACATACTTACCCACAGCGCTTGCGTTCCTTCGCGTGTCACAGGTGTGCTACAACCACTATTATGCTATTTATGCTAAATACCATTTGGCGAGTTGGGCAATGAGAGTGCCATTAAAACATTCTTTTTTTTATGATGTGTAAATTGTAATCTCGAATAAATATTTCTTTCTTTTTCAAACTTTTATTGTTATCTGCACTCCATACGCCATGCTAGGCATGCCATAGCTTTAATTTCAGACCTGACTTGCCAAATACTATGGCGGATAATATAAAGAGCTGAAAAAGCTAAGCAGTAAAATAAACATATTTTTTTACAATTGCTTTACAAAGCTTCCTCCTCATGGGCCACCATAACACAAATCAAATATAATTACGAAGGGTCCACTTCGATAAGGTTCTAATTACAATCTTAGGTCTAAACCAGCAACACTAGTTACATGACAACATGACTGACATGGTTATATATAATAAATGAATCCTAGGTAGCCCACTTTTTAAAACTACCCACTAGGGTACTCAACTGGTATTTCTAATGAATGAACTCAATCTGTAGCCTTCTCAGTCGTATCCTACCTTCCACCAGACGCTCCTGTACCTCTAGTAAAGTTTTTTCGAAACAAAACAAACGAACACGTTTGCGTTTAGCTTGTATGGCAAAAAATAATTACTATCGAAGGCCACCAGAGGCGCTGCTCGCGTTGCCTTACAAAATAAGACAAAACCAAGAAGTTTAGATTCATCCTGGAGGTTGCGTGCCAAGGCATGTTCCGAATCACGCTTACAGCGCTATAAACGCGTTTACGATCGGACCGAATCACGCTCATAGCGTTTACATGACATGTCGTGACATCATTGATGATGTCATGGACGGCGCCGTATTGGCGTTTACGGTGCTCACACTCCCAGGCGTAAGCACCTTGAGCCAAACGTCAAGTTGACGTTTGATAATATGAACATGACAGTAAACACGGGCTATGAGCGTGCGCTATGTATCTAAACTTCTTGGACAAAACGCAAAAAGAAAACAGTTTTACTAGAGGTACTGTTCTATGTCATTCGTGGCCTAAGGCTAAGAGGCTGATAGGTCGTTAGACTCACCTGTTATTATTGTCCCTGGGCGCGTTGAAGGGGCGATCTCTGTTGTCCCGGTCGCGGTCCCTGTCCCGGTCGCGCCGGTCCCGACCGCCGCGCTCGCGGTCGCGGTCGCGGTCACGGTCGCCGCGTTCCCTGATAACAATGGGGACGATTAGTGTATTCTTTGACTACTTTAATAACTGTACCAGAATGCTCCTAGCGAAAATAATAGTATTTCAACGATATGTCCGGTATACATATGTAAAGAAAACTGTGGATATATGCAATCGATTATTTTAAATCGATTTTAATATTTATTCTAGTATAAAATACCGTAAATTACCTGATTAAATTAATTTAAATTTAAAACTGTGTACTACAATCAATTATTTTAAATCGATTTTAATATTTTATACAACTGTGAAATATTAATTCATATTTTTTTACCCAATGAAATACTTATTAATGGCATGTTATTTTAATTTGTTTGTTAAAATTTGTAAATGCATGATTTTTGATTTTTGTACTTTGTTTCTATGATAAAATGTGAAATAATTATGTTAAAACTATGTTAACTAGAATTGTATTGCAGTGCCCTAACAGGGTTGTGTTGAAACATACAAATTGTTATAAGATCTTTTTTTGTACACACAAGGCAATAATTAAATGAAATGAAATACATGTGTTCGATCTTGGGAAAATAAGGCTTTTAAGATTGGCGCGAGGCGCTGACAAACTCAAAGCGAGATATATTAGAAACAAAAGAAAGTACTAACCTGTCTCTATCCCGCGCTCCTCTATCCCTGTCCCTGTTCCCCCTGTCCCTATCCCTGTTCCCTCTGTCCCTGTCTCTCCGGTCGCGGTCTCTGTCCCTGTCCCTCCGGTCGCGGTCGCGCTTGTCGTCCTTGTCTTCCGCGGGCGTGGTGGGGGGAGGTTCGGACAGGTTGAACGTGGGGGGAGGCTCGGAGGAGTTGAAGCCGGGGGGAGGTTTGGAGAGGAGCGCTTGTAGCTGTGGAACAATGGAGTAAATTAGTGAGATCCTTGGAAACTTTGTATGCTTGTAACAGCAATACTGTTATAGTTATTATGTCACACCTGGCCATAAAGCGGCAATTACCGCGCGCGGGAAATCCCACTTCCTGGCCAGGGGGTGATATAAAATTTTGTACTTAACACGGGCGGTAATAAAGAAAGCCTCAGATGGCATATTTATCGCCCTTGCCTTCGGCTCGGGCGTCAAATACCTGCGATCTGAGACATTCTTTGTTTTATCGCCCTTGGTAAGTAATGTACTATTATGATACAAGTGTGGAAAGTAGGCTTTTTCCCAAAGAAAAACACGAACGAAGTGTTTTAAGCTGACACTGGTTACGGACAAGTGTCGCTTCTATGCATAGAGCACTTGCCTATTACTTTTATTCGCAGAAGCACTAACTGCACAGTTTTTAGCCAGTTTCTATAACCGCGGCTTTATCGTATACCCGAACACACCCGACTGGGCGCGCCATTTTGTTATTGTCTTTACCGTATCTCTCTCTCGCTCACTCACACGTCTCTCGCTCGCTCGTCATACGCCGCCATTCCGAATTCGGTCTCTTGCTTGAGCGGTACGCATTCACGCTGCCTAGTGCTAAGATTTACCTCTGTAACTCACATAAAATTACTTTGTTTATTGTAACAGTTAATGTTATTAAACATCTTTAAGGAAGACGAAGATTATCATTCATCACCTCCTACAAATATTAAGTTTAGTATATAACTACAAAAAGGTTTCACTACCGTATTTTCATCGTGATAAGAGCGCGCGAGTGCAAACTATTTACCTTCTCTGACAAACTGGCCGATAGTTTGAAATTGATGTCACTAAAATATCATATTTCAAATTATTCCCATTTGTAAGTCAAGTCAATGCCAATGAAAAATATATATCAAATTATATTTTTACGTCATTGCATGGTGTAAAAATATATCAAATTATATTTTTACGTCATTGCATGGTGAATGCATTTACCGTGTATCGTATAGTATCGGAGTGATTCGTGAAGTGTCATGTTCGCTCTCTGTTTCTCAACGTAAAGATTTGTTCACAGAGAAGCGGTCAATTAATTTGATTTATTTTGTACTGAAACAGTATACATTAAGACACATAATTGGACCAATGTTCATATAACATTATTTACTCGTAGTGTTGTTAAAAATATGTGGTTAAAGTCGTTCTAGTTATTAACGCCCACGGTGTATATGTCGCAGCCGGAATGTATAATCCGCCGTTTTACCTTACGGCTAGCCGTTTTACAAAATGGCCGGATTGTCATTGCTAAACAGCGCTGCGAGTGTTAGAAATGGGAACTAAAAGCTGTCAAAGAGGTGACAGCTAAAACGACGCTATTTTGCGAAAAGGCTAGCCGTAATGTATTACGGCGAATTATACAATCTAACCGCTTTTTTTCATTACGGCTAGGCGAATTGAAGAACGCAAATCGCCGAACACATTACGGCGGACTTTCATTCAGCCGTATTCAATCCGCCTAGTCGTTGACCCGCCGTAATACAAAACAGCTCTGTTTTGTAAAACGCCTAGGCATAATGTAATACGGCGGATTATACGATTTGCCTGCGACATATATATAGGGTGTCTCAAGAAGGACGCAATATTTGAATTTAATAGAAAACACATTTTTTTGTTAACTGTATTTTTTTTAATTTAAACATTAACTACATAGTATAAGGTTATGCATGAAATAGTACATCAGGCAAATACCCACCACGACTTTGCTGACACATACGAATTCTTTTGATGAAATTTTCCTTGGCCATTTTGCACAAATGTGGCTGAATTTCCTGAATGCAACATTAAACCTCTACCTTTAATGCGTTAGGGCTTTTGGCATAGACCTTTGACTTCAAATAATTCCATAGAAAGAAATGTAATGGTGTTAAATCACATGACATAAGGGGCCAAATCTGCTACCGAAATGAATCAGTACACGAAATTTGCGAGAATTCGTAGCCAAAATTTCATAATTTATTGTTCAAGAATAAAAATGTGGTGTCCTCTCGTATAGTGTACATTTTTAAAAACCCTAAACTATCAGCTGTCAAATAGTATTTTTTTAGGGTTACCAGCACTAAAATGCAAAGATGGCGGCAAATTTAAATATTGCGTCCTTTTTGGGATACCCTTTACAAACAACAGTATTGACAGAGACTAGGAATTATATAGACTGCCAATGCCTATACATTGTGGCGTAATTTTAAAATAATGGGCCTGCTGCAGCTAGTTTCACTATGGAGAGATCACTTTACCATTTAATTCGTATGCCACTAAGACCTCTGCTTAACACATAGCGCCATCTGTTGGGAGCTTCTTCGTTGTGTTCATAGATGGCGCTATGTGTTAAGCAGAGCAGAGGTCTTAGTGGCATACGAATTAAATGGTAAAGTGATCTCTCCATAGTGAAACTAGCTGCAGCAGGCCCATTATTTTAAAATTACGCCACAATGTATAGGCATTGGCAGTCTATATAATTCCTAGTCTCTGGTATTGATGATCGCCGATCGCCAATCTCACCTGGTCGGAGAGTGGGGGCGGCTGGTCGGTGGGAGCTTCCTCTGCGTGCGTGTCCTCCGTGTCCAGGTCCATCGCGTCGTCCGTCCGCGTCACCTCCGACACGCGCTGCTGTGTACGCAGGATTACGTTAGGGTTAATTGGATAATTTCTACGTTTTAAGACATGGTGGTGTTAACATGGTGATATTGGTGGTGGTGTACTGAGAGCTATAAAAGTAAACCATAAAATTGTAAAGTGTAAATAATTGGTCAATAATGTCGGCTGAGAACCAGACATACGCAAGGCCTTCTACATACAAACAAACTCTGTGCAAGTTTTATTCGTCAGTTTTGGCACTCCCGCATATCATTTTTTTTTTGCTTGTTCATATTAGATATACGAAGAATGTCAAGCAAAAAAAAAATCTAAAAATTCACAAATAATAAAGCTCAAAAAAAAAAATCTTGAGGTTTTAGCTAACTATAAAATAAGCGTACTGACCAAAAATCATAAGTGTAATGCAAACATAAGCCAAGAAAAACTTGCAAAGTTTGTATGGAGAGTGCTTACGTATACAGGCGCCTTAACTCTTAGAAACCTCGTATCTCAGTAATAAAGCGATGCGTGCTTTATTTTAAGTAAGTAAATAGAGGGCTTTAAAGCCGGGACGTCACAAGGTAAACTTTACTAACGTTGTAAAACGTTCGGTACACAAAATTAAGTCCACATGCCGCCATATTGGTTTTATTGCAACATCACATATCCTATACGTAGGACGTTATTTGAAGATCCCTATGACACTTGCAGTGACAGTTCATTTATATAACCTTGGAACAGCGTCGATGTCACATCGAAAAGCATCTTTTGGGAATGTAGCTAATTAATTTATGTAGGATTGTAACATTTACATAATAACAATATGAAAGAAACTTGAATTGTGTCTTATTTCCCAGAAATATGCTTAACGGAATATACACGGTGACGTACTGCAAAAGTTATATCGTTGGTCTGTATCGACTAAGGAAGCGGTGCCGTCGATAACAGATGTCGATAATAATAAAACGTGTCTTATATTTCATTTTAATTGTTACGTGACTGTAAAAATAAAACAACGTTAAATTACATATTAATTTATTATTTAACACTTATTGTTTTGACCTGTAGGTACTGGTCTTTCTTCTGGTGCGGCGTAAGAATACGTTATGTCCAAATTTTATGTCAATAGGTCAAAGGGAAGTTGAAAACATCTTCGAAAAATATTTTTGTGACAGACGACCGACGGAAGGACGCATGAGTGACAACAATAGGGTTCCGTTTGGACCATTCTGAAACGGAACCCTAAAAATGGCGGTTTAGTAGCCAGAAACGTCTTTTACACGATAACCGCATTTGAGGTTTAAATTAATGTACGTGAGAGGACGCTGATAAGAACCGCCACAGATAAAAAAACAATTGAAGTATCGACACATGCACATCACTATATGGTATGTCACTGTCAGTGTCATAGGGATCTTCAAATAACGTCCTACGTATACGTTACTCGGGATGACGTAAGGATTCCAACGATACCTCACCCATCTAAATCGGTTAAGGCGTTGAGAAGCTCTGAGTGAACACACTCCTTTTTTCGGGCACTTTTATAAAAAAACGCCTCCGCGGGTGCGCGCCGGTACATTGACAGTTACGTAATACCACACCTGTGTCACGCGAAGGTACGTAAGCGCTGTGGGTTAGTATGTGTGCGTGCGCTGTCGGTACACACGTCAATTGTTTGCGCGGGTGCGTAGCGCGGACGAATGGCGAGGCGCGACGGCACCCGATCGACACCAGGCGGGTCTCTCAGGGACAAGGTGACTGACCTCGGTGCGGGGGGTTCGTGTCCGTTCTGTATGTAATACTATTATACTATTCTGTAGTAACACCCGCGCCGTATAATACGATAAATTTATTGAACTAATAACTGTACAATTAGTAGCAGACTTTTCGCAAGCCCCCGCGCCGCAACCACTACTCTTTTTTATCTACACCCATATAGTAAATCCTCTTTAATAAGTTCAAAAACCGTAGATAAGACCTCGCTTTATAATATACTGTGCGGCTGTTGCGCGCGTCCCCTATAAGAACACCAAATGGAACATTCTTACGAGATCACGTACAACCTTAAGGACACAGCTGCGGGCTGGCGGCGGTGCGCGGGCCGGCCTGTCGAGGCAAACATGGCGCACGCCGGCGAGACGTGCCCACACGAAACACATGAAAGAGGATTTAACTCTGCCCACGGCCAGATAGACAAGTTCGAGCTTTAACAGTAAGTATAATAAACGTCGTACCTGCATGGTTTGGTGCTGCGGCGGCGCGTGGTGTAGCGGCACGCCGCCCACGCTGCCCACCAGACCGCCCACACCGCCCACGCCGCCCACTCCGCCCACGGCGAGTAGCCCGCCTAGGAATCCGGGCAACCCTGCCATGCCTACAAACATTTAAAATCTCAAAGAATAGCCCACGTTTCATAAACTAACATGACGTCCATATGCCAGCTGTACGCTCACCGAGAGCCTAGACACACTTGTTGCTTCCTTTGAACTACGGATAGACCCTTTGGCTCGGATGCAAAAACGTACAGCGATCGAGAAACGGCGAGACGAGACAGAGCGAGACCCGGCATGTTTCAAGGCTAGGGATGTTGACTCAAAATTTATTATTACTTCATACGAAAGAATACATAAAACTATGCGAAATAGTGAGAATCCTATTCAAATATGTCAAAAAATAACGAAACTACAACCGTTAGAATGTCTTTAGTTCGAGGGAGAAAGCGCTACAGGTCAGTGACGTCACTGACCTCGAGCGCCATAGTAAATGACGATCGTTCAATACAGAGGTGCGTTTTGCGGAACAGGGACAGAAAATGCCCCCTCCTAAAACTTTGAAGACTTATAATTATGTAATTATTTATTCTTTTGAATTACTTTTTTCGCTATTTGATTGAGAATTTGATCCTTTTTCGAGAAAATTCGGATTCATGGATTTTCTTATTTGGTGTTAACATCCCTATTCTCGAGAGTGTACAGCCCGCAATAGAAAGTCCGTGTAAAGGTATGATTCCGCTGCTGACTGCATACAGCAACTGCACGTTCCGCCGCACTCCAAATTGAACCGTAATAGAAATAGAAAAATCTTTATTTCGACAACATGCTGGGAGTTATAATTACAATAAAATTACTTAAAACTAGAAACAGTTGCGAAAATGGAGCCCACTCAGCATGTGTCGGGTCACAAAAGGTGTCCCGACGCTGGTTTTCTGTGGGTCCCGACAAAAAAGATGAGGTTGCGCGACAAATCCGCACAACTGTACAAACTGTGCATTTACAGAGACTCTATAGATTATAATGATCGACATTTTTCTCTTATTACCTACTTAATGGTATGCGTAAAAAGCTCAATTTGAAATGAGCGGAGAAGTGTCGCAACAGCACACGCCGCTCATTCTAAATTGGGACTTTTAGTATTATGATTAAGATTCAATTTGGAGTGCGGCGGAACGTGCAGTTGTTATATGCAGTCGGCATCGGAATCATACCTTAAATAGACAGTGTGGTCAAATCTGTTAAACACGTACATCACTAGTTGATTGTGTGTCAAGGAAACAAAATGATATAAATATAAAATATTTTAATATTTTGTGGACAATCTTACACAAATCAACCTAGTCCCAAACTAAGCAAAGCTTGTACTATGGGTACTATGCGACGATATACATACTTATAATAGATATAAATTTATACTTAAATACATAGAAAACATCCAAGACCCAAGAACAAATATTCGTGCTCATCACACAAATAAATGCCCCGGCCGGGATTCGAACCCGGGACCTCCAGCTTCGTAGGCAGGGTCACTACGAACTAAGCTAAAGCGGTCGTCAAATATATTTGCGGCAAGGGCTGTATATTGAATCCTGAGTGAAGCGAAAGATTCTGCAATAGAATGCTGAGCGTAGCGAGGGATTCAAGTGTTTACGCCCAAGACGAAAATAATTTTATGTCACACCTGGCCATAAAGTGGCCATTATCGCACGCTCCGCGCGCGAAAAATCCCACTTCCTGGCCAGGGGGTGACATAAAATTTTGTACTTACCACGGGCGATAATAAAGAAAGCCTCAGATAGCATATTTATCGCCCTTGCCTTCGGCTCGGGCGTAAAATACCTGCGATCTGCGACATTCTTTGTTTTATCGCCCTTGGTAAGTAATGTACTATTGCTACCGTGTGACACTATGTTCACACCGCCTATGAGGCCCGCTGCTAATAACAAGAAATGTCTTAAAATAGTACATTATTTACCAAGGGCGATAAAACAAAGAATGTCTCAGATCGCAGGTATTTTACGCCCGAGCCGAAGGCAAGGGCGATAAATATGCGAGCTGAGGCTTTCTTTATTATCGCCCGTGGTAAGTACAAGATTTTATGTCACCCCCTGGCCAGGAAGTGGGTTTTTTCGCGCGCGGGGCGTGCGATAATGGCCACTTTATGGCCAGGTGTGACATAAAATAATTTTGCTATAGAGTGGCACATACTGTTTTTCACACCTTCCATGAGGAAATAGTAGATTGTGTCATTGTGTCACACAACGGAGCAATATGACATATTTACGGCGTGGGCGTAAATTGAATCCTGAGCGTAGTGAGGGATTGAAGAATTAACGCCCAAGGTGGAAATAATTTTGCTTCCATGTGACACATACATCACCTATTGAGGATAAGAGTTGTGCATTTATTTTATCAAAATCGACACAATAACTTATTACACGTTACAGAAAAGTGCCACTTTGATCCCTCCTAGCAGGGAAGAAATAGTAGATTGTGTCACAAGGGAGCAAAATGACATATTTACGGCGTGGGCGTAAATTGAATCCTGAACGAAGCGAAGGATTATATAATAGAAAAAAATAGAATCCTGAGCGTAGTGAGGGATTCAAGAAATTAACGCCCAAGGTGGAAATAATTTTGCTTCCATGTGACACATACTGCTTTTCACATCACCTATTGAGGATAATGAAACATCTGAAATAACAATGGTTGTGCATTTATTTTATCAAAATGGATACAATAACTTATAACATGTTACAGAAAAGTGCCACTTTGATCCCTCCTAGCAGGGAAGAAAAGTACCACTTTGATCCCTCCTCGCAGGGAAGAAAAAGCCCTTATCCGAATAGGTGATGTGAAAAAGCCCTTATTCGAATAGGTGATGCGAAAAGAGTCATTGTTGCTCAAATGAGGGAAGAAAATTACGGCTTTGATCCCTCAGGGCAACAATGACTGTTTTCTGAATGGCAGGTGTGAAAACATAATAGTTACTGACCTGGTTGGGGCATGGACTGTATAGGCTGAGGCGGCATTCCGGGGAACCTCAACAGCGCACTGGTCGGCGGCATACCCGTGTCAGACTGGAGGCCTGTCGGACATATTGCAATATTACCCTTGTATTCTTCAGTACAGTGAGATCGGGTAAGATCAATCAATCAATTATTTCTTATCGCTCGGTACCATGGTTACGTTTATAATATTATACTATTCTGTACTTAAAAGTAAGGATGTGATAGTGGTTAGTTAGTTATACTGGACATTTTCCGCAAGTCGACATCCAACGTGCCTATTTTGCGTGAAAAGGGGGGGTAGCGCTCTAACCATCCTAGTTCCTGTATGAAACCTATTATTTATTTATTTATTTATTTATTTCAAGATTACAATTTGCACCTTAACAGCTAAAGCCAACACGGCACAAATTATAAGGTTTGACATTTATGTATAATACACAATTAAATTAAATTAGAATACGGTAACAATTCAAATACTTATTCTATGGTGCTTTTAGGCATCTCACTTTCAATCACTTTCTTGCACTCGGCTATTAGTCTTCCTAACGTGTGCGAAAACAAGTCACATGTTGGCGCCGCCTCGAGTACGGAGTTGAGCAGTGTAAGTGCGCGCGCGACTGGCGTCTGCGCATGCGCGCACGTGCGCGGGTGCCGACGCGCGCGCGTGTACTGATTAGGCACAAACAGGCGGACAAAAGCCTGGACTAGGTCTGGGCTGTCGATGGTACTCCTAATAATACCTATGGCGAATTTTGCTAAGGAGAGTGACCTACGCAGTTGTAGCGAGTCGTACCCTAGTTGTCCCTGTAGAAATAACGTGGGATACAGATACGGGTAATAGAAATGTATCCTTTTATATAAAGCACGTAGAAACATTTTCTGGACCTGTTCCATCATGAGAGTATATTTATTCTCGTAGGGGCTCCAGAGAACTGTATTTGTTTCCAGTATACTTCGAACAAGTGCCGCGTACAGGACACGTGAAGAATGTATAGTCAATGGTGCGGAATTCCGTAGAACAAACCCTAGCCTTTTGTACGCGGCTACAGTAACGGCCTGAACGTGGTCGCGGAACGTAATTTCTTGATCAAATAGCACTCCCAGATCACGCACCTGCGACACGCGCGCCATCGAAGCACCCCCAATGGTGTAAAGGAATTCCCGGGGAGTGTGCGACCGAGTGAAACTCATTATTTGGCATTTGCCAGCATTAAAGAAGAGTTTGTTATTAACACTCCAACGGTATATCGCATCAATGTCTCTTTGCAGTTCCAAGCAATGCGTCTGACTTTGAATAGGCTTAATCAGCTTCACATCGTCAGCGAACAGCAGTAGAGCGGAGTGACGCACCTCAAGTGGCAAATCATTGATGAGAAGCACGAAGAGAAATGGTCCAAGGTTCGAACCCTGACTGATACCTGATCGCGTGTGATAGCTATCGGATACATACGGACCATATTTCACGTACTGAGTCCGGTTCGAAAGATAGCTCGCAAACAGTTTCAGAAGTCTGGGAGTAAAGCCCATCGCACCCAACTTTAACAGAAGAACGTCATTATCCACTCGGTCAAAAGCTTTTTGGAAGTCTAGGTAAATGACATCGACTTGAGACTTTCTATCCAGCTCACTTGACAATATATGCGTTAAGGTGAGGAGATTAGTAGTCACAGACCTTTTAGGTAGGAACGCATGCTGTGCGCTGGTGATATGAGGCCGACATTGGGGCAGCAGCAAACTATGCAACGCCGACTCAAACACTTTTGCAAGGACGTTAAGTATAGCAATTGGACGGTAATTCTCCACTTTCGTTTTGGAACCTGTCTTAGGAATTGGCGTGACCCTTGACCTTTTCCAGACAGCTGGATAAACTCCAGTATCTAGAATAAGGTTGAAAATAAACCTAATCGGATCAACTAGGTCATCTACACAAGCTTTGATTATAAAAGCCGGTATCGCATCCGGACCAGGTGCCGAAGCAGGTTTTAATATTAGTGTCTTTATGTTGTTTACTGCTTCCTGCAGTGTGTTCGGATTTCCTAGGTGTTTCTTCCTGTATACTTCTACCTGCTTACAGTCTAGTAGAATGTGTCTAGCAGTCTCTTCTGCCTCCATGCATGCTCTGCACAAGGGACTATCGGTTATTCCCAAGTTGTAGAGATGTTTGTTTAGTGTGTTGTGTCCTGTTATTATGCCTACTACTTTACGTAGTTGGTTTCTGTGTGTTCTCAGTAGTGTGGTTGTGAGTTTGGGATTTTGTTTTAATATTATTTCTTTTGTCTGCCTGCATGTGTCTAAGTCTTCCCAATGCCTTTGATGCAGGTGTTTTATGTATCGATTTAGTTCATTCTGTATGTATTTTTGTGGAAGGGGAATGTGATAGTGGTGTTAATACTGCTAACTTACCGGGCACTTGTGCGGGCATGGCGGGCGGTCGTAGCCCGGGCGGCATTCCCGGCGGCATGCCCGGCGGGAGTCCCGGCGGCATGCTGCGGGACAACGGGACTTTGTTCAAAGGGATATAAATTTGATTACATTGCGGACTGCGGGCTGCCAGAATAAGACGAGGGCGATCAAACGCCGCAATGTAATGAAAATCGGATGCAAGTTCTTGCATCGTGTAAATGGGTATCGCGCTCGACTTGGCGGGGACACTGCCGTGCCCCCAGATTTAAGAGGAGGGGTAGGGCAAGCTCTCCCCATACAGGATTTTCTTCATTTGTGTTTGCATTAAACTTATGATTTTTGGTCAGTATGCTTATTTTTCTGTTAGCTATTTCGTGATGTATTTTTTTTCCGTTTATATTATTTTTATTTTTTTTTCATTTTTCATTTTTTTGAAATATTTTAAAATTTCCACATCACTTTCTTCGCATATATCTAATAATTACATCAAAAAAAAATTACATTCGTTAGTGCCAAAACCTACGAATAAAACGTGCACAGAGTTTGTATGAAAAATGCCTTGCCCACCCCTGCGCCTTAAGCAAAATTTATGGATGTGATGACGTTTGAGGGCCGATGCGAAGGTAAGTCGTTACAACATACGAGTCAAACTAAACTTTTAACCGCTGCGAAACTTCTTCTTTTTTGCCAGAAGTCCATATTATAACATTTTTCCCAAGAAACTCTGCTACTGTTGTCTCCTGGCTGACGGGTCAGAAAAAAAAGAAAAAGTTGATTGATCCATAAATGTCTACATCGAAATAAAAACACTTACCCTGGTGGTGGTAACTGCAGCGCCGACATTCCTGGCATCGCCCCCTGCATTGCATTGGGCATGGCGTTCGGCATTGCATTCGGCATGGCGTTCGGCATGGCATTCGGCATGGCGTTCGGCATGGCATTCGGCATCGCGTTCGGCATGGCATTGGGCATCGGCGGCATGGCGCCAGGGCCCGGCATGCCCATCATGCCCATGCTCACCATGCCGTCCAGCATGGATTTGGGTAATATCTGTGCACAAATCGTTGATTTAGACCGTTTTACGGGGCAAGTAATATTTCTAGTGGCAAATTATAATAGGTAAATAACAAACTTTGACCACACCAAGCGAGTGACACGACGACGCGACCGTCCGGTAGCAATGCGCGGCGTCGAGTGCGCTCCACGGCAGGTACGACACTTAGCCACAAAATAAAAAATATACAGAAGGTCCGTTCCCGCCGTTCTTGAAAATACATACCTAAACTTGCCCGTCTCACAGGGTTGCTTCTGTATTGATTCTGAATTTTAAAAAGGAATTCTTCAACATGACATTTAAATATGAACCAGTGTATCTTGATAAAAAACCGGCCAAGTGCGAGTCGGACTTCGCACATTTAGGGTTCCGAATCAACCTCAAAAATATGATTTATCAATATATTAGTATTGGTTGTTAAAATATACGTAATATTGAACATTGTCACCAAATTTCAAGTTCATAGGTCAATGAGAAGTCTAAAAATTCTTCGGAACAAATTTTGTCAGAGACGACGGACGGACGGACGGACGTCTGGGCGACACCAATAGGAACCCTAATAAATTGATGCGTGGCCCGCTGCGAGTTGTGACTTGTGATTGTGACCGGCGGCGGTCGAGAGCGTCAACAAAGAATATACCTAATTTAATTAGGTACCTACTTAACTAAACCATAGTACTTAACTAAACCATAGTACTTAACTAAACCATAGTACTTAAATACTGGTGTTTTACCAGCGAACGATAAGATGAATGTGTAATGGTTGATCGTCGTTATCAAAGCGGCTAGTTTCAAAAAATTACCTACCTACCTAGGTATTGTAACTACCAAAATGAGAAAACCGTTTTATTTACCTTTCAATATCGTTTGAAAATTTAAAGAAAGTGTAGGCACAGTTTTTTGTTGTATTTAAACAATAAAATACATTCCAACTGTAATAATATCGGTTATTCATTTTGACGTACGTGACACAAAGTACCTACGTAGTACGTGTGACTTAGCCGTGTTCCGAATCACACTAAAAATGCTCGCAGCGCTTACAGTGCTGACGGCCGGTCCAAATCAAATAGCGCGCTCAAGGCCGCGTGACTAGTGTTTTGTTTCGGACCGGTATTCGCTTGAGCGCGCTTACGATCGGACCGATTCACCCTCATAGCCCGTGTTTACTGTCATGTTCATATATCAAACGTCAACTTGACGTTTGGCTCAAGGTGCTTACGCCTGGGAGTGTGAGCACCGTGAGCGCCGTCCATGACATCATCAGTGACGTCACGACATCTCATGTAAGCGCTATGAGCGTGAATCGGTCCGATCGTAAGCGCGCTTTGAGCGCTGTAAGCGTGATTCGGAACATGCCTCTTGTTTTCTTAGACCATGACTTCGTCAAAAACATCATGTTTTCCCGCCGTTTTTTTTTTTTAACAGAATCGCAACATCGGAAGTGTATTATTCCACCGAAAAACGCAATTTTTTTCGAGACATAAAAAAACGTCGCGTTTCCAACAGAAAAATACGAGCTGAATTGGCTGAATACGACTTGTGCCTCCTTTTGTATGACAATTTCTACTTTTTAAACAGTTTAGTTTTTTAGTTTTTAATTTGGATCTGACCTTAAACTATACACTTTACCTTCCAATATGTAGCGACTATAGTCCTGTTTGCGGGCCATTTTTGAGAAAAGAATATTTGTGTTGTATACTCACCCTGGGCGGTAACCATGGCGGTAGCGTGTCTTCGTCCACGGCGCCGCCGTCCTCCAGCGCGTCGAGCGACAGCGCGCCGAGCGCCCAGCGCGCGTGGAGCGCGCTCCAAGGTAAGTACGACACGCCCAGCTCGCTCTCCCAGTAGTCCTTCCATTCTCGCCCCTTCACGCCCTTGCCGGGGGCCCACGCGACCTGACGGACAAACCAACGATCAAAATGAGTCCAAAGCGTAGCAGGAAACTCTTAGGTTCATGTGAAAGCGATTAATCTAGGAACTTTTAGTAGAATAGATTGTCCGATGTCACTGTCGCTTTTACACTTTCGTGCTCCATCTCGTTTTCAACGAAATCCCATTACTCCCTTGCACCCACCGCTCAGAAGATCAGTGTCGGGCAGTAACTCCCCGATATGCAGGCTAAGCAAGATTGCCAATAGCTGCAGTGACGCTCCGGATATCCACTCTGACTCACTTGCTAAATTTATAACATCTGTTGTTAAGAGGAGGGGTAGGGCAAGCTCTCTCCATACAAACTTTGTGCAGGATTTACTTCGTTTGTTCAGTATGCTTATTTTTCTCATAGCTATTTCGTGATGTAATTTTTTTTTAATTTTTTAATTTTGATTTTTTTTGAAATATTTTAAAATTTTCACATCACGATCTTCGCATATCTAATATTTACAACCAAAAAAAATATTATATTTGTTAGTGCCAAAACAGACGAATAAAACCTGCACAAAGTTTGTATGGGGAAGGCCTTGCCCTACCCTGCGCCTTAAGCACATTGTTAACTAATTAAATTATCACACACACACACTTACTGTAATTTTATAGATGTAATTTTTACCTCATTATAACTTTTTTCTTTACATAACGCATGTGGTGTTCGCCTGTAATTGATCGTGGCATTTATGTCTTAAGAATTTAAACCTACAAATCATGAATGTATTGATGTTAACAATTGTTGGCGATCCTTAAATAAAATAAAAAAAGAATGAAATTAATGAATGTAGAGCGTCGCGAGGGACTCTACGGTGTATTTTACACGACTGACCGCGATCTCCTTGGAGTGCAGATTGTGCTTGTTAAGTGGTGAGGACCTTGTTATGAATCTAGAGAGTCGCGAGGGACTCTAAGGTGTATTTAACTCGACTAACCGCGATCTCCTTGGAGTGTAGCTTGTGCTTGTTAAGTGGTGAGCACCTTGTTATGAATGTAGAGAGTCGCGAGGGACTCAAAGGTGTATTTAACTCGACTGACCGCGATCTCCTTGGAGTGCAGCTTGTGCTTGTTAAGTGGTGAGCACCTTGTTATGAATGTAGAGAGTCGCGAGGGACTCAAAGGTGTATTTAACTCGACTGACCGCGATCTCCTTGGAGTGCAGCTTGTGTTTGTTGAGCGTGGTGAGCGCCTTGTGCGCGTCCCGGCGGCGCTCCATCACGACGAAGGCGCAGCCCCGCGGCGCCACCACGTCGATGGACACCACGCCGCCCACCGCGCCGAACAAGTCCGACAACTCCTCCTGGGTGGCCAGCTTGGAGAGGTGACCCACCCACAGGGTCGTGCTGCACACTGTACAACACACATGGGTTAAAGGATCATGCGTTGAAATGAACCAAACACTAACAGAGCTGAAAATCAGGTCATTAAAAAGGTCTGTTTACAAAGTAGCTTTGGGATGGCACCTAATAGTAGTTTATGCAACTGATACATAATGAGGGGCATTAAAACGAGTGTGTTCATAATAAGGTCACACGAGTGTTTTAATGCCTAATTATGTACAGTTGCATACACTAGTACACTACTTTATCTACATCCATATATTAAATCCTCTTTCATGTGTTTCGTGTGGGCACGTCTCGCCATGTTTGCCTCGAAAGGCCGGCCCGCGCGTGTCGTTAAGGTTGTACGTGATCTCGTAAGAGTATTATATTTGGTGTTCTTATAGGGGTCGCGCGCAACCGTGAGAAGCTTCCTGCACAGTATATTATAAAGCGGGGTCTTATCTACGGTTTTTGAACTTATTAAAGAGGATTTACTATATGGGTGTAGATAAAATATAAAATAGATTGCCAAGAAATATATCTATGTTAGAAGGACTGGTAGAATTTAAAAAATGTTTGTTTGCATTTCTAGTTAAAAAAGCCTTCTATTATTACAATTATTACAATAAGGGAATACTTGACAGATGAAGAATTGTAACTGTTTGATGAAGAATTGTAACTGTTTAAGTGTTTACGCATGCTTCATCTTGACTCAAAATATTTGTATTCCTTATGGCAAGACATAGAGATACTATATTAATAATTATAAGACCTATGAACCTATGTTTACAAATAAATATTTATGATTTTTAAAATCCGACTCGGCTGGGCAGCGTTCGGGAAGCTACGGCATATCTTTTCGTCCAATATTCCGCAGTGTCTCAAGACGAGAGTCTTTGACCAGTGTGTGTTGCCAGTGATGACATATGGTACGGAAACGTGGTCGCTCACCATGGGCCTCATAAGAAGGCTCAAAGTCACTCAGAGGGCAATGGAGAGGGCTATGCTGGGAGTTTATCTGCGTGATCGCATCAGAAATGAGGCCATCCGTAGCAGAACCAAAGTAACCGATATAGCCTTTCGAATCGCTAAACTTAAGTGGCAGTGGGCGGGGCACATTGCACGTAGAACCGATGGCCGTTGGGGCCGAAAGGTTCTCGAGTGGCGACCACGGACCGGAAGGCGCAGCGTGGGTAGACCCCCCACAAGGTGGACTGATGACCTGGTAAAGGTCGCGGGAGTCCGCTGGATGCGGGTGGCGCAGGACCGGTCATTGTGGCACTCTTTGGGGGAGGCCTACGTCCAGCAGTGGACATCTTTCGGCTGATATGATGATGATGATTTTTAAAAAGCAGCAGATTGTATTGGGGATACAACCGTAAATTGAAAACATTTCATTTTACCTTAGTGGCTTGAAGCAAAAATCCATTTAGAGATATAAGCTTGCTGAGCATATATAGAAAATATTGGATTTTTATATCCGATAGTTCTCGAATAAACTGCAAAATGCTTATGAGAAGCCATTACTGGGCTGAATAAGAATATTCCGTGACATGACTTATGTATCCTATTAAAACAATAAAAACTGTCTGTGGATGCGACATTGACAATTTTGTCATCGACACCAACGCACAAACACCAAATTCAGAGCATATTGAGAGAAACACTACTAATTTCGATTTTACATTTTAAATGTTCTCGGCAAGTACCAAGGGGTACCCGATAAATTGGGGCGTAAGATCGGTACGTCTAGTGAGGCCTTAATATCGATATGAACAGCACTGGCCATACTGTGGCAACATTTGTGCATTTTGACTTGTCAATCAACTTCGCCTAATTGTGGACCAGAGTGTAGCCACAAAGTGGCCATTACCGCACACTAGGCGTAAATTGTTAGAACTTGGGTACCTATAGGTAAACTAAATGTCCTATACTGGCATTACTGGCTACTGGCTGCATAGTAGCTGTAGTAAGCAACGACGTTTGAAATGTGTGACGGTTACTATGTTCTATATTCTAACAGCTGTACAACGTAATCACGGAATAAAGTTAATTTTTTATCTTATTAAAAGTGGTTTTCCTCTAACATGGTAGCAGAGTGTGGTAGGGCATTTTCAGAAATATTTGTCCGATAACGTGTTGCTCGGATTTCGATAAATTTTAGGGTTTTCCTACTCAGAATCACGAGCTCTATCGATTCTGCTAGGAGAAAAAAAGTGTCCCAATTTTTTAGATTCTACTTACGCTACTTTTCTATGACCACTGAGGTAGCGTAATGGAAAACTGAAAATCCATAGTAATATTTGGGACACTTTTTTTCACCTAGCAGAATCGATAGAGCTCGTGATTCTGAGTAGGAAAAACCCTAAAATTTATCGAAATCCGAGCAACACGTTATCGGACAAATATTTCTGAAAATGCCCGGTATCAAGTTTTCACTTGAAGAGACAATCAAACTACTCACCGCTTAGATTTTCCTTCTTTATCGGTGGCAACCCTTTCTTCTCCCGTTCTCTTTGTTTCTCCTTATCGGCTTCTCTTTCTTTGTGACTCTTGCTATCTTTATTCCTATCTCTGTCGCGATCTCGCTCCCTGAAGAAGAAATTTATATTTTTATAGGTACTAAATACATATGCATGCATTAGTTTTTCGTAAAGGGAATACATTATAATTTATAAGTTAATCGGCCAATTTAAAAACCGGCCAAGTGCGAGTCGCGCTCGCGCACAAAGGGTTCCTTACCATGGAGTAAAGCACTCGGGTTATGCAGACTCCGCGTCGGTAAGTTTGAGGAGACCATTTTTGATTACATTGCGGCTGCGGACTGCCGAGGTAAGACGATGGCGATCAGAGCCCGCAATGTAATCTAAAATGCATGCAACTAGGTTCGTAATGTAAATTCCGCATAAGGGTAATAGGTTGTTGTAGTAATGTCCTTATTTGTTTGTATTTTTTGTGTTTTTTTTTTGTGTATAATAAAGTTATTACATACATACGATACATATGTTGACTCAAAATTTATTATTACTCCAAAAGAAAGAAGGCATAAAATTATGCCAAATGGTGAAAATTCTAGTCAAATATCTCAAAAAATAACGAAGCTACAACCGTTAGAATCATTTTAGTTAGAGAGAAAGCGCTACAGATCTGTGACGTCACTGACCTAGAGCGCCATAGTAAATGACGATTGTTCAATACAGACGTGCGTTTTGCAGAAAAGGGACAGATAATGCCCCTTTAAAACTTTGAAGACTTATACTTAGGTAATAATTTATTCTTTTGAGTTACTTTTTTCGCCATTTGCCTGAGAATTTGATCCTGTTTCGAGATAATTAGAACTTATTGATTTTCCTAATTGGTGTCAACATCCCTATAGTAGTGTGGGATAGCGTGTGTTACCTGTCCCGCTCGCGGACCTTGTCCCTCCTGCGGCGCGGCGAGCGGCTAGAGCGAGAGCGCGAGCGGTGCCGCCGGCGCGGGGACGGACTCCTGTACATATTGTGTGTGTGTGTTACCTGTCCTTGTCCCTCCTGCGGCGCGGCGACCGGCTAGAGCGAGAGCGCGAGCGACTGCGCCGGCGCCGGCGCGGCGAGCGAGAGCGCGAGCGGTGCCGCCGGCGCGGGGACGGACTCCTGTACATATTGTGTGTGTGTGTTACCTGTCCTTGTCCCTCCTGCGGCGCGGCGACCGGCTAGAGCGAGAGCGCGAGCGACTGCGCCGGCGCCGGCGCGGCGAGCGAGAGCGCGAGCGGTGCCGCCGGCGCGGGGACGGACTCCTGTACATATTGTGTGTGTGTGTTACCTGTCCTTGTCCCTCCTGCGGCGCGGCGACCGGCTAGAGCGAGAGCGCGAGCGACTGCGCCGGCGCCGGCGCGGCGAGCGAGAGCGCGAGCGGTGCCGCCGGCGCGGGGACGGACTCCTGTACATATTGTGTGTGTGTGTTACCTGTCCTTGTCCCTCCTGCGGCGCGGCGACCGGCTAGAGCGAGAGCGCGAGCGACTGCGCCGGCGCCGGCGCGGCGAGCGAGAGCGCGAGCGGTGCCGCCGGCGCGGGGACGGACTCCTGTACATATTGTGTGTGTGTGTTACCTGTCCTTGTCCCTCCTGCGGCGCGGCGACCGGCTAGAGCGAGAGCGCGAGCGACTGCGCCGGCGCCGGCGCGGCGAGCGAGAGCGCGAGCGGTGCCGCCGGCGCGGGGACGGACTCCTGTACATATTGTGTGTGTGTGTTACCTGTCCTTGTCCCTCCTGCGGCGCGGCGACCGGCTAGAGCGAGAGCGCGAGCGACTGCGCCGGCGCCGGCGCGGCGAGCGAGAGCGCGAGCGGTGCCGCCGGCGCGGGGACGGACTCCTGTACATATTGTGTGTGTGTGTTACCTGTCCTTGTCCCTCCTGCGGCGCGGCGACCGGCTAGAGCGAGAGCGCGAGCGACTGCGCCGGCGCCGGCGCGGCGAGCGAGAGCGCGAGCGGTGCCGCCGGCGCGGGGACGGACTCCTGTACATATTCAATTCAATTCAATCATTTATTCATAAAAGAAAACTTTTACAAGCCATTTACAGTACTACACATTAATTCGGGGTCGGACAAAACGTGCGGATGACGTAAAAATGACGTAATCTTGCACACAGAATGATGTTTGTATTTAAACTTCCGTGTGACATGTATTAATGAAGTAACAAAATAATCGTAAATAAATCCATGGAATTAATAATACAGGTGATGTAGTGAATAATAGTACATTACTTACCAAGGGCGATAAAACAAAGAATATCTCAGATCGCAGGTATTTTACGCCCGAGCCGAAGGCAAGGGCGATAAATATGCGATCTGAGGCTTTCTTTATTATCGCCCGTGGTAAGTACAAAATTTTATGTCACCCCCTGGCCAGGGAGTGGGTTTTTTCGCGCACGGAGCGTGCGATAATGGCCACTTTATGGCCAGGTGTGACATAAAATAAATTTCACGAAACTTGTTACCATAAGGTACGATTATTTGAAATTACATTGTACAGCGTTTTTTTTATACATTAGTAAATATAAATTTTAGCTAAATATAATCGTGAAGATACAATAGCTAAACAATAACGAAGTCAATTTATTGTTCATCTGATTGTCAATGTGTCAGTCAAAAACGTACTTACTCATTTCAAGTGGCGATATCGATTAATAAAGAGTTTGATAAATGATAAGTGATAATTGTTTATGAAAATCAAAAATAATATTTGAAATCACCCTATAAGTGGTTTGACGTCATCCGCACTTTTTGTCCGACCCCTGCACATTATTATTTTAATATACTTTAGTAGGTATGATGGGTTATTCTATAAATTGTAATAGGCTATATCACTATGTTATTTTATAAATCCTACTAATATTATAAACGTGAAAGTTTGTGCGGATGTATGTACGTTCCACTTAATCTCAAAAAGTACTGGACTGATTTCTATGAAACTTTCCAGTATTGTAGCTGTAGAATAGGACATAGGCTATAATTTATTTCAAAATTCATCCTCCTAGGGGGTTTAAAGGGGGTGATCATTTTGTATGGAGAAGAAAATTATCTTTAAGATAGAAACTTGAAACTTCTGTAATGGACTAAGCATTAAAATGGAAGAAAACAGTTTTCAGCGTTTTTCGAGATTCGCCCTCTAAAGGGGTGAAACGGGGGTTGAAAGTTTGTATGGGGAGCACATTTTTTTTAAACGAGGAGCTTGAAACTTTGTTTATAGACCAAGCATTCAGTTATAGGAAAACTAATTTCAGCGTTTTTGGAAATTCACCTTCTGAAGGGATGAAAAGGGGGTTGAAACATTGTAAAGGCAAGCTGAGTATTTTAAAGTGAGTGACTTCATAGGCACTTGTGGAGACTCTCAGTTAAAATATAAGAAAAGTGATTTGAGCGTTTTTGAAAATTCATCCCATAAGGGTGTAAAAAAGGGGGTTGAATGTTTGTATGGAAAACGAGCAATATTCGAAGAGAAATGTCGTCTGTAGTAATATAGCAGGTAAGTAGATCAAAACATTAGGTAGCAAAACTAGACTATTCGTGCGAAGCCGGGGCGGGCCGCTAGTTATACTATAAAGATTAAAAGAAATAAAAAATAAAATATATTACAATTACATTAAAATTACGTTACTGCGTTGGACACTGAAAGAACACAAAAGGACACGTACAGTGGTATTATAGTGTAAGGCACTGGGTCCCACCGCCGGCGAGCAACGAGTACTTTCATTATTCTACTCGTCGCTCCAGCGAGTAGAATTACTATAAGATTACTCGTTACTCGCCGGCGGTGGGACCAGTGCCCAACTCCCTTATTCATAAAACTTAACAAACCCATGCTAACTAAAATGTTGTTTGCCCCTTTCTCACAAACGTAAACGTCAAAAGGGGCGAACGAGAAGTTGGCCACTTTGAATCATCATCATATCAGCCGCAAGACATCCACTGCTGGCCATAGGCCTCCCCCAAAGAGTGCCACAATGACCGGTCTTGCGCCACCCGCATCCAGCGGACTCCCGCGACCTTTACCAGGTCATCAGTCCACCTTGTGGGGGGTCTATCCACGCTGCGCCTTCCGTGTGGTCGCCACTCGAGAACCTTTCGGCCCCAACTGCCATCGGTTCTACGCGCAATGTGCCCCACCCCACCCACTGCCACTTAAGTTAAGCGATTCGAAAGGCTATATCGGTTACTTTAGTTCTGCCCCTGTTATTAATCGTAATTCTAATGTAAGTGACCATGGCCGTGTTCCGAATCACGCTAAAAATGCTCGCAGCGCTTACAGTGCTTACGGCCGGTCCAAATCAAACAGCGCGCTCAAGGCCGCGTGAGTAGTGTTTTGTTTCGGACCGGTATTCGCTTGAGCGCGCTCACGGTCGGACCGATTCACGCTCATAGCCCGTGTTTACTGTCATGTTCATATATCAAACGTCAACTTGACGTTTGGCTCAAGGTGCTTACGCCTGGGAGTGTGAGCACCGTGAGCGCCGTCCATGACATCATCAGTGACGTCACGACATCTCATGTAAACGCGATTCGGTGATGAGCGTGATTCGGTCCGATCGTAAACGCGTTTTTAGCGCTGTAAGCGTGATTCGGAAC
Organism: Cenopis cana; assembly: GCA_951800055.1. Classification (NCBI taxonomy): domain Eukaryota; kingdom Metazoa; phylum Arthropoda; class Insecta; order Lepidoptera; family Tortricidae; genus Cenopis; species Cenopis cana. The sequence goes on along the minus strand of OX637484.1, from coordinate 2,011,256 downwards.
ATGCCTCATGTGAGCTTGAAATGTTACATTGCAATATTTGCAATAAAATTAGTAAAGTTAGATATCATCATATCAGCCGAAAGACGTCCACTGCTGGACATAGGCCTCCCCCAAAGAGTGCCACAATGACCGGTCTTGCGCCACCCGCATCCAGCGGACTCCCGCGACCTTTACCAGGTCATCAGTCCACCTTGTGGGGGGTCTACCCACGCTGCGCCTTCCGGTCCGTGGTCGCCACTCGAGAACCTTTCGGCCCCAACGGCCATCGGTTCTACGTGCAATGTGCCCCGCCCACTGCCACTTAAGTTTAGCGATTCGAAAGGCTATATCGGTTACTTTGGTTCTGCTACGGATGGCCTCATTTCTGATGCGATCACGCAGATAAACTCCCAGCATAGCCCTCTCCATTGCCCTCTGAGTGACTTTGAGCCTTCTTATGAGGCCCATGGTGAGCGACCACGTTTCCGTACCATATGTCATCACTGGCAACACACACTGGTCAAAGACCCTCTGGTCAAAGACGTCTTGAGACACTGCGGAATATTGGACGAAAAGATATGCCGTAGCTTCCCGAACGCTGCCCAGCAGAGTCGGATTCGACGATTGACCTCTTTCTCAAAGTTGGACCTACCTAGCTGGACAGTCTGTCCTAGGTATACATAATCGTCTACAACTTCGAGCGTAAAGCGTCCGATTGTAACGGGAGTTGGTGCTACATGGGCATTTGACATGATCTTCGTCTTATCCATGTTCATCCTTAGACCAACTCGCTCGGAGGCTTTACTGAGGTCATCGAGCATTGTACTTAAATCCTCCATGGTTTCAGCCAAGACTACTATGTCATCAGCAAACCGAAGATGAGTGATATACTCGCCGTTTATGTTGATGCCTAGCCTTCTCCAGTCCAGATTCTTGAAAACATCCTCCAGTGCAGCGGAGAACAGTTTAGGAGAAATAACACCTCCTTGCCTGACTCCCCGCTGCAGCGGAACAGGCTTCGAGTTCCGGTCCTGGAGTCGGACTGACATAGTGGCGTTTTCGTACAAACACTTCAGTACTTCGATATAGCGGTAGTCTACTTGGCACCGCTGTAGAGATTGTAGTACCGCCCAGGTTTCGATCGAATCGAAGGCTTTCTCATAGTCCACAAACGCTAAACAGAGGGGCAGGTTGTACTCTTCAGTCTTCTGTATAACCTGTCGGAGTCGGAGCGTGTGGATGTGGTCTATGGTACTAAAGCCTCTTCGGAAACCGGCTTGTTCAGGAGGCTGGAAGTCATCTAGCCTGCGTGCGAGACGGTTCGTAATGACTCTTGAAAACAGCTTGTAGACATGGCTCAAAAGCGTGATGGGTCGATAGTTCTTCAGAAGAGTGGTGTCACCCTTCTTAAAGAACAGTACCACCACGCCTGTGTTCCATGCCTTTGGCGTTCTCCCTTCCAATAAGACGGAGTCGAACAACTTCTGAAGGGCCGTAAGGACCGGTTTTCCACCCGCCTTCAGGAGTTCGGCTGTAATTCCGTCTTCACCGGGTGCCCTGTTGTTTTTGAGCTGTTTAAGAGCCATTCTAATCTCGTACAGGCTGATGTCCGGGATGTCGTCGGTATAGTGCCGGGTTAGTCTAGCTCTAGGATCTTCCACTAGACCAACTTCGGGTCTGCTAGTTGACGTGTAGAGCTGTCCATAGAAGCGCTCTATCTCACTCAGAAGCTCAGGTCTGGATGAGACTGTTCTACCATCCTCGGTTTTTAACTTGGCGAGCTGGCTCTGCCCAATAGACAGATCTCTTGCGAAAACTTTTGAGCCCTTATTCCGCTCGATCGACTGAAGACTGTAGAAGCATCTTACTCCTTTCCTCGAAGTTAGATATACATAGATATATTTAATTGCAAGATCCCTTCTGTGAGGCGAGGCATGGAGGCAGCGTATTTTCGTTGAGTGGTTTATATACGCCATATTGTCATTGTTTTATATTATATCACTTACAACCTAGTTATTTAAGTTAAATATGAGTTCAAAGTGGGCTTAGATTGTTTTTGAATGTATCTTGTTCCAATATTGTTTACCTACATTTTATTTTATTTTTTAAATTTGCAAGTTCAAAGTGGGCTTAGACCGCTTGACCCTTTTTCTTCCTAAAATGTTCTTGCTCCATTGCTGTTAAGATTTGTGATTGTGTGCGAGTGCCTACGCACTTAAGTAAGTACACTCTATCGCTATCTGTGAGATCCTATACTTGGCTCTGCTGTCAATACTCATGTTGTTATACTGATTTATTGCTGTTGGTTCTTCTAATATGAATAATATAAATATAATATAATATAAAATGTATTTGTATTGTATTGCATATGCATACAGACCTGGAGTCATTAGCGTCGGGTATCTCTATGACCTGCGGGCCCGTCTCCACAAACTCGATGTCAGACTCCACCATGTCGTCTTTGGACTCGTTTTGTTTATGTTGTTCTTTATTCTGAAACAATAATTATTAAAGTTATCTTCAAGACCAATCGCAATTAGCGCACAATAATAACTAATTTAAAAGAATGGCCAGAGACTGCTCAGAATCGGGACGATTGGAAAAAGTGGGGGGAGGCCTTTGCACAGCAGAGGGACACTACCGGCTCATAATAATAATAGTACATTACTTACCAAGGGCGATAAAACAAAGAATGTCTTAGATCGCAGGTATTTTACGCCCGAGCCGAAGGCAAGGGCGATAAATAAGAATAAGAATAAGAATAAGAATAATTTATTGAAAAACATATTGTACAATAATAATAACTATAGGCTAGGAGCTTACAATTAGATGGTAATAAATAGCACGTGCCTGAGCTAGGAAACCCTGTGTTTCAGGCAAAGAAGAGCTTACAATTACTTAAAAATATTCACATGCAAAAAGAGAAATACAATTTTATCTTAATAAGTAGTACAAATAATTAACAAGAAGATATATGCTATGTTGCAAGTTTATTTTAAAACAATCAATAATTTTTCTGTATCGTCATATGACATGTTTTGAAGGGCTTCTCGTAGCGTAAATTTACATTTCATGTAGTTTAATGGATATAAATCCAGCCGCGCATTAAGCCTGTTGTAGAGAAGAGGACCCAAGAAGTTGAAAAATCTTGAAGAGAAGGCGTGCCTTTTGTTAATATTTATAGGGCAAACAAAATCTTTACGCCTTTTACTTTTACTAATATGCGATCTGAGGCTTTCTTTATTATCGCCCGTGGTAAGTACAAAATTTTATGTCACCATCTGGCCAGGAAGTGGGTTTTTTCGCGCGCGGAGCGTGCGATAATGGCCACTTTATGGCTAGGTGTGACATAAAATACCTTTATCTACACACATATCATAAATCCTCTAATATGCGTTCGGAAACCGTAGAAAATGACTCTCATTTCAACATTCAATGAATTCATGGCAATTTTCTTATCTGTGGCTAAGGCTACACAGTAATATAATTTTTAATTTTAATCTCATATATGATGTTAAAATATTAAACGTCAAACATAACTGTCAAAATTTAAATGTCAAAGTTGACATGTCCCTATTCTAGTATCACTGAAAATTCAAATTCAGTTGATGCGAAATGTCAGCTCGATGTTTTTTTTAGTATATATCGCACGAAATTTGAGCTAGAACGACATGATCACATCAGAATAGGGACTCTTTACTTTTTAAAATAACATTCAGGTATCGGTTGCCAGTTCTGATTTCGATATTTCCGCAACCGTGCAAAAAAGGTTGTATTAACACAAGTATTATATTTATTTACTACGGTTTCTGAACCCATCTTAGAGTAGTTATAATATGTGTGTAGATAAAGTAATGTATGCAACTGTACATAATTAGGCATTAAAACACTCGTGTGACCTTATTATGAAACTCGCCTTCGGCTCGTTTCATAAAACACACTCGTGTTTTATTGCCCCTCATTATGTACCAGTTGCATAAACTACTATTACCTTTTTTTAAGGTTTGCTCGACGGTTATAATAATGTGTGAAAATCGTGTAAGTTGAAATCAATATATACAATCCCAATAGGGTATTCTACTATGTTTGAAAAAGTACTTCAAAATATAGATTGTCCTTATAAAAAGCCACAAAAAAAAATATTTCGGCAAATTAAACACGCTTTCTTGCCATAAAATTAAATTAAATTTCAAACCTTTTTTATTCCCGCGAAACGCTGTCAGCCATTTTGGTGACGTAATATTGGCAAAAACATGAGGAAAGTATAAGATGGAGCTGGTGATACATACATACAAACATACATACGGTGTGAAAGGGATGCAAGCATAGACAATGATACACGTGGGAGCGAGAAACAACCTTCCTCTTTCTACGGAACTGACAGTTTTTGCCTATATGACGTCACACCGTGGGGGCTCGTGTTTTAGGTCACGTGATATACAAATTAAAAATTACGACTTTTAATTTCAATATAATAAAACAATAATGTGCTTTTATGACTCACAATCAGAATATTTAAGTATATTTCTACATAAAATTTAATATTTATTTTTCACCACCGAAAGTACCCTGTTAGGTCTGGTTTCCCCTCTGGGCTCATGATTGCCAAGAATCACTCGTTGAGAGGGTTCCAATAAGCTAAAACATGATGGGTTTATTTCTCCATCATCAGATCAGCTTCATAGGGCCAAAATATTGCGACGAAAATAAGTATGCCATGTTTGTTGAGGATAACTGGTTGACTTGTTTTAAACGAACATTTGATCCTCTGTTAAAAAACTAGTTCGAATGGTATCATAAAAAAAATTAGTCTATTATACATACTCACCAAAAACGGTAGATTTTGGTTTTGATTCTGCTGCAGTTGCATATCTGACATCATTGGCATTAAATTCTGAAAAAAAAAGCAATATCTTAGAATGGAGTTCAGGAAAGAAAATGGATTTTTTTCTTTAAATTGATATTTTATCATCATCCTCCTAGCGTTATCCCAGTACAGTTGCATCCTGAAGGATGCCTGGGGTCCGCTACCTAATCCCAAGATTTGGCGTAGGCACTAGTTTTTACGGAAGCGACTGCCATCTGACCTTCCAACCCCGAGGGGAAACTAGACCTTATTGGGATTAGGCTTTGTCAAGTGAGTGGGCAACTTGACTGTTAGAAGTTCTCAAACCGCCCGAAGGCCTCCAACTTGGCTTAACGACTGCTGCCATAGACAATTAGACAGCAACCGGGATCAACGGCTTAACGTGCCTTCCAAAGCACGGGAGCGCTCAGTTGGTAACCACTCAAAGCAGTCACCCATCCAAGTCCTGACCGCTGCCCACGTTGCTTAACCTTAGATACCGCAAGCGTACCCGGCGCCGCTGGGCCACGAGCGCTCCTTAAATTGATATTTTATAAGCCTATTAAATAACTCTCTATTTCCTGAGTGACTATTACTTATTGAGAGAGTCCCTGATGTGATTATTGATGACTGACATAGCCACTTTTAGCAGTGAACATGCCCCTACACTCCTTGAGAAATTGTGAGGCACAGTATAATTTATATGCCAAGTTATACATATAAAAGATGTACTCTGAGTTTTAGGTTAAAACCTTGTATTGATTTTAAGCCACGCACAGGACGGGGTATATTGTTCCAACACTTGGTTGCTGAGAAGAATCTTCTAATAAGAATTATTGACAGATTGAGCGAAGCGATAGAAGGTCTCCGTTTCAGCTTGAGCGAAAAAAATCTCATAAAATTTTGTGAGCACTTTCGATAGCCATGGGGATTGATTACGTAAAAAGCATCACAGGCATTTTTAGCGGTTTGTCAAATTCAAAATGCTGTCACTCACTCACCATGACATGGGAATGTCAACCCTATAGAAATACATGTAGGTTGATATCGCATTGGACGCCGTGACGGATATATGCTTCGTAGGCGTTGAAATATAATAATCGAGGCACTCATGTCGAGCGATATTCGACGTTAAAGACTTGAGTGACCACGGGAGTTTTATATGTAAAATTGCGAGCCGTTAAATAGTATATATTTGGAGTAAAGAGGTAAACTCACAGGTATCTGCATCCCGGTCATGAGCTGCATTTGCGCTTGAAGACTCTGCAGCTGCCTCATTATCTCCGGATTTGTTAGTATGCTGTAACAAAGAGCAAATATTTAGATATTCATCATCATATCAGCCGAAAGACGTCCACTGCTGGACATAGGCCTCCCCCAAAGAGTGCCACAATGACCGGTCCTGCGCCACCCGCAACCAGCGGACTCCCGCGACCTTTACCAGGTCATCGGTCTACCTTGGAAAGGGGCAAATATGTAGATATTATTAATATACTATCACTTTCCAGGATCCTCAGTTTGCCGGCTTTGAGAAGACCACGAACATTCCACATACCAATACGGATTGAAAAATAAACAACATTGTGTATCTCGCCTTCCTAACGGCAACGTGTCAGCGTTCTGTTGTGGCTGTGCGTGTGTTGCGTGCGCGGTGTGCGTACCGTGCGTCGCGTGCGCAGTGTGAGTGTGGGAGTCATGGCCGCCCTCTTCTCGTCATTGATTTTGAGGCACGGAGAGGAGGGGGTATATTGTTCCAACACTTGGTTGGTTCTTGGCCGCCCATTCGGCCATTGTATTGAAACTCACCTTCCTAACGGCAACGTGTCAGCGGTCTGTTGTAGCTGTGCGTGCGTGGCGTGTGCGGTGTGCGTCCCGTGTGTGAGTGTGGAAGTCATGGCCGCTCTCTTCTCTGCATTGATTTTGAGGCACGGAGAGGAGGGGGTATATTGTTCCAACACTTGGTTGTTGGTACTTTTGCCCGCCCGTTCGGCCATTGTATTGAAACTCACCTTCCTAACGGCAACGTGTCAGCGGTCTGTTATGGCTGTGCGTGCGTGGCGTGCGCGGTGTGCGTCCCGTGTGTGAGTGTGGGAGTCATGGCCACCCTCTTCTCTGCATTGATTTTGAGGCACGGAGAGGAGGGGGTATATTGTTCCAACACGTGGTTGGTCCTTGCCCGCCTGTTCGGGCGTTGTATTGAAACTCACCTTCCTAACGGCAACGTGTCAGCGGTCTGTTGCGGCTGTGCGTGTGTTGCGTGCGCGGTGTGCGTCCCGTGCGTCGCGTGCGCAGTGTGAGTGTGGGAGTCATGGCCGCCCTCGTCCTCGCTCTCGTACTCGAAGTCGTTGAGTAGTTTCCGGTTGAACTTGACGCCTTGGTTGCCTGACGGTTGGTCCTGGAACTGGAGATGGGGCAATTTAAAACCATTATACTTAAAGGTAAACCAGAAATATATAATGGTCAAGAGGGCGCTATTATTCTGATTTATATGGCAAATTTAGTGGTTTCCCGGTTGAGCCTTAAGGAGCCTGGGCTCCATTTTCCTAATCCCATGATTTGGTAGGAACTAGTTTTACGAAAATTGCCACGTCTCCCAATCTGACCTTCCAATCCATAGGGACAACTATACATGGTTGGGATTAGACCTGCTTCCTAACGATGTTTTCCCTCAGCGAAAAGCCACTGTTAAATATCAACCCTGTGGTATAGTTCGTACAAAACTGTAAGGACAAGTGCTGTCAAATTAACGCAAGCAAAAAATCTACCTTACAGTCAGAGCTCTAAGTCTAGTTTTGCTTGCATTCATTTGACAGAATTTAGCCTTAGAGTTGTGTCCGAACTATACAAGCCAGGTTTCGAACAGTGACCTCAAGACAAGAAGTTTAGATAGATCCTGGAGCTGGAAAATATGGCCGCGAATGACGTCACTGTTGTATTGCATCTCTTTCACTCTAATATAAGATGGATCTAATGAAAGAGACAACAGTGATGTCATTCATATTTTCTAGCTTCAAACGAATGTTCGGCATGCAACCTCCAGGATGTATCTAAGGTTGCCAACCGTCCCGCCTCAGGCGGGACGTCCCGTTTCCAGCACCCTAGACGATGCGTACCGCAAAGGATGCGTGCGGGACGCTAATTGTCTCGTTTTCAGACCTCGGCAGAATTATAAGAACTGGAGCGAACATTTTGTTTCATTTCAGGAAAGAGTGCACAACTTCAATAAATGAAAACAAGTAATTTGTATCCCGCTCCCGGAGGAACGTACTCGTAATAGGATAATTTTAGCTCGGAAATCATCCACTAAGAACGTATATTTCGCGAGAATAAATAATGTATCCTACTTGACAATTATACGTTAACAATATTGATAGAGTGCGCGAGTCCCGCATTTTTTAGCCAAGTCCCGCAATTCTACAACAAATGTCCCGCAAATCGAAGCACATAAGTTGGCAACCCTAGATGTATCTAACCTTCTTACCTCCAGATTGAAAGTGATTGAGCAATTATATTGTTTGAACAAACTCACAGAATCTCCCATGGGCGAGTTGTCTGGTGGTGTATGTAGGGGGGCTGGTACTGGGGATATTTTCTTGTCTGTGTTGTGGCTCGTGTTTAACGTTAGACTGCTCCCTGAAATTTGTAAGGAATTATATTATCTCACTGTGAACTGTATATTATTTAATTGGTCTTTGAAAACGGATACAGTAGAATCCAGATACAGCGACAGTCAAGGGACGATATTACAGAATGTCGCACAAACCAGACTGATTTTCTTTGAAAATGTTTGGTATGAATCCTAACTTTGGTGATTTAGCAAGCAAAGCGGTCAAATGTTATATGCTCGCCATGCTGGAGTTAACAACGGGGATGGCAGAATAACAGCGTCTGTCAGCCTAAGTCCCTAAGACCATCTTGGTCTTTCGGCCTTGTTGGCGCAGGCACAAGCTGAGCCATCTTCCCTTTCAGCTATTTGTATTGTACTACATTTTACGTTGTTACCATAATTGTATGCGGGATTTATATCATGTCATGTACCAATGCATCTTAGTTGAATAAATGTCTTTATTATTATATTATTGTATGTCTTTTCCATTTCACGGGACCATGGGGTCCCGGACCTTTGGAAGGCATGCGTGGGGCCGAAGCCAACAGCGCAGAGGCCCCTTTAAGACAATAATAATCTAAAGGCAAGGGATACACATGGCGGATACCGTCTCCGAACGCACAACATGATACATCCGGAGACGGTCCCCGCCAGGTGCAAAGACTATTGTAGTGCAGCCTTTTGGCTGCGATGGGAACTAAGGTCATGGGGCTATTGAGGTGAAAGTTGGATGGACTGGATAGTGGGTTATGGGAGGAGACTAGCGGACGCCTGCCGTAACAATCAGTCTCAGAATTGTAAGAAGGCAGGCGGTGACTCGCCACTCACTAGGTGGGCCCCCTATAAAAGGCTACCGGATGGCAGCGAGGGTGGCAACACTGGTGTGAGCAGCTCAGGGTGTAGAGAGGTGCGGCCCCGATTTCACCATCGCGGGGTTTACCCCCGTGAGCGGGTTTCCTCGCTATTACGCCATTACGTGCAATACACTTCCACCCTGCGAGCATATAGCTCTGGCACCCCACTCTGACCGGCCGGTTAAGGCAAGCCAGAGGTGAGAGTCCTGCGGCCCCTGCTGGGGTCCACTCCGCCGGCCAACAAAGGCAAGCGGAGAGAGGGGCCTGACCGACTCTCGGAGGCAAGGGACCCAAGGGACGCCACTTCCCATTCAGCTCGCCACAAGCTGCCCTGGGGGCATTATATTATTATTATTATTATTATATGCGGAGTCGTTATAAGCGGATTCTACTGTAGTTGTCTTAGTTAATTTTATCTCACGAGCGCGGATTGGCCTCAACGTGAACTCGTAGCTCCTACGCTGACGCACACATAGACAATGTGCATTGTGCATGTATAGCTTAACACACAACTATGGGTCATCCGCGCTTGTGAGAGAATTAGAAGTACTATACTAAGAAGTTACTGGTAAGATTTTATGTTTTATCGTGTCTAATTGGATTCAAAATGCAAAATTCTGAAGAGGCAGTGATATGCAACTAGAATGGACTAGAAGTTTAGTATTTGAGTTGATCAACTTTTCCTTGTAGTTTTTTGTCCCATCAATGAGGAGACAACAGCAATACAGTTACTTAAAAAAATATATATTATGAACTTCTGGCATGCTCAGATGACCCACATCAAAATAAGGTTATAATACTCATGTTCATGGAACAAATACACAAATGGAGCAAAATAGTCTCGGACTGGTACCCCATGGGTGGCAAGCGAAATAGAGGACGCCAACGAATGAGATGGGAAGATGAGTTTTAACTCACAGCTGGTAACAACTGGAGACGAGTGGCGCGCGACAGAGCGCAGTGGAAGATGTTGGAGGAGGCCTATGCCAAGAGGCACTCTGAACTACGAGACATTCTATAAGACTTTGTAGTAGTCCAGAATAAAATGGCTTATTATTACTCATGTTCATGTCACAGGACTTAAAAGGTGTTTTGTTTAAAAGTGGAGAGAAATCTTTGATATAGTCAAGTGCAAAAATATGTATCAAATTAAAATTCATTCATTTTTCAATTTAGGCATAAACATGCACCGCATGCACCTATGAATGTCAAAATACTACCACCTGAATGAGTCCTCTCATAAATATGTACCGAAATGGGACATATTTTTGAGCAAGTCGTATGCACCCATATTTTTGAACTTCACTGTACATAATGCAAGCATGGGCATACATTAATTTTGTACTAAGCAGTAACGCTGCTAATGCATACTACAAATTTAGAAATGAAGGAAAAATTTAAAAACTTAGGCACCGAGCAGGATTCGAACCTGCGACCTCCCGGCACTCGCGGCCAGTCGCTCTAGCCAACTGAGCTATAGGTGCGATTGCTACCCGGTTTGAAATTTGTCAATCCTTCCTTCATTTATACAACGCCTACAAGCATCATTGTATCATTTGAGACGTTAGTAACGTAATGAAGCCTGAGTCTTCTGGTAGATGTCGCTGTACGCCTCCCTTAAGGCGTTGTATAAATGAAGGAAGGATTGACAAATTTCCAACCGGGTAGCAATCACACCTATAGCTCAGTTGGCTGGAGCGACTGGCCGCAAGTGCCGGGAGGTCGCAGGTTCGAATCCTGCTCGGTGCCTAAGTTTTTCAATTTCTCCTTTATTTCTAAATTTGTATGGGCATACATAAGAAAGAAAAAGAAAAACAACATTTATTCGTGACAAACAAAACACTTACAAAACAGGACATTACAAACCGAATTTTGTCACGAAATGGTCACAACTCAGCGTTATGCTGGCAGAGCCAGCGCTGGTCTTCCGTTGTGACCATGATGTAAGTGCACTCCATGCTTACCATTGGCAGTGTTATTCTGCTGTTGTTGTATTTCCTGATGCAGCGGATGGTTGGGGTCCGCCATGTCCATCAACGGCTGGATCACCTCCGGTCCGAAGACATTATTCTTTTGCCACAGGTTCAGCACTCGGATGATGTTACCCTGGAAACATTGAGGAAAATATTATATACTCGCGCTTACATATTGATCATGCTGTGTGCACTTGCATGGGATGTCATGCTGGTTTTTAAATGTGCTGGTCTTTATGTGTAAACTCTCAACTAACTCTTACTGTGTGATATCTGTTAAGTGTGCCTTTTGTAATAAAATAAAAAATAAATTAAAAAGCAACCAAATCTATCTGACAATACAAATAATTGGTGTCTTTGTCATCATCATCCTCCTAGCGTTATCCCAGTACAGTTGCATCCTGAAGGATGCCTGGGGTCCGCTACCTAATCCCAAGATTTGGCGTAGGCACTAGTTTTTACGAAAGCGACTGCCATCTGACCTTCCAACCCCAAGGGGAAACTAGACCTTATTGGGATTAGGCTTTGTCAAGTGAGTGGGCAACTTGACTGTTAGAAGTTCTCAAGCCGCCCGAAGGCCTCCAACTCGGCTTAACAACTGCTGCCATAGACAGCAACCGGGATAAACGGCTTAACGTGCCTTCCAAAGCATGGTAGCGCTCAGTTAGTAACCACTCAAAGCGGTCACCCATCCAAGTCCTGACCGCTGCCCACGTTGCTTAACCTTAGCAAGCGCAAGCAGTGTGCAAGCGCCGCTGGGCCACGAGCGCTCCTTTGTATAAGTAAAAAAATAATGAGCAACTTGTACAGCAACCTAGATGGCTGATACACTTATTTGTCATATGGCAATTATTTCAAACCATAAAACATATTGAAATCTAATAAACGTTACTCATGTCTGTATCAACCAAACCAAAAACCAGAAGGTTTTCAAGAAGACAGTACAGTTTTTTTTCTGCTTCGGCTTTTACTCCTTGCCAATTTTAGCAAGGTGGATTTGCCAAGACAGTACAGTTGCCAGTTTATTTTTCCTCTTAGTGTTTATTAGTAACAAGTCTCATTCTTTATGACGGAAGAATTTGTATACTGTGATAGATTCTCATTACATACCAACTCACAACTTTTACCTATAGAAATAGTAGATAAAGATAGGTCGCATTCTTATTAAAATGTAAAGATATTCTGATACACAGGAAGTTACAAAAAGCAAACCCAAGACATTTTCACTAAAGGCTAAACTTAAGAGTATTAGTTAGTAGAGAAGTGGCCGCCTCAGGGGCCTTTTTCATTCAAGAATTGCATTGGCATAATCAACAATGTCATGAATGATAAGCCATAACCTACAATATTTGACATTTACCTTATTTTCAGGAGGGCATCTAAAGAGGTTCGCGAACGTCTGCTGCATGTTCTTAGCGAACCGAGGAGCGAACACATCCTTATCTTGCCCGAATTGGTGCCGCGATTGCCGTACTATCGAATCTATCACGTATAAACCTGGCACTTTGTATTCTGGCTTGCACTTCTGAATAAACTTTTCAACACTATGTACGACGTGCTTGTAGAACTTTATAGCCTTTATAGCACCACGCGTGATAGCACTCATCTTCGCCTTCGAGATAGGCGGCTTGTTGTCGTACAACCCGGATAACTGCAAGGAAAAATCACAAGTTATAAAGATGCCACGGACCATTTTGGACATCGCAATGTAACACCGCAAATACCTCCGCGTTGAACGCCTTCACTTCTGGCATATCCATTTTGTTGTATTGCTTCTTTAGTCTAATTAAACTATACTTAATCAATTACACTCCTAAAATTAAAAATTAGCGTAAGGATAATCATTTTCGTGAACAAGTCAACATGCTCAAAATTACAAAATGGCGTGCAGCAGCAAACTGAGCAAATTAGCATAGACAACTATTGTCTATGACTATTAAGCGGTCTCTACAAGATACGTTTTAGGCTTCGTTCCCACGATCCGATACAATATCGGTGTAGGATCCGACACCGATGAAAATGTATAGAAAACAGCTTAGTGTTACCACTATCCGATCCGATATCGGATGCATTCCCATACATGTTTTAACGGTCAGATACCGATAAATATCGGATAGTGGGTACACAGTCTTAGAGCATGTTCCCATTATCCTATACGATATCGGTGTGGGATCCGACACCGTTTGTTTGTTTGCAGTACGAGTATATATTTTTTGTAGAGTGCGTGGCTGCTGCGCCGGAGTGACCAGTTACACTTGCCTTGGTCTGCCCTACTTACTATTTCGGCAAACAACTAATTTATTCATATTCACCTGTTTAATACAATTTCTGTGTGATTACTAATGAATAAGAATCTAATCCGTTGATTTTATTACTTAAGATTGTAGCACTGTCAACATTAATGTAAATTCACTGGTTTTGTAATTTAGTGTTATTTCATGTAATTCAGCATTACCTGTACTGTATAATCTGGTTTTTGTTTTGTAAATGAGCTCTGGCTCGCCATGCTGGAGTTAACAACGGGGATGGCAGAATAACAGCGTCTGTCAGCCTAAGTCCCTAAGACCATCTTGGTCTTTCGGCCTTGTGGGCGCAGGCACAAGCTGAGCCATCTTCCCTTTCAGCTATTTGTATTGTACTACATTCTACGTTGTTTCCATAATTGTATGCGGGATTTATATCATGTCATGTAACAATGCAACTTAGTTGAATAAATGTCTTTATTATTATTATTTGTATGTCTTTCCCGTTCACGGGACAATGGTGTCCCGGACCTTTGGGAGGCGTGCGCGGAGCCGAAGTACCGAGGCACCGAAGTGCCAACGAGTACCACATAGCCAACACGTAGAGGCCCTTTTGACAATTTAATGAAATGCAAGGGATACACCGAGCGGATGCTGTCCCTGCCCGTGTCATGGGACGCACACAGAGACAGCACCCGCCAGGGTGTATAGGAACTATTGCTGATTGATGGAGTCTAAATGAACTGGGCTATTGGGTGAATCTGATGGACTAATGGCTGGGCTATTGGGTGAGACAACGGACGCCTGCCTAATAAAACTGTCTCAGATTTTTATTTCCGGCAGACGGTGACTCGCTCTCTGCTAGATGGGCCCCCATAAAATAGCGACATTATAAAATGGCCTAAGGGCAACACCGGTCAGAGAGCTGGGGGTGGAGAGGTGGCACTGGACTTTAAACATATAGCCAACTCGCCACTTAGGTGACCACATCCACCCTCGAGCGACAGCTCTTGCGACTCCACTCTGGACGGCCGGTTAAGGCAAGCCAGAGTCGGAGGGGCCTGTACCACCGACCCACAGGCCACCCCCAGGAGCACTCAGGTACGTAGGGTCGCTTATTATTATTATTCCTCTTTATTTATTTAGAAACTTAGGCTAGGTTGATATAATATCTTTATAAAAAGTAAAATATAAAAATACACTTACAAAACATAAAAATATTATAAAAACCTAACCTAGGGTGCCGCCGGCAGCGGGGCAGGGCCTAAGCTACCGGCGGTTAGGGCGACAGAGAGAGGAACCTCCTGACAATCCGCGCCGTGTCCAGGAGTACCGCCTTCTGAATCTGACCCTTGACCCAGCCATCTAGCGAGAGTCTCTTGAGGTGTTGGTCGAGACTCTTCGCTATTAGACCGTTCGCAGAAACAACTATCGGGACAATGGTCGTTGAATCAACATCCCACATGGCGGTTACCTCGTGGGCCAAGTCTAGGTACTTGCTGAGTTTGTCCTTCTCGGCCTTCACGAGGTTCTCGTCATGGGGGATGGTGATGTCAACGAGCACTGCCTGGCGTTTCGATCGATCTATCAGCACGATATCAGGCTTATTGGCTACAATAGTCCTGTCCGTGATGACAGATCGATCCCAATAGAGCGTGGCACGACCATTTTCGAGAACTATTATTATTATTATTATTAATACCTATACATTTACTGTCGTGTTACCATCGGCGTGTGACCAAGTCAATAACAGAGAAGCTGAAATCAAAATAATACAAAAATTCCAATATTTTCTCAAATGATTGTATTTTCTTCCTAAATATAATATGTAAAGTTTTCTGTCATGTGCTAGCTACGACCGAAACTGGCAGCAAAATGGCGATATCGGAGAGTTTGAAAATAATAGTAATATCGGTGTAGGATTCTACACTGATATCGTATCGGGTGATGTAAACACGCCGCAACAACAATATTCTGGATCTGTGCATAGAGAACTAGACCGAAACTGGCAACAAAATGGCGATCGAGTCCTACACCGATATCGGATCGGATCATGATCGGATAGTGGGAACTGGCCCTCAAGTGTCACTGTCATTCATTGTCAAGCGCTTGGCTTTTGGCTTGTTTGTGGTTTTGTTTTTCGAGTGATATTTTCAGTGTTTTCCATCTTCAGAAGCATAGCAAAGAGAATATAAATCACTACGTTTAAAGCATAGTAGCAGCTCAAATATAGCATGGCTGACGAATACGCAGCTGTTAAAAGAGGAAAGCTTATATTAAAAGGTGACAAGCCAAAGTAAGTGTCGCGCAAATATCAATCTAAACTTGTTACCACATCTAACCTAATGCCATCTAATCTCTGCTCTTTTAATTTGTTTTCAGGGCAAAAAAGCGTAAGCACAAGAAAAACAAAGATAAATCGGACACTTCCAAAGTTGACGAGGACTCTATTAAGCATGGGGGATGGTGGAAAGTGGAGAAAATCGATGATGTAGTAGGTCCAATTTCGATCGAGTTTGGGAATAATTCGTACATCTCTGCGCTTGACAACGGCCTCTTTACTGTTGGGGCGCCGCACGGAGACGGCGAGGGGCCGGCGCCTGAGGAAATATTCACGGCTTTTCCCGCGGGAGAGACGAAGTTTGCCTTAAAGTCTGGATATGGGAAATATCTTGGGGTATCCAAGGAAGGTGTGGTGATTGGGAGATCGGACGCTGTTGGGCCGATGGAACAGTGGGAACCGGTGTTTCAAGAAGGTATAATAAAGCTGAATTCATACATATTTAATATGATGCTCTCTGCTGCGCTATGTCACCTGACACAATATGGGCAGTAGAATGAGAATCTTAACCCATTCAATTGACAACATTTCAAATTGGCCTTTTTATGTCCTAGATTGGTAGAAAATGAAACTTAAAGGTCCATGTGTTTTTTATTTCTCCCGAAATCCTAATTTTCATTCAAAAATATCTAATCTAAAAGTAGGGAATCGTAAGTGAATTATGACGTAATTTTTATGAATTACCTATGTTTGACAGCATTGCTCCTTAACAGTCGTAGGAATGACGTCACACTTCCGTTTTATACATTTTGGTGATTTTCTTCAAATCTGGCGAAGAAAAAAATCTTAAAACTATTTTATTACATTCAGGTAGCATATTTACCGAAATGGTTTTCGATTTAGGCATCATTATAAATTTTGAAATGTTGTCAATTCATGACTCCAATATTGCTCGCACCACAACACGAGACATCAGAACAATATGGATCTAGCTTTAATGATCTGATTCAAGTTTTTATGTTATACATCAATACTGAGTTTCCAATAATGTTGGATTATTCAATGAGGTTTTTTTCGTGTCTAAATACCTAAAAGCTTTGCTAATTATATCAACTGTTTAACTCCATTACTAATTTGTTGCTATTAACACTATTCAATTTTTTTTCAGTCGCATGACATTGTTTGGGTTGTCAAGTTTGTTATCCACATAGTAATAAAATCTCTTCAACTAAACATAAGCTCCCACTTAGCAGAATCAACACTTACACTCATAGAAGTCATACGCTTATCTTTATAATATTTACAGACAAAACAGCAATCCTCAGCGCCCTAAATAAGTTTGTCTGTGTGAACCCGGAGGACGACTCGGTTGTGGTCCAGAGCGCGGCGGCAGGCGAACACGAGTACTGCAGCATCCGCAGCAACAAGGCCAAGGAAGTGAACACAGTGGTGCTACCTGATGAGGAACAGGGGAACCTCAATGAAGTTGAAGTTAACTATGTGTAAGTTGTTTGTAGTTTGCCATTTTTTACTATTTATTCATTCATTTCATTCAAATTATTCTCGGATCCGTGGAGGGCAAACGCCCAAGAGTGCGCTGTACAGATAGTCCGGTGTGCTGAACTGATACAGTAAAGAATGGTGCCAAATGCAGCCTTCCCCGTGCGGTCCATTTGGCAAGGGACCGAACTGCATGGAGGGCAATTGCGTGCGGTCACGATCCTCAGTCATGAGGGATCGACTAGGAAGAAGAAGAAGATTCATTCATTTATTAATCATCAAACAAACTTACCTCCTGACTTTTGATTCCAAATATGTGTGTCACTGGCGAAATTATATTTAATTGCAGCAGCACATGAGATGGTGCCATCCTTTCCTTGTCACACTATCAAAGCTTGATCAGAGATAAAAAGCCAAGGGGAGGGAAGATACTTTTACTGCCATAGGCAGGGTTCGAAACTATGAAGATAATTGACAACATTTCATATATTTAACTACTTTATTTTATGAACTAGTTAGAAAATAGGTAAAAATTTAAGCCACCCGTATTTTTTCTTTTTCAATTTAACTCATTATTTCATACAAAAAAGACACGTTGAAAAGTAGGTCATTCCAAAAGGGCGTAAGTAAAATATGACGTCATCTTCCCAACAAGATTCCAGAGCCACTCCAGAGCAGCGATTGTCTGTACTCTGTACTAAGGGGAAGCGAGGAAGATGACGTCAACTTTCGGTTTACAGTAATTTGCGTTTTTTTCCAAAATTAACGGAGAAAAAAATATAAAAAAAAGTTTTTTGTGTACTTCACACGTTTTTACCGAAATGGTTTTCGAATTAAGACTTTTGGAAATTATGAAATATTGTCAATTATGATCTTTGATAATGAATGAATGAATGAATGAATGCGTTTATTCACATAAAACATATGGTTACAATTAGGTGACAGGGTGTTGAGGTCATTTCATAAGTAAGTAAGGTAAGTTATCGCGATAATCATCGGATAATTATCCCTAGTCTCGATAGTTGACAATGACCAGAAATTGATGTGGACGTAAAGCGAGCGCGTTCAAATTTTAGGTTATTATCAAATCGATAATTATCAGACCATTAAAATCACGATAATTATCAATTATTTTTTCGAACCCTGGCCATTGGTCGCTTTTATACTTTATCGTGTATGTGCAGGTCCACAGTAAACTATGGTTTCATTCATAATTAGTCTAAAGTCTGTCTATTTATGAATGAAACCATAGAGAATATCGTGGACGTGCACGTCCACGGTAAAGTATAAAAGCAATCATTCAAAAAAAATTCAAACATTTATTCTGCAAAAATAGTCCACAAGGGCCCTTTTACATGTCATAATGTCAATTTACAATTTAATAAAGTAAGACATTCTATTACTACTTATTCATTCATGCATTTTTTTATTGCAACCACTTCTTGTATTATGCAGTATGTCTTATATTGGTTTCACATGGACTTAACATGATAGCACACACTCATTTTTATCCAATTAACTTGTTTTATGTAATTTGCTTTTTAGCGATAAGACCGCCCGTTGTCTACCATCAACATGTTTAATTTTAATCTTGTTTTTCCTTTTGTATTTTTTTGGTGGAAAATAAAGAATATTTATATTTTTTTAAATTATTAAATAATATGATCATGTTCTATTTTTATGTTGTATGGAGCGCTCGTGGCCCAGCGGCGCCTGCGTACCGCTTGCGGTATCTAAGGTTAAGCAACGTGGGCAGCGGTCAGGACTTGGATGGGTGACCGCTTTGAGTGGTTACCAACTGAGCGCTCCCGTACTTTGGAAGGCACTTTAAGCCGTTGATCCCGGTTGCTGTCAAGTTGCCCACTCACTTGACAAAGCCTAATCCCAATAAGGTCTAGTTTCCCCTCGGGGTTGAAAGGTCAGATGGCAGTCGCTTCCGTAAAAACTAGTGCCTACGCCAAATCTTGGGATTAGGTAGCGGACCCCAGGCATCTTTCGGGATGCAACTGTACTGGGATAACGCTAGGAGGATGATGATGTTCTATTTTTATGTTTGTTCATTTCAGAAAGAAATTTCAAAAGTTCCAAGACAAGAAACTACGGTTGAATGACGGTTCAGTCTTGGAGCTGAAGCGGGCTAAAGAAGAGGGCATCCTGCATGAGACACTGCTAGATAGACGAAGCAAAATGAAGGCAGACAGATACTGTAAATAGATGTAATTAATATATATTTGTAAATCAGTTTTACTTGTTTCAATATTAAGAGGAGAAGACAAATGGAGCAAAATCCTAACACTATGGCATCCTAGAGGCCATTAAACAAACAGGGGTAGGCAATTCAAAAGGTGGGCAGACGAAATAGAAGAAATGGCTGGAAAGACGAAGACCTGGACCAGATTAGCGTACAACGGGGATGAATGGAAGAAAATGGGGGAGGCCTTTGCCCGAAAGCACACAGAATCGGTTACCGTGAATTAAGGAAAAAAAAAGATACAATACAAATATAAACTGTATTTCTGATACAAGGCTAAATAAATATTGTGTTTATACTAAAGGTCTGTTGTTTAACCATCTGTCCATAGAGACCTTACTTAGGTGTTGTTTCACGGATGTCAACTATTCGTTGTTAGGTTTTACCCCTTTGAACGGCATGCATCATGTACGGAAGTGACACCTACACGCTAACTCATTTTTCATAAGATTGAATATGCACCTTAGTGTGAAACAGATAGTGCCTTTGACAACGTACGCCGTAACACCTTAGGTCGTTATGGGCGCCGTAGGTACGACCACACGCAACAACTTTAGGGTGTCCTGGCGTTCAAAGGGTTAACAAAAACATGAATAAAAACACCATTATAGAATTGTTTATTTAATTCTCTCTTTAACATTTGTTACAGTCGCCATTGTGAGTAATTTAGATACACTGTTTAGAGAACGATCAGTAACATCTATAGAGAATTTGAATATTACTACCTACGTCTTAATATAAAACTGTATCTACATCGCATGCCCATGCATTAGGGCAAATTACAAAACTTTAAGAAAACTATCGCCAGTAGACGACACTATACTATAATAGTACATTAGGTGTGGCAAACAAAGAATGTCAAAGATCGGAAGTATTTGACGCGCGAGCAGAAGGCAACACGATAATTATATGATCTAAGACTCTTTATTACCGCCCGTGATGAGTACAAAATTATACATGGCCAGGAACTGGGATTTTCCGCACGCGAAGCGGGCGGTAATTGCATGTTTATGGTCGCGCTCGTGAGATAAAACTACTGAATCACCGACATCGACATTATCTTTCACCTTTTCATAATTTGAGAATTGGCGGCAAAGAAGTTGAAGCGCATTCAATTTTTTCGACTGTACACATATGCCTTTCCGTAGGCGTCCTACAATTCCTACCTGATATAGACGGTAGTCTATTTATCCTTACGTTCCCTATCATGTAAAAAAACTCTCTTGAAGACATTAATCTGTTTTCTCTACCGGATGGTTTGACTTTGGTGCCATGGCAAAAGGGTAAGTGCCTGCTGTGGGACGCAACTTGCGTCAGCACTTTCGCCGCCTCGCACCTTAGTCGAACCACCCGGACCGCAGGGGCTGCCGCTGAGATGGCCGCTCTCAGGAAACGGGACAAATACTCCGCCTTGTCCAGTTATTTATTTGTCCCGCTTGCGGTAGAGACGACGGGATGCTGGGCCTCTGAGGCTAAAACGTTCTTTGCGGAGGTCGGGCGCCGTTTGCGACAGAGAGGTCATGACCCCCGTTCCGGATCATTTTTGATGCAAAGGCTGTCTATCGCGATTCAACGCGGCAATGCGGCGAGCGTGATGGGCACCTTTGCACCCGGAGTGATCCGGGGCGGGTTATTTAACTAGGCATGTTTGTGTCAATTTAGTTAGTAAGTTTTTATTGACATTATCTTGCGTATAAGATTTAAGTTGTATTTATCAATATATTAGTATTTGTTGGTAAAATATACGTAGATTAATTAATAATTACACAATAATCATCACTTACAACTATTGTTGCGAATCAAATTATTTTTAATAATTAGAGTTTGTTTCGCGAATTTAACGTGGAAGTCACCAGGGCGTGGTAGGGCAAGCTCTCTCCATACAAACTTTGTGCAGGATTTACTTCATTTGTGTTTGCATTAAAGTTATGATTTTTGGTCAGTATACTTATTTTTCTGATAGCTATTTCGTGATTTAAATTTTTTTATAGATATTTTTTTAATTTTTATTATTTTTTCTTTTTTTTAAATCTTATTTATTTAATAAGCCATACATATTTTTCATTTTTTTGAAATATTTGAAAATTTTTAGATCACTCGTCGCATATCTAATATTTACAACCAAAAAATATATTATATTCGTTAGTGCCAAAACCTACGAATAAAACGTACACAGAGTTTGTATGGAGAATGCCTTGCCCACCCCTGCGCCTTAATTGATACAGAGAACAAATACAAAGGAAAAATTAACCGTGATCACGCACGCAGCCTCAGACGGTAATCGAACCCGTGCCTCTGGTTTGCCGGACCAACGGTCACGGTTAATTTTTCCTTTGTATTTGTTCTCCGTATCAAATAATCACTTAGGGTCGGTTGCACCAACGTACGAACACAGGCCGGTCATCGTCAAATATGGCGCCGGCAGCTGTCATCCCATAGAAACTTGTCAAACTTTCCATACAATCAGATTTGACGAACACCGCTTACGATTACGGACGGTTTGGTGCAACCCAACCTTAAACTGTTGTTGTATACTTAAAGAAGCTTACAAAGTTTTGCAATCCTAGAAAAGTGTGATAATGATTAACGTCATCAAAAATAGTTTGTTTATAGATGAAATTATTTTAGATGTCCGACTTTTTTAGAAAACTGCCATTAGATTGTGAACCTTCTTTCTTTTACAGTAAAGTCGCTTTTTGAATGGACTAATTTGATAAAACTCGGACAGTTTAAATAATTTTAAGTATACATGGTAGGACACAAGGATGAATAGACTGTAAAACTTCACAACCTTCGATACCTTTGGCCAACACTTCGTGTTTCAGCACGTCTAACAGATGGCATGCCTACCTAATTTTCATACCTACCGATATATTTCACCAAGTTGACAATTGTCACATCAAAATGACAGTTCGGTTTACATTGCCGGGCCGGTAAGTATCGATGCTATCCAACGACCATCTTTACATGACGACTCGGAAGTGTACTGTTTGGAATTGTCAAGTTGGTGAAATAGACGCCAGAGGGGTTAAGATGATCGCTTATATATGTCGCACATACATATTAGAGTAGGCCCATTTTTGAAGAAGTAGAATACAAGAAGCAAATCGTGTAACAGTTGGGGTGACAACGTAATCAGAGGGTTTAGACCCTGCAGAATACGGATCTGCCTGTCTCCATCCCCAAATTTGAGCCGGAAGAATGTTATATCGGAAAAGGTGCAGCCCATACAAATTTTTTCGTTGTACATTTGGTAAATCGTTGTTCCGGTACCCTAACTATGGTCCAATTGTTATGGATTTTTGATATGCCGTAAAGAACAATATTTGTCATCGTATCCCGAAATTTTTGACACTCCAGCTCCACGTCTTTCTCCGCCATCTTGGAAAATCTGTCACTTTTTTCAGTTTTTTGCTTGTACTGTCGTTATAGTTCATTTTAGTGATAAACATGGTTTGGCAATATTGTAAAACACAAAATTTGCTGAAACTTTTGGGTACAAAGAATTTTTCCATGACCCCTAGGGACGAAGATATGACAAGAGATATCATTATAAATTACCACTTTTTTCTAGTTTTCCTCTCATATTTACGTTTAAAGTGCATTTTAGCGTTAACTATAGTTCAGCAATATTGTAGATTACAAAATTGTCTACAACTTTTGTATTGAAATATTTTTTCCACGATCATCAGGAAAGAAGATACGATGTCACCTATGGGGTACTACCGTCGATATTTACTACTTTTCCAGTTTTCTTTACATATTTTTGTTTTAGTGCATTTCTCGGTCAGCAATATTATAGAAGACAAAATTATATGCAAATTCAAAGTACCTACGATCTTCTAGGTATCGTGGAAATGGACGATTTTGTCTTCTGAGGGATTGAAGTGGTATAGATCGGAAAGTGACAGATGCTTTATCTTGTCGTCTATCCCGCTATCACTCGACCATCATAGATCCCCTACAGATTGCGATTAAATGCACTCAAACCTAAATATGAGAAGCAAACTGCAAAAGTAGCAAATTTCAACGGTGCTACTCCATAGATGACTTCATATCTTCTTTCCTAATGGTCGTGGAAAAAATATTTCAATACAAAAGTTGTAGCAAATTTCGTGATCTACAATATTGCCGAACTATAGTTAGTGCTAAAATGCACTCAAAATGTAAACATGAACGGAAAACTAGAAAAAAGTGGCAATTTTTAATGATATATCCTGTCATATCTTCGTCCCTAGGGGTCATGGAAAAAAACTTTGTACCCAAAAGTTTTAGCAAATTTTGTATTCTACAATATTGTAGAACTATGTTTAGCACTGGAATGAACTTTGACGACAGTAAAAGCAAAGATCTGAAAAAAATGACACTATTTCCAAGATGGCGGCCAAAGTTATGGAGCTGGAGGGCCGAAATTTTTAGGTTAACATGGCTAATATTGTCCTTCACAACATACCAAAAAACCATATCAATCGGACCTCTTTTAGAGTACCAGAGCAACAATTTATTAAATGTACTACGAAATTTTTTGTATGGGCTGCACCTTTTCCGGTATACCGTACTTCCGGCTCAAATTTCGAGATGGCGACAGGCAGATCCGTATTCTGCAGGGTCCAAACCCTCTGATAACGTTGTCACCCCAACTGTTACATGACTTGCCGCTTGCATTGTTTAGAGACGCCTTTTCCAATTCTGTTCCTCCTCTATATAGCATTCGTCCGTAAGTACGCAAGTGCGAGAGGTACTGTAATGAATTAATGACACCTACACGTCAACTTCATTCCTTAAAGGGCTGACAACACCTAGAAAAAGTCCCGCTCTAACACGCGTAAGTTTCCAATTAACCATCCCGCTCTTTACGGAAGCTGTGCGCGTAGAAAAGTAAATTATTATCCTCCTAGCGTTATCCCAGTACAGTTGCATCCTGAAGGATGCCTGGGGTCCGCTACCTAATCCCAAGATTTGGCGTAGGCACTAGTTTTTACGGAAGCGACTGCCATCTGACCTTCCAACCCCGAGGGAAAACTAGACCTTATTGGGATTAGGCTTTGTCAAGTGAGTGGGCAACTTGACTGTTAGAAGTTCTCAAGCCGCCCAAAGGCCTCCAACTTGGCTTAACGACTGCTGCCATAGACAGCAACCGGGATCAACGGCTTAACGTGCCTTCCAAAGCACGGGAGCGCTCAGTTAATAACCACTCAAAGCGGTCACCCATCCAAGTCCTGACCGCTGCCCACGTTGCTTAACCTTAGATACCGCGTAGAAAAGTAAATAAATACTACAATAATATTGAAATAAAAAAAGTGTGGATTATTTGTGAAATATGGCTCGTTATTTGAATTTATGTTTTTAATTACAGACCCATACGTAATAAAAATAAAGACAGAACCGTTTAATGATGAATTTAAGACCAATCTTTGCAATCATTTTCTATGGAGCAGATTTCGTCCAATTATGTATCGAGTCCGTACACGGTCTTTGAAATATGATGAATATTAACATATTTTCAAATAGTTTTTCTTAAAATCTGCTTAAATAACATCAATTTCAACAAAATTAGGTCTTGACAGCCTCTTAAAAAGATTGAATATCAACCTATTTGAATCATGTGTACCTATTTTGAGTGTTATATTTTAAGGTCGGCGGTTAAAAGGTTATTGAAAATAAACCATTATAACAGGTTTATCACATTTTTATTTCACTTAAGAAAAAACCCTTATTAATTATTTCTCATGTTTACAAAGTTGCTTTAACAAAAAAGAAACATAATTCCTTCCAATTAAAAATTATAATCATTGAGATATTTATTTCTATGTTGAATTATATGTAGATAAGTGACTAAAGTCTTTACGGCTTTGACATAAGATTCACTTTCATCTGGCATGTAGAAACATCATTTGGATGCACAGACGTTGGACTAACAATAATTGGCAAATACATTTAGATCCATCGAGCATTATACATTTTGTGCAAAATTAAATAATCAGTGATTTTAATAATAAAATAAATTAATGCTAAACTCCAATCATTTAAATCATCATTAATTACACTCATGCATGTACAAATTCCCTCTCATATATGAGAGGAGGCCTGTGCCCAGCAGTGGGACGTATATAGGCTGATGATGATGATGATGATGTACAAATTATGGAAATATTCACATGTAAGGGCATTTGGGTCTATTTTGGTACCCATTGGTATAGTTCATTGTTCATACACAACTGTAAGGCTAACTGCTGTCAAATTAACGCAAGCAAAAATCTACCTAACAGTCAGAGCTCTAAGTCGAGTTTTGCTTGCGTTCGTTTGACAGAATACGGTATTTGACACATATTAAAATTTATAACACAGTGTCACTTTTTGGATAGTTAGCCATCAAAATATCACAATGAATCGTAAATTATACAATTTTACCAAAATCATAAAAAGATATGAATCATCAAAAACTCAGAAAATTATGTAATTTTTTTACCGTCCAAAATTCAAATAAAAGGTATCAATAGAATGCTTATGTAAAAATAAAAAATTAATTGTATTGCAACTATGTACCTAAACGCATTATTTTACGACTAAAACAGCAAAATACTAATTTTCCCATACAACGGCTGGTCGAATGCAGTGCAAGTGACGTCATTTGCCAGGGCCAATTTGTAGGAGCCTTTTTGAGACCCGCTAGCGTCGAGCTAGGTTTGCCCCTAATTTTAGCCCTTTATTGTGCTCTAAATGTTGTTGGTCACATATAGACATTTGATGGTCTCTAAAAACTGGTTCGATTGGCATTATAAAAAAAATTTAGTCAAATAGCGTATTTGGCCTTCGAGTTTTGTACGAACTATACCAGTGTAGTAGTTTTATCTCACGAGCGCGTGTTGGTCATTGTTGTAGTAGTGACACATACGAACACATAGACAACGTCAACTCATAGCTCCTACGCTGACGCACACATAGACACTGTGCATGTATAGCTCAACACACAACCATGGCTCACCCGCGCTCGTGAGAGTAAAGTACTCTATCTTACTGTACCGTTTCCGTCGACATATTTGTAGATTTGTCAGTAAATTTTGACATGAGATTGAAGCTGTGTCAATCTTGCTAATATGTCGACAAGGAAAAATCATTTTGGTTTCACAACATAATTGACAACATTTCATATTTTTAACTACTTTATTTTATGAACTAGTTAGAAAATAGGTAAAAATTTAAGCCACCCGTATTTTTTCTTTTTCAATTTAACTCATTATTTCATACAAAAAAAAACACGTTGAAAAGTAGGTCATTCCAAAAGGGCGTAAGTAAAATATGACGCCATCTTCCCAACAAGAATCCAGAGCCACTCCAGAGCAGCGATTGTCTGTACTCTGTACTACGGTCTCCCTGAATACAGCGAGGAAGATGACGTCAACTTTCGGTTTACAGTAATTTGCGATTTTTTCCAAAATTAACGGGGAAAAAATCTAAAAAAATGTTTTTTGTGTACTTCACACGTTTTTAACGAAATGGTATTCGAATTAAGACTTTTGGAAATTATGAAATATTGTCAATTGTCATACAGACAATTGTAACAAAATGCCTGTCATGTTTATATGTATACCTAGAATATTTTCCTAGCACGAACGGCGTTTCGTTAGTGCTTGACAAAAAAAAAACATCGACAATCATGTTATCGATAAGTACCAACGTCATCGAAAAAAAATATGAATTTATAGTTTTGTTATTCTTATTCATTTTTTTTCTAACGCACCACAGTATTTTATGAACAATATTACATATCAATGCCACGAACCTAGATGTAATTATTTCCTTGATTAAATAATTTCGCTATTTTCTTATTAAGTACTTCAATGAGTTCTAGTCCATCCAGGGTTTGACTTGTAAAAGTGCCATTGCGGCGTACTTACAGAATAAAGTTCATTTTATTCATTTTTATTGTGATTTTTTTTTTAACCTGACCGTGGCTTTGTAGGCCGAGCCCATTAAGGCGATAGGAGTGCGCGGTTGGAGGGTGGCCTGGCCTAAAAAACTATATAATGATGGATTTCCTCTATGAAGTTAAAGTGGTAGTTATCGATAGCAGGATTGTCGATGTTTTTATTTTGTCAAGCACTAACAAAACGTCGTTCGTGCTAGGAAAATCTCTAGGTATATTTATATGTATTTCTATACAAAATAATTTTCAAAAATGTCACATATGTCACCTGTCGCTTGACTAATATGTCATTTGACATATATGTCACTGACAATTGTCGACGTGGTGAAATCGGGCCCGGGTGCATTCAGCCCATATTAAGTCCAATTCACAAGGAACTTCTCGTTCCACGTTTGAGTTTTGTCTGTAGCGTATAGGTAGTTGATATTTTTAATTTACTCGTTGTACAGTCAAGGGCACCAATATGTATACACTTTTTCACCTTACTCCATTGAAATAAGGTCCAAAAATGTATACATATTAATGCCCTCGACTGTACAGCCAAGGGCACCAATATGTATACACTTTTTCACCTTATTCCATTGAAATAAGGTCCAAAAATGTATACATATTTATGCCCTTGACTGTAAGATCTCCACCTCGGGCGACGCTACGCACATTGTGGGTGGATTGCACCAACTTACGATTACAGACCGATTAACGTTAAACATGGCGCCGGCAGCTGTCATCCCATAGAAACTTGTCAAACTTTCCATACAATTTGATTTTAATTTTAAAGGTTTGACTCCGCAGCCGACAGCAGTCAGCAACTGCAGGTTCCGCCGCGCTCTAAATTGAACCGTAATGGTATTCGTAAAAAGCTCAATTTGAAATGAGCGAAGTGTCCTAACAGCACACGCCGCTCACTCTAAATTGGGACTTTTAGTGTTATGATTACGGTTCAATTTGGAGTGCGGCGGAACGTGCAGTTGCTGTCTGCTATCGGCTGCGGAATTAAACCTTTACGAACACCGCTTACGGTTTGAAATAGACGATTTGATGCAACCCACCAGTGGCGGCGCGTCAAAAATATTCTTAGGGAATTCGGACATAATTTGCCTTTCTAATTCTTCATGAGCCGTAGTAATAGAACTGGACTGGCTGAAAATTAGGTAAGCCGGTGGGAATCGAGTTGTATAGACGCTCCGCCACTGCAACCCACCTTAGGGAAATTCTGACTAACAAGTCGTGTACAATACAATACAAGTATTTTTTCAAATTATGTATATATCACTCATGTTTCGGAACAATATGTGGTCCTTAATCATGAGAACTAGCCGCGACTGCTGCGCGTCTAGTACTGCGCGCTCACGCGCGGCCCGCTCGGCTGCTCGGTGTTGGCGGCGGTGGCGAGGGAGGCGAGAATCTACCCTCATTTTCGTCACTATTGTTCAACGTGATTTATTATAATTTGTCCTTCGGGAGTTTTCTATTTAAATGCTACCTGTTTATATAGATATGTGACGTATGTTTCACGCTGTAGTTACACCTAAGTAATTTATATAGCTTGTATGTACAACCCAGTTTCAACGGCCGACAATCCTTGAGCTTTACTAAGGTAACGGCGCCAGTTTTGGACACATTAAACTGACAAGCACCAGTAATGGACACTTCATTAATAATTCAAAGTTCACACGACGCTTGTACAAAACTCAAAATATTCTTTATTCAAATAGGCCTAGCAACAAGCACTTTTAAATCGTCAGTTTTATATAACATAGCTTGAATCGAATTATTCAGAGCAATTTATTGATGCAATTAGGTATAATTTAAAAAAAAGTTGAATTGCTGTAATCTATGTCAAAAAATAATAATAACACCCAAGTTTTTTTTAAATAAGAGTAAATGAATCATTAGATGCTATTCCATTACTAATGCAGTTACCCTATCCCATTCCTACTAGAAAGTGCCAGCGGCTATCTATTTTTGGCGCCAAAAGAAATTAACAAAAAAGTAATCTAACAAACCCATTATCACCTTTATATTTCTCTTCAATATTAGACTGAATTCCAACCACACGGTTACAATCACGTAGTGTCACTGCGGGCGACATGTTTCGAACCGGAACTCACCGGTGTTGCGGTTCGAAACATGTCGCTTTTATTTACAATGCCCGAGTTTACAATACGTGAGTGTAACTGTAGTACAGTATACTTGAAATCATTTCTGTTGAACGAATTGCACCAAAACAATTCCTTCAAAAGCTACTTTACCGTTCAAACAATAAGGTTCAAAATCCAATAACATTTTAATAGAAATACGTTCAACAAAAAGAATTTCAACCATACTTTTTATCTCACTAGGTGAGCCATGGCTGTGTTGAGCTATAAATGGCACATTGTCTATGTGTGCGTCAGCGTAGGAGCTATGCGTTCACGTTGTCTGTGTTCGTATTTGTCACAACTACAACTATGGCTAACACGCGCTAATGAGATGTACGCAATTGGGCCATTTTACGGAAATTTGTACACGACTTTTTTTAGGGTTCCGTAGTAAACAAGACAACAACGTTGCTGGGAGCAGATTGCGCAGGATAGACTTAAGTGGCGAAAGACTATCCTAGAGGGGCGCGACAACCACGACAGGGCTTGGTTCGACCTTCTGGAAGACCGAAGAAGGAGGAGACATGCCACTACAAGCTCTTCGCTGGCCACTTGTCCCCAGTTCTGCTGCCACCTCTGCGGGAGACAATGCCGTTCCCGTATAGGCTTACATAGCCACACCAGAAAGTGTTCGCAGGTCGCTGCATAAATCGTTTGATAAAGACGCAAAGGCCAATGATGAGTAAACAAGGAACCCTTATAGTTTCGCCATATCCGTCCGTCCGTCCGTCCGTCTGTCCCCCTTTTATCTCAGTAACCGTTAGTACTAGAAAGCTGTAATTTGGCATGAGTATAGATATTGATGACGCCGACAAAACGGTAGCATAAAATCTTGAAAAAAAAATTTTTTTAGGGTACCTTTGCACCACCACTTCACATGTAGGGGACATGTGAAGTGGTGGTGCACTTTCAAATACAAATGCTTTATTTGGCAAAAAAAGTGTTGACAAAATAGGAACTTATCTATCAGACTCCAAACTAGGCTGAGCCTGTATTTTGGACGTCTGAGAGAGCGAGTAACAATAATAGTAGATTATACAATAAAGAGGTAAGACAAAAACTAAGTACTAATTACAGATTTAAAAAAAAACAGATACTATAAGTTTACAGTAGTAGTACTATAAGTTTCGAACCTAATAGGAGAATGTCCCAAATTTTTCATACAATTTC
This sequence comes from Cenopis cana, assembly GCA_951800055.1. Classification (NCBI taxonomy): domain Eukaryota; kingdom Metazoa; phylum Arthropoda; class Insecta; order Lepidoptera; family Tortricidae; genus Cenopis; species Cenopis cana. Next base: position 1,980,484 of record OX637484.1, on the reverse strand, counting down.
CAGTTTTTCCATTCCGTTATCATCATACAAGCATTACAAGCTTAGTATGAAAACGGTAACGGAATCGAATAAAAAAAATTTGGGACACTTTTTTCCCCTATATCATTCGAAAGTGCTTTCGATTCTGAGTAGAAAAATCCCGATTTTATACAAATTAAAAAAAAAGTCGAGTGTAGGTACAACTTCCCGTAAAATGGCCCTATTAGTCGCTCGGTTGAATTTGTGTTCAATTTGTTCAACTTATCGGTTATTTGTCATTGAAACGCAACGTTAAAACAAACGTTCGTGTAAACATTCTGAAGGCAACAGAAACAAACGGCAAAACTTATAAATTCACTTTAATTTACGGCTATACGGTCGATGGTATTAGTATTACGGACGCGGGAACGATCAAAACCATCGATTTTGAAACTTGAAACCATCACTCGCGAGCTATTGTAAACTTATCTTTATAGTAAAGCTTTTATTAGCAAATACAGGTTCAAAACTCAAAAGTTATCATACTATATGCTTACTAGGGAGCAGTCTGGACCGTTTATAGACCTTATCTTGTTAACGATAAAGTTCACGAATGGACAGTTATTTGTGATGCGGATAGTGCAAACAATAGGGGCGACATAGAAGTCATTCATTAGCTGTACTTTACCTCACGAGCGCGGTTGAGCCATTATGGTCCTTTTTATTTATGTAATATTAGTTAATTACATTTAAATAATATGTATATAGAACTAGCCACCTATTATATTGTCTTGACAACAATGCCACCTTGAAATAATGCTTTATGTCTCAGTGGGAATTGTTTTAGGATATAGACTATACCTACCAGTGGCGGCGCGTCAAAAATATTGTTAGGTAAGCCGGAAATAATTGGCCTTTCTTATACTTCATGAGCCATAGTAAAATAACTGGACTGGCTGAAAATTAGGCAAGCCGGTGGGAATAGAGTTGTATGGACGCTCCGCCACTGATACCTACTTTAAGATAACTCTTGTGTGTGTTTCGTTCTATGTCTGTTTTTTCCCCAATAAACAAAAATAAAAATAAAATAAAATGGTGTTGAGCTATGGACATTGTCTATGTGTGCGTCAGCGTAGGAGCTATTATTTTAGTTCAACATTGTCTATGTGTTCGTACGTGTCACAACTACAACTGTGACTCACCCGCGTTCGTGAGATAAAGGTATGTTCACTGTACGCACAGTCAAGTGCAAAAATATGTATCGAATGAATTCTCTCATAAATATGTACCAAAACCTTAATTCACCGACATAAGAGCTATGGGACATCTTTTTGAGCAAGTTGTATGCACCTAGGGCTGCCATCCGTCCGGGTTTTCCCGGATTTGTCCTAGTTTGGAGGCCGTCCGGGGGCCGTCCGGGCGGGGTGTCAAGAAGTGTTCTTCTCATGTAAGGAAGCACCTCATTGAATTTAAAGGTCTTGTTTTTTAAAAATATTATTTTCGGACTCGTCCGGGGAAAAAATGCGATTTACGCCGAATGTCCGGGTTTTTTTGAATCTTTGTCCGGGTTTGGCGAAATTCGAGATGGCAGCCCTATATGCACCCATATTTTTGCACTTGACTGTACGAGGTCAAAAGTTTCTATTAGCTTGTGACTTTTGACGTTTTCATATGCCAAGCTACTTTTGATGTCGACTGTAGGTAAGGATGTTTACAGGTTTACAGTGACTTCAAAAGTGACGTCACTTGTGTCACGACCCGGAGTGTTAGACCTTAGCCGTGTTCCGAATCACGCTAAAATTGCTCGCAGCGCTTACAGTGCTGACGGCCGGTCCAAATCAAATAGCGCGCTCAAGGCCGCGTGACTAGTGTTCTGTTTCGGACCGGTATTCGCTTTAGCGCGCTCACGATCGGACCGATTCACGCTCATAGCCCGTGTTTACTGTCATGTTCATATATCAAACGTCAACTTGACGTTTGGCTCAAGGTGCTTACGCCTGGGAGTGTGAGCACTAGGGTTGCCAACCGTCCCGCCTCAGGCGGGACGTCCCGTTTCCAGCACCCTACAGGATGCGTCCCGCAAAGGATGCGTGCGGGACGCTGATTGTCCCGTTTTCAGGCCTCGGCAGAATTATAAGAACTGGAGCGAACATTCTGTTTCATTTCAGCAAAGGCAAATTCGATAGATGAAAATAAGTAATTTGTATCCCGCTCCCGGAGGACCGTAGGTACTCGTATAGGATAATTTTATTTTCGAAATCGTCGAGTAAGAAGTAAGAAGGTATATAGCGCGGGAATAAATAATGTATCGTACATCACAATTGACATCAGGGATTGGTCGCTTTTATACTTATGCTTTTATGACCATAGAGTGCGCGAGTCCCGCATTTTTTAGCGAAGTCCCGCAGTTCTATTACAAATGTCCCGCAAATCGGAGCACATGAGTTGGCAACCCTAGTGAGCACCGTGAGCGCCGTCCATGACATCATCAGTGACGTCACGACATCTCATGTAAGCGCTATGAGCGTGAATCGATCCGATCGTAAGCGCGCTTTGAGCGCTGTAAGCGTGATTCGGAACATGCCTCTTGTTTTCTTAGACCATGACTTTCTGTAGGTATTTCATATTTCATTTATTGCATCATGTTGTTATAAAAGGTCTTAGAAATAGTTTGCGTTAGGTACAAAACATGAACCCTGTTAGGGCACAGCAATTTTATCTTACATAGCTAACATAAGGTAAGGATGATTACAGGATTGACAGGTTTACAATGACTCGCTAGTGACTTGACTCACTGGTTGATCGTTCCCGCGTGTGTGTGTGTACAGTACAGATGTGTGTGTGCTCAGCTGGCGGTGGGTGTAGCGGAGGCGCGTTCAGCTCGGAGCCACTCTACGAATTCGTCCAGCATTACAGGCCCTGGGACAAAGGTTCATCTTCATTATCATTGTCATCATCATCAAATATTTGATGCTCTCCTCCTATATTTGATATTTGAGTATTTGTTGCACCTAGTTTATCTCTGATACTATTAACTTAAGTGAACACACTTCTTTTTTATCTCAATTGACAATATTTCATAATTTCCAAAAGTCTTAATTCGAAAACCATTTCGTTAAAAACGTGTGAAGTACACAAAAACATTTTTTTAGATTTTTTTCTCCGTTAATTTTTAAACCGAAAGTTGACGTCATCTTCCTCGCTGTATTCAGGGAGACCTTAGTACAGAGTACAGACAATCGCTGCTCTGGAGTGGCTCTGGATTCTTGTTGGGAAGATGACGTCATATTTTACTTACGCCCTTTTGGAATGACCTACTTTTCAACGTGTTTTTTTGTATGAAATAATGAGTTAAATTGAAAAAGAAAAAATACGGGTGGCTTAAATTTTTACCTATTTTCTAACTAGTTCATAAAATAAAGTAGTTAAAAATATGAAATGTTGTCAATTCTGACGATCACAGGCCTTAATACATCTCGGTGATATTTTAAATAAATTTCATATATTCATGTTTGACAGAGACCATATAAATTTAGAAATAAAGGAAAAATTGAAAAACTTAGGCACCGAGCAGGATTCGAACCTGCGACCTCCCGGCACTCGCGGCCAGTCGCTCTAGCCAACTGAGCTACAGGTGCGATTGCTACCCGGCTTGAAATTCGTCAATCCTTCCTTCATTTATACAACGCCTTAAGGGAGGCGTGCAGCGACATCTACCAGAAGACTCAGGCTTCATTACGGCACTAATGTCTCAAATTATTAAATTTGTAGTTTCCGTTAGCAGTGTTATTGCTTAATACAAAATTAATTTAGAGACCATATACATCTCTTTTTTCCTTTGTAACGATTTTAATTTTGAAATGACATTCAATTTGTTAATGGGGCAGGCGGCGCAAAGCTCTGCATAGATGGCGCCACTAGAGTTTGCCACATCTCGATTGATGCACATTTAACTTTAAAAATATTGTACGTTTAAAATACCGTTATAAATAATAATAAGTATTAAACTTTGTATCTTAGGTCGAGACACTGTCGGTTAATGTTTCAAAGCCATTTAAATACAAAAGGTTTTGTTTAGACAGGAGCGTGTAAGTTATATTTTCGTAAACATATACTCGTCCGTTTAGCGCGATAAAAAGGATCCAAATGAAAAATACGGACGTCTGACTCTGGCACAGCTAAAAGCACTTTTACGGCAACGCGAGCAATCAGTAAAAGGACCGCAAAATTAAGGTGGATGTAATGGGAAAAATGAGGAAATTTCTGAAAAAAAAACCTAATTATTAATGTATTAGTATGTGTTTCGTAAAATATACGTAATAATAAACATTATCACCAAATATCAAGTTCATAGGTCTCAGCCCAAAGAGAATAATGGGGTTGGCGGCTGCCAAACTTTGCCACTAGGTGGCGCCACTGAGTTTGTGCCAAGACATTCGTTCGTGATTATTATTCTCTTTGGGATGAGACCTATGAACTTGATATTTGCTGATAATGTTTATTATTACGTATATTTTACGAAACACATACTAATATATTAATAATTAGTTTTTTTTTCAGAAATTTCCTAATTTTTCCCACTACAAGCACCTTAATTTTGCGGTCCTTTTACTGATTGCTCGCGTTGCCGTAAAAGTGCTTTTAGCTGTGTCAGAGTCAGACGTCCGTATTTTTCATTTGGATCCATTTTATCGCGCTAAACGGACGAGTATATGTTTACGAAAATATAACTGACGCCCTTCTGTCTAAACAAAACCTTTTGTATTTAAATGGCTTTGAAACATTAACCGACAGTGTCTCGACCTAAGATACAAAGTTTAATAATAATTATTATTTATAACGGTATTTTAAACGTACAATATTTTTTAAAGTTAAATGTGCATCAATCGAGATGTGGCATACTCTAGTGGCGCCACCTAGTGGCCATGTTTGCAGCAGCATGCCCCATTAATTACCTATATTATAGCTTTGTGTCATAATGTATAGATCGGAATGCTGGGCCTCAAAGGTGACGGATGAAACGAGAATGCATGTTACAGAGATGAGGATGTTGAGATGGATGTGTGGTGTGACAAGAATGGACCGGATTAGGAATGAGTATATAAGAGGAAGCCTGAAAGTTGCACCCATTACGGAAAAACTAAGAGCCAATCGCCTGGCGTGGTACGGCCATGGGGCTATTCATAAATTACGTCATTTCAAATTTGGGGGGGGGTCATAACATTGGATGATGGTAGCATGACGTAGGAGGGGAGGGGGGTCAATCCCAAGATGACATCATCTCTCGCATCTTTAAAAAGTGTTTTAATGAGTAAAAAAGGAATGAAATTCGTGTTTCTATAAACTGTTAATGCTATAAAAAATTACCTACTAAACTTGAATCAACAATAAATTGTTATAATAAATAAATAGCTAATGAAATTGGCTGGAGGCTCTGATCAAGAACCACATGATTCCAGGCCCGATTTGATTCAGAACTTGGAGGAGTGGGTGAAGTCCCCATGGGAAAACACTAAATGAATAAAAATTGTTATTTGATATTTAGAGTTGATTCTTAATTTGTTGTTTTGTTGATTGTTTTAACTTTAAAGAAACAATAATAACTAAATCATTTTAAATAGCTTTTTATTGAAAAATTAAGCTAAGAACGCATTTTTTAGAAATGACATCATTTTATTTGATAGGGGGGGGGGGGTCATTCGAATAATGATGGTTGAATGATCTTAGGGGGGGGGGGGGGTCAAAAATCGTCAAAAATAGATGACGTAATTTATGAATAGCCCCCATGTAATGAGGAGGAATGAAAGGCATGTAACAAGAAGAGCGTTAGATATGAGTGTGGATGAACGCAAGAAACGAGGTAGGCCAAAGAAAAGGTGGATGGATTGTGTGAAAGACGATATGAATAAGAAGGATGTGAATGTAGAGATGACGGGCGACAGAGATGTATGGAAGAAAAAGACAAGCTGCGCCGACCCCAAATAAATGGGAAAAGGGCAAGCGAATGATGATTATAGCTTTGTGAATATTGTTAATTAATAACTACCGATTGACATGTAAAAGTGCCCCTGTGGCCTATTTGCAGAATAAATGTTTGAATTTTGAATAGTGCTGTCAGCAGCAGAGAAACGCAAATTATTCGATACCCACAAAAAAACATCTCGTTTCCAACAGAAAAATACGAGCTGAATTGGCTGAATGCGACCTGCCTGTGCCTCCTTTTATACGACTGTTTTTCCTTTATTTTTTTGACTGTTTTTCCTTTTTTTTTCGACTGTTTTTCCTTTTTTTTGACTGTTTTTCCTTTTGTTTTGACTGTTTTTCCTTTATTTTGACTGTAGTATACTCACAGGCGCCGTCCGCGTCGTAGTGCTGCAGCTGGTTGTCCACGGTGCGGCTGAACTCCAGTATGTTGCACCACTGGTCTCGGTTGACGACGCGGTACCGGCGCGCGGCCTCGCGCTGCAGGAAGTCAGCGAGCGCGGGCCGCAGCGCCCACCGCGGCAGCAGCACGCCCAGCAGCGCGCGCGCCGTGCCCGTGTCCAGCGAACGCTGCTCTTTATCCTGCACCAAACGATTTATCACGTATGAGTCCTTCGCCCCGCTCGAGTTTCAATATTTCGCCCTCGCCTTTCCCACTTTCCCGAGGTCGCATCGCTCAAGTTTCAATATTTTTCTCTCGCTTTTCCCGATGTGCCTACTTTAGATGAATAACAAGTTATATTTTTCCCTCGCCTTTCCCCAGGTCGGGGCGCTCACTTTCCCCGGTGTCCCTACTTTAGATGAACAATAAGTTATATTTTGCCCTCGCCGTTTTCCCCATGTCGCCACGCTCACTTTCCCCGGTGTCCCTACTTTAGATGAACAGCAATTTATATTTTGCCCTAGCCTTTCCCCAGGTTGCCACGCTCGAGTTTGAATATTTTGCCCTCGCTTTTCCCAATGTCTCTGCTTTAGAAGAATAAGTTATATTTTGCCCCCGCCTTTTTCCCCATGTCGCCACGCTCACTTTCCCCGGTGTCCCTACTTTAGATGAAAAACAAATTATATTTTGCCCTCGCCTTTTTCCCCATGTCGCCACGCTCACTTTCCCCGGTGTCCCTACTTTAGATGAACAATAAGTTATATTTTGCCCTCGCCGTTTTCCCCATGTCGCCACGCTCACTTTCCCCGGTGTCCCTACTTTAGATGAACAGCAATTTATATTTTGCCCTAGCCTTTCCCCAGGTTGCCACGCTCGAGTTTGAATATTTTGCCCTCGCTTTTCCCAATGTCTCTGCTTTAGAAGAATAAGTTATATTTTGCCCTCGCCTTTTTCCCCATGTCGCCACGCTCACTTTCCCCGGTGTCCCTACTTTAGATGAAAAACAAATTATATTTTGCCCTCGCCTTTTTCCCCATGTCGCCACGCTCACTTTCCCCGGTGTCCCTACTTTAGATGAACAATAAGTTATATTTTGCCCTCGCCGTTTTCCCCATGTCGCCACGCTCACTTTCCCCGGTGTCCCTACTTTAGATGAACAGCAATTTATATTTTGCCCTAGCCTTTCCCCAGGTTGCCACGCTCGAGTTTGAATATTTTGCCCTCGCTTTTCCCAATGTCTCTGCTTTAGAAGAATAAGTTATATTTTGCCCTCGCCTTTTCCGAAGTCCCCACGCTCGAGTTTCAATGTTTTCCCGCGGTTTTCCCAAGGTAGCTCCCCTCATAGTTTCAATATTTTGCCCTCGCTTTCCCCAATGTCCGTGCTTTAGAAGAATAAAAAGTTATATTTTGCTCTCGCCATTCTCAAGGTCCCAGCGTAGGAGCTATGAGTTCACGTTGTCTATGTGTTCGTATGTGTCACAAGTGTCACAACTACAACAAAGGCCGACCCGCGCACGTATGGTTGAAATTATTTTTCTTGAACGAATTACCCTTCTCTTTGTGCCTTCTAAACAAAAGCACTGTCTTTCATTGTTAAACATAACCGCTAATTGATACTGTAAACTAAACGAAGTAAACGTTAACACTTTCGGCCAAAAGGCGGCTTTACTTACAAGGAAAGAAGGTTCACATTAAAAAGTACGACTTATCATTGTTGACCTTTTGTATTTAAAACAGCAATAGAGCAGCGTAGGACGACTAATAAAATTTAGCAATAGAGTCACTATTCGAGTAAAGTATTTATGAAGCGCGTCCTTTTCATTTCGAAGTGTTTTTGGCACGTGGCTAAACAAAGGCTTTGTTGGACCGATGGGTCCTTAAGATAAGAACCGTTCTAGAAAAATAATTCCAACTATACTATACTTAACAACTCTCAACGGACTCTCAATGGTCTCAACGGACTCCTACGCAGTCAACCACAACTGGATATCTTTGTTGTAGACACCTTACCTATGCTCGCGACTAGGTGCCTCTCTTACTGTGAGGATGAATCAAGTGTATGACTCATTTGTAGTATAAGACCAAATGTAAATATATTTAAGACACAAGTGTAATTGGTATAACCGTTCTTGCGTTCGTCCGTTATAAAAGTTTCAACACCTTTGACGACCGCTTTAGCTTAGTTGGTAGTGACCCTGCCTACGAAGCTGGAGGTCCCGGGTTCGAATCCCGGCCAGGGTATTTATTTGTGTTTTATTTAATCATATGGCATATATTTACAATGTAGGAAATTACAATACAACTATAATATCATAAGTCGACATCCGGACATTTATTTGTGTGATGAGCACGAATATTTGTTCTTGGGTCTTGGATATTTTCTATGTATTTAAGTATCTATTTAGCTATATAAGTATGTATAACGTCGCTTAGTACCCATAGTACAAGCTGTTTAGCTTGGCAATAGGTTGATTTGTGTAAGATTGTCCACAAATATTTATTTATTTTATTATAATCGTACTTACCCTAGCGAAATCATAAGAATATCTGTATACAGCCTTAAACACGTAGGGGTCATTGAGTAAGCTACGGAGGTAGTCTATTTTATTTTGCAATTTTTGGGCACTGTCACACTGCAATTCTGTTAAACCTGTGGACAAAAAGATCAATTTTGTACATTATATCTATATTTGACAACCATCACGCTAAAACAGAGATAAAAGTATATAAATTTAGAATAGGGATGTTGATAAGAAAATCAATAAATCCTAATTTTCTAGAAATATGATAAAATTCTTAATCAAATAGCGTAAAAAGTAATTCAAAAGAATAAATAATTACATAATTATAAGTCTTCAAAGATTTAGGAGGGGGCATTTTCTGTCCTTTTTCCGCAAAACGCCCCGTTGTATTGAACGATCGTCATTTACTATGGCGCTCTAGTTCAGTGACGTCACTGATCTGTAGCGCTTTCTCTCTCTTAACTAAAAACATTCTAACGGTTGTAGTTTCATTTATTATTTTATTATATCAAATTCACATGAATTTCTTTTTCTTTTTTTTTTAAATACCAATTCATTTATTATTATCACAATGAAAAATTTACAAATTAAATAAAAAACTAAATTAAACTAAAATTACATGCCCAGCAGCCCCCGGTCATAGGAAAAATACCCCGTCCAGGAGTTCCGTCTGCGGCATGGTACCCATAATTTTTTGAGAGATCTGAATAGGATTTTCACTATTTGGCATAGTTTTATGTATTCTTTAAATATAATAAACGGGTCACTCACGTCTGTATCGTCGAATATCTCTCGACATGTTTCGGGCCAATAAATAAAGAAGCCTTACTTACAAGTTTAATTTTTATGTCACACCTGGCCATAAAGTGGCCATTACCGCACGCTCCGCGCGCGAAAAAACCCACTTCCTGGCCAGGGGGTGACATAAAATTTTGTACTTACCACGGGCGATAATAAAGAAAGCCTCAGGTCGCATATTTATCGCCCTTGCCTTCGGCTCGGGCGTAAAATACCTGCGATCTGAGACATTCTTTGTTTTATCGCCCTTGGTAAGTAATGTACTATTTTTGGATTTCAAATTTTGACAGAAGTATTGATAATACCAATAAAGTGAGTATAGGACACATCGATTTAATATACCCTAGATACACTATCACCTACAAATTCAAGAAGAAAAAGTGTCCAGCCGTCATTGCGAGTGTGTGCGTGTCGGAGATACACTACACAAACATAAGTCAATTGGGATGAATTTCTTTTTTTTCGATATTCAGCCTTATGTGTCAAGCATACGATTGTATTTTAAATAGAGTGTTTGGCGGTTATAACCTTACAGATTGCACGGTACAATTGTGGAAAATTTCTAAAAAACACCGAATTATTTTAAAAGATTGTACACCGTAAGTCCAAGACAGTTAAGTTCAATTTTGTCTACGATAATTTTCCACTAATTTTTGGACTGACAACACTGGACTTAGGGATGAAATTGGAACAGAGTCCGGATGGAGTCGAAAATGTTTTTTTGTTTTATTTTTTTAACAGGTACTGCACCGGTGTTGTTGGTTCTTTTTACAAGCTTTTATTTAACTTCCAATTAACGTATGTATGTTTGTAACTATGTTCGGGTGTAATCTTGCAGCTCAATTTTGAAGCAGATATCTTCAACCGATTGAGCTGAAATTTTGTATACACGTTTAATTTGGATGACAGTGTAATATTATGGTACCATCGAGCTGATCTGATGATGGAGACACGAGGTGGCCATAGCAACTCCTAAACTACACAACTCGTCATGTTCGGGCTCTTTGAAATGAAACGGTCTCTATGAGTAGTTGATGTGATGACTGTGAAAAAAAAGTAAGTACAGTCGGCAATAATAAACTTAAAGCAATAATATTTTTTTGACATTATAATCATCATCATCATTCTATATACGTCCCACTGCGGGGCACAGGCCTCCTCTCATAAATGAGGGGGATTGGGCAGTGGTAATTTTTTGACATTATTATATATGTATTTATTTTTTTAAATACCTTATATTTGTTTTTTACCTCAGAACTCAGCGTTAATGAACCGATTTGGAAAATTATTTTGTTGATTGATTGAAAGCTTACATACCATAATACCTTCTAATGATGGGAGCCATGAGGAATTGAGGGAACTCTTCAAAAATACAAGGGAAACATTTAGCGATTATAGTATTTTCGGTAAAAAATCGAGCATTCAGAACTAGCATTTGGTGAACAGGAGCTGATGACGAAGACCATGGATGGTTATCCAAAACTCCTAGTGTTTCATGGGTGGCTGAAGCGATGGAGAGGCTGATTTAAATGGTTCCGCTGTACTGCTAAATTACCAATGACCTGATCTGGTATTTGAGGCCGGAAGTTAGGCAACGGAAATCCGCAATAAAATAGTATAGCTTAGGAGTGTTTGAGCTTCCTACCTACATTCTTCAAAAAGAAGCGTAAATTCTATGAGCTACGAGTTATTGCCCGCGACTTCGTCCGCGTGGAACTCGTTCATCGCGATAGAATTTAAGTACTTAATTTACTACCTTAATTCTTGTTTAACTTAATACTTGTTTACTTATACTTTAATACTTGTCCATTTTGATTAAAAATATGTCTCAGTCTGCGACTCCATTCATTCGAAATTTTACTATAGGCCGATTCCACAATATTCCGTTTCGTTTCGATATACAGCTATTTAAACGCGGGGGAAAGAGACAGTAGCGTTGCTAGGCGTCTGCCTGTTATTTTCAAATTCTTTAAATAATATTTGTTATAAGCGTAATACAGTTATATATTTATCAAAATATGAAACTTTAAAGAAATACTCATCGAAAATACGAAATTTCATGCGTTTTTAAAGTCGTTAAGGTGTTGTTTTTGAATTTTTTTACGGAGCTCTTCGGCATGTTGACAAGACGGTGGCTAGCGCGCAACTCCGAGCGCACGAGTGCTTACAAGGCATTTAAGCACTCTTGAGCGCGGACGTTTTTGACAGGCGGATAGTGTATCTAGGGTATATTAAATCGATGATAGGACACGATGATTTTATTAATGTTTTAGATAGTAACATTGCCCTTTTTCGATTTTATTGTGTGTAGTAGAATTTAAGCGGGAAGAAGCAGTTTTTAGCTCGAAAATGGTCGATATGGAGTGATGTTTGAAACAAAATATCTTAATGAAAAATGCAAGAAATACATTTAAAATTTATGTCATTAGGTCGCAATAGTCGTGTTCTAGATAGTAACATTGATAAAATGTCAAGAAACTTGTCAATTAAACGGAAAATGAGCTTAATAAATGAGCATTTTTTACCTTATAAGGACCCTTAATAGATGTTTTTCAAGCAGTAAAAAAACAAGGTACAGCATACCTTTAAGCCACTCCTCCTGTGTGAAGTAACCCATTTGTTTGGCACCCATCTTGTAAGCAATAACCAGCATCACCACATTCTCAGGGTCCACATTTATGTCCTCGCAGAATTTTTCCATTCCTTCCGGACCTGCAGATAATTTCACAGTTTGTAAGTCATAGGCAAATCTCTCTGATGCAAGAAAAAGTGGCAATTACTGCGGTGACCGCTTACCATCAGGCGGCCCCCCATACGCTTGTTTGCCACCGAAAGGTATTTAAAACAAGTGCGTGTCGGATCACGCACAACGAAGGGTTCCGTACCGACACCTAGCAGTCCACTTTTAAAATCGCTATTTAATACCTTGAATCAAAAAAAGTAATATCTTCATAGGCACGGCACTTACGTCATTTTGTTTGGGCAAAACAGTTTTTCAGGGATAACTCAAAAACCCTTAATCACATCTTGTTCAAACCAAAAATCATTGTCAATCGTTGTCAATTGTTTTCAGAATTTTAATTTTCACAGTTTGGAAATTAGAGGGGGGGGGGTACATTTTGTACGAATTCGGCAGTTAATATCTCACCAACGATTGACTTAAATGGAAAACTTTCTTAGTAACCTCGATATTATTTTTAAAGGCCTATCCAAAAATACCCCTCACAACTACTTGCATTCAAAAAAAATTTCATCCCCTGGTTACATGTATGGGGTGCCCCCGCTAAAATATATTTTTTGCCTAATTTCACATCACTTTTATGTAGCGGTTCATAGAATACTCTTTATAGAATAGAATAGCCTGCTAAATTTCATAATTGTAGTACCTACTTATATTCTCCGAGTAAATCGGCTGTGACAGACAGACAGACATACCGAAACTATCAGGGTTCCGTTTTTGCCATTCTGGCTACGGAACCCTAAAAAAAACTCACCTAAAACATCTGGTTCTGAGACTGTTGTGTACTCTTTGAACCATGCTAAACATTTCTTTGCACTGAAACTGGAGTCCTCTGCTTTGGAATGTCGTCGTGAACTGAAATGGATACATTACATGTAATTTAAAATGTTATCTTATATTGTAAATAAATAAATCTGTATTAGCTATTATAATAACCTAATGGTCGATTTAGAGGTACAGTCAGCAGCAATGGTTGCTACGCGGGCGAGGTGCTCACAATGATCTTCACACATCTTTATTATAAGGGAATAAGAGTGTGTGTAGATCATTTTGAACACCTCGCCCGCGTAACAACCATTGCTGCTGACTGTACATTAGCAAGAACTTGCATGCAATTTGCATTTGCATTTGCTGTTATGCACTTTGGTAGATATTAGATATCTAGTGAACAAGTCCACTGGGTGCGGGTGGCGCAGGACCGGTCGTTGTGGCACTTTGGGGAGGCTTGTGTCTAGCAGTGGACATCTTTCGGCTGATATGATGATGATTATGGCAAAAGGAATAATGGATATGGAAGGGAACTGCTCAACTATACCTGGTGTTCCTGGAGCGCTTGTGTTGCTGTGCGTCGAGTGCGGTGGCGCCGGGGACGTTCACGTCGCCCGTCACCGCGCCGCTGCGCGTGCGCTTGCTGCAGCGCGGCATCACTCTACCACCCTGTATACAAACACATTTGTAGCTTACTCTCGTTTTCATTTTGGGGAAAAAATTACCACCATATAAGGTCATCTTTTTTCAAAATTTTCATGTATACAGGGGTAAGAATCTAGAATTTATGGATTAGTTTTGATCTTGTCCATTAAAGGGTTAAACTATTATCAACCCATTGAGTGTCCTATGGCCTAATTGTAATATTTTTTCTCAATTTTTTCACTCGACATATGTATACATAGAGTTATATTTGTAAAGCACATCTCTGACGTCAAAGCATTCCATGGCTTAATAGCGCAGTATTCATGGAATAATGGCAAATCCTGAACTGAATCATATAACAATTGATGACCAACTACTAATAATAGTATGACTAAGTTCATTTATCATCAATTGTTGACATTTTGTAAGTAATTGAACAAAATGTATCATGAATGAACACAATCTTATTACCCAGAAAAGTAATAATTTTATCATTGTCTATTGGAACTCAGGTTATTTCAAACATTTCACATATTCCTGCCCCAAACAAATATAACAATAGACTATTATGATACATATTTTTAAATAGACTATGAGTAAAGAAATACATTCTTATCAATCAATTATCAATATACAATGCAACCGACATTCGAAGGATCCAATAAAGTACGAACACTCTTGTATTCCTGTCACAAATTCAGCTGATATTCAATACGTGTTTGTAGGTTATATTTCACTATGAGATGCAATCAGTTGTTGAAATCATCAAGTAAACCTATGATTCAACGAGAATTATCGCGGACATAAACCGTTTTCAATGTTGTTTACACGATACATACATTCCAAGAGAAAAATATAACGTATGTAGGTACAAGGTTTTACAACGACATTATAAGCGAACTGGCTCACTTACACTCGAATTATACAGAAAGAAATGAAGCTACTTACTATTGGTGGCAGATTTGATATGAAATTTGAAAACTTAAAAGGGTTTTCGTCTCCTATTTTGCGAATTTTGCGTGAACAGCTTGACGAAAAATGTCCTCTTGACAGGTCGATAATAACCTGAAATAAAAAATCAATGTGGAGAAAAAAAGGAGGACAATGATCCCAATAAGCACGTCTCATAACTAGGTAATGAGATTAAATTTATAACGAGTAAAGATATATCAATAAAACTGAAAATTACGTTGTCAGGTGATACGATTCCAAGAAAACAACTATGATGGTTTCGTTGAAAGAAACCAGCTCTCACCTCGGGTTTTTATGGAGTTTAGCGGGTAAGCGAAATGATATTATCACTTTTCACTAAATCGATCCGTTAATAAAAAATATTCTGAAATCAAAATTAAACAGCAGACACAGCGGAAGAAAACTCAAACGGTGGCTATAAATCAACGTTTTGTTATTGCTCTACGCAAACACGCTTAAGAAAACGTTTTGAAACACGACAAAAAATGTTAACTTTAATCTATCACAAATCAGACGAGTGCTACCTAAGCACCTAATTGATTTTTATATAGGAACCATTAATCCAGCTATTCAACTTAAATAAAATGTATTAAATGTAATTGGTTGAACTGAACTAGTACAAAGATGGCAACATAGATAGTAGCGACACCTAACGCACAGTTTTGGATTAGTTTTCAAAACGGTCCAAACCCGAATAGAGTAGGCCCATTTTTGAAGAAGTAGCATACAAGAAGCAAGTCGTGTAACAGTTGGGGTGACAACGTTATCAGAGGGCTTAGACCCTGCAGAATACGGTTCTGCCTGTCTCCATCCCCAACTTTGAGCCGGAAGTATGTTATACCGGATAATGTGCAGCCCATACAAATTTTTTCGTTGTACATTTGGTAAATCGTGGTTTTGGTACCCTAACTATGGTCCGATTGTTATAGGTTTTTGATATGCCGTAAAGGACAATATTTGTCATTGTATCCCGAAATTTTTGACCCTCCAGCTCCATATCTTTCTCCGCCATCTTGGAAAATCTGTCACTTTTTCAGTGTTTTCCTTGTACTGTCGCTAAAGTTCATTTTAGTGCTAAACACGGTTCGGCAATATTATAGAAGACAAAATTTGCTAAAACTTTTGGCTACAAAGATTTTTTGTATGACCCCTAAGGACGAAGGTATGACAGGAGATATCTTTAAAACTGCAATTTTTTTTTTGTATTCCTCCCGTATTTGCGTTTTAAGTGCATTTTAGCGCTAAGTATAGTTCTGCAATATTGTAGATCAGAAAATGTGCTACAACTCTTCTATTGAAATATTTTTTCCACGATCATCAGGAAAGAAGATACGAAGTCATCTATGGAGTACTACCGTCGATATTTGTTTCTTTTTCCAGTTTTCTTCCCATATTTGCGTTTTAGTGTATTTTAGCTCAAGTTCTAGGTCTGTAATATTACAGAAGACAAAATTATATGCAAATTCAAAGTACCTACGATCTTACTAGGTATAGTGGAAACAGACGATTTTGTCTTTTGAGGGATTGAAGTGGTATAGATCGGAAAGTGACAGATGCTTTATCTTGTCGTCTATCCCGCTATCACTCGACCATCATAGATCCCCTACAGATTGCGATTAATTGCACTCAAACCTAAATATGAGAAGAAACGAAAGAAAGAAAGAAGAACGAGAACTTATTGAGAAAATTAAGACATTATGGGATAAAAAATGGTGCCCTTGACCTTGTATCATCGTATCTGTCGGAGAGAACTCAACGGGTAGTCATTAATGGAACTCAATCTGCGGGGACGACCGTTGCGCTTGGAGTTCCCCAAGGCTCGATTCTGGGTCCATTTCTATTCCTAGTTTACATCAATGACTTACCAAACCTGGTGCAACATAAACATGATATAGTGCTATTTGCAGATGATACGTCACTTATCTTCAAAGTAGGACGGAAAGAGAAAAACTATGGTGTTATTAATGAGGCACTAATTACTGTTGTGAACTGGTTTACAGCAAATAATTTACTACTTAATTCTAAGAAAACTAAGTGTATCAAATTCACTTTACCTAATGTCAAGCAAATAAGCAATTCGAAGATCAAACTAAAGGATGATGAATTGGAATTTGAAGACAATACTGTGTTCTTGGGCATGACCTTAGATTCAAAACTGCAATGGCATGCGCATATTGCCACTCTGGCTGGGAAACTTAGTTCTGCCGCCTATGCAGTTAGACGTATTAGACAGCTAACTAACGTTGAAACGGCCAGGCTGGTGTACTATTGTTACTTCCATAGTGTTATGTCTTACGGAATCCTGTTGTGGGGAAAAGCGGCCGACATCCAGACCATCTTCGTGCTACAGAAACGAGCTGTACGCTCCATCTACGGACTAAAAACCAGAGAATCGCTAAGAGATAAATTTAAAGAGGCAAACATTCTTACTGTAGCATGCCAATACATTTTTGAAAATATTATGTATGTACGGAAAAATTTACATGAATTCAAGCTTAACAGTGATATCCACGACTACAACACTAGAAGTAAACACAAGATTGTAGTGAAGGCCAGTCGTCTCCGAAAGGTTAGCACGTCGTTTGTGGGGAACTGTATACGATTTTATAACAAAATACCTATCGAAACAGTTAACTTGCCAAACACTAAATTTAAGTCTTATGTTAAACGTTATTTGCTAAACCAAGCGTATTATACTGTCAACGATTTCTTAAATGACAAAAATGCTTTTAAGCCAGTTGTAGTTTAATATTGTTAGATTTAATACACCTATGTTTATCTTAGCGTAAATCCTTGTACTCGTATACTAGTTGCGTTACGTTCTATTTAACATGATGCTGTTTCTCGCCGAAAAGTCGCTTTAATCTTTGCTATCATCAATGTCCGCCAGCTTGAATGTCATGCTCGCTTAAAGGACTTTGCTTACGGTGGCGTCGTTGATCGGGTCGCCACCTTCCCTAACAGATGGTCGAGGGAGACGATGGCTGAGATACGCGTCATACTCGTGATCGGGTGCTGTTTGTGGAGTCCGGTCGTTCATGCTTGCAAGGACATAGTAACTACTTTAATACTAGTGTCTTCTCTTGGAGATTGACGAGAGACATCACCCTGTTATGGATTAGTTTTTGTTGACATTGACTCTGAGAGAGACCTCTATATTAAATTGTTTTTTTTTTCCTTTTATATTTAAAACTTATTATTTTTATTTTGACGCTTTGAGACCATGTACATCCCAAAGCACGTTAGAATAGTCATTATTAAGAATATTTTGACGCTCAGAGACCATTTACATCTTTGAGATATTATATTAAATTTTGTTATTCAGACTGAGACCTTATACATCTCTCAATTTTACTATTATTGTAATGTTTGTAATAGATAATTAATATTTTGACATGAAAAATGTATTAAATTCTTATTGATATATTTCTTAAATTGTAAATTAATATTTTCTCATGAAAAATCTATCATATGCTTATATTGTAAGACTTTTTTAAAATTGTACATTAACATTATGACATATGAAAGTGCCCTTGTGGCCTGTTTGCAGAATAAGTGTTTGAATTCTGAATTTTGAATTCTATGTGTCTTAGATTTCTTGATCTTAAGTAGGTTAAGTATTATCATTGTAATAAGCATATTTTTGTGAGAAAATGGCTGACTGTCGAGTTTCTTTCGGCGTTTCTTCTCGGCAGTGGCCTCTGTGAAACGCTAGTAGGGTTTGACTTGTAAAAGTGCCATTGCGGCCTACTTACAGAATAAAGTTCATTTATTTCATTTATTTAAAACTGCAAAAGTAGCTAATTTCGACGGTGCTACTCCATAGATGACTTCATATCTTCTTTCCTAATGGTCGTGGAAAAAATATTTCAATACAAAAGTTGTAGCAAATTTCGTGATCTACAATATTGCCGAACTATAGTTAGCGCTAAAATGCACTTAAAATGTAAACATGAACGGAAAACTAGAAAAAAGTGGCAATTTTTAATGATATATCCTGCATATCTTCGTCCCTAGGGGTCATGGAAAAAATCTTTGTACCCAAAAGTTTTAGCAAATTTTATATTCTACAATATTGCAGAACTATGTTTAGCACTGGAATGAACTTTCACGACAGTAAAAGCAAAGAACTGAAAAAGTGACACTATTTCCAAGATGGCAGCCAAAGTTATGGAGCTGGAGGGTCGAAATTTTTAGGTTACCATAGCTAATATTGTCCTTCACAACATACCAAAAAACCATATCAATCGGACCTCTTTTAGAGTACCAGAGCAACAATTTACTAAATGTACTACGAATTTTTTTGTATGGGCTGCACCTTTTCCGGTATACCGTACTTCCGGCTCAAATTTCGAGATGGCGACAGGCAGATCCGTATTCTGCAGGGTCCAAACCCTCTGATAACGTTGTCACCCCAACTGTTACATGATTTGCCGCTTGCATTGTTTAGAGACGCCTTTTCCAATTCTGTTCCTCCTCTAGAATACATAAATAAGCTCGTGCCAGATGGTCGAAAAAAAGCCCAAAGACCGGGCGACCTTGGCCCGCACGGACCGTGTAGACAGCTGTTTCCAGCAAGACTTCCTTTGATTAGCGGTCTTTGCAGACCAAGGTCGCCCGGTCTCTGGGCTTGTATTCGACCGTCTGACACGGGCTTTACGTATAAAAACATCAACCATCGTCATCCTAGCGCACTTATCTGTGTTAGGGCTTGCATTCCGGAATTCCGGAATCTCGAAATTCCGGAATCTCGGGCAATTTTTCCGATATTACAATTCCGGAATTAGTACACTCGAAATATCGGAAATTCCGGAATTTGATTTGATGAATTTAGAGAGAGAAAATAGAGTGTTTTGTATGTTTATTCTTAAAGTTCACAATGTAAAACTGAGGAATTGTTCGCCTATCACCAGACTAGCCACCAGAGAGCGTGATGGTTCGGTTCGGTAGTTGTGCAGTAGTGTGTTGCCAATAATAATGTGTGAAAATCATGTAAGTTTAAATCGATATATTGTGTTGTCAGTGTTGTCACCATTCTTGAAGAACAGCGCCACCTCGCCTATTTGTTTTATGCTTTCGCAATCGCGTGTCTTATGCAAATAAAACATTGATTGATTGATTCAGCGTTCCCCCTTCCAGTAGGGCTGTGTTCGAGGATGCGTTTTCATACATTTGACACCTCGCAACGCGCCGAGCGAGGTGTCAAATGTATGAAGGCGCATTCTCGCACGTCTCTGGTGGAAACGCAGCCTAAGACGGAATTTACCCCCCATGCAACTTGGTGCATTTTTTTCGACTGATAATGGCCATATGTGACTACTAATGAACCACATTTAGTACTCAGCTCATTTGATCCCGGAAAGCCGTTAATTTAGTAAAGTGAAAAAGTAAATTGAAAATGAGCATGTGGTAAAGGCAAAGTACGAAATATCTTTATTTTTTTTACTAATTTTTAAAATATATGCTATTCCCTATCTGGATATTGCCTATAAAACGATAATCATTACATTTTAGTACATTTTTGTGACATCAATTTAGTTGAAAAAGGTAAATCCCAATTCCGGAACCAGTTCCGGAATTCCGGAATTGGAGGCCAATATCGGAAGCAATTCCGGAATTGAAAAACCGTCCGATATTGCAAACCCTAATCTGTGTCCTAGCGCTTTCCTCGAGTAGGTAGCGTAACGTTATCCTAGTTAGATATGTACAACATACCAACTTACAGCGCTATTACGCAACTGCAAGGATGCCCGGGGTCCGCTATCTAATCCCAAGATTTAGCGTAGGCACTCGTTTTTACGGAAGCGACTGCCTTCTGACCTTCAACCCAAGGGGGAAACTAAGACCTTATTGGGATCATTATTGTATTATTGGGATAGGTAAGGCTTGTCAAAAACATCAAGGAAAATATGATATATTTCGAGGCACCTTTTGTGCTGACGCGGTGGCGCGGAATAATGATTGCTATCTCTTTCTATCATACTAGGTGTGTAGCACGGTGCGCATAATCGCTTCTTGTGTTATCTTATCTTATCTCGCTCCCTCACTGCTTGGTGCCAGCCAGTTCCACAAGGACCACAAATGGTTTGCTAACAGATTGGATACTGTGAGTAGATTGCCTAAAAAGTATGAAACTATTGAAATGCCAGTTTTTCCAGAATTTCAACCGCGTAGATGGCCATAGGATAGGGTGATTTTCGGGTTAAAAAATAAATTATCCTTAACTATTACTTCAAGAGTAGGCCCATTTTTGAAGAAGTAGCATACAAGAAGCAAGTCATGTAACAGTTGGGGTGACAACGTTATCAGAGGGCTTAGACCCTGTAGAATACGGTTCTGCCTGTCTCCATACCCAAATTTGAGCCGGAAGTCTGTTATACCGGATAATGTGCAGCCCATACAAATTTTTTCGTTGTACATTTGGTAAATCGTGGTTTCGGTACCCTAATTATGGTCCGATTGTTATAGGTTTTTGATATGCCATAAAGGACAATATTTGTCATTGTATCCCGAAATTTTCGACCCTCCAGCTCCATAACTTTCTCCGCCATCTTGGAAAATCTGTCACTTTTTCAGTGTTTTCCTTGTACTGTCGCTAAAGTTCATTTTAGTGCTAAACATGGTTCGGCAATATTGTAGAAGACAAAATTTGCTAAAACTTTTGGCTACAAAGATTTTTTGTATGACCCCTAAGGACGAAGGTATGACAGGAGATATTTTTAAAACTGCAAATTTTTTTTAGTATTCCTCCCATATTTACGTTTTAAGTGCATTTTAGCGCTAAGTATAGTTCTGCAATATTGTAGATCACAAAATGTGCTACAACTCTTCTATTGAAATATTTTTTCCACGATCATCAGGAAAGAAGATACGAAGTCATCTATGGAGTACTACCGTCGATATTTGCTTCTTTTTACAGTTTTCTTCCCATATTTGCGTTTTAGTGTATTTTAGCTTAAGTTCTAGGTCTGTAATATTACAGAAGACAAAATTATATGCAAATGATCTTACTAGGTATCGTGGAAACAGACGATTTTGTCTTTTGAGGGATTGAAGTGGTATAGATCGGAAAGTGACAGATGCTTTATCTTGTCGTCTATCCCGCTATCACTCGACCATCATAGATCCCCTACAGATTGCGATTAATTGCACTCAAACCTAAATATGAGAAGAAAACTGCAAAAGTATCTAATTTCGACGGTGCTACTCCATAGATGACTTCATATCTTCTTTCCTAATGGTCGTGGAAAAAATATTTCAATACAAAACTTGTAGCAAATTTCGTGATCTACAATATTGCCGAACTATAGTTAGCGCTAAAATGCACTTAAAATGTAAACATGAACGGAAAACCAGAAAAAAGTGGCAATTTTTAATGATATATCCTGTCATATCTTTGTCCCTAGGGGTCATGGAAAAAATCTTTGTACCCAAAAGTTTTAGCAAATTTTGTATTCTACAATATTGCAGAACTATGTTTAGCATTGGAATGAACTTTGACGACAGTAAAAGCAAAGAACTGAAAAAAGTGACACTATTTTCAAGATGGCGGCCAAAGTTATGGAGCTGGAGGGCCGAAATTTTTAGGTTACCATGGCTAATATTGTCCTTCACAACATACCAAAAAACCATATCAATTGGACCTCTTTTAGAGTACCAGAGCAACAATTTACTAAATGTACTACGAAATTTTTAGTATGGGCTGCACCTTTTCCGGTATACCGTACTTCCGGCTCAAATTTCGAGATGGCGACAGGCAGATCCGTATTCTGCAGGGTCCAAACCCTCTGATAACGTTGTCACCCCAACTGTTACATGATTTGCCGCTTGCATTGTTTAGAGACGCCTTTTCCAATTCTGTTCTCTAACTATTTCAAGAACTCACTTTCATGACTTTGCCGTGGAAGTTTAGTAGGCGTTAATTTTTATAATCCGCTGTTTCACTCACACACCGATTCCTAGGGCTATACCCCGTTTTTTTACACGACTGCCCAAAAAAGGAGTGTAATGTTTTTACGCGACTGCCCAAAAAAAGGAGTGTAATGTTTTCAGGTTTCATGTATATATGTATGTATGTATGTATACTGTATTATAATATTACGCGTACCCATTTATTAGGTATTATGATTATAAGATAAATAAGTGTTAGGTATTTTTAAAATAGGTATTTCGTATATGTATAAGTAGTTATTTTGTCAATAGGTCAATCAATTTTAGGTATTTTCATATGTAACCACTCATATAAATACAATGTACGCAAGTAAAATGTCTATGTTTAGTAGCAGGTATTATAGATTGGTAATAAACTGTGTTCTTTTATAAAATAGGTACTTACTTTAAATACTATGTTTCCCGCGTGCCGCGTGCGGTTTGCGAAGTTAAAGCAACATAGGCCGTAGTAACTCTTGGATGGGTGACCGCTTCGAGTGGTTAAGTACTTATTGAGCGCTTCCGTGCTTTGGAATGCACGCTAAGCCGTTGACCCCGTCTAATCTCTACGACAGCAGTCGCCAAGTTAGAGGCCTTCGGGTGGCTTGTGAAATTCTAACAGTCAAATTGCCCACTTACATGCCTACAATAAAGTCTAGTTTTCTCCCTTGGTTGGAAGGTCAATGCTCCAGATAGCAGTCACTGTCTAAAAAACTAATCCCTAATTCCCTAGCGAACCCCGGGCTTCCTTCAGGATGCAATTGTACTGGGATATCTAACGATAGGATGATGACCCATTCTGTAGAAAAACCTCATTTCCCGTAAAGACAACATTATATAAACTCCACTTTTGTTCCTAATCGGATCCTAACTTCGCGACTACAAACAGTCGAAACGACCTACCCTAAGAGCAACACAAAAGTCCAATTTACTGGACGAACTAACTCGCAACCACTTTCATTCAACTTCAGCCGTCCCATCCCGTCAAAGCTAAAACAGAAATGTAGCTGGAAAGCTCTTCGAAAAAACAATTTCGCGTGTAATGAAATTAGTACAACACTCATTGCGAAACAGCCTTTAGAGTTTTCGAGTGTCAAGCGAAGCGGCGCGACGCCCCCGCCAACCCCAGCCCTAAAACTACCCTTACCCTAGGGGTTCGCGATTCAGTTCGCAATTGCCCCCGCTAGGAACGCCCGTGCGTTGCTTTCCAAGCGAGAATCGCGATCTTTTCCCAAAGTGCAATATCAATTTTTAAACGTTCGAAATTCAAACGTTGTTTTTTCTGGTGGTTTTCAGTGTTTCTTTGTTGCCAGTGTTGTGTTTTTTTAATTGGATTTGTTTTGGCGTGTTAAGTTTGGACTTTGGACATCCGCATCTGGTCAACTTACGTAAGTTTTTACTGCATTGCGATAAGTTTTAGTTGGTGATAAATTTAAATTATTGATTGGCAAAGTCTGGTCGCTGTTGGGGAATTGTCCGCAACAAAACAATTGTTTTGTTCTTCGGTTGCCGGCCGTGAAACTTGTGCGATATATTGATCTATTCAGATGTTGCGTGGGTAGTTACCCCATTATTAAGCCAAGTTTGGCGCATGAGAGTCACTTCTCTGGGGTTAATCTGTCATTGACATTTACATACACTTTTCGTGCCCGTGTTAACATAGTAACAACATAATTGAAATTTATTGTGCTTGAATGTAGACATATCTTCATCATTTGCTATATGTATGGAATATCATTAGATCCTACAACGACTAATGGAAATATAATAGTCTTCTAATAGGTAGTTAGTGGCACGAAGCGCCTGTTAATTTAATTTATATTTAAAACCGAACATTCATTTTATCACCCCAGTTATTTTATTACAAACTTGGTCCTTCGAGCCGGATTGTACTAATTTTACTTTTTGAAAAAATGCATTTAACGGAACTTCATGTTTTAAAGTAGTTTGACTTGACTTCTAAAGAGGGCATCAGAATAAGCCTAAGTTTTTCGACTCTAATTTTAATTAAGCACGTATAGTGGACTGTGTGACCAACATATCTTTATACAAAAGTGGGGTCTGGGAATAGGCGAAATAGCAAGAGCTCGACAGAATGTATGGAAATTCATGGTTCAAATTACGCATTAGTATGTGTACCTAAACAATAATTTAGGGTTCTTCGGAAAGTTCATTGGCATCTCCAACATAACCCTCCCGTTTGCGTCGGGTAAAAACACGTAATATAGAGCCTTGAGAAAGTAGGGTACACATTACCGTCGGAATTGCAAATACCCGCAATAACAATAAATCTGCTCGACTGAGAATAATTAAAGCTGGGTCTAGATTCCCCGCGAGATATTAAAGTGAACGAACACGAAACTACTGGACGTTAAACAGGCCTTCTATAAACTAACGCTATTGTCTAATGGATAACTACGGGTAACCGGGGTTACTTTCGAATTCAGGGGCAACTTTAAAAATCCGGTTTTTATGCCGTGTTTTATACCCCTTTTTTTAAGCTTGGATTTTAACTTAATTTTCGCCTAAATTCTTCGTTTCCATAAGATAACAGAGGATATTATTGTACTGATTTCATTTATTGCAGTTAGTTTATCTCGTGTCAAAGATGAAAGCACGCTCATGCTTTCCCGTATCAAGATTGCTTTCCCTGAAATCGCATGGCGACAATTCGTAATTTTTCGACATAAAAAAACAAAGTACATAGTTTTTATTTGATTAAACTGGGTCAGTGGTATGTATTAAGTATACCTTCGTAAATTTCCTAACAATTTATTAAACTGAATCAAACTCTAGATTATGATTGTATAACTTGTGTTCTGTTCTAATAAATCTATCAAAGTGGCCCCCTTTTTTCCTAAAGTAACTCCGGTTTACGGTATGGATTCTTTAGTTACGTTACTTAGTCAATAACTGCATTACCCTACCAATTAAATATTTAAGTGTGAGTGATATTTTTTACGTTTTCAAAGATAAGAGAGTGTGTTTATAAGAGATTTTCAGTGGTCTGAAAATACAAGTAGTAGGGAGTCCGATAAACCAGGTGCGGGTTCGATTCCCGCTTTGGGCTGCATGCGGGCACAATACTCAAAATTTATTTTTACAAAATTTTATTTAACTTGCATTATTATTGCATTTCTTCAAAACTTGGAATCCATTATTCAACCACTTGCCGGTATCCGATTGAGCTGAAATTTAGTACACTTATGTAAGTGACAATGTAATATTATGGTAGGGTACCGTCGAGCTGATTTGAGGATGGAGACAGAAGGTGGCCATAGCAACTCCTAAATTACACAAGATAAATCCGTAGTGAATTGGGCTCATTGGAACCGTCTCAACGAGTAGTTAAAACAACTCAACGTGTTGCATAATCTCCGCTACCCAAAGGTTGTCTGGAAGAGATCGCTCTTTAGTGATAAGGCCGCCTGTTGTTTCCCTCTACTTTAAGCCTAATGTTTCTTTACTATGATCGGCAATAAAAGCTTGTACCAAAAATGAAAATTTTGACATAAACTCTAGCGGATTCCCGGTTATGTCCTAGAAGCCTTGGAGTCCACTTTGACATTTTTGTTCTCTATATCATGATTACGGATTCTTTTTTTTTATTATTAATAATGTGATTGCTCTTGGCCAGAGGGCAAAGATTAGGCCGACTCGTAATTCGGTAAGAAATGGATAGATAGTATATCTTTTACTAGTAGACTAGACTGCTACGTATGGACAAAGTAATTTATTGTATATTTTAGAGAGTGCATGGCCTCGCCACTTATCCCTAGAGATGAAAAGTACTTAAGAAGCGTAGGTTGTTGAAAATACTTTAACGTGACCTTTGGGACAATATCGAACAACAAAACTTTATCCAAAAAAGTACGATAAGACTCCAGTTTCTAGAGGTATATAATGATCACCAAAAATATATGTTTATAATAAATAACCTCCAGGTACTCTGTTTGAAATAAATAAATATTTGTGGACAATCTTACACAAATCAACCTAGTCCCAAACCAAGCAAAGCTTGTACTACGGGTACTAAGCGACGATATACATACTTATATAGATAAATAAATACTTAAATACATTGAGAACATCCAAGAC
The DNA here is from genome assembly GCA_951800055.1 of Cenopis cana. Lineage (NCBI taxonomy): Eukaryota > Metazoa > Arthropoda > Insecta > Lepidoptera > Tortricidae > Cenopis > Cenopis cana. The sequence goes on along the minus strand of OX637484.1, from coordinate 1,953,690 downwards.
CAAAGAACAAATAGAGATGAATTGTTGCTGGCTTGTTTATTTTATGTACTAACTGTCAATTTGAATATGTGACTGTTTGTGTTCTGAATACATTATTCAAAAATATATACATATTTATCATTAAAAAAGTTAGACTAGACGCTATACTACTAAATAATTAATTCTTTTGAATTTGTGGATTTAAATAAAAAACGATAAATAGGTAAAATAAATTCTAAATATTTCGGTTTTTTGGGTTGGACTTTTCCAGTGCTACTAAATTTGCACAGAGTACCGAAAAATAAATAGGTAAAATAGATTCTAAATATTTCAATGTTTTGGGGTGGACTTTTCCAGTGCTACTTAATTTGCACAGAGTACCGAAAAACGACTTGTCAAGACACAGGGTAGGTACAGTAAAATCTGCACGAAAAAAGTTTTCCTTGAGAGAACGCATTCGGAATATAGATGGCGTTAAAATATATGGTTTTCCGGTTCACGCGTTATGGTAACGGAAAAGGGAGAGAGCCAGACTGTGACCAATATACTCTAATACCTAAGTACCTACACATTTGTTTGATCACGATCAGAATATTAATACGACGGTGGCAAAGAAGCATACGTCCAGCAGGGTAAGCAGACACCGTATACTATGGACGCTTTGTGACCGCGGATCACAAGCGCGCTGCTTACCATTTTTTGATATGAGGATTCGTTGTATTGACAGCTTATGACAAAACAGGTCTCTACGAGTAAGGCTGGCCGCAGACGCACGTTTTCCGTATGAGTTTTCAGAGAGAGGGGCGTCAGCCTCTCCCTCTAAGAGCGAGAGGCTTCAACTCCCCTCCCCTCCGATTCCGTTCTGAATACCGTGCGTGTGCGGCCGGCATAACACAGTTTTTATTTAAGTAGCTTGAAATTCGGAGTGATATTTGAACGATATAAGGCTGGCCGCAGACGCACGTAATTCAGAACGGAGTCGGAGGGGAGGGGAGTTGAAGCCTCTCCCTCTAAGAGCGAGAAGCATAAATGCCGCAATGAATATCTACGGTTGATACTCTGGTGTAAATTTGTATAAAAGTCGCAATATTATATTCACACAGAAAATACACTAACTAGATTGAGCATTTATTGTTAAACACGAATCCGACATTAAAATAAACGAAAGCAGAAAAATAAATGAAATATAAATCTAGATTACGTTCCAAACGCGGACAATGAGGCTGTCCCCTATTCAGGTGCTCCTCTTTCATTAATAACGAAAAATAAACGGAAAATCTCGTTTTCTTCAGAAAAATTAACGATGCGTCTGTTTACTATGTGAAAATGGTGACAATAATAAATGTCCTTTCATCGCTTCTGGTCGTAATGAGCTGGCCATTTTGATGAAACAAAATGGCGTCGGGATAGAAAGGCGCGTTTAATTTCGTGTTGATTGATTGTTTTTCATTATAAAGGTGAACGCGCCGGGTGAAGTGACAATGCGAAGTTATTTTTGGTCGTGATTTTCGAGGTGCAAAATTCGAATGGGTACTTGAAACAATTACTTTGTGTTGGACACCATTGGATGTTCTACCTAATTCCCGGACCCGGATCATACGAGGCCACTTACAAAACAACACCTGCCTAATGGCCCAGTGGAGCGCTCGTGGCCCAGCGGCGCCTGCGTGCCGCAAGCGATACGCAAGGTTAAGCAATGTCGGGCGCGGTCAGTACATGGATGGGTGACCGCTTTGAGTGGTTACTAACTGAGCGCTCCCGTGCTTTGGAAGGCACGTTAAACCGTTGATCCCGGCTGCTGTCTATGACAGCAGTCGTTAAGCCAAGTTGGAGGCCTTCGGGCGGCTTGAGAACTTCTAACAGTCAAGTTGCCCACTCACTTGACAAAGGGGGTCGAAGTTGCACCACGTCCGTAGGGAAAGTGCAACAAAAACTGGCAACCGTACTGTCTTCTTGAAGATCTCACAAATAAATGCAATACGATAAATAACCTGCCTAATAATGCAGCGGCATAGATGAGATCCCATCCACTATAATAAAAATCTACAGCAACGAGCTCACTCCGCTTATCACAAAACTCAGCGATTACGATTAGACTGTAAATAGACACGTTTAATTACCTACTCGTCCCGTTAGCTCAGTCGGTAGAGCATGAGACTAAACCTACGGGTTGTGGGTTCGTTTCGTGCCCCACGTTGGGCGCCATTTTAGCCCGGTTAGCCACCACACACAATATTTACAGGATTATACCTATGGCGATTTGTACATCGACTCGAACTGTACATTAATGACAATGTTAATAACTAAAGTAGGTTGAAAAAACAAGTAATTAGTTAAATTTCAGTAAAATGAAATAGCTAGAGTTCGAGTCCGAACAGTACCTACTTTTATTAAAAATTTAAAAAACTTTTATTATTTTACTGCCAGCCAGTGCGTCCAGCGACTGCACCACGGAGGTTTTGCCTTATTACAAAATACTATCATTAAACTAAACAAAATACTAGTTATCTTAATTGTGTATTAAGCAGTCACGCTGGTAACACAAACTAAAAATATAGAAATAAAGGAAAAATTGAAAAACTTAAGCCCTTTTATTTTTCCTTTATTTCTAAATTTGTACTAGTTATCTGCAAAATATCCCTTTTTGGCTTTGATACACATTTGCAAACGTACGTTGAACTGACTAACAAAATGTCGCAGGTCTTGAAAAACGTTATTTTGCCCATTGTTTGGTAAGTATATGTCGCAGTTTTATCGGGTTGGTCTTGGCCCGCCACTGGATATAAGTAAATACAAATGATTCAGGAAAGTTTTATTTTATATTTTACTAAACAAAGAAGCCTTCCCTACATCCATCAAAGATACAATTTTTCATGCACAACGCACAACGCTCCGAAACTCGCCAAAGTTTACGAAGTTTTCGAAACGTCGCCATCGCAGCAGGCGGTGGCGGCGAGTTGTCCAAACTGCCAATGGTTGAATGATCAGCAATCCATACTAACATAATGAATACGAAAGTATGTCTGTTTGTAAACTTACACTAATGTGAGGCATATTTTCAATTAATAAGAGCACAACGGAGGCTTCGGGGTACGGACGGGTTTTCCAAGTGAGAGTCAACCGCTGTTATCTTATTATGTCTGTTTGTGTCTGGTCTGCCTATCTGCTACCTCTTGACCCTTATACCGCTGAACGAATTTAGATGAGATTTGGTATGGATAGGAGATTGTTTGTATCTCGAGGAAGAAGATGGGGACGAAAGTTGCTATGGACGTAACCGCGGTATAGTACTACGACTTAACGTAATAATAAGATATTATGATATTAACGACTAAGATTCCACGCGAATGAAGTCACGAGTAAAAGCTAATATTCTATAAGCACAGTATAGTCGGGATCAATTGTACACCCATATATGTATAGGCTGCCGACAAGGTGGACTGATGACCTGGTAAAGGTCGCGGGAGTCCTTTGGATGCGGATGGCGCAGGACCGGTCATTGTGGCGCTCTTTGGGGAAGGCCTATGTCCAGCAGTGGACGTCTTTCTGCTGATATGATGATGATAGGCTGCGATGGCCGCTTACAATCTGGCGGGCCGTACGCTTGCTCCCAATGAATTGTGTAAAAAATAAATATCCCCATAGCGGTTCCGGCGTAATAATGATGATAAACTACTTATTAAAATTGTGAATACTCAGTCTACAAAGGCTGCAGCCACGAAAATAAATTGGAACTTAAATCTGATAGCTTTAAAGACCTTGTTAAAACTATTAATTAATTATTCACACCACCTGCTCGTCAATGCCCAATTATATATCATGCAAACCTTACCAAAAGCAAATCATTATAACCCTTGGCTTAAGCCGGGTAGTAATATCGTACTGAATCTCATTATAACCCGCCGGGTAATAATGTGATTTCACTTTTCATGGTTCTTATAGTTCTGTCATTAAAGTCTAATGTCGTGAAGTCCACTAAGCGGCGAGGAGGCGGCACACCAGCTCCGTGTTTTGTTTGGAACGTCGTGTTCGAAACAAAAGACTGCGTCGTCGGCCGCCGCCTGTAGCGCGTCAAGCGCGTGGTTTTAGTACCTACTGAATATTTGTAAAATAACATTTTGCAGTTTTCTTATACATTATTCTCATATTTTATTACATTTTTTAATAAAATCACTATTTAACATCCGTGCCTCGGACGTAGCTAGGCCTGGCCTTCCTCCCTTCACAGCAGTTGCAGCAACGTAAATAAATAGTATGTATTTATTTACATATTTGTGGACAGTCTTACACAAAACTTAGAAATTTGGAGTCCTTCGTTACGTTCGGGATTCAATATCGCACCCGTGACATAAAACAGTGTTTTATCCCCTTGGTGTATAATCTACTATTAACTCGCTTAAAAAGGATAAAGGAAGTTCATCGCTGAATTTAATTTTTCCGCCTGCTGTAGCCATATATTCCGCTTTGGTTAATTGAAAAAAAAAGTAGTACAAAGTGTATGACACAGTGTGTGTGTGGGATACATTTTACACTGTGCTTTGGGCATTATCGTCGGATCTATTTACGATTTTATATATTAGGTAAGTACATAAACATTTAGCCCGGCGTTACTTATAAATGAAGATCATTTATTTAAATAATGCTCGCTGGCTCTGTGAGCTGTAAAATTCAAGAAAGATGTTTTTTTACGGTTTTAACCCCCTTGGTGAGTAGGGTCGATAATTGTATTGATTTTATTATGACTCCCTCGTGTGCGTCCATAAGCTGCGGTGACCGCTTACCATCAGGCGGGCCACACGCTTGTTTGCCACCGACGTAGTATACAAAAAAAAAAGATTCAGCTTCTGGAAAGTTTTAAAATGGCGGAGCTCAAGGGCTTCCAATACTGTAATTACAGAAAAATACCTATTTTCATATAGCTCCACACATGGAAACAATATGACAATTTGGTTCTTAAAATTGATTTCTGGTTATTAAAATTGAAATCTTCGAGTTACATAGATATTAGAGATACAGTTTTTCAAGTTTAGCTATCATTTTGGCCGCCATTGTTTGCATCCACCGGTAGGTACCCGGACCGACTTCTAGTTACCAAAATCGAGTTCAGCGACCCCCAAAACCCATTCCAGGATACCTCACTCGACCAGCTTCGAGTTATATTTTTAGGTTTAAACCCCATTTTGGCCACCATATTGAATATCGAGCATAGGAGCCAAAATTCGGCTTGCATTGGCAACATTCGAAATCGGATTCAGCAGGCTTTTTTACTTCGGAAAAGTTGTGTTGCCAAAATGCCTCACAAAATGCCATTGGCATCGAAAAGTAGAGCGACTTTTAGAAATATTCACCAGTTTAACATGAACATGACGTCTTCATATCCCATCATTCTTTACTTAGGTAATTCATATTCCTGTCACTTGTCCTAAATACGCCTTTTATTGCACCCCTTTGTAGACTACAACATTTTCACGCGATTTTCAATTCAGCTTAAACGAAGAAACTCGACTGTCTGAACAACTTTTTATCTAGTCTCTTTGAGAAAAAGCTCCTTTAACATTCATTCTCTTTGCCTGGCCTGCCTGGCTTGTACGGTGATTACATTTTCTTGGATAAAAGGGTTTATCTTTATAAACTTTCTTAGATTGGGCGAAGAAGGTAATCTTCAAGACCATTTATCCGATTTCAAAAACACTTTTCGCTATAATAATTATGATATGAGCTAACTATAACACGAAAGGTAGCGATGATTTTTGTGGATCCGAACTCCGGGAAACTGACGAAGGAAAACATAGTGACGAAACCATTCTAATTCCAAAAAAAAATAGTTTTCCCTTTAGTTTGGAAGATATGAATTCGACAACAATATTCAAAGTTGCCAAGTGGCAAAGGTTGTCGAGTGGCGACTGGCAACCACGGACTGGAAGGCGCAGCGTGGGGAGACCCCCCACAAGGTGGACTGATGACCTGGTAAAGGTCGCGGGAGTCTGCTGGATGCGGGTGGCGCATGAACGGTCATTTTGGCACTCTTTGGGAGAGTCCTATGTCCAGCTGTGGACGTCTTTCGGCTGATAATGATGAAGATTATTCAAAGTGGCGCCAACATCTCGTTCGCCCCTGCGGCCGCGTGGTTTGACAACGTTAAATCCGACTGTCGGACGACGAGGAATTTTAATTCCTTGCTGTCTGACATGTCATTAAGAATTTTATTTACCGACTATCAAGAATTTTATATTCCCCTTATTTCGAACCACGAGTATTTTAAAAATTACACTTGGTTCGACTATCGAGCTACGGGGATTGTGGAATTCAAGTTTGAGTTTGTGTTATCAGATAGGTAGTTTTTTTTTGCGCTGTGGTCACATAAAATATAAAAGTTTCACAATTGAAGTACTTCACATCAAAACGGTTGTCAGTTTTCAGTAACAAGAAACTAAAATTGCGGCCATTTTCAGCACGCATTGCCAGCTGTGAAATTGAATACACTCGTCGACTTTTTGCGCCTGGCGTTTTATTCCGCGCCCATAGTTTTGTATCTTTTATACGGTTCCTGAAAGGTGAAATAAAAACTATAGGTTTTAATACCATTTTATTCAAACTGGCGATGTTTTATCGCTCAAAATGCAGCTTATTTTTTGATATATTTCGAGTATATTCCGTTTTATAGCTGCACTCAAAACCTTCTCAATTTAAAAGCTGCTACCGTAACGTAATACAGAATGCACCGCCATATTTGATTACTCACTATCGTCTGGCTTCATAAGATTACGTGGCGCAAGGAACTCATGCGGGCTTACCGGGAATATGTACCACTTCACGACAATATTACTTGTACCTGGTCTCGACGAAGCTGTAATTTAGATACAATAAGATACAAATAGGTCGGTTCGCGACTAAGCTAGCTAATTTGTTGAGCCGGTTTGCGACCAATTCGATGATATGATGAACTGAAAGGATAATTACGCAACCATTGTAAACTTATAAGCTAGCTACAAGATGTAGGTATTGCAAAATGATTTTCTTTCGGGACAACTCGGATCTCAATCGGAATACGATGGCACCCGAACTGTCAATCAATGATTGTATTAAATGAGTGACGTTTTCATATCCATTATTATGGAACTTTATTGTTTAGTGTCAAAGTTACCCCTACGGCTGTAAGATGGGTACTGAAGCTAAGCAGAAATACGAACTTTTCCGATAAAGTAGGAAGGAAAATCATTTTGCACTACATTTTTAATAAGGTAGATACAGCGTAAAATAAAGGGTATAGCCGGCTAAGCATGCCCTTAGCGAATAGCAACCTTATTACAACGGTATAAGGGCGTTATACCAATTCTGACACTTCGAGAGCTCCCATATTTTGTACTGGACCAAATTATAGCAAAATAAACAGCCCAATTTCGCCAACGAGCTCTCAAAAGCACCAATATACTCCAAAGAAAACTAAGTGTAATAACAGTGAAGGGGAGAGCGGGGCGGGGCCGTTCATGTCTCCCCGGTCTCCCCTACGGTCAATGCAGGAAGTGCATTCTATTTGTAGGTAGGTAATGTTTGTATTATCTTTGGGTTTTAATTGATTTTCGGTAGCTTGGGAAAGTTGGAAACTTATGTTTATCTATATTGTTGTATGTAAATGGACTATGAATGATATAAGGGTGGGTTTACTGAATGGAGGCTTTTATACTTTATCGTCGATGACCATGGCACGGTGAAACTATGGTTTCATTCATAAATATAACATAAACTATAGTATTTAGACTATGAATGAAACCATAAAGTTTTACCGTGCCGTGGATGTCCACGGTAAAGTATAAAAGCGACCAATGTATGGAATAACTAGAGCGATTTAGATCGGGTTATGTACATACGGAATAAATAAATAAAAAATTGGGAGACGGTCTTACACATTTCGAACGAATCCCATAAGAAGCTCAATTAAAATTTTAAATAAGTAAAAATAAAATAAATAAATATTTGTGGACAATCTTACACAAATCAACCTAGTCCCAAACTAAGCAAAGCTTGTACTATGGGTTCTAAGCGACGATATACATACTTATATAGATAAATAGACACATATACATAGAAAACATCCAAGACAAAAAAACAAATATTCGTGCTCATCACACAAATAAATGCCCCGGCCGGGATTTGCAAAGTTTTTGTAGCGCTAGAGTGCTACGCAATTTCCTCTATACATACGGCACTCACGGTTCGAAACAATAGGGTATTAAATAAAGGTAAAAATAAATTATTCTGTACTTGACAAATAAAAGATCTAACGAAAATACTCGGAAAACATCAATTATTAATTTATTTGAGCTAATTGAAAGATTTTATAAGCATAAAGATTTAAAAAGGACGCTGATTTGATTGAACATACCAATTCATACTGTCTTAGTGACGTCACTAAGACAGTATGTCCTTACAAACTTCATACTAACAGAGCGTTTTTGACATTTAATAAATAGTTGCTGATTTGACTATGAGTAAAATACCGTATTGCCATACGATAAATTAATAAAATCATAATTTAGTAGCTGTTGGTACTCCATAAACTAAATAAATAACTTACCGATATAAGGTGTAACGGATCTTAATAAAACCGACCTTTTCTTATTTGGTAAGCTCAGTTGGCCTTTGACAGGAGAGTGACACTTTCCTCGGTTCCGGGCTAACTCTAGGGCAATTTATGAACTTTAACATGTAACACTAAATACATAAATAACATCAATGTAATTCAATAGAAATAAGACGAATAATTAATTTACACTGGGGGTATAATTATCATTGATACTTTGAGGATTTTATTAATAAATGAAAAATAAAATATAAATAACATTATAAAAACAGACTAAACTATCATTGATATACTGTACGTGTTTTAAAATTTCGAAAATAAATACTTATATGTTAATTTCTCGATATTTCAATCTTATGTTTACTTTTTTAAGTGTTAATCAAGTAGCTCTAGTATAAGTTTTTTCGAAACATTAACTAATTCGAACGCGTTTGCGTTTTGTCTCAAAATGTATGAAAACGCTCTCACCGAGTTTGAAATACGCCCGTTCATCGGTTAGCAACAAATGTTAAACTCGCTGTTTTAGTTTCCACTAGTGACCACCAGAGGCACTGTTCACGTTTTCATACCACTTTCATACATTAACTAATTCGAACGCGTTTGCGTTTTGTCTCAAAATGTATGAAAACGCTCTCACCGAGTTTGAAATACGCCCGTTCATCGGTTAGCAACAAATGTTAAACTCGCTGTTTTAGTTTCCACTAGTGACCACCAGAGGCACTGTTCACGTTTTCATACCACTTTCATACATTTTGAGACAAAACGCAAACGCGTTCGAATTAGTTAATGTTTCGAAAAAACTTATACTAGAGCTACAAGATTACTAATAAAATTAGTTATTTATTTACTTATATTAATAAATCATTAGTAAACAAACATAGTACCGCGTTCAAAACGTTGCTAACTGTTAGAAACTTAATTGGAGGCACAATTAGGTTTAAAGTTTCTAGTAGTCTTCTTTGAAGGTTAACTAGGTTGAGTAATTAATTCACAGAACTCGACCATCCTCAACCAATTACGATAAAACAAAATCAATAAACATACCGCATTTGTTTTGAAATAAAACTTATCTTTTTAACAACAATCTATTGCATTTCTATTGTCATTTGTTTCCGCCATCTTTAAAAGTGTGCTGTCAAATCGCAATTTCATCCCTTCAAATCATCACAAATTTATTGAGACAGTTAAATGCGGCGCTAGTGTCGCCTGTCAAGAACAATTTTGTACGTAGCAATTTTAGTTCTTATTTTTGCCACCGCAAGTGATAAAATTGTGCGTTCTGAATCAATATTTTTGCCCCTCCGTCCGGCGCGCCCTGTAATGATAGTGTAACATATTAGTTTTTTTATTACGTGTTAGGCAAGGTCATTGAACCCCCTGATAAGATAATTGGGGTAGGTCTTTAAAATAGGGGAGCTTGGGGAAAACACGCCCTAAGTGCCGGGGATTTAGATAAGACGTGTTTTAAAAAGAGCATGACGTCACAATAAATGATAGGGACTTAAGTACAGAAGGTCTACTGTCAAACTAAACCGATAACGTTTAGCCGTTAGAGTTTAGCCGAAGCGGTAGGAAAGAAAGACATGGTAATAGAACTCAGGACTATTAAAAACATGATACTGTGGCAAACAATACCACAGTATCATGTTAGCTAACAGCTAATGTAGCATACTAGAGTTTGGCTAATGAAAGCTGAGACTGAGATTTGGGTCATAAACAGATTTAGGTTCGCGTCTTTCCTGTGGACATATCAAAAGTTAAGGGCTACAAAGCTTAATTTTGGATTGGTCTAGTAACCCGCATAAACGGCGTCTCCGGTTCTATAAATCCATGTAATAAAATCATAACTCACATGCTCATAAGCCGTTAACTATTGACCACAGGAGAGACGACTTTTGTTTTTGCAAGTGTTTTATGACCCATTTATTGAATTATTTTTTAAATGGCAACAATAATATCCACGTCAAATGTGTGTCACCAAGAACGGCACTTACTTGTATACGTACCTACTATATTTGTGGTATGACAGCTTTAACTCCCGAGTATGCAGATCTGGAGCTACTATCGTTCCAGCATCTTGAAACTAATACGGGCTGTCGCATCTGTTACGAAGTAACTAATATACAGTGTTGCAACACGTAGATTTTTTAAATTTGCCGCCTTTTTCTAGTCTCAGCTTTCGTTAGTCAGACTCTATATATGACAATTAATTGATTTTGATAGAGCCGTACAACATTACACTAACTTCCTTTTTTTTCAATTTAAGGTTAAACGAGTCAACTAATATTATAGGATTCTTCAAAAACAAAAACAGAAAAAAATGCGTGTGTCCAAAATTTTTTTTTGAGGCATGACTAGATAGCAAATGCCCACGCCTATCCGCCATTTGGACTTGGCAAACGATGGACCAACCACTGTATATATTTCCTTCACCTACAATACACCACAATTACCCCCGTATTCATAAAACTTAACAAACCTCTGCTAACTAAAATGTTGTTTGTCCCTTTCTCACAAACGTAAATGTCAGAGTGACAGTCAAGTAGCTCTAGTATAAGTTTTTTCGAAACATTAACTAATTCGAACGCGTTTGCGTTTTGTCTCAAAATGTATGAAAACGCTCTCACCGAGTTTGAAATACGCGCGTTCATCGGTTAGCAACAAATGTTATACTCGCTGTTTTAGTTTCCACTGAGACGTGCAGCGTGCAGCTCACAACAGAGCTGTTGTGAGCTGCACGCTGTTCACGTTTTCATACCACTTTCATACATTTTGAGACAAAACGCAAACGCGTTCGAATTAGTTAATGTTTCGAAAAAAGTTATACTAGAGCTAAATGACAAACGAACTTTAGCGGCTTGTTAACTAATAGAGGTTTGATGGACGTTTATGAATAAGGGGTTTTGTCTTTATCGCACACCTTAAAGGACACAGTACACAGAACCTACTATTTGATGGTAAACATAGACGCGACACCCAAATTCATTGATCTAAGCTTCCAGACGAAACTTGGTCCAACCTCAAATATACATACTAATATGCATACACCAAACTGCGTCGGCGACCCTAACGAAATCAACCTGCATTCAGACGAGGGGCTAACCTTAGGGTTGTCGCGTGACGAATGCCCTTTATTTAATGCGGGGTATTACGCTAATTTCGTCGAATGTGCCGTGTGTGGCGTTATGATTTGGAGTAATGTTATGGGCGAGGGTTATTCAATTCAGTGGTTTTCAGGCTGCACGCGAGCGTCTGGATAGTTTAATTATTAACGTACAGCGACGTAATACATACATTTACACTTTCGCACCTTATTACAATGGAATAAGGTGCAAAAGTGTGATGTATCTATGGAATGACGTCGACTGTTGTACACTAATGGTGCTTAAATTCCTAAACTAGTCGTCAAACGACTTTTTTCTTACAATTAGACTTACGCAAAAATAAAAGTATGAATGCTTTATGTTGGCGATGGTTGATTGGTTGATTAGGTATATCAAACGTGTCACGATCATTCCGTAATTTAATTTTGTTTCACCGCTACTCGTATCATTTTCAAGCGATAGGGTACGTTTTCAGCGGCGGTAACTAGGTGTCATTTTTGTCCTTATTGGCATCGAAAAAAAGGGATTTCATGTTTGTAGCATCTTCTTGGTTCACAACGACTTTAACACTTTATATACATACAAATTTACACTAACTTTGACAGTAATTGACCGCAATAAGTCGCGAGAATTTACTAACTTTCAGAAAGCAATAATTATGCAAAGGCAGCGATTTAATCTCAATTGTTTCGCATTTAAGAAATCCTCCCCAATGGCCATAATTAGAACTTTGCCGAAGTATTAATCTTGTTTGAATAATTTTAATAGGTGGCAACCCTGGCGACGGTGATTCACGATGCGTGTGGGGCTGCATCAATGACATCTTGATGCATGGACTAGATTTGAATGAATGAATGATTTTATTTATTACCTACGAATAACAATGATCGATGAAGATTACAATCAAACAAGAAGACCTTAAGAATTAATACAATACAATAATCTTTATTACACAAATTATAAATTATGAAGAAGAGTGGTAGAGAATGGTATACTGCATTAAGTCCGCCTTTTGTAAGATAATGTTTTCTTTTGAGCAATAAAGATTAAATAAATAAAAATATTAATATACATTATGTACAGTCAACCAATTGGATTTTTGGGCCACTTTGTACCTTGTCACAGTGAAAATCAATAGCAAAGCCGCTAGAGATCTCATAGTAATGTGACAAAATACAAAGTGGCCCAGAAATCAAATTGGTTGACCGTAATGATATAATGTTATAAAACACAGAAAATAACATTAAAATTAAAATTAGTAGGAGCGATTGCTCCGTTCATGAAGCTACATGCTACGCGCCATGTGTATTTGATGTTTAGTGAATATAGGTTTGGCAGTTTTGAGTTAAAAAATATATATTTTTCAATTTAGGTGGCCGGTTAGAAAGTAAATGCTTGTTTAGCATTAAATATGATAACTAACTTCAAGACTACTAGCACTAGGCTAGAAAATTACATTTTAATTTACTTCAAAGCAAAGACAATTAATCATAAAACGAGACGGTATATCTATCGTGCTACCTGGGGATTTGTTTCAGTTTTTATTTACTTAATTCAAACTCGCACTCAATTATTAACAAGCTGTACCTTGCATGCGTTGCAATGTCAAGTAGGGGATTTTTCACAACATCTTATAACAAAGAAAATGGTAACAACATGTGGTCTTACTGCTTTAAAGATAAAATAAAGAAAACATTTATTCACTGCACGAAAGCCACACAAAAACAACAAACAAACAACAACAAAAGATTAAACGCACAGAACAACAAAACAGCACCAATGCACAGGACATATAGTAATATAAGTCCATATCCGTAGGTTAATGGTTGTCGCGAACATTTTCAACTTCATTATAGCGCCCCTGCCGCGCCGCGCGAATTATTCCAGAACAAAATCACCAATTATCGATTGCTGGCCTTGGTTAGACAGTTGACGTAAGCGAGGTTTAGCAACGTCGGTCGTGGTCAGTTGTTGGATGGGTGTTTTACTGAATACTTCAACGATGAATTCTTAATGTTGTTTTTCCAACGTCTTTGGTGAACCAACAAGTGCGAGTCGGATTCGCGCACGAAGGGTTCCGTACCATTATTTATAAATAATAATGTTAATTAATATCAAGTAGAATTTTGGTCAAGTGAGAGTCGGATTTTAGTTTTCCCATACATTTTGAGAACCAGCGCCTAATGACGGCAAGGAGCAAAGTACTTTTAAAAAACTTTGCTCGTTGATTTCATCAGACGCTGGGTCTCAAAATGTTTTTGTATGGGAGCCCCCTTAAATATTTACTGCATCCTGATTTTTAGTATTTGTTTTTACAGCGGCAACCGAAATACATCATCTGTGAAAATTTCAGCTGTCTAACTATTACGGTTCATGAGATACAGCCTGGTGACACACGGACGGACAGACGGACGGACAACGAAGTCTTAGTTATAGGGTTCCGTTTCACCCTTTGAACACGGAACCCTAAAAATCAAGTTGTCCCATGACTGTAAGCACGAACATTTCAAAATATCAAGATTCAACAATATTTAACAGCAAATTCTACAGTGCATAAACTAGAGCTCCTATTTACAACATTTAAAGTCCATATTGCAGAAATTCACACGTAATAGGGATGTTGACTCAAAATTTATTATTACTCCATACGAAAGAATACATAAAACTATACCAAATAGTGAAAATCCTATTCAAATATGTCAAAAAATAACGAAACTACAACCGTTACAATGTCTTGAGTTCGAGAGAGAAAGCGCTACAGATCAGTGACGTCACTGACCTCGAGCGCCATAGTAAATGACGATCGTTCAATACAGAGGTGCGTTTTGCGGAACAGGGACAGAAAATGCCCCCTCCTAAAACTTTGAAGACTCATAATTATGTAATTATTTATTCTTTTGAATTACTTTTTTCGCTATTTGATTGAGAATTTGATCCTTTTTCGAGAAAATTCGGATTCATTGATTTTCTTATTTGGTCAAATCCTTTCCGCAGGTATTATTTACGATCCAAAGTTAACGCTCCGCTCGCTTCGTTCGGAAATGTCCGGATTGAGGTAGAAATTTGTCATAAAATCCGTGGGTCCGAGGGAGCGTTTATATGACATGGCACTCACATCCATCTTTATTATCATTTTATTGCCACATATATGGCGGTAAAAATAAATGCGAATAGCTCGCGTATTAATGAATCTTTCCCCAACATCATTTCCATGCTGCAAATATCAAAATACATTTCCAGACATAATTTCCACGAAATAGATAATAGCGGGCGAAAAAATTGGAGCGCCTGCAAGAATGTTAAGAGCATAAAAGAGCTTTATTGCTATTTATTATTGTCAGGCGCTTTATTGAAGAACGCAGTATCCAATATGAGTTTTAAATTGCTTCTAGAGTACGCCTAGCTCAAATAAATGTCGGTTAAGATTTATCTTCTTCTAGCATGCGGTTTGGCTTGGCCCTTGTTTCTAGGATCGATAAGCTGTACGTTTCGAGCTATAAAGTTGGTCTATAAAGCTAAAAGGTCTGTTTGATTAAATTAAAACCGCTTGAAGTAAAATCTAGAGAGTTCAAACATAGTCTATTGAGAAATGTAAGTCTCTTTCAGAGGGTTTTTAAATGTATTACTTTATAGTGAATCGTATTTTTAAAGGTGTTTGTGTATTTAATAATTTTTGGTGCATGTTGTTTTCAACAATCATTCCTCCGAATCAATTCAAACATGTAATAAGGCCCCTGTGTCCTTGCAGAATGGATGCAGTTAGAAAGTAGACTTGTATATTGCATTGTGTATAGTGTGTGAAATTAAATTTTGGAGAAAAAGTTTAATAACTAGGCGGCTCTGGAAACAATATTTCTGATCTCTGCAAGGGCCTGACAAGCTTTGATAGAGAAAGATAGCCTTATTGCGATTCCTAAGAGGAAAATGAAAAGAGTGCCATGTTTTGTCTCTATCACCGACCGAGATTTTTTTCATGGTCGGGTTATAGGCACAGGCACACTTCCATAAGCAAGACATTCGACATGCAAACGGGCCAAATTGCGTAGTATACATTTTATATGATTTTGTTTTCTCTTACCTCCGGTCGCTCGGTGGCGAACCTATAACCAATCTATAAGTAGGTACTTGTTTATTGAAGTGTATTGGATATTATAGTTGTACGCGGATAAAAATATGGCGTACCTCACTAACCTGGAAGCTGTCATCACAGAAATGCCGTTCTTTTTGCCAAAAATCGCTAACAATGGCTTATGATCGGTTTTCAAAATGAACGATTCAGAACGGCCATACAAATATTGATGAAATCTTTTGATTCCAAACACTATCGCTGTCGCTTCTTTGTGCAACTGGCTGTAGTTTCGCTCGCTGGCGGTGAGTGAGCGAGAGCCATAAGCGAGCGGGCGCTCCACTCCGTCTGCACAAATTTGTGACAGAACCGCGCCAAGGCCAGCAGGCCCAGCATCCACGCTGAGCAAGAGTCGCGCGCCGGGGTCGAAGTGCGCCAGCACGCTCTCGGACGCCAGCTCGCGTTTCATGCGCTCGAAAGCAGCCTCGTGTCGCGGCGTCCACTCCCACCTCGCATCCGCACGCAATAATTCGTGAAGCGGACACAATATGCTCGAAGCGTTCTCCACAAAGTTGCGATAGTAATTTACTAAGCCTAGGAAACTTTTAAGTTCCTTTATATTGCCAGGACGTGGCGCGTTTACTATTGCTTCAACCTTTTTAGGACACTTATGCAACCCATTTTTGTCAATGATATGACCCAAGTACGTAACGCTATTCTGAAAAAATGCGCATTTATTCTTTTGCAGTCTCAAGCCGGCGTCTTGAAACCTATCGAACACTAACTTTAACCTAGCTAAATGTTCCGACTTTGTAGCCCCTGTGACGCATACATCGTCTAGGAATACCGCTACCCCTTCGATTCCTGCTAGCAAGTTCTCGATCGCTCTCTGGAACACCGCGGGGGCACAGGCGAGACCAAATACAAGACGCTTGTACATAAATAACCCTTTCGTGGTGTTGATTGTGGTAAGCTTTTGGGCTTCATCTGTAAGGACAAATTGGTTGTAGAATGTATGAGGTAAACTTGGAGGAACAAAATATTAATTGTAGACGCCATGTGGACCAGATATTACGATGTACGAACAATAACGGTAATTTTAATAATAGTAATGAGAAAATAACGTCAACACCACCTGTTATTTTAACCGATGTTATTCCGGGTTCTGTCACCCCGACCCCAGCTTCACAAGACCATTCAACAGATCTTTTTGAGAATAACGAGAATAATCCTGTAGTTGTTAACGCAGATACAGTGAATGAAGTGTCTAATGAAGAGCGGTGGGAGGACGCGGAAGCAGTGGAGGAGGACCTGGGGACTGAGCGACCGATGTTAGTAACCGACCCTTTGGTACCACGGAACGAAGACATTGCCGCGGCGTCGAGTGACTCAGCGCCCAATCCCCAACGTCGTCATCTTTTGCGACCTAGACAAGCTTTGATAGAGAAAGATAGCCTTATTGCGATTCCTAAGAGGAAAATGAAAAGAGTGCCATGTTTTGTCTCTATCACCGACCGAGATTTTTTTCATGGTCGGGTTATAGGCACAGGCACACTTCCATAAGCAAGACATTCGACATGCAAACGGGCCAAATTGCGTAGTATACATTTTATATGATTTTGTTTTCTCTTACCTCCGGTCGCTCGGTGGCGAACCTATAACCAATCTATAAGTAGGTACTTGTTTATACTATATCTATCTATGGATCTCTGTCAAATAATTCGGAATTCAGTAAACTATGACGCTTCTTACTTTTATAATTTTACTACGCCGTACCGTGATAGTAAAGCTGTAGAAGTTTTAGCTTGAAATAACACCTGGAAGAGTTCTATTTTTATTCTACACTTTTACAAGGTGTTCTTGCAAAGTTTTAATGAGCATTTTTCCGGGAAAACGGCGCGAGTTTAACTTTATATTCGTTAGAAATGTTTTATGTCACAGGAATAATAGTCTTAGCTCAATAAATATTGTTATAAGCTTTTAATAAAAATTTTTTGCAAAGTGTTTGATTTGAAACATTTCAGTTTATTAAGAGGGACCTCTTGGGCACAGAATAGTAATGTAGGATAATCTGTAATCAATATACGATGGACCTGAAGTGGACATTTTCAAAAATTTCAACATAAAAGTAAAAAAATACAAGAATTTGTTTCAATAAAAGAAATAAACCTACAGGACATGGCTAACAGAAAAATAAGCATTGTGACAAAAAATCATAGCTGTAGAGCAAACGCAAACGAAGAAAAACTTGCACGAAGTTTGCATGAAGAGAGCTGGCCGTACCCCTCGCCTTAAGGTTTTTAATAACAACATATGCGTTCTAATTCATTTAAATAAATCAACTATCTGCCCTAATCCAACAATCACCAACTTAACCGTCTACTTTCCCATAATTTTAAGCCCACGTTATTTCGTTAGGCCAAACGGCATTTTACAAAATTCAAGATGTCCGGCTTGACACAATAAAAGCCGTAAGTAAGTATGAAACTAGTACTCGCTGTGGTCCCTTAATCTTGGTTACGACTTGTCCCATGGGAGATAGGATGACGTCACGACGTAATCATGCGTGCCCCCTGTCAGTGTAGCGTTTAGACACCGGTTGAGCAAGGGACAGGTAAACTGCTGTGGGTTAAATTAGTATGTGGACGTGTACGTGTGGACGGAAGTTGCGATAAGCCGTCTGCTATCGGTGACTGGGATCCCCGGCTGGATAACAAAACATTGTTTTCTTTTGTTTTTCGCTGGGAGTGGACGGGTTGTACATGTACAGTCAGCCAATGAAAATGTTGAGCATACTTAGAACCTTGTCACATCGAAATCTAAGAAATATTTAGACTGAAACGTCATAAAATTTGAAACCTCTTTAATTTGACAAAGTACTAAAGTGCTCAACATTTTCGTTGGCCCACTGTACATAAAGCTAGAGGATCAATAAATAATGCATTGAAATAGTACATTACTTAACAAGGGCGGTAAAACAAAGAATGTCTCAGATCGCAGGTATTTGACGCCCGAGCCGAAGGCAAGGGCGATAAATATGCGATCTGAGGCTTTCTTTATTACCGCCCGTGTTAAGTACAAAATTTTATGTCACCCCCTGGCCAGGAAGTGGGTTTTTTCGCGCGCGGAGTGTGCGATAATGGCCTCTTTATGGCCAGGTGTGACAAATATATTTAGGTACTTGCGTAAATAGTATTAGTTTGTTCTTTGTACACATATCGTCTTCGATAAGATATAGGAACTTTTATGTGATACTTATAATGTACAGTCAACCAATTTGATTTCTGGGCCACTTTGTACCTTGTCACAGTGAAAATCAATACGAAAGCCGCTAGAGATCTCATAGTAATGTCAATGTGACAAAGTACAAAGTGGCCCAGAAATTAAATTGGTTGACCGTACTTATACATCATTATTATTATTATTATCGTACGGCCTTGAAAACTAGTCCTGCGTGTGTTACAAATCTATATCTAAATTTTTTAGCCGCTATGGCCGCCTCAGAGCACTCGCTAAGCTCCTTGATGCCACCAGCAAAACATCGGTTGGGACACTCCTCTACGATATGGAAAACTGTTTGCTGCGGTGCGCCACAGTCACACGCCGGCGACTCTTTCAGGCCCCACTTGTGCAGAAAGTAGTTGCAGCGAGCGACTCCCGTGCGGATGCGGTTCAGCGTCGTCCAGTTTTTACGTCATGTTATGATTGGATTTTAGACTGTATGAAATCAGCAACAGTTTTAGATCAAAACATCAAAATAGTTTATTTGGGTTTTTACATGTGGCGTTACAGAGGCAAATGTTGGCACCTTCTAGTAAGCAAAGCAATGATTGTGTATATCTTTATTACTATTAACAAAGTATATAGATTTACAGTTTCTGAGGCCTCCTTTTAGACCAGCGGTCGGCAACAGGCGGCCCGCGGGCCGCATGCGGCCCGCGAGCCCCTTCCGTGCGGCCCGGAGCCTCCCTGGCTTTATTGTTTGTATAGGCGTTAGACAGTATGAAGTATTTTCCACACCTACATATCATGTTCAAAAAATTTCGTATTTTCCAGACCTGCATCATAATATTCGCAAAATTTCGCGCTCGCTATGCTCGCGTTTTCAACGAGATGTGTTATGACTTGATGCGTATGAAGTATTTGTCGCATTTGCATCATAGTGTTCGAAAAATGTCGCGCTCGCTGCGCTCGCGTTTTCTTCTAGGTGTGGTGTTATGACACTTATGACTTTATGACCCGTCCGTCCCCCTCCTTAAAGTTTCTATATCTGCATGCTTGCATTGATCGAATGAATCGCGAAATTACGATGCGGTTGAAATGCGAATTATCTGGTTTTGGTAAGGAAACTATCTGGTTTGTCTGTGAAAAGTCGATTTTTTTCGTCTTCTCGTTTTTAAAGTAAAAAGGGTGCGAATTTGTACTACGTTACTGCCGCGTATGGCGTATCAATTTG
This sequence comes from Cenopis cana, assembly GCA_951800055.1. NCBI lineage: Eukaryota > Metazoa > Arthropoda > Insecta > Lepidoptera > Tortricidae > Cenopis > Cenopis cana. Next base: position 1,933,504 of record OX637484.1, on the reverse strand, counting down.
TTTCGAGTTGATATCAACAGACAGTGATCATTATTATAAATCATCTGCGGCCCGCGAAGATTTTTTAGCTACTATGTGGCCCGTGGGTGCTAAAAGGTTGCCGACCCCTGTTTTAGACTTACAGAGCCTGTGTTGGGGTCCGTTCTTCCTACAATTAAACACTTTGTCGTTATTATACATTTAGTATATATACTCGTATTATATATTTTAAAGTATGTAGTAATTACTTATCGAACTCTTTAAAGTAGTTTCAAGTATCAGTCCCCTTACGCTGAGTTTGCAATGTTTGCATTACCGTACTCGCTAGCGACTGCGTACTTAAACGATTTAGTATGGTAATTCTTAGTTCTATTGCGTAACCGGCGCTGTACTTTTGTCCATACTAAATCGTTTACGCAGTCGCTAGCGAATACGGTACCTAATGCAAACATTGCAAACTCATGGTAAGGGTACCTACAGTAGTACCTATAGTTTGTATATCCGTCCATCCATCGGGAAGCGTTTCATTTCTTCTAGTTGTGACTAGTTTGTGTTTTCCATGTTACATGTATAAATTGTTTATTCTAATTTCGGGCAGCATATTACTCATCATCATCATTATTTAAGAGTTTCACTCTTGTCGGTGCAGTTCTCTCCAGTCCGTTCTACTTAACGCCATTTCTTTGACTTCTCTATACGACACGACGTCTATCTTTTTCTTTATTTGGTCCATGTAATTAATCCTCGGCCTTCCTCTTCCTCTTCTTCCCTCAATTTTACCCTCCATTATCTTTCGTATTAGATCGTCGTGTCGTATCAGATGACCTATCATTTTCCCTCTTCGAGTTTCTATTGTACGTAGCAAATGTCTCTTTTCCTTTACTCTTTCCATACTTCCTCATTGGTGACCTTTTCCGTCCAGCTTATTCCCTCCATCCTTCAGCATATTACTCAGGTATTTATAAATTATTTATTAAGGACGTTTAACGTACAACTATGCCCATCCCCATGGATATAAGATCTTTAAACCACACACCCCTAGAGACCAACGCATGTGAAGTCTCGATTAAGACGTATCTTTTAGGGGACAGGTAGGGTTTGGGGCTAAATGGTTCATGCCAATTTACGTGTAAAGGAAATTCTCCCCTGCCTTTTCCCGGTGGGATAGGCTTCTGATCCGTATTTATGTTTGTTGGATAAATTTCTGTAGAGTTCCAATAGTAATATAACATGTCTTGGCTGTTTTTCGTTTCTGAAATAGGTAATTTTGATTCTGAAACCAGTAAATAAATAATGTTGTAGAAGCTTCAACGACACGTGTACACGTAGCTTGTTAGCACCTTATATTTATTTAAGTACAGCCAGTAATGTATAATGTATTTTGTATTCCATTTGGTGAATATCTCTTTTTTATGGAAACATGCTAAAATAGGGCACATGTTTTCGAACTAACGACATTGATCCGATTAAGTAGGTCTAACAAAATGGTCCGCCACACTTCACATTAAGCGAGAAATTAGGCACAAGAATATTTCCAGCCTCTCCTAGTTATGTCTATTTTCGAGGATTATGATGTTTCCGAGTAAAAGTTAAGCGGTTTAACATGTTTACTGTGTGACATTACTTGACTGACAAACTAATAATAAACCTGAGCCTTAAATAGTGTTATACGGGGCAGAAAAGGCAGTATTGCCACATAGCAGTTTAATTTCGGTAAGCCTTTGCAATGTTGAAAAGCATTATTCTCATGAACTAACTATTAGATTTATCAATAAAGTGATAGGAGCAAAGTTATAGATAAATTCATGCTGAATAGCTTTCCAATACAAAGTTTTTGTGTAGCACTAAGCATTATTGAGTTCTACTAAAACGGCCGCCATTTTCACATATTTTTTTTATACTACGTCGGTGGCAAACAAGCGTACGGCCCACCTGATGGTAAGCGGACAACGCAGCCTATAGACGCTCGCAACTCCAAAAGAGTCACGTGCGTGTTTGCTTATAGATACCTAGTTTGGCTTCGATCAGTATTAGATTACAAATAGCCTAAGGAATAGTTTCCATTGTGAGGCCAAACTATCATGGCTTTTAACTCCCACTTAAGGATTCGTACCTATTTACTATTTGGAATATTATGGTATAAATAATTCAATTTAAGGCGCAACACTGAGAAATTTGGAGACTTTGAAACGCTGTCCTGTCCAGACTAGCAAACAGTAGGGGCTGATTTTCAGATATATGATTCTTGATTGTGGTACTGACAATAGCGAAACATGATTGCTTAAAATTTTCTCGATAGAAAATAAATCCAAAGTAGAGTCACTCGAGTCTATATTTTCCTTTTTTTCCTCAGCCTACTAAAACAACGCATTATTAAAAGGCACGATTAAGTTAATATGATGGTATTTTACCTCATCTAGGTACTGACAAGTGGAAATTTAATAAACCTGCACACAGTCAGATATTTAATGAGATTTGTCTAAAAAGCCATTCTCGGCGAGGGTTGCATCCCGTTTTGTCGTGAGCGAAAAACAAAGGGTGTCTCTTTACATCGATATATCGCCTTAACATGAGTACTAGCTTTGCAAGCTGTTAACGCCATATCTGAACTTTTATTAAGTTACGCGCGCCGTACCTGTGGAAACTTGAGCACGTATAAACATGGCCGTTCAAAGCCTTTGAACCTGAGTTGAAACTATCGATTGGGGTCAGGTGAAGTTTTGGCTTACAATTTCCCTCCGGAGTGTTAAAGTGTACATGGTTTATTCATCGTTGATTAAGAATAAGATACCATGCCTTGGGTCATAAACACTTGACAAAACAAAAGGTGCCTGTGATCAATAGTTAACGGCTTATGAGTATTGTAAGTTATTTTTTTAATGCATGGATTTATAGAAACGAAAGACACCTATAAGCTTTGAAGCCCTTAACTTTTGATATGTCCACAGGAAATACGCGAACCTAAAATCTGTTTATGACCCACCTGGTCACGTATTATATAGGTTGCATGCTGGAGCGGAGCGGAGACATGAAAGAAGTGTGAATATTTATTTTATTCCGTTTTTTAGTATTTGTTGTTAACTTAGTAGTTTTATTAGGAAATAGTGTTAGTATTGACAAGTCTGCAATAGATAGGTTAATGTTAACATTAAATATTATTGAAAAATCTGGCATTGGTAAAATTATATTATGTGCGTTGCCATACTCACAGAGTATGACATATCAGTATAACAATAAAATAGCTTATTTAAATTCCTTAATGTACCATGCCACTTGCTTCAATAACAAATATCATTTCTTTGATACAAATAAATTCATAAAGCGCTTCTCGCTGACATCAGAGAAAATATATTTGCCAAAGAAATATTTAATGACTTTGGTGGACCTGCTAGCGTTTAATTTAGAACCAAACCAATTTAATAGCTCACCTAGCAGACTCCACTATGTTGATAGCGCCATAAATAGCATGCCTTTAAACTAAATTGTAAGACAGCGGAAAAGCCATTGAATATTAATATTTTCCATCAAAATATTCAGGGTTTTTCCAGCAAAGAACTACAAATAGGTTTATTTTTAGATAATAGTGACATTCAAGTTTTGTGTATTACTGAACATTGGCTTAGACAAGAACAGATGATATTTGACTTTGTAAATTTTAAATTAGTGAGTTTCTATGCCAGAAAATCTGCCATTCATGGCGGTTCTCTCATAATTGTAAAAAGCTCTTTTAAATGCAAAGAACGGAAGGATATAGTAAAGTTATCAATTGAGAGGATTGTAGAAATTGCTTGTACAGAACTAGAAAGCTATATAATCATATGTGTATACAGGACTCCTGCATCTGACTTCTGCACATTTGAATCCACTATGGAAAATGTGTTGAGGTTAGTAACTAAGAGCCAAAAAAATGTTATAGTTTGTGGTGATTTCAATGTTAATTTACTTGAACCATCTAATAATACTGTCAAGTTGTTAAGTTTATTTAAATCTTTTAATTTGATAAATTTGTTCCTTGAGCCTACCCGGGTAGGTGCTACTAGTGCGACCTGTTTAGATAATATTTTTTGTAACTGTGAATGTTTGGATAAGAAAATTTTAAATCGTTTTAACTCTGACCACAGTGGTCAAATGGCATCTTTCTCTATGATTAATCAAGAAGAACAACCCCAAACTATAACATACCGACCCATAACTAGTTCTCGTTTGGAATTATTTAAAAATGAAATTAACCATAATATTTGTATGTTATCACTTTCACAAAGTAATTCGAATAGCATGTATAAAGATTTATTCGGCTTAATTATTAATTGCTTCAATGAAAATTTTTCATTAAAAACTATTTCTGGGTCAAAAAATAAAAATAATAAGATAAAATTTAGTGATTGGGCTACCGTAGGTATACATAGAAGTAGAAATAGGCTTTATGAACTTTATGGTGAGAGGGAGGTGAACAAGAACAGTGATTTCCTGGACTATGTCAAGAGTTACTCAAACATCTTCAAGAGAGTGTGTTTTGCTGCTAAAGCAAATTATATTAGTTCTAAACTTAAAGTATCTGACAACAAGGTGAAAACTGTTTGGAATATTATAAATAGAGAATCTGGTAAATTTAAAACTCGCGATTATCAAGTCAACATTCTCACGGAAGACCAACAGGTCATGTCAAATAACGATGTTGCCTTGGCATTCGAGAACTATTTTTCAAATATAGCAAGTAGTACTACAAAATGTCTGCAGTCATCTAAAACCCAAGCTAAAGCTTTGCTTTGTGCTAACATTAGTAAATGTGATGTAACGTTTAATTTTAGTCAAGTAGATTCAATCAGGGTTGTTAAAACATTTAAATCGCTCAATTTAAAGAAAACCGAGGATTTATGGGGAACATCAGTAAAAGTTATTAATCATATCATAGATGTCATTGCGCCCCAATTAGCTTTGATTTACAATAACTGCATATCAGAGGGTATTTTTCCTGATCTTATGAAGTTTAGTAAAGTCATACCTCTATTTAAATCGGGTGATTTAAACGACCTAACCAACTTCCGTCCCATATCGATACTACCTGTATTAAGTAAGGTTTTTGAAAAATTAATGTTAAACGATATGCTAATGCACTTTAATAGAAATAAACTGCTTACAAGTAAACAGTTCGGTTTCACAAGAGGGCGCTCCACGACTGACGCTGCATCTGTGCTTATTAAACATATTTACGATATTTGGGAGAATTCCTGTGATGCGATAGGTATTTTTTGTGACCTTTCTAAAGCTTTCGATTGCGTGGATCATGGGACGCTCGTTTTGAAACTTAAACATTATGGTTTGTCTGCTAATGCGTTAAGTCTTATGTCTTCATATCTCAGCAATAGAACTCAAGCAGTTGTTGTAAATGGAACCCAGTCTAGTGGGGCAATAGTAACGTTAGGAGTGCCTCAGGGCTCTATCTTAGGTCCATTTTTATTTTTGGTTTATATAAATGACTTGCCGTCTATAGTAAGTAATCTTTGTGATATAGTTTTATTCGCGGATGATACATCTTTAATCTTTAAGGTTGACCGAAAATCAGTTGACTATAGTAGAGTTAATGGCACACTGGACAAAGTACTTGACTGGTTTACCGTTAACAATCTGTTACTTAATGCTAAGAAAACTAAATGTGTCAGATTTTCTTTGCCTAATGTTAGACCGGTGGAAACTAGTATACTCTTAAATAACGAGTGCTTAGAAATAGTAGATAAAGCAATATTCTTAGGTATAACATCAGACAAAAATCTACAATGGAGTCCCCACATAGCCGTTATGGCGCGTAAATTAAGTTCAGCCGCATATGCTATCAGAAAAATCAGGCAACTTACCAATGTAGAAACAGCTCGCCTAGTTTATCATAGCTATTTTCATAGTGTTATGTCGTATGGTATCCTGGTTTGGGGTAAAGCAGCTGACATACAGACAATTTTTGTGTTACAAAAAAGAGCCATTCGCTCCATATATAACCTAGGCTCACGTGAATCTTTAAGAGAACTCTTTAAAGAAATCAACATTTTAACTGTAGCGTCCCAGTACATCTATGAGAATATTGTTTATGTCCTTAAGAACATAGACTCCTTCTGTAAAAACTCTGATATACATAATTTTAATACTAGAAATAAAAATAAAATTGCCACTAAAAAATTTCGTGTCCGTAAAGTATACAAATCTTTTGTAGGTCAATGTGTCCGTTTTTATAATAAGTTACCTGATGAAGTTTTGAATTTACCTTTTCCTTGAAAAAATCATTGATGTCGAAGGCTTATTACAAGGTTGAGGACTATCTAACAGACGAAAAGCATGGCCCAAACCAGATACTTAAATAGAGTAAAGATTCATATATTGTGTATTTTTTAATTTTATCTAGTTGACGCAGTTCTTGCAAGAAAACATATCAAAAGATTTATAACTAAATTTATAGTCTAAAGGATTCAATTTTTTTTTTTTCCTAAATAGAATTTGATAATGCTAAGGTATACAGTTTCGAAATGTTTTCTTGCAGAATTTTATTCTCTGTTTTTGTGTTGCTTTATATAGATACTTAGATTTCTTGATCTTAAGTAGGTTAAGTATTATCATTTATCATTGTAATAAGCATATTTTTGTGAGAAAATGGCTGACTGTCGAGTTTCTTTCGGCGTTTCTTCTCGGCAGTGGCCTCTGTGAAACGCTAGTAGGGTTTGACTTGTAAAAGTGCCATTGCGGCCTACTTACAGAATAAAGTTCATTTTATTCATTTTTTTTTTATTTTGTTGTAGCGGCAACAGAAATACATCATTTGTGAAAATTTCAACTGCCTAACTATCACGGTTCATGAGATACAGCCTGGTGACAGACGGACGGACGGACAGCGGAGTCTTAGTAATAGGGTCCTGTTTTACCCTTTCGGTACGGAACCCTAAAATTATGAGTACTTTCACACAAAACAAAAGTTCATAACAATTGTTTCTTTGAAAAATTAAAATGAAACAAGGTAAAAGGTGGGTTTAACTTTTTGACGCAACTTGTCCTTGACACAGTCAATATGGTTTTGTCAATCGTTTTTCTGAATTAATCATTGGTGAGAACTTTAAGTGGCACGAGTAAAGTTTTCGTATGTAATGGTCTTCCCTATTATGTAAACTTATCGATGAATTGTGCTTTCATAATAATATGCAAGTTTAGAGACTTTTCCGTACATTTTCCGGAAATTTACTATTATATTCACACACACACGTCGTTTGTGTTAGTCGAGTATGTTTGGCTACAAAATATCTGAATTTTAATTTGCGAGGTGAACTTCATTTCAGTTTACTCTGTATAAGTATGGCAATATGATTAAAACTCGTGGGTCCCAATTTTCCTAAGATTGATTTTCTATTCCTTTTCTCAGTCTTGGCAGTTTATTTATTTATTTGAATCAGGCAACAAGACCCATATTTACATATACCTTACTGACTAACATACATATCTATAAAAATACTTAAACACCGATAGGGTTCCGTTTTGACCCTTCAGGTACGGAACCCTAAAAAAAAACTAGCACAAATAAACACACTACAACTTTACTGCGATGTGTTACGCAACGTCGAGGTGTCAGGCAGGTAAGGTAACCGACCGCGAAAACGCCGGAACTTGACTCCCTTCGGCCAAAATTCTTTCTTAGCTTAGGGTGGGGGGAGAAGCAAGCGAAAATATACTATGGTACCTATCTATAGTTGTTTACCATCGTAGTTGTATTAAATCATGTTGCAAAATAACTGTCAGGTGAAATAGAAAACAAAGTTGAAACTAAATCTTTTATCGATATATTTTGTCGAAAACGTCCCGTCTCTAGTTCATCAACTATGTAATGTTGCTATTGATTTTTCGTAACGGCCCTAAATTAACAGTATACTAGTGGACGTCATACCGACCGGGTATATACTTTGAAGTTCAAAGTTTGAACCATCACTTTAAAAAAAACATAACTTTTCCATACATCCTAGAGTAGATCCATTTAAAAATGGATCACCCCTCCGAGTGTACCCCTGCTGTATCTGTATCTAAACCTAGCCTCTTTCAAAGACTTACTATGAAACTTAAGTTGGTTATAGAGTTATTGGGATAGTACAGCCAAGGGCACCAATATGTATACATTTTTTCACCTTATTCCATTGAAATAAGGTCCAAAAATTTATACATATTTTTGCCCTTGACTGTACATAACAACATAATATATTGTAAACCAGACAATTGCGTCAAAACGTATGCGCGCACAGTACGATGCCAAGTGGTGAACCAAATTGATCTCTAACTTTGTTACTTTGGGAATAAGAATTTAATAGATACGTTATTAGGAATTGGGTGCTTTTCTTTGGAAAATTAATCTAAAATGAGTAAAGTGGTGGTGAGTGATGGTGAGTTGGAGGGCGAGCTTGTGGTGAACCCATTGGGAGGGCAGTTCCACAGTTTTAAGGGAATACCGTACGCCGCGCCCCCTATTGGAGACTTGAGGTTTAGGGTGAGTAGATTTTAAACTAAAACCAGTCCAGTCCAGTTTGTCCAGGGTTCATGTCACCGGCACACAGACACACACACGCGCGTGCTGGCATTTAGGTGAGGGCACAGCGACATACGTCTTATTAGGATGCGAGCAATAGGTCAACTGTCAGTCATATGCCATTAAGGACGCCCGAAGACGCGAAGTGAGGTGAGGCATTAAAATTGTTTAAATGTTTCTAAATGGTTTGAAGGTTTTCTATTGTTCTTAATAAATTCTACCTGTAAACTTTTCAATAGAGAAAAGGAAAGAAGTCAGGATGAAAATTTTATCAGTCAGGGACAGGACAAGAGTTTGGAGTGCGAGTCTTAAAGCAATGCGTTTAACTAAAATTACAAAATAATAAAACAGATTTGAAATAAAATGAGTAACTCATTGGAAATCCCAATTGACCATTTTTTAAATTGCAGGCTCCACAGCCACCAGAACCATGGGAGGGAGTCCGCAGCGCCACAGAATTCGGACCAATCTGCTACCAAGTGGATCCTTTCATAGACAGCACTCCCAAAGGCAGCGAAGACTGCCTTTACCTCAACGTATACACCCCCGACTTAGATCCAGCTAGTCCCTTGCCAGTCATGTTTTGGATCCACGGTGGAGCGTTTGTCTTCGGCAGTGGAAATGACGACTTCTATGGCCCCGAATTCCTAGTCAGGCATGACGTAGTTCTAGTCACGTTCAACTACAGGCTTGAAGTGCTCGGATTTCTGTGCCTAGACACAGAAGAAGTGCCTGGGAACGCCGGTTTGAAAGATCAAGTTGCAGCTCTGCGCTGGGTCCGGGATAATATCAGCCAGTTTGGTGGAGATCCAGAGAATGTTACGATTTTTGGAGAAAGCTGCGGTGCAGTCAGCGTTAGCTTACACCTGGTATCGCCAATGTCAAAGGGATTATTCAAGCGGGCGATCCTTCAGAGCGCTCATTTAACCACTCACTGGCTATTAATTCCACAGCCTGTGCTCCGAGCCATTGATCTCGCCCGTCAGTTAGGCTGTGACTCTTCAGACCCCCAAGAACTCTCGACATTTTTCAAAGAACAACCAGTATCGGCGCTGGCCCATTGCTTGCCTTACACTTACTTTTACGAAAAACTAATGGGAGTTTCGATTAATATATTATTTTCAGCAGTTTCTGAGAAGGAATTCGAAAACAACGAGAGATTTTTCTACGGAGACCCGTTGGAGGTTTTGCGTAACGGCATACATGAAGGCGTGGAGGTCATGTCAGGGTTTCTAGATGATGAAGGAGTCTTTTGCATGAAAGCTAGGGGAGGATACGACCTTGTGAAAGAGGTTTCGCGTTGTTTCGAATTCTTCGTGCCAATGCAAATGAGGTTCAACTGCGGCTTAACAGCGCAGTTGGAGGCAGCCAAGCAGATAAAACGGTTTTATCAGAATGAGAACACCGAGCTTAATGCTTTGTTGCGTTTCTTTACTTTCGAAGATTTTGCGTACAGCGTCATACAGGGCCAAAAGATTATTTCAAAGACAAGCCAAAACAAGCTTTATTTGTACAAGTTCTCTTGCAAGTCTGAGAGAAACCTAATGACTTATGTTCTGGGACAGGCGGAGTTGTTTGGGGGACAGCAGATGGTGTCACACGCTGATGACCTAGCTTACCTGTTCCCTATGAAAGTATTCAACTTGGAAGTCGATCCTGAATCCGGATCCTTTAAAATGATTGATAATGTTACCAAACTCTGGACCAACTTTGCAAAGTTCGGGTAATAAGTACTGCACAATATTAACCTACATGTTTCTTAACGATATTCGCATTCATACTTCTTTTTGATGGTTTTCTTTCAACTAAAGTTATGTAGTCAATTTCAAATTATAGTCCATACATTCTATAGTTCCACAAAATCTAATGGAAACTTTGATACAAGCCTGGAATCGAAGTTATTACTTCTTGATAGTACGACCCCTGCAGAGTCTAATTCCAACTTACTCGTATGTACTGGTAAATTAGACTCTCAGGGCTATACACCAGGTCAATTCTGACTGGAACTTGCACTCAATCACTTTTCTTTCTCCTTATTATCATCTTATCTTCTGTCAATTCTGTCTCTTAGGGATCCAACGCCTGATGACAGCCTGGGAGCTCGCTGGCCAGAATACACCTCCGACGGAGAAGAGTATCTGCATATTGACGAGGAACTGACTCCATCATCAGCTCCGTTGAAGGATGAGGTGGAACTTTATGAGAACATCTTCTCGAAGCATCTGCCTAACCAGCTCGCAGAGAAAACAGAAAATATTAAGAACTACTTATCGATGACCAGTGTATTTTCTTCGCTTCTTAACGAGCTTTAGACCGTAGAAAATTCGTACAACAATTTTTCGGTTATTTTAAGCAAGTAAATAGCTTACTAGGTATTACGTGTACAATTTAACCGATAACTTAATAGTCTATAGATCGGTCTTAAAATTTGATGTTAGGTTAACTATAAGAGCATTAGTTAACTTCAAATCAAAAATAGCTGATGAAGATCCGCGCGGCTAGATTTTGATAATCTCACCATACATAAATAATCAGTGCCCTCACGCCTGTCAGCTAGCTACCTGTACGGGTACTCAAAAATGGAATATATTTAATTGTACCCGAGTAAGTTCCGGTTTACTAATAATAATGTGCAAAAATAACTGATCAAAATGATCAATTAATCACAAGCATTCACTTAAGTATTAACAATTGTTGGCACTTAATATCTAAGATAATAGCTTCTCACTTTAGTAATGTGACATAACAATGATAATGATTAGATTAGTACCAAGTGGGGCATCTATTCTAATAGGGATGTTGACTCAAAATTTATTATTACTCCATACGAAAGAATACATAAAATTATGCCAAATAGTGAAAATCCTATTCAAATATCTCAAAAAATAATGAAACTACAACCATTACAATGTTTTTAGTTTGAGAGAGAAAGCGCTACAGGTTAGTGACGTCACTGACCTGGAGCGCCATAGTAAATGACGGTCGTTCAATACACAGGTGCGTTTTGCGGAAAAGGGACAGAAAATGCCCTCTCCTAAAACTTTGAAGACTTATAATTATGTAATTATTTATTCTTTTGAATTACTTTTTTCGCTATTTCATTGAGAATTTGATCCATTTTCGAGATAATACGGATTCATTGATTTTCTTATTTAGTGTCAACATCCCTATTATCACTGGTTACAAAAATCAAGATTAAAGAAATTACACAAACTGTTTTGTTTTTTCATACCAAATATCATCGTCTTTTCCTCCTTCCTTTTTTCATCCGTACCGCAAAGTCATAGCCAAATCCATAAACCAAGCAATCAAATCAGGACCGCAACCGACAGACATTAGGTGCTAATTGGCGTGCCACCCTCTAATAATGCACGCGGGAACGGCGCGGATATTCATTGCAATTGCAACTCCTAATTGGTATTTACTGCGATGAAAGGAGAAAAGTTCGCAGTTCTAACGATTGGCAATGGTTGTCAATTTAAAGGGACAATATTGTCAGGTCTTTCTCCTTGGATTATTAGATTTCTAAATGAGTAAAATAGTTTATTTTTTATTATAAATGGGATTGCTCTTGGCCAGGGGGCAAAATGAGGCCGACGAGTACGAGTAGGTATTTAAGATTTTCTGTCCCAGCTAAAGGAAATCGTTATCATCATCCTCCTAGCGTTATCCCAGTACAGTTGCATCCTGAAGGATGCCTGGGGTCCGCTACCTAATCCCAAGATTTGGCGTAGGCACTAGTTTTTACGAAAGCGACTGCCATCTGACCTTCCAACCCCGAGGGGAAACTAGACCTTATTGGGATTAGAGGCTTTGTCAAGTGAGTGGGCAACTTGACTGTTAGAAGTTCTCAAGCCGCCCGAAGGCCTCCAACTTGGCTTAACGACTGCTGCCATAGACAGCAACCGGGATCAACGGAAATCGTTATAGAAAACATAATTTAATCCTTCTCCGAATGTATGAAGTGATAAAGCCTGTTGAGAGTTTGTTTATGACATAAATAGGGATGTTGACACCAAATAAGAAAATCAATGAATCCGAATTTTCTCGATAAAGGATCAAATTCTCTATCAAATTGTGAAAAAAGTAATCCAAAAGAATAAATAATTACATAATTATAAGTCTTCAAAGTTTTAGGAGGGGGCATTTTCTGTCCCTTTTCCGCAAAACGCCCCGTTGTATTGAACGATCGTCATTTACTATGGCGCTCGAGGTCAGTGACGTCACTGACCTGTAGCGTTTTCTCTCTCTAACTAAAAACATTCTAACGGTTGTAGTTTCGTTATTTTTTGAGATATTTGAATAGGATTTTCACTTTTTGGCATAGTTATATGTATTCTTTCGTATGGAGTATTAATAAATTTTGAGTCTACATCCCTATTTGAATTTATTTGGAAAGTTTGATTTACGTCAAGAATTTCGTAAAATTGGGATTGGACTGGTTTCCTCGCGATGTTCTGCGTTACCAAAAAGCCACTGTTAAATATCAAATTGTACATAAGTTTTTTGAAAAAGGTGACCTCGCTTCACTGTCGGCTTGCTGTGCTGAAATATCGGAAACTCAATAACCTACATGGTAAATATCCCGTTATTAATCGTAATTGTAAAATAGCAGTTTCGTTATTATGTAGAGTTAGACGAAAGCGCAATTTAAACAAATGCAAGATTTGCACTCAGCAAAAACAAATTAAATGCAAGATTTGCACTCAGCAAATGTAACTGTTCTACATTTCCGGGATAACATAAGGTAATAAATTATAGTGAGTTCAACCGATCGATCAAAGTCCGTAATGTAGTTAAAATTGCATGCAAAATTCGTACACGCACGTACACGAATTGCATGCAAATTTAGAAGGGATTTAAGTGACTATTAGTCCCTTTCAAATGAATATTTAAAGAATTATCTTAGTTATTTGTTTTACATACCTAGCTTCGATACAGTTACAGTTGTCGTTGTCGTCCCAATACAAATTATGACGACGATAAGGCGCAGGGGTGGGCAAGGCATTCTCCATACAGACTCTGTGCACGTTTTATTAGTAGGTTTTGGCACTAACGAATATAATTTTTTTTTTGGTTGTAAATATTAAATATGCGAAGAAAGTGATGTGGAAATTTTCAAATATTTCAAAAAATAAAATTAAAAAAAAAAACAAAAATTAAAAAAAATTGCATCTGGAAATAGCTATCAGAAAAATAAGCATACTGACCAAAAATCATAACTTTAATGGAAACACAAACGATAAAAATCCTGCACAAAGTTTGTATGGAGAGACCTTGCCCTATCCCTCCTCTTAAGGTACGTAGAAAGACGTCCCTATAGAAGGAGGATTAGAAAATCACCAAAGGGATGGACTTAGGGTTGGATTGGAATCAGCGTCACGATGTAAACCACGGTTTGCTTCGCGACATAAAGCTGAGTGACGACCTTTTTAGCATATATCGCTGTATATCAAATCTTTGTTTGTATTTCTTTAAAATGCTAAATAAACTTATTTCATTCATTCATTTCACTTATAGCAACCCGACTAAATTGAGATGTTCAAGTATCGTATCGTTTTTGAAACATTAGAAGCAGCCTCTGAAAACGCCACTGTTTTAATCCAATACCAACGTTGAATTTGGATGCACTTACTAACAAAGTGTCTTGTCCGGCTGAGGGGCGTAAAATACGCGAGGGGGCGCAATGTACCGTGATATATCGAGAGGGGCAGTGCGCGGCGCTTCCCAAACTTCAAGCTCCACTTTATTGGGGTTCCAATTAAAGGATTTTTTGCTGGAAATATCGTGAACCCGGGACTACAACTAGTGTAAAGGTACAACTGTAAAAACAGTGTGAACTCGCTCATAGTTTGATATATATATTTTTTTTCAATAAGTATGAAATCCAATTTGGACGAAGAGCGTATTGGCCTAACAGCTAACAAATCGTATTTATAATGATAATGTATAGTGTGTGTATGTAATGTGTAGTGTGATAATGTATGTGTAGTAGTAATGTATGTAATGGTAATGTGTAGTGTATGTGTAGTGTGGGACGTATATAGGCTGATGATGATGATGATGATGATGATAGTATAATGGAAAATATTCTCATTTGTTCACCAAAAATATAACAACAACACCAGAATTATGGCTATACACCGGTAGACACGTATACGTATTACTCGGTAGCAAGCAAGATAAAATGTAATAATCAAATAAATTAAACAATGAAATTGAATGAAATATTGAAATGAAATTGCCGTAACTGGGCTTACATTTCGTATTTGTATTGTATCTTTGTATCCAAACTCCATCAGTTATGTATGTAAACATATCAAGAAGGTTATGTGTTTCGCGTGCAATGCAAAATAAGAATAAGAAAAAGGACAGGTTTAAATACAAAAAATCCATTAAAAAAGCCTTACTTACAAAACTAGCAATAGTTCATAAAACCTAAGCGTTAACATAACATTCTTGTTGAGAAATATCTATCCGAGTAAATATCTGCACGAGTGGCGAAAAAGTTACGTACCCAAGAGTTTGGAAGGTGTTTAAGACCTTGTTTTTTTGAAATAATAGCGCGAAGGCAGAAACGTAAGTTGTAATGGAGTACTATTTGTCCGGGGCAGCAGCAGTCCGTCCGCGGTCTAATTTTCAAAGTGCTCTGTCTGTACGTTAGGGGTTATTAACAGTCGTGTATTTTCCTCATAACAACGTTACACTAACCAGCATCGTTGCAGTGAGGAAATATTGAGAGTTCCTTATATATTTGGTTTTGCTTTTTGCAAAAATAACAGAAGTTTGAATGTAGAAGTTATACGTTCATAAGTAGTAAATATTTTTATACCACAATAAGCAGTAAAAAGTCTACTCAACACTATGTTGCTTTCTCGTATTTTTTTATCCATTGTAAGAGACCACAAAGCTAGCATAACATGCATCTCGACTCTACTAGCGCGCGAGATAGGCTACCTGTCACTGTCTGATTAATGCTGTCAAAAAGTGACAGGTAGCTTATCTCGCGCGCGAGTAGAGACGGAATGCATGTTGCGCTAGAGGGGCAGAATTAAAACCAGAGGAGGAAATATGATCGGCCACCTGCTACGACACGACAACTATACATCAGAAACATTATAGAAGGAAAATAAATGGGAAAAGAGGAAGAGGAAGACCAAGGAAAAGTTATATGAATCAAATAAAGGAGGATGTGGATGTCGTGTCGTATCAGGACGTCAAGAAGCTGGCCTCGGTCCGACAAAGATGGAGAGAACTGCATCAAGCTGCACCGACAAGAGCCCAGCTCTTAAGAGAATGATGATGTAAGTGATGTGTTAAGGGTCTCAAAAGTTCATATTTGTAATTGCCACAGTTTTACTACAATTTACATTTTACTTCAACTTTTTTCTAAACTAAAAAAAGACTATACGGTTGTTTTTAAAATTTAATTTATTTCTTGTAAAACTCTGTTCATTCCTTTGCTAAGTCGTGTCAACGCTATGAATGGTGAAGTTTACTATAAAAGGGAGAGCAATGAAGTCTGCCGCAAACGCTCTTAATTAAATTTTAATCCTTTCAAATGACATCCTTTTCAAGAGACAACGCTGGTGTTGACGCGGGCGGTACATGGGGAAATAGAATCAGAAAATGTTGGAGGGAAATTCGTTTCTGAATCACACTTAAAATTACTATAATTAAATTAGTGATTTTATTCATAGCACATCGAATATATGGTTGATTTACAAGATTATACTGTAATTATAGAGCGGACGTTATACGAAGATCCCTATGACACTGACAGTGACATACCATATAGTGATGTGCATGTGTCGATACTTCAATTGTTTTTTTTATCTGTGGCAGTTCTTATCAGCGTCCTCTCATGTACATTAAACCAATTTTCAACTTCCCTTTGACCTATTGACATAAAATTTGGACATAACGTATTCTTACGCCGCATCAGAAGAAAGACCAGCACCTACAGGTCAAAAATGACCTGTGCCGCAGTGAACGTGTTAAATAATAAACAAATATGTAATTTAACGTTGTTTTATTTTTACACAGTCACGTAACAATTAAAATGAAATATAAGACACGTTTTATTATTATCACTTCAATTATCGACATCTGTTATCGACAGCACCGCTTCCTTAGTCGATACAGACCAACGATATAACATTTGCAGTACGTCACCGTGTATATTCCGTTAAGCATATTTCTGGGAAATAAGGGACAATTCAAGTTTCTTTCATATTGTTATTATGTAAATGTTACAATCCTACATAAATTAATTAGCTACATTCCCAAAAGATGCTTATTAACATTTCGATGTGACATCGACGCTGTTCCAAGGTTATATAAATGAACTGTCACTGCAAGTGTCATAGGGATCTTCAAATAACGCCCTACGTATAATTACTATATTGACTAAAAAAATCAGAATCAGAATATATGTATTGCCTCAATTTGATATATACAAACTCTTTACAGACTAAACATAAGTAGTACTTAATATCAAAAGTTAAAATTTAAAAACAAAACATTGGTTGGGTAAAGGGCTCCAGTCTCAGTCTAAAAGAGCCTCATTAAGATTGAGTTTTTTCAGTACACCGTTGCTAAAGCTGTCAAACAACATTGTTTTGTATTTATATGTGTCCCAGTGCACGACACCGTAGTGCCCAATACTTACTTACTTCCAGTGGCGCTACAACCCTTTGTGGGTCCTGGCTCCTCCACAATTTTTCTCCATTTGTTACGATCCTTGGGAACCCTTTTCCAGATCGTGAACTTGCCCATGGCTCCTCCTCTACGCAGTCTCTCCATCTTTTTTTCGGTCTGCCTCTGGGTCTCTTCTGCTGTGGTAGCATAGTATTTGGTGCCCTGCTGTCCGGCATTCTTTCCGAGTGGCCTGCCCACCTCGAGCCTTTGGGATTTGCAGAATCTGACTATAGTTTCGTGGGATATAAGTGCATCTATCTCATTGTTCATGAGATGTTTGTATGTTCCATCGTCTTCTTTGACGGGTCCGGGTTCTTAGCACCTTTTTTTCGAATATAGCCAGCCTTCTGAGTTAGCGTCCACGTTTCACAGGCATATATGACTGCCCGTGCCTGATGATGGTGAAATAAAATTTAAAAATAGTAATAAGTTTGAGCACCTCTGCCCCGCCCACCGGGCGCCTATTCCGTGCCCATTTACGAAAGATACGTACATTGTTTGTGCAATTCATATCCCACAATAAACTACCACTTCCTTATTCTCTTACAATAAGGTGCATATTGCTTTGACATTGCAAAATATTGGTGAAGGTGTCTTGGAAATTTCATTTTCGGAGAAAGTTCATTGGTCTATGTAATTTTGAAGCCAATATTGCTTTTTAGGGAGGTGTTTTTGGGGTTTGGAAATTGATTACTTTTCGATTACTACTGCTACTGCGGTGTAGGTATTAAGTAATTATTATTAAAGGTAGGTAATTTTAAATAGACGTGTTATTGACCGAGGGAAACGAAGGTCTCTGCTTCAGATTTAACAAAAATGCTTTCGTATTTCCGATTGTTCTCCGCTACAGGTCGCATTTCTCAACCGACTCTCGTGAAATTTTGTGAGCAGGATCGATAAATAAATATATAATTTCTTGACATGTATTTCTTTGGAATTTCTTAAGAAATATAGTTTCAAACATCATTCTAATTCCACAAAATATAACTGTTTTTTAATTAATAATTTTTTTTTCATAATCTGGGTTCAATATCTTGAGAGATATCTTTATTGTAATTCCTATAAGATGAAATAGAAAGGAGTGCCATGTTTTGTCTCTATCACCGACCGAAAATTTTCCATAAGCAAGACATTGGACATGCAAACCGGTCATTGCCAGAAAGCCTACAATGCCATCCGTGTGCAATATAACAACATCCTCAGAATGTTGTTGAGGCTGCCGAGGCACTGCAGTGCATCTGGAATGTTCGCTGATGCGCGAACAGATGACTTTTTTGCCATCAGGCGAAAAAGAGTATGGTCACAACTGAACAGAGTGCGCGGCAGCAGCAATGGCCTTCTGAGGGTGTTGGTGTTGGCTGAGCGCCTCGACTCTTCGCTCACCAAATATTGGGTGGAAATGACCATTGGTAGGGCCAAGTAGGGCATATTATTTACTCTGCTTGCCCCTATCAGGGCCAATTTTTTTGGCGTTGTAGTTTTTTTTTATTTCTTAGAATTGCATGAAAATTGGTAGGTTGGAAGAGCTCCTGATTCTGTACAAGTAAAAAAAATATGAGAACATGGCGTCGAAAAAAAATTTTTTTCCATACATTTTTTCCACTCAGTTACGAAAATCCCATACGTTTTGTCACTCAATGGAAAAAAATTGTGGGACAGTGTAGGAAATCGTGCACATATTGTTCAGAATCAGGAGCTCTTCCAACCTACCAATTTTCATTCAATTCTAAGAAATAAAAAAAAACTACAACGGCAAAAAAATTGGCCCATCAATGAATCTACTTGTTTTTTATTGTTTATTTTATTTTTACTAACATAGTTTTTAATATTTGATTGTTACTAACAAGCTATGGATCAACTGATCTGAAAATAATAATTTTTTATTTTTATTTATTATTACTTAGTAAAATTTTTATATGAATATTCTTTCTCTTGCCCCCGTCGTCGCGTCGCTCGGTTGCGCATTTACACCTACTTGTATACCTATATCTATGGCGCTAACCAAGTCAAATATTCATGTCCTACCCCGCATTTTACTCACACGATGACACGGCCGGGCACATTTAACAACGTATTCTATTATAAAATTCCGTTCACCGAAAAACAAAGAAATCTCTAACCGGTGTTTTGGCGTTTAATAAAAAGCAACGAGCAATTAAAGGCAACACACGAGGTGCTTCAGGCCTCTATTTTACTACTTAAAGTTTCATTGTCATTTCACTTAATATCATCAGCCCGTCTAGCTCATACAACATTTAAGTCGGGTAAGTATTACCACTTTTGGGTTTTTAAAAACCATCTGAGACATAGAATATAGTGTCTTAAAATCTATGTGTTACATAAGGATCTTGTCTAGTCAAAATCGCAGTTACATGACCTGATGAATTTCGCTCGATAGAAAAAAATCGCAAAGTTACGCCTTTTTAGGGTTCCGTAGTAAACAAGGAACCCTTATAGTTTCGCCATGTCCGTCCGTCCGTCCGTCCGACCCCCGTTTTTTCAGTAACCGTTAATAGAAAGCTGTAATTTGGCATGAGTATACATATTAATGACGCCGACAAAACGGTAGGATAAAAGCTTTAAAAAATTTTTTTTTAGGGTACCTCCCGTACATGCAAAGTGGTGGTGAAATTTTTTTTCTGCCAAACCCTATCGTCTTGGGTATCGTTGGATAGGTCTTTTAAAAATATTATAAGGTTTCTAAAAGCATTTTTTGATTAAAGAATGGGTTAGCGTGACATTAAGCTTTAAAGTGATAGTTTTTGTTATGGTCAAGTGTCCCCCCCCCCTGCCAGTTAAATGGTGGCTACTAGGCATGTGAAAAAAATCATGGTAGTAGTATATACGATGAATTTAAAAGGAAAACTATCACAGCTAAGTAGACATTACTACTTAACGAGTAATAGTCGAACTTTAGAAATGTACTTTGCAAAAGCAAACCTTCGTACAATTTCCATTGATGCCTTAGATAATGTTGTTAATTCTGACAAAAACATAGTAAATATAAGGTTGCGAACTTTTTAGTCCACATAATGTAACGGGTGGACGACTACGGAACCCTACCTTGCGCGTGGCCCGACACGCACTTGGCCGGTTTTTGGAATGTATTTTCAATATTACGGCTATATTACTGATATTTAACATTTAGTTTTTGTACTCAATTAAAGATCCTAAATATTTATAGACAAATTCGCTGGATTTGCTTTGATAAAATGATTGGCTTAATGACTATAGCTAAATATTTACGAAACTACGCGCAGAGCTTGCGTAGAGAGCGGGATGGTTAATTGTAAACTCACGCTTGTTAGAGCGGGACATTTGCGTTGGGGATACCTCCCCTTAATATGCACTTGCGTAAAAGGGAGCGCATGCATCAAGATGATCCACACAAATTTTGCACGCTTTTCGAAATTCCGCTCAAACTCGATATTGCCTTGCATTCACACGACGTTATTACGCGTAAGAGTAAAAAGACACGCATGCATCAAGACAATCACATATCTTCGATATGACAAAAACGCATTGAGAATTGGGACGAATAGATTTGCATATGAAATGTTATGTCCCTCGCCCCTCGAGGGGACAGTCCCCTTATAATTGGGCGCAGTTATGAATGATTAATATTTACATGCTTTTCACAAAAAGGGTGGGTCTTGGTATACATTTATTGTGAGTTGGGACCTTTTTACACAAAGGGGTAGAAAAGCGAGACAGTGGTAATGAAGACTTGAAGAGGGACGTTTTGTAGAGCTGTCTTTGTTTTACGATTGCTATTAGCGAATTTAACGATTTGGTTAGCAAATAAATCTGTTTGTTACCTTTTTCACACTTAAAGTTAGTACCTACCTTACTGGATTCAGCTTCTAAATTGAAGAGGGGAGTCGAAGTATATCTCACTCTATCATGATATTGCATTCCTCTCATCAGTGTCTGAATTAAAATAGTTTCGAATTACGAATGATAAGGGATACTATACCCTAAGCGTGTAAAGTTTGTATGAGACTAGGTTCATAGTTTCTGAAAGTCCTATCGTAATCCTTACGAATCGTTGATAGAGGAAAACTACACTTCGGTGATTCGGTCGTGAGTAAATCAATGCTCAATGTTCAGTTGGGTTGGGATTTATTTAGAATAAACTTTTTTTTAATCTAGGTCCATCCTCGCATGATGGGGATTCTAACTAGGTAGTTGATAGTTCTAAAAATCAATATATGACAGAATACATTTTATTTGGAAACAAGGCATGGCTCAGGGAGTCAAAGATAGACGCTGTAATATAATAAAGAGTGATATTTCCAAACTATGGTCAGGTTGTTCAAAAGACTGACTCTGTCTGTGGTCGCTATACCTACATACCGAAATAACGGCATTTTCTGTGGCAACAATATTTTTCTAAAAATATAACTCTGATAATAACAGAGACGCTGACTGTCTTTTCCTTAAGAAACTTTTGAAGCAAGATACGAAGAACTTAAAAGTCGATAGCGTTACTTGGTAACTCGGTATATCAGAGTTCTAATACGGCAAATAAGTTTTCTCTTTCAAAGAACTTGTATCAGGATGTGCAGTTTGTTTTGTTGTGGAAGTTTTATTTTTCAAATTATTTATTTGTTTAGTTTAGAGAGCGGCAAGGCCGCCGGTTTGAGCCCGGTCTCGTACCAAGTATGTATGAGATATCATACGATATCTAGAGTATTGTGGAGTAGGCACTAATTTCGACTGCCATCTGACCTTCCAATCCAACTTCGATACGACCTACTCGTACTTGTACCGTACCCTTACCATGAGTTTGCAATGTTTGCATTACCGTACTCGCTAGCGACTGCGTCAACGATTCTTAGTTCTATTGCGTAACCGCCAGAGGCGCTGTACTTTTGTCCATACTTTGTCCATACTAAATCGTTTACGCAGTAAACGTATATAAGGCTCATAGCTATCCGACGAAAATTCTACATTTAAATTTAGACCTCAATATGCAAAAAAAAATTATCCAATTTCCAAATACGTCCATTCAATGTCACCAGTCATTAATACGTGACGAACGCCTCTATTGGACCGCTCCGATTACCGGTGACACCGTGTGGTCACCCTCGCTTTGTCTTTACAGTTTACCCTAATCGTTTACCTCGGCTGTTATTCACAAACCAACTCGTCCTCACCTCGCACCTCACCCCTCATCCATTTGTACATGGAAACTGTCAAAAAGTGACAAATGACATTTGTAAAGTCCGGTTGGTAAGCACAGAACTATCGTAGTAGCAGTAGTTCGGTTACAAAACCAATACCCATCGATTCTGCTATCCTGGTAGAGGTCGGACACAACTCTGAGGCTAAATTCTGTCAAACGAACGCAAGCAAAACTAGACTTAGAGCTCTGACTGTAAGGTAGATTTTTGCGTGCGTTAATTTGACAGCATTTGGCCTTACAGTTTTGTACGAACTATACCTGGTATAAGGAGATAGATTCTTTTTTACGTTATTTATTAACCAATTTCGGTACGTTGTCGACCAAGTCCAAGGAAATGTAGGTACCTACTAGGAATTCATAAATGACATTTGACAGTTTCCATATAAAAACGGCCCAGCAAAAAGACGAATTGGTTTGCTGTGTTCACGGCATTTCCTCCCCATCGCTGGTGAAGTACTTAAGTCAGACCTCTGATAAAAAATACTTTCGTTGCCAAGCTTTTCGCAGCGCTACGCAATGTCCTCTTCTCAATTTATGTAAGACTAGCGATCCGGCCCGGCTTCGCACGGGTGCAATGCAATAGAGAGCTCCGATAAACGCGTGCAATCGCTGCTAAATGCTAACCATAAAGTGCTATAGGGCGAAGCGCGGCCTTCGACGCGCAATTTGTACCACCGGTACCGCCGCATCCGCTATGTCCCTTTCCTCTTGAATAACTATATCTTTATAAAAAAAACGCATTATCCGTTGCGTAGTTTTAAAGATCTACCTAAGCATATACAACAGGGACAGACAGCAGGAAGCGACTTTGTTTTACACTTGTATTGATAAAGGCAGTATTTACTAGCCAGTTTTTGCAGCCCTTCTACTACACTTGCCAGTCTTTTTATATAAGCCGTAAAGGCATCAGGATCAGGATCATACTTGTTTTTCGGTTCACTGTAGACCACATCTAGCGGTGAGGTGAGGAGAAACAAATAGTGGAATTCGTGAATAGTGGCAGTCCACTTAACTGTGTGACCGTCTGTGTAGTTACGGGTGTAGTTTGAGTGGTTCGATTGACACGTAGCAACTTGTGTCGGGTTCCATTGTATAGTTTAGGTATCCGTTTTGGGGTTAAACCGGTCACACAGAGTTGAAAAAACTGTATTGCATTTTATTCACTATGTAACCCTTAGGCGACTTCCTGACTTGGCGGGGCGGGATCGATATGTGACATTTTCTTCTTTGACGTAAATTTACTGACGTCGCAAAGATTCTCACTTGACGGAACACTGTCAGTATTACATTTGCGCAGTAGTAATAGCATGCGCAGAAGCGGAGCAGTACCGCCTTTGCATCGTCCCGTTACCGCGCATCCCGCGCCAGTCAGGAAGCGAAGCACTCATTTAAATGTAGGGGCGCAGTAAAAAATGGTACCGAGTCGACTGACAGCTGACACTGACATTTGACACTTTTCTCATATCGTACTGCCTCCGCACCGACAAATCAGGAAGTCGCCTTACTCGGGGCACGTTTTGTCATGGCAGCTTTGCCAATTTGCAGATAAACGCTGAAAAGGTGTTGCAATAAATATGCAACGAGACGCAAAAATCGTTGCAACTGACGCTCGTACCACTGTCCAATTACCGTGGCGTGGGGTCGTCCCCCGCGGGTCAGCGTGGGGGTCAGCGTGGCACGGGGATGGAAGCCTTCGGTCGAGGCGCGTTAACTAATTGGACAAAGCTTTGGGTGCCCGACCGCGAATATTTGAAATTTAAACTGTATTTTCGTGTGCATAGGATGTAAATTGTAATGTATATCGTTAATTGAGTTTGTGAAGGTTAGAGGTCCTTTGATTTACTGGGAAATATGACGCTAGTTTGAGAATTTTAATGTAAAGGTTAAGCTCTAGTGGCTACGCTGGGATTCTTGTTTTTGAGCAGTCTTTGTTGATAATGCATTAAATATTTTATGTCACATCTGGCCATAAAGCGGCAATTACCGCACGCTCCGCGCGCGGGAAATCCCACTTCCTGGCCAGGGGGTGACATAAAATTTTGTACTTAACACGGGCGATAATAAAGAAAGCCTCAGATCGCATATTTATCGCCCTTGCCTTCGGCTCGGGCGTCAAATACCTGCGATCTGAGACATTCTTTGTTTTACCGCCCTTGTTAAGTAATGTACTATTTTGTATACAACTCAAATTATATATTATTTAAGCTTTTGCGTATGACACAACACAATACACGTACTCTTTATTGCACATCTCAAACAACAGGCGGTCTTATCGCTAAAGAGCGATCTCTTCCAGAAAATCTTTGAGTGGATGATGAATGATGATGAATGAAAATCCAAAAGGATAGGTATTGTTGAAAGTCTTGAAACGTATATGTTAAAACTGTTCACCGCGATCATCTTTATACACCATTGTTATTTCATCCTCCTAGCGTTAACCCAGTACAGTTGCATCCTGAAGGATGCCTGGGGTCCGCTACCTAATCCCAAGATTTGGCGTAGGCACTAGTTTTTACGAAAGCGACTGCCATCTGACCTTCCAACCCCAAGGGGGAACTAGACCTTATTGGGATTAGGCTTTGTCAAGTGAGTGGGCAACTTGACTGTTAGAAGTTCTCAAGCCGCCCGAAGGCCTCCAACTTGGCTTAACGACTGCTGCCATAGACAGCAACCGGGATCAACGGCTTAACGTGCCTTCCAAAGCACGGGAGCGCTCAGTTAGTAACCACTCAAAGCGGTCACCCATCCAAATCCTGACCGCTGCCCACGTTGCTTAACCTTAGCAAGCGCAAGCGGTGCGCAGGCGCCGCTGGGCCACGAGCGCTCCATACACCATTGTAATTTAAAGAGAAAAATAAACGCATTTGTATTTTTGTATTTGTCATGCGTCGAAATGTGGCCATAATATCGATATCGTATGAATCTAGATATTCTAGATAGATATTGTATTTATTTATTTACATCTCCCTACCCTCTCCTCCATTCAAGCCTGTGTTTTAGTCTGAGTATTATCTGAGTTAGTCCAATTTACTATTATAGTTGTGAGCCGCAGTGCAATTTAATGCGAGCGTAAAGAAACCTCCCCCGTTTATGCGCTCCCTGGGGATCGTTTTGCTATTTCGTGACGAATAAAGTCAAACTACACAAATTACACAGTTTGGCAACATAGGTATAAATACAAATAAGCAAATATTGGGGGACAATAATACAAACACTCTTTCACACAATTTTATATGATTGCAATACGGGTAGGCGCTAGATGACGACATAGATCACACATACGAGTACATACATAATTTCATTAAAAATTTAAAAACAAACGACATAAACATACTCGTATATCTACATACCTACATACTAATAACACCATCATGACTATCGATTTAAAAAAAAAACGATGTTACCGACACTCCGACAGACACGCACATGTATACTCCTGATAAAATATGATACCTTTAACACCTCTTTTTCATTGCACGTCAACGGTTAAAAATACAATTCAATACATTTCTCCCTAAACCACTATTATTACATACAATTACTACCTAAAAAGGGAACTTTTCTTTAAAAACTTGTCTGAAACTCCAATCACCGTCGTAAAACGTCGAGACTGCCAATTCCGGACAAACTTTTTCGTACTTTCTCATAGAACGACTGCAGGTGCACCGCCCAGGCCGTGTCGCCACTCGCCATTCATTCCGTTCTCTTTTACTGAATTGGCGGAAAGTATTAAATTATTAATGGTTAAAGAGTACTCAAGCCAAATGGTATTTTTTGAAACAGTAAGGCTGGGTTGCACCAAACCGTCTGTAATCGTAAGCGGTGTTCGTCAAATCTGATTGTATGGGAAGTTTGACAAGTTTCTATGGGATGACAGCTGCCGGCACCATATTTGTTGATGACCGGCGTCTGTGTTCGTACCACAGTGGTCTGTGGGTCGTATGTTGGTGCAACTGGCACTAAGGCCCTGGAATGGATTAGTGAATGATGATTGGTGATTCATTTGCCCCGAAAGGTTTAAGTCTTTTAGTAAATTATAAGCCTACATTCTTGGACGGTTAAACTCATGTTTTGTTGCAATAAAAAACATTATCTCTATCCGACGAGAATCAAACATGCATTAGTCAAAAATAGAATTTTCGATACAAACTTTTTTCCAGCAAAACTACTACATAATTGTTACAATTCCCAATTCGAAAATCCGCATTACTTAGCTATTTATATTTTGACATGAAAAATTTATTAAATTCTTATTGATATATATTTCTTAAATTGTAAATTAATATTTTCTCATGAAAAATCTATCATGTGCTTATATTGTCTGACTTTTTTAAATTGTACATTAACATTATGACATGTGAAATTGCCACAGAAATATATCAAGATAGAAGGAACGAGTGTATGTACCTCGCGTGGCGAAATTACGTCCCGGAGACACAACTGCTCGCCGCAAACTTCAGTGTGCTCCCGATCGCGTTATGCGTGCGACGCCAGGTTTTAAAAACAAAATGGTTCGTTGCGCAATAATTAATTGTTCAAACACTTCCAAGAAAGTTGGAGCTGTTAATCGAGGTATTTCCTTTCATTGGTAAGTACAATTTGTCCTTAAATATCTGTTAATAATTAAAAAACGAAATATTTTATTATTTTCATCATAACGGTAGCGGGCGATTGTGTGTCAACGCAAGCTTTCCATTGCGGCTTTAATTTGACGAGCCAGACTTGGCGTGCGTTCAAAACCAGCAATGTAAAAATAAGCTATTCAAACTGTCGAGTCACGTTCAAGGTCGATAGTCATTTTTTCTGTCAAAACTAAAGAATAGTGCTGTGCACTGCGATTTTCTTACTCGATTATTAAAATTGAATTTGAAAACAGACGAAATAATAATTACGTTCTTATATTATTATGCAGCTATATAATGTACGTAGTGCAAAACAAATATTATTAATCGCTTTCCTCTTAGCTTCTAATATTTCTTCGCGGGACTTCTTTGATTTTTCCATGGTCTGTAACAAAGAATATATAAAAACCGGCCAAGTGCGGGTCAGACTCGCGCACGAAGGGTTCCGTACCATTATCTATAAAAACGGCAATAAAAATTATATCTTTTGTATGGGAGCCCCCTTAAATATTTATTTTATTCTTATGCATATTAAATTAATATGCATTTGTTGTTATAAACGGCATCAGAAAAACATCATCTGTGAAAATTTCAACTGTCTATCACTTTTCATGAGATACAGTCTGGTGACAAACGGACGGACAGCGGAGTCTTAGTAATATGGTCCCGTTTTACCCTTAGGGTACGGAACCCTGAAAATGGTACACGTTTATAGGTACTTACTTAATAACTGGAGCGGCTAATATGTACAAATTACTAAAATGTAACGCAATTTATTGGTTATTAGGTAGGTACCTACCTGCATTTATATTTTTCGATTTAAATTCTGAGCTTACTCATTTCCTCTGTCAAAACATTTCTTCTGTCGAAAATAATAATCATTTCCTCTGTCGGTTCTTATCGATATTTTAAATCGATGCATAGAATCGGTGCCGAGTTCTAATACTTCTAATCGATCCTTTTGAATCGTTTTCGCGCGGCTTATGTTTCTCATCACTAAATTACGCTCGTGACGTCAAAGTACCTACGCAAAATGTTACACGCTCGGTCTCCCTACAAATTGCCGAACTCTTTCCTTCTATCTTGATATATTTCTGTGGAAATTGCCCTTGTATTGTGGCCTATTTGCAGAATAAATGTTTGAATTTTGAATTATATTACATGCTATTTATTCCAAGGCCTGAGGTCTACATAAATTTAATATGCTCATAGCTGAATCCACTGCTCAGATTATGTACATAATAATTCGCATGTTCGCATGTGATGTGAGTTAAAAGTTAAAACAATCCAGCTAGCCAATATAACCATCGGCTAGCCAGCTACATAAACTCAAACAACATAAAGTAAACACGCGTGCAGCAAGCCATCAAATGGACGGCGTATTAATAACCACTAATGGAGCCGGTCTATCGACTAGGTTATTCACGAAGCTTACTGATTCCGGCGAAGTTCGGAAGCCTGTGTTGCTCGAAGCTTACTGACCACGTAGTATAATACGCCAGTCAGTAGATATGCAACGCCAAGGACTACGAGTATGTTGAAAAAATGGTAGCACGAGATATCACGGGACAACTCTTCGCAGCTACGAAAAAGTTAAAGAATATGGAATTCTGTTCCTAAGGAGTAGAATAACATAATTCGATCAAGCGATATTCTTCTTCTTCTTTATCCCGTTACCCTCTGCTGGGGTGTAGGGCTCGAATCAATTCTCTCCATTTGCTTCGGTCTTTGGGGGGGGGGGGGGGGGGGTTCATCAAGCGATATAGTAGAAAAAAAATCCCAAATGGGCAAAACTACAATGTACCTAGTGATTTTTAGGCATCTGCGCTTGAATTTTGAATTTATCCTAGGTAGTTTGATGATGATGAGTTTAATATTGTAGTTTTGCCTTCTTCACCACCTTTTGCAAGAACACCACATTTTACTGACTCGCGTATAAGCATTAGAACTACGAAGCTAGAGGAAACATGAGGAAACCAGTGTAAACCCAATATGGTCTAATTTTCCCTCTGGATTAGAAAGTCGCTTTCGTAAATTAGTTCACCAATAAATTGTGGCTATGCTCGCAGTTTCTCTGCGAGATCGAATCAGAAATGTTGAAATCCGCAGAAGAACCAAAGTAACCGACTTTAGCATGAACAATTGCCAAACTTAAGTGGCAGTGGTCACATTGCCCGGAGGACCGATGGTCCGTGGGGACAGTGAGTTCTCGAGTGGCGACCACGTACCGGACGACGCAGCGTTGAAAGGCCCCCCACGAGGTGGGCTGATGACCTGGTTAACGTCGGGCAGCCCATGACCGATCGTTGTGGCGCTCTATGTCCAACAGTGGACGTCTTTCGGCTGATGATGATTGATGAATTAGCTGTGACGATTTGCTTCTGGGTGTGACTAACTTTGCGTGTTTGATTTTAGTCCGGTAAGCGATGGGCAAGTTATAGGTATGTATGTTGTGTTTACTGTTCTCCAAACAGCCTTTAATTTTGAGATTCAGTAACATAGTGTGTAGTGTGACCGAATAGTATAGAAGTTCGATTTTTGCGAGCCACATCCGTGCTCATCATAGAAAGTTGTAAGGGTCACCGTCGATACGATAAGGAGGACTATATACAGTGTACCACTTAATATCTTGTTTCGGTTTGTGAGTTTCTGCAATTGGGAGCCAATAATAGAAACTCAAAAACATGTTTCTATATAAGAAGCTAACATGTTAAGTTTAGCTGTTGGAACTGGTAGAATAAAGTCATTACGCCAAATCTTGGGAATAGATGACCAAATCAAAGCGTACCCTGGACTCCTTAGGCCACCACCAGGAAAATACTTTGATTTATTTTTCCGTGGGTGGAGGAAATCCTCCTTGGATACTGCCGGCCCGGTTCCGGTCGCATGCCCGACTCAACTGGGAATTGGCCCAGTCGCCTACGGACTGAAACCTCCACCCGGTGTAGTGTGAGATGTTGCCGGAGACGCGGCGCCATCGGCATACGCCTTGTTTGCGGGTGTGTGAGTGTGTTGTAATGTGTGATCCGGGAGTGTGTATTGGTATTGGTGTGGGTAATTGAACAGTGTTATTAGTGTGTGAAGTACCTAGCTTCTTGGAAGGGTAACTGTAAAATTGGCGGGGGTCTAAGAGGGATAAGATGAGATAAATGATAACCAGGAAACTAGGAGGATGGGGATTACGAAGTAAGAGCTCATATTATACTGGTGTGGAAGAACACTTTGTGAGGTTGTGCATGTTCAACCACGGACCGCAAAACGCGATAAAGTTACCTTCTGTGGTCGCGATCTGGTATGACGCCTACTTTTAAAACTCATTGCTATCTCACGTTAGATGAGGTGACAGCAACACACTCAGATTCAGGAAGGTAAACGCCCCAATGCCTAACACCTCAATTCCTAATAGCTTACACCTGCGGGGTAATCACGTAACGATACGTACGTATTTAATGTCAGTTTTAGTATGGGATTTGACATTGAAATCTATCGTACTAACGGTCGAAAACGTTACTATACGTGATTACCGCGCTGCTCATCTTTACCGCTATGAATTCAAGTTGAAAGTGTATTGGGCCAGTGTCAATCATTTGGAAGTTTACTTTCATTTCCCTGGAAACAATAAGACCAACGCTATAAGCATTACATTTCATTTACCTTTCAGTTTACCAAGTCAACCCCAAAACACTACTCTACGTATAGGGGGAGGCTGCAATGAGATATTCGTTTGCAAAAATTGCAGGCCGCATATCTCAATCAGTAAAATCTGTTTGTTTAAGACAAATACGTACGTAATATAGTCACGAAATAACAACGTTACAAAATAACGTTGTTACTTAGCGACGATATCGCTGGAACAGTGTGTAAGCGACGCGTCGCGTCCTGCCTCGTGACCGCTGTTACTAACTGTGACTGTGACTGCGGTGCGCTGTCACAGAGTAACATCAGTTGTTACAAAAATATCAGTAACTGCCGGGAACGATCGAGACGCAAATGTCGTGACACGAAATAACCGAAGTGACAAAGTCACGGTGATTTTTCAATGTGATTTTTTTGGAACGGGAATAACAATAACGGTGATCCAAAAGTAACGCTTTTCACCATGTCTATTTTCTATTTTAATTTCAGTCACGAAGCTTACCTTAGTAACGGCCAACCGCACGCACCGTAACTCGAATTAATCCCCTCAACCACACCAGAGCTCACACTTTTCACTCAAACCTTGTTTTAGACAAATATTTGCGTCCGCTCAAAGTCGGAAGACAAACACAGGAGTTATTCCGCTTTGACAACGAACTCTGAACGGCTCCTGAAAGGCATTTTTCAATGGTCAGCTTGAAGCTGGCGACTTCCTGAATAGTCGGTGCGGAGGCGGTAAGATATGAGAAAAGTGTCAAATGTCAGTGTCAGCTGTCAGTCGACTCGATACAATTTTTTACTGCGCCCCTACATTTAAATGAGTGCCTCCTGACTGGCGCGGGATGCGCGGTAGCGGGACGATGCGAAGGAGGTACTGCTCCGCTTCTGCGCATGATATTACTACTGCGCAAACGTGATACTGACAGTATTATGAAATTCAATTCTTTAAAAAATGGCTTCCATCAAATTTATGATGATTTTGCCAATGTCACGTGTTCAATGACATTGTTCGGTAACGACGCCTTGACAGTAGATAAGGTTTTGTACGGTAAATGGATTCTGCCCGTCGTCGCCCCGGGCACGTGTGCTCACCAACGCGGCGACGATCAAAAATCCGACAGTATTATGTCAAGTGAGAATCTTTGCGACGTCAGTAAGTTTACGTCAAAGAAGAAAAGTCACTTATCGATCCCGCCCCGCCAAGTCAGGAAGTCGCCTTAGAATTACATTTAATAACGGGATATACCTTATATAATTGTGTTATTGAGTTTCCGATATTTTGGCACTTGCAAGCGCCATTATCACGGATTAACTGAACACAAATATACATGGTAAATATCCCGTTACTATAGTCGTAATTCTAATGTAGGTAATTATGACCACAGAAATATATCAAGATAGAAGGAAAGAGTTCGGCAATTTGTAGGGAGACCGAGCGTGTAACATTTTGCGTAGGTACTTTGACGTCACGAGCGTAATTTAGTGATGAGAAACATAAGCCGCGCGAAAACGATTCAAAAGGATCGATTAGAAGTATTAGAACTCGGCACCGATTCTATGCATCGATTTAAAATATCGATAAGAACCGACAGAGGAAATGATTATTATTTTCGACAGAAGAAATGTTTTGACAGAGGAAATGAGTAAGCTCAGAATTTAAATCGAAAAATATAAATGCAGGTAGGTACCTACCTAATAACCAATAAATTGCGTTACATTTTAGTAATTTGTACATATTAGCCGCTCCAGTTATTAAGTAAGTACCTATAAACGTGTACCATTTTCAGGGTTCCGTACCCTAAGGGTAAAACGGGACCATATTACTAAGACTCCGCTGTCCGTCCGTTTGTCACCAGACTGTATCTCATGAAAAGTGATAGACAGTTGAAATTTTCACAGATGATGTTTTTCTGATGCCGTTTATAACAACAAATGCATATTAATTTAATATGCATAAGAATAAAATAAATATTTAAGGGGGCTCCCATACAAAAGATATAATTTTTATTGCCGTTTTTATAGATAATGGTACGGAACCCTTCGTGCGCGAGTCTGACCCGCACTTGGCCGGTTTTTATATATTCTTTGTTACAGACCATGGAAAAATCAAAGAAGTCCCGCGAAGAAATATTAGAAGCTAAGAGGAAAGCGATTAATAATATTTGTTTTGCACTACGTACATTATATAGCTGCATAATAATATAAGAACGTAATTATTATTTCGTCTGTTTTCAAATTCAATTTTAATAATCGAGTAAGAAAATCGCAGTGCACAGCACTATTCTTTAGTTTTGACAGAAAAAATGACTATCGACCTTGAACGTGACTCGACAGTTTGAATAGCTTATTTTTACATTGCTGGTTTTGAACGCACGCCAAGTCTGGCTCGTCAAATTAAAGCCGCAATGGAAAGCTTGCGTTGACACACAATCGCCCGCTACCGTTATGATGAAAATAATAAAATATTTCGTTTTTTAATTATTAACAGATATTTAAGGACAAATTGTACTTACCAATGAAAGGAAATACCTCGATTAACAGCTCCAACTTTCTTGGAAGTGTTTGAACAATTAATTATTGCGCAACGAACCATTTTGTTTTTAAAACCTGGCGTCGCACGCATAACGCGATCGGGAGCACACTGAAGTTTGCGGCGAGCAGTTGTGTCTCCGGGACGTAATTTCGCCACGCGAGGTACATACACTCGTTCCTTCTATCTTGATATATTTCTGTGATTATGACCATGTGAACTTGAAATCTTATATTAAAGCTACCTTGTAGGAGATAGTCAGATAGAGTATAATTACATTAACAGATTACAATTCTTAAAAACAGGATTAAGTTTTACATCATTACAATACCTAAACATGAAAAAAAACCGGTCAAGTGCGAGTCCGACTCGCGCACCGAGGGTTCCGTACACAGTTCTTGAATATGTAGTTGTGTACCCGTCCCGACCCCATTAATTCAGGAACAATCTTAAAAAAACATGACAGCACCATCTATCGGCGCATTGTGTTACTAATTTGCGCGACTGAATAACTTAGTACGTATGTTGGTTTTTCAAGGATAATTCTTTATCACATCAACCGATTTCAATAATTGTTTTTTTATTTGAAAGAAGGTATTTTCAACGTAATTTTGTAAATTTAAATATAAAACAAAAATATATACAAAGGTGATTAAATTACAAACTTAGTATAGAAAAGTTTTTTGATGATTAAAAAAAAGAAAAACTAGATAGAGCTATGGCTATAATTTTCCTGTAAAATATACATGCATATTAATGTTGTGTAATAATTTCAAATTTTTTTCTTCGTAAACTTCGGAGATAAGGGGGGGGGGAATGGTATTTTTTTTTTACATTTTCCCGCGTAAATCGAAATTTCCCCAACGAAAAAAAAAAACTAAAAATTGTTTTGGAATGTACAAGTCAAGCCCTTTCATATGATACCCCACTTGACATAGTTGCCAGACTTTAAAATTTTGAACCCCCTTTTATCTGTCATTATTCACAGAAAATAAAATAAAATAATTTAAAAAACCATCTTCTATGTATCTGGGTTACCCTTGTTTATAACTATTCCAAATTTCAAATCGATAGGATAAGTAGTTCCTGAGATATTTAGCGATGTGACAGACAGACAGACAGACAGACAGACAGACAGACAGACAGACAGACAAAGTGAAACCAATAGGGTTCCTTTTTTACCTTTTTGGTACGGAACCCTAAAAATGAGAAAATTTCATTGCGCGTTAATCTATATATATAAAGTTGTTGGGTGACTGATTAATCACCGCCCCGCCGAAACTGCCGGTCCTAGAAATTTGAAATTTACACTATAGTTAGGTTATATAACGGAGGCAAGGGATAAGACGGGATTTTTGGAAATTCTACCCCTAAGGGGGTAAAACAGGGGTGCAAAGTTTGTATGGGGGGCAATATTTTTTTTAAGGTCCAGACTTGAAACTTTGTACAAAGACTCCTTAAAATAAGACAATGAAAGTTATATCTGCGTTTTCAAAATTTTCGTCTCCTAAAGGGTTGAAAATGGGGGTGAAATATTGTATGGGGAGCAATTTTTTTTTAAAGTGAGAGTCTTCAAACTTTGTGTAAAAGTTCCTTACAATATTGGAAAAAAGTAATTTCAGCGTTTTTTAAAATTCATCCCCTAAAGGGGTTAAAAAGGGGTTCAAAGTTTGTATGGGGAGCAATTTTTTTTTATAGTGATAGTCTTCAAACTTTGTATAAAAGTTTCTTATAATAATACAAAAAAGTAATTTCAGCGTTTTTCGAAATTCATCCCCGAAAGGGGTTAAAAGGGGTCCAAAATTTGTATGGGGAGCAAATTTTTTTTAAGTGAGGTACTTCAAATTTCTTACCGAGACTGTCTGTTTAAATAAAACAAAACTAATTTCAGCTTTTTTTTAAATTCATCCCCTCAAGGGGTTAAAAAGGGGTTCAATGTTTTCATGGGGAGCAACATTTTTTTAAGCGAAAGACTTAAAAAAATTTACAGAGTCTCTGTTTATACAACAAAACAAATTTCAGCGTTTTGTTCATCCCTAAATGTCTTAAAAAAAGGTTTCTGTGAAACTTAGTTAATCTTTTAACTCCCTAAATGACCTCTTGATCATTTTGTATGGAGAACAAAATTATTTTTAAGAGAGACACTTTAAAACTTCCTGACTAAACATCAAAATTAAAAAAAAAAACAGATTTCAGAGTTTTTCAAAATTCGCCCGATTTTTATTCATTTTTATTCATTTTATTTTCAATGAGACTTGGAACTTTGTTTATAGGCCTAGCATAACTCTGTCTCTCTGTAACCCCTTCACGCTTAAACTGCTGAACTGATTTAGATGAAATTTGGTGCGAATATAGTTTTAGTTCGAGTCCGAGGAAAGGACATAGGATAGTTTTCATCCCATCCCGGAAGTAGAAGTTTGTATGGAACAGAGATAGGTAACCACCTGAAATAAAAGAACAGCGATAAAATTCTAACGCGATGACCGAGCTCTACGCAGACGAAGTTGCGGGCAAAAGCTAGTAAAAGTATAAAAGACTTAATGCATACAAGCGTTTTCTACTTTACATTACATTATTTGAATAGTTTTTTTTTCTACCAAAGGATTCCTTATCAATAGGAAAATAACTATGATATGTCACTTTCACACTTCAGAAATCTTTACAAGGATTAATGGCCGCACATAAGTTGTCGCATCATCAGGGAGTAATAAAAAACAGATTTTTCACTAAAAGTGTAAAAAATTGAGTTTCCTCACAAAAATATGTAAATACGTGAAGGAAGGGTCCCAAACGTGATAAATGATGGCCGGCATTTATGATTAATGGCGGATTGACGGCGAGTTTAATGCTTTAGTTGAAGAGACTTCAACGGTTCTAGCGTTCTGTATTTATCACTCAGATTTATGTACTAGCATTGCCAAAGAAACAAAACAGAATGTCATTTTAATCCCATTTTATTATCACTGCGTCTGACTCGGAACTTATGCTATGGCATAATGGCAGCTAAATATTAAAGCTACATAATATTATATATTTTATATGGTTTATATGGCTCACATAAGTATAGGGTCACATTTACATACTTTAGAATGACGATTAATAACAGGATATTTACCGTGTATATTTGTGTTTCAGAGTTTCCGATATTTTGGCACTTTGCAAGCGCCGTTTTCACGGCTGACTTGCTGCGAATTTTAGTTTTGGTCTACCCATACACCATAGCATAATAACATTATATATATACATTATACATACATACATCATAGCATAATAGTATATTAATACTAATTATATTCTTTGTTTAAATTTTTGCTTTATTTTGAAATGGGTAGCATTTAACGAACCACCAAATTAGTTGCCGAATGATGCTCTAAAAAATTACATTGATTACCAAAAATACTAGATTCGCACCAAATTTTCAACTCCTTTTAAATATAAAGTGCAACTCAAAGAAGTAACATGTCGATAACCTATTAAATTTAATTGTTACCAAATAAATTAGTCACTACCGAAAAATACTTAATGATCACCTAATTTCAAACACCAAATTTCATATAATTTACATCCAAATATTACAGGGCTCGTAATCCTATTAAAATTATTTACACCCAAATAATTCTTTCGATACCCAGAAATACTACATGATCACCAAATTTCACGCGGCAATTGTTTTTTAACGCCCCACGCGCAAAGCAGTTCCAATCTAGTCTAACCTCATTGCTAGCACACTGATGCGGTTTTCCATACGGTCCGTCTCGCTCGCACGTCGCACCGCGTGCGAGCAAGACAGCGCTAAATGATTTTATTTTATAGAAGCTTCAAAATTTCTGTAATTTTAATGAGACACGTACATAACATAATTTAATTTAATATCTTTTCAACAGTGCTTTCCGTACTGGGCGCATACAGCTATTTGTTCTCAGATGTTTTTGCCTCTACTCTATTCGCTGATAATCGTCAATTTGCCTAGGTAGTAGTATTTTTCTATGACATCTATTTTTATTTCAAACTAGTGGACATTGGAACAGTATTGACGGATCTCCGCTGGCGCGGAGCTCCTATTTTGAGTTATTTTGGCCCTTCGGGCCGATGCAAAACTAACATAACCTAAACCTACCTATACCTATTAACTACCTTTAATTTTTCCATGAAAGTCTATCTAAATTAATAAAGTAAACTCATTTGAGGACCTTTATCCATTTTCATAACAAACTAACAATTTAATAAATCAACAAAACTCATTTTCAAATAAAAGTTTTCAATCAAACGCGCTCACGTCAACGCATTAAAAAATTAATAATAAAACTTTTTGCAGTTTGTAAACCATCAGCAATAGGTAGTTAGAATGAAACAGCAATAGATACCTTTCACTCTAACGACAATTTGTATTTGATTGAGTGAGATAGCAGTATGACATGTTATTATTTCACACAGCCACATTGCGCGTTGTTTTTTAAATTAATTTAGAATTTTACTTTCTAATTTATAACATTTTGGAAATGACTAAAATATTTATAGTGCTAAAAACAATTAATTTGTAACTGTTTACTAAAATGTAGCATGCGATGTGTATAATATTTGGATGTAATTCTAATGAAAAAAGGTGCATGAGATTAGGTGGTAGTTTAGTGTTTTTGGTGGTACTTGACAATTTTTTTGATGCGATTATAAATTTATAGGATCGCAATAAGTAAAATAGGTGCAAGTGCTGCAAAAATAGGTAGAATATTTTTGGTGACTCGGAATTGCTGATCGATAATTTTTTTTGAGTGTTCAACCTTATTTTAGGGTTCGAAAATTTGATGATATCAAAAGTTATTTAGGTGATCATTTTATTTGTTCCCTTTTGAAATCTACACAATATCCTGGTCAGGGCACCAATATTGTAACTACCCTCTTATATTATTTACCGCGGTCCGTAATCTTCGTCTGGTTGGCTTTACGCAATAAAATCTGGCTATTTCTCATTCACTTATTTCTTGGTGCAAAAACAAAATTACGTATCCTTAAAATAATTGTCAGTCTTGTTTGGTCTCGCTAGAATTGGTTTGATAACTAGGTATTTGTTATTACAAAGAAATGAACACTTTACTCACGTTGACGAGAACGTTGACCGTCGTCGGCATAAAAGGTAGAATTAGGAACAATAATCATTATATTATAATAATTATACTTTCATATTGAGTTAAGCAAGTGTTTATACTATGAAGTGATAAATTCACTATCTTTATTATTTATAAAATTGGCTTGAAATATGCTGTCTCTTTGTTTTTAGATTTTTATCTTCAATTGATGTTTAGGAAGCTACAATTACGAATTAGAAAAAATATATTGCTGAGGCTTCCTATTTCGAGGGAAGTTGAATTAGGTATTTTTACTTCGTACATATTTTCGTATGATTGTTGCTATTTTGTTTTCCTTAATAAATAAAATGAAATAATAATAATTTATAATTATATTTTAAGACATTTAATGATTTAGAAATTATACAACAGACAATTTTTTTCTTCATGTAACCACTGGGTGGAATAAACGTTACATTTTATATTCCTTAAAACTCGGCGACGGATGACAAATAGTGCCCAAGGGGATAAAATATCATCTCGAAGACACGTTTGGTACAAATCTGTCTCTTTAAAATTGAAATTCGAAGGGGCGTCGCTACTACAGGTCGATGGTGGGAAGATTTTTCTGCTTAGTGGTCCGTGACGACATAATCGAATGGGGCATTAATAGAAATGTCTTTGTCTGTCAATACGAGATTTCAGACAAGTCAAATCAAAGTCAAAAATGTTTTTTGCGGGATTGCGGTAAATACGAGTAGGTATATATATATGTAATAATAAGTAGATTATACACCAAGGGGATAAAACACTGTTTTATGTCATGGGCGGGAATCCTGAACGTAACGAAGGACTCTAGACCGAGTCCTAAGTGCAGTGAGGGATTTAAACGCGCCTAAGATAAAACAGCTTTATCCCCGAGGAGTATACTCTAGTTTTCTCAGCTAAACAGCGAGACACTAAAAAAGACCCAAGCTACTAGACACAGGCCAAATCACTTTCGTCACTTGACATTTATTCGAATTTTACGTGTCAAAGTTAGAATTTAAACAGACTTTTCGGTTCGACAATTATATTGTTTTTTTTGTCGAGTCAGTTTTTGGAAATTTTTAAAACATTTTTTTATTGATAGGTATTTAAAAAACTTATGCTCACAGAGTCAATAGTTTTACTGTGGTTTAATTCATGCCCTATTATCAAAGCAAAATTTAGTGCTAGAGTTTGGCTACTTTAACTCTACCAAGCAAATTAACTGTCAAACAAATATAATTTGGCACCACTGTGCATTATACGTCATATTTCTATGGAAATGTCACGGAAATGTGACGTGTGAGGTAGTGTTTCCGAACCAAATATTTGATTTGTTTGGTGCAGTTAAAGTAGCCAAACTCTAGAACTCCATTATAACATGCTTTTAGGGTTCCGTACCAAAAAGGTAAAAAAGGAACCCTATTGGTTTCACTTTGTCTGTCTGTCTGTCACATCGCTAAATATCTCAGGAACTACTTATCCTATCGATTTGAAATTTGGAATAGTTATAAACAAGGGTAACCCAGATACATAGAAGATGATTTTTTAAATTATTTTATTTTATTTTCTGTGAATAATGACAGATAAAAGGGGGTTCAAAATTTTAAAGTCTGGCAACTATGTCAAGTGGGGTATCATATGAAAGGTCTTGACTTGTACATTCCGAAACAATTTTTAATTTTTTTTTTCGTTGGGGAAATTTCGATTTACGAGGGAAAATGTAAAAAAAAAAATACCTTTCCCCCCCCTTATCTCCGAAGTTTACGAAGAAATAAATTGAAATTATTACACAACATTAATATGCATGTATATTTTACAGGAAAAATATAGCCATAGCCCTATCTAGTTTTCTTTTTTTAGGGTTCCGTACCAAAAAGGTGAAAAAGGAACCCTATTGGTTTCACTTTGTCTGTCTGTCTGTCTGTCACATCGCTAAATATCTCAGGAACTACTTATCCTATCGATTTGAAATTTGGAATAGTTATAAACAAGGGTAACCCAGATACATAGAAGATGATTTTTTAAATTATTTTATTTTATTTTCTGTGAATAATGACAGATAAAAGGGGGTTCAAAATTTTAAAGTCTGGCAACTATGTCAAGTGGGGTATCATATGAAAGATCTTGACTTGTACATTCCGAAACAATTTTTAATTTTTTTTTTCGTGGGGTAAATTTCGATTTACGAGGGAAAATGTAAAAAAAAATACCTTTCCCCCCCCCTTATCTCCGAAGTTTACGAAGAAATAAATTGAAATTATTACACAACATTAATATGCATGTATATTTTACAGGAAAAATATAGCCATGGCCCTATCTAGTTTTTATTTTTTTTAATCATCAAAAAACTCTTCTATACTAAGTTTGTAATTTAATCACCTTTGTATATTTTTGTTTTATATTTTAAGTTTACGTTGAAAATACCTTCTTTCGAATAAAAAAACAATTATTGAAATCGGTTGATGTGATAAAGAATTATCCTTGAAAAACCAACATACGTACTAAGTTATTCAGTCGCGCAAATTAGTAACACAATGCGCCGATAGATGGTGCTGTCATGTTTTTTTAAGATTGTTCCTGAATTAATGGGGTCGGGACAGGTACACAACTACATATACAAGAACTGTGTACGGAACCCTCGGTGCGCGAGTCGGACTCGCACTTGACCGGTTTTTTTTGCTCATCATAATGGTTGTACAACATATGTTGAGACAATGTGTGTGGTCCTGTGGTGGGTACAACGCCCT
Organism: Cenopis cana; assembly: GCA_951800055.1. NCBI lineage: Eukaryota > Metazoa > Arthropoda > Insecta > Lepidoptera > Tortricidae > Cenopis > Cenopis cana. The sequence continues at coordinate 1,892,464 of OX637484.1, read as the reverse complement.
CTAGTCGCGGGTTAAGCCGGAAGCCTTAGGAAACGGCGAGGGCGCACCTATTCCTATATCCAGTAGAATAAAGGTTCGCGTAGAAAGAGGTTTAATTTACCTGTTATTTAGATACTAAGTATCTAACCGTTTTTCCATAATTATTAGTACCTATTACTTGGAGTTGCTAGTAAAATTAGTGTGTTATGCAAGCAGTCTTGTTTTAAAATACCCTGAGACTTTACCTACTGGTATCCAGCCTCCTTAACGACTGTTTTTAGGGTTCCGTACCCAAAGGGTAAAACGGGACCCTATTACTAAGACTCCGCTGTCCGTCTGTCTGTCACCAGGCTGTACCTCAAGAACCGTGATAGTTAGACAGTTGAATTTTCACAAATGATGTATTTATATTGGAAATTGAAAAGAAATTGGTACGGAACCGTTTGTGCGCGAGTCCGACTCGCACTTGGCCGGTTTTTTAATTAAAAATGCTATTGCTCTTGGCCAGCACCTAGCCAGGGAGCAAAGATGAGGCCGACGATGAAGCGAGCTCACCCAGAAGATGCCTATTCACTCGTGCCTTAAAGAGGTCCAGGTTATATGAACTCGGAAATACAGATGCCGGCAGGGAATTCCAAACCCTAGCAGCTGCTTGGCGATGTTGCCAGTGTAATTTCCGCATCTCGAAGGCACTGTGCTGACGTAGTTACATATTGCATAACGCCGGGGAACTAAACATCTACATATTTACTTCCAAGAACATATTGCTAGAGATTTGTTCGAACTTTCACACTGAAGTTTTATTCGTTACACAAAACCGCTGAAAATCAAGTAACAAATGGAGATGATGATGGAGTGAGAGTGGATGGATGTAGAATTACACTTAATCACCTCTGTCATCATGACATAAGATTGAAAGTGCCATGTAATGGGTTAGTGTCGAGCACAGGGATGTTTCCCTTATGTCGGGAAATTCTGACAAAAAAGTAACGAGTGTTATACTCGCCTATATAAAACAAAGTGTTTTTTTAGGGTTCCGTAAAACGGGACCCCTATTACTAAGACTCCGTTGTCTGTCCGTCTGTCACCAGGCTGTAACTCATGAACCGTGATAGTTAGACAGTTGAAATTTTTGATGATGTATTTCTGTTGCCGCTATAACAACAAATACTAAAAAACAGAATAAAATAAATATTTAAGGGGGCTCCCATACATGATTTTTTTGCCGCTTTATAGATAATAATGGTACGAAACCCTTAGTGCGCGAGTCCGACTCGCACTTGGCCGGTTTTTGTTATACTTGCCTTACTATAAAACACTCGCCTAGCGGCTCATTATGATTCATTATGAATTACGTAACAGTTATTTATATAAACTAGTTATTATGAATTACGAAACGAAAAAATTCAGTCATTTTTTTCTTGCCGGCCTGGAGTACGAAGGTACGACCCGTGCAAAGAGGTCAAAGTATGCAAACACGTATAAACGGGGTTTACAATAGTTTTACGGTAACATACTCGTATTTACATACATATTTACATTTATGGCGTAACTACTTGTTTCTATTATTACAATAAGTACGTATTTTCTCCTTCAATTGCCAAACATAATAAGGTTACGACTAAATTGGATTTTTGTTATTAGGTACTCGAGACGGTGGGCTGAAATACTGAATTCAGGTAAGTAAACAAACTGCGACATTGGAAACTGTTCCATCATTTCTGAGAGCGATCACCTGAGTCCACAGACGAAGTGGTCTGTGCTTGAGTTTTTGTAGATAATATTGTAGTAGATATAAGAAGAAGAATAAGAATAAACAATAATAATAACTATAGGCTAGGAGCTTACAATTAGATGGTGATAAATAGTGCGTGCCTGAGCTAGGAAACCCTGTGTTTCAGGCAAAGAAGGGCTTACAATTACTATTCACATGCAAAAAGAGAAATACAATTTTATCTTAATAAGTAGTACAAATAATTAACAAGAAGAATACGATATGATATAGATAATACGAATACGGATATGTAGATAAAACGAATTGTTTACACTGTTATTGATGCCCATCATTCACAAATACCCTACTTTACTTCATCATCAGCCTATAAACGTCCCACTGCTGGGCACAGGCCTCCTCTCATAGATGAGGGGGATTGGCCAGTAGTCCCCACGCTGGCCCATGGCGGTTTGGGGACTAATTTACTTATTTTGTGGTAATTTGACCATATTAACCCTTTGACCACCAAAGCGATAGTGTGTCGTCGTGCCCAATATGCCAAGCACCGTTTTTTGGTGTAATGTCTAAACTAATAAAAACAGTTCAGACCTTTTAAGTGGTTGTTGGCGTGGTGGGCACGACGACACACAACCACTTTATAGGTTCTTGACGGTCAAAGGGTTAACCATCGTCTCACATGCTAGACAAAATGACAGTGTAAATGTCACCGAGTTGAAAATATCGACTGCGCTCCTTTATAGTGCCTTTAACCCTTTAGGTTGCCTTTCCACTAGAGATGTGCTATGCAGTTATGCTGGGATATGAAAGCTTGCCGTTTCCACCAGTGCTAACTGCAAAGTTTGCTATGTGGATAAATGAATGTGATTGGTGGAGCTCAACGCAACCATCAACGTGGCGTTAGAAAGGCACCCTAAATGGTTAAAGGCACTATAAGGAAGCGTAGTCGTACGGATAGCTTATTTAATCCTTTTAACTTTAAACACGCCAAGAGAAAGTTAAAATACCTAAGTGAATAATGGCGACGAAAATTCTACATCAGCATCGAACTCGCGAAAATTCCACCGCCTCGCTTGAAGCACGTAAAAATGGCGGCGGAGGAAAAATGACGAAATTCCTCGTCGACACGGTGTAAAGTTTATAAGCGATGAACCACCTGCGGCCCACCCCCTGCAGGATATACGGCGATAGAGCCTGTCGAATATCTTTTTAGTTCACCAACTGATGAACATAAGTCAGGGTTTCTTAAACTTTTTTTTAGAGACGCGCTCCCGTGCGCTCCCGTGCTTTGGAAGGCACGTTAAGCCGTTGATCCCGGCTGCTGTCTATGGCAGCAGTCGTTAAGCCAAGTTGGAGGCCTTCGGGCGGCTTGAAAACTTCTAACAGTCAAGTTGCCCACTCACTTGATAAAGGGGGTTCGAAGTAGCACCACGTCCGTAGGGAAAGTAGGTACCCACTGCTACCCTACGCGCGACCCCTGGGTGGTTCTAAAAGTGCAACAAAAACTGGCAACCGTACTGTCTTCTCGAAGATCTCACGGTTCGAAATAAATGCCAAACGATAAATAAATAGTGACGGACCACTGATGAAATTAAAAAGTGCCCACTGGGGTCCGAAATCCTGTATACCAATTTTTATAAGTACTAACGCACTTTGATAGGTAGGCTTCCCAAAGATTCATTAGACGGACCTCTAAGGGCCCTTGGACCACATACGCAGTTTAAGAAACACCGATCAAAATGTTCCTTAACCGACATAATGACCAAAGTAGAGAATTTGTCTGTATATGTGGGGTTTTTTCTTGCCTGCTTCAGACAATTTCGGGTCCCTCACTCTACCAAGCACAGGACACTACATTCCTACAGTGGTGTTATTACGCCTACTATACTTCAATAAGAGGTCCTTCCATAGATAAGCAGCTCGAAATATTACGATATTACGGTATATCAAAGAGACGCCCGCAAAATCGCAATACAAAATGTTTGCCGTCCCGCTTCGCTGTGAGCTCACAAAGCAATATCAGGTGGTTTATGATCCCGCCGGATTACTCCGCGTTTATGCTGATGCAAGTACATTTAATTACCGTGGCTTTACGAGCGCCGGCAAAGAGATCTTTATTAAGCTTTTAACACTAGTGCAGTAAGCACTCCATTGTTAGGTAGAAATATTTCACCTGTAAATGAATTATTTATCAGTAGACAGACGTGGGTTAAGCTGATTTGGAAGTTTAAGTTGTAGATGTAAGATGGTGTAAGATGGAAACAAAAATATGATTATGTGTGGGTATTTGGAGGTTGCGGGTTCGAATGCAGGCTCGTACAACTGTTTTTTTCAAAAATCTTATGTAGGGGAGACCAGGTATGAAAGTAACACGGGATGAACGTAACAAATGAGTTTTTGAACGAATTATGTTGGCTACACTGACGGCTGCTTCACCGAAATGTGCCATTTTGAACCCCCCCTTCCCTCAATTGCGCTCACGGCGCTGTGCCGCCAGGTTGTGGACGTAATGAGTCGGTGCCGAAAAATTACGCATAAAGTAAGATTTGACCGTTATTTTCATTTGTGATTATTTTAATTATGTAATGTTTTAACTTGTATGTTATGTGTGAATAAAATAGCACAACTATTCGTTTTTATGTTTCGGCATTCGGAATTGTGCATTTATAACAGCTTTTATTTGCACTTGTTATAAGCACGTTTCTGTCATATTCGGGAGAATTTACAGATCGGGATGAAAGTAACGACTTGTTACTTTCATCCCGATGGTATTTATTAATTACAAATACATATTAAATCATTAAAACAGTACCTACATAAACTTATAAATTGCCTAAAAATAAATTAATATCAAAAACTATGCAAACCACTACTTATAAAACCAATATCCCCTAAATCACCGCTCCTGGGAATGGTTTCCAGAAGGCTGGCTACGTTACCTCGTTGCACCGCTATGCCTACACGTTGGCCGAGGAACACGCCAGCCCTCCGGTCACCAGTGGTGCTGGTTTTTTTTTATTTGCTGGTAGGGTTTGTGAGCTCCTGGACCCCATGGACCTACCGTTTCAACCGCAAACGACACAAATACAAAATCATCACCGAGACATTTGTATTTGCGGCGCTTAGCGGTCTCGGCTGTAGCAGCGGCCCCGCCTGCCCGAAGTGATGTAGTGCGGAGGTGGGACGCGCGCCGCCAGAGCATCTACACATGTGGCGTCCCACGTCCCACACTAAGGGTCTGCCTACCTCCCAGGGCACTAAAGTGATGCCGTCGGGTCTATTACCGTTGCCGCGAGCCAGCCCACTGGGTTCGAGGGTAACAGGCACGTTGACACTGACCAGACAGAACCGGACGGAACGTACCTATCATTCAGGCAGGCGTGGCGGGAAAGGCGGCCAGCGCTCTTCGCGCATGAAAGTCCGTGCAGACCCAGACGGTTCATCTGAGCACCACAGCAGCAGCGATGGAGCTCCAGAATATTGCAACCTAAACGCATTCCAACAGCCAATCTAAAAAAATGATGCCTAAAAAGGTGGCGGAATGTGCTGATCGGAGAGCATAATTAGAGCCAGTACCCGGACTCCCGTTCAGAGACTGCTAGAAGGCGGGCTTCGTCTTGGGCCGAGGCACACGTGTGTAGCAGGTGTTCGTGTAGTTACTATTCGGCTAATGGGTTCATCCCAGAGTTTTTGGGATTCCGTCCTGTCCGAAGAATGTTTATGTTGTGTTCTGATAAATAATAATGTTGATTATGAAAGTTACTTTGTATTTATTTGCATTGTTACAACCTTCCCCTGATACTGTTACAACCAGCCCTACCCCTAGGGATGGTTGTAACAGATTCCACATTTTTTTTTGGCTGTTTTTTCTCAACATCTCTTATATCAGTTGCATTTAAGGTGATGGTTAAAGATAGCTGAAAGACTAATCTATCATTTGTATTGATTAGAATCTTGATATTCTAAAAGTTGTGTGAGATATTACGAAAAAATCGAAAATTGTTACGTTCATCCCTGGTCTCCCCTACAAAATATCATCTCATATTTAATTTAACAGTGGCTCTTCGGGGAAGGAAAACTTAGCGAGGAAACGTTAGGAAAAAGGAAGGTCAGACAGCGGTCAATTTTGTAGAACTAGATCCTTCGCCAATGTTACCCTGGTGTTAATGAAGGAAACGCTGTAAGAACATTTAACAAGCTTTATTGTATAGAGAGAAACTCATCACAAAAATAAATCCTCTGACCGGGATTCGAACCCGAGACTACCTTCGACTAGCTTCGTAGACATGGTCCTACTAACTAAGAGTGGTAGTCATCCATACTATTATTATTATAATATCATAAATGCGAAAGTGTGTCTGTTTGTCTGTTACCTCTTCACGCTTAGGTAAACCGCTGAACCGATTTAGATGAAAATTGCTATGGGGATAGTTTTAGTTCCAGGAAAGGACATAGGATACATTTTATCCCTCGAGGAAATAAACCCTCAAGGGGGTGGGTAGCAACACATGACACGATGAAAGAGTTCAACGCAGACAATTTCACGGGCAAAAGCTAGTTTATATATACGATCGATGAGGTAAGTAGTGTTTGTAAAGGTTCTCCCAAAACTGCAGCTGATCATCTTCAGGATTGACGCAAGCTTGCAGTTTCTCACCAATGTCTAGGAAATTGTGCTCCTTCGATGTGAACGGTGACCACTTTACTCCTAGACTGTCGTCAGGAGTCGGATCTCTGCAAAAAAGGGAATAATAATTACACTATTGACATCATATTACGAAAATTTTAAGGATCTGGTATAATCCAAACTCAGGTGATAAGAGTTCAAAAAAAAACGACGAAGCGCTTAAGGGGAGGCATCCCCAACGCAACTGTCCCGCTCTAACATGCGTGAGTTTACAATTAACCATCCCGCTCTCTACGCAAGCTCTGCGCGCAGTTTTGTAAATATTTAGCCATAGTCATCAAGCCAGTCATTTTATCAAAGCAAACCCTGCGAAAATGTCTATAACTATTTACGATCTTTAATTGAGTACAAAAATTAAATGTTAAATATCAGTAATATTGCCGTAGTATTGAAAACACATTCCAAAAAGGGGTAACTTCGCGATTTTTTTCTATCGAGTGAAATTCATCAGATCATGTAACTGACTGCGATTTTGACTAGACAAGATCCTCATGTAACACATATATTTTTTTTAGATTTTAAGACACTATATTCTATGTCTCAGATGGTTTTTAAAAACTCAAAAGTGGTAATACCCGGCCTTAAAGAACAGGTAGGAGTGCGGTTGGCTCGTTGATTATTTTAAAAATGAAAGAATCAGTATATCGTCTCTAAACCTACAGTTACGTAGGTAACGTAGGTACCGTGAAGTCGGGTTACTTTGACCTTTGACCCGATGGCGGGTAAACATAATAAAAAATAGAAAAACGTCAAAGTTACTCCTCAGGCCTAAAGTAATCCGACTTTACGTTACTTAAATAAGTCTGTTGTCTTATTTTTACATAGGGTAGAATCTACCCTAAAGTTAAGTATATCATTTTAGTAGTTAGTTATAAAGTATAAAGTTGTTTTTTATTAAAAATGTGATTGCTGTTGGCGAGCATCTAGCCAGGGGGAGAGATGAGGCCGACAGTTGCCGACGGTGAATTTTCTATATCATAATTTTTAACCTATGTGGTAAACGTCTCAGAGCTCGATACTGACGGACTGATACTTGGAGATGAACCAGAGGATGTCTATTATTTGAATAAAAGGTCAACCATTGGAACGTTTACCTAACCCACAATTTTGGCACGTGATACAATTTTATACGGCTTTGGGTTTCAATATTCCTAAAGGCAGATTGTACTGAAATTTATGGACTGTTCTTAACGAGATGAGAATAGGTAAATATATTAGCATACAAATTGATATTCATCAAATTATGTAAACATGCTTTCACATGAATAATTCCAAGATAAATGTACCATCTTATTGTTATCGTAGTATACCTATGTTTCAAAAATCAATTTAATATTTCTTATTTCTGAAAGATCGCAGGATAACTCACCCAAATTTAGCAAAATTGGTCCACAGCTTGGTAACATTATCAATCATTTGGAAAGTTCTCGTACCCAGCTCCGTCCTCTTTATCCTGCCCTTGCAAGGAAACAAGTAGGCCAAGTCGTCGACATGACACACTGTCTTCTTATCCCCAATAATTTTCCAGAACCCGAACATGTTTGCCATGATATTCCGCTCCGACTTGCACGTAAATCGATACAGATACAACTTGTTTGAACTAGAACCAGCACAGACTTTCTGCCATTGTAAAACATCATACACCATCGATGCCATAGAGAACATTTTCACCAGCTCATCTATAACTTCGAAAGTCATTTTCTTGTCCTTAAAGTAATAGTTTTTGATCTGGCGTCCAACTTCGAATTGATCGACTAATGAACAGTGCCACGTTATGGGTCGAGGCACGAATTCCTCCAAAAATTGATTGAATCTGGGCATTAAAACGGCATAGTCATTCCTGCAAGTCATGATTGCGGTCATAATTCCTTCGTCCTCAACATACCCATTCATTACTTCAATACCCTCGTGTATGCCGCCGCGGACGCCGTCATAAGAATTCCCATAAAAATACCTTTCAATATTCGCAAAATACTTCTCACTTACAACCGCAAAGTATATTTCGGAGGAATTCTTAGCTTTAATTGCCATAGTTGTTGGTATTTGTAAGTTGATTAGCGAATCAACTGGCTGGGTTTTGAAGAATTCGTACAATATTTTGTTATCAGACGAGTGACATCCCAGTTGTTTCGCTAAAACTAAAACTATTTCACGCGGCTCAAACGGCATCGACCAGAAGCAAGTACATGTTCCACTCTGCATGATCGCTCTTCGAAACAATCCTTTAGTCATTGGGGACATTAGATGGAAAGACACACAGACCCCACCAGCGCTATTTCCAAAAATGGTGATATTCTCCGGATCTCCTCCAAAAGAGGGGATGTTTTTTTTGACCCACCTCATAGCCTGGACCTGGTCTTTCATGCCTGCATTTCCCGGCACATCTTCTGAATCTAGGCAGAGGAATCCTAAGACCTCAAGTCTGTAGTTAATTGTGACAAGGATTACGTCGTGTCTGACGAGAAATTCTGGCCCGTACATGTCATCGTTGCTGCCACCGATGGAGAAGCTTCCTCCGTGGATATACAGCATGACTGGCAGAGGTTTCTCTGGCTTGAGATTTGGGGAATAAATGTTGAGATAGAGGCAGTCTTCGCTTCCCCAAGGGGTTTTGGTTAACGGATTCATTTGATAGCAGATCGGTCCGAATTCTTTTGCGTTTCGTATGCCTGTCCATGGTTTTGGTGGTTGCGGCGGCTGTGAAAGTTAAGTACATTAACCTATGTATGTCGGAGTAGTTTGTAACTAGTTGGATGATGGTTCTACCGTATATGCATAGTTAAATTAAGAATATGTTTATTACCTTGAACCTCAGGTCTCCAAGAGGTGGCTGAGCGTAAGGTACTCCTTTGAAGCTGTAAAAAGCACCTCCATATTCGTTCTTTTCGTGTGTCCCTTCTAGCATGCCTTCACTTACATTCACTTGTACCATTTTCAAATTTCACATATGTTACTGTCGTGTTTGTTATTTATTATATCTGATTTAAATGACTTGCCTTAGCGGTTAGTTTCTCTCGCGGTTCAAACTCAAGCTGTGGCAATGGCTACTGTTAATGTATGTAATATATTTGCATAAAATACTTTGAACCTTATTTCATTAACATTAATCACGATATTCAGCATAAATATTCATAAAATAATTATCAGTTCATTGAACTATACACGAACTTAACAAAGCAAGTATTAGTGTCAGAATGTGTCATAATCGTATATATTACGAGCAATTCTTGTATATAATATCTTTATATATTTCTATATATATTTATTTCGGGGATCTCGGAAACGGCTCTAACGATTTCGATTAAATTTGGTATGTAGAGGTTTTCGGGGACGAGCAATCGATCTAGCGCGGTCTCATGCCCGGGAAAACGCCGAGCAAAGCTCGGCCGCCCAGATATTGATAATATTATTAGGTAGATTAAAGTGAACTCAAGAATACATTGTATAAAGCGCATTTTTTTGCACGCGACTTTGCTTGCACGAATTTCCATATCACATTTCATTCCCGAGCATCTATCGGTGGATGGTATTCGAGTCGAGACAACAGTATCCTATTATTATAATCCAGATTATAAACACTCTTTATGCCAACTTCATCTTAATCCATTCAACCGTTTTTGACAGATCAAGTTACAAACATAAAATCAATCATATTAATAGATTCAGACGAAAAAAAATTTTTCTTTTATTATTAAAACATTTTTTAACGTTGAAAATGTTTTTGTTTTTGTGTTTTTAACATAAAAACAAAAAAAAGGCGAGGGCTACAATATGGCGTAAAAATCGGCTAACATACATACATGGGGTATATTTTGATAGGCCACGACGTGAGGATTCTAAAAAAATTTTTTTTTTGACGTCAAAGTTTGGGCCACCCTGTATGTCAGTATAATATTATACTTAAAGCAATTTTCCTTGAACAGGCCTTGGAATTTGGTACATTCGTTAGGTACACAATTTTGGTACAAGATTACCCGTTGCGATATCTCTTGTTTGTATTTGATAATCGTGGTAAAACTTAATCGCTTTCATGAACAAACATTACCAAGTTCAGACTAGTTTGTTTATGAGTGTTCGAACATCGCTTGACTAATCCGCTACTCATTTCGGGAGTCATGCTACAGAATTAGTTCCAAATATTTGTTTTACCCGGAGCCTATTAAACCGCTTATTACGTGCTCTCGGCAGTACGAATTTACGAAATACATAATGAAATGGGTGCTTGTTATTTGGTGGGTATTGGGATATGTTTGAGTTGGGCAGTGTTGATGGTGAAATGTACGTATAATCACATCCCTACAATAACATGCCAAGTACCTATAACGTGGTACGAACTCTTTGGAAAACTTTTAAGTATATAGTAGATTGTTTGACAAGGGTCTAAAGTAAGCCATGTTACCACGAGATGGTTATTTTCCCGAACGTAATGAGGGAAGATTGTTCGAGTGGTAATATTTAATGGCTTTTAGGCCCGAGTTATAACTCTACTTTTCACTTCGATTGCGAGAAAACACATAAACACTAAATATTAAATGAATAATTTATCTCTTGGCGGGCGTATGTCTACTTTGACAGCATGTTTTTTTTTCTAAGGTCAGGACCATGCCTCGCTATGCGTATTCGCCTCCCTTTCTTTTGCTATATTAAACAAAGAGATGCAACATGCGCTTTTTTTTCTTTTAAGAGGCGCAATTGCTTTGACCACAGACCGATTAATCTTTAGAGAACTGAAAAACGTCTTTCCTGATTGGTCGATTTTAGTACAGCTGTATTCTGATTGGTTGATATTTTTACCGAATATTTTTTTATCTGTCGAATTACTGTTCTGTGATTGGTGGATTTAATAGGTGAAGTATTTTGATTGGTCAAATTAAAATGTTTGGAAATCATAAATATGTATACATATTTTCCCTAGGGCTTAAATATACTACTTTAGCCCCGCTTCACAAGTCTAATATGACACACTTTTCGAGCATGAGAAGTGAAAAATTATTTTTATGGTTTCAAAAATCAAAAGACATTTTGGTTTTTTAACCGGGTTTTCAGTTTGACCCGTATGTTGGTATGTATGTTTGTCCGCGATTATCTCGCGTTTGACCGATTTGATTTTGATGCGGTTTTTAGAAAAGCATTAGTTACATTCTGGAGAAGGTTTTGGTATACAATTTGAAGTCGGTTCCCTTTGTTTAAAAAGTTATTATGTCTCAAACATTCATCATTGTCTCATTGTGCTAATTTTGGTTTATTTACCGTCGTTGTATGGTCGTTGTGTAAAAAAAACTCATTATATGTACACAAACCCATAAAAAAATATATAATCAAAGTTGCAAAATATGTATTTTCTCAAAAATAATATGTAATGTTCTCATAACATCTGTGAAGATAGTATTCGAAAGTGGCTCATCCTGGACAGTTGCCAGAAGTGTCCAGGAAGTAACACCTACTGTCCAGGAAGTAAGTATGTAAATCCCATTACATATCATAATATTTGAATTTAGAACTAGAAAATAAAGTTGGCAGTTTTTGACATTTAAAAAAAATGTAGGTACCATGGAGGTTGACGTGTCCGTATTGCACGATGTGAATTGGCGGGAAATACAGTTCAATCATGTTTTTAACTAGGTATTTCGAGACTAATTTAGAAATTAACATGAATAGATTAAATGAAATTAAATACTAATAGTAAACATAAAATAAATACGATTCTATTTACGATTAATTAAATACGATTTTATAAATCTATTCTATTTTGGTTGTGGCATAATATCAGTGTCTTAACACAACATGTAGCTAAAAAAAGTTCACTTGTATTTTGACGGGATTGACTTCATTGATTTAATATATAAAGTAAGAAGTATAATTGATAAAAAATGAGTTTATGTAGATGAATCAGATTGCAATACATACACAGATATCACTAGGTACTGAAAAAAATACTTCCATCCAAGTCTAAGGTGGTATTTGACCATTTATAAAAAGTTCATCAAGTGCAAAGCGGAACATGAAAGTACTAGTTGGTCAGAATGCAGGTACTATTAACCGTTATTCATACAATTTGTTTCATTTTTGAGAAAAGCACTATACAAGCTTCGACCGTAAGTGCCATCCTGGCCTCGTATTATAGCCGGACCTCGCCTGCGGCTCGGCCGGCTAACTCATACTCGTCCAGGATGGCTTACTTACTGGTCTCTGCAGTAATGTACTATTCCATCATCCATCCAGCCTGTTTCAGTCCACTGCTGGACATAGGCCTATTTATTTATTATATCAAAACACATAAATTGGATCGATTATTTTATTATGCATTCAAGTTGCTTTCTAAAAGTAGAACATTATAGTACAGTACTCATAGTCGTAGCAGTAAGTATTTTATCGTGCAAAACACGCCCACCATAGGAAAAACCAGAGCTAATTTAGTTACTCCTCATTTTCAGTAGGTAAACACTTTTTTGGACTAGGAGAAGGTCTCTCGATTAATTTAAAACTCGACTCCAGCGGCTTCATACACGTCCTTCCAGAACGACACGGCGTCTGCGTCCAGTGAGCGTCCTGCAGTAAGGACGTCGGAGATGTCGACGTAGCTCTCCGAGTCATTGTAGGGGGGCACCACTACACCTAACGTTGCGTCCGGTGTTGGAGTTCTGGAAATTATATTATTATGTCTTACATTATGTATATTTTACTGGAAAACACTATTTCCCTTAACTGAAATAGTATCATCTTCAAACCATACTGGTGAGTAATTTCGTATTGTCCATCGTTTAACATTATTTTTACGGAAACTGGGTCAAAATTGTTTTCGTTGACTAAAAAACAAGTCAAGTCCCCAAAAAATGTCACGGGGTGGAGATTTTTGTTTTTAATTTTCCCATATAAAATATGTTTCACAGCAAGAATTACATACAATGACACCGGTTTTTGTTTGGTACAGGGTGCTGATTTTTGAGTGTCGAACGCTCGACTTTTCACTCGCCATCTGTCAAAACGTCATAGTTTTTTGACAGATCTCGAGTGAAAAGTCGAGCGTTCGACACTCGAAAATCGGTTCACTGGTCAGAAACAATGCAACGAAAAGAATTTTGATCCAACTATAGAAAAAGTTACTTCGGAGCCAGCACAACTGCCGCTGCGACCCGAGTAGAGAAAAGATCTAGCCTCTTCTTTATAATTCGCACAATTCAAGCGAGACAAGAGACACTGAGTCACGCGTGACTTGGCAGCAAGCTGTGCTAGCCCACAGCACGACAGTGGACGTTGGAATAACACTGAAGGCTGGTGAATAAATCTGAAAAAAAAGCTCCTTTAACCTTTTCGCCGCCATTGACTTGATATAATTAAATCCGTACATTAAGCGCCCCCCACACCAATGACTTCATATCGAGTCGATGTAAACTTTGTAAAGGCAACCTACGTGCTATCAACAAGGTTAATTTTCAGTCTCTTCCGACATAAAATTTGGCGTGTAACTCATGTAAGTGGCCTTTACGTAAAGCGGCGAAAAGGTTAATCTTTTATTTATAATATGTCATACATAAAAAAGTGCTATAAGCATATTTGAGACGTCTGTAGGCACGTACCCATATTTAGCAAAATTGGTGAAAACTTTGCACGCTAGCTGCACCATTTTATATCCATCACTGCTCTTGTCAATCGGAACATTTGCATAATTTGCTTGGAACAGGTACATCAAGTCGTCTAAGTGACTGGCTCCGGAAAGACCGTATTTAGCACCTACAGCGCTGTATATATTCCTCTCGGAAACACACGAGAACCTGTAATAATATGTCTTACTGTTTTTAATTTTGGGTAAGTGCTTCAGAGTTCTATGAATGGAATGAATAAAGGAAGCATGGGAGACGTATTTTACGAACTCCTTCATTGTGTCTTTGTTTATCGGTCTTTTACCAAAATAGTATTCCTTTACTTTTTGAGACAATTCCAGAACAGCCTTCTGATTGATGTTATAGAGAAGTTCCCGGGGTAGCAGTATTTCTGGATATCTGTTGTAATCATTTAAGATGGATTTCTCGAATGTATCTATTCCAAGAAGTGATTCTTCACTAGTATGGCCGATGAAGATGTTTACCTCATTGCCTGTTCCTTTTTTCAAAATCTCTAACGGTTCTTCAACCATAAAATAATCTTGGCCAAAATCCTTTTCGACCACGGGTGTAAAGTGGTACATTTTCAGAATGTTGTTCGCTTTTTCTTCAAAGCTAACTATGCAAGGATTGGTCAGAACTAATTCCTCAGCTGGAACACTTTGTAAAAAATCAAGAAGCTTGTTGGGATCATTGGTTTCAAAGCCCAAGATCTTGCCGAGAGTGTATGCACGCTTAGCTGGTTCAAACGCGATCGACCAGTCACACAAAGGCACGCCACTCATTGGAATAGCATTCTTGAAAAGTCCTGTAGACAGTGGTGACAAAACATGCAGTAATGTAGACGCTCCTCCGGCACTTTCACCAAAGACAGTTACATTAGAAGGATCTCCGCCAAATTTAGTAATATTTTCTTTGACCCATCTCAAAGCTGCTACTTGGTCTTTCATTCCTGCGTTGCCGGGGACTTCTTTTGTATCTAAGCATAGGAATCCGAACGCTTCTAATCTGTAGTTGATTGTGACAACGACTACGTCATGTTTGATTAAGAAGTCAGGTCCGTAGTGGGAGTCGTTTCCCGAGCCGCTCCTGTAGCCACCGCCATGGATGAACACCATGACAGGCAGAGTTTTGTTTGGCTTGAGGTCTGGTGAGTAGACGTTCAGGTACAAGCAGTCTTCGCTCCCGGGAATGTACTGATCGGTGAAGATGTCACGCTGGGGACATACTGCGCCGTGCTCGATTGCACTTCTGACTCCGTCCCAGGGCAGTGGAGGTTGCGGTGCCTGGAATAAAGTTACGGTCAATGTTAATAAGTGTAGTGAAGATAACACAGATTATTAGGAGTTGCTTAATTTAAGAGAAGGATTCTTGTGACACCGAATTGCAATTAAAGTGAAAAGCGATATTAAGGCGACGCTTACATTGAAATCATTAACTGACATGAATAGCAAAGAACCTATAGACAATATGCACATATTTGGTAAGAGATGTATGGGTAGCATTTAACGAACCACCAAATTAGTTGCCGAATGATGCTCTAAAAAATTACATTGATTACCAAAAATACTAGATTCGCACCAAATTTTCAACTCCTTTTAAATATAAAGTGCAACTCAAAGAAGTAACATGTCGATAACCTATTAAATTAAATTGTTACCAAATAAATTAGTCACTACCCAAAAATACTTAATGATCACCTAATTTCAAACACCAAATTTCATATAATTTACATCCAAATATTACAGGGCTCGTAATCCTATTAAAATTATTTACACCCAAATAATTCATTCGATACCCAGAAATACTACATGATCACCAAATTTCACACAGCAATTGTTTTTTAATGTCCGACGCGCAAAGCAGTTCCAATCTAGTCTAACCTCATTGCTAGCACACTGATGCGGTTTTCCATACGGTCCGTCTCGCTCGCACCTCGCACCGCGTGCGAGCAAGACAGCGCTAAATGATTTTAAGAAGTTGAAGTTTGAAATAAAAATAGCTATTTTAATTTCAAACTAGTGGAGATTGGAACAGTATTGACGGATCTCCGCTGGCGCGGAGCTCCTATTTTGAGTTGTTTTGGCCCTTCGGGCCGATGCAAAACTAACATAACCTAAACCTACCTATACCTATTTCTACCTATTAACTTCCTTTAATTTTTCCATGAAAGTCTATCTATATTAATAAAGTAAACTCATTTGAGGACCTTTATCCATTTTCATAACAAACTAACAATTTAATAAATCAACATAACTCATTTTCAAATAAAAGGTTTCAATCAAACGCGCTCACGTAAACGCATTAAAAAAAAAAAAACTTCTTGCAGTTTGTAAACCATCAGCAATAGGTAGTTAGAATGAAACAGCAATAGGTACCTTTCACTCTAACGACATATCAATAGGTTTTATGCTTCAGACAATTCTTTGTATTTGATTGAGTGAGATAGCAGTATACGTGTTATTATTTCACACAGCCACATTGCGCGTTGCTTTTTAAATTAATTTTAAATTTTACTTTCTAATTTATAACATTTTGGAAATAACTGAAATATTTATAGTGCTAAAAACAATTAATTTGTAACTGTTTACTAAAATGTAGCATGCGATGTATATAATATTTGGATGTAATTCTAATGAAAAAAGGTGCATGAGATTAGGTGGTAGTTTAGTGTTTTTGGGGGTACTTGACAATTTTTTTGATGCGATTATAAATTTATAGGAACGCAATAAGTAAAATAGGTGCAAGTGCTGCAAAAATAGGTAGAATTTTTTTGGTGACTCGGAATTGCTGATCGATAAATTTTTTTGAGTGTTCAACCTTATTTTAGGGTTCGAAAATTTGATGATATCAAAAGTTATTTAGGTGATCATTTTATTTGTTCCCGAGATGTATTACGAGTAGACTCTCCGGGTTCCTATAATCCTTTGCTATAATAAAAAACGTAAACTCCTTAATCAATGAAAAAAATAAAAATAAAGAGTCCCCTGTATCAGATCATCACGCTTGTTCCCTGAGATGCATGCAGAAAACACGGACTTCCATGTCTTAAGATGCTAAATGTCTACATAACTTGACCATGATTTGAATTACCATTCCGATTATAGGTACTTGGCCAGGCTGGATCAAAGTAATTCGTTCAGAAAGCTGTTTTTCCGTTGAAAAAATATGTTTAAAAACATTTTTTAAAGAAAAACGGCCAATCAACAACAATAATACCTACCTTAAACCTGAGCTTGCCAACGGGCGGCGCGGCGTAAGGCCAGGCTGGATCAAAGTAATTCGTTCAGAAAGCTGTTTTTCCGTTGAAACAATATGTTTAAAAACATTTTTTAAAGAAAAACGGCCAATCAACAACAATAATACCTACCTTAAACCTGAGCTTGCCAACGGGCGGCGCGGCGTAAGGCCAGGCTGGATCAAAGTAATTCGTTCAGAAAGCTGTTTTTCCGTTGAAACAATATGTTTAAAAACATTTTTTAAAGAAAAACGGCCAATCAACAACAATAATACCTACCTTAAACCTGAGCTTGCCAACGGGCGGCGCGGCGTAAGGCACGCCCTTGAAGCTGTAGTAATGCCCGTCTCCTGTCACCAGCTCTCGCCTGGCGCCCTCCAGCCAGCCCTGCCGTACTTGCACCTTTGCCATTCTGGAAAAGACTTTCCACGATAACTGACGCTGGAAACTGCTCGACTGATGGTCAGTGCGTATGGTCGGGTGTAGCTACAGAGATAGAAAACATATAGCATACGTGCGTTCAAATCAAATTGATGCTGACAATCAGCGCGTCAGCGAAGCCGTATAAAACATTCCCGACCCGACCATTATGCGCTCACCATCGGTCGAGCACTGTTTCTAGCCTAATGATTATTAAAATGAATCAATTAGTGTCTTATAGTACATAATCGTCGAGGCACGGACGGAGGAAATTGCAGGCTAAGTAGGTATCTTATTAGTGTTAAACGGTCGACCTTGTGAGTCCATTTAATTAATACGGAGGCGCCGTTGACCAATGGCCTGCGAAAACGGCGACAGATAGGTCAGGAGTGCTTGATCAAATGTCATAGTGGGCGGTGGGCCTTGATTGAAAAAAAAAACCCTAAAGGGCAGCAAATTTTTTTTAATTTATTCTTCATTGTGTATATGACAAAAGCACTAAGTTAACTAAGTACCTAAGTATTTATCATAATAATAAAAGCACTATTCATACCAAAGTCGTACAAAATGCCCCCCCCCCCCCTTTAATTTCCTAACCCCCCTTTATTAAGATTAAAATTCTGAAAAATTTTGAGGCGATATGTACATTAATAAATACCTACTTTCAAAGATTTTTGGTTTGAACAAGATGGGATTAAGGGTTTTTGAGTTATCGCTGAAAAACTGTCTTGTCCAAACAAGAGGATGTATAACGTGACTTCCCTGTGAAGATACGACCTTTTTTGATTCAAGGTATTGGATAGTGTTTTTAATGTGGACTAGCAGGTGTCGGACGTCGGTACGGAACCCTTCGTTGTGCGTGATCCGACACGCACTTGGCCGGTTTTTTTATGGAAACGCGAACGTGGTAAGGACTTTAGTTTAACCTTAACTAACCGGTTATTTCGATGAGCGACCTTTGAAAACAAACATCTGTTTTGATGTTTAAAAACTATTCAGATCTGTATTAGAGGAGGAACAGAATTGGAAAAGGCGTCTCTAAACAATGCAAGCGGCAAGTCATGTAACAGTTGGGGTGACAACGTTATCAGAGGGTTTGGACCCTGCAGAATACGGATCTGCCTGTCGCCATCTCGAAATTTGAGCCGGAAGTACGGTATACCGGAAAAGGTGCAGCCCATACAAAAAATTTCGTAGTACATTTAGTAAATTGTTGCTCTGGTACTCTAAAAGAGGTCCGATTGATATGGTTTTTTGGTATGTTGTGAAGGACAATATTAGCCATGGTAACCTAAAAATTTCGGCCCTCCAGCTCCATAACTTTGGCCGCCATCTTGGAAATAGTGTCATTTTTTTCAGTTCTTTACTTTTACTGTCGTCAAAGTTCATTCCAGTGCTAAACATAGTTCTACAATATTGTAGAATACAAAATTTGCTAAAACTTTTGGGTACAAAGATTTTTTCCATGACCCCTAGGGACGAAGATATGACAGGATATATCATTAAAAATTGC
Organism: Cenopis cana; assembly: GCA_951800055.1. Classification (NCBI taxonomy): domain Eukaryota; kingdom Metazoa; phylum Arthropoda; class Insecta; order Lepidoptera; family Tortricidae; genus Cenopis; species Cenopis cana. The sequence goes on along the minus strand of OX637484.1, from coordinate 1,873,294 downwards.
CACTTTTTTCTAGTTTTCCGTTCATGTTTACATTTTAAGTGCATTTTAGCACTAACAATATTCGGCAATATTGTAGATCACGAAATTTGCTACAACTTTTGTATTGAAATATTTTTTCCACGACCATTAGGAAAGAAGATATGAAGTCATCTATGGAGTAGCACCGTTGAAATTTGCTACTTTTGCAGTTTTCTTCTCATATTTAGGTTTGAGTGCATTTAATCGCAATCTGTAGGGGATCTATGATGGTCGAGTGATAGCGGGATAGACGACAAGATAAAGCATCTATCACTTTCCGATCTATACCACTTCAATCCCTCAGAAGACAAAATCGTCTGTTTCCACGATACCTAGAAGATCGTAGGTACTTTGAATTTGCATATAATTTTGTCTTCCATAATATTGCTGACCGAGAAATGCACTAAAACAAAAATATGTGAAGAAAACTGGAAAAGTAGTAAATATCGACGGTAGTACCCCATAGGTGACATCGTATCTTCTTTCCTGATGATCGTGGAAAAAATATTTCAATACAAAAGTTGTAGACAATTTTGTAATCTACAATATTGCTGAACTATAGTTAACGCTAAAATGCACTTTAAACGTAAATATGAGAGGAAAACTAGAAAAAAGTGGTAATTTATAATGATATCTCCTGTCATATCTTCGTCCCTAGGGGTCATGGAAAAAATCTTTGTACCCAAAAGTTTCAGCAAATTTTGTGTTTTACAATATTGCCAAACCATGTTTAGCACTAAAATGAACTATAACGACAGTACAAGCAAAAAACTGAAAAAAGTGACAGATTTTCCAAGATGGCGGAGAAAGACGTGGAGCTGGAGTGTCAAAAATTTCGGGATACGATGACAAATATTATTCTTTACGGCATATCAAAAATCCATAACAATTGGACCATAGTTAGGGCACCGGAACAACGATTTACCAAATGTACAACGAAAAAATTTGTATGGGCTGTATCTTTTCCGATATAACATTCTTCCGGCTCAAATTTGGGGATGGAGACAGGCAGATCCGTATTCTGCAGGGTCTAAACCCTCTGATTACGTTGTCACCCCAACTGTTACACGATTTGCTTCTTGTATTCTACTTCTTCAAAAATGGGCCTACTCTATATATAAATACTGCCGCTAAAGGGCCGATTTTTCAATCCCCAGATAAAAGTATGTGTCAAATAAATGTAAGCTATTCGCTCTATCTTTCTCTTTCATTTCATTACAGAAAAAGACAGTCGTAATGTTAACCGACGGCTATTTTTATCTAAATCTTATTGTTAAATTGTTATTCTGCCTTTTATTTTTATTTTTTGTTTAATTTTGTCATTTTTTAATTAGTATTTTGACATTTTATAGTATTGACATTGATAATTATTTGACCAAATTTGGAATTTTTTGTTTATATTATTGTATTTCCTTTATGTTATTTTAAATTTGACTATTGACATTAGACATTACCAAAAATTTCCTAGTCGTGTATACAAATGTAACAATACATTTTTCACTTCTCATGCTCGAAAAGTGTGTCATATTAGACTTGTGAAGCGGGGCTAATATGTATGTATACATATTTATGATATACTTAACATTTTAATTTGACCAATCAAAATACTTCACCTATTAAATCCACCAATCACAGAACAGTAACTTGACAGATAAAAAAATATTTGGTAAAAATATCAACCAACCAGAATACAGCTGTACTAAAATCGACCAATCAGGAAAGACGTTTTTCAGTTCTCTAAAAATTAAGCGGTGTCTATGGTCAAAGCAAATGCGCCTCTTAAAAGAAAAAAAAAGCGCATGTTGCATCTCTTTCCTTAATATAGCAAATGAAAGGGAGGCGAATACGCAAAGCGAACACGCACAGCGAGGCATGGTGCTGGCCTTAGAAAAAAAAACATGCTGTCAAATTAGACATACGCCCGCCAAGAGTTAAATTATTCATTTTAGGTAGATAATTTGTGTTTATGTGTTTTCTCGCAATTAAAGTGAAAAGTAGAGTGTATAACTCTGACCTAAAAGCCATATTACCACTCGAACAATTTTCCCTCACTGCGTTCGGGAAAATAACTATCTCGTGGTAATATGGCTTACTTTAGACCCTTGTCAAACAATCTACTATTTTATTCATTTATTTTTGACATGTGAATTATTTGATTTCTTTTATAGTTTTTTGTATTTTTCTTATTGTATACCTGTTGACGATCCTTTTGTGAATTAATTTTGTTTTAAAAATATAAATAAATAAATAAATATTTGTGGACAATCTTACACAAATCGACCTAGTCCCAAACTAAGCAAAGCTTGTACTATGGGTAGGTACTAAGCGACGATATACATACTTATATAGATAAATAGATACTTAAATACATAGAAAACATCCAAGACCCAAGAACAAATATTCGTGCTCATCACATAAATAAATGCCCCGGCCGGGATTCGAACCCGGGACCTCCAGCTTCGTAGGCAGGGTCACTACCAACTAAGCTAAAGCGGTCGTCGGTAAAACACTGTATAATTTTATAAAGGAAATAAATATGTATATCTATCTATCCATTGAAAACTCAGCCCCTTGGGTCGATTTCACAATCGCCAGATAAAAGTATCCGTCGTTACAAGATAAGATAAGATAAGATAAGATAAGAAAGAATTTATTTCCAAACAAAGAACAAAAATACAACTACACAATTCATGACAATGTGAGAAACCAGACCATTAATAAACAGAATGTAATGTATAATAACTAAAATTAAAAAGCGAAGGCAAAAGGAGCACATACAGCGATTGCTGGTGGCCCATAAATGTGCCACCAGCGCTGATTTTCAATGTGCCCCTGGACTCGGGCCAGGGTGTTTGCCGAGAAGAAAGAGTGTTGGGTACAAATTATGTTTGTCTTTTTCTAAAGTCAAATGAAAGAAAAAGACAAAACTAACATTTATCTGACCGATACTTTTATCTGGGGATTTTAAACTCGGCCTATTATAATATAATCACAGAAACGTACCTATCAGCTGACCTCGGCGACACAACTAGACCCGATTCGTAGGTAATACTGACTTGTTTACAAAGCTAGCACCACACTTCGCCGTATTTGTGCAAATATTCGTGATACATCTCTTTCTTTACTATTGCAAATGAAAGGGAGGCGAATAGGCAACGCGACACGCATAGCGAATTGTGGTGCCGGGGTGACAGATAACCTATACTAGTTGTATAGTTCAGGCACAACTATAATGCTAAATACTATCAAACGAACGCAAGCAAAACTAGACTTTGAGCTCTGACTGTAAGGTAGATTTTTGCTTGCGTTGCTCCAATAACTCGGCATAAGAATTTCATGACTGGACTATAGTCCGAATCTAGATATTTTTTCAAACCATGTTGTACCAGTACCACTAGTACCACTACAGGTGTTTTTGAATTTTCAGGATACAATACTCGTAACCTAATCAAACCTAATATTAAGTGCTATTTAATCATTTGCGTACAATTTTTCGTTCAGTGGAAAATGGATTTTTCAATTAAAATACTTTAGAATAATTATGCTTTACCACAATACCTTACCCTTATTTACTTATTTTTATTTTTATGGTCGATTTGCCCAGAGCTTGTAGTGATCATTAAGGGTCATATACCGATGTAAGTTCGCGTCTTTCCTGTGGACATATAAAAAGTTAAGGGCTACAAAGCTTAATTTTGGATTGGTCTAGTAACCCGCATAAACGGCGTCTCCGGTTCTATAAATCCATGTAATAAAATCATAACTCACATGCTCATAAGCCGTTAACTATTGACCACAGGAGAGACGACTTTTGTTTTTGCACGTGTTTATGATCTTTAAATGCCCTTATCGTTGTGTTTTATTGCACTAATGTTTTTATATTTTTATTTTTTAGTAACACAAACATAGTTTGTAAGATTTTCTTAACTAGCCACAATATGGATCAGACATATCTTAAATAAATGATTTTATTTATTTACCATGTAAATTCGCAGCATGTCAGTTTAATCAGTGATAATGGCGCTTCAATAGTGCCAAAATATCAGAAACTCATAAACACAAATACCTACACATGGTAAACATCCCCTTAGTATCGGATCCCGTAATTGACAACATTTCAAAATTTATAATGATGCCTAAATCGAAAACCATTTCGGTAAATATGCTACCGTAATAAAATAGTTTTTAGATTTTTTTCTTCGCTAGATTTGAAGAAAATCGCCATAATGTATAAAACGGAAGTGTGACGTCATTCCTACGACTGTTAAGGAGCAATGCTGTCAAACATAGGTATAATTCGTAAAAATTACGTCATCATTCACTTACCATTCGCTACTTTTAGATTAGATATTTTTGAATGAAAATTAGGATTTCGGGAGAAATAAAAAAACACGTGGACCTTAAAATTTCATTTTCTATCGATCTAGGACATAAAAAGGCCAACTTGAAAATTTGAAATGTTGTCAATTCTAATGTAAATGACCTTGTGAGCTTGAAATATTATATAAGTGAAGACATTCTGAACGTTCATTGTATTGCAAATGAAAACAGAGACACCCACGAATACAATTTGCCCGTCGGATCCTGCAAAGCTGAAATAAGGAAAACTGGAGATGGATCTGTATGGATCTAGTAATCAAATCGGGGCAAACCTGCGCTGGTGGCCCACATATACTCGTATCTACAGATGCGGAAAGGGTGTCTTATTACTTAGGGCGCGTCCATTTTTACGTGAGGGAAATTAATAATAATAAATATTCGTTCCAAAATAAAATAACATTTGAAACTATACATATGGTAACAGCACGCGGTATTATCGCTTTAAAGCGATCTCTTCCAGACATCCGTTCGGTAACATAAAAAAAACAGTAAATTGTGAACAAGCAGTGCAAGACAAAGGTCAGAAGAGTAAAACAACACGTAGTACGCGTACAATAGGACAAAACAAAATCCAATAAATGCACATGACATGACATAAATAAATACATAAAAATATATATATACGCTTAATTAACTTTTATTTTAACGCTAACGCTTAAGCTTACGCTTGACGCTTACGATTTTGTATGAAGCAGTAACGCTGCTGCTAACGAAAACTACAGATTTCTAAATAAAACAATTGAAACGAGCCCGCTCGCCAAAAGCTGCTCGAAACCAAATTTTTTTTTCCTCTATTCTCAAATTTACGTGAGGTGATTTTGATCAATCTTAGTGACTGTGATTTTGTTTTATAGTTTTAGCTGACACGATTTTTTTATATGTATAACATTTTTGACAGTAAACTGAAGCTACAATGTAGTACATGATTCATATATTTTGAAGGAAGCAATACGGTTGAATATATGTTATAAGAGGAAATAACTTGACTCACAGCTAGAGATAAGCTTGCAAAAATACTGTTTTCACACCAAGTCATCGGGATAAATAAATTCCCACAGATATTTCATAAATTCCGCCCAACGGTTACGCTTTGTACGCGTATTTGAATCATTTTTGCCATTAACATCTCGATATCTACTGGAAAAACTCTTCAAAGGAGATTCTCCTCAAACCTGTGACATTTAGAGATCGTTTTCCCTTATCAAAAGCTGTCTCTTACAACGGTTGTCTTCTAGGTCATGGATGAGGCTTAGGATGTATACGGGTTCTGATATGGGGTAAATACATGTGATCGTTATTTGCTTCCCAATGTACACTCAACAAAGAAGGGTTTACCATTTTTCGACTATGTAATTTGTCTAATAGGGTTCGAATGTAGTAAATCTTCCATTGCTTACTAATAAAAGTAAAGATATGCGGGAATATAAATTGGTAGCTTGTTAGGTACGACGTTAGGTTGACATGGTAACTAGTAATTATGTCATCATATCAGTACCTTCAGTTATATCAGGCGCTTACATAGTCATAGTTCTTTCACACAAACTTCCACCCCCTAAGTGATGATTTCCGAGATAAAAAGTATCATAAATCCTTCCCCGGGACTCAATCTATCTCCATACCAAATTTCATGTAAATCGGTTCCGCGGTTTAAGCGTGATAAGGTAACAGACAGACAGACACACTTTCGCATTTATAATATTAGTATGGATAGTTGCCACAATTGGGAGTGTGCAATTTCGGAAACTCTGCAAAATTAAGTACACACACGGTTGGCACAATTCACAACCTTCAACTAAAAACACTTGGTTGAACGTAACTGGTTAACTGATACCAATTATAGACAAAAACAAGTCCGTGACGTCATCAGCTTACCTAACATCGCCAAACAGTTGCAGTTTCGACGCCATTGAAAAAGGTGCCTTCGCGCTGTTATTATTATAGTAACAAAAAATCGCTGATTAGTATCGAGGAGTCAAATCAGTGTTTAGATAACCAAAAGATAATAACACATCATTATCTCTTTATTATACGATAAACTGCCGGTATTATTTTGCTTGTTGGGTGACGCTAACATAAATATTGTAAAATGGCGAAAGTGCTAGTAGAACAAGGTTGGCTAGAGGGCTCCAAACAAGAGCTAGTGACAAAGGATGGTCATTACTACAGTTTTAAGGGTGTTCCTTACGCCGCGCCTCCGACAGGAAACCTGAGATTTAAGGTTAGTTTAATTTTCTGCTATTTAAACACATGACAAACTAATAGATAACTATAAGGACCTAATATTCCTCCTTGTGGAACTGTCGGAGCAATAGTGTCTTTTAAACATGTTGCTCGTCTGTTACTGCAATTGTTTTGGTTGCATTAATTTATATATAAGTTCTCTATTTTATTATAGTCTGAAAATTTTGTATCGCTCTCTCTCTCTCCTCTCGCAATCACACACTACCTATGTATTTTTCTCCTGTTGCCTTTTCCATTTCGATTCCATATCATCTTTCTATATTCAATTCCATATCTTTTCCACTTCGTTGTGTCGTTTAAGTCGCTTACGGATACTTGACCTTTAACGTCTTTCCTTATCATAGTAATATACTTGACTATGACTTTAATGTCATCATACTAAGTTACTTTTTGAGCATAGTCACCATCGTCATGTTCTTGGTGCCGTAACAAAAGTCATGTATTTAATGTCAGATGAAATAAATAATGACATACAAAATTAAACTTTTTCAGGCACCCCAACCAGCACTGTCGTGGACAGGCGTGCGGCCGGCTACAGAACATGGCCCTATATGTCCACAGTACGACTTCTTCGCCAGAAAATTTATCGAAGGCAACGAAGACTGCTTGCATTTGAACGTGTACACGCCAGAACTGGCCCCAGCACAGTCTCTCCCCGTCATGGTGTACATACACGGCGGCGGCTTCAAAAGCGGCTCGGGAAACGACGACTTCTTCGGACCAGATTTCTTAGTCAAGAAAGGAGTCATACTCGTCACTGTCAACTACAGGCTAGAAGTGTTAGGCTTCCTATGTCTAGATACGGAAGACGTTCCTGGTAACGCAGGGATGAAGGATCAAGTGGCTGCTTTAAAGTGGGTGAAGAACAATATCAAGAAGTTTGGTGGAGATCCGGGCAACGTAACCGTTTTTGGACAAAGCGCCGGTGGCGCTTCCATCGCCTACCATGTGCTCTCCCCAATGTCAAAAGGATTGTTTAAAAGGGCGATTTCAATGAGCGGAGTACCTTTTTGTGATTGGTGCGAAAGTTTTGAGCCAAAAGACCGTGCGTTTACACTTGGAAGACAATTGGGGATGGACACAGATGATCCTAAGAAACTCCTAGACTACCTTCAGAGCCTACCGACTGAAAAGTTGGTAGACACCGGCCCATCTCTGCTTGCATTTGAGGATGTTTTGAACATGGACACTGGAAAGACAAATCAATTTATTCCCGTTCCAGAAAAAGATTTCGGGCAAGAGCGCTTCTTAAACGAAGATCCGTTTGATACGCTGAAAGCCGGAAGAGTAAATGAAGTGGATATTATGATTGGACACACTAGCGAAGAGGCCCTTTTTGCGGCCGGTTTGGTTCAACCAGATTACCTGTTTCGCTATAATCAATGGCCAGAATTATTCGTGCCGAAAAAGATTATGTACAACTCTACACCAAGAAAAGTTTTGCAATTAGCTAACCGAATCAAGAAACACTATTTTGGAAACAAGGCTATCAGTTTCGATGCCGCAAAGGAGTTTATCAGTTTCGTTTCTCAAACTGTTTTCACTTATCAGATTCAAAGATTCGCACAACGATTGCCAAAACAAGGGAGTGCCAAGAGGTATTTCTACCTCTTTGACATGCAGTCAGACAGGAACTTTTTCGCTCGTCAGGCAAAGACAGAGTTCGGTTTATCTGGTGCATCACATATGGATGACTGCCTTTATCTCTTTCAAACCAACGCTTTGCCTTTGAAAGTGGATACAAAATCGAAGGCATACAGTTTGATACAGAAGACTTGCCAGCTGTTTACCAACTTTGCTAAATATGGGTGAGAACGAATAACACAGTATACTAACTGTAGTTTTTTCTATTCCGTAAGTTCCGTAAATTTTTTTGGTGTTGTTTCTCCGGGGAGTCAAATGTCACTACAGTTCTTGCAGATGCGCTGTGTTGATTTGTCTCTTGCAGTCAAAACAGCGAATCTTCAAATTCGTATCGGCGAACGTTGTCGCTCTTAAGAGGAGAGGTAGGGCAAGCTCTCTACATACAAACTTTGTGCAGGATTTACTTCGTTTGTGTTTGCATTAAAGTTATGATTTTTGGTCAGTATGCTTATTTTTCTCATAGCTATTTCGTGATGTAATTATTATTATTATTATTTTATTTTATTTTTGAAATATTTGAAAATTTTCACATCACGATCTTCGCATATCTAATATTTACAACCAAAAAAAATATTATATTTGTTAGTGCCAAAACCGACGAATAAAACCTGCACAAAGTTTGTATGGTGAAGGCCTTGCCCTACCCTGCGCCTTAAGTTACACTGGAGATGTCTTTCAGCTACTAACTATAATCTATAGTTCTACCACTCTGTTTCATTGCTGTTAGGTCCCGTGATTGATTGATCGATAACTTAAAGAGAATTATAAATAAAATCCATTGCCTGTTACAGAGACCCCACTCCTGATTCATCGCTGGGTGTGCACTGGCCTGAATACGATGCGCTTGAGCAGAAATATGTGCATATGGCGGAGCAGCTTACCGTGGGTCATCATCTCGATGCGGATATAACAGCCTTCTGGAGGTCCATCTACGAAGATGCTGGCATCGAATTTTAGGCCTATAAGTTGAATGTATACTGGCTTTCTTTGCGTATGATAAGCAAGTGAGAATTTATTCAAATATCACAATTTCAACAATTAAATCTAAATAAAAGTATACTTGAAAATGAAAGTATGTTTATGTACGAGTCATACCAATCTAATATGCGTTCTGGGAGATATCTACCTACTGGGTCTGCCTTGTCTTTGTAGCGCAACATTGATATTTGCGAAGGCGCGCTGGTGTCAGCTGAGTATATGTTAGAAAAAATCCAGACCGTTTCCCATTCCGCCTGTACTTCGTTTCCGCTAGACTATAGTTTATTTATTTTGTTTCCTTAATTAATTCGGATGACTTTGACTCGTAGAAAAAAATATCATTAACTAGTTATAGTTTTCTAGTTATCAATTTCGCTCTTCATTCATTCTGAAGAGATTGTTTTTACAGTAGAATTTAACATTGAGAGCTGGTGGCCAAATAACTATTTTAAGACTTCACCAATGATTCTTCTATTTTGGAGTTTTTCGCATCTAGGTGCTTTGTATTACTTAATCTGTAGGCACTTACCAAATTCAATTGGAAATACTGTAAAGACATGTCGAAATTAGTATCAAATTTCGCAAGAACGACATATTAAACATTTTGTTAACAAAAGTCCCAGAAACAATATTAGCAATGGAAAATATTAGAAAGAAAACTTTTACCAGTTAATTAATTTGGCGAGACATTTGATCAAAGTTACCAGCAGTTTTTCTATTAACGGTATTGCTTATCGATTTCGACTTTCATGGCAGATGTTGAAGCGAAATTCTTGTTTTGATTGACTATAATTTGTCGAATGGTGAACTGTTTTTCTACTTGTTGATTTTAATGTTTGAATTAAGTAAGACTTCTCGGAACAAACTAATCACATGTGTAATTTTCTTAATGAAGCTCCCAGTCCCAACTCAACTTTAATTAAGGCCGTGTATTACCACTTTTGAGTTTTTAAAAACAATCTGAGACATAGAATATAGTGTCTTAAAATCTAAAAAAAATATATGTGTTACATAAGAATCTTGTCTAGTCAAAATCGCAGTCAGTTACATGTCCTGATGAATTTCACTCGATAGAAAAAAATCGCGAAGTTACCCCTTTTTGGAATGTATTTTCAATACTACGGCTATATTACTGATATTTAACATTTAATTTTTGTACTCAATTAAAGATTGTAAATAGTTATAGACAAATTTGCAGGGTTTGCTTTGATAAAATGATTGGTTTAATGACTATAGCTAAATATTTACAAAATTGCGCGCAGAGCTTGCGTAGAGAGCGGGATGGTTAATTGTAAACTCACGCGTGTTAGAGCGGGACATTTGCGTTGGGGATACCTCCCCTTAAGTCATAAGACAACACTTTAGGGGACTTTAATGAACTGGCCAAGGACGTCACCACTACACAGAACATATCTCTGATACGTGACTGAGATTGCAATATTTTTTGATTTTCTAACAATTAATAAGCTAAAAACTAATTATGTTTAAAATTTGGAGCTTGTTTGTATGCTAGAAGTACCTAAGACTTTTGATGATCTGTCAGTATGTCAGTGACAAAACTAAGGAACCGACAGCGCATGCACACATACTTACCCACAGCGCTTACGTTCCTTCGCGTGTCACAGGTGTGCCCTTGCGCTTGGCAACATGTCGACACGGCTTGAGATACAATTAGAGCAAATAATATTCAAAACATTAGTGTAGGTAGGTATTTTGAATTACAGTACAATAGCAATTCGTTACGGCCCCGCCGCGTCGCGTGTAATCACGACTAGTGATGCGCCACATTTACAGTATTTACTTTCTGGGGAATATTGCCAGTAAGCTTTTGTCTTGGATGGGAAGTGTGAAAGCGGACCCCGGACTCCTTAGGCCAGGTAGACCCTCCTTTCAGTTTTTTAAAACCATCTGAGATATAGAATATTGTGTCTTGAATTGTAAAAAAAACAACGGGTTGCACTCCGGGAGTGCCGGCAGAAGTGAAAACTCAATGACATGATATAGTTTTCACTTAATACATTTTTGATAACAGCGCCACCTACGAACAATACAAGGCACTAACTATACAGAACGCTGTTGTCGGTTGTAACTTAACACGGTAAACCTGCACTGTGAGAAACTTCGCTTGTTTGTTCATAGGTGGCGCTGTTACCAATATCCATCTTCTACAGGTCACGTGTCCATCTTACGATATTAGGAGCGGTCAACTTAGCTGGTCTGACGATCTGACGGTGACCCTGACGCGAGTTTAACACTTTTTCCCCATCACAAAAAGTGTACAGCGCCGCTAAAGAAGTTTTCACTTCAAAAAATATACAGGATGATTTCTGGGTCGTGAGCAGGAATCAGGTAGATAATCAGGCCCATGAAACTGAACAACTTTCCCCAAAAAACCATGGGCCGAAATAATAAAATTAGAAATCAACTTTCATACAAAGTGGCTGGTCACGTGACTATGTGAAGTAGGTTTTTATGTCTTCAGATTTCGACCTATATTCCTTGGGGGAAAGTTTTTCAGTTTCATGGGCATGAGTATTTACCTGATTCCTGCTCACGTCTCTTGAATCATCCTGTATAAGGCCCTGGTCTCCTATAAACGCCATCGGCCATTTACAGCGTCACGCCGTACGCTGCGTCACAATGCTTACTATAGGGATGTACTGTTATGTTCTCACAGGTCTGTCAGGGCCTAACAGTAGGTACATCTATAGTAAGCATTGTGACGCAGCGTACGGCGTGACGCTGTGTAAGCTGTAAGCGGCCGATGGAGTTTAAAGGAGACCAAGGCCTTAGATATGTTCCTGGGAACATAGCAACAGTGCGTCACATCCCTACACGACACGACACACCTGTCGACGCTCATTCGTCATGCGTGCGCGGATTTAATTTCGCGACCACAAGGGCCCCGTTATTTACGAGGAACTGGCACACATTACGCTGGAAGGATATCCTACAAAACACACATTTACTTATAATGAAATCTTGGTTCTCCATGAGTTTTTTATTGTGGATATGCCGTCAATTCAATTCAATTCAATAACTTATTAATAAAATATTATATTTTTCACACCACCTGCTCGTCAATGCCCAATTATATATCATGCAAACCTTACCGAAAGCAAATCATTATAACCCTTGGCTTAAGCCGGGTAGTAATATCGTACTGAATCTCATTATAACCCGCCGGGTAATAATGTGATTTCACTTTTCATAGTTCTTATAGTTCTGTCATTAAAGTCTAATGTCGTGAAGTCCACTAAGCGGCGAGGAGGCGGCACACCAGCTCCGTGTTTTGTTTGGAACGTCGTATTCGAAACAAAAGACTGCGTCGTCGGCCGCCGCCTGTAGCGCGTCAAGCGCGTGGTTTTAGTACTGAATATTTGTAGAATCACATTTTGGAGTTTTCTTATACATTATTCTCATATTTTATTACATTTTTAAATAAAATCACTATGTAATATCCGTGCCTCGGACGTAGCTAGGGCTGGCCTTCCTCCCTTCGCAGCAGTTGCAGCAATGTAAATAAACACATACTTACATATTTGTGGACAGTCTTACACAAATCTACCTAGTCCAAAACTAATCAAAGCTTGTACTATGGGTACTAGTCGACGATATACATATACCTATAAAGATAAATATATACTTAAAATACATAGAAAACATCTAAGATTCAGGAACAAAATACTTGTGCTCACCACACAAATGAATGCAAGCAGTCGTCGATGTACTAGGTATTAAATACCAAAAACAAGATCCGCGTGAGTTACAAGAAGCTTAATTATACGGAGTAAAACAGATTCTATTAAAATAGATACTAAAATTTGCTGCGATTAACTGATTTAATTCTGTTTTCAGTCGGAATTAAGTCATTACTCCCTCGCTCCGCTCGGGAGTAAAATTTGGAGTCCTTCGTTACGTTCGGGATTCAATATCGCACCCGTGACATAAAACAGTGTTTTATCCCCTTGGTGTATAATCTACTATTACACGTCATTTGTTTACATTAATTACCTTATATTTGTACATTTAAGTTATTGTTCAGAAACAGTTCAGAAACAAGGCTGGGCAAGCGAACCGATAATATTATTCAATTTAAAGGTGAAACCTAGTTTAGCTCTCGAAAAAGGCATCAAGTGTATATTAGGCGTTGGATGCCAATTTCATTTTGAGTTTTTTACTGAAAGTTCCGTCACTAGTAGCTTGTCTTATTTCTAGCGGTATTTTGTTATATATACTTTAGGTCCTACCGTGTGCATACACTTTCTCGTCTTGAGATTTTCAACATACAATATCTGAGGACGTTGTTATATTGCATGCTGCTGGTAAAAGGTGGTAAAAGCAAACAGCGTGAGCGGCAAGGCACGCGACTTTATTCATTATTTATTTATTAAAAATGGGATTGAATGGCTACATCTAGCCAGGGGGCAAAGATGAGGCCGACGATGAAGCGAGCTCACCCAGAAGATGCCTGTTCACCCGTGCCCTAAAAAGTGAACTAGAAAAACTTAACACTGACCTTGTATGTATGTAAGTATAATTCTTTACTGTACATGAGTAAACATAGCATAAAAATACAAGAACAGTTGACATGCATATACAAAGGCGAGCTTATCCCTTAGGCGACCTTGTTGTAGTACATAAGACCTTATAGTTAATCAAATTATTTTATATATAAAAAAAATATTTGCATGCCTACTTTATAAGGTACTGGACATTATTTACCATTTACCTGACCATCTTTATATGTAGGTACATAATGTTAAATAGCGTATTGTAGACTTGTAAAGTTTTGTGATACAGGGGCCAGGTAGTGTTGGGCAAAAAAATCCAAGGCAATTTCGTAGTCCCTTTTCGGTCTAAAACTTGTCCGACCAAGCGACCCGTTTTAACATACTAATATTGCCCATTAAAATAAATTAAATCGTTGGGCACGCCCCAAAAGGCTTTAATCCTCTCGTAGTGATAATTTTGGAAAAGCAAAAGTAAACAGAACCCTGTATCCAAGAGTGTTTCTCTAAACAACGGGCCTAGATTTTCTAGACAACATGGGTTTGTCAATTGCAAGGTAAAGTGAACCTTTTTGTAAGGCTGTAAGGTTGAATTTATGTTGACTTGATAAAATCACGTAGGCTTCGCAAGAGCTGGTAATTGGTTTTAAATACGATGGAATAATGCGTCACATTAGCACGGGGAATGAGTTTTGATACAGATTTGTAATGTTCGTACAAAACTAAAGCCAAATTCTGTCAAACGAACGCAAGCAAAACTCGACTTAGATCTCTGACTGTTAGGTAGATTTTTGCTTGCGTTAATCTGACAGCGCTTGGCCTTACAGTTGTGTACGAACTGTACTTCATTGTCATTTTCCTAGCATGGTCCCGGTTGTACCGGGGCCCGGGGTCAGCTTGGGCACCTGATCCCAAGATTTGGCGTAGGCACTAGTTTTACGCAAAACGACTGCCTTATGAACTTTAACTCACAGGGTATATTAAACCTTGTTGGGATTTACCCCGGTTTACTTCGATACTTCGCTGCATCAAAATAACTCTGTCAAATTTCAAATGATACCTAGTTGAAAGTTAATTGTTGTACGAATCGGCCCCTATTTCACCAACTTTGACAATTGTCACCTGACAATGACAATTCGGTTTACATTGCCGGGCCGGTAAGTATGGATGCTATCCAACGACCAACTTTACGTGACGACTCAGAAGTGTACTTTGAATTGTCATTGTCAGTTGACAATTGTCAAGTCGCTGAAATAGGGGCCAGGGTTCTAACGCGAAACAATCAGACCATCCGGCTACAGTGGCTCATAAGCGCCAAACAAATTGAAATCAAATTTAATGGGAAATGGAGTCAAATTGATGCCACTGACACTTTTGAGTTTTGTTCATGTGTTCATATATCACGATGCACTGAGCTACGGTACAAATGACGTACTGGAATATTTACGTTTCATATAAAATATTAACTCAAGATCGTGACGAGTGGAGATTAAGAGGGGAGGCCTTTGCCCAGCAGTGGGACACCATATAGGCTCTAAAAAAAATTATTTCGGGATATTTTATTGCAATAAATAAATATTTCGGGGATCTCGGAAACGGCTCTAACGATTTTGATGAAATTCGGTATGTGGGGGTTTTCGGGGACGAGCAATCGATCTAGCTAGGTCTCATGCCCGGGAAAACAGATTGTACGGTCAGGAACAGACACTAATTGTACGGTCAACCAATTTGATTTGGGCTACTTTGTACCTTGTCACAGTGACATAAATATGAGATCTCTAGCGGCTTTCCTATTGATTTTCACTGTGACAAGATTCGATCGAACTCGTTGCGCGCTCGTCTCGCTTCCAAGTCGTCCGCAAGTCGCAAGTGTGATAAGGCCCTAAATTATAGAATATCCAAGATTTTTTTCTTTCAGCTTATTGCTCTCTCAGACCACTCCAAGGACATAAATATTTTGCCATTCAAAATAATATTACTGCTCACTGAAATACATTTTCCTTTCGTATGGCAACGCATTTCAACATTTAGTTTTTCAACGAACCATCGATACAGAACTAGTTTTATAGATTTGTGGGATATTAAGTACTAGGAATTCTGCCAAATACGGATGTAGGTCAGACTATTATACCAAACTTCTGCGAAAATTGTTATAGGTATTGATGGAAAACTGGTGTCTGACCGCTTAGCTTATTCTATTTCGTTTTGTACGGTCAGACCACGCAGACAGAGTTAATTAAGTTTTCTTTGATATCGAATGATATTCTTTCTTTCTTTTGATATCGAAAAATATAGTATTCTGTAATATTAAGATAATTATAGTATCTTGTATGTATAATATTTTGTGTTCGTTTATATGTTTCGTAATACATTTTTTTTTATTATAGTCTATTTGCACTAATATCACTCAAAATTCCTCCGACCCGGGTCTGGCCTAGTTTTTGGACGGACTCTTCTCAGCTAGGCTAGGTTTAGTGAACCAGCGCCAGAACTCCCAGTAGCTCGATTCCACACACACCTCAGATTCGGTTGAAGCCGCTCAACCATGCTCACTGGAGCGTAAACTTACCATCAGGCGGGCCGCACGCTTGTTTGCCACTGACGTGGCATAAAAAAAAACTTAGAGTATTCCAGTGTTTACACTTGTGGTCGCATCGGAAGTTTCCCCTGGATTTTCCCAGTCTGCGCTCAAACCACACACTCCTATCACTTTATTTGTCTATAAAGCCATAGTCAGTTTAAAAAATAAAGGAATTCATCTTCTTAAAGATATTGGATCTTCTGAGCCAGTCCAACAAAGACAATTTGAAAGGCTCCAAGTACAATGGATTAAAATTGGGATGCTTGGAATACTCTAAATGCGGGAAATATTACGGCTTCCTCTTTTGTGTTTCGAAAATGGAAATAAGCGGGTCGCTTGGTTCAGCATCGCCATCATGGTGTAATGAGATAAGGTGCACTAGTCAAGTGGTCATGGAAATAAGCGCGACGCTTGGTTCAGCATCGCCATCACAGTGTAATGACTTGAGATAAGGTGCACTAGTCAAGTGGTCGCATGGAAATAAGCGCGACGCTTGGTTCAGCATCGCCATCACAGTGTAATGACTTGAGATAAGGTGCACTAGTCAAGTGGTCGCATGGAAATAAGCGCGACGCTTGGTTCAGCATCGCCATCACAGTGTAATGACTTGAGATAAGGTGCACTAGTCAAGTGGTCATGGAAATAAGCGCGACGCTTGATACGTTCAGCATCAGCATCACAGTGCAATGAGATAAGGTGCACCAGTCAAGTGGTCATTTAACTGCAAAGCTGATAAGTGATAGTACTAGTACCTCTAGTATAAGTTTTTTCATTTGACTTAAAGGGGACCATGATTTGTGCCACCCATTTGTTAATAGGTATGTATTATTAACAATTTTTGTAAGGCAACGCAAGCAGCGCCTCTGGTGGCCTTTTTAACTATTTCTTGCCACATAAATGAAGACTAAACGCAAAAGTTTTCGTTTGTGTTTTGTTTCAAAAAAACTTATACTGGAGGTTCAGGATGTGTTACAGTAAAATTAAATATGGTTTACGTTTATATTGGCCATAGTTGTCCACCGAAAAGACGCGCACCTAAATCTGAAAATGACCCAGGTCTCCATGCAGGGTCCATATATGTTTCCACCCTGTATATAAATGTGAGCAACATGTCTGGTTACAAGTTTTCGATTTTGATGTTTGAAAGAAGTGATCATTTGAAAGTCTTTATTTAAAGTCGATCCCGGTAATTAAGAGCAGTAATAGCCTCTCATTGGGAGACCGTGTTTCCAGTTTCAAAGGAAAATTAAATAATGAACTTCAATGTTTTTGCCCGAAAACGCGATTCGAGGAAAAAGGTTTAAATATTTTTATTTGCCTTTGTTTAAATAAGGTAAATAATTTTTTATACTGAACATGAGTCATGTTCCCCGTATATTTTCTAGCAAAACTTAACTGTTGTAGGTACCTACTATGAATTACATATTCTGTCAGTCAATTCAGTAACTTCAGTTAAAAACTATCTATAAAATGGAAATGATTTGTTAGATTAAACGAAACTGAATATATGTATTATTTCTGATTATTTCGCCATGAAAAGTTATGACGTCTGTGCAGTTTACGCGCGGAAATGTTGGTTTTTGATTTTAATTAAGTTTTCCGTGTTTGTTATCTTTACCTACTCCGTAAATCTTTAAGACTAGATCAATGAAATGATGCATGTTCAGCAAAATATAGATCTTCTTTTGTTCATTTCTCTTATTTTAATTTCGACTATACGCGCATCGGTTTAAGATTGAATTTCGCACGCATTATCTGATTTCGGCCTTTTATGTTAAGCTTGGCATAATTTACGGCGTAATTAATAAAGTTTCCGGCCGATTTTTTCTAATTAATTTGTTCTTTCGTTTCAGGTCCTCGTCGATACCTCCTGGTGAGTACACAAACTTTACAATGAGGTAACTTTTAAATAAGGACTCATCTCTACTTAATTATTGCTTATAAAGTGAACCTTATATAGGCGTTTAATTTTGGATTAATTTTGAAAGTTGATTGTATAGTACATTACTTACCAAGGGCGATAAAACAAAGAATGTCTCAGATCGCAGGTATTTTACGCCCGAGCCGAAGGCAAGGGCGATAAATATGCGATCTGAGGCTTTCTTTAATATCGCCCGTGGTAAGTACAAAATTTTATGTCACCCCCTGGCCAGGAAGTGGGTTTTTTCGCGCGCGGAGCGTGCGATAATGGCCACTTTATGGCCAGGTGTGACATAAAAATACTTATTTATGTATAGTGCGTGCCATCCACGACGACGCGCCCCTCCACAGCGAATCTCATACTAATCTGAGCGCAGTTGTACGGCTTGGTCTGTGGAGGGGCGCGCCCAAAGTATGAAAGTAAAGAGTTATGGCGCGCCTTTGTGATGGCGCGCACTATAGGTAATGAATGTATCTGGTTCAAATATGTTTCTCTTTGCTAGCTTTTAATCACCCTTTTCTCTAGGATTACACTATAATCATTACTTTATAATCTTGTTGTATTCAAGAACCTCACAGAATATTGTAATCCGAGGTCCTAGAGAAAAGTGTGATAATAAAGCTTGTTTACATGATAGGAAGGATACGTAAGGATGAACAGGTTGTAGTTCCGTTTAAAGATAATGGGACGGAACCTTTCGTGCGCGAATCCGACTCCGTCTCCGTCCGGTTTTTTATACAACGATGGTAGCAACATACAAGCGTAAGGTCCACCTTATGGTAAGCGGACACCGCAGCCTATAGACGTTCGCAACGCCAAAGGAGTCACGTGTTTAAGGCCGACCCTTTATATCATTTGTGGATCGACTGTGTTGACAGCAGAAGGGACACATTTAGGTTCCTTGCTCTCAACACTGTGCATCCTTGGGAGCTCTGGCAAAAATTGCTCACCTACAGGAATACAACAGTTCAGTCAGCAGCAATGGTTGCTACGCGGGCGAGGTGTTCAAAATGATCTACACCCGCTCTTATCCCCTTATAATAAAGATGTGTGAAGATCATTTTGAGCACCTCGCCTGCGTAGCAACCTTTGCTGCTGACTGGACATACTTATACAGAAAATAATCTATCTACCTAGTGCAGAACTATTTTCAGTCGGTTGACTTGGTCAGTTGAACCTCAAAGCCTAAACTTAGCCTAGTACACAATGTGTACCTTAGATTCAGTAATAAACCTGCTCTCTAAAATACAGGCGTATTATTGAGGATATTTGATATACGAGTTTATAGAATCCATACTAATCGTGGGTGCTCAGGAGATTATCCGCGAAGCCACTCAACTGGAGCCAAATTACACGTAGATTAAGCGTTGTTTCATAAGACAACGCATACTAAGCCAAGGAAATCTTCATCAATGAGAGAAAGTTTTTGCCCGGCAGTGGGTCGTAACGTAATATGATGAATCTTAAAAACCATCAAGCCGTTTAAACCGGAAAACATGTCAAAAAGTACATAGATAATGTTGTAAGCAATGACTATTTCTTGGCCTGTGACGTCCACATACCTAACCGGAAATCATTGCGCCACAATCAGTCTAAACTTACCTAATTACCTTGATAACAATCAATGACGTCGCCCAACCACATTAAGAGGTCATTGCCGACGCCAGACGTGACCAGCCTTCTTATCCTTATAGCTCCGGATCGTCCTTAGACTTGTACCATTTATGATACAACAATGAACCATAAACATTTTGACAAGTATAAAATAAGGAGTAAGCACTCATCAGCATCATTCAGTGATTAACAATCATTCAACAATGAAGTGCTTCGTCCTGTCTTGCTTGGTCGTTGTGGCGCTAGCCGAGCCGCCTCGTCTGCCTCGCTTCAAGCCTGCGAGGTTCCGTTTCGAGAGGCAAGAGCTGGCCCCAACGACCACAGACTCGCCTACAGAAGCGACCACAGACTCAGCACCGTACCCCGCTTCTGGGTGGAAGCCTGCAGGCGAGCCTTTCACGCTGCCGAAGCAAGAAGCGCCAGCTGATTCTTACGGAGCACCTGCTCCTTATCCTGCCTCTGGCTGGAAGCCAGACCAGCCCTTCACTCTTCCGAACGAACCTCCAGCGACCAGCTACGGTGTACCTGATAATACTTATGGAGCACCAACCACGGACACGCCTGCTCCAACGGAGAACCCTCAAGCTGAGAAGCTAGAAGGACCAGTGGATGTACAGAAGAGCATTGGTACTTATTACGTTCTGCTGCCGAATGGGGAGTTGCAGCAAGTGAAGTTTGTGACGGAAAATGATGTGCAAAACATGAGGTATACTGCTCAGTTGCGTCTTCAGAACAGGGCTCCTTTGTTCGTCGTCAGACCCTAAGCGTATATTGTAACTTTCGAAGAAAATAAAATAAATTTAGAAATGATGATATATTGAGTTTTATGTTGTATGTAGATACAATAAAACATTATTGGAGAGGAAACCCGGATTAAAACCACATAAATGGTATTAAATAATGTACAAGTTTTATGTCATTATAAATATTAGTAGTGACTATTTAATGACAGCATAATCACTTCGTATTTACAATCAATATCATCATTATAACCCTGAATAACCATGTAATATCAATCTATAACCTCGGCATTTCAACGTTGCACGAATATTATTTTATGTCACACCTGGCCATAAAGCGGCAATTACCGCACGCTCCGCGCGCGGGAAATCCCACTTCCTGGCCAGGGGGTGACATAAAATTTTGTACTTAACACGGGCGGTAATAAAGAAAGCCTCAGATCGCATATTTATCGCCCTTGCCTTCGGCTCGGGCGTCAAATACCTGCGATCTGAGACATTCTTTGTTTTACCGCCCTTGTTAAGTAATGTACTATTATTTTGTTCTGTAATTCATACCGTTTCATTTCTGGACTGAATAATAACGAGCTACATTTTTAGTGTAAAAATTGTTAACACATTTTTATCACATTTATTGAAGTTTGCATATTTAAAACATGACGCTTATGAAAGCACTTTGTATCGCGCCTGCCAGCACCAAGCGTTGACAGTAATTGTTTTATACATGAACTTTATCGTGTGGGCATCACATACCATTATGCTGTTGAGCACAATTCCACTTCCTGGCCACAGTTACTGGCCACTTACTACGGGCAGTAATAAAGAAAGCTTCGCATAGGTATTTATCGTTCGTGGCTTCGGCTCGGGCGTCAAAAACTTGCGAACTGAGACAGTCTTTGTTTTGTCGCCCTATATAGATCTTTAAATTTCCATAGGTAATAACTAGTGTTCGGAGTTTCGGTGGCAAATTTCACAGAGGTAAATGAAGTCGCCTAACATTATTTTTGATTAAACGAATAACGATTAAATGATTAATTTTGCATAATACTCCTTGTAAATTATCTTGCGAGCATTACCTACTTATACCACGATAACATAGGACTACTAATAACACAAGTATGTAGGTAAACATTGTTTAAATATATTTACTAAGAGTTTATTTTGAAGATTCTCAATAATACAACTTAAATCTTATATGCAAGATAATGTTAATAAAACACATTCACATTGTTTAATAAATTTATTTATTTTTACTTATTACATACATACAAACATGTCACCTAAACAGTCGGGACAGTATAATGTTTGTACCTGCTGCCATTTAATGTCATACTAAGTATTTCAGGTAAATGAATAATTTATTTTATGTCACACCTGGCCATAAAGTGGCCATTATCGCACGCTCCGCGCGCGAAAAAATCCACTTCCTGGCCAAGGGGTGACATAAAATTTTGTACTTACCACGGGCGATAATAAAGAAAGCCTCAAATCGCATATTTATCGCCCTTGCCTTCGGCTAGGCGTAAAATACCTGCGATCTGAGACATTCTTTATTTTATCGCCCTTGGTAAGTAATGTACTATATTCAAATCTTAAAAAGTTAATCATAAAAACGACTCCATTACCCACTGTGTGAAATTTGCCACCGAAACTCCGAACACTAGACTAATAACCTATGGAAATGTAATGTAAGATCTTTTACACGAAATCAGTCATTTGAGAACGCTATATCTAAGTCACCGAAACACTTTTTCCTTCATATATAACAGAGACTTAGGTATGTTATACATTTTTTCCAATAATTGAGCCCTTTTCTACCACCTTTGTTCAGTCATCGTATTCATTGATTTAATCCTCTCCAGCCAGGTGGACCTTCACGGTCGGCGGTTTTCGAATTATTCGTTTGATATTTCGTTTCGTTTACATTGTTTTTTGGATGCAACGGTGTATATTTTTATTGTATAAATATGTATAAATGCTCCTAGCGTTTTCCGGGTTGTGCCTTAAGGCGATATATCGATTGAAAGAGACACCCTTTGTTTTTCGCTCACGACAAAACGGGATGCAACCCTCTCCGAGAATGGCTTTTTAGACAAATCTCGTTTAATATCTGACTGTGTGCAGGTTTATTAAATTTCCTCTTGTCTATGTCTGTACCTAGATGAGGTAAAATACCATCATATTGACTTAATCGTGTCTTTTAATAATGCGTTGTTTTAGTAGGCTGAGGAAAAAAAAGGAAAATATAGACTCGACTTTGGATTTATTTTCTATCGAGAAAATTTTAAGCAATCATGTTTCGCTATTGTCAGTACCACAATCATATAGTCAAGAATCATATATCTGAAAATCAGCCCCAACTGTTTGCTAGTCTGGGCAGGACAGCGTATCAAAGTCTCCACATTTCTCAGTGTAGCGCCTTAGTTCGCTTTAGGCACCTAATCTCAAGATTTGGCCTTAATACTAGCTTAAAGAAAGCCCAGAGCCCAGAGGGTGTAAGGAACCCTATTGCTGTCACTCACGCACACAGATCATGACACAGGTTTTACAGCTAAATGGTTGTAACTATAATGGTTATAACGTTTATTATTACGAATGCCTACGAAGCTGGAGGTCCCGGGTTCGAATCCCGGCCGGGGCATGTATTTGTGTGTCTTGGGTCTTGGATGTTTTCTATGTATTTAAGTATTTATTTATCTATATAGTATGTATATCGTCGCTTAATACCCATAGTATAAGATTCGCTTAATTTGGGACTAATTAGGTTGATTTGTGTAAGATTGTCCACAAATATTCATATTTATTTATTTATTTATATTTTACCAACAAATATTTATATTTTGACAAATCAGGTTTTTTCATTTGACTATCAAAACCAACTTAATTTTGCGGTAGGTTCGGAACCCTAAATGTGCGGAGTCCGACACACACTTGGCCGGTTCTTAGGGTTCCGTACCCAAAGGGTAAAACGGGACCCTATTACTAAGGCTCCGCTGTCCGTCTGTCTGTCTGTTCGTCTGTCACCAGGCTATATCTCGAGAACCGTGATAATTAGACAGTTGAAATTTTCACAGATGATGTAGGTATTTCTGTTATAACAACAAATACTAAAAAACAGAATAATTTTGCCATATTTATAGATAATGGTACGAAACCCTTTGTGCGCGAGTCCGACTTTACTTGGGCGGTTTTTACCGTGGTCTGACACCAGGACCACCTGAAAGTCGCGCAGCAACTTGTAAATAAAATTTACCTTAAAAATGGTTCGGTGAATATTGGGCAGCTGAACCGAAAAATTTGGCCGAATACCGAACATTAAAGAATGTGCCGAATAATAACTGAATATTCGGCACATCTCTAGCCTTAAGGGGAGGTATCCCCAACGCAAATGTCCCGCTCTAACACGCGTGAGTTTATAATTAACCATCCCGCTCTCTACGCAAGCTCTGCGCGCAGTTTTGTAAATATTTAGCTATAGTCATTAAGCCAATCATTCTATCAAAGCAAACCCTGCGAATTTGTCTATAACTATTTACGATCTTTAATTGAGTACAAAAATAAAACGTTAAATATCAGTAATATAGCCGTAGTATTGAAAATACATTCCAAAAAGGGGTAACTTCGCTATTTTTTTCTATCGAGTGAAATTCATCCGGTCATGTAATTGACTGCGATTTTGACTAGACAAGATCCTTATGTAACACGTATATTTTTTTTAGATTTTAAGACACTATATTCTATGTCTCAGATGGTTTTTAAAAACTCAAAAGTGGTAATACACGGCCTTAAAAGACTCAAGTTGAGATACTGCTTTAGTTAATATTATATTTTCTGTAGACGCGAGGATATCCTCGCAATATGAAGAGGTCTCCAATAAATCCCTCCTTGACAACCGTTTGAAAAATGTCGTCTGTTAGCCTGAGGGCCCTTTGAGCTACTTAAGCTACTTTATTTATAAGTTTAGTTTTGAAAGTCGACCCTCAAGAAAAGAGTGTACTCCCTCTGAAAGGTCAACAATGCACTTGATAATTCGAAACTTGATTATGATTAGGGTGCGGCCTGAGCGTATTGCTACGCGTCGCACGAAAACTTGAAGTGAAAACTTCTTTAGCGGGGCTGAGCACTTTTTGTGATGGGGAAAAATGCTTAAACTCGCGACAGATTCGTAAGGAGGTCTTAATATAGTGGACGGAAGTACGCCTAGGACGCTCTACGACCAGCTAAGTTGACCCGTGTCCGTCTTTAGACGGACACGTAAGGTCTCAATATAGTGGACGGAAGTACGCCTAGGACACTATACGGCCAGCTAAGTTGACCCTTCCTAATATCGTATGACCTGTTTTAATACAAATAAGTACTAACAAACAAATGATTTTATCCTCCTCTCTTTCCACCGCGCGGCGAAAATGTATATGCCTGCGCATGCTGTTTCGTTTAGGCGGCGCAGGGCGCTCGCTTGCGCGAATGTGCGTGTGTGTTTGGTTTTCACTTCTGCCGGCACTCCGGGAGTGCAACCCGTTGTTATTTTTAATTTTTTTTTCGTACAGCGTGTGTGCCCGTTTCCATTGACGCCTGATAGAGGATGCCTGTTCACTCGTGCCGCAGAAAGGTCTACGTTTAATGAACTCTGAAATACAGAAGACGTCGGCAGGGAATCCTATACGCATTATCAAAGATCTTATTACTTACCTACATAAAAAGCAAATTGTGTAGGTTGTTTTATTTTAGTTCCAACATTGATGTTATTATTCCAAGTAAGATCGAGTGACACGTGTACAGTCTCCGTCAATAATATGTACACAGTTTTCTCAATGTCGTAAAGATAAGGTGCAAAATTGTGCAGATAATTTTAATGTCGTGTTTGTCGGAATTATCGGCTTCAAAGCCAACATGTTTTAAAATAACGATCCATGTGTACATTCGACGCCATTGATAACGACGCCTTATTACAATGGAATAAGGTGCAAAAGTGTAAGTACCTATCTATGGCGTCGACCCTAATACAGGATCCAAGCAATTAAAAACATAAACATTTCATATTTTAGAGTAAAGATTTTTATAGATATTTTATGTCACACCTGGCCATAAAGTGGCCATTATCGAACGCTCCGCGCGCGAAAAAACCCACTTCCTGGCCAGGGGGTGACATAACATTTTGTACTTAGCACGGGCGATAATAAAGAAAGCCTCAGATCGCATATTTATCGCCCTTGCCTTCGGCTCGGGCGTAAAATACCTGCGATCTGAGACATTCTTTGTTTTATCGCCCTTGGTAAGTAATGTAGTATTATATGCGTGCCACCAAGAGGGACGGAAAAGCTGTTATAAATAAATAAATATTTGTGGACAATCTTACACAAATCAACCTAGTCCCAAACTAAGCAAAGCTTGTACTAGTTGTACAGTCAAGGGCACCAATATGTATACACTTTTTCACATTATTCCATGAAATAAGGTCCAAAAGTGTATACATATTTATGCCCTTGACTGTACTGTTGTTGTGCTAGGCTACGGTATACATACTTAGACAGATAAATAGATACTTATTGTAAATAGATACTGAAATACATAGACCCCAGGAACAAATAATCGGCTCACCACACATATACGTAAATGCCCTGAACGCAGATAAATTTTCTTAGTTAATATGGCTGAAGCCTCTAATGACCTCTTTAACTTGGGTGTACCTGTACCCTTACCATAAGTTTGCAATGTTTGCATTACCGTACTCGCTAGCGACTGCGTAAACGATTTAGTATGGACCAAAGAGAATATAACCACTAGTTTGGCTGCCAAAAAGTCATCAAAGTAGTTTCTTGCAGATAAAAAAGTGAAACTTGACAAGGACCATAAACAATTACATTATTATTAAGTGCCTTTAATGCGGTCCAGTTTTTATTCAAATACATCATTCATAATATATGATTCTTTCTCTGCTGCCAATAAATTTCTTCTCTTGCTCGCTTGTACTAACCCTGAAAAGAAAAGCACTTACTTATATATATTTTTAAACATGCTCGGAAAAATAGAACTTTATTCGCGATAAGTATAACTTCGGAACCCATCTTTGCGGCATGTAGCGAATTTATTGGTCTGTAATGGGATTTGTATAGGATTTTGCCGGTGCGGCGGCGGCGGCTGCTACAGATCGTGTTTTTATTCGTGATTCTTTAGAATTTCATTTGGATGTTAAAATATCCTACTCTTAGAATGTTCAAATATCCTAATTTTTTTGACAAAAGCACTACGTATAGTGCACGGCCGGAACAGGGTCTCCCTGCCTCGTATTAATTAGACGACCTCGTGCACGTTCGGCCTTCTATAACACACTCAGTAGGCAATCGCTTCCTTCCCTCACATGCTCTGAACTAACTTGCTAAAACAATGTACGGTCCACCTGAATTTTAGCGGACACCGCAGCCTATAGACGCCCGCAACTCCAAAGCTGTCACGTGCGCGTTGCCCAACCTTTATTTATAAAATTGGAGGATTCGCTGTGTTGACAGCAGACATGACAAGTTTAGGGTGCATACTCGGGAGCTCTGGCAACCTTGCTCACCTTAATACAAAACAAATACACACAACACTAAATACATACTTGTATAGTAAATAATATTTATGTCACACCTTGCCATAAAGTGGCCATTATCGCACGCTCCGCGCGCGAAAAAACCCACTTCCTGGCCAGGGGGTGACATAAAATTTTGTACTTACCACGGGCGATAATAAAGAAAGCCTCAGATCGCATATTTATCCCCCTTGCCTTCGGCTCGGGCGTAAAATACCTGCGATCTGAGACATTCTTTGTTTTATCGCCCTTGGTAAGTAATGTACTATATTATGGCTGTGGTCAGAAGACCACAGCCATAATAATATTCCCATTTCCCGAGATGTGCTGCTCCAAATTCGAGCAAGATTACATTTTGCTATGCCCTACCTCTCTATAGTCCTAGTTTCACTCACCTAACTCCCGATAGTACTGCAATCCATCAAAATAGTTGTCCTGGACTATCCACAAATTGGCTATCCATTGCACGACGCCACGCAGGCTGATGTACGCGAAGAGCAGCGCCACCCAGGACGTATCGTCCTCTCTTTCTATCATGCGCGGGGGGAGAGCGGAGTATGTCTTTACTTGTTGCATTGTGCCGATGTAGCCCCAGATTCTTGCTAGAAATTTTATTTGCATTGAAACATAGGACAACAACATAACATACATACAACACAAACACACACAACATAACAGGAACATAGGTACAGTCAGAAACAGAGAAAAGGGACCCCCGTGCATATAAAACTTCTATGAAGGGGGGGGGGGGGGGGTACCTTTTCTCTGTTGCCGACTGTACATCGTCATACATAAACTACATGTGTATTCTTTTTTATGAGCTAATATCTGGGCGTTTTCCCGGGCATGAGACCTAGCTAGATCGATTGCTCGTCCCCGAAAACCCCCACATACAAAATTTCATCAAAATCGTTAGAGCCGTTTCCGAGATCCCCGAAATAAATATATAAATAAATAAATATAGGTATACAAGAATTGCTCGTTTAAAGATATAAGATAATAAAATGATATTTAAATTAGTGATACATCATTATTAAGGCACCTGTAGAGGCAAGCACTCTCCATACAAACTTTGTGCAAGTTTTTCTTTGCTTGTGTTTGCGTTACACTTATGAGTTTTGGTCAGTATCTGGGGGCACGGCAGTGCCCCCGCAAGTCGAGCAAAAAGGTGCACGGCCGTACCATCCTTTTCTCGAAGCCATTCAGGCCATTTTCAACATCCTGTAATTTTGTCTCAGTTAAAGCTAGAACCCTGAATTTTCAGTAACATGATGGGCATAATATGGGTTAGATATATTCTCAATAACATTCAATTTGAACTTTTATTTTAAGAACTATTGCCCCTCAAAATTCCTTAGTTTTGTCACTGACTCACTGACTGACTGACAGATCATCAATCGTTTAAGGTACTTCTAGCAGACCCACAAGCTCCAAATTTTAAACATAATTAGTTTTTAGCCTATTAATTGCTAGAAAATTAAAAAATATTGCAATATGAGTCACGTATCTGAGATATACAAACTGCATAAGTAAGTTTGTAATCCTATACAAAATACATGCGATTACAAAGTTACTTTTACAGTTTGCATGATCGTTACTAGAAGTCATACCGAAAAGAAAAAAAGGGATGAGATCCCATCAAAAACATTACATGTAAAAAGATGCAAGTCTCGCAACACAGTTCTTTTACAACAAAAAGTAATGATATGTAATCTTAAACCTAGTCTGTTATATTTTAGTCAATAGTACCGGAGGGGTGCCCACAGAACAAAATTTCCACCGACTTGCATCTGCATAACTTTATTTTTTTAAATATATATAATGACATGATCAAAAACATAAAGTACCTAATGCTGATGCAAGTCAGTGGAAATTTTGTTCTGTGGGCACCCCTCCGGTACTATTGACTAAAATATAACAGACTTGGTTTAAGATTACATATCATTACTTTTTGTTGTAAAAGAACTGTGTTGCGAGACTTGCATCTTTTTACATGTAATGTTTTTGATGGGATGCTTATTTCTCTGTTAGCCAGAACCTCAAGTTTTTTTTAATTCTTTAATTTTTTTTATTGTAATTTTTGGAGTTTTTTTCACGACATTCTTCGTATACCCAATATTAACAAGCAAAAAAAATAATTATATACGGGAGTGCCAAAACCGACGAATAAAACTTGCACAGAGTTTGTATGGAGAAGGCCTTGCCTCACGCGCCTTAAGGAAGAAAAACTTGTATAGTAGGTATAGGTAACATAGACTATCTGCAAAAGTTCCGTAACCGAGTAAAAGGCTTTTTGGACCAAGAAACACTTGAGCTTACGTACCGAGATGAGGTAGCGAAGGTATCCTATTGAAGATTCGTGGGCCCATAATTTTAAAAGAGTTACCTACACGTCTTTGTAAGTCTATACCACGTCTATACCTAGGGATGATTAAAGCAGGTTTCCGCCTGGACTAGTCCCGGACGGCGGCGGTTGCGAACTGGTCTTTACTGCGTCTAGGGTTGCCATATGGAAAATTGTTGTCCTGATAAAAATCCGGACATCTGCCTAAAAATCCTGACATTTCTTGTAACAAGAGGCAATACTTCGGTTGCCCCGAAAAAAAAATTTGGTGGCTACTATCACTGTGCAAAGCGGCTTGCTTTCATCAAAAAGTGCAGGATATTTTTCATAACCCATATGACTTCATAGTCATATGGGTTATGAAAACACAACAATTCACACACCACCACATCACCTACCACAATTCAATATAGTAATCATAGTTCACAAACCTATTTATACTTTTTTTTGCCGTTTTATTAATGAATTTGTTCTTTTTTTTATTGACTTTTTTTGACAATAATTTCAAAATGTTCCAAGCGCGCTGAGATTTGGCATGCGGGGACTGGCGAATTGATTGAGATCACTTGGGCTGTAAGCTGTAATTTATCCTATTTTATATTGTTTTCAAAGAAATATTACCTTTTTTTGTTGATTACTTACTAATTTATCATTTCATTTATTAAAACTGTGTAAACTTTTAAATAAATGTATCGTAAAATATATTTTTTTAAATAAGGTCATTCCTAAAAATCCGGACACTTGCCAAGTCCGGCTGCAATCCGGACAAAAGGTCAAAAATCCGGACATGTCAGGACAAATCCTGACGTATGGCAACCCTAACTGCGTCGCATTAGCTTTCCTACCTCGAATATGAATAGGGAGGGAACCCTTAAGTTTCGGAGTGCTATAAAAAGTTCTCTCGTTGGTTGATCTGGCGGTACCCAGCACAGTATAGCCCGCACTAGTTTTTTCAGTATGATAAACGGACGATCTCTATCTGCAGCCAGACTCAAAGGTCGCCGATGCTACTAAGCTGTAATCGAGAGGTAAGGCATGCGATATTCAACCTGTAACTCTAGTATAAGTTTTTTCGAAACATTTACTAATTCGAACGCGTTTGCGTTTTGTCTCAAAATGTATGAAAACGCTCTCACCGAGTTTGAAATACGCGCGTTCATCGTTTAGCAACAAATATTATACTCGCTGTTTTAGTTTTCACAAGTGACCACCAGAGGCGCTGTTCACGTTTTCATACCACTTTCATACATTTTGAGACAAAACGCAAACGCGTTCGAATTAGTTAATGTTTCGAAAAAACTTATACTAGAGCTACTGGAGATCATAGGTTCCAAACTCCGCATAGGTAAATTGTGAATAACCAACTTTGATAATGCGTTATTTTAAAAACGAGCGAATAATCCATGCTTACAGTTAGGAAAACAACCGTTTTCCTATCAAAATTCAGCGCCGAGGATCCGATAGTCGGGATCTCCATTCGTAGACAGTTTTCGCTACAAAGCGGAAAACCCATGTTATCGGCTACGAGCACTCGTCGGCAATGAATGTGTTAACTCTATACAATATCCAATCTGATTTCACATATTTTAAAAGTGAACTCTATTCTAAATGTATCAAGGTTTCTTATAAAACCAACTGTCTTCATAAGAGGTTTAGAAAGTAAGTTGCTACGGCAGAGAAATGCCATCAACATGTGCCGCGCGCCGGTCGCCCGGTTAAAAGTGAACTCTATTCTAAATAATATTAAGGTTGTTTGTTGTACCAACCGTCGTCATATGAGGTTTAGAAAGTAAGTCTACGACGGCAAAGTGCCATCGACATTGTCTTAGATCCAGTCGCAGTAAAAATGGCGCAAGCGCCTTGATTTTGCATGGAGATAAGATTTATTGCACGAATATAGCGTTATAAAGCCTTCTTGAGTGTGTTCGAGCACATGCGTCGAGTGTCAAATCTAAGACAGGGATCAATTGATATATAGCTATCTTAACATGTGAATAAGTACTTATACCTCACGAGCGCGAGTGACCGGGTGTGCTATGGTTGTGTATCACTTGTGTGTTGAGCTATAAATGCACATTCTCTACGTGTGCGTCGGCGTAGTAGTTATGAGGGACTGATGTTTTACCAAATTATTTTTGACAAATGTTCACTTCCCAAAAAACTTATTTATAAGTAGCTTTTAGTTTTTAGTTTTTTTATTGCAATGTCCCTTTTTTAGTTGTTCGATTAATAAATGACTTTTATGTTCTTCCCAAAAAATGTTTCTCAAACATTCATTTGCCAAATGATTGTTTGCCAAATAATGATTTATCAAAAACATATTTTGTAAAGAAATGTGAAGCAAAGAAATGTTTAGACATTATTTTTAGTGGTCAAATTATATATCGTCAAATTTTATTTTACCGAATTAATCACTTGCCAAAACGCATATTTCCAAAAAAATTTTTAGCAAACATAACACTTTGCAAATACATGTTATAGCCATTGTCTTATTTAGGCATAGTTTATTTCACCAACTTTAAAATAGGCACACCGCTCACGCGGGGTGCCTATTCCACTCCGAGGGACGCAAGTGAACCCTAACCTAACCGAACTTTGACAATACCTATCTGACAGGCGTGCCATATTTGACAATTTGATGACGCGCCGGCGTGTCGGTCGACGGCAACTCGCTCACCACGTAATACCAGTGAATTTTAGGACAAGACAGTCATGTTAAAATGTGAAGTGGCTTCGGGCCAACAAGATGCTTATACTGTGTAAATTTGAAGCCGTTTGGCTGTAAAACCTGTGTGACAGACGACAGACGGACGGACGGACGGACGGACGTCTGGGCGTCACCAATAGGGTTCCGTTTTGACCCTTCGGGTACGGAACCCTACAAAGAAGAACATAACATCTTACATTCGGTCTGCGTATTGATAGCGTCGATCAGGAACAGCGAGGCGTGGACTAGGTCGACCACAAGCAGTGCGATTCCGACGGCAGTCAGCGGCAGCAGTATGGCGTAGAAACCGCACGGACGCCGGCCCAGGCTCACGTTGAGGAGTGCCAGACCAAGCCACGTGAGGTGAAGACTCATCCACAGCTTCATCTTGCTGAAAATATCATAACCTATCAGACAACACAGATTGTACAATGTGTGGCGAGGATGACGAGATAATGCAACACTTGCTGTGTGAATGTCACAAAGCCAGACAAAGAATGAACGACTTTTGCAATGGCTACCCGGAACCACAGAGGAGGATATTTGGTTTATGCCGGAACCAAAGGAATTCAGGTTGCAGAGCAGCTTGGAAAAGGTATAAAGGAGAGGGCAGTTGCACAAAGGATCCCATTGGTTCGAAGTGCATCCGCAAGGGCAGGATGTGATAACATCAAAACTATTGAAACTGGCGCCAGCTCAAGCTCATTTTGACCAGCGCCAGCTTCGGCCATGTGAGGTGCAGGCTGATCCACAGCTTCACCTTGCTGGAAACATTAATAGTACCATTGAAAACGGTACCAAGCGTGGCGATTATGCCATTTAACCCCCCATGCAAGACACAATAAGGCCACGGCCCCGAGGTTCCGTCGACTCCCGGTGTCCTGGTAATGGGGGCAGTGTGGGTAGAGCCCCTAAAGGTCGACTGATGACCTGGTAAAGACCGCGGGACTTCGCTGGATGCGGTGGTGCAGGACTGGTCATTGTGGCACTCTTTGAGGGAGGTCTTTATGTCCAGCACTTCCAGCAGTAGACGAATTTGGGGTTGAAAACTTTAAAAATATCACCCGTAGCAGATAACAGACCTCCTGAACGAAGCAGCAACCGGGTTGGAGTTCATCCACAGTATGTGTGAGACGGTGACCCGCTGGTCTATCGGTATCGAGTAGTTGTAGTAGTAATGCAGACCGCATGTGTCCGGCTCGAAGAGATACAGCATCTTTAAATAAAATTCCATCATCACCACATCACCACCTCGTGGAGCGCCCGTGGCCCAGCGGCGCCGGGTACCGCTTGCGGTATCTGAAGTTAAGCAACGTGGGCAGTGGCCCAGCGGCGCCGGGTACCGCTTGCTGTATCTAAGGTTAAGCAACGTGGGCAGCGGTCAGGACTTGGATGGGTGACCGCTTTGAGTGGTTACTGACTGAGCGCTCCCGTGCTTTGGAAGGCACGTTAAGCTGTCGATCCCGGTTGTTGTCTATGGCAGCAGTCGTTAAGCAAAGTTGGAGGCCTTCGGGCGGTTTGAGAACATCGACTAACAGTCAAGTTGCCCACTCACTTGACAAAGCCTAATCCCAATAAGGTCTAGTTTCCCCTCGGGGTTGGAAGGTCAGATGGCAGTCGCTTCCGTAAAAACTAGTGCCTACGCCAAATCTTGGGATTAGGTAGCGGACCCCAGGCATCCTTCAGGATGCAACTGTACTGGGATAACGCTAGAAGGATGATGATGATCACCACATTATCACCCTCCTAGCGTTTACCAGGTGCCCCAGGTACCTT
Source organism: Cenopis cana (assembly GCA_951800055.1). Classification (NCBI taxonomy): domain Eukaryota; kingdom Metazoa; phylum Arthropoda; class Insecta; order Lepidoptera; family Tortricidae; genus Cenopis; species Cenopis cana. Next base: position 1,839,271 of record OX637484.1, on the reverse strand, counting down.
AAAATCCCAGGGGGTCTATAATGATCTTGCGATAGCGTGATAAGCAACAAGATAAAGCATCTGTCTTTTTCTGATACCACTCTATAGAAAGTGACAGATGCTTTATCTTGCATCTCGTTGCTTGTCGTTTATCATGCTATCGCCCGATCATAATACGGGGCCAGGAATTGGCGTAGCTAATGTTGTTAGAAAGAACTCGGCTGAGTCTTAAAGACTCAAGCTGTCAATGCTGACGTAATCATGTAAAATTAATATGAATATATTTACCTTTATTAATGTGAGTTCGTGTGGGTCATCCGGCTGCGGTGCCATCTTGCATTCCAGGGTCAACCATGTGAACACCACGCACGCCACCGCTTTAAAACAACAGTACTATCTTATTAAACAGCAGCACCATAAAACAACAGTACCATAAAATAGCAGTACCATAAAACAGCAGTACCATAAAACAACAGTGCCATAAAAAAACAGTGCCATAAAACAACAGTACCATAAAATAGCAGTACCATAAAACAACAGTACCATAAAATAGCAGTACCATAAAACAGCAGTACCATAAAACAGCAGTACCATAAAACAACAGTGCCATAAAACAACAGTACAATAAAATAGCAGTACCATAAAACAGCAGTACCATAAAACAACAGTGCCATAAAACAACAGTGCCATAAAACAACAGTACATACCATAAGACAACAGTACCATAGAATAGCAGTAAAGGGAAAAAGACATATTTTCATCTATTCCACTACATAACTTCGTACTTAACAAGTATACGTATGTTGTAAACACTATCGCTTAATTTTATTGTGTAAAATCAAACACTCCGCCATTCTAAGTCCGCCATTTGTACACTGTATTTTATTTTACAATACAATACAAATACACTTTATTGCACACCTCACATAAGCACACATACAAAAGAAAAACAAAGAAACAGGGATACAGAGGTATAACAAAAGGCGGTCTTATCGCTAAAGAGCGATATTTTGTGCAATAAAGTTTGAATAAATAACTAAACACTCCGAAAATAGTCAATTGAGGTTGCAGACTGATCCCCATGAATAGCCCAATAATAGTGGAAACATTATGGAAATTCGTAACTACTGTAATTTAAACACTATTCGAGGTGATCGAGTTATGTTTGTAAATCAGTTTCCCATTGAATATTAGATTAACGTGGTGTATCCTTCGTACCGTAGTAGTTTTAATAGAGCAAATAACATTAGATTCAAATACAAATACAAATACAAAATTTATTTATTTACCAGATAGCAAGTATGTATACAATTATCAACCCTTAAACTTAATTTACATGCAACATTCCATTAGAGCAAACAATGGTCTTCACACTAGGCCGAGCCTGTGTCGTGAAGGCCGTATGATATTACCAAAAGATTAAAACTGGAGAATGATACAGATAGATTGATCATCATCATCTTCAGCTTGATGTAATCGCCCACTGCTGAGCGCATATTACATTACAGGTTAATATTATGATTACAATTACTTTGATTATGCCACTGTCATATTATGATCTGATTTCATTGTATGTAATAGAGTTACCGGCAAGAGGAGCGCTTACGGCGCGGGGGCGAAACAGCCTACTTCAAACCATGGTCTAATGGTCTAAAGGCCGCAGTACACATTGTGCCAAGGTATCTATTGGGCCAGCCCGTTGGGCCAACGTATAGAGACATTAGAGACCCGCTTGGCTGTATGTTGGTAGTTGGCGCCAACGCTGGCTCGCAACCCGAACGGTGTCGGTTTTCGTGCACACATCAAAGGATCTTGGCGCGCTTCGTTCACACGTTGGCGTCTTTGCCCTACTGCTGGCTCAATACTCGTACTTTGGCCCAATGTGTACAGAGGGCTTAAAGAAAACAAGGTCTGCCCATCAGGATCATGTCCCACAGCGACGTCACTGTCGACGACACACTCACACGACGTATCATCGATTGGCTCGTTATTAGTGATGACGTCACTTGGGACACCCACACTACTCGGATGGCCATACCTGGCGCAGTATATAATTGTATCATGCTTCAAACGTAAAAAAGCTGTCAACCAGTGGACACCTCGCGACAAGCGCGGCGACCTCGGTGCTGCTGAGGCGTTGCTGTTTCGAGCTTGCGTTGGGTTGAAGCCTGGTTGACGCCGAGCCTTTATGTGTGCGACAACCTTAAGTAGGATGAAGCAGAGAGCAAACTCACTCTGATACAGAATAATGAAGATCGACCACACGTAAAAAGACGTCATTATACAGATTTTCACAAGATTTCACTAATTATTTAAAATTCACTATGAGACCGCAATAACAGCCTGGTCACGATGCGCGAATTTCGGGGCGGAAAGCATTTTATCTGTTCATTGCGCGGTCGACACGCACAACGCATTGCTTTTAGTTGGAATCACACGCAATGTATTAGGAAACCGCTGCCGCCGCCGCTCGAAGGCCGTGAACTATGTCGCATTCCAGTGGGCCGCGACAATTTATCGTCCTAAATATCAGCGAAATTGCGAAAGCCCGGGAAATGAGGAGGTGAAAAATTATGGCTGGGTCATAACGTCATAACGATATCGCTCCATTTTTTTTAAATACGGCTGTTTGTAAATAATTACAAATCATTTCTTACAGCTCGAGCAGTGACCATTGCCATTGTTTTCAGTTACAAGAAACAAAAAACTGGAAGAACAAATCGCCTAGAGATTCAAATCCCACCTGTCGTGTTTAATTTTGCACTTTGATTGAAAAAAATAACGCTTCAGCTACATAATAGTATTTTCTGTATAAATTATCTTTCGCCTGGACCGTAAGTATCCATATTCCATAGTTTCTTCAGGTATTTTGAATTTTTCAAAATATAATTTTATACCGTCGTTGTGTAAAAAATCACTGTAAATAAAACGGACCTAAGGATCAGTGTAGATTGGAATTATCGAGGCATAGTTTGAGTACAAATTATTTTATTATTTGTAAGGCCACTTAAGTGTCTAATCGTTATTAAAATACTGGTTTCAGTGTTGCCCTACCGAAGCTGTGTACCTAAGTCTCAAATTAATGGTGCCCTCCAGCGATAATGAAAAATGTAATGGCATTTTTCGTCGCGCTTAAATTGAATTTTTCTTTAAACGGAATGCTCATTTCATTTTGCATTACCAAAAACGTTTCGAGATTGTTCGTTTGCTAAAGATTAGTCGTTTTGTGAACAAATTTAGTCTAATGGGATATCATAAATCGACGGTTATAATAACCTCTTCAAAAATTAAATTGCCTAGATTTTATTTGTTCGCTTGGTGGCACAGATATTGTAACTAATAAGCCTTATTTACAGAAACCGCAATGCCCTGACACTGAGGGCCCATTGATGGGCTATTGAATGGTAACTATGCGACTTGAGCTCACCTACCACCTACCTGATGTGTCGTCAGAAATTTTCCAAAATTGCAGAAATTTCTCACAAACTCTCGGAAGATTCTCAAAAAAAACCGAGAACTTTTCCAACGTTTTGGAAACTTTCCACAACTTTCACATCTGTACACCTGTACCTGTACACAATACAACAACAAATACGATTAAACTTTGAATACCCTAAATAAACGTGACATAGGCAGTGTGAGACAACGCTCTATGATTTTTGATGTTATCTAATATTAATTTAATAATTGACATGTTTATCTTTAATATTATGTAATTTAAAAACGAATTTGTATGCCTAACGGCGAAACAGAGCACATATTTTATACCTACCGCCATATATTGTATTACCTATGTTTACAAATAAATCACTTTGACTTTTACTTTGAAGCCGAAATTAGTCGAGTTTCTTTCCAAAGATTGTTGTGCAATATTTATCGCCGGGTACTGTACTAAATATTTTTTGTACCTATTAAACGTAATAACGCTGCTAATGCAAACTAGAGATTTAACGTTTAGATAACATGCCTTTTCAATTATTAGTCTTGGTAACCCTAAATGATTGCCTAATCGATTGTTCAACTCGGCAACTCGATTAAACCGTGTTTCGTCGATGATTAGTGTTCGATTCTATCGTGTACTCGTACATTGTGACTGGCCAGTAATATTAAACGTTCATCGAATGCACAATCGAATGCCTTTTATTGTAAACTGAGTACTGAGTCTTACGCTGTGCGCATAAGACTCATATTTCAACAGCCAAGAGCAGTTAGATAAGACCATGTCAACAGAAATGTCAACCTCACGCGACGTTTTAGTAGGTGTACTTGACAACTTTGTATTTGGAGTGACATTCGATTACCTATACATTGTTGTTAGATCGCTCGGCTGCGATGGCTGCGAGCAATATATTTGATGGACATTCGCAAAAAACGACAATTTTGTGATATCAAAACGGGCGGCGTTGCAGGTCAAAAAAAACAGATTTTTCTGAATAAAACAAGCATCCAGGAAAAGCACATGCAGTTTTCACTTTAAAACATTTATTAAAAGGACTTCTTAAATGCGCTTATGATTAAAACGCGTATTAGTTTCAACCATGTCGAGCGATATACGACTTAACCCTTTTTCAGGCATAGTACCTATATTGACCACATGCATGCATGTTGTTAAAATTACAACCTTAATACACAAAGTTAAGGTTTAAATCGAATTGAATTTCGGCGAAAAGTTACTTGCGCTTAATAGTACAATACTTACCAAGGGCGATAAAACAAAGAATGTCTCAGATCGCAGGTATTTTACGCCCGAGCCGAAGGCAAGGGCGATAAATATGCGATCTGAGGCTTTCTTTATTATCGCCCGTGGTACGTACAACATTTTATGTCACCCCCTGGCCATGAAGTGGTTTTTTCGCGCGCGGAGCGTGCGATAATGGCCACTTTATGGCCAGGTGTGACATAAATTAATTTCCAATACATAAAGTAGGTATGCATATATTTTGTTTTTCGTATAACTCGTACGTAGGTTGGTGTGTACTGGAAAAGGGTTAAATCTTAAGCCACACAGAGAGCGGGAGGGCGGTAGCGGCGCGTGAGCGGGTGGTAGCGGGACGTGAGCGGGACGTGAGCGGGACGGGAGCGGGCGGTAGCGGCGCGGGAGCGGGCGGTAGCTGCTGTGGCTTAAGCTTAAGATGCGAGTGACCCGCTTTAATTTATTGTAACTTCCAGTTAAAACAATCTCTATGAAATTTGGGCATTTGACTATGTTGTTTATCAATACGAGTACAAAATTATTTTCAATTAAAAATTCTGGAATTCTGGTGAATTGGCCACCATGATCACTTCTACAAAACAAATCGCACAAGTAAAAAGAAACTAAGACTCAGTTTCTAACGTAGTATGTGGTCGCTAAATCGCCTCTGCATTTATAAGAGTTAGAGTTTTATATAGTGCGTTATCATCCACAAAGGCGCGCCCCTCCACAGCCCAATCCGTACAATTGTGCATAGTATATATTAGTGGAGGGGCGCGTTCTTTTAAGAATGTTGTACGCCTTAATGGCAGGTTACATTGGACATAATTACTTCCTGTAACATCTGTATTATTTACATATAACCAACAATAAATAGTTTGAGTTTGAGTTTTCGTGGATGACACGCACTATACTTCCGCGAAACAGTGACGATAGCTTGCTTCCCTTGACAGGTATACCTAGTGCATAAATTGACCACATACTTAAATTAATTAATTACACTTTTACACGGACAAAGTCACGGGCAAAGGTTGGTAAATAAATAATACAAGAATTGCTCGTTCAAATCTTGACTTGACATATGTATTATCCTTGTTATCAAATATACTTATTATTGAATTAAATGCTACATCTTGTTATAGCTATTCCCCAGCCCTGTAGTACAACGTGAGTACAACGAGCTCTAGTCCCGGTCTATGTTGTGGTACCTTGAAATGCTACATCTTGTTATATTCCCCAGCCCTGTAGTGTAGTACAACGAGCTCCATCCCGGTCTATGTTGTGGTATCTTGAAATGCTACATCTTGTTATATTCCCCAGCCCTGTAGTACAACGAGCTCCAGTCCCGGTCTATGTTGTGGTATCTTGAAATGCTACATCTTGTTATATTCCCCAGCCCTGTAGTACAACGAGCCCCAGCCCCGGTCTATGTTGTGGTATCTTGAAATGCTACATCTTGTTATATTCCCCAGCCCTGTAGTACAACGAGCTCCAGTCCCGGTCTATGTTGTGGTATCTTGAAATGCTACATCTTGTTATATTCTCCAGCCCTGTAGTACAACGAGCTCCAGTCCCGGTCTATGTTGTGGTATCTTGAAATGCTACATCTTGTTATATTCCCCAGCCCTGTAGTACAACGAGCTCCAGTCCCGGTATATGTTGTGGTATCTTGAAATGCTACATCTTGTTATATTCCCCAGCCCTGTAGTACAACGAGCTCCAGTCCCGGTCTATGTTGTGGTATCTTGAAATGCTACATCTTGTTATATTCCCCAGCCCTGTAGTACAACGAGCTCCAGTCCCGGTCTATGTTCTGGTAGCTTCAAATGCTACATCTTGTTGTATTCTCCAGCCCTGAAGTACAACGAGCTCCAGTCCCGGTCTATGTTGTGGTAGCTTGAAATGCTACATCTTGTTGTATTCCCCAGCCCTGAAGTACAACGAGCTCCAGTCCCGGTCTATGTTGTGGTAGCTTCAAATGCTACATCTTGTTATATTCCCCAGCCCTGAAGTACAACGAGCTCCAGTCCCGGTCTATGTTGTGGCGGTTTGCCTCCGGAAAGGGAACGTTGCATAGCGTGCTCATGCGGCTCTTAACCTCCTTCCCTCGGATCTTCCGCATGACTAGCCTGATGAACCTGAAAGTTCAGTTTTTTTATACTACGTCGGAGGCAAACAAGCTGACAGCCCACCCTGATGGTAAGTAGTTACTGCCGCCTATAGACGCTTGCAACACCAGAGGCGTCCCTCACGCGTTGCCGACCCATAAGAACCCTAACGTTACACCGGCCGTAAAGTGGGAATTACCGCCCGGTTTACGTGCAGAGTGCAGGTCTCATTTGCTGACCAGGGGGAGACGTAAAATTTTGTACATATTTCGATGACAACGACCCTGGCAAACTATGTATTAACCCTACTGAAAAGAGAGGCATATACTTAGTCTAATGTCAGGCATGCAATAGTCCAAGAGCAAGTTTGGCCTCGCCAGGCTTATAAGAGCTCACAAAATTTTGTATAGTGATGTGGGATTAGAAAAATACTCGATAGAGCCTTGAACTTAAGGGATACTTTTCCTCTCTACGTAATGATTATTATCCGTTTTTACCCCATTAAGGAATTATTTCCGAGATAAAAACTATCCTATGTCCATCCTGGGGTCTAAAACTATATCCATGACAAGCTTCTTCTAAGATAACAGACAGGCAGACTCGTATTTTATAGTACTTATTAGTATGGATGGATTGAACGTTTGGACATTTTCACTTTAAAGTGTACCCCCTACTTTTTTTTCGGATCTCGGTGATTTTGGGTATTCTGACTCAGAATCACGAGTACTATTGATTCAGATGAAGAAAAAAAATGTCTTTGATTTTCCATACAAATTTTCTGTGTCAGTTTTGTGACGAGCCATATAAACTGTATGAAAAAAACGTCACAAAACTGACTTTTTTGGTGGTACACTTTTTTTCTTTGCGGAAATGGATAGTACTCGTGATTCTGAGCCAGAATACCCAAAATCATCCAGATCTGAGAAAAAAGGTAGGGGATACAGTTTAAAGTGAAAATACCCGTTTACAGACTTAACAAACCTGGCAATGTAAAGGTTCACGCCGAAGAACACTATGAGTCGAAGCCAAACGGCAGCCGCAATGAGCGGAACCCAGCCACCGAACTCCTCCGGATGAACTACTTTGCGTGGCGTCATGCCCCAGCCGCTATACCTGAACAGGGAAATGAGAATTTTGCTTGTAAAGGTTATGACGCAGAGGCAAACGGCAGCCACCAAGAGCGGGACCCAGCCACCGGCCGGACTCCTCTGGGTAGGTCACGTTACGGGGCGTCATGCCCTAGGGAAATGAGAATTTTGCTTATAAAGGTTATGACGCAGAGGCAAACGGCAGCCACCAAGAGCGGGACCCAGCCACCGGCCGGACTCCTCTGGGTAGGTCACGTTACGGGGCGTCATGCCCTATCCGCTATACCTGATCAGGGAAATGAGAATTTTGCTTGTAAAGGTTATGACGCGGAGGCCAAACTCCTCCGGATGAACCACTTTGCGTGGAATCCTGCCCCAGCTGCTATACCTGACCAGGGAAATGAGAATTTTGCTTGTAAAGTTTATGCAAACGGCAATCGCCCTGAGCGAAACCCATGCAGCCACCGAACTCCTCTGGGTGGGCCACATGATCATAGAAATGGGAATTTCGGTGCTTTCTGCTATCAAAGTTCAATAGGTAAAGTGAGAAAAGTGTTTCTCTGTATTGCCTTCTCTATCGCATCAGCCACTCGGTGAGTTAAACTACGGTAGTATACCGTTAAAATTTGACGAAGAAGGGTTGATTTGAGCAGTGTATTCAGAATTCGAATACATGTATTTGTCATTGAATTGGGCAATTTGCATGCAATTCAATTCAATTCAATTTAATCATTTATTCATAAAATAAACTTTTACACGTCATTTACACATTATTATTCAAAAAGTAAAAAAAAAAACAATTAATTTTGCTGATCCCCATAAAAATATTTTGTAACACCGGAAATTTTCCACCTTATTTGCTGCTGACAAATGGGTCAATAAACTATTTCTTGTAGCTCGTTGCTATGGTTATGTCTCCTGGGTCACTTTTTAAAACTGTGATTTGACAGAATTTTATCCCATAAACATGATTTTCACCGATTATAAACCCATTCTCTCTCCATATTATAATTTTCTTCTAAGAAACTTGGTTACCGTTGTCTCCTGGCTGACGGGACAGAACAACAACAAGAAAAAGTTGGTTAACCCAAATAACAACAAGGCGGAGCAGGCAAGCGAAGGCAAGATAAGATAAAGAAAATAAGATGATGGTTGATGATGATGATGGTGATGATAATGATGATGATGAATGAGATGGTGATGATGATGACGATGATGAAAGATGATGATGATTACCTTATGATCATAGCCTTGGTGAGACTCTGTTGAATATGCGACAAATACACAGTCGCCATGCAGACGTCAAAGATGGCGTTGCTTATGGCGACGTAGAGAAAGATGTTCAGGATTATTTTCAACACCTTCATGTTTTTGACAGACGAGAACGACCACAGGAGGATGGCCGCGGTTATCAAGAGGGTGTGGAGGGCCAGACAGAATTTCAAGTGACTGTAAACCAAGAAACCTTGGTTATAATCTATAACTATAACTCAGGCCAACGCGAGCGTAGGCAAATTAATACAAGGCAAGTGCTACTGCCTACACGTTCGGCAAGTTTATCGGAAAACCAATGCTGGCCAACAGATGGCGCGCTGACAAACATGTGGACACAATTGGCCGAGTGCGCGCGAGCGCCTATTTGTGCAAAAAATCCGACAGCGCTCCGAAGTGCGGCAAGTGGTCGCGAGCGCAAGTTGTGACAAGCTATGCCAAATGAGTTGTATACACGTTGGCGCTTGACTTTACTCGACTAACTAGGCGAGCGACACCGAGCGATGGCAAGACAATGCAAATATAGTGTCTATATGTCTGTATTGGCGTTCAATCGGCGACGCTCGGCCAACATGTATTGCAGCTGTTAGTTAACCTATTCACCGCCAAAGTCACCTGCGTGTGGGGCACTTATCATCCTGACTTTTTATCAAGTCAATGGCGGTGAAAATATTTGCATGTCTCCGAGCAGGCTAGATGCACTGGACAATATGTAATATGATGTATTCTGAGTCTAAATCTTTAAATCTTTGAAAGAATTGAAGGAAAAAGGATTGTTGTTGACACTTAGCCTTTTTTGTGATGAATACAGTGATTATTACTATTAATTCCGCATGCGTACTCCTTATTGGACTTTAGAAGTAAAATATTGCCAGACTCACGTCCTAGTCTTTCCAGAGAGCTTCGTCAGCACATTAAAAAACCCAGGCACATGTTTGATAGGTATAATATTCAGCCCATGAGTGTTATTCGGCAGTTGAAGGTCTCGGAACTGCTTGAGTGACCTCGTGGTGCCACATGCTTCGGTGTCGTACAAGTACATGATACGAGCCAGGATATCTATTTCGAAGTAGCCGTCGTCTGGATTCCACCTGCAGTTGAGGACCGTTGATGTTCCTATGAAGACGACAATGCCTGAAAATGTGCATTTAATTAAGTGTCAGCCAAGGTTTGGAACTCCGGATTCCTTATTCCTCGTCAACTACAACCTTATCTAATGGTCTTCAAGGTTAGATTAATCAAAATATGGAACTCCATAACGGAATGCGTGTTCCCCGTGAGCTAAAACTTTTGGTATTCAAGGCGAGACTGAATCTGTTTTTACTAGGTAACCGCGTTCCATCATAGACCACACCCCCCATAGACCATAAACCATAGACCTAGATCATAGACCGTCGGCCTCAACTTTGCCTCCTGGTTAGATGCTGGCCAAGAGCAATCCCATAAAAAAAACGCTTATTATCAGGTGATTTGAGGTCTAGCGCAAACCTATTTAGGGTGAAAAAATCTAAAGTAAATTTATGCAAGATAAGGGCCACCAGACGACGAAGACGACCACAATGGATACGTGTATTCTACCTTGTCTCACATACGCCAGCCAAACATGGACGTACACAAACAAAATGAAATATAAAATCGCAACGTTGAAGCACGTTGAAGCCTGGTTGAGAGCAAGATTGGAGTGTGAGGTGAGGCGGCGCCGGTCTTGTGCAGAGCCTTTATAGTGCGACCACCTTAAAGACTCTATAACTGGTTAACCTTACACTGGATTATAATGTAGTATGAAATACACTGGAGTCTCTTGCGGTCCTTTGTTAGTATACCGAACATCACCCCTGACAGTTTACTCGTTGAGGTTTCTTTTGTGTTCGTACTATCAACCAGATTGTTAATATCTGTGTCCATAGCTATCACAGTAATCTGACCGATTATTTTGATTGCGAGAGTGTCACGATACTTTTTATATATTTTGCGAATATCAGTTTCCGTATTTATCACAATTTTGATGACAGTCATTACACTCTTATCTAGGATGACAGTATTGGCAGGTCAAGGTTGATTAAAAAAAGGTTGTAGTGCGAATTGTTTTTATTTATTTACTGGGATAATGACTGGGATAGGTATTAAATGGTAATAGATTTTATTAATAAGTGGGAAAAGAGGAAGAGGAAAACCAAGAAAAAGTTATATGAACCAGATAAAGGAGGATGTGGATGTCGTGTCGTATCAGGACATCAAGAAACTGGCCTCGTCTCGGACTGACAAAGATGGAGAGAACTGCATCAAGCTGCACCGACAAGAGCCCGGCTCTTAAGATGATGATGATGGGATAGGTATTAACAATTGTCTTACAATTGTGGAATAAAAGTAGTCTAAAATAAACGTCTCTCTCCCACTCTCATACCCTCCCTTCTAATGTAGGTATTTTTATTTTTTTATTTTTGAAAAATTGTAAAATTGTTTTCGCAATTTCTGTGTAGTTAGTAACTTAATTCTGTATTTAGCTGAACCTAAACCTAGATAGGTACCTATTTCGTGCTATATTAATGGAAATGAAAATGGAAACTATAGGTTTAAATTAAAAGTAAAAATTGTAACAACATTTTTTGTATGACCGTTTGTTTCATATTTAAATAAATAAATAAATAAAATCTCTCACCTAAGTCCACATTATTTCAATGTGTGATATGGTGTGAGTTTATGAGTAGATTTATCTGTCTACCCCTTAGGCGTGAGTTTTTATACGTGTATAAATGTTTAATTACGTGGGATAACTTTTATTCATCTCCCAGACGTCTTGTTTCTTTGTAACAGAGATTTAATGCAGGCGCCATAAAAGTTATACGATCCGCTTCAGCATTTTAAAGCACCTACTATAATATAACTAACCGTAACTTTACTGCGTAGTAAAAATGCAGGTATCCTAATCTCGCCTAGGATTTCACTGTATAGGACTGCGGTGTCTTTTACATGTTCCATTTTTACACGCAAAGAGCCTAATTTACACACGTAAGACACCGCGCTATTTAAACTCGCATGCGAGTCTCGCCCGTGTACATAAAGGCCCTAATACATACGTAAGAAACCCATATGCGAGTTTACAGGGCTCGGAAGCCGGTTTCGTCCTCATAAAATTTACCGGTTAATAATTTCGGTTTTTTGTACTTTTAATAGTTTAATTTATAGATGAAAGCTAAAAAAAACAAATGTTATTTAAACTACGACGGTGCCAAACAAGCGTAGAGTTCACCTAATGGTAAACGGAGACCGCATTCTATACAGGGTGTAACATTTAAGTCGGTCAGTATGGGAAAGTCTGAAACTAATTAAAAAAAAAAGACATACGAAAATCTGTTCTTAGGAACCATCCAACCAACTACGTACGTTTGGTTGTTTTTCGACCGAGCGAGTGAAGCGCATTCGTTTCAGCTTGGGTTTAAATGATTTCGCTTTCGTATTTCCGTTTGTTTTTCTCTAAGATTTAAGAGGTCGCATTTTGTCAATAGCTATTGACTCAATTCAATTCGCCACTGAAATAGTTTTACAAACACCCGTCCCACTCATTCTTTACATGTTTGCAAAGGACAATTGCAGCAGGTCAGTTTACAATTCCCCAACAGGATTGTTATTCACAAAGCTCGTTCACATCGCCACAGGTGGACTAATGCTAGTCTCATCTTCGGTTACTTTCTCTTGCTTCGAACACTGAGGTCAAGTAATTATAGGGACGAAGTATATAGTCAGGTATATGATGTGTTTTGAATGGCCAGTACACGGTCGTCAACGGTAAATGTAAACAGCTAAACATGTTTAGGTACAGTCAAGCATCCAGACCAGAATTGAGTGTACGGTCTAATCTGAAATGTGTTTACAAATTCGATCCTTAACCCCTGGATTGAGGTTTCAAAATAAATTGTTGGACGTGGTGTAAATACAATCTGTCTCTGTCTAGATTAAGCTGGACACAATTTGGACGTTTGATTCATTCTTGTTTTGCTGTACGGGTAATTCCATAGTACCTAGCACGTGTCACACTCGGCGACAAAATTTGTAGCTAGTGCGAGATACTTACCAACTTTTTAAATTAGCCACTACTGGGCCTTTGTGATCGAGTGATGTATTTATTTAATTTACAAAAACTGAATTAACCAGAAAAAAACATAATTATCGAACCTGCCCAAAAAAAAATCCGAGAATCGAAAATCGGCTAAGAAATGCGACATGCGATTTAGTATGGACAAAAGTACAGCGCCTCTGGCGGTTACGCAACAGAACTTAGATTCACCATACTAAGGGATCGTCCAAATACAAACGCGAAGACTAAGCGATTATCGCACAAACTCGCGACTTTTACTTTTTACTAGTAATATTCTAAGTTGAAGTCGCGCGATCGCGCGGTATCTAATCGCGTAGTCGCGTAGGACGATCCCTAAATCGTTTACGCAGTCGCTAGCGAGTACGGTAAGAGTTTTCAATACAAACTCATGCTAAGGGTACAGTCGGAAGTCCGATTTGGGTAAAAATGCTTTCGTGTTGTAGGTAGGTAGAGTTTGGCTACTTTAACTCTACCAAGCAAATGAACTGTCAAATAAATATTTGGTTTGGCAACACTACCTCACACGTCACATTTTCGTGACATTTCCATAGAAAAATGACGTATAATGCACAGTGTTGCCAAATTATATTTGTCTGACAGTTCATTTTCTAGGTAGAGTTAACGTAGCCACAGGGGCTACTACGAAACTCGAAATTCGAACTTCGTATCGTGCCGTTCCCTTGACTCTCGTATTAGAGACTATAAGAGTGAAAGGGACGGCACAACATGAAGTTCGCATTTCGAGTTTCGGAGTACAGGGCCAGACTCTACTTACCTAGATGCTTCTCTCACTCGGTCCTCGGTCATACGACTTAGTTATTGTAATCACAAGTAACATTGTCATTATTAATGAGTTTCCAATTTAACTGATCCTCCAAACTTACCCATGTCAATCGAGCGATCGAAGATTATAGTATCAGCAGTAACATACCCCTTTATATTTATGAACCCGTAAGAGGTATCATACAAACTCGATTGAACTGAACTAATACCAAGAACGTGCTGGTTTAAATTTAAATATAAATAAATAAATATTTGTGGACAATCTAACACACATTGACTTAGTCGCAAACTAAGCAAAGCTTGTACTATGGGTACTAGGCGACGATATACATACTTATATAGATAAATAGATACTTAATTACAAATAAAACGTCCAAGACTCAGAAACAAATATTCGTGTTCATCACACAAATAAATGCCCTGGCCGGGATTCGAACCCGGGACCACCAGCTTCGTAAGCAGGGTCACCACTCACCACCAAGTAGGCTAAAGTGGTCGTCAAATATATGATATGTATGAATGATGATGATAAATTGATAACTGGCAGTCACCCCGGCTCGTATAAAATACCATTGGCTTTAAAAAATTATACAGGGTGTGGCCTGTAATAGAAGCAAAAAAATTAAACGGTAAATTAACATTGCCTGTAATTTTTTCCACGTTTACAATTAAAACATTTAGGTATTTTCTGGCGCAGTCAGTTGTCCTGGATTTTATTACTCTTTTCGAGTCATATTTATAACGATTTTTTTAAACACAAAAAATAATTAAACGTAAATAAATAAAATAAATAAATAAAGTTTTATTTCAGGCATATCAAAACACATGTTACATAAATAATAAAAAAAGCCATAAAATATTCTTATCAAACCAAAAATGATAAAACTTTGACGACTCATATCTTGATGCTACCTCTGAATGAAATGACGGAGGTGCTATGATCTCGTGGTGTCAAGATCTATTACTTGAGGGTCCTATAACCTAACTTTAGATCAAAGTTTCTCCGAATTGAAAATAACATTTTTGGACACAAGGGGTTACTGCAGATGCTCTAAGGAAGCGTCCTTTTAAATATTTGCTCCTGTTACAGGCCACACCCGGTATACTAAAAAAAATATATTCAACATTTTTGCTTAGTTTGGGGCTAGCTCGATTTGTGTAAGATTGTCCATGAATATTTGTTTTCATATTACTTTATACATATTTATTATACGTAATGTTGTTCATTCAAGTTGTTATACAACTTATAAAGATCAAATTTTAACAGTAGCTTTTTGTTGAACGAAAACATCATGAAGAAACCCAACAAGGTCTAGTTTTGCTTTTGAGCTGGAAGGTCAGATGGCAGGCGCTTTCGTAAAACTAGTGCCTAAGGCAACTGTAAAAGCGGACCCTGGGCTCGTTAGAAAACCGTGAAAACGCTAGGAAATATTTCGTACATAAGTTTTCTTTTAAACCCGCGACCTTCAGATTGTCGCGTGCCTGACCGCTTAACTAAAGTAACTTTTTATAAAGATTAAAAAAAAGGAAATATTTTTGTAAGTTTCTTTACTGATGATGTGAAGATTGTGTCAGCGATAGCGGTACAACAAAGGTTAACATTTTATTCGTTTACGACCCGTTGAGGATGTTTCATGCAGATCACGTACGCGCGAATTGAATATGCTAACAATCACTTCGTGGCGTTAATGACAATTAAGATTTTATAAAGTACCTACTGGTATTTTTTATTCGAAAACGGGACTTAATCGCGTACACTTATAATTTATTTACCTTTTGTAAGGTTTTGCCCGAAGTTTCTAATGTATCGCAACATTCATGGTCGCGAGCTAAGCTAAGTAAAAAAAAGTAAAGTAAGTAAGTGTAAGTAGTAAGTGGCTAGTAGTGGTAAGTATAGGCGATTAAGTCCCGTTTTCCAATTATAATGTATGAAAATCGTGTAAGTTTAAATCGATGTACTAGTATTTGTCACAAAAATAACAATTATCATTATCAAAGGCTACTTAACTGTACAAGATAGAAGAGATGAGTTGAAGGAATGACATGTTTCTACCTAATGGTGGGGAAGATTGCTGGAACAAATTGTCGTTGAAGTGGACACGCTGGACAAAGGCACCAATTTTTTCCAGGCTCTAGTTAGGTATATAGCTCTATGTTTTTAATACGAACCAACTTCTTCGTCGGCCATCTTAAATTTAATAGGGGTGGAAAGTTTGTATGGAAAAATATTTTTAAGATAGACACTTGAAAATTGGCGAATAGACCTTAGTCTTAATAATGCTTACATTAAAATGGAAGAAAACTGTGTTCAGTTTTTATCAAAATTTGCCCTTTGAAGGGGTGAAAAGGAAAATGGGGTCGAAAGTTTGAATGAGGAAGAGGGTATCAGATTAAAGGTATATAAATAAACAAATATCGTGTCAGACCCGTTTGTACAAATCATTCAAATAGTGTACCTACAATGCGCGAGTTTATAATGTTATACAGAAAATAAACATGCCAAAGTCATTTAGCAGGTTATATTCTAACGCAGTGACATACATAGTGATTGATGTACTTTGCCCACGGCCCACAGAGCAATCATTGTCCAAGCAATAATGGAGTAATGCGAACAAAGGGGAATTATGAGATAGTGAACTGGCTCACTGAATATCATAGTTGAGGTACACCGACAGTATAAGGGCACCTTGCTACCAGAGATGTGCTATGCTATTACTAAGAAGATATGGATCGCCCAAGAAGCAATAGTTAATAAACCTGCGGGGTAATCACGTAACGATACGTACTATACCGTTGGTACGTATTTAATGTCAGTTTTAGTATGGGATTAGGTCAATAAGGCTTTATTTGACAACAGTAAAAATATAAAATCCCAAATATAATATATATGGGATTTGACATTTAAATCTATCGTACTAACGGTCGAAAACGTTACGTGATTACCGCGCTGTAGTAAATGCATTAAAAATACTTGACCTAATGAATTCATTAACATAATTAGTAAAAGCGTCAAACAGAAGCATTCACAAATGTATTGTCTTACGTTGCTGCCAATGTAGAACAACCAATTTTGTTTAAGTAATATTTCATAACAACCAAAAGTAGTACAGTGATAATGGAGTTAAGGAATGACCAAACTTCATTATCATGAAAATAAACCAATAGCAAGCACCATTGTGCAGAACTCAATGTACGGCTATTAAGCGAAACTTGGAAAAAAGCGTAACGTTTCCAACAAAGGGGGAGTAAAACAGAACATTGTAACGCTTTACTTTTATATTTATTGTGTTGATAATTTACGAGTTTCGGCAAACGGAATTACACATTTGAAGCTTCAGTCTCCTCTATAGATAATCTCAAATTCTGGTGTGATAGTCGCTTTTATCGCTTTGAACAGCCGTCTATTTCTAACAAGTATTTTGTGAAATTGATGGCGTTTTCTAGTGAAACACTTGCGGTAGAGACTTTGGGTCCTTGGTCGTCCGACACCAAAAAGTTCGTGAAAGAGGTGTCGACACGACTAATAGGCGTCTCAGGCGACCACAGGGCTGGCTCCTTCTTTGCCCAGCGGCTAAGTCTGGCGGTGCAAAGGGGCAATGCAGCCAGCGTTCTCGGCACCATGCCTCAAGCGGGTGAACTGGGTGGGGTATTTTATATATAGAGATAAGTTGATTTTAAAATGTAAATATTTTTCCTTATTATAAATGTATTTATATCCATTAAACACTAAACCATCGGTTGCTGAGTTAGCACAATATGACGAATGTTTATCACGTGACAAATTTTATTATATTTTCTTTATTACAGTCGAACTTTTTTGGGTGCTCAAAAGTATCTGAATGCACTCCATAGCCTAGACAATGGAGTCATGTTTGGATTATGTGAGCAGCATGTTTGCTTCGATATACCTGGCCCCTATATCACCAACTTGACAAATATCAGTTGACAATGACAATTCGACGTGCATTGCTGTATCGACTGGAGGCACTGGATAGCATCATTACTTATCCTTACAGCAATGTACGTAAAATTGACACAGGTGACTATTGCCAAATTCGCGAAGGATCCTGATTGTGACCATAATTTCGCGAAAAAAGCAGGTACTAGTGATATGGCCTTAAGGACCTGGAAAACATATTAACTGTAAAGTTTGACAAATTTTACCAGTCGTGCATCTGCTCCCGTTTTTTACACGTGACAAACGAAGTCGTTATATTGTGCCAACAACAGCTGTAAGCCAGTCAACTTATAACAATTGGACGTAAGCAGCGTTCTGGACCTGAGGAGCTGCAGTGTACACGTATATCGGAGCTCGGTCTTCGTTCCTGTATTGAAGACGGGCCGTATACGCCATGTTGCGAATGTCATTCTGAGTTTGATACTGGACCCTTTGAAGCTGGTAGTCAGGAAGAAGCACGTAATAGGCCCCACCGGCGTTCACAACTTCAGCATCCCTTTCCTCCTGGAGCTTCCCTTTCTTGTCCTTATTCAGACCTTCTACCTTCAAACTCTCGACTTCTTCGTTCTTCTTCTCAGGCTCTTCGCTTTCGCTTTTCCTTGGAGCTCCGTACTCTGTTTCCGGAGCGGCGTAAGTATGGAACGGGACTGCGTAGCTGTCCGAAGGAACTCCGTAGGAAGTGGCCGGGGGAGAGGCTTCCTGACGGGAAGGCAGCTTGAATTCCTTCGAAGGCTTGTAACCAGCGGCAGGATACGGTGCTTCCTCGTTTCTCGGGGTAGTGGGTTCCGCCTCCTGTCTCTGGAAGAACCTCCTATAGCTTGGAGGCTCAGCGGCCACGAACGCAGCTAAGAGGAGTACGCAAGCGAATTTCATGTTGCTTCTTCGACTGTTGAGGATCGAATGATGCTGTGACAACCGTATGTATCCTTTTATACTTATTCCTGGCTGGTTTTCTGGCAAAGTTTCCGTTTAGTCCGGATGTGTCATGCGATCGATATTCTGAGTGGGCCACGACATTGGCCCCTTATTGCGAGGATCATCGGTTGTGTAACGGATGCCGATTAGGTGTCATTGTTAGCGGCGCGTGAGTAGAATCGCTGAGAGCGGTGACTTACGAAAAGAACTAATGCGTAATTTTAATATTCATGTCTGGCGGAGAAATCTTTCCTTTGGTGTGGCTAATTTTCTTTGTGATGGGTGAAGTTTGACAGTTGTGCTGAAATAGGATGGTTATGACGAAATAAAAATATACACAATACACCAATAAACAACAGTTTTAACTCGAGTCTCCTGTTATAGCATTTTGCACAAAAATGGTATTTATATAAAAAAATAAAAAATATATATTTCAGACTCATAGAATCCCTAAAATACCTAATCAAACCATATCATATTCATATCCATAGAATACCTAATCAAACTTTAATACACAATATTAGAAATTATAAATGGCTTAAGGCATTCTTTATCAGTCAACCATTGGGCTAAAAAGAAACATTTTTACGGTACGGGAATAAAGATAACAAATTAATAGAAATAAGAAACTACAGGTAGTAAATACTGGCAATAATTTAATGACTTAATATCATCATCATCCTCCTAGTGTTATCCCAGTACAGTTGCATCCTGAAGGATGCCTGGGGTCCGCTACCTAATCCCAAGATTTGGCGTAGGCACTAGTTTTTACGGAAGCGACTGCCATCTGACCTTCCAACCCCGAGGGGAAACTAGACCTTATTGGGATTAGGCTTTGTCAAGTTAGTGGGCAACTTGACTGTTAGAAGTTCTCAAACCGCCCGAAGGCCTCCAACTTGGTTTAACGACTGCTGCCATAGACAGCAACCGGGATCAACGGCTTAACGTGCCTTCCAAAGCACGCAATTTAATGACTTAATATAATCTTCTTAAAACTATCGTTAGGAGCTCCATTTAGGTTCTTTTCAGGCTTGAGTTGCAGATTCTGAAGCGATTTTCTTATACTGAATAATTTTCGATTTATGTAGGCCTGCCCGTTATACTTATATCTAGAGATATAAAATAAAATAAATAAATAGTTGTGGACAATCTTATACAAATCAACCTAAGTCCCAAACTAAGCAAAGCTTGTACTATGGGTACTAAGCGACGATATACATTACTTATATAGATAAATAAATACTTAAATACATAGAAAACATCCAAGACCCAAGATCAAATATTCGTGCTCATCACACAAATAAATGCCCCGGCCGGGATTCGAACCCGGGACCTTCAGCTTCGTAGGCAGGGTCACTACCAACTAAGCTAAAGAGGTCGTCATATAACCTAGTTACTCATATATATGTGTTCCATCATCTCATCTATATAGGATGATGATGATGATGATACGTTTGACTCTGCATCCATCATTACGCCTTGCCGACTGGGCTATTCGGCTAGTAATTAAAACGCATTACAATGGCGCCCGTTAGTGCAGTATGCATAATGCATGCATCCTTGACGCTATTATGGCGGCTCATTATCAAGTGACAAAGTCATAATTCAACAGCTTACGTAACTTAAGTAAACGCGTATAGTGCTAAATATTGACAAAAAATACGAGTATTTATGTCACACCTGGCCATAAAGCGGCAATTACCGCACGCTCCGTGCGCGGGAAATACCACTTCCTGGCCAGGGGGTGACATAAAATGTTGTACTTAACACGGGCGGTAATAAAGAAAGCCTCAGATCGATTCTTTGTTTTACCGCCCTTGTTAAGTAATGTACTATGGCAACAGCGGTTGTCAATTTTGCGACAGATGTGGTTATTATCTTATTATGTATAATACATCATTCTATACCGCGCCAAAACGACAAGGTTCTATCTTCAAAGGAGTTTCAACGGTACACAACCTTTTGTCAAAATGAAGTATTCCAGTGGAATAAGGAAACCATTTGAGTGAAGATTACCTTGCTTCGCCGCGTCATTAAAGATGAAAATTGGACTTTGGTACAAGGAAAACTCATGTGGACATATGCGTGAGTGAGCCCAAAAACTTATCCTAGTTATTTTGTACCTTTAAGCTTGCGATATTAGAGTTTGTTTTTGGCCATACTCAAGGGCCCAAGAATAAAGCGAGTACCCACCGCTACCCTACACGTGACCCCTGAGGTCCCTCGGAGATCGTCCTAATACAACGCGATGATCGCGCGATCGCGCGATCGCGCGAGGGAAATTCTCGAATATATTAAACTCGAACAGGTGTCCGAAAGGGATCGTTCTAAAACAAACGCGACTACGCGATTATCGCGCGAATTCGCGACTTTTACTAGTATATATTCTAAGTTAAAGTCGCGTCATCGCGTAGACGCGCGCCATTTAGGACGATCCCTAACAATGCCACAAACTGGTAACCGTAGGCGTAGGTACTGTACTGTTTTCTCGAAGATCTCGCGGTTCGAAATAACTGCCATACGATAAATAAATGATTGTGCTAAAATCAGTAATATCGTGAGGAAAGCGCTCTAAACCAAATAAGGTCTAGTTTTCTTTCTAGATTGGAAGGGCAGATGGCAGCAGTCGCTTTTATCAAATTGCCTAGACCACTGAGCTAAATATTGCACTGAGGGAATAAAATATTGTTCGAATTAAACCTGATATCTAAAATACGGGAATATATCAAAGTCTATTATTTGATACATTTTTTTTCTAAGCGGTAGAAATTATATACATTTTAAGGAAATTTTATTATGTATTTTACAGGAAATACAAAACGATTTTTCAAAATCGTGAAATTAATATTCTTTACTCGGAATAACAGAGTTGTACAAATTCTATAAAAAGTTTATAAACTTTTCCTCGAATTTAAAAGCTACGAGGATTATGACGAAAGTGCAAAAATAATAAAAATTATTTTTTTATTCATTATTTTATGATTGTTGTATTATTGTCACCTCTACATTTAAGTTTTTTTTATATTTTTATACAAGAAAGTACAATTGGCGTACTTAATACCTTAATGGCATTCCCTACCAGTCAACCATGGGGCCTAAAACAAACATTGGTACAGGATCATTCAATGCCGAGACGCAAAAATAAGCACAATTCATTTTATATAACACTTATAAAATCAATATACATACCAGTGGCGGTGCGTCAAAAATACTCTTAGGGAAGCCGGAAATAATTTGCCTTTCTTATTCTTCATGAGCCGTAGTAAAAGAACTGCACTAGCTGAAAATTAGGTAAGCCGGTGGGAATCGAGTTGTATCGACGCTCCGCCACTGATACATACACAAGATAATTCATTTTTAATCCAAAGCAGAAATTACATAAATCAATAATAAAATAACCTAATCTAAAAACAAAATAAACTAATAAAATAAACATACACATATAATGATTAAAATATATATTGTAAAAAGAAAGTCTTAAAGCTCATATATAAACAAGTACCTAAAGTAGCCCAGACGGCTATTCGTCGACAATCCTCTTTGTTAACTTTAATTTAGCTCCAAAGTTTTATGTCCTCATAAAGTGAAATATTAACACATCCACGACATAGTCGCCATGCTTGCTTCCTGACGTGATATTAGAGACGCTTCGTTAGACAAAATTAAGTTTTTTATGTCGCATAAAATGGGTTAGGTAGAATTTATTACAAGTTTAAAAATATTTCGATTTCAAATTTTGACAAAAGTATTGATATGACCAATAAAGTGATTAAAGGATAATGATTTTATTTAAGTATTAGGAATTTAAACGGCAAAAATCAATTTTTAGCTCGAAAATGGTCGATTTGGAGTGATGTTTCAAACAATATTTCTTAATAAAAAATCCAAAAAATACCGTTCAACTGTATGTCATTTGGTCGCAACAGTCCTATTGACATTGTCAAGATACGTCTCATTAAAACAGAAAATGACCTAAAATAGATAAAAACCGTGGCGGTGTAGTGCGTCTGGTATGTTCGCTACAAACAGAGTGGACGACTTCTACGCTATAATGCGCAAGAGACACTGTCCTTTGTCGGGAGAGTGAGCGAATCGACGAACAGCATTGTTAACGTAATATACACGGCATGTTATATAACGAGTGGGGCCTCAAATATGGCTTATTTATTGTAATTTTAATTTTAGTATCTAAAAACTATGTATAACTTGTAAACTTATGGGTAAATACCTAAATAAAGAATTGATTTATTTATTTATTTATTTATTTAAAAAAAATGAATAAAATGAACTTTATTCTGTAAGTAGGCCGCAATGGCACTTTTACAAGTCAAGCCCTACTATGAGCGTACTAATGAGCGTTTTTAACTGATTAAGGACCCTTAAATAGTTAAAATTAAATAGTATTTATAATTTTGAAAACGGGGAATGAGGTATATGTATGTACCTCATTCGTACATACGTATATGTACGTATTTAACAATGTCGTAGTCATTATTAAATGAACATTTAGCATACAAATTCTCCATAATTAAATGCACTTTGAACGAATACCACACGGGTTTCATATTTCACGTTATTAAATTTATAAAAGGTTCATCCATTTTTCATAAAAGTATCAATAGGAGATTGCGAAACCAAATTAAACTGCTGACCGGTCTACTGGACCGCGCCTTTTTCATATGTTTTCATTTTCTCTTTCGTTCAAATTGGTTTTCCAACATTTTTTTGGTTGAAATTTATTTTTGATTAAAAATATTTGCGGTATACAATTTTTAATTATTTTTCACGTATTTGGGAGATCCAATTCAATGTTTTTTTTTATATTAGAAAATAAGTGAAGTCGAAATTCTAGTTTAATAATAATAAAATTAAGCGCATGGTTAAGTTAAGAAACTACGTTTAAATACCCAACTTAAATAAAAGCCCGATTGCCGGTAACACACTGTATAAAGTACTACTGCAATCCTACTATATATCCTACTTAATCCAACTTTCCTACTTAATATTATAAATGCGAAAGTTAGTGTGTTTGGATGTTTGGATGTTTAGATGTTTGGATGTTTGTGACTCCATCACGCAAAAACGGCTGAACGGATTATGATGAAACTTGGTATACAACGAGATTATAGCCTGGATTAACATATAGGATATTTTTTCGTTCCGAAAATCATCCCTTTTACGCGGACGGAGTCGCTGGCAAAAGCTAGTACCATATAATCAATGTAGGAGTGTATGGCGCGTTCATTTGTTTCTTGCCAATTATTGCATCGACGACCGCTTAGCTTAGTTGGTAGTGACCCTGCCTACGAAGCTGGAGGTCCCGGGTTCGAATCCCGGCCGGGGAATTTATTTGTGTGATGAGCACGAATATTTGTTCTTGGGTCTTGGAATCTTGGATGTTTTCTATGTATTTAAGTATCTATTTATCTATATAAGTATGTATATCTTCGCTTAGTTCCCATAGTACAAGCTTTGCTTAGTTTGGGACTAGGTTGATTTGTGTAAGATAGTCCACAAAAAAAAAAAAAAAATATTGCATAGAACTTATATAGGGTAGTACGTTATAGTTTTTTTTTTTATACAACGACGGTGGCAAACAAGCATACGGTCCACCTGATGGTAAGCGGACACCGCAGCCTATAGACGCTCGCAACTACAAAGGAGTCACGTGCGCGTTGCCGACCCTTTATAAAATTTGAGGATGCACTGTTAATAAAAAGCAGAGTGTAGTTCTTAATATACCTACTAAGTTACGTCTCTATTCTCAACCCAATTGATATACCTCGCGTGTCACGACACGAGTATGGTGAGGTCATGCGTCGACTGCCCAAGGAACCGTACGAGTATGTGCTTAGGGCAGCTCAAACATTTCCGCAAGAAGAGGTCGACTGCGGGAAAATTATCCGATAAACATGCTGTTTTCCTTGTAGATATACAGGGTGGAAAAAAAACATGGGCCCTGGAGGGAAACTGCTTTAAATCGTTACGTTAGCTCGTTTTACTTAAGAGGAGGGGTGGGGCAAGCTCTCTGCATACAAACTTTGTGCAGGATTTTCTTCGTTTGTGTTTGCATTAAAGTTATGATTTTTGGTCAGTATGCTTATTTTTCTGTTAGCTATTTCGTGATGTAATTTTTTTTTAATTTATATTATTTTTATTTTTATTCATTATTCATTTTTTTGAAATATTTGAAAATTTCCACATCACTTTCTACGCATATCTAATATTTACATCCAAAAAAAATATCACATTCGTTAGTGCCAAACAAAACCTACGAATAAAACGTGCACAGAGTTTGTATGGAGAATGCCTTGCCCAGGCCCACCCCTGCGCCTTAAAGAAAACATTCTTTTGTTTTTAAAAAGAAACAAAACTGCATTCAAGGATTTTCCAAAATTCTCCTGTTTCACCCGGGAATCGAATCAGCTAAAAATTAAAAAAAAAACAAACATTCGTTTTTTTATTTCACTAGTCGATACAGTCACTGTTAAACATAATTTCTCCAAGAAACATTAGGTCTTACACTCGTCTATCAGATTCAGATTCAGATTATTTTTATTTGCTTTAAGTATGTACATACATGCAAATACATTAATAACATTAAATTAAAATAAAATACATTATACACTATATAACACAATTTAATTTTTTTAAATATATCTAATAATAGGTTGCATTCATAAAGTAAAATTAAAATAAATAACATTATTACAGTGCCTTAATCTATGTACATAATTTAAAAAAATATTTTTATATAAAAAAATTAATCTAGAGCTTTACAAAGAATTCTTTGATAGTATAAAACGGCCTATTAATAAAATACTCTTTAACCTTTTTATCGAAAGTTCGGATGTCATTACATTATCGTATCTTGATATCCATGAAACCGAATATTGAGTTTCAATTTCTTATAAAATCTTAGAAAATTTAAGAAAATCTATGAATGCAGTTTTGTTTCTTTTGAAAAATAAAAGAATGTTTCCATTGAGCTTATATTAATATATTAATTAAAGGTAAACTACAAACTAAAATGTAAAGTAAAAAAGTAAAATGAGATATCACAAGGATTTAAGGTAGTTTTCCTCCAGGGCCCATATTTTTTTTCCACCCTGTATACTTGAGAGGATAAGTATCCTTAGTAAAATAAGTAAGTATGCTATATTGCACAATAAAAGAGAAAAATGTTACACGAAACTTGGCATAATCACTAGGGATCAGGCACTAGGCATGTGCACTAGTCGCTCCGTAATCGGAAAAACGTGTCCTAAAATTAACTAGCATCTACTTCTACTTAGAGTTGTGTCTACTTGTACGTAATCAACCGGATTATTTTTTAACAAAAGCCTCTTTAAAGGCTAATATAAGGAAGCAGTATAAGTATTAAACCTCTTTATAAGGAAGCAGTATAAGTACATGCACCTTCCTATGCAAGTATGCACCTATGCCATATGAAATTGTATGTTGCGAGGATGCGAAAGCTACGCGCATTAGCGCCGCACTCGCGATCACCCATAGCACGCATCTATAGCACGCATCACGCATCCACAGCACGCTTCCAGACCAGAGCATCCTTCCAAATAAAATAAAAATAGCTTAGCTTAACAAGTTTCCATGCACCAGTGCTAAGTAAATTGCTAATGCTATGTGGATCAATCATTAATATTGGTGGATATTAACGCATTCACTGCCACCAACGCATATATGCGATTCCGTTACTTTCACCCAGTGCCTTGAACGCACAGAC
Organism: Cenopis cana; assembly: GCA_951800055.1. Classification (NCBI taxonomy): domain Eukaryota; kingdom Metazoa; phylum Arthropoda; class Insecta; order Lepidoptera; family Tortricidae; genus Cenopis; species Cenopis cana. The sequence continues at coordinate 1,812,635 of OX637484.1, read as the reverse complement.
GCGTTAATAATATTTAGTGAATTTCACCTTGTGCCTTAGTGCCTTAGACTTAGAATAGTCGGTTGAACTCACATGTGCGTTTGGGGCACACAGCAAAGTGCGGCACCAGCCGATAGTCCAGCAAAAGAGGGTGGCAGTAAATGCGTTAAATGCATCCATATCAACGTTGCACAGCACATTCAAGTGAAAAGGCTCTCTTATAACCTGCGTAATGCATGTATGCTTCGGAAACATGGACCCTCAAAGCTCGAATTCGGAGCAGAATCGATGCATTCGAAATGTGGTGCTGGCGTAAGATGTTAGGAATCCCTTGGACTGCACGCCGCACTAACGCTTCGATTCTCTCAGAATTGCGAATTAAGTCTCGCCTATCCACAATCTGTATGCAACGACTACTCCAGTACTTCGGACACGTGGCCAGACGTGAGGCTGATAGCCTGGAAAAACTCATCGTTTTAGGACACGTGGAAGGAAAAAGAAGTCGAGGAAGATCGCCAACCCGTTGGACCGATGCTGTAAAAGAAATCTGCAAAGGAAATTTACAGACGTCTATCCGGATGGCCGAGAACCGAGCGGCCTGGAGAGAAATAGTGCGGAAAGTGACGGCCTCACGTAGTCACGACCCTCAGTCATGAGGATGCGACCAAGAAGAAGAAGAGTAACCTGCGTAACCAAAGTTAACATGTCCTGACATACCAGAAGTTTCAGCCGATATTAGAAATACTTACCTTCGCCGCCAACCGAAGCATGTATTGAATGTCCGACGTAATGTCGTCCCTTCGGAGGAATGCGGCTAAAATACATGTGGAGGTTGCTCTTATCGAACAATGTTATCATGTGTTAGTTTTGTTCGTGTCAATGTGATGTGACTCAGTTAGGTACAATATATACCGAATGTTAGTCGAAATATTCACCTTTTGTATGGTTAAAGGATGATTGAATTTAAACTTTCGTGAGACATGTTATAACTTTATTTTACTAAACGGTTAAAACTCACGTATTAATTGTCACTTCGGGCGACATGTTTCGAACCCTTCGGGAGTTCTTCTTCAGGATGAGTGCGTCTGCGACCCGCGCCGATTGCACACTGTCGAACTACCCGCCGCCCGCCGCAAGGCACGTGACGCACGCGCAGACAGCGCGGGGGCGGGGGGGCAGCTCGGCGCTGAAGGTGTTGTATGAGGTAGTGGTGAGGAATCGTCCCCCCCGATCAATGGTAGGCACACTGAACTCACTATGTCCACTCGATTGTCATAACGCACTTCCCGCTCTATGATCGGGATCACAGGTTTCCATGCCGGCGGCAACACCCAGCCACCGTCACGAACATGTCGCCCGAAGTGACAATTAATACGTGAGTTTTAACCGTTTAGTAAAATAAGGTTAAAGGATGATTCACGCTAGACCGTTCCGTATACGGGCCGGTCCTTTTTCTAGTACAAGAAAACGGGGTGGCTCGTCGCGCGTCCTCTTATTAGAAAATGGGGCGGGCCCGGACACGGAATGGTCTACTGTGAATCATCTTCAATTGTCTTGCCGGCACTGAGAGTGTTAGCTAGTAAGAAGGTTTTTTACAACGTGGAAAACCGGGCGGAGCGTGTTTGTTATTAAGTATGTGTTTTTTTATTAACGGTCCACTTTAAACTCACGCATTTAGTATGTACACATACTTAAAAGATTTGTTCAAACGGGTCTAACGCGATTTTTATGTAGGTATCTCTTTACCTTTGTTACCAAGGTTTGGACATAATAATTTATCGCGTTAGATCCGTTCAAACAAATATTTTAAGTATGGGTCCACTTTACCCGGTAAACCAATCAACCCCGGATTGTCAAGGAAGCTGATGCAGCTAAAGAGGCCAGCACTCCGTCTCTTATCGGGGGCCATCACTCGTCACGCCTTACTAAACAAGCACCTCTTCACTTTAGGTGTTACAAATAGCCCTCTCTGCAGAGCTTGTATAGAGGGTGAAGAGACAGCCGCCCACGTCATCCTGACATGCCCTGGGGTGGCAGCATTACCGGGTAAAACACCCCGGATCACCGAGGTCCTTATCAGAAGTCGTCGGCAACGTCAAGGGTTTGCTAGGCTTTCTGGTAGAATTGTGTTGGCACGAGTAACGTTGTCAACCCACCATGCAAAATAGGCGCATTTGACGTAGATTTGCGGAAAACTAGCCCGCGTAAACCTATAACATATATACCCGGTAAAGATTGAAAAATTCACCATCACAAGGGATACCACGGTGGCTCAATTGGTAGAGCAATGGACGGATTCCAGAGGTCGTGGGTTCAAATCCCACCTGTGGTGTTGAATTTTTAAATTTTCACTTTGATTAAAAAATTGAGATTTTCGCTAGCGGACGCATCCGCTTAACAAACATATTAAAAAGACTATAAGTGTTTGAAACTATGGCGCGACTACCGTCAAGTTAAGTTACCGTGGAGTTAACCCTATAAGGGTGCCTTTCCATCAGTGCTGTGCTATGTTACGTTGCTGTGGATGCGTTGATATCCACCAATTATAATCATTGGGTCACATAGCATAGCATTGGTGGAAACGGAAAGCTAACACAGCTTAGCTGCATAGCATAGCATAGCTCTGGTGAAAGGCAGCCTAAAAGGGTTAAGGACAAAACACTTTATAACACACGACAATAAATTAAATAGACGACACGTGCGGAGAAGTAAATCATGGGCGTGGAAATGAGCCCGCAACTTCTGAGGTCCGTATTTATGGACCCTTTGTCCTTAATGTTGCGGAGTTAATCTCTTGAAATATAATGGAATTTAGGCGAGGAATTTTACTCAATTTACGATCTTGTAACTTCATTTTGATTTTAAACTTGCATTGATTCACACACATTATTATTAGTAAAGTACTTAAGAGGCCTTACAAGTTTTAAATTTCTTTGATTTCAAATTGTGACAAAAGTATTGATAATGCCAATAAAGAGGTTATGGGATACGACGATATTAGTAAAGTTTTAGATAGTAACATTGCCCTTTTTTGATTTTATTGTGTGTAGTAGAATTTAAGCGGAAAAAAGCAGTTTTTAGCTCGAAAACAGTCGATTTGGAGTGAAGTTTGAAACGAAATATCTTAATGAAAAATGCAAGAAATGTATTTAAATTTATGTCATTAGGTCGCAATAGTCCGGTTCTAGATAGTAACATTGATAAAAATTCAAGAAACTTGTTAAATAAACAGAAAATGGCCTTAATAGATGAGCATTTTTTACCTAATAAGGACCCTTAAATCGCGTACAACAGTGTTGTGAATTTTCGGACAATCGGCAAAATCTTAAAAAGGTGAAGTGTATTTCTGTCAGAAAAGTTTCTGCAATACGTCATTATTAAACCGAAAAAAGATTGTAAGTAACTACGCGAGTTAAGTACTTTACTAATAATAATGTGTACGTAAATCATGCTAAAACTTGCATGAATCAATGTGAGAAAATAAAGTTACAAGATTGTAAATTGATTCCTTTCCCAAATTCGATTAATTCCTTGATAAATGTCAATCGATTAACCTGTGCTGCTGCCGTGAACTGAAAACGAACGAAGTTTGTGTATCTCCGTCTCTGTCGATCGAATTAGCAAGTGCGACAGAGAGGGAGATACACGAACCTCGTCCGTTTTCCTTTTTGTGGGAAAAAGTGATTGATAAAAACTCTCCTCGAAAAATTTTCCTAGATGGCGCTAGTAGCTAGGCGATAGTAGTTAAATGTCACTAATCAAGTGTATTTTCATTCTTCAATAGCGTGATTTCGGCATTGAATAAAGGCACGAAACATTCCTGGAGTTGCGTGCCATGATTAAATAAGGTCCGTTGACCTTTGATCTCTACCGTCTTCGTACCTAATTTACTAGCTAGCGTGATTTTTGTGTTTATTTCGTAGAATCCTACGGTATTTGCCGGAAATTTGAACTTATGATAAGGACATGTCATTATCGTTTCATTTGTCATGTCTATTCGTGTTGTGTAGATATTTGCTATTGAGTTTTAATGGAAATTCGTTAAAATAACAACGTCAAGCGACCACGCAACGTTTTGTCACGCGTCGCGATTTGTTAGGGAGTTTCCTATTTAAGGGGAGGTATCCCCAACGCAAATGTCCCGCTCTAACACGCGTGAGTTTACAATTCACCATCCCGCTCTCTACGCAAGCTCTGCGCGCAGTTTCGTAAATATTTAGCTATAGTCATTAAGCCAATCATTTTATCAAAGCAAACCCAGCGAATTTGTCTATAACTATTTAGGATCTTTAATTGTGTACAAAAATTAAATGTTAAAAATATCAGTAATATAGCCGTAGTATTGAAAATACATTCCAAAAAGGGGTAACTATCTTTACGCGATTTTTTTCCAGGAGTGAAATTCATCAGGTCATGTAACTGACAGCGATTTTGACTAGACAAGATCCTTATGTAACACATATATTTTTTTTAGATTTTAAGATACTATATTCTATGTCTCAGATGGTTTTTAAAAACTCAAAAGTGGTAATATCCGGCCTTAAAGCTATAAAGTTCATTTGGAGTAATGTCAGAGACAATATACGAGTGTTTTTGACTCACAAGGGCCCTTGAACAGAGCGATAATAACTAGGTACTATTTTATAAATTTTAGCGCGTCTCTTTCACATTTGCTAACAATGTGCATTTCGGTTGCCATAAATTGATGATACGCCATATGGTAACTAGTATTAATGAGAATTTTTTGTTCTAGGTAAGTCTTGGCGTGGTTGGTTCTCATGCAGTTAATGTTTGGAAGCGGTAAGTCAGCGCTAGTTCTGTTGTACATCATCAATTCATCATCGACGTCATCAGTTTCGGTTATAGTTGCTTTTATCTCACGAGCGCGGGTCGGGTATTGTTGTAGTTGTGACAAATACGAACACATAGACAGCGTGAACTTATAGCTCCAACGCTGACGCACACATTGACAATGTGCATGTATTGCTCAATACACAACCATGGACACCCGCGCTCGTGGGATAAAAGTACTACTCTGCATATAAAAATTACGAGTGTGTCCATCGGCAAGTTAAAAAAACCGGCCTAGTGCGTGTCGGGCCACGCGCAAGGTAGGGTTCCGTAGTCGTCCACCCGTTACATTATGTGGACTAAAAAGTTCGCAAACTTATATTTACTATGTTTTTGACAGAATTAATAACATTATCTAAGGTATCAATGGAAATTGTACGAAAGTTTGCTTTTGGAAAGTACATTTCTGAAGTTCGACTATTACTCGTTAACTAGTAATGTCTACTTAGCTGTGATAGTTTTCCTTTTAAATTCATCGTATATACTACTACCATGATTTTTTTCACATGCCTAGTAGCCACCGTTTAGCTGGCAGGGGGGGGGGGGGGGGGGGGACACTTGACCATAAGAAAAATTATCACTTCAAAGCTTAATATCACGCTAACCCATTCTTTAATCAAAAAATGCTTTTAGAAACCTTATAATATTTTTAAAAGAGTTATCCAACGATACCCGAGACAATGGGGTGTGGCAGAAAAAAAAATGCACCACCACTATACATGTAGGGGAGGTATCCTAAAAAAAAATTTTTTTAAGGTTTTATTCTACCGTTTTGACGGCGTCATTGATATGTACATTCATACCAAATTACAGCTTTCTAGTACTAACGGTTACTGAGAAAAACGGGGGTCGGTCGGACGGACGGACGGACATGGCGAAACTATAAGGGTTCCTTGTTTACTACGGAACCCTAAAAAAGATATATGTACAGTCAGCATCAAAAGTAGCTTGACATATGAAGATGTCAAGAGTTCTTATTCCTTTGTAATAAAGACTTTTCACGCCTTCAATATGTGTCGCTACTTTTGATGCTGACTGTACCGACCTAAGGCTACCTAGATAATAAGTTAGTTTCCTATAGAAAATAGTGAACGACCAAGTAACCCGTATTATTTAGAAATGAATGAGGTTCCAGCTCAATACGAAGTCCGCCCATACATCTCCAAGACGTGTAAGTTATCTTAGAGATTTACTTGGACCAGAACTAGAGTCAAAAGAGCTCATTGAAAGACTGCAAAGAAGTTCATTTAGCGTAATGAATCTTCAGCATATACGAGTTGCACTTTGAACCTTACTTCGTTAGATTTAAAGCTCAAAATATAAATTATTAAATCGAATAAACGATGCTGAAGGCTGGACTGGTACGGAAAATTTAACATTTTGAACCGTATTTGGTGTTAATAAGGTTGGTTTTCGGCTGATGTAGAATTAGCGTTAAAAAACATAATGAAAAGAAAAATGAGCGCTCTAATTATGAAGGTTGTGATTTGCAGGGGAAGTTATTCAGCGTTTATTTTATTGTGACTGTAGCGAAATTCTTGCATTTGCAACGGTAATTTTTAAAACGGTTTTTTGATGGACAATTAGACAGTCGTGTGCATAATCTAGTGAGAAAAAAACGCAGTTATTTCTTATTATTAATATGAAAGTAACTCTGTGTGTCTTTCGCCTTTTCACAATTGAAACCTGAGACTTCAAAAAGGAAAATTTGATGGTAATATCTCGGAAATATTTCTTTAAAATGGTGAAATTTTGTATGGTATTTTCTGGGCGAGCTTCACCGTCGGCTTCATCTTTGCCCCCTGGCTAGATGCTGGCCAAGAGAAATCCCATTCTTAATTAAAAAAGGCAAAATTTCCCAGTCCTTTAGTACCCAATAAATGACAGCTATACCTAATCATCTCTGTATCATGACATAAGATTGAAAGTGTCATGTATTGTCTCAGTGTCGAGCACAGGGAAGTTATTAACCTTTTATGAATTGACAGCTATTCGATTCCAAACTAGTAATGGTTTTATAATGTAAGCCACCCTTAATGACACTTATATACATCAAGATACCAAAGTATAAAGCCGGTCGCACATTGGGCACGTTTTCGTAGGAAATTACTCGTCCGAACACGCACGAAGCCGCGCGAACAATCCCGACCTTGAAAGTACGACGGGAGCGCGCTCACTGGATGCGATTGCGAATACGACCAATTCGTGTCCAGTGAGCGCGCTTCCGTAGTACTTTCAAGAGTTTCAAGGTCGGGATCGTTCGCGCGGCTTCGTGCCTGTTCGGACGAGTAATTTCCTACGAAAACGTGTCCAATGTGCGACCGGCCTAAGACGGCAGCAAGCATTTAAATCAATATTGTGATTCCGTTTCGCACTGGTCACTTTGTTCCTGTCAATACCATGCATTTTGTTATCGGACACCAAGAATCCCCGCAGGGTTGGTTTTCACTTCGCGCAAATCAGTTTAGTAACTTTGTATACAGGGCGTCCCAAGACTATGGGACATCAAGGGAAAGCACCTTGAATATTGTAGATGGAAGATTTTACTAAAAGATACATTATTTTAATTGAAAAAACAATTTAAACTGCATTCATAGATTTTTAAATAATCACATGGTTGAATCGGTAATCGAAAGGGACCCGCTACACGAGAAAAAAAATTGTGTTGTTAAAATTCATGGTCTTTCTTTTATTTCTGACACTATGTTATTTATTTAGCAAAAAATAATCCTTATGGTGAAGCCTTTCGATCGGTATGATAAAGCTACAGGGTAATTTTTTTTCTCGTGTAGTAATTAAACTTGGTAAAGTCAAAGTTAAATTATGTAACTGATTTGATACAACAGGTATTTACTACTCTTAGAGTAAGTACTTTTGTCTCCCGAGCGCGGGTGAGCCATGGTTGTGTGTCGAGATATACATTCACATTGTCTATGTGTGCGTCAGCGTAGGAGCTATGAGTTCGCGTTGTCTATGTGTTCGTAAGTATGTGTCACAACTACAACAATGGCCAACCCGCGCTCTTGAGATAAAAGTACTTAACATCATCATCATCCTCCGCGTTATCCCAGTACAGTTGCATCCTGAAGGATGCCTGGGGTCCGCTACCTCATTCCAAGATTTGGCGTAGGCACTAGTTTTTACGGAAGCGACTGCCATCTGACCTTCCAACCACGAGGGAAAACTAGACCTTATTGGGATTAGGCTTTGTCAAGTGAGTGGGCAACTTGACTGTTAGAAGTTCTCAAACCGCCCGAAGGCCTCCAACTTGGCTTAACGACTGCTGCCATAGACAGCAACCGGGATCAACGGCTTAACGTGCCTTCCATAGCACGGGAGCGCTCAGTTAGTAACCTCTCAAAGCTGTCAATCATCCAAGTCCTGACGGCTGCCCACGTTGCTTAACCTTATATACCGCAAGCGGTACCCGGCGCCGCTGGGCCACGAGCGCTCCGCGCGTAAAAGTACTATTAACAATAACAATATTTTACTCTCTTCAACAAAATAAGATTCATATCCACCATTAAAAGCAGCTCATGCAATATTTACTTTCCGAGCTCAGGTGAGTTTCACCGACAACAATGATCGTTTTCTTGCCCGAGAACAGGAAAAGCGCCATTGTTTACCGCAATCCATTTGGAATTCAAAAAAGATGGTAATATTTTCATCGAGTCCGATATATTTGCGGATCGTTGGAAAAAGGATACGGGCGTGAGTATATTGAGTAATTTGTTTACTGATTTATAGGGGTTGTGGAGTAGACCTGATGGTGAGATAAATCATACGCATACTAGTTTTTACTCGCGGCTTCGTCAGCGTATAACTCCTTGGACACATTGAAAAAAATAATATTTTTAAATTATTCGTGGCTCCCATACAAATTTTCACCCTCTTCATCCCCGTTAGGGAGGCACAAAACTTCACAAGCGTTTAACGTGACAAAAACCGAATAACCAATGTGAGTTAAACTAAGGTAAAAATAAATTATTTTTTTCACATCACCTATTCGGATAAGGGCTTTTTCTTCCCTGCTAGGAGGGATCAAAATGGCACTTTTCTTCCCTGCTACGAGGGATCAAAGTGGCACTTTTCTGTAACGAGTAATTGTATTGTATCGATTTTGATAGGTAAGTATTGTATCGATTTTGATAAAATAAATGCACAACCATTGTTATTTCAGATCTTTTATTATTCTCAATAGGTGATGTGAAAAGCAGTATGTGTCACATGGAAGCAAAATTATTTCCACCTTGGGCGTTAATTCTTGAATCCCTCACTACGCTCAGGATTCTATTTTAGAATCCCTCGCTATGCTCGGGATTCTATTATATAATCCTTCGCTTCGTTCAGGATTCAATTTACGCCCACGCCGTAAATATGTCATTTTGCTCCCTTGTGACACAATCTACTATTACTTGACTAATAAAAGATCTAACGAAAATATTCGGAAAACATCAAATATTAATTTATTTTAGCTAATTGAAAGATTTTATAAACATAAATATTTAAAAAGGACGCCGATTTGAACATACCAATTCACACTGTCTTAGTGACGTCAATAAGACAGTATTTCCCAACAAACTACATATTATCAAATCGTTTTTGACATTTAATAAAAAGTTGCTGATTTGTCTATGAGTAAAATACCGTATTATAACATAACATGTCATGGTGGGTAAACAGGTTAATTTAATAGTACATTACTTACCAAGGGCGATAAAATAAAGAATGTCTCAGATCACAGGTATTTTACGCCCGAGCCGAAGGCAAGGGCGATAAATATGCGATCTGAGGCTTTCTTTATTATCGCCCGTGGTAAGTACAAAATTTTATGTCACCCCCTAGTCAGGAAGTGGGTATTTTCGCGCGCGGAGCGTGCGATAATGGCCACTTTATGGCCAGGTGTGACATAAAATAATATTAATTTAATTCTCATGCTCACGCACATGCTAGAGCACGCTTATCTAATGATAATAACAATGCTAATCTTTACCTGGATGCTGCAGTGGCAAAAGTGAATTTTGATCATACTTGGTACATTCCTCCATGGCTAGGCAATGGGCCATGTGGTCTCCAACCCCGATTAGCTCGCTCTGGAGAATGATTTGTGTGGTTCAATAATAGCAAAATCGTTAGTAATAACATTAGGACTATAATCAATAAGCTCCAACCAAGATTGAGATTAGCATAGAGTTTGCATAATCAAGATATTTTGTCGTCGAACCGGCGGTCTGAAATCAATTGAGGCCTTGTGCCGACCCGTTTTACCCAATTTGTGTAACAATTTGGACTAGCGATGGTTCTTCAGTAGGATGAGTTCACAGTATAGTAGAATTGAATAGAATCTTAGTGTTGTATGTAAATATGATATACTCAATAGAGAAATGTGTAATATTTGAGAGAAAAAATATTTGGCCCCACGTTGGGCGCCAATGTGAAAAACTAATCAAAATGTTATATAATTGTGATTAAATTAACGTCTTCTGATTCAGAAGTGATTTTAGTCACTACACCGCACGACGATATGCCACCTACTCGTAATATAGAATGTGTCAAAAGTGATTGGGTGACCAAGACTTGATTTTTTTACGTAAAGAAAATCCGGAAATATATCAAAGAAAAATACGTGTAAATACCTCTTATTGAAATGACGGTCAATTTCTGAGTCAGAAAAAGTGATGAATGATTACGTCCCCGGGCCTAGCGCGAACCGAAAACGAAATATCTCCCTCTCATTCGCACTTGCCCTCTGAAAAACTCAAAGAATATACGGAGTCTGTGACGAGACCCCGACCCTGGCCTAGTGTATACAAATATCCCACAAGCTACATTAAAATTCCTTGCACACGCCAGGTTTCCGCACGTAATGTCTACGAGTACGTATTTCCTAACGCAGCAAACGTAGCGTGTACATGTTTACGTTATTCCCAGCAGAGTTCACGTTGTACATTGTTTTGTTCAGCTTTGATCAAGCAAACAGAACATACCTAGCCTATATGAGAGTATTCATAGTTGCTAGCTAACAAATATTAGATCCAGAGAGAGATTGAAACGTGAATGTATCGAAGCTTCTGTTGCCAAGACCAAGAGGTGAGGCACGCGACTTTCCGTCAGTAGGTTATTGTTATTCATGAATACAAGTTATGCGATAGACAGATATGCACAGAGTAGGCACTTTTAATTTGCCTAAACGCCGTATTCAACCGACTTAAAAAAAAACCGGCCCAGTTCATTATGTGGACTAATTTTAGTTCGCAAACTTATATTTACTATGTTTTTGGCAGAATTAACAACATTATCTATGGTATCAATGGAAATTGTACGAAAGTTTGCTTTTGCAAAGTACATTTCTGAAGTTCGACTAAGTACCTATTACTCGTTAACTAGTAATGTCTATCACAGCTAAGTAGTTTTCCTTTTAAATTCGTCGTAGGTATATACTACTACCATGATTTTTTTCACATGCCTAGTAGCCACCGTTTAGCTGGCAGGGGGGTGGGGGGGCACTTGAACATAACACAAATTATCACTTCAAAGCTTAATATCACGCCAACCAATTCTTTAATCAAAAAATGTTTTTAGAAACCTTATAATATTTTTTATGTCACACCTGGCCATAAAGTGGCCATTATCGCGAAAAAACCCACTTCCTGGCCAGGGGGTGACATAAAAAATATTATAAGGTTTCCTCAGATCGCATATTTATCGCCCTTGCCTTCGGCTCGGGCGTAAAATACCTGCGATCTGAGACATTCTTTGTTTTATCGCCCTTGGTAAGTAATGTACTATGAGATATGAGAGACCACACACGATGGGGTTTGGAAGAAAAAAAATTGTTTATTAAGTTCCATGTATCCAGCCTGCATGCAAACATTTCCGGCTACGTTACGTTACGGTACGGTACGTCACAAATATTTATTTATTTATTTTATTTAAAAATCTTTATAGCATAATAAATAAGTAAAAGTTTAATGTTTTCGAAGTATTTTCATTAATTATGTTTGATTGTAACGTTAAAATAATGTTTTTTACTGTGGTTTATTCCAAGCCTATCAGACCATAACCCTATACTGTTCGGTATTTCAGGATTGCGGACATTGAAAACCGATTGTATCCGAACGGGCCTCCTTTATTTGCAAATTGTTCGGATATTACTCCCAACGCCCTGTTATTAGAATTTGTTGAGGTTTTTTCTGTTATTGGAAATATTTGATTCCCGCTGGAGTTTTTTTGAATTGCAAAATTTGGCGATATTTATTCCGGTGCGTTTAAAATTACGTTTTATTCCGCTACCTGTTTGGGGAGAAATTATCTGCGTTACCTACACATCGGCTACGCGCGATTTTGTTAGATAATAATTTTCAATTCTAGAAACTTCAGCATAGGTTTAACCCGCATATGGGTTAAGAAATTGAGACTGAACGGCCTGGAGCAGTACTCGAAAGGTTACACGCCACAGGTGGGATTTGAACCCACGATCTCTGGAATCTGTCCATGACTGCCCTAAGGCTTAATTGGCAGAGTGTAAGGGTTGAAAGATTCACCACAACAGGGGACACTCACCCTAGCTCAGTTGGTTAAGAGCAGTGGACGGATTACAGAGGTCGTGGGTTCAAACCCACGACCTTAAGAATTATTAAAAATTTTAACCCATTTAATTTTTTAATATTAATTGAATATTATAATTTCGTTAGCGGACGCATCCGCTTGACAACATTTAACCCGTCCTCTAGCGAAAAAAAAATCAAAACAAAACATTATTTTTACCGGTAGCAGACGGCTTAAATTGAGTACAGTCAAGGGCATAAATATGTATACATTTTTGGACCTTATTTCAATGGAGTAAGGTGAATAACTCTATACATATTGGTGCCCTTGGTGTACCTACTGTACCTAGTCGAAATAGTTACCCATAGTCGTCCCGTCCCTCAGACATGAGGATACGACCAAGGAGAAGATTAAAGAAATGTACTAACACTACTAACCCCCTTATTCATAAACGTCCGTCAACCTATTTTAGCTAAAGTTCGTTTGTCCTTATCTGTCACTTTAACGTGTGCTTGTGAGACAGTGACAAAAGTCATTTAATTTAACAGAGGTTTGTTAAGTTTTAAATAGGGGGACAAGTATTTATAATCACAGACCTTCAATATCAGCCATTTTATTAGCAGGCTATAAGAACTATGTCCCATTTAATATGATTATGGCATGTTTCTTTAATAATAGTGCTAATTCCCGCACAAAGCGCTTTGCGCACTAGCGTCGAAACTTCCGATTACGCCACACTAACAAAGTATTGTACTATCAGACGATGACGCGAACAAACTGAGAACAAACTTCAGCTTCCGCCGGCAAACATTAATTCGCAAACCCAAGGATTGCAAAATGAAATTATTTACTTTCGCGAGCTGAATGGATCCGAGGACGGTCGGCAAATTAAAATTGCCCACTTAAGCTAGAAGAATGTCTCAAAAAGACGTGCTTTCAACCTGCGCTGGGTACGGTTAGCAGAAATAAATAATAGTACCTAGATTGTGTCTCAACCTTAAGGGAGCAAAATACCTATATATACGTATATTTACGCAAAATGGTATACCTATAATAGATAGGTATGTATTAAAAATAGAACGTAATGTAGGAACGGCAAATCTTAAATGAGTCATACATAATTATTTGATACGTAAGTACCGCATTTAGGGACAGTTTCTGCAGATTTAGACCCGCATTAAACGTGTTAAAAGCATTTAAAGTTTAAGGTGATGATTTCACTGTATTGACTTCAGTATTATATCGACATCTTATACCTAAGGTTCATTGGGCTGTGAAACTAAATCGGTGTGTGTAAGATCGTCCCCTAATATTTATTTTTGGGGGGTCACCAACTTATCAACATCCTGATGTCTACTACTAGCATCTGGATCGGTAGGTTACATTTTTTCGTTCCTTCTGGACTCATCATCAATACAGTACAGTCCTGTGACTGTACAGTACAGTCCTGTGACTGTACAGTACAGTCCTGTGACTGTACAGTACAGTCCTGTGACTGTACAGTACAGTCCTGTGACTGTACAGGACCGTACGGGGACTGTACAGGCAGACTCCATCGCTGCTCATTGGGCATACCTTGTGTAAGGAACCTCGACACGAAAGAAGAAGAAGTCACAGTAAATATATTAGCTGAAGCAGTATTCCAATTGTCTAGTTGCGAGCGTGTAGACGAGTCCTTATTTATTATTATTTTAAACTTTATTGCACATAAAAATTAGTACAAAGGGCGGACTTAATGCCATGAGGCATTCTCTACCAGTCAACCGTAGGGCAAAACAGAAACTTGCAAATGTGGGTGCATTGAAAAAAAAATTCATGATAACTTAAATAATATCAAAAGGATAAACATACATTCCTTATTTAGTAATATATACATAAATATATTAATAATAGTTACATATATACATATATATAAACATATATATTTTATACTACTGCATTATTAATGACCAACGGCACAAAAAGTAGGGTCGAGGTAGACGGGCAGTTAATACAGTATGTCGACGAGTATATATACTTAGGCCAACTAGTTTCCTTCAACCAAAGACAGGATAAAGAGGTCGAAAGACGGATACAAAACGCCTGGAGAAGCTATTGGTCTCTTAAAGAGCTGCTGAAGGGAGACCTTCCCTTAACCCTAAAGAGAAGACTCGTCGATATGTGTATTCTGCCTGTCCTAACCTACGGTGCCCAAACTTGGTCACTCACTGAGGCACAAAAGACCAGATTGAAGGTTTGCCAACGAGCTATGGAGCGTAGCATACTTGGAGTGAAACGGATCGATCGTGTCCGAAACTCTACGCTGCGCTCAAAGACTGGCATCGCTGACGTTGGAGTTAAGACCGCCAAGCTCAAGTGGGACTGGGCAGGCCACGTCTACCGCATGCATCCACAAAGGTGGGCCAAACTGGCCACGGAGTGGGTACCGAACGATGGGCGACGACGACGTGGCAGGCCAAGACGGAGATGGCGGGACGACCTAGACGCATTTCATAACGATTGGCCAGAGATTAGTCAAGATCGTGACGAGTGGAGATTAAGACGGGAAGCCCAGCAGTGGGACACCATATAGGCTCTTAAAAAAAAAAAAAAAAAAAAACTACTGCATAAGTGCTCCTTACTGAAGACCACAGGCATAATAACATTGTTTAGTATACAAGTATATAGTGTTGTGTTCCTGGAGGTGAGCAATATTGACAGAGCTCCCGAGGATGCACTGGGTTTATAGCGCAGGATCTAAATTTTTCCCTTCTGCTGTCAACACAGTGAATTCTCAAATTTTATAAAGGGTTAGCAACGTGCACGTGACTCTTTTATAATTGCGAGGACAGCCTATAGGCTGCGGTGTCCGCTTACTATCAGTTGGACCGTACGCATGTTTGCCACTGTCATTGTATTAAAAAAAAGTTTTCCCTTAAGGGCTATTTAGACAAACCTGCCGCGTCCTGCGATGCATGTATTAGTTTATTGTAGAGGCGCATGTCTGTTTGAATGCGTCAAACCTTACCTAGGTACGTCATGTACGTACGGATTCGTTTTACTGCTTTAAGCCATTGTACTGTGTACACGTTTATGAACACGGCCATTAAGCTTGCTTTTTTGTGCACCCTCCCTGAATGTAAGTCATTAACGTCGCAGTTATTAACAACTACTTACATCCTCATCTCTCTGCTCAACCCAAGTGTATCTTGACGCCGAACTACGTAATAACAAGGCGATACCAGAGGTCCGATTTTCACTGGTTCTTCTGTGAGGTGATATCAAGAGTTGTAAATAACATGGCTCATTTGTTTGTAGAAACGTGTCACTGGCCGCTTTCTGGGCTTAAATTGCGTGGGTTAGAGTATCATGCTTTGAGGTGTATGAATTAACGCATTTGCTTAGTTTGGACAATGCTAGGTCAACCTTGTAGGCAGAATTTAATTTTAAATATATAGACTGAGTCGACTGCCCTTATTTTCTATTCACTCTTACGCAACGTTAGTAATTGCAACGTTGTAAGTCGATTCAGCATTGGGATAACTTCATCAAAACGTTGCCTTATTCAATGTTGACATCAGTTTGCATCGGCTAACAGTAAACGAGAT
Organism: Cenopis cana; assembly: GCA_951800055.1. Classification (NCBI taxonomy): domain Eukaryota; kingdom Metazoa; phylum Arthropoda; class Insecta; order Lepidoptera; family Tortricidae; genus Cenopis; species Cenopis cana. The sequence goes on along the minus strand of OX637484.1, from coordinate 1,796,670 downwards.
AAAAAATATTTTCGAAAATGCTTTGAAAACATCAAATTTCAAACTATTAATGCTACCTATACCTAAAGAAGAAGCAAATAGACGTCGATTGATTACAGAAAATTGTTACGTAAGGAAAAGTTTTTTAACGTTTCATAATAAGTTACTTTCGGACTACTAAGATACTTACGTTCGAAACTTCTTTCAAGAAGCATAAAACTTCTCTTGTACAAAACCTTACTAAGACCCATACTCACCTACGGTTCCGAATGTTGGGTGCTGAGCAAAAAAGACGAAAATTCCTTGTTGGTATTTGAGCGGAAAGTACTAAGACGCATTTTCGGAGCTGTGATGGAAAATGAGAGATGGCGAACGCGTTATAACCACGAGCTATAAGTACCAAATGTACGATGAGCCAAACGTAATCAAGACCATAAAGATCGGGCGCCTGCGTTGGGCAGGGCACGTGTTGCGAATGGACGAGGCCAGAGTATCCAAACGCCTTTTAGAAGGCCGGAGAAGCGCAGAAGTCGAGGCAGGCCCAAGCTCAGATGGTTGGACGGCGTCGAACAAGATATCAAGATCTTGGGAGTAACAAGTTGGAGAAGGAAAGCCTCTAACAGATCGGACGGGAGAGCTTTGCTGGACCAGGCTAAGGCCCATCCGCGGCTGTAACGCCTCAGATGATGATGATAATAAGTTTCTCATATGAAAATACAGTACACATACTGTACTGTAAACATGTGTAACAATAAGTAAGAAGGTTCATAAATGGGTATGCTTAGAACGTCACAACAGTGTTTTGTGCGCACGGTTTGTAAGTTCAAGACTATAGGTAACTACTTCTTTTTCTTATAGCTTCTTTGGAAGCTTGGTATTAAATTAACCGTCTGAAATAAAAAGCAGGCACGATGTACGAGTCTGAAACATTCTCTGTACTTTATCTTTTTGCTAAGATCCGTCTGTAAGCAATCCATCAGATCGCGTGCGCTTAAGGTCCACCCTTCTTATCATTGTCCCTGGTATTTACTTTATCTAACCACTGAGACAAGGAGTAGGTACATAGTAACAAACGACTTTCGAAAAATAGACTTCCATTTCGACTTGGTCCCGTATAAAAATTCGGCTACTTGCATACTAGCTATTCCACAGTTTTTAAAACCATACGTTGCATTTCTGCGATAAAATTATCGTGGTGTGTGTCTAATAGCTCAGAAACAAAAATAAACCAGAGGGCCGATTTTTGCGTGTCGAACGCTCGACTTTTCACTCGACGTGTCAAATCGTCATAGTTTTTTGACAGATCTCGAGTGAAAATTCGAGCGTTCGACACTCAAAAATCGGCCCCAGGACTATCATAGTGAATGCGAGTGGCGCATGTTATAAGTAAGTTATAAACTAGTAAAACTTACAATTATCTGAATCTGAATTTAATCTCAAATAAGTCCGCTTCGGACATTTCTATCATATCGGAAGCAATTTAGGGTCAATTTAATACTTAACTTACAAGTACTCAAAAATAATAAAGAGTGCCAGATCGAGTTCTTAAGCAAACGCGCTATTCTCAAAGTTTGCTTTTACTTCGATTTTGCAATAAAGTTTACAAAGTAAAGTAAATATTTACTCCATAACAGTTCACTGAACTCGTATTCAGAATAGCGATACATTTTGTTCAATTCAGTGCATTTGTAAAATTGGTTTGTTTTATTCTTTGTTCACCGGAGCCCGTATACCGGAACAGGCAAATCAGCCGGAAATGGCGATGGCGGCCGGCCGGGATGGGTCGTGACGTCATCCGTGACGTCATCCGTGACGAACTTTTGCGTTTGACACTAATACGTGAATTTAAAAAAGTTAAAAAAGTCCAAAGTCTTGTTCTAAAAGCTACTCAATTACCCTGCGGGAGTGTAATTAGATAGCACTGTCACCGATATTAGTGTAAGTTTAGTATTTGGTTAAATTCGAAGCAACAGACATCCGTCAACATAGTTTCGCTATTAACTAGCCCAAGTTATGTACCTGACTAACTTCTACAGAGACAATTTCCAGGCTATTGGTGTATAATTATAGATCGTAGGATGCACAGTTGACTGAAGCACTTTCGAGCTCGCATATGACTTTAGCCCCTTTGAGTTTTATATACAGGATGAGTACCTACATCTTGTACTCATCCTGTACTTGCTGTACTTTATGTAATAAGTTTTCATTCATAATTATTTTACAATTACTTATTTTACTTGTCGACGAGCGTGGCGATTCACACATTGAGTAATAAAAAAAGGTCGGTATTGTATAAGAAGAAAATATTCTATCACTTTAACAGGTGACTTTCCCATCCGTCAAAACAGTTTTAATTGTTTACTCCAAAGGGAAAAGTGTAAAAATTCGTCGCTTCGAGCAGAATTTGACCTTTAACCAACTGAGCTACCGAAGGCTTATACGAAGTCTGGAAATTAGTCACTCCCTGTTATTCCGTATAAGAGGTGGCTTATATTTTTTCCCTTTTCTTAAGCCGTTGTCTACCGGTGACGGGTATCCCCGTCATGTTAACAAAAGATTGTTTTATTTTTTATGTCGGTAGAGGACAGGTAAAAAGTAACTATTTATTCCAACTTATCTTACTTTCAAACATAAAACTTAACTATAGATGCGGTGGAAGGGAGTTCAACTTTTGAAAAATGTACCTATAAGAGGAAGAGATTAGTGCTTTCTGAATTTAATCGTAAGCCATGATTAAAATTAAACTAATAATTTTCGAAACTTCTAACTAACAAATATAAGAAGCAAGACAAAAGTTGCAGATGTGATATACACGGTGTAAAAACTTAAATAGCACTGGGTAGGCCATACGATAAGAAACAAGAAGAAAAATGGACAACTGACGTTAGTTTACGGAAAAGAAGGAAAGGACGTCCAAGAATGAGATGGGAGGATGATATCCAAAGAGTTGCTGGAATAGCATGGCAAAGAAAAGCCACAAACAGAAATTAATGGAAAAACCTAGGGGAGGCCTATGCCAAAGGGCAAGCTGATAATAACGTTACCGATGTCGTAAAATGAACAATCTTACTAGTGTAGTGCAGTGTGATAAACTGAAAAATTATATATGGTGATGGAATAGACAATAGTAAGAAAATGTAAAATGTATATACTTTATCAGTAATAAAGGCTTATCTTATCTTAATAATTTTCGAAGGTTCGATGGCGCTCGTGGTGACTATTAATGTATGTGTTCTTTTCGGAATTTCATAGCAACGAACAAATTCACATAGTAAGTAAAAAATCTTATACGTGATGAAATCGTTTTATTTCGTAGATTTCATTTCGATCTATTTCAATTCTATTTTATAGTCATGGTATTTTTTTTAATCTTAGAAAGAAGCAACATTACCAAAGCGAAACTAAAGTTCCTTAGACCAAAAACTCCTTTTCTCTTCTCTTACATTTTCATACGAACCAATATTGCCCACCCTGTATATCAAAAGTGCGCTCACAGGCATTTAACATCCGTCATTCCATTATACACCGTTCGTCATACACATAGAGCTGACTATTAGTTGAGCAGTCAGTTGATTAATTCATCAGAGCTTCGTGTCGATCTACGTTGAGCATAGGCATCAATAATGCTACCACCCGTCTTGTAAATCGAACTATCGAGTCTGGGACGGGAATTGACTAGATTACTTCAATGAAAAGTACCTACGCGGAAACATGTCTATACTCTGTTTTGTTTTAACTATATAGGTCTTAAGGCCGGGTATTACCACTTTTGAGTTTTTAAAAACCATCTGAGATATAGAATATAGTGTCTTAAAATCTAAATAAATATGTGTTACATAAGGATAACCTTTATACTCATAGTGTTAAACAACTCGAAGATGCTTACGCCGCTCACTCCAAAATGGGACTTTTAGTCTTATGATGTGGTTAAAGTTTGTTATTTACTTACTTATTACAAATTGGGTTTGTAATTTGGGGATTTGTTAACAGTGGGACTTTTGTACAGTACTATTACTTATTCTGTGGCAACGGCGTGGGCAACGCTTAAATCGTGATTTATAGCCGTAATAAATATACTATTTTAATTGTAGGAATAAACTAAAGCTTTCATCAGTCATGCAGAACGGTAGCTCTAGTATAAGTTTTTTCGAAACATTAACTAATTCGAACGAGTTTGCGTTTTGTCTCAAAATGTATGAAAACGCTCTCACCGAGTTTGAAATACGCGCGTTCATCTGTTAGCAACAAATGTTATACTCGCTGTTTTAGTTTCCACTAGTGACCACCAGAGGCGCTGTTCACGTTTTCATACCACTTTCATACATTTTCAGACAAAACGCAAACGCGTTCGAATTAGTTAATGTTTCGAAAAAACTTATACTAGAGCTACGGATTGGCTCACTCAATCGTCGAGGCGACAGCAAACCAACCAAAAAAATTTATCTTCATACGAGGCACATACTAACATACGATGTTTTGACTAGATACGCTACGAATGTCGTTGTCAAAAGGTCGTATCTCTACACGAGTCCCATAGTGACTTACGTCTGTTTGGTCTTACGAGTAGTAGGGTGACGGGTTCCCAGAATTAACTGCCCAGTCTAGACCACATGCTGTGTTTTTGTCTTGTTGCTAATTCAAGAACTAGCTTTGTGGTATACTCTCTGTTAACTATACTAGTATTTATGTAAACAAATCACATTTAAAATTTACAGTAGAGTCCGGATACAGCGACGGCAAAGCCGAGGGACCGGCGATATTACGTCGCACTTACAGACCGTCGCACAAAACGGACTGATTTTCTTTGAAAATGTTTGGTATGAATCCTAACGTCAGGTGATTTAGCAGTCGTTAAAAGCGGTCAAATGTTATATGCGGAGTCTTTATAAGCGGATTCTACTGTACCTATACTAATTTGAGACATAAATAGTTACACTTAATAAGAGAATAACGGTAGAAACGAATTTGATAATGCGTATACAGTTTCCACATGTTTTCTTGCGGAACATTATTACTTTTTTTCCTCGTTTTTTTCTTTGTTTCTGTGGTGTTTTATACTCTGTTTTATTTTATCTTAAGTAGGCTAAGTAACCTATTATCATTTATCATTGTAATAAGCATATTTTTGGGAGAAAATGGCTGACTGCCGAGTTTCTTTCGGCGTTTCTTCTCGGCAATGGTCTTTGAGAAACGCTAGTAGGTTTTGACTTGTAAAAGTGCCATTGCGGCCTACTTACAGAACCTACCTTCATTTTATTATTTTTTTATTCAAAACATGTCGCAAATGGTGACTTTTCCAAGTGAGTCACATTTTAGTAGTTTGTTTATACTACAGTCTTCCTCATCGACTTCGATGACGGCGGCCCTGACAAACTATATGGCTGGCTAAGCCAAAACTACTCTTGTGCTGTGGTCGAATCAGGCTAAAGAGATGATTCACAGTAGACCGTTCCGTGTCCGGGCCGGCCCGTTTTCTAATACAGGACGCGCGACGGCCATCGATTTCTTGTACTAGAAAACGGGCCGGTCCGGACACGGAACGGTCTAGCGATGGTTGCACACGCCTGTTTAAACACTCTCAAACAACGTCATATTTATATGCTTGTGCGATTTTCGTCGCTTAGCTTGTCCTTATACGGTCCAAGTTGCAGACAAAACCTCTTGAAAATAATGGAGTGCTCCTTACGAATCTTAAAAGGATCCTTAGAACATCCTTTATTAAATTCACCTTCAAGGCAAAAACACCTGAAAAACGTTCGGGCAGGTTCCAATTATTCATTTTAATTCAGTCGCTCAGATGCCTTTGTGATAAGAGCGACTTTGATGAATGACACGGTCAATGATAAAGTGATCAGTCAAGCCTTTTCCTCTTGCCACTTCGTCTAAACTTGGCTCTCACAACACCGTGGGTCTGGAACCCGGGATCTCCAGTTTCGTAGGCAGGGTCACTACCAACTAGGCTAAAGCGATAAATACAACAGACAGAAAGACCTAACCTTATGGCATACTGCATACTTGGCGCAGCGCTACTGAAGTAGGTAAAAGTAACTCGTATTTCCATTCCTTTTAAGATTTTAGAAAGTTTTCTTGCAACTAAAATAATCTGAATTAACTTCCGATCCGAACCAGACCATTCACATAAAATACGTTTCTGCTAATTAAAAAGTTAGAAACAAGCAACTGACAAGTTTGGTTCAGATATGATTTGCACTTTATTATTGGGAAGCGGAACGTAATCGCGTACAATTCCCAATCCCAATCCAGTCCCAATAATAATGTGTGAAAATCGTGTAAGTTTTAAATCAATAGATATGATGTGGATTGGTAGTTTACTTAAATTACTTGAATGTATGCTTTTATACTTAGGAGCGCTCGTGGCCCAGCGGCGCCTGCGTAACTGCTTGCGGTATCTAAGGTTAAGCAACGTGGGCAGCGGTCAGGACTTGGATGGGTGACCGCTTTGAGTGGTTACTAACTGAGCGCTCCCGTGCTTTGGAAGGTACGTTAAGCCGTTGATCCCGGTTGCTGTCTACGGCAGCAGTCGTTAAGCCAAGTTGGAGGCCTTCGGGCGGCTTGAGAACTTCTAACAGTCAAGTTGCCCACTCACTTGACAAAGCCTAATCCCAATAAGGTCTAGTTTCCCCTCGGGGTTGGTAGGTCAGATGGCAGTCGCTTTCGTAAAAACTAGTGCCTACGCCAAATCTTGGGATTAGGTAGCGGACCCCAGGCATCCTTCAGGATGCAACTCTACTGGGATAACGCTAGGAGGATGATGTATGCTTTTATACTTTACCGTGAACGTCCACGGCCCGATATGACTATGGTTTCATTCATAATTAGTCTAAAGTTTTTTTGTTTGTTTCGTCACAAATAAATGTTTTTCTTCTTTCTTCTTCTAAACTCTAGTCCATGGTCTATTTATGAATGAAACCATTAGAGTTTTATCGTGCCGTGGCCGTCGACGATAAAATATAAAAGCGACCAATCAGTACCTGGCTTCATGGTAGGGGAGCCCAAGAGAAGAATTTGGGATTTATTCGAGCGCGTCAGATTGACGCATGACGGCATGACGATACCCCACGGTTCGAAATAATTGCCATACGATAAATAAATACACTTCTTGCACGCTGTTGAGTACTCCAGCATTAATAAGACCTCTATATATGTTCGATTTCTTTTTTGCATTTTCAGCTTGAATCACGTCCAAATTGTCAGATTAATAAGGGAGCTGCTTTCGGGTCTACTTAATCAGTCCATTACAGAAACAGTGTATCCATTCCATAGTTAAGGATTTATTTATATGGCAAATCCTCGAGGCGCGCCTAACTAAGTCCATGCAATATTGCTTCGTTAGCTCCCAACTTGAGACCGTAAATTGAAACTCACAGTTCTGACACAAAGAGTACTTGATTAGCTCTCACAACTCCGTCGGTATTAAGGGGATATATCGATTCGGTAAACCACGCCCCCCGTGTCAGAGACACGCTTATGTCTTTTTCGCACGGCAATACGGGATACACCATTCTTCGGGAATTACCTTTTTAGACAAATTTCGATAAATATCTGACTGTGTGCAGTTTTATGTAATTTCCTCTTGACAGAGTTTAGATGTGGTAAAATGCCATCATATTAACTTATTTGTGTCGTTTAATAATGCGTTGTTATAGTAGGCTGAGTAAAAAAAGGAAAATAAAGACTCAACTTTGTTTTTTTTTTCTATAGAGAAAATTTTAAGCAATTATGTTTCGGCTATTGTCAAAAACACAATCATATAGTAATCATATATCTGAAAATCAGTCCCTATTGTTTCCTCGTCTAGGCAGAAGTAGATATGAGCGCCGATGGGCAATTGGCCGGCGGCGGCGCGCCGATCAAAATTGATCGGCGGCGGCGGCGTCGGCGGCGTGACCTTGTAAAAACCTCAGGTTCAAAACAAAAATACGTTTTTTTCCTTATTTGATGCCGTACACGCCTGTCAACGTCGTTTTTACTGTCAGGATGACAAACACGCCTATTGATAATGATGTTCTACGTTTTATCCCGTCCTAGTCGATTACGCATGGTGGTTTACACATTATGTATTAAGACTAGGTATGCTCTGCTGTATATGTAACATCTAAGTGGCAATGAAAACAGCAAGTCTATTGCTGCCTGCGGGAAACTTAGCGTCAAGGTGGTCCAGTCAGATGACAAAGCTCTAAACTATGATCTTTGTATGTAAACATGACAATTCTGCTCAAACTCTTGGATGCCTCCGAAACGTGGTGTTTCTAACGCAAACACACTCGGATATTATATACTTCTAGGATTTATCACAAATACTAGGAGCGGCATTATGCCCATCTTTTGGTGAACCTCGAATACATCTAACCGTGTCAGAAACAAGCAAGTTTTTGAATATAAACTTTCGTGAGACATGTTATAATTTTATTTTACTAAACGATAATTAATATGTGAGTTTTAACCGTTTAGTAAAATAAAAGCAAGTTCTTCACTAAACTAAGCTAATTTCAACGGCATTGAAGATTATTTAATACGCAGTAGTCGCGTCGACTCTGCTAACTACAGGCCCATTTCGGTCACATCCATTCACTGCAAGATTATGGAGAGTGTCCTGACTGAACAGCAGGCTCTTTGGCGTACCTAGAATCAAATGATCTCCTCAGTGACCGACAATACGGCTTTCGTCACAATCGGTCCACTGGGGATCTTCTAGCGTACACCACACACACCTGGAATAAGGCCATAGAGATAAAATTAATACGAAGAAGCCCTAGCGGTTTCTCTCGATTTCACAATGGCCTCACTCCAGGTGTGTTATTGCTTTACAGGGTCTGGCACAACGGTCTCTAATCAAACTTTCTTCGTATGGTCTGCCCGCTGGTTGTTATGCTTGGATTGGATATCGGATTTCCTGAGGTATAAAATCTATTGAAGTGGTTATTAATGGCTGCTCGTCTGATCCGATGGCTATTAATGCCCTTGTCCCCGATGGGTCAATGCTCTCTGCGACTCTTTCTGCTGTGCGCCCGGTATCTTTGGGTATGCAGACTTCAGTACTGTTGTAGAGAGCTACATATCCACTGCACGAACCAGTATGACCAGAATTCAGCCTAATGGGTAGTTATGGTTATGCCTGTGAACCTTTGTCTCTTCGATTAGAGCGATACCAGTCCAGTCTGGTTAGGTTCAATGCCACAAAAACTCAGACGTGTCTAATTTCCGCCAAAAAGAGGCAAAAGAGACCCCTACTTTCCGAGATGTAATCTTGCCGATTACCGGCTTTTCGGCGTAACATTGTTTTTGACTCTCAACTTTGGCAAATATATAAGTAAAGTAAAGTAAGTAAGTAAACTAGAATATCGGCACAAATTGGTTTAGAATCGCTCATTAAGGATCCCTTTTGTGCATTTTTGGTACTGAATACTAAAATAAATAACGCAATAATAACCGTAAAATATCTAATTCCAAACTAGTTTGCCGATCGATGATATAAGTGTGTAAAAGATAAGCTATACAGTATCTGAAACGCGCGCGAGACAGAGACCGGCGCGCCGATCACCATGTATCGGCGGCGGCGGCGTGGGGTTTTTGGCCAGCGGCGGCGGCGCGGCGGCGCGGCGCTCATATCTAGGCAGAAGTGGCAGAACAGCGTTATAAAGAATGCGATATTTATCGTTCTAGCCCCTTAAACGCTAGCTTGCGTAGACTTGTTGGAGGTATGGACTAATGTAACTTAAGGTGATGCTGGTGATAGTAAAATCGTGCGGGCGAGATGCCATGACTAGCTGTCAAACCTTCTGCACGTAAATACTATTAATAATTCTGTGACCCCGTGTCCGTGTTATTATCTTTCTTATAGTGAATCAAACTCGGAGTGATACTAATAGCCAACTGAGCTATAGTCACTCTAGGGTATTGAGTGTCCTTCGACCCTCGGGCTTACGGCCCTGCACAGAGCTCATTCTTTAACCCTTAGCCCTCAGGTTCGGTTGTAGTACGAGGGTAGGGAAGGCTCTCTGAAGGGGCGCTTCGGATCTTCCGCCTTCTGATTCGCGTATAGAGCGTGCTCTGAATGACACTTTGATACCCTGTTGTCTTCAAGGTAACCCTACATGTTATTTAAAGGGTGATCCGAACCAATAAAAACAATCAATTTGTACCTAATAAGCACTATGATAAAACACCTGAATGTATAACTTATTGTAAGCGAATAGATTATATTTTGACTTGGCAACTATTAGATTAATTGCACACTGGTAAACAACTTCGCACGGAATTTTTTGGCATTATTATCAGTCGACGGATAACATTGCTTTATATATGAGGCGTCGGTAAACAAAGTATAATAATCGACCGCTAACTGTTCACTTGAAAATACGAAACTTTTATTTTTGAAAGTACTTACCTATCGCAAGTTCTATCCAACTTCTTCTCAAGCATTATGCATACGCTCGTGCTGATCATGGCTCTTGCCAACAAAGGTGAGTGGACACATGAATATATTTTAGTAGCATAGCAATGTATACAATAACAAGTACCTAGTTAAAAATCATTTATTTACAAGAATACAACAATGACTTAAATAATATCCAAGTTAACTTAAATCTAAAACAGGCTCTTGAGGCATTGTACCGAGGATGCTGGCGGCATTTCCTTGCTGTATCTAAATGCTGATACGTTGTGCGAGGAAGCCGCCAGCTCTATAGTCACCAGTTAAGTACTTTTCTCTTATACTTTTGTGTATTCTTTTAACAGGCCCTTCGGATGGCACATGTATCAACACGCATAGTCATGTCAGTGGCAACTCCCAGTGCATCAGGTCGACGCTGACTGATTGTAGCTTGGACAACAGCAACGTCGTTGGTACTACCTGTACAAGCAGCCAGTACGATGGCGTTAATATTAGGGACTCGACAACTACGAGCACTCGTCTCACAGGACCAGGATGCTCAGTTTCTACTTGCACTATTACTGGAGGGGTCCCTGCCCCATCTGCTGCGTGTAAAATCTCTGGATGTTCAGTGGGATCAATGTACCAAAGCCATAATAAGTATACAGGTATGTAGTATTGTGTTCCTGGAGGTGAGCATGGTTGCCAGAGCTCCTGAGGATGCACTGTGTTGAGAGCGAAGTACCTAAATGTATCCTTTCTGCTTTCAACGCAGTGAATCCTCAAATTTTATAAAAGGTCGGCAACACGCACGTAACTGCTTTGGAGTTGCGGGCGTCAATAGGCTGCGGTGTCCACTTACCATCAGGTGGATCGGACGCTTGTTTGCCACCGTCGTTGTATTAAAAAAATACAATTCATTTCTCATATACTTATGTTTATTCCATTAACAGCTCCTTCAGATGGCACATGTATCAACACGCACAGTCATGTCAGTGCCAACTCCCAGTGCATCAAGTCGACGCTGACTGATTGTAGCTTGGACAACAGCAACGTCGTTGGTACTACCTGTACAAGCAGCCAGTACGATGGCGTTAATATTAGGGACTCGACAACTACGAGCACTCGTCTCTCAGGACCAGGATGCTCCGTTGTCTCCTGCACTATGACTGGAGGGGTCCCTGTACCTTCTGCTGCGTGTCAAATCTCTGGATGTTCCGTGGGAGCCATGTATGTGGGAGTAGTTGGCAACAATCCGCCTCACGTGACCCAGGCTTGATAAATAAAAACAACAAACTTAGCGGTATCGATTGCTTTTTATTGAAATTAACGAAATCAATTTTTAAATTACGTTATTTTATTAATGGTATGATTACTTATCTACATTTTTCAGCAGGGTCAAATAAGTAGAAGAAGAAAGACAAAATAATTGGTGGAGGTAGGTATAGTTAAATCAAAGTGTAGGTAGGTACGATACAATTAATAAACAAGTTAGGGCGATCTGTTCTTTTCTATCTTCGCTCTTTGTTTTTAATGAGAAAACTATGTCTACATACTTTATTTGGTATACAGCTACGTAACGTTAGTCTAATAAATTACTGCCATACAGTATACGCTTGAATCGACTGAAGCTGTGATGCTGCAGGCTTCAACCCAACGCAAGCAAGGAACAGCATCGCTCCAGCAGCGCCGAGGTGTGCACCCGTTGACAGCTTTTAAGTTTGAAGTAGGCCGTTTCAAACGCGCGCCATATGCGCGGCGACCACGCGCGTTCCCAGCGAACTGCAAGCGCGGCGTTCACCCTGATACGGCGTGCTGTCCATCCGCTGTTAGGTGGTCCCGGCGGCCCAACCGCGTGGGCGTTACAATCGAACGTGTCGGTTAAATTTCGAAAATCAAACTAATTGTACCACAAAAATGTACAAATGGTTGGAAATTTTGTGTCATCGTCTCCCGACCTATAAGTGTGCGTTGCAGTATGAAGTTTCTAACAAAGATTACTGATAAGCGCGTGCTGGGGCGGCGCCGGTCGGGTGCCGAGCCTTCATGTCTGCGACAACCTTTACACTGTTTCAGTGAAACACAGAGCACATAATTATATTACCCTGATGCAGTGAGGCTCACAACGAAGCCACAAAGTCGTATACGTTCGTTTGACGTGTAGCGGGTAAGGAAAGCACATGACGTCATGACGTGGAGAAAGGCCTTTGAAAAGTCGTATTGCTTTTGTTTGCCTGTTTGACATGCTCGTATAATCCGACTGCTTTGAGTTGGCACTGAAATATGCTCTCATTCAATTGGGCGGTTTACTTTGTAATGTAATAGAGTTTCTGTTGCAAACATATGTACAGTGGGCCAACGAAAATGTTGAGCACTTTAGTACTTTGTCAAATTAAAGAGGTTTCAAATTTTATGACGTTTCAGTCTAAATATTTCTTAGATTTCGATGTGACAAGGTTCTAAGTATGCTCAACATTTTCATGGGCTGACTGTACCGCCTTGGCCAAAAAGTGTTGAGCACCCTTTCTTTCCTTGATTTTTTGACGTAAAATATGAAAAGGTATATACTAAAGAACATCTAGAGAACTTTAGATTAATATCATTTCGAAGTAGCTATTGCTAACTGAAGACTAAAAATAGATGGGTTTGCAATAAAAGGACAAATTGCATTTTTATCCGTGCAATTATCTTTAACGTCAACGAAAGTAGATATATAGCTAGTTTTTGAAAGATATTTAATTTTCTTTAATAAAAGGATATGAACTGCTTGATTGAAAGTATAACTTTTATATGGAAAACGTGTGAGTGCTCAACACTTTTGGCCAAGGCTGTAGGTATTTTAGATAGTTTGTATGTAATAGAAACACTTATTACTTTCTAGGACTAAGTCTCACTACTATGATAGTAATATATAATGCTCATGCATGCAACTGATGCTGTGTCACCTTCATCTTATCTCCTACGCACCAAGTAACCAATTGCATTCAAATTATTTCACATTGAGGTACATTACAACTCGTTGTTATTGACCTATCGGATTCCCTTTACTTCAGTAAAACATCGTATGCCTTGCCTTTGTATGAAAACGGAATGTAAACACACAAACCCGATATACAACATAATAGCGGGGAACAAATAAGAAGGAGTAAGAACACACAAAGGAGTATTTCAGATTGCTAGCACATAATTGAAGGTAGAGGAAAGTCAAGTGAGGTACATGTATAGGCAACTACGAGCAAATATGATTGAATGGAGCGTATATTTATTCTTTTGGAAGCAGAGGAGTGAAGGCGGATTCATATTTAACTGGATAATTTTCTTAACCAAAATGTCGAGAAAAGGAAGCTATCTCCATGTCAATACCCTTAAAGATGTAACTAATGAAGTTTTAAGGTCGGATATCGCTCGACATATTTAGGACTATTATGGCACACAGCCATGAGAATCAGTAGCGACCGGCACCGCGTCTGACACTGCGTGCTCGCGCTCTGCCCGCTCAGTAGCTCTAGTATAAGTTTTTTCGAAACATTAACTAATTCGAACGCGTTTGCGTTTTGTCTCAAAATGTATGAAAACGCTCTCACAGAGTTGGAAATACGCGCGTTCATCGGTTAGCAACAAATGTTATACTCGCTGTTTTAGTTTCCACTAGTGACCACCAGAGGCGCTGTTCACGTTTTCATACCACTTTCATACATTTTGAGACAAAACGCAAACGCGTTCGAATTAGTTAATGTTTCGAAAAAACTTATACTAGAGCTACAGATGCTCGATAGTGGCGGTGGTGGCGAAGCAGGCATTAAGCCAATACATACTTGTTCAAAGACGTTGTTCGTACGTTGTTCCAACGCGGCGACGGGCAAAATCCCGAATCTACTCTCATTTCCGTCACTATCGTCCAAAGTAATGTTAGGCGACTTCCTGATTTGTCGGTGCGGAGGCAGTACGATATGAGAAAAGTGTCAAATGTCAGTGTCAGCTGTCAGTCGACGCGATACCATTTTTTACTACGCCCCTATATTTAAATGAGTGCTTCCTGACTGACGCGGGATGCGCGGTAGCGGGACGATGCCAAGGCGGTACTGCTCCGTTTCTGCGCATGATATTACTACTGCGCAAACGTAATACTGACAGTATTATGTCAAGTGAGAATCTTTGCGACGTCAGTAAGTTTACGTCAAAGAAGAAAATGTCACATATCGATCCCGCCCCGCCAAGTCAGGAAGTCGCCTACACAGCACTCATAATGTCACATGCTAAAGTTTTGCCCACACTTGTCAAGTTGTCACCGATGTATCGCACATTATTAAGAGGAGGGGTAGGGCAAGCTCTCTCCATACAAACTTTGTGCAGGATTTACTTCGTTTGTGTTTGCATTAAAGTTATGATTTTTGGTCAGTACGCTTATTTTTCTGATAGCTATTTCTTGATGTAATTTTATTTTTGAATATTTTTGAAATATTGGAAAATTTTCACATCACGATCTTCGCATAATCTAATATTTACAACCAAAAAATATATTATATTTGTTAGTGCCAAAACGGACGAATAAAACGTGCACAAAGTTTGTATGGGGAAGGCCTTGCCCTACCCTGCGCCTTAAGAAATTAATAAGTGGACGTACTTAAGTACCACTCCACTGTCTCGTGTTCCCAAATCCCTTTCCAAATAGATGGTGTGTGCAAATACCGTCATAATTTGTTGAGAAAAATGCCAAGCAATTAGCTGTGTACACTCGTTAGGACTGTTTGCTTTGAAGGCTCTGATAAAGGATCCTTTCAGCTTCATCGTCACATTCATTATTGGCCCACACTCTTTTACTTTTTGGGACATACGGGTTGGAATTTGCGACGGCAGCGCTGTAAAACTTATGGTAAAAAGGTAAGGCCATATTAAGAGAGGGCACAAGTCGTATTGTAAACCAGGGGTCGGAAACTTATGGTAAAAAGTTGGCCATATTAAGAGACGGAACAAGTCGTATTGTAAACCAGGGGTCGGTAACCATTTAGCAGCAAAGGGCCACAAAATTGTCACGGCCCGCAAGTAGTGTGAATAATTTGTGGCCCTATGAGGCAAAAGATACCAAATCTTTAGTTATCAATAACGAGGCTCACGGGCCGCCTGTTTGCGACCGCTGTTGTAATACATAGTATAAGAGCCCTTAAAGCCCTTTGGAG
The DNA here is from genome assembly GCA_951800055.1 of Cenopis cana. Taxonomy (NCBI): domain Eukaryota; kingdom Metazoa; phylum Arthropoda; class Insecta; order Lepidoptera; family Tortricidae; genus Cenopis; species Cenopis cana. The sequence goes on along the minus strand of OX637484.1, from coordinate 1,781,121 downwards.
TCGAGACCCTTGGCCCGTGGGGTCCCAGTGCTCTCTTTGCATTAATCGAAGCAACTGGTGACCGAAGAGCTGGCAGCTTACAAGGAAATGCTGCCAGCATCTCCGGTACCATGCCACGGGGGCCCAATTTTTTACATATGTTTTAGTTTAGTTTTAATTTAGATATACCTAGGTAAATATTCCATTTTTATTTAGTTTCATTTTTAGGTCTAGTTTTAGTTGATTATATTTTTGTTGTATTTTTCTATTCTGTAGTTTTTTTCCTTTTGAATTGTTGTAGCTAGGTTGAAATTACTGAAATGATATTAAATATAGCGGAATAAATGTTTTATTTTGATATTTTAAATACCAGCTGCGTTTGATCTCCAACCGTATGTTTCCCGACTTATATGTCGCGAGAACTCGCGTCGTTACACTTGATTTATTTAGCTCCAGCTTGATTAATCTACACCGTATTAATGTTGCTTCCTTGTTCTTTTCCTAATCTCCATCTGTTTTCGTATCAAGGCCCTTTAATTTTAAATGTAACGAAGACGAATGGCGGGAAATTTGCGGCGAAAGAAATCCATGAATACTCAATCCCAGTATAATTGTTGCCCGTTGTGGTAGATTAGAAAGGTTTCCTAGATTATTATTTGTGTTTCTTGGGAGTTCATATATTTTATTTCACAACTCGTGAGTTGTCAGACTGAATTATATGATGATGAATGATGTACACTGGTGGTCTATCATATTTGAACTTTATATCTTACTTTACCTGTTAGGTACCTTAGAATTTGTATGATCGGTGTTGATTGTGTGAGTCATGTATTAATTAAAGAATTTTACAAGCGGTAGTTCTTATGACGGTGCTACATGACGGTGATAGTTCAGATTTGCACACTGCTTTGAAGTCTTTTTTTTTAAGCACACATTGACGCAACCTGCTAGACATGCTTTGCAAACACTTGAACGCTTTGATGTCTTCGAAGAAAGACACCGCATGGCAAAGTACAAATATTTGTTTAAACTTTGAACACATATTCAAAGAGCCTTGCCACATAGCAATCAAACGAGTGTTCAAACATTTGAAACTATGTATATATTCTGGCGCCGGCATTAAACTATGTAGATTCACTTGGTGACAAAAAAATCGAACATAACTAATGACAAAAGGGAGTAAGAACGTATACATAATAAATAAATATTTGTGGGCAATCTTACTCAAATCAACCTAGTCCCAAACTAAGCAAACCTTGTACAAACTATTATATATAAATAAATATAAACTTAAATACATAGAAAACATCCAAGACTCAAGAAAAAATATACGTGCTTATCACACAAATAAATGCCCTGACCGAGATTCGAACCCGGGACCTCTAACTTCGTAGGCAGGGTCACTACCAACAAACTCTAAAGCGGTCGTTAGATCGTATGATATATGATACCTACATATTTTGTCACTTTGGGAACGTATTATGGTTTTGTGTAATTGATTTATTTCTTGTTTCAGAATAACTTTGAAGGCTCCTGTTGAATTTGGTAAGCGATTTAGAGATATTTTTCTAGATTTATTTACAAGTCAAAAATAAGAATCAATAGGTACGGTAATGCAAATATTGTAAACTCCTGGTAAGGGTACTGCGGACCGGGTAAGCAAGTAGGAGCTTTAACGAGACATTTGGCACATTAATATCTCCATTTTCATTAGGGTGTGACCCTGTGCCTGTGCCACAGTTGGATACGATCCCATTGGATCGTCGCGGCGGCAATGTCGGCCGGGTCAGAAAATGGACGGGTGACCGCTTTGAGTGGTTACTAACTGAGCGCTCCCGTGCTTTGGAAGGCACGTTAAGCCGTTGTTCCCGGCTGCTGTCTATGACAGCAGTCGTTAAGCCAAGTTGGAGGCCTTCGGGCGGCTTGAAAACTTCTAACAGTCAAGTGGCCCACTCACTTGACAAAGGGGGGTCGACGTTGCACTACGTCCGTATATAGGGAAAGTACCCACCGCTACTACCCTAATCGTGACCCCTGGGGTGGTTCTAAAAGTGCAACAAAAACTGGCAACCGTACTGTCTTCTCGAAGATCTCACGGTTCGAAATAAATGCCATACGATAATAGTACATTACTTACCAAGGGCGAGGGCGATAAATATGCGATCTGAGGCTTTCTTTATTATCGCCCGTGGTAAGTACAACATTTTATGTCACCCCCTGGCCAGGAAGTGGGTTTCTTCGCGCGCGGAGCGTGCGATAATGGCCACTTTATGGCCAGGTGTGACATAAATAAAATAACATAAGGCAACTACTCATTTGCTTTACTGTCCTAAGGTGGCGAACTGTGGCGACTGACCGTGCCATGCTTGGATCCCGTCCAAAAGCGTGTTATGGAGATGAGATATTTGCATGGGGGTTATGTTCTGTGATCTTGGAGGTCTATTTGGCATGACATGTTATTATAATATTGATACTAAAATGTATTGGTTGGTAAAATCAAGGTAAAATTGGTAAATATATCGTTACATTTTCTATTGCTTTAACAGAAACATTTTATTTAAAGTAACTTTAGACTCTTACATATAAATTTTTAGTTTTTACCAATTTTTTTTAATCTCTTAAGATAACAAATAATAGTAAAAAAATCAATAAAAAACTAAACTAGTCGACGGAACCGTCCCTCACCGTTCCCAAGTGCGAGTGCGAGTGGGACTTTACACATTTAGGGTTGCGAGCCAACCTCAAAAATGTGATTTGTCAATATATTAGTACTTGTTGCTAAAATATACGTAATAATAAACATTATCACCAAATTTCAGGTTCATAGGTCAAAGGGAAGTTGAAAAACTCTTCGGAACAAAATTTTGTGACAGATGACGGACGGTCGCATGAGTGACAACAATAGGGTTCTTTTTGGACCCTTCGGGTACGGAACCCTAACAATAATGTACAAATGGCATTCTACCAGAACTATGAAATTTGGCAAGTAATATCGACTTATACCACAAATACAGGGAAACATCTGAAAACTATACATTTGTTATTTAAATCATTTTTTATTTTATTTAAAGTACATAATCAATCATCGAGCTTAAGCAATGGTATGCACAGTCATAATTATATGACCTACAAAGTACAGAACCCTCGGTGGGCGAGTCCGACTCGCACTTGTCCGGTTTTTTACCACCGGTCGGAAATGTTACGCGTTTTTAAATCGGTGTAATAGCCTTAAAACGCGCCATTTCCTGTGACATAACGACCTATTAGAGCGAGAATACCCTATAACCCTTTTAAGAAAACAGAACATATGTAAATGCTAAATTCATGTCACTTAAGTCTCTTTGTTTTGCTTCGTTGTATCCCTTCTAATGGCTAAACGTATTAAGCTTCTTTCAATTCGGTTTTAGCCTTTGTGTGCGCAGGAAGTGACGACAATAACAGGCAGTTAATGCTCTGCATTTACGCGCTTCTATGGACGTTTTGAATTTAGTCGGATGACTTTTGGGCTGTGTAATTACTCGTAACAAAGTTATATAGGGTACATCGGAAACGTGATCAGAAATGGCAAAAGGTGATGAGGGATTTAAAGATAAAAACGAAATTTAATAGAGACGGTGTCATGTCATTGATATTAATTGTCAAAATATTAAAAACTATTAGGTATTTAAAATATGAACGTAATGGTAGTACTTACTTATTTTTCGGCTTAACGCGGTGTTTCAAACAAACAAATCAGAGAAAACTAACTTTAAAAAGCGGCCAAGTGCGTGTCAGACTTCGCACATTTAGAGTTCCGAGCCAACTACAAAATTAAGATGTATTTAATATGAAACGTATGGAAATTTCAAAGAAAAATTCGGAATTATCAATAATATATTAGTATTTTATATATATACGTAATAACGTATAACATTATCACCGAATTTCAAGTTCATAGCACAATGGGAAGTTAAGAAATCTCCGGAACAAAAATTTTGTGACAGACGACGGGCGGACGGACGGGACGGACGGACGCGTCGGTGACAGCAATAGGTTCCGTTTGAACCCTTCGGGTACGGAACCTTGAAAACATGACCTTGGTGGTTATTTAGATCGCGTTACCATTCTTTACAGTTTACTTTGCTCCCCCTATAGACATAGACATAGACATAGACATAATTTATTGGTAATAATAGGTATTACAAGTCAATTGTACATTCATTATAGATTATATTAATTCGATTATTCATTACATTGGAAAATTACATTACATCATTAGAACATTTTAAATAAGCCTCATATATATAATATACAATAGGTACGTAATAATAGACTAAACTTCAAACTAAACAACTAAAATTAAATAAAAAACTAAATTAAACTAAAATTAAATGCCCAGCAGCCCCCGGTCATAGGAAAAATACCCCGTCCAGGGGTTCCGTCTGCGGCATGGTACCCATAACGCTGGCGGCGTTACCTCTCTGTATTGCCAAGGAAATACGTTGGGAGAGGTAAGCGCCAGCCCTATGGTCCCCTGAAGCATCGACGAGTCGTTTAGACAGAGCCCTCATAAAAGATGTTGTGTCAGCTGACCAGGGACCCAATGTAGAACATTACATTATATATTATTGCTATTTTCATCATTACATATTTTATATTCTAAAAATTCTTTAATAGTATAGAAACATTGATTTATTAGCCATTTTTTTAATCTAATTTTAAAAGACGGGAGACTGTTAAATTCCGTGATGCTGTCTGGTAGCTTGTTGTAAAAGATAGGACCAGCGACATGGATTGTCTTTGCTGTCTTTGTGAGCTTATGGGAAATAGTTCTTAATTTATGAGCGTTTCGAGTGACCCAAGCAGATCCGTCACCTCGCCGTCCAGTATATACTAATAACCACGTATAACTTCCTTATTCTTCAATAAGACAGAGTTGAAAATCAACGTGACTCACATACACCTTTTGTCCCTAAAGCGCGGTTAAGACTTGCAAGAACTTGCGTGTAATTTTAAGTAAATTTTCATTACATTGCAGGCTTTGGTCGTATTCATCTTACCTCAGTAACCCACAGCCCCGCAATGTAAAGAAGCTTGCATGCAGGTCTTGCTAACGTAATCGGCCTTTACTCGGCTCATTTTTCATAACTCAACCAGACAACATTATGCACCCTTCGTTTTCAATTCGGAAGGATTTTCCTACATACTGTTACGTAAACTGGCTCATGTATATTTATTGCTGGTTTAAAGTTGGCGAAGTATTGTGTGAAGAAGTAGCGATAAATGAGATTTATATTTCAAACTTTTACCATACTTTTACTATAGATAAATTATCAAGTTCACTCAATATAATGTACGCTGAGTTGTGACCATTACGTGACGAAATGCGTTTTGTTATGTTATTGATTGTAATTTGTCTTGTTTGTCACGAATAAAAGTATTTTTCTTTCTTTCAGTGTGTCTAAGCCATTATTTTTAATACCTAACATTTTTAAATGTACATATTTTGTCCCTTACCAAGTTAAGTGCTTGGTAATGTCGTATAGATAAGACTTGAGACGAAAGTATTCAGAATAAGTTAATATTTTATTCTTAGTATATGGTCTCATTTTGCGCAGGTTTTTAATGTCAAATGCGTTCGAATTGTTTTATAAGTAATGTCAAAATTTTATTCTTAGTATATGGTCTCATTTTGCGCAGGTTCTTAATGTCAAATGCGTTCGAATTGTTATATAATTTCAGTAGCTCTAGTATAAGTTTTTTCGAAACATTAACTAATTCGAACGCGTTTGCGTTTTGTCTCAAAACGTATGAAAGTGGTATGAAAACGTGAACAGCGCCTCTGGTGGTCACTAGTGGAAACTAAAACAGCGAGTATAACATTAGTTGTGCTAACCGATGAACGCGCGTATCAAACTCGGTGAGAGCGTTTTCATACATTTTGAGACAAAACGCAAACGCGTTCGAATTAGTTAATGTTTCGAAAAAACTTATACTAGAGCTACTGATGACATTGCGTGCGGAGCTTGAAGTTGCGTCAAATCCTTTTATAGACGTATTTTATGGGCCAAGTCTCCCAAATTTCTCCTTGATCACAAAACTTACATGCTGCAGTTGAGTTACTGCTTTAGTACATCTATATCTTGTGTTGAAAGCGTTTTAATTATCCGCAACAAGCTATTACGCGAGTGTGCCAGAATATGTTTTTACAAATATTGAAACATGAACACGTCAGGTAATTGGATTCTGGACGCTGCCAAATTACTGTATAAATTTACAAAATAAAGAAAGAATACGGCTTTTTATTATACAATAATGACACTGGTATACGAATAATTTCTTTTGGATTTTTTGGGAACTGGTCGACTGGTTTTTGGGAATGTTAATTAATGATTCTCTTCTTAGTATTGTAAAATCTATTTTGTACCTGTCGCTTTGCCTGGTTAAAAAAATGGGATTTCTGTCTCATCTAATTTAAAATTGAAAACTCAAAGTTCCTTTACAAGACTAGTTAACCCTTTTTGCCTCTTTATCATATTAAACGATTGACACTAAATATAATAGAGTTTATCTCCGAACTGCTTCGCCCGTCGTCGCCAATTATGAACATTGTCACTATGTAATTAAATCAATTAATATACCTAATTCAGTTTGATCCAATATCCTAGACAAGATTTAAAGGTCGTTAATATATAGACTACTCAATAACATAATATGACGTATTTACATGCTGATAATTAGTTCAATACATGGGCTCAGTTTGATTTTAAGCGTCGATTTGATATTGGCTTTGTATTTCACGTTCGATCTCATTGTGACATGTTAGCACAGAATAGACTAGAGTTCTGAGAGCTGTAAACCGCATGCATTCAAACCCGCCATATTGTTTTTACCCCCCACAAGGTGGACTGATGACCTGGTAAAGGTCGCGGGAGTCCGCTGGATGCGGGTGGCGCAAGACCGGTCATTGTGGCACTCTTTGGGGGAGGCCTATGTCCAGCAGTGGACGTCTTTCGGCTGATATGATGATGATGATGATGATGATGATATTGTTTTTATTTTTTAATCTTGTACTTAATCATCGAATCGGCTAAAATTCACGATAAGGAATGCAATGCAACCTGTGGCAGAGAAATCCGCCGGTCATGCGAAAGCATTTTTGCCCAAACTGAAACGGAGACGCTTTAGTTTGGGTAGGTTAGAGAGGGATACCTAATTATTGATTATTGGTGAGCGTTAATTAGCAACGCAGTGGGTGCCGCAAGACGCTCGGAGACGACGTGGCTGGCCGAGGCGGATATGGCGGGATGACCTGTAGCTCTAGTATAAGTTTTTCCGAGACATTTCGAACGCGTTTGCGTTTTGTCTCAAAATGTATGAAAAGGCTCTCACCGAGTTTGAAATACGCGCGTTCATCGGTTAGCAACAAATGTGATACTCGCTGTTTTAGATTCCACTAGTGACCACCAGAGGCGCTGTTCACGTTTTCATAACACTTTCATACATTTTGAGACAAAACGCAAACGCGTTCGAATTAGTTAATGTTTCGAAAAAACTTATACTAGAGCTACAGGACACATTTCTAAACGACTAGCCCGGAACAGCCCAAAGCCGGGACGAGTGGAAGTCATGGGGGAGGCCTTTGCCCAGCAGTGGGACACCTTATAGGCTTAGAAAAAAAAATGGTGAGCGTGGAAAGCGAGAGCGCAACAAATTCCAAGCCGATTCCTAATATGCAATAGGTTTAGTCGAATGGAATTACAATCTCCAATTTATTACCATGCCAAATTAACAGGGGTTTAAATTAACGAAGTTGCAATGGTGCATAAGACTTTCTTAAATTGAAATATCCTACTATCCTACTTAATATTATAAACGTGAAAGTTTGTGTGGATGTATGTATGTACGTTCCACTTAATCTCAAAAACTACTGAACGGATCTCTATGAAACTTTCCAGTGTTGTAGCTTAGACATCAGAATAGGTCATAGGCTATAATTTATTTCAAAATTCATTCCTAAAGGGGGTTAAAAGGGGGGTGGTCATTTTGTATGGGAAACAAAATTATTTTTAATATAGAAACTTAAAACTTCTCTAAAAGACTAAGCATCAAAATGGAAGAAAATTGTTTTCAGCGTTTTTCGAAATTCGCCCTTTAAAGGGGTGAAACGGGGGTTGAAAGTTTGTATGGGGAGCATTTTTTTATTAAACGAGGAGCTTGAAACTTCGTTTGTAGACCTAGAATTAAATACAAAGAAAACTGATTTCAGCGTTTTTTGAAATTCACCCTCTGAAGGGGTGAAAAGGGGATTAAAACATTGTTTGGGCAACCTGAATTTTTAAAGTGAGTGACTTCATAGGCACTTGTGGAGACTCTCAGTTAAAATATAAGAAAAGTGACTTGAGCGTTTTTGAAAATTCATCCCTTAAGGGTGTAAAAAAAGGGGTTTATGGAAAACGAGCAATAGTCGAAGAGAAATGTCGTCAGTAGTAATATAGCAGGTAAGTAGATCAAAACATTAGGTAGCACTACTAGACTATCCGTGCGAAGCCGGGGCGGGCCGCTAGTTAATTCAATAGTTTGACGTTTACAACCCAGTTAAGATACATGGTTTGTTTGCTAATAGTAAATTAACAAGGTAATTTGCGATTTGTTGTGTACAAACGGTTTAGTAAATTGTGTTTAACACGCATTCAAGTCGTTATGGTTATTAATTATATTGCTGTTTGATTAACTGTGTATTATCTAATATAATACACAATATAGTGTTGTGTGGTAATTATATCGATGTATGGTTTCTGTTCAGTCGCGTATATTAATATCTATGAGCCGCGTAGTGTCTTTAAGGCGATATATTGATTGAAAGAGACTCGCTTTTCGTTCACGACAAAACGGGAGTGTTGCATCACTCTTCGGCAATGGCTTTTTAGACAAATCTCGATAAATATCTGACTGTGTGCAGGTTTATTAAATTTCTTCTTGTCAGAGTATAGATGAGGTAAAATATCATCATTAATAGGTAGTGTCTTTTAATAATGCGTCGTTTTAGTAGGCTGAGTAAATAAAAGGAAAATATAGACTCAACTTTGGATTTCTTTTCTATCGAGAAAATTTTAAGCAATCATGTTTTTCGGCTATTGTCAGTACCACAACCATATATCTAACAATTAGTCCCATTTGTTTCCTTGTAAGGGCACAACAGCGTTTCAATGTTTCTAAATTTCTCGTTGCGCCTTTAAATGTCAATGTTGTTCTAATTTACCATTAGGGGGTGCTGTATCGTTTACGTCCATTTCTGAATCGCGCTTTTAATGATGTCGATGTTCGCTGGTAGTATTTTTTCTGTGATGATGACCTCTGACCGGTATGTATTGATTTTTCGTACGAATATTCTGTGCTACGAATAATTATATTGTGTTATGTATCTAGTATCAATGATATTATATTACGACCACTCTGGGCATAACTAAATTAATGTAATATTTAATGGCAGTGTCGCTTAATGTTTCTCCTGGACTGGTAAAGGAAATTAACAATGAACCAGAGAATTTTATTAGTGAATATACGCACTATTAAATGTACTAGAGGTTGACTACCTATTAATTTGCGTAAAAATAAAAGGTAATTAAAACAGCATTACCTACGTGAAGAAACTACCTTACAGTCACCGACCGATGAATTCGTGGCGACAAAGTGCGGAAAAATATCTGACACGCTTCATTTACTGATTAAGGCTGGTTATATATTCCAATGAAAACCGATATCCTACAAATAAAACCTTTAAGGCGCCTGTATACGCAAGGCCTTCTCCATACAAACTCTGTGCAAGTTTTATTCGTCAGTTTTGGCACTTCCGCATATATTTTTTTTTGCTTGTTAATATTAGATACACAAAGAATGTCAAGCAACAAAATCTAAAAATTAAAAAATACAATATTCATTTTATTTCTTGAGATTCTAGCTAACTGAAAAATAAGCGTACTGACCAAAAATCATAAGTGTAATGCAAACAAGCGAAAAAAAACTTGCACAAAGTTTGTATGGGGAATGCTTGCGTATACAGGCGTCTTAAGCAGCCCTTACTGTCGGGCATAAAAAGTAATCGAACGAAAACGTACAAAAGACAAATAGGTACAGTCGTCAGCATCAATAGTAGCTTGGCATATGAAAGAGGTCAAAAGTACCTTGACGTTTTCATATGTATGCCAAGCTACTTTTGATACTGACTGTACCTAAATCAACAATAACAAAAGAGGTCATATAGGAGCGGTCGACCTCAAAGATATGTATACAATGTTGCATCTTATTCCATTGTGTTAAGGCGGAAAATATAAACATATCTTTGAACTGTACACATAACTGACATAATCAATAATAGACTCTAAGTGGTTGGAATAACGCTCACACTTAGTGTGTGGTAGGTATTATTAAAGTGGGATGAAATCGAGATAATTGCGACGAAAAATATGTTTTCGAAGAGATTGGAATCTTGGTATGTTTTGTTTGTTGCTTCAATTATATTCTTCCCAGAAATCGGTATTGTTGGGTCGGAGCGGTATTGTTGCTGAGGTCATATACTGAAATCGTATATATGTTTCCTCATTTGTTTGTTTACTAATTACTGAAAGTGTTATTATATATTATATATCATCATCAGCCTATATACGTCCCACTGCTGGGCACAGGCCTCCTCTCATACATGAGAGAGATTGGGCAGTAGTCCCCACGCTGGCCCAGAGCGGGTTGGGGACTTCACATACAACTTTGAATTTCTTCGCGGATGTATGCAGGTTTCCTCACGATGTTTTCCTTCACCGAAAAGCTAACTGTAAATATCAAATGATATTCCGTACGTAAGTTCCGAAAAACTAATTGGTACGAGCTGGGATTCGAACCCACGACCGCCGCTTGACAGCCGCATGCTTGAACCACTGGGCTACCGTAGCTTGCTTATATTATATATATTTATTGATAAGAAAAACATGTAACATTACAGGGATCACCCTAAGTCATTACATTTTATTCATTACATTACAGTACATTACATTAAGTCATTACATTACATGTTATATAAAATTTGCGTAATAGAACTGTATTGCGCGGCAGTAACGATGCAGTACTTACTGTATGCTTACCGCTTATATTTTTAACCCGACTGTGGCTATATTATACAGGGTGGATTTTCTTTTTGGGTCAGTGAGGGCAGCTACCAGATCCCGTGCTGCTACGTGAAAATTGTCTTAGAAGCCCTTCCTTTGGTTTTGAATTAATGAAAAATGGCGTTTTCAGATTTTGGAAAATGCAGGGTGCGAGAAAAAGGCCATTTTATACAAACTTTTTTTTGTGTCGTGTTCCTATTCAGGATCAAAAGCTTGTATGGGACCAAAAAAAATTTCCGGCTAGAAAAGCCACAAATCGAGGAAAACTTTTCCCATACAAAAAGTTTGTCAAAAATGACCTTTTTCTCGCACCCTGTATGTTTTTTCCAAAATTAGAAAACGCCACTTTTCATTAATTCAAAATCAAAGGAAGGTCTTCTTAAACCATTTTCACGTAGCAGCACGGGATCTGGTGGCTGCCCTCACTGACCGAAAAAGAAAAATCCACCCTGTATACCTCGGCCGGGCTCAATAAAGCGATAGGAGTGCGTGGTTTGGAAGTGGCCTGGGGAAAATCCAGGACAAACCTCCGACACGACCACGCGCTTGCTCCTTACGATACTTGGCGCTCCAATTAGATTGGTTGAGCGGCTTCAACTGAATCTGAAGTGTAAGTGGAGTTTTGTCGCTGGTTCACTAAACCTAGCCTACCTGAGAAGAGTCTACCTACCAGTGGAGCGGCTTCAACTGAATCTGAAGTGTAAGTGGAGTTTTGTCGCTGGTTCACTAAACCTAGCCTACCTGAGAAGAGTCTACCTACCAGTGGGCGTCCATACAACTCGATTTCCACCGGCTTGCCTAATTTCCAGCCAGTCCAGTTCTTTTACTACGGCTCATGAAGAATAGGAAAAGCCAAGTATTTTCGGCTTCCCTAAGAATAGTTTTAACGCGCCGCCACTGCTACCTACCTACCTAAGAAAATCGGCTACTTACCGCCCCGCTTACGTTTCAATCAAGAAGAACCAATTAAATTTATATAGACGCAGTAACGAGTCTGTATTTACTCGTATATTTAGTTAGGTAGATTTAGGTTTTACTAGAGATTATTTTTTTCGTTATAATTTTTTTTGGAAAAATAATCAAAATTGCGGAACTATGGATTAGTGTCATATGTAAGTTTTATGCCATAGTGCGGAAGAAGACGGCGTCTGTGGTGTTGCGGATGAGGGGGAGCACAAATAGCATCCTGAAAATGATAGCAGAGAGGTGGGATTCCGACATTATCGGCCGATACACCGATCTGCATGTCGTAAGACCTTAAAATAAGTAATTAAAATTAGTTAAGTAACGTAATTATTAGGTATTTGTGTTTTAATACTAACAATTCTATGGATCACAGAAATCTGAAAATAAATTATTTTTAATTTTATTTTTATTTATTTTATTTTATGGAGGTTGAAATCTTAAAAAAAATATTTTTGATGTCACACCTTGCCATTTGTACTTATCACGGCAAGAAAGCCTCAGATCTCATTACTCATCGCCCTTGCCTTTGGCTCAGGCGTAAAATACCTGCGATCTGAGACACTTTTATTTATTTATTTAGTTTACTTAGGTGAAGGAGTACCAACAGCTAATAAAATTAACATAGAAACTTAAGTAGTAACAAAAAGCCAATTATAGGAACTCACTTCACTCTTTAAAAATGGCTTTCCATCAAATCTTATATCTTTAAACGAGCAATTCTTGTATATTTATTTATTTATATATTTATTTCGGGGATCTCGGAAACGGCTCTAACGATTTTGATGAAATTTGGTATGTGGGGGTTTTCGGGGACGAGCAATCGATCTAGCTAGGTCTCATTCCCGAGCAAAGCTCGGCCGCCCAGATATTTTATGATGATTTCGCCAATCAATGCTTGTACAAAGACGTTGTTCGGTAACGACGTCATGACAGTAGGCAACTGGTTTTGGTTTCGGTAGTGAATTCAGCCCGTCGTCGCGAAGAGCACGTGTGTTCACCAACGCGGCGACGGGCAAAATCCTTATAGGAACTCACAGATAGTTTTTGTTTTACTTTACCGCCCTTGGTCTTGGTAAGTAATGTAGTACTATTTTTCCGTTCCGTAATATCTACTATATTCTTCTTTAATATCAAGGAGCGCTCGTGGCCCAGCGGCGCCTGCGTACCGCTTGCGGTATCTAAGGTTAAGCAACGTGGGCAGCGGTCAGGACTTGGATGGGTGACCGCTTTGAGTGGTTACTAAATGAGCGCTCCCGTGCTTTGGAAGGCACGTTAAGCCGTTGATCCCGGTTGCTGTCTATGGCAGCAGTCGTTAAGCCAAGTTGGAGGCCTTCGGGCGGCTTGAGAACTTCTAACAGTCAAGTTGCCCACTCACTTGACAAAGCCTAATCCCAATAAGGTCTAGTTTCCCCTCGGGGTTGGAAGGTCAGATGGCAGTCGCTTCCGTAAAAACTAGTGCCTACGCCAAATCTTGGGATTAGGTAGCGGATCCCAGGCGTCCTTCAGGATGCAACTGTACTGGGATAACGCTAGGAGGATGATGATGAATATCGACAGCTCACAGAGCCACTAGTTTTATAGAAGGGAAAGCATATGAATGTTTGAGCAGCGGTCGATATCGGGCCGCGTTTCACAGTCAAGTGTATATTAATAAACTAACATTTCATAATGCAAACATGTTAAAGGTCGTTTATTGACAGGCAGCGTTGGAAATATTGTAATTGTGGTTGACTTGTGACAGTATACATAGGTACAAAGTTTAATATAAGAGTGGGAGTCATAATAATTTGTTTTAATTAGGATTTTTAGAGATAGAGGGAAAAGTAATTTACCAGCATGACTTAATACGAATCTGACCTACTCAGAAACTGACTTCAATTAAAAAACGACTTCCACTTCATAAAACGTAGGGTACGTTAATATATCTCATTCAGAAACGAACCTACGACAAATCCAACCTGTAGCTTTAGTATAAGTTTTTTCGAAACATTAACTAATTCGAACGCGTTTGCGTTTTGTCTCAAAATGTATGAAAACGCTCTCACCGAGTTTGAAATACGCGCGTTCATCGGTTAGCAACAAATGTTATCCTCGCTGTTGTAGTTTCCACTAGTGACCACCAGAGGCGCTGTTCACGTTTTCATACCACTTTCATACATTTTGCGACAAAACGCAAACGCGTTCGAATTAGTTAATGTTTCGAAAAAACTTATACTAGAGCTACTGTCGTACTAAATCAGATTTTGACCTACACCCTCAACTGTCTCAATTAGAATCTGGCCTGGCCAGCCTAATTTAAAATAAGCATTAAACCCGTTTTGTAGAAGCTTACCTACCATATTATAGCTGTCGGTAGAATTAAAAGAGGATAAACATAGGTATTTAGTACCTATACTCACGTTCCGACCTAATAAACATTAAACATCTTTAAACCGAACAACAAGGAATAAAGGATCCCTTTCTAAAAGTGAATAAAAAAGCATTAACAGACAAAAAGCATTATCTCAAATCTTCACAAAGCAATAAGAAAGTTTTCAAATAAATATAAATAATTTGTTCGTGGCATAAACCAGGTTTATCCAAGTTTTGTTTTGAGACGGGATAATGGTTTAGCGAGAAACGAAGTTAAATAAAGGTTTTCTCTCACTTTATGATACGGGGGTGTAGTAACGAAGTAAACCAGAACTCACCCCTCTCCTATTGTTTCAATATGGGCAAAACACTGGAGGAGCACTGAGTTTTAAATTGGTTTCACTCTGGCTTTATAAAAATCTCGTGAAAATAACCTAGAAAACAATTTGGTGACAATTAATGTAGAACTCAAAGAATTACACCATAACAATACAAAAATATGAATGACTGTGTTGAACCATTAGGTATGTTTTCAGTAAACTGAAGATAAGTTCCAATTTTATACATCGACGGTGTCATACAAGCGTACGGTCCACCTGATGTATCTGATAAGTGGACACCGTAGCCTGTAGACGCCCGCAACTCCAAAAGAGTTACGTGCGCATCGCCGACCCTTTACAAAATTAAAGGAAAAATAAACATTTGCGTTATAATTGGAAAGTTTGCGTTTGCAGTGTTACTGCTTAGCTAATAGAAAATTTAAATAAATGTATTACTTTTGTTTCTTTGAGCTGCATTCCTCTTTCTCTACTCGTTCTACACTGTCAACGAATTTATGCGGTATAAAAATGTTATTTCATTTCGTGATTTTATTTTATTATTTATGACTGATTATTACTGCGTTTAATGAAATTGTACTTATTTATTTTTAATTGATATTGACATTTTAACTTATAATAATTTTTATGGCACTTTAATATTTGAATACGACGTGTAAATGTTTTATGAATAAATGGATTATGATTATGATTATATTTGTAGGTAGTAGGATGTACATCCATACATCCTCCAGTATGCAACTATTCTGGGATAATGCTAGGAAGATGAATGAATGAATACCTATATTTGTTTTGTACAGAGGAAACAATGTTTGGGCCCATAAGAGACATTATAGATCCTCGCCTCTGCATCATCTTATACATGTACAAGCTCTTTTAGTATTTCAGCCACAATTTTCTTTACAACTTGTTTCTTTTAAATTTTTTATACTCCATAGGATATGTTAAGCTCCATGCGGTACAAAAGTTACAACGACTTTTTGATGCGAACAAGAATGCACTGACAGCTGCATTCACTACCACCCATCTGCATTTGGTTTGGACGCATTTTTAGAAATATTTTCCTTTAGATAAATATGCAAGTTACAATATTAGGTACCTATATTATACATACTATGTACAGCGGTCTTATAAAAAAAAAAGTTTAAACAGTGCTATAGCAACTTTCTAGCAGTGTTTAAATAGTAGATTATACACCAAGGGGATAAAACACTGTTTTATGTCACGGGTGCGATATTGAATCCCGAACGCAACGAAGGACTCCAAATTTTACTCCCGAGCGGAGCGAGGGAGTAATGACTTAATTCCTGAGCGAAGCGAGGGAATTAAGACTGAGTCCTGAGTGTAGTGAGGGATTTAAGCGCGCCCAAGACAAAAACAGCTTTATCCCCGAGGAGTATACTCTACTTTTCTCACCTCTTGCGAGGCAACAAAAAAACCAAGGCTACTAAAAACAGAATTAAATCAGTCAATCGCAGCAAATTTTAATATCTATTTTAATAGAATCTGTTTTACTCCGTATAATTAAGCGCCTTGTAACCCACGCGGATCTTGTTTTTGGTATTTAATACCTAGTACATCGACGACTGCTTGCATTCATTTGTGTGGTGAGCACAAGTATTCCTGTATCTTAGACGTTTTCTATGTATTTTAAGTATATATTTATCTTTATAGATATGTATATCGTCGACTAGTACCCATAGTACAAGCTTTGATTAGTTTAGGACTAGGTCGATTTGTGTAAGACTGTCCACAAATATGTAAGTATGTATTTATTTACATTGCTGCAACTGCTGCGAAGGGAGGAAGGCCAGCCCTATGATGGTGATTTTATTTAAAAATGTAATAAAATATGAGAATAATGAAAACTCCAAAATGTAATTCTACAAATATTGTACTAAAACCACGCGCTTGACGCGCTACAGGCGGCGGCCGACGACGCAGTCTTTTGTTTCGAACACGACGTTCCAAACAAAACACAGAGCTGGTGTGCCTCCTCGCCGCTTAGTGGACTTCACGACATTAGACTTTAATTACAGAACTATAAGAACTATGAAAAGTGAAATCACATTATTACCCGGCGGGTTATAATGAGATTCAGTACGATATTACTACCCGGCTTAAGCCAAGGGTTATAATGATTTGCTTTCGGTAAGGTTTGCATGATATATAATTGGGCATTGACGAGCAGGTGGTGTGAAAAATATATTATGAATTTATGATTCAAAAACTTCAAATAAAGCTATTTTGTCTATCAAGCCTATTTCTTTACCCTTCTCAATTATTGTCAGTGTCGTGTTGTGTATTATTGTATCAATTAATGATTAAATTAATGAACTGTAGGCAGTAAATCATGTAACTCCTATTAGGCCGGCATCATCGCTCAGCGACGAAGATCTTTTTTTCTAAATAAAGCTTTAAATATATATATATATTGCCAGTACATCGGCACTTCACTCCAATATGTTGTGACGACCGCTTTAGCTTAGTTGGTAGTGACCCTGCCTACGATGCTGGAGGTCCCGGTCCCGGGTTCTAATCCCGGCCGGGGCATTTATTTGTGTGATGAGCACGAATATTTGTTCTTGGGTCTTGGATGTTTTCTATGTATTTAAGTATCTATTTATCTACATAAGTATGTTTATCGTCGCTTAGTATCCATAGTACAAGCTTTGCTTAGTTTGGGACTAGGTTGATTTGTGTAAGATTGTCCACAAATATTTATTTATGTTATAATACCAATAATCCGAACAAGTGCATTTGTTTTTGAACCAGACTGGCTTTATAAGCCGGTGGAGAGTGGCCTGGGCAAAATCCAAGGGAAACCTCCGACACGCCCGCGCGGGCGGTTTAAACACTGGATTACTCAAAGAGTTTGCGGCCCAGGGAGATTGGTTCAGCGGCTTCAACCGAATTCGAGGTGTCAGAAGAATCAAGCTACTGGAACGCTGGCTCACTAAACCTAGCCTAGCTGAGAAGAGTCCCAACAAGCCAGGGGTTGTAAAGTCGAATGGCAGTCGACCTCTGGCTCCATAGGACACAACCGGGAACCGATAGGAGGATAATTTACATTGATCCCACTGTGTTATTGATGTTTCACTTAATTTTTTTTTTAATTTTCAATTAAGGCGCCTGTAGAAGCAAGCACTCTCCATACAAACTTTGTGCAAGTTTGCTTGTGTTTGCACTACACATTATGATTTTTGGTCAGTATGCTTATTTTTCTGTTAGCCAGAACCTCAAGATTTTTTTATTCTGTTTTATTTTCATTTATTTGAAATTTTTGAATTTTTCTTTTGACATTCTTCGTATAATATCCAATATTAATTAGTAAAAAAAATATATGCGGGAGTGCCAAAGCCGACGAATAAAACTTGCACAGAGTTTGTATGGAGAAGGCCTTGCCTCTACAGGCGCCTTAACACTACTTACTATGTCAAAACACGAACTCGTACGCATTGCGCAATGAGAACAAATATAGCTTCCTAGCTTGCTCGGGAATTCTGAACTATACTCAAACTCAAACTCAAAATATTCTTTATTATAATAAGCGTTTTATAATTTAATATAACAATATAACAAGCGTTTTAAATCGAGTTAATTATTATTATAATATAACAAGCGTTTTTAAATCGTCAGTTTTATATTACATAGTTTGAATTGAATTATTCAGAGCAATTTATTGATGATATAAAACGGAGGCCCCTTTCAGAGATCAAAAAAACCAAGATTCGCATAAATGCGATTCCTTCCTAATTAGGAAACGATACACGTTCTAGCTCGAATTTGCTAATTCCAGTGCCTGATTGGAATCGTGACGCTCCGACAAACGCCCCCAAAGCGGGTGAAAAAACTATGTCTCTCTTACCTAATTGCATAGGTAAGAGAGACATTACATTATCGTCCGAATCCGAAAGACTGTTAGGCGACTTCCTGATTTGTCGGTGCGGAGGCGGTACGATATGAGAAAACTGTCAAATGTCAGTGTCAACTGTCAGTCAACTCAGTAGTACTTTTTACTGCGCCCTTACATTTAAGGCGACTTCCTGACTTGGCGGGGCGGGATTGATATGTGACATTTTCTTCTTTGGCGTAAACTTACTGACGTCGCAAATATTCTCACTTGACATAATACTGTCAGTATTACGTTTGCGCAGTAGTAATATCATGCGCAGAAGCGGAGCAGTACCGCCTTCGCTTCGCATCGTCCCGCTGCTGCGCATCCCGCGCCAGTCAGGAAGCACTCATAAATGTAGGGGCGTAGTAAAAAATGATGTCGCGACGACTGACAGCTGACACTGACATTTGTCACTTTTCTCATATCGTACTGCCTCCGCACCGACAAATCAGAAAGTCGCCTAAATGAGCGCTTCCTGGCCTGGCCTTCGCCTTAACTGGCGCGGGACGATGCGAAGACGGTACTGCTCCGCTTTGCGCATAATATTACTACTGCGCAAATGTAATACTGACAGTATTCTGTCAAGTGGGAATCTTTGCGACGTCAGTAAGTTTACGTCAAAGAAGAAAATGTCAAATATCGATCCCGCCCCGCCAAGTCAGGATTCGTCTTACAGACATGTGATATGGTTAGGTATATGTCAAAACTCATAACGTTTAAAATTTTAATTTATGTCTTTTACCTAAAAATATACTTAAAACTATTAAAAAATGTTTCAAGAAAATGGACTATACCACTTCTCTAATAATAACAAGCTTTTAAACATTGATCCATTATAGTCTAGGAGTCAATCAATGAGAAAGAGAAAAATGGCAATGTCATAGTTAAATACGTAAATATAAGTTTTCTTCGTATCATTCGCTTCAGAATGCTTTTAAATTTTACATCGGCTTATAGTCAAGGGTTGCATAACTTGCATATTTCAGACGCGTGAAATTCTTGGAGAAAGATGGTGGCTCATAACGTATAATGTTATAACCCTGCATATTCACAGCGAGTCTACCTATTGAAAAGTGCTATGTACTTAGTTGGGGAATATTTGAAATATGTGATGTGCATTTTTCAAACTTGCTGGCCGATGTTCTATAAAATGCTTTTGTGCCTAATAGTTGGAAGCTTTTTACTTTTCATCTTCTAGCACGCAAAATTAAGTTCGATATTCGTCCGATATCACATATCAGTCTTTTTACACGACTGCCCAAGAAAATGAGTGTAATGTTTTCAGATTTCATGTCGTACGTGTTCCGAAAAAAATGTTTCTTCGATGCAGGCAAATGGGGTTTCAAAATGAAGCATTTGAAGAGACGATTTAAAAAAATATATTATATTTATATTTCGAACAAAAAATGCTAAATAAAATAATAATTATAAAAATTAAAAATCACGACTGCACTAAAAAGATAAAAACAAGTTTCGTAATAAAGAACTCAAGGAACATACAAAACCAAAATATTAGGTCCCCCGATTGCGAACTAAATAGATTCCCTTGAGTTCTTTATTACGAAACTTGTTTTTATCTTTTTAGTGCAGTCGTGTTTTATTAATTTTTGTACGAATTTCTTTGACAATGCCAACTCAAAATATCTAAACATGGTAGGGGTAGGTACCTACTTGCCTTTTATGTATGTCTACCCACGGGATCAGTGCCAAGCCTAGGCTTCTCCGCATTTCCAGCAAATTGGGGTACGTGAGGGCTGTTAGCTAATGTGTTTTACTTGTTTGTGTACAGGCGACGTCAAACATGATGTTTTGCGTTATTACACTTGGGCGGGGTAAAATAGAGTATTGAGGTCGACTGTACGTACGTACTAAGTTCCTAGTTATGTTGGCGTGTATTCTAGCTGTTTTTTGTTTGTTTTTTTGAAGCCACTGAATTCCAATGGTAAGGCTCTTTCATTTCATTTACTGAATTGAAAAATCATGTACATTCTAATTTGTTCCAATTTCGGTACCATAGCTAAGCCATGATGTATAACGCCACACGAATAAGTAAAAAAAAGTTAGGTACTTAGTTACACATTTTACAAAAATAAATAATATAAGGTAAACCGTCCCAGTGCTCGACACTTTAGTGCCCAATGGATGACACTCTACTAATCACCTCTGTCGTCAGTCATGCAGTCATGAGATAAGATTGAAAGTGCTATTAGGCCAGTGCTGTCGAGTAAAGGGACGTTATGGTTACCTAATTAAAGGAATCTAATTACATGGCGACCGCTTTAGCTTAGTTGATAGTGATTAGTGACCCTGCCTACGAAGCTGGAGGTCCCGGGTTCGAATCCCGGCCAAGGCATTTATTTGTGTGATGAGCACGAATATTTGTTTCTGGATCTTGGATGTTTTCTATGTATTTATTTTATAAGTATTTATATAAGTATGTATATCGTCACTTAGTACAAATAGTACAAGCTTTGTTTAGTTTGGGACTAGGTTGATTTGTGTAAGATTGTCCACAAACATTTATTATTTTATTTATTTTTATATAACATTTATTTAACTTTATCATTTATAAATCCTTAACTGAGTAATAACAGTTTTGCTAATTAGGTAGGTACTTAATCGATTTTACAAATTATTTTTAGATAATGCGAAGTTTGTGGGTAGGTAACTGAAAATCGTGACGTCGCCTTAAATCCGGAATATATTTCCGGTGTCGAGTCTACCGCGCATCGTCGGGTCATCGAACCCTCCATTGTTTCAGCCCCCGGGAGCCATGGTCGCGACATGTTTACGACCTGCTGCCCTTTTTGTGCATTATTTATAATAAGGGTCCAAGAATGTGATAACAAAGTCACTTTTTAAGGGATATTGAAAAATAAAATAATAAAAAAAGCATGAAACTGATTACTCATATTACTTTAAACCGATTATTTTAACATTCCTTGGCAATACAATCTGAATCGTTTCAAGATAAAATAATAATTTTCCCGACTTCATCTACTTACCTACTCATTTTATTGATCTTTATTTACTTCGAAGTTTTCGTCAAAATAACGAAGTCAGTTCCAGTACCTAAGCTTCTATCCTTGAATTTAATTAAGAAAATACATCCATAATCATATTATAGGGTACTTAATTGAAAAATATTCACAATCCAATTCTAAAACCCTCGACAAAATACAACAAAGTGAATTCTGGAAATGAAAGGTCATTTGGTATCGTGGTTGACCTGTTTTTATTCAATAGAGTAAAAAAAGTGTCTATCTATCTATTGAAATTTCTATGGTGGTTACGACATTATTATATATGTTAAAAAAGTTAAGGGGCGAGGTTGTATATTCATTGAAGGGTGCGTTGAACTTTGAGTTGAAACTTGAGTTACTGTGATCCGGGATGTTTAGGCGACTTCCTGATTTGTCGGTGCGGAGGCAGTACGATATGAGAAAAGTGTCAAATGTCAGTGTCAGCTGTCAGTCGACGCGATACCATTTTTTACTACGCCTCTACATTTAAATGAGTGCTTCCTGACTGGCGCGGGATGCGCGGTAGCGGGACGTTGCGAAGGCGGTACTGCTCCGTTTCTGCGCATGATATTACTACTGCGCAAACGTAATACTGACAGTATTATGTCAAGTGAGAATCTTTGCGACGTCAGTAAGTTTACGTCAAAGAAGAAAATGTCACATATCGATCCCGCCCCGCCAAGTCAGGAAGTCCCCTAAGATAGGTCAACTGTGCTTAGTCCTACAGTCTGTCTAAATTTAGTTCGGGCACTAGACTATATTTAGAGCGGCTATTGATATAAGGGTCGCGATACTCTAATATAATATTTAAATTATGATATATTTAGTGTTTAAGAATGCATGCTGCATGCTGAGGTAATTGCAGCTAGCTATTTGTATGCCTTAATGGCTAGACATAGTGATACCGAACTGCAGAGAAGATGACACCTATGTAAACCTATGTTTGACAAATAAAATAATTTGTATTTGTACCTAATCGCGATCCTCTTTTAGTTAGCACTAAAAAAACAGTTACCTACATCTTGGTTACATCACATTTTGCGCCCTCAAAAAAGTGCTTTACTATAAAAAATTCGTCTGTGCGTTTGTGCGTGCATCTGTGTGTGTATGTACTATGTATGGGTTACTATAAGTTGTTACCTGACTCAAATAAATAAATAAAAATTAAGTACACGAACCAGGCCAAGAACAAAAGCGAGCGTGTGCTTGTATTGTGCCAGGAAGTCTTATGCAAGCATGGGATCTTTTATACTCGTAAATAAGGCGTATAATGTGAAAGAGAAGGAACAAAATCAAACAATGACTTTTAATAATGCATGGTATATTGTCAGGTCATGTTCACTAAGCACTGATCTGCTTGTACGAGTAGACGAAGGGTTTGTACTCCCGCAGCGCTAACGGGGCCGTTACCGGGTAGACCGCCGGGTAGTACATACTCCGGGTAGGATACACTACCCGGAGCGGGGCGGTATCTACAAGCCGGTACTGCCCGTTCTCGTCCCAGTGCATTTCGGCAGCGGCCAACGCCACGGCAACGCAGAGGAAGATGGCCAGAAGTTTCATCTGTAAAAATTAACAATGTTTTATACAAATAGGGTACTCCTAGCGATGCCCCAGTACAGTTGCATCTTGAAGGGTACACAAAACATTAAACTGGCTAGAATACTTTTTATCCCAAAAATCATCCCTTGATGGGAACACAGGCAGTGAAGTATAATATATTCGTAACAACAGCGCGAAAACAATTGAGTCGCATATTTTCCTCATACCTTTTTTTCTTTAGCCTGAAAACCCCTCAACAACTACACTCGTGCAAAGAAAACCGTGGGACCCAACACCTGTCCCTGTGGCACACCCTGCAGAAAAAGGACTTTTCCGCCCCAAATACACTATGAAGAAACTTCTTTTTGTGTGAGTTTAGGAAGGATAGTAATTTATCATCGAACGTCATGTCAAAACGAAATGGCCGCTTATCCGCCATCTTGATTTGCCAATTGCGATAATGTGGCGGGTAAGATTTAGCGTGACAGACAAAAATGTGGGAGAAATGTTTTCATTATGCGAAACGTTTGACTTGCAAAATAAATTAGGCTTGTCAACGATAAAGCGCGGTCCGCGGCCACCATAATCGTGAAGACAGTGAAGTATGTCATCATACTGTACCTACTATTAAATTCTTCTCGGCAGTGGCCTCTGTGAAACGTTAGTAGGGTTTGACTTGTAAAAGTGCCATTGCGGCCTACTTACAGAATAAGTTCATTTTACCTATTCATTTTAATCAGAGGTCAAAAAGAAATACCTACTACTAAAATTCTCGAAAAATAAATTAACGGATTTATTATTATGTGTCTTCTTGTATCAAAGACCTAACCAAACCTAAATAACGAAACAAAAATAAAATCGTATACCTTTGCAGTTTTCCTTGGCTGCACGAGGAAGTAAAAGGATTGAATGATATCCAAAACAAGCATCAGGCGTATTTATAAGACAAAAGAAAATTAAAGAAATACGTTGATCCATTAGTATGTGGTTTAATTATTAGATAAGCATTATTTTCTACTTATAACGTCGTTGGTTCCGGTTTTTCATGTTCAGATAATAATCTGATCACTTATCTAAAACAGTTAGTTAATTAATTTTGTATTAGATAAGAAGTAACGCTGTTAACGCAAACTACACATTTAGAATGATAAAGGAAAAATTGAAAAACCGGCCAAGTGCGAGCCGGACTTCGCACATTTAGGGTTCCGAACCGACCGCAAAGTTAAGCTGGTTTTTATAGGAAAAATAAGGAAATTTCAAAGGAAAAATCGAATTTATCAATATATTAGTATTTGTTAGTAAAATATACGTAATAACGAAACATTATTACCAAATTTTCAGTTTATAGGTATTTGGGAAGTTAAAAAATTCTTCGGAACAACATTTCATAAAAAAAGCTGACTTTGGTGGCTTCACATTCCTTTGTTTTCCAATATTTTTGTAAATTAAAAATATAGTAAGTATCTACTCAATGAACTCTATACAACGATACCCCACTCGGTAAGGTAGGGTAAAAATTTTTTTCGTGCCCCCCTTTAGCTGTATGGGAGCCCCCTTTAAAAACATTTAAAAATAAGTTTTGACTATTTGTATGGCTTCGGGCCAACAAGATGCTTATACTGTGTAAATTTGAAGCCTGCAGCTCCAACCGTTTGGCTGTAAAACCTGTGTGACAGACGACGGATGGACGGACGGACGGACGGACGGACGGACGGATGGACGTCTGGGCGTCAACAATAGGGTTCCGTTTTGCCCCTTCGGCTACGGAACCCTAAAAAGGAAAATAAGGACTGTATGGTTTTTTTTCTATCGAGAGCGCTCATTTAGTAAGCACTCAAAGTGGTCACCCATCAAGGCGTCATTATGCTCCAAGACGTCAGAAAGTCAGATGTCTTTATAAGGGAATAATAAGAGTTTTGACATCTTAGGCGACTTTCTGATTTGTCGGTGCGGAGGCAGTACGATATATGAGAAAACTGTCAAATGTCAGTGTCAACTGTCAATCAACTCAGTACTACTTTTTACTGTGCCCTTACATTTAAATAAGTGCTTCCTGACTGGCGCGGGATGCGCGGAAGCGGAACGATGCGAAGGCAGTACTGCTTCGCTTCTGCGCATGATATTACTACTGCGCAAATGTAATACTGACAGTATTCCGACAAGTGAGAATCCTTGCGACGTCAGTAAGTTTACGTCAAAGAAAAAAATGTCACATATCGATCCCGCCCCGCGAAGTCAGGAAGTAGCCTTATTTGCGTAGTAACTTTGATCACAAAGTAAATAGCGGCGGCGCGCGCCGGAGCAGAGAGTCCGCTCAGTACAAAGTGCCATTTTCGCCGCACGCACACAGACGTACCATTTACAGGCATTCTCGGTTGATTTCGGACGAGCTTAGTCGCGACTGTCACTCTCGCGTCGCGAGTGCTAGTTGTGCGCGCGTTGATCACTTGACGTCGCCGCCGCTACGTAGGTAACTTTGTGTCACGTACGTCAAAATGAATAACCGATATTATTACAGTTGGAATGTATTTTATTGTTTAAATACAACAAAAAACTGTGCCTACACTTTCTTCAAATTTTCAAACGATATTGAAAGGTAAATAAAACGGTTTTCTCATTTTGGTAGTTACAATACCTAGGTAGGTAGGTAATTTTTTGAAACTAGCCGCTTTGATAACGACGATCAACCATTACACATTCATTTTATCGTTCGCTGGTAAAACGCCAGTATTTAAGTACTATGGTTTAGTTAAGTAGGTACCTAATTAATTAGGTACATTCTTTGTTGGCGCTCTCGACCGCCGCCGGTCACAAGTCACAACTCGCAGCGGGTCACGCATCAATTTATTAGGGTTCCGTACCCGAAGGGTCAAAACGGAACCCTATTGGTGTCGCCCAGACGTCCGTCCGTCCGTCCGTCGGCTGTCACAAAATTTGTTCCGAAGAATTTAGACTTCTCATTGACCTATGAACTAGAAATTTGGTGACAATGTTCAATATTACGTATATTTTAACAACAAATACTAATATATTGATAAATCATATTTTTGAGGTTGATTCGGAACCCTAAATGTGCGAAGTCCGACTCGCACTTGGCGGGTTTTTTACCAAGATACGCTGGTTCATATTTAAATGTCATGTTGAAGATTTTTTATTATACCTACTCCTTTTTAAAATTCAGAATCAATACAGAAGCAACCCTGTGAGTCGGGCAAGTTTAGGTATGTATTTTCAAGAACGACGGGAACGGACCTTCTGTATATTTTTTATTTTGTGCTTTGATGCTGATGTATCCGTTTTCTTTGCTCTCTGTATTACGCAGAATAATTAATGTAGCTGTCTAAATCTTCATTGTCTACATCTCCATACACGTCACGTTATCTCGTGAATAATGTGCGTATCTACGTGGCGGCACTTATTACGCAAAGCCTTACTTATTCAGCGCAACACAATAATTAATTAGCTTTATAACGGAGCCGGGGTAGTGGTCCCCTGGGGTGGTGGTACAAGTGACGACCACTTTAGCCTGAAAGAAAGAAAGAATGAATGAAAGAAAAACACCGGCCAAGTGCGAGTCGGACTTCGCACATTTAGGGTTCCGAACTAACCTCAAAATATGATTTATCAATTTCGAAAAGTTACGCAAACCGCAAACCACCTGCATATTATGAACAGAGCACATTGGTCGGTTTTATACTTTATGTTACACCTGGCCATAAAGCGGCAATTACCGCACGCTCCGCGCGTGGGAAATCCCAGTTCCTGGCCAGGGTGTGACGTAAAATTTTGTACTTAACACGGGCGGTAATAAAGAAAGCCTGAGATAGCATATTTATCGCCCTTGCCTTCGGCTCGGGCGTCAAATACCTGCGATCTGAGACATTCTTTGTTTTACCGCCCTTGTTAAGTAATGTACTATTATCGTGGATACGTAGACGTCCACGATAAACTCTATGCTTTCATCCATAATTAGTCTAAAGTCAGTCTATGATCTATTTATAAATAAAACCAAAGAGTTTATCGTGGACGTGCACGTCCACGGTAAAGTATAAAAAACGTTCATTTAATGATGACATTTAAGGATGATTCACGCTAGATCGTTCCGTGTCCGGGCCGGCTCGTTTTCTAGTACAAGAAATCGACGGCAGTCGCGCGTCCGTTAGGCGACTTCCTGACTTGGCGGGGTGGGATCGATATGTGACAATTTCTTATTTGACGTACACTTACTGACGTCGCAAAGATTCTCACTTGACGGAACACTGTCAGTATTACTTTAGCGCGGTAGTAATATCATGCGCAGAAGCGGAGCAGTACCGCCTTCGCATCGTCCCGCTACCGCGCATCCCGCGCCAGTCAGGAAGCACTCATTTAAAAATAGGGGCGCAGTAAAAAATGGTACCGAGTCAGCTAACACTGACATCTGACACTTTTCTCATATCGTACTGCCTCCGCACCGACAAATCAGGAAGTCGCCTTAGGCTTCAATGTGACCCTCCTGCTATCCTTTTATGACTTGTACCCCTCACAATGATCACGTGCATAACTCCGCGCAAAAATGATGAATGAACTTAGCAATGTAAATAAACTCCATAGAATATTCCCGCGTGTAATTTGCTACTATTATAAAATTGTTGCATTTCGAGCTGCATTTCATGCACGTCATTAAAACTATACGAAGGGATCACCCTTCGTAATAATAATGTCTAGAATCGTGCCACCTTCTGATGAAGGCAGCAGCATTTTAACAGCATTTTGGCATCAATCACCATTTATAGAAGCAGATTGCGGAAGGTAAGACAAAATGGCATCATCATCCTCCTAGCGTTATCCCAGTACAGTTGCATCCTGAAGGAAGCCTGGGATCCGCTACCTAATCATAAGATTTGGCGTAGGCACTAGTTTTACGGAAGCGACTGCCATCTGACCTTCCGACCCCGAGGGGAAACTAGACCTTATTGGGATAAGGCTTTGTCAAGTGAGTGGGCAACTTGACTGTTAGAAGTTCTCAAACCGCCCGAAGGCCTCCAAATTGGCTTAACGACTACTGCCATAGACGGCAACCGGGAACAGACGGACATGCGCCGAACAGACAAAGCATTGCCCAAGATGAAACGAAGACTTTTTGTGAAAGCGAAAAAGGACTCAGAACGCGTTACCGAGTTAAGTAAAATTAAAAGTAAAATATAAAAAGTTGTTTGCATTATTTTGTCCTGATAACAATAAAACGAGACCCAATTTTCTTGATAATCCCCAGTCTACTCCCGGAATCACAGCTTACATTAACGAAGATAGTTGTGTTTGCCAAAAGGCATATAAATAGTGCGTTGTACAAAGTGCGGTGAGAAGTAAATGATTTTATGATTTCTTAACAAAAAATCGTCATGGGCGGTTTGCATTAACCTGCCCGGTCAGCGCAGGTAAACATAATCTGTGAGGCTTTTTAATATAAGAGTGTCATGAGATTTTAAAGAATGACTTAAATATTATTTTCCTTTTAAAAAGTTCGTAGATCCAGAAATTCAGCTTTCTAATACTACCTATGGTTTACTTATTATAACTTTCGTTCATGGAATGTGATTTATAACGATTTTAAATCCTAAGACTTGACTTAAAACTATGTCTTTATTCAGAAAAAACAAGAAGAAAAGGGTAAAAAAATACCTAAAACTAAATTGAACTAAATTAAACTAAATATAACTTAAAACTAAATTAGTAACGACCTGGCCCCTATTTCACCGACTCGACAATTGTCATCTGACAATGACAATTCCAAGTACACTTTTGAGTCGTCACGTAAAGATGGTCGTTGGATAGCATCCATACTTACCGGCCCGGCAATGTAAGCCGAATTGTCATTGTCAGGTGACAATTGTCAAGTTGGTGAAATAGGGGCCTGGGAGAGCAGTAGTGGTCGAGAGAGTCACCCAGTCGTCACGTCAAAAGAATGTACATATTATTAAAGTGATATCGCTGCTCACCTACGCTGTTGTTTATGCTTACAAACCGTTCCATTTGGGAGACTGTTGTCACTACGGGAGCGAGGGCCAAATTGGCAAAGATTGAGGGTCTGCGAAATGTTTGCTTAGGGGAGAGCGGGGCGCGGCTAATGTAATGCACTCTCGAAATTTGTGTTTTTCAGTTTATTGTTCAAATTACGCCCTCTGTTTTTGTTGCGATGTGGCTTGATACTTTTAATAATAGATGGTAATGGATGACTTGAATCAAAGATACTGATATAGAGACAAAATAATAAATTAATAAAAATAACTTTAATAAATATTGTTCCTTATATAGGTATCAGTTTGTAACAGCTTTTGCTCCGGGCATGAGACTAAGGGCGTGGGATGAGGGGTACCCGTGGCCAGGCCTGGATCATATGTGGAACAAAAGGGGTAGAGAAAATGTTGGGCGCCTTGAAATTTTTATTAAACTTATGACACAGGCCCCGCACAAACGATGCCCTAGTGGTGTATGCAGTCCCCAAAAACAAACCAGTTTGAATGTTTACTTATACATTTATTTGAAAGGATTTTACACCCAGGCGTCCCCAGGTTACAAGTATTCAAACCAAATAACGCTAATGCTTATCTAAATATATATCTAATTTGCCTATGTCGCAATTTATACTAAAATGTTAAAGAAAACAACTATAAAACGATATTTATGGAGGACGGAATTCAACTAAAACCTACGGGTGTGTGTGTGTGTGTGTACCTCTAAATGTCTTTGAAGCTGGCTAAAACAGTACGGAACGGACTCACATTTGCAATGCCTGCCTAACCGCTTGCTCTAAAAAGGAACCGTCGTCTTTCCCGTCTCCCGGGGAAAATCCAAAGAGCCTCGCAGGAAACCGCACTCCATTCGGGACTGGTTCCTGAACTTAGGCACTGTGCCCGTGCCTAGGAGCCCTGGAAACCAAACAAGATTATCATTAATACACTACCACATGCTACACCTAACCGCACTTTGTATGGAGACAGAACGGTCAAATATTACCGCCTATAGAGTAATTCCGCATACCGAACTTACCATTAAGGGCTTGAGATCAAGCGAGTAGTCGCTTTATACTCGGGCATGACTAGCGGAGTTGATGGCATCGCCGAACAATGGGTCGGAAGGGTGGCCGATGCCTAGAATTTCATAAATCTGCAACAAAGACGATAGATTCAATGCTCACGCCGAGCTTCATGGTTTGCGTCGAAACAACCAAAAGCTGATGGTATTCAATGAGAAACAACTTACATGAGAGGGCGTCCGAAATCTCCGAGCCAGCCGCCAACATTCTGGGCGCGATCATACACGAAATTGCTACTTCGCGTGCCGGCGGGGCGAACAAATCCTTCCACAAAACGAGGACAATCAGGCTTACTGGCCCATATCTCTTACACTTCCACCGAGCCTCATGGAGAAAAATAACCTCTTCTCTCGCCGTGATCGAAATTGCATCCTCATTCAGTTGACAGCTCAGATTCACAAGGAAAAAAAACTGTCTATGGTAATTTCGACTCGTTGACCTGAAAATTCTGATCTCGAAGTAAATACTGAATTGTAGACTAAAAAGAAATAAAAATTAATCTGAACGAGAAAAACTATGCCTGACATCAAAACAAAATACAGTGATTTCCAAATTTAGAAAACCGATGATTAATTTCATGTAACAAAGCGTAGTCTAAACTTGCTATAACGGAACGCAAACCGGTGAGTGTTGCTACATCAAAAAGAACAACTATGAGACAAATGTTGCTAGTATAGAAACCAAGCTGTTTAGGATAAAGTTAAAAAAACCGGCGTTACAAGTTAACAATGAACAAGCCATCTTTGAGACCTCACTCGTCTTGAATAAGTAGTTACAGTACCTACTCTTATGTCACGAGCGCGGGTGAGCTATGGTTGTGTGTTGCCATACATTCACATTAAATATATTACTAGCGGCCCGCCCCGGCTTCGCACGGAGAGTCCAGTATTTTAATCTTTGGTCAACTTACCTATTACCTAATATACTATTAAATTACCTACTATAAACGAAATTTTTAGTCCCTCACTTCGAATATTACACGTTTTTCATACAGAAATTTAACCCCCTTTTTACCCTTAGGGACAAATTTTCAAAAACCCCGAAAACTATTTTCTCACTAATATTAACTGAGAGTCTACCCGCCAAGTATAAAGTCACTCACTTTTTAAAAACTCAGTATGTATACAATGTTTCAACCCATACAATGTTTCAACCCTCTTTTCACCTCTTCAGATGGTGAATTTCCGAAATCGCTGAAATTAGTTTTCTTACAATTTAATGCTAAGTCTATAAACGAAGTTTCAACCTACTCATTAAAAAAAAACTCCCCATTCAAAATTCCAACCCCCGTTCCACCCCTTTAGAGGGTGTATTTCGAAAAACGCTTAAAACCATTTTCTTTAATTTTAATCGTTAGTCTAGTAAGGGGGTTTGAAGTCTCTATCTTAAATAAAAATTTATTTTCCATACAAAATGGCCACCCCCTTTTTACCCCCTCAGGGGATGAATTTTGAAATAAAGTATAGCCTATGTCCTATTCTTATGTCTAAGCTACAACACTGGAAAGTTTCACAGAGATCCGTTCAGTAGTTTTTGAGATTAAGCGGAACGTACATCCATACATCCATCCATCCATTATTATTGGAGAACGGGACTTAATCGCGTACAATTATAACTAATTTACCTTTTTTTTAAGGTTTTGCACGACGTTATCCATCCATCCATCCATCTGCACAAACTTTCACGTTTATAATATTATTAGGATTAGGTACATGCGAACACACAGACAACATGAACTCATAGCTCCTACGCTGACGCACACATAGACAATGTGCTCAACACACAACCATGGCTCACCCACACTCGTGAAATAAAAGTACTCTACGTGTGATTTTCAATGTATTGCCACATCGAAATTATTAAATATCTCACACAAGCCGCCTACAAATTAGCCATACTTTTACATCGACTAACTTGTTACAAATCATAGATATAGCCTGGGATTCACCAAACCGTCTGTTATCGTAACCGGTGTTCGTCAAATCTAATTGTATGAAAAGTTTGACAAGTTTCTATGGGATGACAGCTGCCGACGCCATATTTGACGATGACCGGTCTATGTTTGTACGTTGGTGCAACTGGCACTTGGGTTGGCCAAAAAGTCTTTGTCGATATTTTACTTGAACTCTCTAGAAAAGTATCGAAGGTTCTAGAAGTTTTCGAATACAGCTATATAAGCGGGCGGATGCAAGCTCCACTTTAGTAGTGTTGTATTGAAATCGTTTCAGACATTTAGTACAAAAAATGCCAAAAATCGAATTACATGTGCGCCACGCGCTGCTTTACGAATTTGAATTGGGCCATAATGCAGCCGAAGCATACCGAAATATAGTGCATGCAATTGGACCTAAAATAATCTCCGAGTCTGCATGTCGGGTTTGGTTTCAACCCTTTGAAAGGGTGATTACAGTCTCGACGATCACCCGAGGACTGGCCGACCAACGGAAGTGGATTTGGACCTCGTGCGTTCTCTCATTGAAGCAAATCCATATGAAACAACGCGTTCTCTTGCAGTAACAGTTGGGTGCTCTAAGTCAAGCATTGAAAACGCCCTTCACGCTATTGGAAAAGTTTCTAAGTTAGCCCAGTGGGTTCCTCATGATCTGTCGGATACCAATCGTCAACAAAGGGTAGACTGTTGTATACAACTTCTATCGAGAAAACGTCATTTTCATTGGCTGGACAATATTATTACTGGGGATGAGAAGTGGTGCCTTTATGTGAATCATACCCGAAAGCGCCAATGGGTTGACGGACATGAAAAACCAAAACCAGAACCAAAAACTGACATATACACGAAAAAAGTACTGCTCAGTGTATGGTGGGGCGTTCGTGGGATCTATCATTGGGAGCTTCTTCCTGATGGTACAACGATTACCGCAAGCGTCTATACAGAACAAATACAAAGATTGTCTGAAAAAATAGAAAAAATAAATCCGAAGCTTGAGAGAGTAATATTGTTACATGATAACGCCCGCCCTCATGTTGCAAAAATGACAAAGCTTAAAATTGTAGAACTTGGATGGGAAGTTTTACCTCATGCACCATATTCACCGGACCTGGCTCCAAGTGACTATTATCTTTTCCGCTCTCTTGGGAACTTCTTAAGGAACAAAAAATACGATAAAAGAGCAGACCTCGAATCAGACCTCGCTAAATATTTCGAATCTCAATCCGAGACATTTTGGAAGGACGGTATCCATTCTCTGCCAGAACGTTGGCGACAAGTAATAGATAATGATGGTGCATATATTATCGATTAACCACTCATTGTCATTTTGTAAAAAATATATTTAAATAAAACTATATGAACGATAAAGACTTTCTGGCCAACCAATAGTATATACAAGTAGTTGTAGATGCGTCACCGAGCCACCGGGGGTAAGAGAAAGAATATTCATAAAATTTATAGGTACTACGCAATTTGACCGGTTTGCATGTCCAATGTATTGCTTATGGAAGTATGCCCTGTGCCTACATATATAACCCGACCTTGGAAAAATGATCGATCGGTGATAAAGACAAAACATGGCACCCTTTTCTATTTCCTCTTATAGGAATTCCAATAAGGATATCTTTGTCTTTCTCTATCAAAACGTGTTAGGCCCTGCTACAAATCGATAAATCAATTAATAGTGTAATTAATCGTCAGACGTAATTACGCGACGGAAGCATGACGGAAGCCTCGTATTGCCAATAATTTGTTTGTACAAATGAGCTCGTTAAGTAATATTGCGGTAAATATTGCTTTCCTGTTGGAATTGAAATAACGTGTAGTCCTAAAAGTGCGAGTTTAAGGCGACTTCCTGACTTGGCGTGGCGGGATCGATATGTGTCATCTTCTTTGACCTAAACTTACTGACGTCGCAAAGATTCCCACTTGACATAATACTGTCAGTATTACGTTTGCGCAGTAGTAATATCATGCGCAGAAGCGGACCAGTACTGCCTTCGCATCGTCCCGCTTCCGCGCATCACGCGCCAGTCAGGAAGCACTCATTTAAATGTAGGGGGGTCAATCAACTTTTCCTTGTCGTTATTCTGTCCCGACAGCCAGGAGACAACAGTAACCGAGTTTCTTATAGAAAAAATGTTATAATGTTCTAGCATGCTCAAGACATGAGCAACGTCAGAATGGGTTTATAATCATCGCTAAAAATCATGTTTAGTAGGATTAAAGTCGATAAAATCAGTTTTTAAGAGTGACCCAGGAGACGTAACCATGGTAACGAGTGAAAAGAAATAGTTGATTGACCGAGGGGCGCAGTAAAAAGTAGTACTGAGTTGTCAGTCAACTCAGTACTACTTGTTACTTAGTTGACACTGACATTTGACAGTTTTCTCATATCGTACCGCCTCCGCACCGACAAATCAGGAAGTCGCCTAAGGTACTTCCACCGCCGGCGAGCAGCGAGCACTTTCATAGTCAAAGTCAAAGAATATTCAACTCATTTATTCATAAAATAAATTAACTAAGCACAAACAGTCCACAAAATCTAATCCACAACACAGGCTTCGTCAGGTGCGTACATAAACAAACAATCACAACACAGAGACACCAGAGATGAAATCCGCCACAGGCTTCGTCAAATGGACTTAACATAAAGGACCGCCCCGGATCGTAGATGGCTCAAAAGAAGGGAAGTCAAAGTCAAAGTCAAAGTGATTTATTTGTAAACATAGGTAATACAATATATGGCGGTAGCATTGGCGGTAGGTACAAAATATGTGCTCTATGTTTCGCCGTTAGGCATACAAATTCATTTTTAAATTATATAATGTTAAAGATAAACATGTCAATTATTAAATTAATATTAGATAACATCAAAAATCAAATTGCTTATAATTAATATAATAAAAATAAAATAGTCAACTTTACAATAAATTATCAATAGTAACATATTAATTCTACTCGCTAGAGGGAGAAAACTAGTATAGGATTACCTTGAGTGTGACGACTCACGACTATGTGACAGAGGACGGACGGACGGACGCTAGAATGACGACAATAGGGTTGCGTTCGGACCCTCGGGTACGTAACCGTAAAAAAGATTACTACATCTATATTTTAAAAATACGAAATCACAATCCTCCTAGCGTTATCCCAGTACAGTTGCATCCTGAAGGATGCCTGGGGTCCGCCACTTAATCCCTTCTTCTTTAAAAATACGAAATATTTTTTAAAAATCTCCGCTGTACTTGTCGACAAAGCAGCAGTATAGAAATGCAAAATTTATTCATATTCCATCCCAGCGCTGGATCTATCTTCTATTTCTGGGAAAAGGAAAATCCCGCTGCATTCTCGCAGGTTTATTTTCAATATCGACGATCGAGACTCGTTATGCCGACTTTTCTGTCGTATTTTCCTGATAATTATTAAAAAAGAAGTGTGAAATATCGCGTAGTATTTGGAGATGATAATGCTGAAGCTGATGCGCTCGTGGCCCAGCTACGCCTGCGTACTGCTTGCGGTATCTAAGGTTAAGCAACGTGGGCAGCGGTCAGGACTTGGATGGGTGACCGCTTTGAGTGGTTACTAACTGAGCGCTCCCGTGCTTTGGAAGGCACGTTAAGCCGTTGATCCCGGTTGCTGTCTATGGCAGCAGTCGTTAAGCCAAGTTGGAGGCCTTCGGGCGGCTTGAGAACTTCTAACAGTCAAGTTGCCCACTCACTTGACAAAGCCTAATCCCAATAAGGTCTAGTTTCCCCTCGGGGTTGGAAGGTCAGATGGCAGTCGCTTTCGTAAAAACTAGTGCCTACGCCAAATCTTGGGATTAGGTAGCGGACCCCAGACATCCTTCAGGATGTAACTGTACTGGGATAACGCTAGGAGGATGATGAATGCTGAAGCTGATGATGCTGAGCGTCATATAGAATTTAGCAACCAAAATGTCCAAGTATGCAGTTCTGTGCATCATATATTTTGTACTAGTTATTGCCCGCGACTTCGTCCGCGTGGAACTCGTTAATCGCGATAGAATTGAATTAATTGCAATTTACTTATATCAGGCGCTTACCTACTCATCGTTCTTTCATACAAACTTCCACCCCCTTAAGGGATGATTTCCGAGATAAAAAGTATCCTATGTCCTTCCCTGGGACACAATCTATCTCCATACCAATTTTCGTGTAAATCGGTTCAGCGATTTAAGCGCGAAGAGGTAACAGACAGACACACTTTCGCATTAATAATATTAGTATATGGAAATGATGGTGTACCGAACTATTTGGCTACTTTGGCTGCTACATACTATGACGCTGTCTGTACCTGTGATTTTTTTTACGTGGAGAAAACCTGCGAATTAGGTACCCAGGCATGGGGGGATGCCTGGGTTATGTGGTATTTCTAGCCACTAAAAACTCCACGGCGACCGCCATATGCGCTCTCATGCGGAGGACTCCCGGATCTCATACTGAACGCACTGGAGCCCCCCTCGCGCTTTTCCGCCTTTTGCCTTGGGCCAGCCTCCCTGGGGCTGATAAGTAAGTGCTTCGGCCCCCACTGCATTAAGCACTTACAACCCCGATGACCCCCTTTAGTCGCCTTTTACGACAGGCGGGGGAGACCGTAGACCTATTCTAGTCCGAGTCTACCTGTGATATCTAGGCTACCAACTTATAACAGTCAAGTTGCCAACTCACTTGACCTGCCTAATCCTATGACAGGTAGGGCACAGCAAAATGTCATCATGCTCGAATTTGGAGCAGCCCAACTGGGGAAGTACCTCCGCCTTGCAGAAGACCACAGCCATTATAATATCCTCATACACATATCTGATGAAAAGTCAGCCAACAGCCAGCCAGTCAGTCAGTCACCAATGTTCTCTTGTTAGTAAAAACGTGAATAGTTCGGACACAACTCTAAGGCTAAATTCTGTCAAACGAACGCAAGCAAAACTAAACTTAGAGCTCTGACTGTAAGGTAGATTTTTGCTTGCATTCATTTGACCGCACTTGGCCTTACAGTATCGTACGAACTATAACATGATTATCACCATCAATAATCAAAGAAGAAAACGCACACTGTTAAGGTTTCGAATTCCCCGCCGGCATCTGTATTTCCGAGTTCATTCAACCTGGACTCTTTTAAGGCACGAGTGAATAGGCATTTTCTGGGTGAGCTTGCTTCACCGTTGGCCTCATCTTTGTCCCCTGGCTAGATGATAGCCAACAGCATTCCCACTTTATTAAATAAAAAACAAACGTAATACAATGCAACAATCGTTTTTATTATCATTCGGTTTCGTCAATCAAAATCTGTTTAAGCCGGTACGTAATTGTAAGACTTGTAGGCGTACGGATGGTACGCGCGGTACGGTCCGTAGCCTACGTAATGCTCGCGCGGATACTCGTACAAGTAACTCGACTCCGGCGACTCGACTAGCCGGTACTGGCCCGTCTGGTCCCAGTGGACAGCAGCGGAAGCCATGGCGATGGCAATGCAGAGGAAGATTGCGAGGAGTTTCATCTAAAAAAACAAATGTAAAGGTTAGATCACACCTCAGCTCGAAACGCATTGACGTGACTATAGCTTGGTAAATTCATTCGTGACACTCCCATTGTCCTGCGGGCGACAGGGGACGAAGGACAGTCACAAACTACTTAGAAAATACTAACGTATACTTAGAAGTTAATAACCTATCAGCTGACCTTTAAATACATTTATGAATTGTGTTATCTTTGGCAGAGAAAATAGAAGCAGAGGTTGTCATTTAATAGTTTTCTGAACAAGATGTAACGCGTACCTAAACGAAGGTAATGTGTTTTCAGCCGAGGTTATAATTACATGAAGGATTTATGTTAACACTCGATTTAGCGTGAAAGGGAACGTAGCAAGAAGAGAGTGAAAGGGATGCATTCACACACATGCACACACTAACCCACAATAACCCACACACTAACATTTGTTTCAGTGACACACCTGACAAGTAAAATACGCAATTGGTAGAATTATTTATTTAATAAAAGCTAAACACATCATCATCATCATCATTCTCTCAAGAGCTGGGCTCTTGTCGGTGCAGCTTGATGCAGTGTCTCCGTCTTTGCCTCTCCGAGGCCAACTTCTTGACGTCGTCTTCTTCTTGATACGACACGACATCCACATCCTCTTTTATCTGGTTGACATAACTTTTCATTGGTCTTCCTCTTCCTCTTAAGAGGAGGGGTAGGGCAAGCTCCCTCCATACAAACTTTGTCCAGCATTTTCTTCGTTTGTGTTTGCATTAAATTTATGATTTTTGGTCAGTATATGCTTATTTTTCTGTTAGCTATTTCGTGATGTAATTTTTTTTAATTGATATTATTTTTAATTTTTATGAAATATTTGAAAATTTCCACATCACTTTCTTCGCATATCTAATATTTACATCCAAAAAAATATTACATTCGTTAGTGCCTAAACCTACGAATAAAACGTGCACAGATTTTGTATGGAGAATGCCTTGCCTACCCCTGCGCCTTAATACACAACACAACAAACAATTTAGAAAATGTTCACAAACACACAATATTCACAATAAAACTCAAGCTACAATTTTATTTCGAACAATTTGTATGTAACTGTTTTAAAAATTAAGACATGATTGTGATACAAAACATTAAAGTAAGAATTAAACAAATTTGCCAAACTATAACCCATAACTGTTTCCCCTGGGAGAGGGATTCCCCAGATGGGAAAGGGGGAAAACTATACCTTGCTGGGATTAGACCGGTTTCCTCACGATTTTCTCCTCCACCGAAAAGCTACTGTTTATTTCTACTAATATCATAGACGCAAAATTTTAGATGCTTGGATATGGATGTTCAGATGTTTGTTACTCAATCACGCGTCGACGTCAAAAATATCATTACACTTTTGCACTTTATTGTAATATAAATAAGGCGCAATATATTATGTAAACATATCTACGGACGGTATGCCGAGAAAAGCCTATTATTCTGTCAAAGAGTTTCTGGACGAATAACGATTGGTGAATGAAATGAATGTATCAAAACGTGATATAAAACATTCATTAAATTATTTAAATCTAATATATTTTTCGCAATTGTTCCTATTGATTCATTTATATTGTAAATTTATTCTAAGTTATTTATAATTTGATAATGTTCTTGACAATGTATGATCAATACAATAAATGATATCTATCTATCTATCTATCTATGGACGGATTCCAGAGGGTTCAAATTCCACCTGTGGTGTTGAATTTTTCAATTTTTTGAATAAAAAAATATAACAATGATATCTTTGACGTCTATCTTTGTACCTACACAACGAGTTTAAAGGCTGGATTGACATATATACATTTTATCCCGATAATTATCCCTCTACGAAGCTTACACAGACGAAGTCATGGGCAAAAGCTTTAAGGGGAGGTATCCCCAACGCAACAGTCCCGCTCTAACACGCGTGAGTTTACAATTAACCATCCCGCTCTCTACGCAAGCTCTGCGCGCAGTTTTGTAAATATTTAGCTATAGACAGTCATTAAGCCAATCATTTTATCAAAGCAAACCTTGCGAATTTGTCTATAACTATTTACGATCTTTAATTGAGTACAAAAATTAAATGTTAAATATCAGTAATTTAGCCGTAGTATTGAAAATACATTCCAAAAAGGGGTAACTTCGCGATTTTTTTCTATCAAGTGAAATTCATCAGGTCATGTAACTGACTCCGATTTTGACTAGACAAGATCCTTATGTAACTCATATATTTTTTTTTAGATTTTAAGACACTATATTCTATGTCTCAGATGGTTTTTAAAAACTCAAAAGTGGTAATACACGGCCTTAAATCAGTGGTTCTTAACCTTTTAGTGATGAGGGATTATTTGACTTATCTTGCCATGGTCCACCTCCTATTTTTATAAATACGGTTAATGATTCGTTATCACTTATTCAATATTTTTCTGATGGCTTCGCGGACCACTACGAGTGCTTCCAGGGACCACCAGTGGTCCGCGGACCACCGGTTATGAACCACTGCCTTCAATGATATCTCGTATGTTTATTTGAAAAACCCGAGTACCATTGGGATCGAACCAGTCCCCCAGATTGATAGTGTAGATAAGGGTGCATTTCCATTAGAGCTATGCTATGCTACGTTGCTATGGATGCATTGATATCCACTCAATCATATTCATTGGTCCGCATAGCGTAGCATTGGTGGAAACGGAAAGCTATCACTTCCATGCAGCATAACTGCATTATATAGCTTTGATAGGGCAGCCTAACTATGAATTATGAAAGTATTTAGGAAGAAAAACCGTGTGAAGGCTGGCACCTTACCCCGTAATTTATCAAAGCGACAGGTGTCTCGCGTCAAACGTCGGAAACTCTCGCCAGTCGCCACACAACGAAGGTAGGCATTTTTGGCTAGTTAGATGTTTTCTTCCTTTGAAAATTATTACAGTGTTGCTTTAGGCGACTGCCTGATTTGTCGGTGCGGAGGCGGTACGATATGAAAAAACTGTCAAATATCAATGTCAACTGTCAGTCGAAGAAGCGGAGCAGTACCGCCTTCGCATCGTCCCGCTACCGCGCATCCCGCGCCAGTCAGGAAGCACTCATTTAAATGTAGGGGCGCAGTAAAAAATGGTACCAAGTCGACTGACAGTTGACACTGACATTTGACAGTTTTCTCATATCGTACTGCCTCCGCACCGACAAATCAGGAAGTCGCCTTACTGTGTAAAACTATTACTGTGTACCCCAAGTGTTTTAGAAACAAAACACAAAGGAACGCGTTTGCATCCAGTATTCAGTATTCAGTATCTTTATTGCGAATAACGAAACAATCCATGCAATAAAACATA
This sequence comes from Cenopis cana, assembly GCA_951800055.1. NCBI lineage: Eukaryota > Metazoa > Arthropoda > Insecta > Lepidoptera > Tortricidae > Cenopis > Cenopis cana. Next base: position 1,739,993 of record OX637484.1, on the reverse strand, counting down.
ATTATAAAAAGAATAAGAGAGAGGGTACAGCGAGATTCACATAAATTTAAATATACGTAATCAACAATAGACATAATAAAACATCATCGATATATGTCAGTTTAAAGAATAAAAATAAAGAAATATTGTCAAACTAGATAAAACATTAAATATAAAATCACAAAAATACAAGTCACAATGTCAACAGTAAATCTAAATAAATCAGTCAAATATATTACCAAAGTATTCGTCAAGGTTATAGAACGGCCTACATTTTAAATAGGTACATTTTCAATTTTACGCTAAACTCTTGTATATTGGAAGAATTCCTAATGTCAGGTTCGAGATTATTATAGATTTTTATAGAAATGTAATTAAAGCATTTTCTAAAGTAAGCAAAATGTGACTCATTTAGTCTCAATTTGAAAGGCAACGCGAGCAGCGGCTCTGGTGGCCTTTGGTGGTAAAAATATTTTATGCCATGCACTTATACTAGAGGTAGTAGGCCTAGCACATGACGGCCGCGAGATTATGTCGGCTCGAGATAGACTATCCGTCACTTTCTAATAGCACCAATCAAAAAAAGACGCGTATTCTATCTCGAGCCGACATGTGCTAGGCCTACTGATCTATTGTAATCGCCACTTAAATGTAATTGTAACTTAATTGTAATTCTCGGTTGAGTACTGCAATTTCAGAGCAAAGCTGAAACGGGTTGATAAAGCGTTATTACTTAAAATAAACAATACCTTTAATATTTCCTTGGTAGTTCGACGAAGAACTCAAACGGCTGAATGATGGTAAAGATAAAATATTTTTGGTTTTATACAACTAGAATCGATCGATAAGTTGTGATAAAACTGTTAATTTCATTGTATTTTAATTGTTCTACCTGTCTTGTTAATCTGGTGATCATTCGGCAGTCTATTAAATTAATTGGTTATGTAATATTTTTGTTATTCAATTCTGGTCTTGGTCTAAGCGTTTAGTATCTCCTTTTGTCGTCATTATTATCGTCGTTAAAATGCAATAAATTTAAAAATAACTACTTATCGACTGAGAGAACGAAGCGTCTACGTTTCACCGTTTCAGCTTGGGCAATTAAGTTTTCGTGCCTAAGCTAAGTATCTTAGGCGGATGTCCGGCAGTTCTCCTCTATAGGTCGCATTTCTCAGCCGATTTTCGTGAAAATTTGTGAGCTGGTTCGATAATTACCTATAAATATATCCAACGACCGCTTTAGCCTACCCTAGTTACCGGTTTAGCGTATCTGTTGACCGCTTTAGCCTAGTAGCTAGTGACCCTGCCTACGAAGCTGCCGGTCCCGGGTTCGAATCCCGGTCAGGGCATTTATATGTGTGATGATCACGAATATTTATTCCTAAGTCTTAATTGGATGTTTTCTATGTATTTAAGTCTCTATTTATCTATATAAGTATATTGTGTAACACTTCAAGTAACTGCACACTAATTAACAGCAATTAACATCCGGCTGATAATAGGCATACCTACGGGTTGGGTTAATTGATATAATTAATTAGTAATGCGTACCTAATTGAACGTCACTCAAATTTTACTGCAATACATCATGTACTTGTACCTACATAGCTTTTGAAGAAAGTGCCAACAAGCGGATAGACACTTAAGACTGTACGAACAAAAAGTTGGTATTTTAGAAAATATACGGTTTTTTCTAACGTCATATCTTTGTTCAAGTGACTACATTGTTAAAGTAAACTTCTGTTTTGTATAGATAAACTCTTATTCTAGACCATAGCGTTGCTAAACTTTTATTTCTATGTACGATTATTTAAAACAGTCAGGTTTTCGTCGGAGTGTTTTGCAAAAATACGCGTCAGAGCTATATTTCAGGTACAATATTTCCATTTTAAATTGTCAAAAACGATTGGATGTTTATCTTTTACAATAGGATGTATAGTCTTTTAGTACATAGCGATCGCACTAGTTCTGAAATATTGGTTTTTACTATCTAAAAAAAATACTACAAAATGTCTAAATCGGTTTGTTTAAACATTTTTTTCCTCACATGTTTTATAATATTTTGAAAAAAAAACTTATTATTATAAAACTACAGGCTTTGCTTGATATTTCTTATTTTTTTTAACGCTTATGGATAACCCACTTAATTTAGACGAATTTTTAAAAACCACTATAATTCACAATATAACAGCGCGCGACAACGTTGTTCGATTCATTACGCGCCGGGCCTTCCCAAGGAACGCACGTGTCGCTCTCCTCGGTGCGTTAAGGTCGGTGACCAAGCTCACACCGATACTGCTATTCTGTAGATGTAGCGCGTCCGCTACAGATTAATAATTTGATACTTGGTATTTTATTTCTTCTCAAAGCAATAAAGTAATATGATTTTTTACAGAAATAGGCAATAAACGTAAATTGTTTGGGCCGAAAAAATCCAACAGTACTACGGCCACACAAGTTAAAAGGTAAAGGTATGATTCCGCTGCCGACTGCATACAGCAACTGCACGTTCCGCCGCACTCCAAATTGAACCGTAATAGTATGCGTAAAAAGCTCAATTTGAAATGAGCGGAGAAGTGTCGGAACAGCACACGCCGCTCACTCTAAATTTGGACTTTTAGTCTTATGATTACAGTTCAATTTGGAGTGCGGCGGAAGGTGCAGTTGTTGTATGCAGTCGGCAGCGGAATCATACCTTAAGGCACCATGTTACCTATTACCTATTGCTGCTAGTGATATTTCTATGTCTGGATATGTGCTTCTATGTTCTTGACGTTCTGTGAACATTTCGGATCTTTCCTTTAATTGTAAAATTCAAACTAATATTTTTTTATTCTTAACGAGCGCCCGATAATTTATGATTGCGTTGTTTGAACTAGTTATTGAATTATATGTATGTGCAATTTCAAATTTTTAAGCCAAGTAGTTTCTGTGGAAAGTAATTTAAAGTAAAACTAGTCCCCGAAACACGTGGACTCCACGTAATTATCATTCCAAATTTGACTTTTTTCCTGACAAACTTATTCCAATTTTGTTGATTAATTCGTGTTCATGCACCTCTAAAAATAGTTTGTATAGTCTCCCAACATATGTTTACTGGTTGTTATCTTTTGTGTGAATTTACTCTCATATTCATATTCAATTATATTTTTTTATTCTTAACGAGCGCCCGATAATTTATGACTGCATTGTTTGGACTAGTTATCGAATTATATGTATGTGCAATTTCAGATTTTTAGGCCAAGTAGTTTCTGTGGAAAGTAATTTAAAGTAAAACTAGTCCCCGAAACACGTGGACTCCACGTAATTATCATTCTAAATTTGACTTTTTTCCTGACAAACTTATTCCAATTTTTTTGATTATTTCATGTTCATGCACCTCTAAAAATAGTTTGTATAGTCTCCCAACATATGTTTACTGGTTATCTTTTGTGTAAATTTTCTCTTATATTCATATTCATATGCATTTATATTTTTTTATTCTTAACGAGCGCCCGATAATTTATGATTGCGTTGTTTGAACTAGTTATCGAATTATATGTATGTGCAATTTCAAATTTTTAGGCCAAGTAGTTTCTGTGGAAAGTAATTTAAAGTAAAACTAGTCCCCGTAACACGTGGACTCCACGTAATTATCATTCCAAATTTGACTTTTTTCCTAACAAACTTATTCCAATTTTGTTGATTAATTCGTGTTCATGCACCTCTAAAAATCGTTTGTATAGTCTCCCAATATATGTTTACTGGTTGTTATCTTTTGTGTAAATTTACTCTCATATTCATATTCATTTATATTTTTTTACTCTTAACGAGCGCCCGATAATTTATGACTGCGTTGTTTGGACTAGTTACCGAATTATATGTATGTGCAATTTCAGATTTTTAGGCCAAGTAGTTTCTGTGGAAAGTAATTTAAAGTACCAGGCCGAACGTCACAATGTACATGACAGTTATCACGCTCCCAAACGTAAAATTTATAAAAAATTAACGTTGTTTTTTGCGTAATTTCTGTATGAAACACAGGTTTTTTATTAATTTCGCGAAAATGAATAGTCAGAAGTAAATAGATTAACACATATTTAAGTATTAATAATGTGTAATGAGATAATAAATGTCGATCGTTTTTTGTATGAAAATCGAACCACCTTAATAAGTGCGTAGGTACGTAATGTTAATAAAATAAAAACATTTAAAACTCACCACATTTTTTCCTCACTCTAACTCTATAACAATGATCAAGACATGTCAGTTCAACCGGCAGCACTCGAACCGCACGCACACAGTAATCGTTTTAGTGTGTAGCTAAACATGGCCGCTCGCAAGGAGATCGCGGCTAGGATGAGTTGGAGCGAAATGTTCGTACCCTCTTAAGCTTAAGCCACACAGAGTGCGGGAGGGCGGTAGCGGTGCGGGAGTGGGCGGTAGCGGGACGTGAGCGGGACGGGAGCGGGCGGTAGCGGCGCGGGATAGGTAGGCGCTCCCGCCCACTCCCGCGCCGCTACCGCCCGCTCCCGTCCCGCTCACGTCCCGCTACCGCCCGCTCCCGCACCGCTACCGCCCTCCCGCTCTCTGTGTGGCTTAAGCTTTAGACAAACGGGCATGAAGAAACTGTAAGAGTTCCATATTGGAAGCCTAAAAACAGCAAAAATCTAGCCAACTGGGCTTGCATGAAGACCCAGAAGACATTCTGGCTTCTGACACAAGCGCACACCACTTTGCTCAGTCTTAGGCCTGGTATACACTGATTAGTGTTTAGTGCGAGTCCATATAAATGCTACTCGCAATAAAATTGAAGAGTGTTCTATTTTATTGTGAGTACTAAACACTTATCAAAGTGTATACCAGGCATTATGCAATTTCTTGCCAGCTTGCACCGGCTCGTATCCAAGCTCACTCGCCGATCCCCTTCGACCAGTTCTTCCCAGCGATAACTGGGACTCTTCACCAGTCGAAATTCTGCTATACTAGCGAGGCAAAAAACCCGCGTTTCCTTAAGGAGTGGGCGGTAGCGGGACGTGAGCGGGACGGGAGCGGGCGGTAGCGGCGCGGGATAGGTAGGCGCTCCCGCCCACTCCCGCGCCGCTACCGCCCGCTCCCGTCCCGCTCACGTCCCGCTACCGCCCGCTCCCGCACCGCTACCGCGTGAACGCTTGTCAGATGCGCTTGTCTTGTCTCAGTTGGACTATGGGGATGTAATATACGGACCGTGTTTACTGAAGAGAACTGAACGCGCAGTACAACGTGTACAGAACTCGTGCATGCGTTTTTGTCAACATATCCCACGTCGCTCGCACATTAGTCCTTACTTAAATAAGTCAGGTATACTAAATATGTCAAACAGACGAACATTGAAACTGGCGTCAATGGTATTTTCATTAAAACAATCGGGGATCCCGCCATACCTCGCGCGCAAAATTCAGTGGAGGCAAAGTCGAAATGAAAGGGGTTTGCGTGCACGTAACGAGATCGCTTTACTTCCCCTATTTCGACTTCAGGCATTTAGAGGCAGCTTTCGCTATGCTGCTTCTAAGTGCTGGAACAATCTGCCTCCGCCAGTCACTAAAAGTAAGTCTCTGGCAGTTTTTAAAAAACATTGTAAGGCTTACCTCCTGGATATTCAAAAGAAAACCACATACACATTCGGCTAAATTTTCATGCTAGGTAAAATAATGAAGATTGTATTTAAGATTTTATTACCTAAGATTGTAACACTGTCAACATTAATGTAAATTCACTGGTTTTGTAATTTAGTGTTATTTCATGTAATTCAGCATTACCTGTACTGTATAATCTGGTTTTTGTTTTGTAAATGAGCTCTGGCTCGCCATGCTGGAGTTAACAACGGGGATGGCAGAATAACAGCGTCTGTCAGCCTAAGTCCCTAAGACCATCTTGGTCTTTCGGCCTTGTTGGCGCAGGCACAAGCTGAGCCATCTTCCCTTTCAGCTATTTGTATTGTACTACATTTTACGTTGTTTCCATAATTGTATGCGGGATTTATATCATGTCATGTAACAATGCAACTTAGTTGAATAAATGTCTTTATTATTATTATTATTATTATTATATATCGATTGAAAGAGACACCCTTTGTTTTTCGCTCACGACAAAACGGGATGCAACCCTCTCCGAGAATGGCTTTTTAGACAAATCTCGTTAAATATCTGACTGTGTGCAGGTTTATTAAATTTCCTCTTGTCAGTACCTAGATGAGGTAAAATACCATCATATTAACTTAATCGTGTCTTTTAATAATGCGTTGTTTTAGTAGGCTGAGGAAAAAAAGGAAAATGATAGGATAGGATTAATAGTGTATGGAGTTGAGAAGCCCTGAAGATCTGGTCAATTGGGTGGCGTGTGCCGCGCTGCATATCGGTGGAAGCCCTTGGGAAGGTATTTCTCACACCAGAGGTAAGTTGCAACGGTCCGACGGTTGGGAGTACGCTGTCCGAGGTGCCAACACCGTATTCTGCGCCCACAACTGCAGACAAGCCTGGTGAATGCGCTATTTGATTGACCTAGGTCTTACTCCACACTAACGCAACTTTTACGTATTTCTATATTTCGTTCATTTCGCGATACAGTCCTAAACATTTGGACTCGACTTTGGATATATTTTCTATCGAGAAAATTTTAAGCAATCATGTTTCGCTATTGTCAGTACCACAATCATATAGTCAAGAATCATATATCTGAAAATCAGCCCCTACTGTTTGCTAGTCTGGGCAGGCGGACAGCGTTTCAAAGTCTCCAAATTTCTCAGTGTAGCGCCTTAACCAGCCAAGTTAAACAAATTCTGGTAAAATTTCAGGCGTCTAGGTTAACATCAATAGTACATAACTTAACAAGGGCGGTAAAACAAAACCTTCGGCTCGGGCGTCAAATACCTGCGATCTGAGGCTTTCTTTATTACCGCCCGTGTTAAGTACAAAATTTTATGGAAATCCCACTTCCTGGCCAGGGGGTGACATAAAATTTTGTACTTAACACGGGCGGTAATAAAGAAAGCCTCAGATCGCATATTTATCGCCCTTGCCTTCGGCTCGGGCGTCAAATACCTGCGATCTGAGACATTCTTTGTTTTACCGCCCTTGTTAAGTAATGTACTATTATGCACTCTAATGATATAATACGCGAACATGCATGATTTTAGTGACATGATATTATTGTCGCTTTGGGAACGTACAGTCAGCGCCATAGATACACTTACACTTTTGCACCTTATTCCATTGTAATAAGAAGCAAAAGTTCAATCAATACCATAATATTTATGCATTTGATTTACAACTCTATGATAATCGGTAGACAGCCTTACTGACAGTGCAGCCCTATACTGTTCGATAGGTACGGCATTTTTTCTGACTCCCAAAAACTGTCCCACAAAAAAGTAGCCGACATTCAAAACATATTTCCAACTTAAAAAAAGAACCATAAACGTCAGAGATATAGTAAATGTCGCCGACAAATGCAGATATGGTAATTCGTAGTTGCATAAATCAAAACGGGCGCACGAAAGCCAAATCGCATTTCACATGCAGCTGAAATGTTGCGTGACGACATTTTACTTATGCGAAAAGTTGTTAAGGCTCGACCGCCGCCAAAATTATGTCTTGCTCACTCGTAAAACAACTATTTGAATGTAGGTAGGTAATCGTTATTTTAAAAAGTTTCTTGTATTTTTTTAAAGGGAATTATAGAAAGTTGTTTTTCTCTTGCTCGAATTTGGAGCGGCCCAACTGGGGAAGTACCTCCGCCTTGAAGAAGACCACAGCCATAATAACCTATTTACTATACCAGTATGTAGTGTTGTGTTCCTGGAGGTGAGCAAGGTTGCCAGAGCTCCCGAGGATGCACTGTGTTGAGAGCGAGGGAGCTTTTGGCCCTTCTGTTGTCAACACAGTGAATCCTCAAATTTTATATAGGGTCGGCAACGCGCACGTGACTCTTTTGGAGTTGCGAGCGTCTATAGGCTGCGGTGTCCGCTTACCATCAGGGGGACCGTACGCTTGTTTGCCACCGTCGTAGTATTTAAAAAAAAAAAGGAATAAATCTATTCTAAAGTAATATAAGTACTCATTAGTAAGTTTAACGAGAGATTACTTGACTAAGATCATACATCGCTCTGAATTTAACAGGCAATCTTATGAGATGCCAACTTGTAGTACATTCAGCACTGTATACTTCTTTGTCACTGTACTATACATGTGATATTTGGTAACTTTGGTTGTTACTAAAAATAGTAATACATGCTGATTGTACTTGGGTACCGCATAGCTGCATGGCACCTGTAATGTAGGCGCCATATTCTATTTCCAATACAGTAAAATACAAATACTTACTTTTTACTGTCGAGTTTCTTTCGGCGTTTCTTCTCGGCAGTGGCCTCTGTGTAACGCTAGTAGGGTTTGCCTTGTAAAAGTGCCATTGCGGCCTACTTACAGAATAAAGTTCATTTTATTCATTTTATTGCACACCTCACACAAATGAATCAGTTATATACCGAATCATAACAGCAAGCAAGTAGAGGTAGACAACTAAACAAGCGGTTTCAAAATAGGTACCTACTTATTATTATAGATACTTATATAGATACACAGAAAGTAAAACAACAACATCAAATCAGTGTCGCATTTATTTCATCGCCATGTCGTAGTCACATTACTTCTTGTAGTCAGGGTAGAATCCGAAGACGTCATTGAAGTTCTCAGGATCGTACGATGCCCTGTAGCCCTCGGGGATTTTGTATTCCTCCATAGTCTTGAACTCCAGCGGGTTCATTTTGTAAGCGACCGGGATTCTGTACGCCCCCAGTGCCTTGAGCGCAAGAGGATCGTGCATCATTTTATATGCCGCGGGCGCAAATGGGTAGTACAATGGCGCCCGGTAGCCAATAGTGGTGCCTGTAGGGAAAGCGCCATACTTGGCCTTCCACTCCGTGAGGCCGAGATCGGCGTACGCGCAAGCGAAGACCAGGGCGAAAACGACGAGGAGTTTCATCTGGAAATGTTATTTGTGTAAGTGAGATATCCAAAATAATGATAAGGATCGACTAACGCGACTTCCTGATTTGTCGGTGCGGAGGCAGTACGATATGAGAAAAGTGTCAAATGTCAGTGTCAGCTGTTAGTCGACTCGGTACCATTTTTTACTGCGCCCCTACATTTAAATGAGTGCTTCCTGACTGGCGCGGGATGCGCGGAAGCGGGACGATGCGAAGGCGGTACTGCTCCGTTTCTCCGTATGATATTACTACTGCGCAAACGTAATACTGACAGCATTATGTCAAGCGAGAATCTTTTCGACGTCAGTAAGTTTACGTCAAAGAAGAAAATATCACATATCGATCCCGCCCCGCCAAGTCAGGAAGTCGCCTAAGGATCCAAGAAACTAGCGGTCCTGACTGTGAAATCCGATAAGGGTAAATATTTGTGTGAATATTTAGCTTTGGGTCATGGTTGTTTTCTATATAATATTTAAGTAATTTAATCGAAACTATTTGATGAATTTTATCGAAGGGTTTAACCTTGAAGTAAATATATCTATTACACGTTTATTTGTCTAGTACCCATGACCTTACTAAACTTACTATGGGAGTTAGATTTTTGTGTAATATTTTGCTCTAATATTACAGGAAAATTACACAGACAGGCGTGGTTGCCATGGAATACGTAAGAATAATTTAAATAAAATCGACACCGAAAAAATGAATCTGTAAACAAACTTAATTCGATAACAAAAAAATTACAAATAGACAAGATTCTACTGAATATCAGATGAAAAGTATAGGTACCTACTATTTAATAATGATATAATGGTTTTTTTTTTTTTAATAATGAAGACTAATAAATAAATAAAATAAAATAAAAATAAAATGCATTTATTTCAAGCTTCAAGGGCCCATACAGAGAGATATCAGATACACCATTAAAATAAAATAAAATATATATAAATATAAATATATAATAAAATATAAAATAAAATATTCAAATATAAATAACAAAATCGCAATGAAGTTTGGCGATAAAGCTATCAATTTTTTTTATAAATTAAATTACAAAATAATATTTAGGTACCTTCGTATGTTGTCTTGAATAGTGCCAAGAAACGTATGATTATTTTTCAAGACAGTTCCTATTTATACGTTAGTTTTTAAAGAACAAAATATTAAATTACATAGTAAGTGGGTGCAATTAAGATGGCTATTAAATTAACATTAAATTAACTAGAATTACCTGCTTGATTCGTAGCAAAAATAAACAATAATGAACTACACATTTCCATAGCAAACTGCAGTTTATATGTATTTAAAATAACAAAAGCTGTTTCTCTCTACATAATACCAATTTAATTCATAAGTACATATATATTATTCGATATTATATTTTTGGTTTACTTTAGTCAAGATAGAATCCGGATACAGCGACCGTCAAGGGACCGGCGATATTACGTCGCATAACAGGACGTCGCACAAAACAGACTGATTTTCTTTGAAAATGTTTGGTATATGAATCCTAACGTCGGTGATTTAGCAGTCGTTAAAAGCGGTCAAATGTTATAAGCGGATTCTACTGTAAATGCAAAATAAGGCGCCGTTACCATCTAACTTTAATAAAAGCATCGTATTATTTTAAACTTTTATAAGTATTATCAATAATTTTGACATAATTTGTGTTGAAAACATTTTAAATTTTTTAAAGCCTTTCTTATTTAAATAAACGCAATTATCAAATGAGCACGATATTATTGTAGATATTGTTTGATCCTAAACAATAGGGTATTAAACTAAGGTAAAAATAAATTATTTTTTACTTAACTAATAAAAGATCTAACGAAAATACTCGAAAATCATCAATTATTAATTTATTTTAGCTAATTGAAAGATTTTATAAGCATAAAGATTTAAAAAGGACGCTGATTTGAACAAACCTACTCACACTGTCTTAGTGACGTCACTAAGACAGTATTTCCCTACAAACTTCATATTAACAAATCGTTTTTGACGTTTAATAAAAAGTTGCTGATTTGACTAGGGGTTTAATACCGTATTAGCGGTTTCTTTGTTTCGGAAATTAAACTTATGGGAAATGGCAAATATGCCGAACATATATTATGCACTGACCCCCTGATTTTCAGCAAAAGATAAACATACTTAAATTTGGTTTCGACCAAACAGGCATACTTGCAAATTATTTTGTAAAATACAAATACAAATGCGTTTATTTTTCCCTTTAAATTACAATGGTGTATCGGCTAAAAAAATTGGGTAAAATGGCTTGGCCATCGCACGGCTACATAATAGCAAAAGAATAATCGTCAGCTGATTAAAATATTCCTAATTAAACATGAATTGAATTTACCTTTTCCAGCTCTTAAAAAGTACTTGAAAAAATCATTGATGTCGAAGGCTTATTACAAGGTTTAGGACTATCTAACAGACAGAAAAGCCTGGCCCAAATCAGATACTTAAATAGACACAGTTCTTGCAAGAAAACCAATCAAAAGATTTATAACTAAATGTATAGTCTAGTCATGTATAGTCTAAAGGATTTTTTTTCCTAAATAGAATTTGATAATGCTTTTAGGTATACAGTTTCGAAATGTTTTCTTGCAGAATTACACACTGTACATAACAGGTTTTTTCCTCATTTTATTCTTTGATTTTGTGTTGCTTTATATAGATACTTAGATTTCTTGATCTGAAGTAGGTTAAGTATTATCATTGTAATAAGCATATTTTTGTGAGAAAATAGCTGACTGTCGAGTTTCTTTCGGCGTTTCTTCTCGGCAGTGGCCTCTGTGAAACGCTAGTAGGGTTTGACTTGTAAAAGTGCCATTGCGGCCTACTTACAGAATAAAGTTCATTTTATTCATTTTTTTATTCATGCCCTAATGACATGCAGCTTGAGCGAGTTTGAGCAATACACATGTATGAGTAAAGCGTTGTGTGCGATGGCCAAGTCATTCTATATATTTAAAATAAATAAAGTAATGCCGATGCAAGTCGGTGGAAATCTTGTTCTGTGGACACCCCTCCGGTGCTATTGACTAAAATATAACAGACTTGGTTTAACATTTACATATCATTACTTTTTTGTTCTAGAAGAACTGTGTTGCGAGACTTGCATCTTTTTACATGTATTGTTTTTGGTGGGATCTCATCTCTGTAGGCAGTCCTTCTTTTTTTCTTTTCAGGTACGACTTCTTGTAACGAACACTCGAACTGCAAAAGTAGCTTTGAAAGCGCGTGTATTTTGTATAGGATTACAAACTTACTTATGCAGTGTTTATATCTCTGATACGTGACTGAGATTGCAGTATTTATTGATTTTCTAGCAATTAATAGGCTGAAAACTAAATATGTTTAAAATTTGGAGCTTGTGGGTATGCTAGAAGTACCTTAGACTTTTGATGATCTGTCAGTATGTCAGTGACAAAACTAAGGAACTTTGAGGGGCAATAGTTCTTAAAATAAAAGTTCAAATTGAATGCTATTGAGAATACATCTAACTCATATTATGCCTAACATTTTACTGAAAATTCAGGGTTCTAGATTTAGCTAGAACAGAATGACAGGATGTTGAAAATGGCCTGAATGGCTTCGCGAAAAGGATGGTACGGCCGTGCACCTTTTTGCTCGACTTGGTGGGGGCACTGCCGTGCCCACAGATAAATAGCATGTGTTATGTCGTAAGTTATTTATCTGTCATATGTCATGTCATATCATATAATCATAATTATGTTCCTCATTTTATTATAATAATTTAAAGTTTGTTTTATTTAGACGTACATGTGACTTGGCGGGCGGGATCGATATGTGACATTTTCTTCTTTGACGGAAACTTACTCACGTCGCCAAGATTCTCACTTGACGGAATACTGTCAGTAGGTATTACATTTGCGCAGTAGTAATATCATGCGCAGAAGCGAAGCAGTAGGTATTGCCCTCGCATCGCCCCGCTTCCGCGCATCCCGCGCCAGTCAGGAAGCACTCATTTTAAATGCAAGGGCGCAGTAAAAAGTGGTACTGCCTCGACTGACAGTTGACACTGACATTTGACAGTTTTCTCATATCGTACCGCCTCTGCATCGACAAATCAGGAAGTCGCCTTAGGAAGCTCTCCTTTTAATCTACGATACTGATACTCATACGATACGAGTTGAGTTAAGAGCGCAGTAAAAAGCGATACTGATTCCACAGGCAGTTGAGACTAACAACTGTCAGTTTTCTTACACAGCGTTACCTACAGCAGTACTCAGACTTCGGTTGTGCATTATTCAAGACATCACTGCAGAGTGGGAGACCATATCAGGCTGTATGCAGGCGGGAGTGCTAATTATCCTTTTCAAACTGGACCACAGAAAACTAAGGTTATCGTAAATAATACGACCACCGAAACCACATAGCTTTCAATATAATGAATCCTCATATTAAAATAGGACGGCAGCGCGCTTGAGATTGTTTTGCAGTCGCTAGCGTTCGTAAACTACGGTGTCCAGGCAGGCCGTATACCTACTTGTTTGCCATGTTGTTAATAAGTAAATAATGTAGATCATCAATATTGGTAAGTGTTCTCATTTTTAAAAGCAATAGCCTTATGGAATTTGCTATTGCTACTTTGACGACCGCTTTAGCTTAGTTGGTAGTGAACCTGCCTACGAAGCTGGAGGTCCCGGGTTCGAATCCCGGCCGGGGCATTTATTTGTGTGATGAGCACGAATATTTGTTCTTGGGTCTTGGATGTCTTCTATGTATTTAAGTATTTATTTATCTATTTGACGACCGCTTTAGCTTAGTTGGTAGTGACCCTGCCTACGAAGCTGGAGGTCACGGGTTCGAATCCCGGCCGGGGCATTTATTTGTGCGATGAGCACGAATATTTGTTCTTGGGTCTTGGATGTTTTCTATGTATTTAAGTATCTATTTATCTATATTAGTATGTATAACGTCACTTAGTACCCATAGTACAAGCGTTGCTTAGTTTGGGACTAGGTTGATTTGTGTAAGATTGTCCACAAATATTTATTTATTTATTTATTTATTTATTTATATAAGTATATATATCGTCGCTTAGTACCCATAGTACAAGCTTTGCTTAGTTTGGGACTAGGTTGATTTGTGTAAGATTGTCCACAAATATTTATTTATTATTTTGTATTTTTTTTTATGGTGTCTTTCGAAACATGTTTTAGAGAGGATCAAATATTTATATGGGACATAGGACACTAAAAACTGAATGGGAAAGTTTTAAGATATCGCTTATATAATAAACATCACAACAGAGCATTAAAAGAAAAGAAGTAATAAAATTGCTGTCGTTTATTTGCTCAAACCGTGGTCATAATTATATATTCGAATTAGTAGTACCGCCCGTAGTAAGGGTAGGTTGATGGGTACGTCGGGTAGTGTTCGTAGCGGTAGCGGTAGTCATCCAAGCCAGCTACCGGGTAGTAGGGCGAACCAATGGGGGTGCGGTAGAGGATGGCGCGTTTGTCGTGCTTGTAGGGAGGTAGGGCTGCCGATGCCGGCACGGCGTCTACCGGCTCGATGAGGTCTGTGGGCGCCGCGGCGCAGGCCGCCACTAGCGCTAGCAGACCGAATACGAATACCTTGTTCATCTGAAAGGGTTAAAAAATCTTGATGTAAATCGTCCAATCGTATATTTATTATATTACCTATGCTATGGACAAAACATGAACACGCCATGGGTTCGTATTGCATTTTAGTAAAAATATTTATTTTCATACGACATCTGTTGTTCAAATGCTATAGAACATAGATATTTAGATATAGATAGTAGATTTATTGAGCAATGGACGTACAAAATAAATTATATTCTTGCAAGTAAATATTTTTCTTTTGTTACGTAAGGCGACTTCCTGATTTGTCGGTGCGGAGGCAGTACGATATGAGAAAAGTGTCAAATGTCAGTGTCAGCTGTCAGTCGACGCGATACCATTTTTTACTACGCCCCTACATTTAAATGAGTGCTTCCTGACTGGCGCGGGATGCGCGGTAGCGGGACGATGCGAAGGCGGTACTGATCCGCTTCTGCGCATGATATTACTACTGCGCAAACGTAATACCGACAGTATTACGTCAAGTGAGAATCTTTGCGACGTCAGTAAGTTTACGTCAAAGAAGAAAATGTCACATATCGATCCCGCCCCGCCAAGTCAGGAAGTCGCCTAAATTGTCTTACCTTGTTTATGACAAAGGAGATTTCACTCGAATGATACCTTCATAAAAATACAAGGGTTTATATACGCTTGAATCTCTAACTTTTAATTGTGCCTAATCTTCTAATTGTTGTCAGTGATTAATTTACAGATAAATAAATCATTATAAGGCAATTAATTACTGCTATACTATATTATCCTCCACACTCGCTCCAAAATCAATACTGTATTCAACTTTGTATGAAAAGGCGAATATGGAAGCGATTTTATATAGTGCCCAATTACTTTTTTTCCACAAAACGTTTTACAATGTTCTGTTCTTTTTTTCAGGTAAGCAACAAATAAACACGCGGAAAACAAGCATAGGTAATTAATACAGGTTTGTAAAATCTGCGTGTGAAATATAATATAATTGGGACTTTGAAAAGGTATAAAAGATAACAATATCAACGTTCACATTATTCAGTAATTAAAAGCATCATTTAACTCGGCCTGCTATCACCTTCTGTTATAATATCAATTTAATTACTTTTTAACGATATTACGTCATTAACTTTTTTAAAACATAAGCACCATAAGTAATATAGGTATATTTAACTTAGACACATATAAAAACACTCTCGGGTCGGTTGAACTCCTCATTCGATTTCAATATTCGATTGAAAACTACAAGGTGAGCTGATTTGAAATCATTACTAGAGAGAAAACAACTTTGACGTAGAAAATCCAGTAGTAGGTACCATTCGTGCACTTTATGCTCATTGGAATAAGGTTCACGAATGGTCAGTTCGAGTGCTATATCTCACGGGCGTGAGTTAGCACTATGGCTAACCCAAATGAACAATGGTGTTAAAGAAGCTAGGTAGATGTCACTGCAATCCTCCCTAAGGCGACTTCCTGATTTGTCGGTGCGGAGGCAGTACGATATGAGAAAATTGTCAAATGTCAGTGTCAGCTGTCAGTCGACTCGGTATCGCGGGATCGATATGTGACATTTTCTTCTTTGACGTAAACTTACTGGCATCGCAAAGATTCTCACTTGACATAATACTGTCAGTATTACGTTTGCGCAGTAGTAATATCATGCGCAGAAACGGAGCAGTACCGCCTTCGCATCGTCCCACTACCGCGCATCCCGCGCCGGCCAAGAAGCACTCATTTAAATGTAGGGGCGTAGTAAAAAATGGTATCGAGTCGACTGACAGCTGACACTGACATTTGACAGTTTTCTCATATCGCCTCCGCACCGACAAATCAGGATGCGGGTTGCGCGGTAGCGGAACGATGCGAAGGCAGTACTGGTCCGCTTCTGCGTATGATATTACTACTGCGCAAACGTAATACTGACAGTATTATATCAAGTGAGAATCTTTGCGACGTCGGTAAGTTTACGTCAAAGAAGAAAATGTCACATATCGATCCCGCCCCGCACAGTCAGGAAGTCGCCTAGGCGTTGTAGGAAGTAACAGTTGAGGAATTTAAGGGACGAGTTCGATTACACCCGAAGCTCAGTGGCTATAGCAGTAACTGGCCGCGAATGCCTGTAGCTCTAGTATAAGTTTTTTCGAAACATTAACTAATTCGAACGCGTTTGCGTTTTGTCTCAAATGTATGAAAACGCTCTCACCGAGTTTGAAATACGCGCGTTCATCGGTTAGCAACAAATGTTATACTCGCTGTTTTAGTTTCCACTAGTGTCCACCAGAGGCGCTGTTCACGTTTTCATACCACTTTCATACATTTTGAGACAAAACGCAAACGCGTTCGAATTAGTTAATGTTTCGAAAAAACTTATACTAGAGCTACAGGTCACTCAAGCCTAAATTTTTCAATTTTTCCTATATATAGGTACTATTTGTATTAAGGTTCAGAAGTGGTAGGGCACTTTCTTGATTAACAAACTGAACATAACTTTATAAAACTAAAATCGGTCTTAAAATTTTTGAGTATCCTTCAATCTGCACTGAAAAAATAATTGGGTCCACGACGCTTCAATCCCCTTCAAATCATTATTATTGGAACTTAATGATGTTCCTTATTATTCATCCCAATTTGTTGGATATCGATAATTAAGAGGCTTTCTCAATTTGTAGCATCTAAAGTATATGTTACAACTACGCAGCCATTTCAAAAATGAAGAAAGTTATACACAGTTGTGTAATGTTAAGCATAGTAGAAAATAACGATGCTCAGCAGATACAAATAATAGTCGTTCAGGGTTTGTATTTGCGTCGTCCGTCCTCCTAGCGTTATCCCAGTACAGTTGCATCCGGAAGGATGCCTGGGGTCCGCTACCTAATCCCAAGATTTGGCGTAGGCACTAGTTTTTACGAAAGCGACTGCCATCTGACCTTCCAACCCCGAGGGGAAACTAAACCTTATTGGGATTAGGCTTTGTCAAGTGAGTGGGCAACTTGACTGTTAGAAGTTCTCAAGCCGCCCGAAGGCCTCCAACTTGGCTTAACGACTGCTGCCATAGACAGCAACCGGGATCAACGGCTTAACGTGCCTTCCAAAGCACGGGAACGCTCAGTTAGTAACCACTCAAAGCGGTCACCCATCCAAGTCCTGACCGCTGCCCACGTTGCTTAACCTTAGATACCGCAAGCGGTACGCAGGCGCCGCTGGGCCACGAGCGCTCCAAAAATAAATGTAAGAATTAATCTCTTTAATTTATTTTTATCTACCGGTGACGGGTATCCCCGTAAACAAAAGATTGTTTTATTTTTTATGTCGGTAGAGGACTTTGGAGTTCAACGCTCACGTTACCGATGTTCTGTAGATTACGATACTATTGTTTACTGGTAATTGTAGTAGGTAGATAATGCATAAAATGGCTAGTACTTATTTTTACGATAATTTATCAAGGATGAGAGAGAGTAAAGGCGGTTGTCACACTGATGCGGAAATACGGATGCCGCATCAATACGTCGACCGCCTAAGATATGTATAGTGACCCAACAATTATCTGCATTCAGACATAATTATCCGAAGGATGACCATTTCTTATTTTAGCCAGTCGATTGCATAACGGTTTCTAAGTACGTTAGCTAGATCTAAGCGACATCCGGAAAACCGCAGTTTATTTATTATGACGCCCTTTTGGAAAGTAACGCAATTACAATTTTACCCTTCTGGTCTGCTCCATTTTTTTTTAAATTAAAAATGGGATTGCTCCTGACCAGCATCTAGCCAGGAGGCGAAGATGAGGCCGACGGAGAACCCAGCTCACCCAGAAAAATGCCTATTCACTCGTGCCTTAAAGAGATCCAAGCTATATGGTTTGGGTTCACCGTTTTAACCTACAGCGGAAATTTTCAGATGAGCAAAATATTCGTACTCGCTCTGCTGGCGCTAGTGGCAGCCTGCGCCGCGGCACCGACCAAGGAGACCAAAGCTGTGATCATGCGGGTAGATCTACCCCACGACGAGGACAAGCGGGCCATCCTCTACCGCACCCTCCTCAGCCCTCGGGAGTACCCGGTAGGAGGCTACCGCTACCGCTACGCGCCCGAATCCGCGCTCGACTACTTTTCAAACCCTTTTCGTTACTACGGCAACTACGTCATCTAACTAAACTAAACGATCTCGCAATGTTTCAATGGAAATAGTTTAAGCGAATAAAATGGCTGCAATTTATAGATTGTATTTTATTTACCGAAAATTCTACATATTCTTGATGCAATTACATATAGACATATATGCCAATAAGATAAGTTACATTCGATGAAAATCGAAAACATTTATAACTGGAAGATATAGGGATTAAGTCCATAGTCCACCTTTGTACCTGTATAACCTGTTCTGTCTGTGTTTTTAAGTTTGTCTTGTAAGTACCTACAATAAACTATTTCGAGATATACACACATACACACGTATTTTCGTGAATGTTATTTAATTACATAGAAATTAGGTGGTAAGTATATTAGCAGCCAATACCTATTTATGGAACATTGTTATTTTGGTGCAACCCGCCCTTACTGCCCGGAACTATTGTAAAGTCTAGGTGTGAAGGTTAGCCTCTTTTCAACCTTAATTCAATGCAGTTAAAGACGAAACTAACCAAATAGACCATACTAAGACATCTGTCTTACATACCATGCATTAGTCTGCTTGTCTGCTACCTCATTCATTATGTATATAAGTGCCGTTTTATTACAATGTTGCTAAGGCGCCTTCCTGACTTAGTAGAGCAGGATCGATATCCTCCTTCCTCCTCCTCCTCCTCCTGCCTCCTTCATCCTTCCTCCTCCTCCTTCCTCCTCCTCCTCCTGCCTCCGTCATCCTTCTTCCTCCTCCTTCCTCCTCTTCCTCCTTTCTCCTCCTCCTTCCTTCCTCCTCCTCCTCCTCAATCCTTTTAATATGCCAATTCCCAATCATCATAAGTATTATAACTGTTCTGAAACTTATATCTTTGTGAATGATTCTAAGATAGTAAGCCTCTCACACAGACGTTTAGCGTTAAGGCTTGGTCACACAGCGTTGCGCGACGTCCCCGCGCGACGCGACCGCTGCGCGCCGGAACGTATGCTAACAGGTTAGCGACGCCACACAGGCTGCGCGACGCAAGCGCGACGGTTTCGGTCCCGCTTGCGTCGCGCAAGCGGTGTGACCAAGGCTTTAGTACCTACCTGCGTTTCTCATAAATAATCACGTTCTACTACACGCCCATACAACTATAGAGATTAAAGTAAAAATCCATCCACACCGTAGATATAGTATAGTTGAAATCTCCTGTGCTGGCCGATATTTGCTTTTGTGCCGATACTGCTGGATTTATAAAACTCTGTATTTAGAACTTTCAAGTAGGTACTTTTATCCCACGCGCGCGGCTAACCCATGGTTGTGTGTTGAGCTGTAGGTACATGAACATTGTCTATGTGTGCGTCAGCGTCGGAGCTATTAGGCGTCTTCCTGACTCGGCGGGGCGGGATCGATATGTGACATTTTCTTCTTTGACGTAAACTTACTGACGTCGCAAAGATTCCCACTTGACATAATACTACCAGTATTACATTTATTTCCGCAGTAGTAATATTATGCACAGGAGCGGACCAGTACTGCCTTCGCATCGTCCCGCTTCCGCGCATCCCGCGCCAGTCAGGAAGCACTCATTTAAATGTACTAGGGGCGCAGTAAAAAATAGTACTGAGTTGATTGACAGTTGACACTGACGTTTGACAGTTTTCCCATATCGTACCGCCTCCGCACCGACAAGTCAGGAAGTCGCCTTAATATAACGATTCTTGTATCGGAACATTACACACAGGATTGTAACGTTCTTTTTCTGTGTTTACTTCCGTTCCTAGCCCCTACTTCTGAGGAGGGCTGCAAAATCCTCACAAGGAGATCACATTGTATATTTGTATTCGTATGTCTGACAACTACAACTATCGCTTATGTTATTATACTTACCTACATTTATTAACAAAATAAGCAAAAAAAACAACACATTGAGAATCCAAATCCGCTCACACAACAATAAAACAATCCATTATACGTACTTGGCTTTCAAAGTAGACTTTTAAATAAATAATGTTTTACAATGTTACTCAGTAGATCTAGAACTAGACCTTGCACGCAAATGTTAGGTATTTCACTAACTACCTTTACCACAGTATCTAGCTTAGAACGTATACGTGAGTCCTTTGTCCAAATGTTATACTCGCTGTTTTAGTTTCTACTAGTGACCACCAGAGGCGCTGTTGACGTTTTCATACCACTTTCATACATTTTGAGACAAAACTCAAACGCATTCGAATTAGTTAATGTTTCGAAAAACTTATACTAGAGCTACAGGCCAGGTCAGCGTTTCGCTTGTTTGCCACCGTCGTCGTTGTATAAAAAAAAAATCTCTCTATAAACGAAAAATGCATAAAAAAATTAAAATTTGTCCTTATTACACCAAACACGGAGGAATCCAATCCTATTCAGGCTCTTGTTATTCCTCCTGTATATGAAACTACATTTTTACTATACAATATACATACACACATTTTTTTTATTATTCATTTGGAAATATTTCATTCAAAAGAAATACTTTTTACAAACAATAACTTAATTAACAAACAAAAATAAATGCTAATTTTTCATAATAATATCTACATAGAACACGATATGCCAGTTCGAAGAAAAGAATAATACTAAATTTCTCGTAATAAGTTCTAACAGGTACTAAAGAGTTGATTTACCTTGTATTTGTTTAATCATTAACTTACAATTATTAATCAGTTAAAATGTAATTAATTTATCATCCCACAAGTATAAAAACGAGTGCAGAATTGTTCGAATCATCATTCAGGTGACAGCTTCGAAAGATAACTCCAAGGTAAGAAATGTACCTTTTCATAGTCATTCCATAGAACTAGATTCTTTTAAAATGCTGTAGAAAAAAATCTAGCATAATCATTCATGTTTAAAATGTGGCTTGAGATGAGAAAGTTCCCATATTAGTAGAGTGTTGTTTAATAGGATGGATTACCTATAAGATGACTGATCCAAGAAACAAACTAGTGGAATACTAAACTCTAACATTAAAACAATCTAATAATCTTTTGTTTGGTCATTTGTTTGGTACATACTATGTACAAGTTCGTAAACCGTATACAACAAAAATAAGTGTCTTTAGCTCTATTTTTTTATATAATGTGAATATACAGTATATTTTCAAACGAAAAAAATAGTTATACAAACTTTTTTGATTATATATATATTTATATGTAATAGGAATTTCTAGAATTAATTTGTGGGTTTTCAATAACATCAAATGTTGACAAATCTTTTTGCAGATGAACAAGTTCTTCGTGTTCGCCCTGCTGGCCTTCATAGCGGTATGCGCCGCGGCCCCATCCGAGGACATCAAATCTGAAATTATCAGTGCTGTAGAATCCGTCGACGCTGAGAACCTAGAGGGCCATGAACAGGATAAGCGGGCTATCTACTACCGCTACCCCGGGGTAGCCGGCTACCGGTACCTCCCTCCCTACTACCGCACCTATCCGACCACATACCCGACCGTACCGTTGACCTACCCGGCGCCGCTTACCTACCCTTACTACAACAGATTATTCATCTAAATTTGAAAATGTACTTATGGTCAATGAAATAAATAAACTGGCTGCAATACAAACATTTTTTTTTACATTGGCATTCAGTAGATCAAAGATTTATTTATTTATTTTATTTTTATACAACGCCAGTGGCAAACAAGCGTACGGTCCACCTGATGGTAAACGGAAACCGCAGCCTATAGACGCTCGCAACTCCAAGAGAGTCAAATAGATTATTGTTTCTTTCAAACTAAACCTTGCACACTAATGTTAGGTATTTGGTTAACTACCTTTACCACAGGATGTAGATTAAAGCGTATTCGTATAGGTATAGTAGAAATTATTTAAAATGTCCGACATTTTATAAAACTTGTCATTGGACTTTGATCTTCACGCTTGTACAGTAAAGTCGTTTATTGAACGGCCTAATTTGATACAACTCGGACAGTTCAAATAATTTTAAGTATACTATAGATGAAATGAAATTATTTAAGATGTCCGACTTTTTAGAAAACTGTCATTAGATTGTGAACCTTTTTGCTTTTACAGTAAAGTCGCTTATTGAATGGACTAATTTGATAAAACTCGGACAGTTTAAATAATTGTAACTATACCAATGTATATAAATTGATTATGATACATTCCTACCCAAGTTTAGAAAGCATCGTAAAATTTTCGCTATATTCTACTTAAGTATATGCTTTCCTTTTGCAATTAAATACATATCGTATTAACAAGGGAAGCTTAATACCAACATAATACCTAGAATAAGTAAACTAGGTGTATAAGTATGGGACTAAGCTTAAACCAAGCTTCAAGTCATAAGCTCGTTATAAACTTTACGTGTAGTTAAAGTGCTTGCGACAAGCAACCGCTGTCGAGATTATGTATCTAGTTTAGAATACTTTACAACCAGCTATGTTTATTTTATATATCAGACACATACGGTACCAACTTGTATTCTACGGCACCAACTCGTACTAGATCAAATTTAAAAAGTTTTAGTGAACTTGCATTGTTCTATTTTGAATACTTATCTAACTGAAAGTTTGTTCTGTAAGTAATATTCTGTTTTGAAATTTGTTGGTTAAAAATTCACTCGCTTTGTTATAGAGTTGGCCCCTAGCTGTCGTTTTAGTTCAAGAAAAATCAAACCTAATTTCTCAATTTACATTTATAAAAATCGAACAAAAATACATTCTGATAATTTTTATTCAAGCTCAGCGGTATCTCAAGGCACACAAATTTTGAACTTGTACTAGTAGTAATGGGTTCCGGCATAATAAATAATTCATTACATTCTGGCACTGTATTGTTTATATATAAAAACATAAGACCGAAAAAAGAAAACCTAGTTGTTAAAAAATCCAATGTAATATCAAACTCAAACATTTATTCTGCAAGTAGGCCTCAAGGGCACAACAACACAATTACAATGATATCATACATATTTGCTGAACCTATCCCATTATCGCATTCACTGCCACCAACGCATATATGCGTTTCCGTTACTTTCACCCTGTGCCTTAGTGCCTTAGACTTAGAATAGTCGGTTGAACTCACATGTGCGTTTGGGGCATACAGCAAAGTGCGGCACCTGCCGAATGTCCAGCAAAAGAGGGTGGCAGTGAATGCGTTAATACAGAGATGTACAGTCTCTGTGGTCAAATATACATATAAGCGGTGTTGTAAAGGGTCTCTCCAACTCTCCATAGTCAACTAAGTTTTAGAGGTGTATAGTGCGCGCCATCCACGAAGGCGCGCCCCTCCACAGCCCATGCCGTACAACTGTGAACAGATTAGTGTGAGATTCGCTGTGGAGGGGCGCGTCGTCGTGGATGGCGCGCACTATAAAAGGCCTCTAAATGTCGAAATAAAAATTTCACGTCAAGAGACTGTTAAGTTTATTTGATAATTAACTGATACTTTTTAGTGAAAAACATCGTGTGGAAACTGGTGGTGGGATTACTGTTATTATGACTAGTAAACCATCAAAATATCACAAAAAAAAACATCAATCAAATAACCAATTGTATCGATACTTATTAGGATATACGATGGTTCACATATTATCAGAATTTATACTTTTATGAAATAGCCGCAAATCGTTACATTCATAGTCTTGGTTTTCAATATTTTTACGCCGAATAGGATTATAGGAATAAAATATAACATACTCAAATCGCTTCATTTATTCGCCAGGTTGTTTAAAAATTAAGAGATGGATCACATAATCATAAATTTAAATAATATATTGTCCATAATGGGGGTAAGAGTACGCAGACCGATAGTAACCCGGGTAGTCGTACTTATACCCTGAGTACTCGTAGGGTAGGGTGCGGTAGTGGACGGGTGCCCGGTAGACGATGGAGCGTTTGTCGTGCTTGTAGCCGCCTACAAGGTCTGCCGGCATGGTGCCTACCGGCTCGATGGGGTCTGTGGGCGCCGCGGCGCAGGCCGCCACTAGCGCTAGCAGACCGAATACGAATACCTTGTTCATCTGGAAATTTTAAGGGTGTTAGAGTTTTTAATAATAAAATAAATACCTAAATAAAATAATAAAATTGGAGCGCTCGTGGCCCAGCGGTGCCTGCGTACCGCTTGCGGTATCTAAGGTTAAGCAACGTGGGCAGCGGTCGGGACTTGGATGGGTGACCGCTTTGAGTGGTTACTAACTGAGCGCTCCCGTGCTTTGGAAGGCACGTTAAGCCGTTGATCCCGGCTGCTGTCTATGGCAGCAGTCGTTAAGTTGGAGGCCTTCGGGCGGCTTGAGAACTTCTAACAGTCAAGTTGCCCACTCACTTGACAAAGCCTAATCCCAATAAGGTCTAGTTTCCCCTCGGGGTTGGAGGTTGGAAGGTCAGATGGCAGTCGCTTTCGTAAAAACTAGTGCCTACGCCAAATCTTGGGATTAGGTAGCGGACCCCAGGCATCCTTCAGGATGCAACTGTACTGGGATAACGCTAGGAGGATGATGATGATGACCTAAATAAAATAATAAATAAATTCTTTATTTTTTATTAATAATTTTCATTTGTTTTGGTTTCGTTTTTTATTAATGCAAGTTTGCACATAAGTGCGACAGAGAGGGAAAACTTCGTTTGTGGCTCGCGGTAGCACTCCTTGTTGGTTGAGGTAACAAATACTGATATTACAAATAATAGTAGATTGTTTTACAGTCTAAAGTGAGTCATATCACCACGAGATGGTTATTTTCTCGAACGAAGTGAGGGAAAATTGTTTGAGGGGTAATATAATGGCTTTTAGACCCAAGTTATACACACCCTACTTTTCACTTCGACTGCGAGAAAACCTCGAGAAAAGCAATAAATAAAGATATTCACTCAAAACGAATAACAAAACAAAACCCTTGGTAGACATAAATGTCAAATTTGACAGCATGTTTTTTTTGTTAAATAAATATAAAAAAAAATTAACGGGTTACTTAAATTAATTAATTTTAAATAAATAACTGTTCTGTGATTGGTGGATTTAATAGGTGAAGTAATTTGATTGGTGTTTTGTAAATCATAAATATGTATTTATATTTTCTCTATAGGGCTTAAATGCACCACTTTTGCCCAGCTTCAGCTTCACAAGTAGTCACTTAAGAAACACTTTTCAAACATTACATGAGAAGTGAAAAAAATATTAATTAAATGTCAACTTACCTTGCAGTTGATTCAATATATTTTGAATGATGCTTTAAACAATATTCCAATGGCTTTTATACTTGTTGATATTACTCAGTCTTATTGCTAATTAATTTCCTAATTAGTTTGTTTTGATTGTTTTTTGATGTATTTCGTAACGATATACTTACTAAATTATTGATGACAAGAGTCAAACTCATTTGATCAGTCTTAAATAAGAATCAGTCTTAATATAGAATTACCTAAAGTTGAAATCGGTGCTTTTATTGACATACTTTTTTTTTTCAATAGCCTATATAGTGTCCCACTGCTGGGCAAAGGCCTCCCCTCTTTTCCGCCATACTTACTTTTAAGTGAAAATAAATCATTCATTAGGTATTATTAATAATGAATCATTTAAATAAAACGTTTATTTTTTTATATTTTTCTGCTCATTGGCATTGTATATTGTAATTATAATACACAAAGTTTTATTGCACTTTCATTTTCTAGATTTTCAACACTACAAAGTGCAAATGAGGCTTGTCCTCACGATTTTCAGAAGAAAATAATTTCAAAAACAACTATCTGGCGATTTTGGCTTAACGGCTGCTCTTAACGGCTTTATAATAAAAACAGTTGAATTGCGAATCCTCTTCGGAAGCCAATGTCAATTTGCATATCCAGAATGCAGATTTGCCTGCAATGTCGTTTAAGCCGATCCAGGTGTCTTTAATACCCGTGGAACTCTCGCAATTTCGACAGGATTCGTTAATAAGACTTGCAATGCCCGCCTGAATCGCCCGTCATGAAATGTCAAATGTTGGGTATGACTGAAGGCTTGTGAATGATGGTTGGGAGTTACTCGTATTGCGAACAAAATTAGTTTTAAATATTGAAGTAATTTTCATAATGATACATTTTTTTTCTTAAGTAAGTGCGCCTAATAAGGCCCATTTCCTAAGCTTGCTCACTTTCATAATTTCATACTTTTAATAAGTGCGCATGGGATAAAAATTTTGTGCCCATGTTCTGTTAATATATTACCATAGAAAAAATTGCAAACTCATATTAAAAAAAAAGTGGGCCTTATTAGGCGCAGTTACCAATAACTTACTAAACTATTTATTTTATTTTTTTATTTTATTATTGATTCCTTAAATTAACACTTACAGTCTAGCTACACGTGTTAACCGAACAGGATGTATTAATTAAATGTACTACATAGTAATTATAATAACTTAATAGTAGTTTATGCAACAGGTACATAATGAGGGGCATTAAAACACGAGTGTGTTTTATGAAACGAGCCGAAGGCGAGTTTCATAATAAGGTCACACGAGTGTTTTAATGCCTAATTATGTACAGTTGCATACATTACTTTATCTACACACATATTATAATTACTCTAAGATGGGTTCAGAAACCGTAGTAAATAAATACAATAATTGTGTTAATACAACCTTTTTTGCTCGGTTGCGGAAATATCGAAATCAGAACTGGCAACAGATACCTGAATGTTATTTTAAAAAGTAAAGAGTCCTTATTCTGATGTGATCATGTCGTTCTAGCTCAAATTTCGTGCGATATATACTAAAAAAACATCGAGCTGACATTTCGCATCGAATGAATTTGAATTTTCAGTGATACTAGAATAGGGACATGTCAACTTTGACATTTAAATTTTGACAGTTTTGTTTGACGTAATATTTTAACATCATATATGAGATTAAAATGAAATATTTTATTACTGCTGTAGCCTTAGCCACAGATAAGAAAATTGCCATAAATTCATTGAATGTTGAAATGAGAGTCATTTTCTACGGTTTCCGAACGCATATTAGAGGATTTATGATATGTGTGTAGATAAATACTATTACTTATTCAGACTACAATAATTGAGCTTGGAGTCGAGATAGATTCCAAGTACCGGCTACTTGCTGTTAGAAAGCTGGATTCGGTACTATGGAATATATCCACTATCAGACTATCACTCACTACAGTTAGTTGTAAGACACATTCGTTAATAAACAATTTAAATATGGAAACCTTGAAGTAAATATGTGATTGATTTATATCTAACGCGCTATATTGTGATATTTATATGCAAAATATAGAACCAAATTGGCCCTCAGGATCTCAGCTGAATTAGTAACTTTCTCTGGTAGAATTTCTTAGTAGACCGGTATCCTGTTGAATATTAATCAGCTATTACACAATTTAACTGGTTTAGCGATTTCCGCTTGGGGGATTCAAAATTAATCGACAAAGTATTAAAGAGTTTGGAATTAGGTTGGGAGCAATTGTTTTTATACAGGGTTTTAAAACTGGAAATAATTTGACCTAGTTTACCGTGTTTTATGGCATTGTTGTCTGAAAGGTCGTTATAGTTTAAAAATGCTCGTGTTCATAATTGACACAAACCCTTACAGTTTCTCTTCTTCTTCTTTAAAAAAAAGATCTTCTACAGAACTTTTTTTTTAATAAAAATGGGATTGCTCTTGACCAGCCAGCATCTAGCCAAGAGGTAAAAATACTATTGCTGCTTAAATTCTACTACATAAATTCATACAAAACAAAACAAGTTCAGTTTACCATCTAAAAATATACTTACTGAAAATATTGTAGGTACCTATCCATAATCAGGTTATTAAAATTATCAATACTTTGATCATAATTGAATATTCATAGCTCACAATTACAACAATTAATTAGTCAACATAATAATACCATAAAAGTCAAAGCAATAATATCATAATTTGAGTTTAAAACATGTCATCATTCGCCTCATGGCCTTTTAAAGAAAGAAAAATATTACCACTCGAACAATTTTATGTATTTTAATTAAAATAACCATCTCGTGGTAATATCACAGAATAAGTAATAGTACAAGTACAGAAGCTTCACTTTCTAACAAAAACGGCGTTTAGGCATAAAAAACATGCCTACTCTAACTACATGCATCTCTGTCTATCGTATAACTTGTATTCATTCACACGCGGCACGTGTAGCGCTAGGGCTATCGACTCGTCGCTCGTCGCGTTCTGCGGCGGCAGCGGTAACGTGCATATAGACGCGTTCGCGCGGCGGCGGGCGGTCCTCCACTGACGGCCGGCCCCGGGCCGAGCGAGCGGTAGGCATTTTAAGCGACGCGCGCCTCCCACTGCAAGCCCCTCGTTCCAATTTTGCAGAGATTTATGACAGTGAAGGTATTCCTGTGAGCGATGTTACCTTTTAAACATCGAATCGGGCCCACGTTTCATTTTCACATACTACTCCTAAACGTAGGTACCTACTGCACCCAAAATTATACTATATTCATAAAACTGTAGAGCGTGTAGTTGTACACCCGTTAGGGTGATAAACAAACATCCGAAGACGGTATAATGCAGGGTCGAGGGCTCCTGAGGGCGATCTTAGACCCGACCCTTCTAATGTGTTTACATACAGGACGAGTGTCCACCGAGGCTGGAGCGAATGCGAGGCGAGAAATGCTTGCGGGTTCACAATGCATTATTTCCGTATATATCGTAGCAAATGCACCTGCAAAGTGCAAACCCAACCTATCTCTTATAACCTGGACCTCATTAATAGGCACGAGTGAATAGGCATCTTCTCGGTGAGCTCGCTTCATCGTCGGCCTCATCTTTGCCCCCTGGCTATAGACGCTGGCCAGGGGCAATCACATTTTTAATTTAAAAAAAAAACAACGGGTTGCACTCTGGGAGTGCCGGCAGAAGTGAAAACTCAATAAAGAAAGTAAATAACAAAGATATTCATATCGGTATCCGTATCGGTATCGGTATCGGAATCGGTATCGGTAGCGGTAAATATGCCGTACAGTTGCATCCTGAAGGATGTTCGAGGTCCGCTACCTAATCTATGATTTGACGTAGGCACTAGTTTTTACAGAAGCGGTTGGTTTTTGGTATAAATCTAGGAGTGGATTAATTCCATATAACATAATTAATAATCAAACGACATTACCTAGCGACGTCTGATTCCAATTATACAGTGTACTCGTAACAGCCGAAGACGATTAGGCGACTTCCTGATTTGTCGGTGCGGAGGCGGTATTATATGAGCAAGCTGTCAAATGTCAGTGTCAACTGTCAGTCGAGGCAGTACGGCTTTTTACTGCGCCCTTACATTTAAATGAGTGCTTCCTGACTGGCGCGGGATGCGCGGTAGCGGGGTGATGCGAAGGCAGTACTGGTTCGCTTCTGCGCATGATATTACTACTTCGCAAATGTAATACTGACAGTATTCCGTCAAGTGAAAATCTTTACGACGTCAGTAACTTTACGTCAAAGAAGAAAATGTCACATTTCGATCTCGCCCCGCCAAGTCAGGAAGTCGCCTTAATAATATTTACTTGCAGCAGTACCTACATGAAATGCTGCCATCCACTTGACTTTACAGTTAAATCACGTTTATTTAGTCTCAAGAACTCGTGTAGTGGACGCGCGCCTTTTGCCCCGACCTCAACATACAAATGTCCGCTAATAGGCTTAAGCTGTATGTTTGCAGTTTAGATTGGCCACATTTGAATACTTACGCTTACGCCTAACTGCCATTTTATTGCTGTGTTCAGATTCCAACTGTTCACATCAAAACTATGTTTGTTTTGCACCTTAGGCGACTTCCTGATTTGTCGGTGCGGAGGCAGTACGATATGAGAAAAGTGTCAAATGTCAGTGTCAGCTGTCAGTCGACGCGATACCATTTTTTACTACGCCCCTACATTTAAATGAGTGCTTCCTGACTGACGCGGGATGCGCGGTAGCGGGACAATGCGAAGGCGGTACTGCTCCGCTTCTGCGCATGATAACTATTACTACTGCGCAAACGTAATACTGACAGTATTCTGTCAGAGTGGGAATCTTTGCGACGTCAGTAAGCTTACGTCAAAGAAGAAAATATCACATGTCGATCCCGCCCCGCCAAGTCAGTAAGTCGCCTTAGTGCGACATACGGTACGGATGCGGCTTTATCTCATTTAAGACATGAATTTCATATTTGTATACAAATTAATATTTATTCAAGAAAAGGCAGACTAAAACAGACACAAACGTACGTCTTAATTAACTTCTGGATGCACTCTTAGCGTTTCTTCATTTATCCTGCATCTATTTGGCCCTGTGGTTGAGTGGTAGAGAATGCTATTTGGCATTAAGTCCATTTGTACACTGTAATATTGTGCAATAAAGTTATAAAGCAAGCAGTTATTGTGCAAGTTAGTTATGTGAGTTAACTGCAAAATTAAATTTCCTAACTCCTTCAATATACTAAGGCTGCGTTTGCACCAGAGATGTGCAGGGATGTGTTTTCATTATATTTGACACCTCGCTCGGCGCGTTGCGAGGTGTCAAATGTATGAAAACGCATCCTCGCACATCTCTGGTGGAAACGCAGCCTAAGTGCACTGCTTAAGATAACATCGTAGTAAACAGAACATTAAGGCAAGGGGCTTGCAGTGGGAGGCGCGCGGCGCTGTAAATGCCTACCGCTCGCTCGGCCCGGGGCCGGCCGTCAGTCGAAGGACTCGGGGGCCGCCCGTCGCCGCACGAACGCGTCTACATATATGCACGTTACCGCTGCCGCCGCAGACTAGAACGCGACGAGCGACGAGTCGATAGCCCTAGCGCTACACGTGCCGCGTGTGAATGAATACAAGTTATACGATAGACAGAGACGCACAGAGTAGGCATGTTTTTTATGCCTAAACGCCGTTTTTGTTAGAAAGTGAAGCTTCTGTACTTGTACTATTACTTATTCTGTGATTAAGGGCTGTGATTTGTACTGTGTCAATTTACTTTGATGTACGAGTACACTGTTGGCAATTTAAATTCTGTTAGAAATTAAGTGAAGCCTAAATTTTGATTTTAAATTAAATTAAGCTCATGGTTAGGTTAAGAAATTACTTAAAGAAAAGCCCGCATGCTGGTAACACACGGTATTATTTGTGAATAAAGACGCAGCGGTATTATTTGTAAATTCAGTCATTGGGTAATATTATGTATTTAATAATTTTGCGGCTTTCAAACGGCGGTCGTGAAGTGTTACCAAGAAAATCTGTTGTTGGATTTAATGTTTACAACTGTTAAAACAATTGCTCTAATCTTTGTTGTAATTGTAAACCGTGAGTTCTGCTTTTGATGAACAATGTCTAAGATTAAACACAAGTTTACAAAACCTCGGGCTGTCGCCCGTTGATATAAACTTCTGTTGTGCGGCGGTGAGACGAGGAAGGCTTCAAACTTCAGCACTTAGAAATAACTTAAGACTTTTAAAGCATGATTAGCTTCCTTGAAGTAACATGTAGGAGATTTAAGCCTCTTCAAAGAGATTTCGAACGAAGGGGCTTAAAGACGTCATGCACTAGTGACCGAAGAGGTGGCAGCTATCTCGCACAAATAATTAGTAAGGCGACTTCCTGATTTGTCGGTGCGGAGGCAGTACAATATGAGAAAAGTGTCAAATGTCAGTGTCAGCTGTCAGTCGACTCGGTACCATTTTTTACTGCGCCCCTACATTTAAATGAGCGCTTCCTGACTGGCGCAGGATGCGCGGTAGCGGGACGACGCGAAGGCGGTACTGCTCCATTTCTGCGCATGATATTACTACTGCGCAAACATAATACTGACAGTATTATGTCAAGCGAGAATCTTTGCAACGTTAGTAAGTTTAACGTCAAAGAAGAAAATGTCACATATCGATCCCGCCCCGCCAAGTCAGGAAGTCGCCTTAAGTGTGGTTTTGCTATTTGGCGAGGGAATGCTGCCAGCGTCTTCGGCATAATGCCGCAGGGGCCATTTTTAGGGTAAGAATAATATATATAAATAAGACCATTATGATTAATAAATTCACACTCCCTGTAAGAATAAGTATTTCGGTGAACAAATAAAGGCTTGTAAATATATACAACGTCGAAACAAATCCTTAATTAAAATTCTCAAAGAAAAGCTCACCTTCGAACAAACCGTTTGATCTCAGAACCAATTATCAAGTAGAAATGAATGGAAATTAATTGAAACAAGCGAATTTGGGTTCGTTGCCGTAAATTGCGATTAAACTTGGCCAATATCCTGGCGAACAATATTTACGGACGGCACCGCTAGTGGCGCAAGTTACAAGCTGCTAATAAAGGCGTTTATTTTTCTCTTTAAAATTCAAAAAATTCAAAATTCAAACATTTATTCTGCAAATAGGCCACAAGGGCACTTTCACATGTCATAATGTTAATGTACAATTTAAAAAAACCTGACAATATAAGCATATGATAGATTTTTCATGAGAAAATATTAATTTACAATTTAAGAAATATATCAATAAGAATTTAATAAATTTTTCATGTCAAAATATTAATTATCTATTACAAATATTACAATAATAGTAAAGTTGAGAGTTGTATAAGGTCTCAGTCTGAATAACAAAATTTAATATAATATCTCAAAGATGTAAATGGTCTCTGAGCGTCAAAATATTCTTAATAATGACTATTCTAACCTGCTTAGAGATGTACATGGTCTCAAAGCGTCAAAATAAAAATAATAAGATTTTAATATAAAAGGAAAAAAAAAACAATTTAATATAGAGGTGTCTCTCAGAGTCAATGTCAACAAAAACTAATCCATAACAGGGTGATGTCTCTCGTCAATCTCCAAGAGAAGACACTAGTATTAAAGTAGTTACTATGTCCTTGCAAGCATGAACGATCGGACTCCACAAACAGCACCCGATCACGAGTGTGACGCGTATCTAAGCCATCGTCTCCCTAAATTACAATGGTGTATCGGTTAGTAATGTCTTAGGCGACTTACTGACTTTGCGGGGCGGGATCGATATGTGTCATTTTCTTCTTTGACGTAAACTTATTGACGTCGCAGAGATTCCCTGTTGACAGAATACTGTCAGTCAGTATTACATTTGCGCATTAGTAATATTATGCGCAGAAGCGGACCAGTACTGCCTTCGCATCGTCCCGCTTCCGCGCATCCCGCGCCAGTCAGGAAGCACTCATTTAAATGTAGGGGCACACTTCACTTCTTTAAACAAATGGCTTCCATCAAATTTATGATAATTTCGCCAATATCACGTGTTCAGTGACGTTGTTCGGTAACGACGCCATGACAGTAGATAAGGTTTTGAAGTCAGTAAATTTACGTCAAAGAAGAAAATGTAACATATCGATCCCGCCCCGCCAAGTCAGGAAGTCGCCTTAGGTGACAGAAGTCGGTTGCTTCTTCTAAGGCTATGTACGCACTGTCCGGTTAGCCGCACTGCGGATGGCCGCTTGGCTAACCGGAAGCCCAAAATTGTATGTAAACCGTATTATTTATACGCACTGCAATGCGGTTGCCGCTCATCTGCTCCGGTCGCTCGCTCGCTCGTTTAAAAAATGCTACGTGTAAAAACGCTCTCGCTTCAGCTTATGCCTCACGCCACCAACTGACCGTCTATGAGAAATAGCATCCACAAATCAGTATCCCTTGCGGTCCAACTTCCCCCATTACTCAACACATCAGTTCGCCATCAGTAACGCAATATTTTAAGCGTAAACTAATGGGATGAAAAACGCCTCTGGGCTGAGTTGGTTGTATTGTCAACCTTATTGTCTGGGTGATAAGGGACGGAATAGTTTGTACTTGTATTTGCTAATGTAAAGGTAGGGAAATGGTAGTTAAGGCTTTCTTATTGCAGCGAAACTACAAACGCGACACAAAAAATCCGCTAGGCGGCGCAACATTATCGTAATTCTCCCCAGTAACAAACACAATTACATTTTACACACACTATCTCACTTTACTGTGACAGGTCACTGACCTCGTTTTTTTTTAATGTTTGCTGTAACTTAGAATTTTAATATGTGACAGACCTTCTTTGTCAAATTAACCACAATAAGCCAGAGTGGCGCACGTGATAATTAGGTTGTCAACCATTTAAATTTAGAACAGATTGTTATGACATTCACGCAAAAGAGTGTAGACTTGTCATTACATATCTATGTCTCTGTTGCGCAGTTTTGACAGATTTCACTTAACTAAATAAGGGCTAAATTTTATCACGACTCGACACAAAAAGTCAAAGTTGCAAGCCACAAATAAGTAGCTTAATTTCAACCTCTAAGCCAAGTACATTGTGGTGTAATTTGTAATCGCTTGCTCTCTAAAGCACAGGTCACAGGTTCGAATCTCAGGCAAGAGCAAGTGTTTTTTTTTGTGTTTTATTTAAACAACCGTAATTTTTCGAGTATAATAATTATTGAGCGTTATTTTGGTAAATAAATATTTTGTACTTTTTTTATTTATTTAGAAAAAGATTCAACATAAATATTTTTTTTTGCCCTGCTAATAAAAGCTTACAACTTTATTTATTAGTTCTTTATTATTCTTTATTTATCGTATGGCCTTTATTTCGAACAGTGAGATCTTCGAGAAGACAGTACGGTTCATAAATCAATCTTAAATAAAATTCAAGATTTATTATATAATTTATTATAAACATAAAACATAAGACTGAGGGATTATAATGCGTGCAACCACAGTGCGGCTATAACAGTTTGTAGCCTGTCTCTCAATAAGCTGAGAAGACGTTGATAATTATGTCAGTTCCCCGCATTTCCTCCCATATTTCATTGCAGTATCTATTGCTTGAATTGCTTCTTTGGTTCTTTCATGGCGATGATCCCATTGTTGAACCATTAAACCCCAAAGATTCTCAATCGGGTTCAAATTTCAGGCGATGGCATTACATCAATACATTTATGCCTGGATGTAGCTGTAGAGTAAACCATTCCCAAGTGACCCGTGCTGTATGGGGCAATTATCTTGAATAAAGTCAGGGAAGTCAGTAGAACAATTTGCAGCATCACTTCGTCCAGTAAATTCACGTAAACATTTGCGCATGATGTGGCTATGAAGTGAAGTTCACCGAAGCCGCTGATCATATCGTAGATCTGAGACCGCGACGCCGTCACCAGATATCCTCCCCCACATACTAGCCGTAAGCGGCCAGAATTCCTCAGAGCTTTGGGCCCTTTCTATTTCAGATATTATCCGAGGCATCTTTTCATTTAAATTTGTATTATTCTTTTTTTATCGTTTACGTTGATATATTGGAATAATTACACAATGCAATAATATCACTTTCATCGTAATACTGATGTCATTCTGCTTTACATTGAACTGCAGAGCAAATTGAAGTTGAATAGCGTCAAAACTTTGGCAGGATTACGGTCCGTTTGGGCATATTTATTTTGTTACAATACGAAGCTCAATATATTTAATAATTTAAAATATTGTATTTGAAATACCAAGCTTGAATTTAATTTGCTAATGTCAGATGTCAAACTATGTGTCAGGCGCTATGAATATACTCACACATAGACATTAAATATACAATATGCTATATGAAGGAGTGTGACCCGTATAATGGAAAAAAAATCCACATTCTTAGAGATGCGCAAAACGTGTCACTGAAGTGAAAGGAGCGATTCATATCTTCATGTCACAAAGATATATATCACTCTTTTCGCTCATTTCGCTCATTTCGCTCAGTCAATCTGTAGCCCATAACAACTCTTGAAATCGCGACATACGAAAGATATGATGTAATTGAAGGTTACCTCTAACTGCTTTATGAAATATAAAACATATTATCGCACATTTTCCTCCATACAATTATTTTTAATTGTTTATTAGAATTTACTTCAATATTTTGCCGATATTTTTTATTATGCTAAATTTTGTGAAATGGAACGTAGCTGAATCACGCACACAAGTTTAACTGAGCGAAAGGAGCGACTCACACATTTTCATATCTTACGTAAACGTGCATGCGTGAGACGGGCTTATACGTTCGATTCGTGAGTGCGAAGAGCGCAACCTGCTTACACCAGTCAGTTCGGCTCACCGCTCACCCGCTCAGTTGAGTTGGTGATTGTTACTGATATAGTGAGTTGTTTCATTCTTCAGTGAGCGAGTGAGCGAGTGATATATACGAAAAGATGCAGTTCATTTGAATCACTCCTTCATGAGTTACACATCTCTACACATTCTAAAAATACTCAATGAAACCTTTTGTAATAAGAGAGGGTTTAAAAAGGAAAAAAATGATATAATGATAAGCTTTATTAGCCACATTTTATGTTTTCCACTATCTCGAATTGTAAAAGTACCAGGAAAACTATTTTAAATGTTTATTCGTCGATATGACTCACCAGTAATTTACCCTGAAAATGTTAATATCATCTAGTTACTGGTATTAAATATGCGATTTTTATAAATGTCAAACTGCCAAAAGTGCGGCAGACGTCCGTCCAGCTCGAGGCCCAACGGCCATCTGTCTACTAAAATGAAGCGCGCAGTTTGCTTTTCTGATATTTTTGAGTTTTGTTAAATATAAAAACATTTAAAAAAAAATTAGCCGTAAAATACACTTCTTCACATCGTTTCCTATCTATTGATATATTTTACTCGAGTCTGAGTTGTATATATTTTATATACGACTCACAATAAGATCAAAATTTACCTGTTTTTGCGATGTGAGATCATCGAGCGAAGTTTCAAATATCGTGTTTTCAGCCTTAAAATACACTAGACCGACTCTTAAACTATAACATATCTAAATATCCCATCAATAAAGTGAGTATTTAATGGTTTAAAATTGAATGAAAAATACTATGATTTGGAATAACGTGGTCTTAATAGAGTAGTTTGTAACAGAAAAAGCAGTTGTTATCTAACTGGACTAGATCATTAATGGCGTAAGTTCGCCTTTGTACCTACTCAATTTTTCCTTTTGTAAATTATGATTGGGACTGGACGGGTCACGTCTGTCGCATGCATCCGGACAGGTGGGCTAATATAGCTACCAAGTGGATGCCACAAGGGCGACGCAGACGGGGCCGGCCTAAACGGAGATGGCGGGACGACTTGGACGGCTTCCTCATCAACTGGCAGGAGGAGGCACTGATGCGGGAGTCGTGGCGTGCATGGGGAGAGGCCTTTGCCCAGCAGTGGGACACCCAAATAGGCTAAGAAAAAAAAATGATTGTTTTCGTTTTGGTTTTTAACCCCGGCGCAAAAAGAGGGGTGTTATAAGTTTAACGTGTCTGTCGTCGGTGTATCTGTCTATCTGTGTCTGAGATATCGTAGCGCCCAAAGGGATGAACCGATTTTCGTTTAGTTTTTTTTTGTGTCATAGATAATTTTACCCTGAGTATTCTTAGCCATGTTTCATGAAAATCTGTTCAGCCGTTTGAAGATCATCAGCTCTTTTCTAGTTGATGAGGGGATCTGACTAACTTCCTTATGTCCGATCGATTCGAAATTTGGTACCGTGTTATGTTACTTCAATGATATTGAAAGTATATGGTAAGGTGACCATGACCTGATCAGCCGTTTCAAGATCATCAGCTATTTTCTAGTTGATGAGGGGATCTGACTAACTTCTGTTACGCAATAAAGAGTTAAATTTACTAATACTAGCTAGTAGCTACTACATACTTTCTGACCCGGGGATATTATAACCCCGGTACCTTTGACACGACTGCCCAAAAAAAGGAGTGTATTGTTTTTTGATAAAGGGCATTGTGACGTCAGGACTTTCTGACCGGGGACGTTTATGCCCCTGATGGATGTATTTTATACTATTCTGGGAATTTCTGTGCTACTACACTCGAGGTCGAAAATTTCGGGTCACCCTAGATTATTTATACATCTAAACCACACCTAAACCGCTACAACAATGCTATATTGTTGTAGCGGTTATAGTAGTGCTATCGTCCAATCAGAACACGCCCGTACTTCATATGACACAAAATCAACCAATCACAACTCGTAAAAATTAGATATTTTTTGGTGTCGCCGACTATGTTATGAAAAGAAGGTTATTGATAGGCGTTTTTAAGACTTTTATGGGCTTTGAAAGGTTTGCATTGAAGATTTATTACATAAAAACTCCTTCGGATTATCTAATAACACACGGGCCATTAAGAACGTACTCGAAAAAAAAATGTAGGCGGAAGATTTAAGGTAATTGATTGGCGTTTTTAAGATTTTTATGTGCTTTGAAAAGTTTGCATTGAACATTTATAACGTAAAAACGCCTTTGAATTATCTAATAACATACTGGCCATTAAGAACGTAAGTACTGGAAAAAAAATAAGGCGGGAGATTGTCAAAAAGTAATGTGTTGCTGCAACCAACAAACTATAAAAATGGATTTGATTTCCTCTCAGTAGAAGTGAAAAGCACTATGTTAAGCCTCGGCTGAAAGTGCAATAGATGGATCTCGTACTTTCGAGGGCCTCCGCTGCGCGTCGGCCCTCGAACTAACTCGTCCATCTATTGCTTACTTTCTAGCCTCTACAACAATGTACTATAGGTCTAGGGCGATTCACCAGTTGGTACAAGAAACATGCATTACATGTCGCGTTCATGCTTGTAACATACGTATTTTTCATATAATTTTAAGGCATTTTCCTCAATAATACCTGTACGGTGTACATTCCTCATCCGTTTCGTGTCACATCTTTAATAATCATAAACCTAGAAGCGAGCACGTGCCCGGTAACATTAAGCGTTCAACTTGTCACTTGTCTAAATTATTTAAGTCTCCCGTCGTCATTTCCTTGCGTCGCACTACGTGACAAGTGTGCACGTGACTTTACACTTCACAAACATTTAACTTAGCAAGCTCCTAACTTGACTCTTAACGTCATTGAAAACACGACCTTAGCCCAAGCTACTAGGGTTAAAAGTGACTCCGCCGCGCGAATAAAACAGGAGCTACAAAGGCTTGCCAATTGAAGGTTTCGCCGAATTAGTAACTATAGCACTCTCGTATGTTAGTCACATGTGCTGAACCAATCCAATTTTATGGTAATGAGTTTAAGGTTGAATTTAGAACGAGCGTTGTGATGAAATGCTATGAGAATGTTAGTAGACGCTTTAAATGAGCAGGCAAGGAGCAATAGTACTTATGTCCCGGGAATTAAAGTGGTAATTAAGTGGGAATGTTAGTAGGTACTCGGCGTATGCTACCACGTCTCATGTGGGTATTTGATTCCCGATAGGTATATTAGAAAAAAACGCTGACTGATTGTTCAATCAATTAATCGATAATTTATAAGGTTTGTTTTAACGGGGCTAACGCGATATTTATGTATTTATATATACTACCCAAAGGTTATATGGAAGAGATCGCTGATTACCAATAAGACCGGTGGCTGTACACCATTGATTGTGTGAATAAAAAATAAAATGTATAAAAAATTAACGATTTAATTGCTTTTTTCTTTAGCATACTTTAATGGTGAGCAATAAAGAAAATATGTTTTGTAAGTATGATGTCTCGTATGTGTAAATACGGCCTTAGTTTAGCATACTTATTTAACATATACACGCCATTATTTACAAGCGTTTACAGAACCATTTTAACCCCATTTATCATCCCACAATAAAACCGGCAGACCATCATTAAAACAACGTGACGACGGGACCCCTGTCATGTCACGTGACACGCGTGACATGACGTAACACCTTATCCTA
Source organism: Cenopis cana (assembly GCA_951800055.1). Lineage (NCBI taxonomy): Eukaryota > Metazoa > Arthropoda > Insecta > Lepidoptera > Tortricidae > Cenopis > Cenopis cana. The sequence continues at coordinate 1,699,601 of OX637484.1, read as the reverse complement.
CCTGGGAATTACTTGAACTTAACTTGAGCAAAAGTTTACGAGGGTTTTTTGACAGTGACAGTCTTGTGACAGTAGTACTAGTTATTAGTAAGAAAATGCGGGCGTTATCACTACCCGGCCCCTAGATAAGAGAGTAATGACTGGAAATAGATATAATCATGCTATGGCAACTTAGAAGAAAAGAAATGGAACGCTTAGATTGAGCTGCAATCTATATATTGGTGACAAAATAACGAGCTCTTCAGCTCTAAGTACTGCTTGTCTTCTTTTCCAAGCCAAGGACTTCGTCGTTTTTACTCATGCTGTTAGATGTCAGTACTGCACACAGTTATGTTTAGGTAATGTACACATTGTAACAACTGTAACAAGTACCACGAACTTGTCTACTATGTATACATTAACCTTTACATTTACTTGTCTATGCCTTAATTTAGATGACGTATTGGCTACCTAAATTTATGGTACTAGGAGTTTTTTCCTGTTTAGTTCGTTATCGTTCCAATTTACACAAAATATTTTCATTTTTAGGTAATGTACACAATTATGTGATAACAACATCGAGCTAATTGAGCCTCATCAATAGTTCATGCAAACAGGAAATTGATTAGAGTGCTAGTTAAATACCCCATAGACATGGATAAATATATGTTGTCAGCCTTTCTTACGTTATAAGTTACGAGCAAAATTTTATGGACTATGAGTGTATATCAGCTTAAATTTGGGAGTAACGGAACGTTTATATTATACGTTGACATCTTTTGACAATTTTCAAAATAAAACTTCAAATATAAAACTGTTACTGACAAATCCATTTAATTTAATTTAAAATAGTTGCGTTTTCATTTAAATGCCACCATATTCGAAATAAAAAACATTGCATTGTAATACGCATAGTTTGAGAATGTAATAGTGAGCCAGGACTCGTAATCCAGGAATACCTAATACCTATGTCATTCAGGACACAGGACAGGAATTGTTGCGTTTTGTACGGTAGCCATTTTGTAAGGGTGGACACGGAAAAGGTAATTAAATTATAATTATTTGTATTTGTGTAATTGATATGTTATAATAATAATATGACTTATTGTGCACCACAAAGTAATAACATAACAAAAAACTTAAACGAAGCAACTAAGTTATATAGATTAATAGGTAATAAAGTCTAATCAAGTAAATTCTTTCATTTTTGGCATTTATTTTCCTTTCACAATTGCAGGAACCCCTTACACAGATTTCCAAGTCCTAACCAAAGATTCAAACAGGTTTAGGGCTGGGAAGCTCAGTTGCGGATTTGATTTTGAAGAGCAGTCATCACAGCACAGCACAAACAGGAGGGTTATAGAATTCATTTTACTGAAGTATACCACTACCCAGAAAATATGCTTGCGAGGTATTTATTTATTTTTATTGATTAGATTTGTTGATATCAGAGTGGACTGTGGGACGGAAAAATTAAAGCATAGGTACAATTTTGACCACAGTCATATTCTCGGAGGGATATGGAGGAGTGCCTACTAAAAAAGAAAAATATACAAGCAAATTGTTATCTGCACTTGAAGGGTTTGAGCAACAACTGGAGTAAAAATATTGCAGCCATTATAACAGCAAAACTATGTGTTGTTTGTACTAATTTGATGTTACAGTGTGTGTATGGTCGCCAGAGTTCCCAATTATGCGCTGTGTTGAGAGACAATCTGCATTTTTCTTTTTGTGTAATTGCAGTGAATCCTCAATTCACTTCGGGGTTGGCAACGCGCTTGTAATTCTTCGGGAGTTGCAAGCGTCAATATCTTATGATGACTGCTTACCGTTAGATAGGTTGCGTATACTTATATGTTGATTTGTTTGTTTCCAGCTCATTAAATAAGGGCATCGGCTGTGAGTACAATTTTGACCTTTTGGCATCGAAAACTCGAGGTCCATGGGGTCCCAGCGCACACAAGTTATTTACTGAAATCGTGAAATGTTTGAAGTAACTGGTGACTGACGAACCTGGTAAATTCCTCATACAACGTATCGGCATTTTTTTATATGTGCGGGCCACCTGATGGTAAGCGAACTCCAAAGGAATCAACGCGCGCGATCATTGCTGCCACATAGCGAGAAAATATAGGTACCATGCCTCAAGGGGCCTGTTGTAGATTCAAGTTAGTTTTGATTTTATTTATGCTATGTATGTTATTTTTAATAGATTGTTTGTTTATAATAATAACACACATAAACAAGGAAATGAAGTTTCACTTGATTTTTTATTTAATATTGATAATATATTATTCTATTTTTAAGGACCTATTCCAATTCTATCCTATTATAATCTCCAATATGGACTAGTGTGGCATATCTTAGAAGTTACGTAGAGAAATAAGTTTCTAAACAGGTACGCAATTAATTTCATAATCGCGTTTAGAAACTTATTTCTACGTAACTTCTAAGATGTGTCAAACTAATTGAATGAATGTTTTATATGTGTATGTATTACCTACTATGCATGTGTGTGTGCGTGTGTAAATCAGTTTACACATCACGAGGGATAGATGGCAGCACTATCATCCAGTTTCCTAAAACGGTAGAGTTACCAGTCTATACTTTAGTATATATATTGTAGTCTTTGGATATAATAACCAACTACACACATATTGTGATCCCGACTAAAGCGCCACCAAGTGCCAAAGATAGTAACTATTATCTTGAATACACGTGAAAAAACATACAAAAAGTGCATCCGCCGCTGGGGATGGAACCCGGGTACATTGACTCTAAAGGCAGTGTACTTTAAACCACACGGCCACGTGTGTGATGCTGGTAGGCATCGAATTTTTGAATACCTTTTTAACAGGCCACATTTAGAAGACAATTCGTGCAAGTTTAATAACCTTAAGAGTAGGTGGCACTTTTATTAATTCCGTCAGCTTTCTTCTAAGATGGACAACCAGCCAGACCCGCCCTCTCCCGGTGAAAAAAAGTTAACAATAGCATTGTTTTGTTATGTGCCCAGAGATATCGGTTTCCGGGAGGCGGAAAATCAGCATTTTTTACGGAAAAAATATCTTCTTGAAGTTTGATGTTATATTGGTAACGGTACCTAAAATTATATTTGTTTATTGTCATTAAATGCCCACCTTTTTCTTTTTTTATTTTGTCAGAATTATGTTTTTGGTCGTTCATTTCGTGCAGTACCTACCATGTTTTACTGTTTTCATTTGTTTTTCTTTCTTTTTGCTGTGTGTGATGTGTATTGTCACGAATAAATAATTGATTCTTGATTCTTTTCCAGAATAGGAAAGCACGGAATACAAAATACACGCTGGTTGATGATCTCCGGCCTACTATAGAAGTGAAAAAGCAATTTCCATACAGACTTTTGATTTACACAAACTAGATATCCTAGGCTATGCTTGAGACACTGAAACTTTGCTTCCAAGTGCAATTATGCTGGAATGGCGGCATTACCGTGAGCATCTAACGGCCTCTGCAACTGCAATTAGATTCTCCTCGGGCTTGCGTTGCAATCAGGACAAACTGAGTGGGTTTCTCAAGAAAAGCTTTTCAGCGTTTCAACAGCTGTCCGTATCTACTCTGTAATGTAGGATAATAGGCTAATAACTGGCCACTTAAGGCGACTTCCTGATTTGTCGGTGCGGAGGCGGTACGATATGAGAAAACTGTCAAATGTCAGTGTCAACTGTCAGTCAACTCGGTACTACTTTTTACTGCGCCCCTACATTTAAATGAGTGCTTCCTGACTGGCGCGGGATGCGCGGAAGCGGGACGATGCGAAGGCAGTACTGGTCCGCGCATCCTTCTGTGCATAATTTTACTACTGCGCAAATGTAATACTGACAGTATTCTGCCATGTGGGAATCTTTGCGACGTCAGTAAGTTTACGTCAAGTCAGGAAGTCGCCTAAGTGTTATTCAGATACTTAGAAACTAATTGTGTGACGCCTTTAAGAAATAAGTTAAAAGGAATAGGTTTAAATCCCGGTTAGGGTATTTATTTGTTTGAGGATCACCATTAGTTGTTCCTGGGTCTTGTATGTTTTCTATTTAAGTATCTATTTATCTATATTAAATAGGTATATTGTCGCTTAGCACCCACTATGGGTGCTTAGCGACAAATTTGATTTCTGGGCCTCTTATTACTTTGTTGTCACAGTCACATTAATATGAGATCTGCATCGGCTTTCATGTGTGACAAGGTACGCTAAGAAATCAAATTGGTTGACCGAACAAGCTTTGCTTAGTTTGGGACCAGGGGGCCGATTTTTGAGTGTCGAACGCTCGACTTTTCACTTGACATCTGTCAAAACATCATAGCTTTTTGGCAGATCTCGAGTGAAAAGTCGAGCGTTCGACACTCAAAAATCGGCCCCCAGGTCGATTTCTGTAAAATTGTCCATAAATATTTACCTATCCTAAGATCCACGCGGACGAAGTTGCGGGACAAAGCTAGTTCTTATAAACGTTGTATTTCGTTAGAAGAACTCGAAATGGCTCTTAGATCAATCTTCAAACGCCCGCTCACGCAGGTAATCGCAGTGATGGATGCTGGCGATGACAGATGGTGGCTAAATTAAAGCTAAATAAAAGTCGGAAGCCAGTCGGTAGACATTTTTAAAGATCAATAAGGTAAAATAATTAAATAATGCATTTAAAATAAAAATTCAAAATGTTGCCTTCTGCAGTCGACACGGTGAATCCTCAAATTTTATAAAGCGTACGCAACGCGTACGTGACGGCTTCTATAGGCTGCGGTGTCCGCTTGTACGAGAAGGAGGGACGTATTTACGCTTGTTTGACACCGTCGATGTATTAAAACAACCGGCCAAGTGCGAGTCGGACTCGCGCGCGAAGGGATACTTATTGACCGAGTAAAACGAGGTCTCTGTTTTAGCTTCGACAAAAATGCTTTCGTATGTCCGGCCGGATTTTTGTATGTCCTCCTCTACAGGTCGCATTTATCAACCAATTTTCGTGAAATTTTGTGAGCAGGTTCGGTAACTATATAGAATTTTTTTGTCGAGTCACTTTTTGGAAATTCAAAAAAACAAACATTGTATCAATGATTTCGTGTTTTTCCGCGGCCGTTTTTTCCTCTACAGGTCGCATTTCTCAACCGATTCTCGTGAAATTTTGTGAGCAGGTTCCATGGCTACATATAATTTATTCGTAGAGTAAATTTTTGTAAATTTTTAAAAAAATTTTTTTACGTCGTTGGCTGATCTCCTCTACAGGTCGTATTTATTAACCGATTTTCGTGAAATTTTGCGAGCAGGTTTGGTAACTATATAGATTTTTTTTGTCGAGTCACTTTTTTGAAATTCGAAAAAACAAACTTTGTATCAATGATTTCGTATTTTTCTGCGGCCGTTTTTTCCTCTACACGTCGCATTTCTCAACCGATTCTCGTGAAGTTTTGTGAGCAGGTTTTATGATTACATAGAATTTTTTAGGTAAGTAAATTTTTGTAAATTTAATTTTTTTTTATTTTATTCATTGGTTTGTTCTCCTCTACAGGTCGCATTTATCAACCGATTTTCGTGAAATTTTGTGAGCAGGTGCGGTAATTCTATAGATTTTTTTTATCGAGTCACTTTTTCAAAATTTAAAAAAACATTTTTTTTATCAATTATTTTGTGTTTCTGCGGCCGAATTTCGATTTGTTCACCTCTAAGGGTCACATTTCACAACAGATTCTCGTGAAGTATTGTGAGCACGTTCTTTGATTACATCGAATATTTTTGTCGAGTAATCTAAAAAAAAATCTATGGTTTGTCCTCCTCTACAGCAGCGGTCGGCAACAGGCGGCCCGCGAGCCTCCCTGGCTTTATTGTTTGTAAAGGTAAAATTTGAAATTCTTAACATACGTGACAGCGTCTGTGTCGCCAACCACGAATATTTTCACAGTTGGTCAGGACGAGATATGTGTTTGTAAGTATATTTTACAGTTAAATCTATCTAAATCTTTTTTCAAAAATTTCGCGCTCGCCGCGTTTGCGTTAGACAGTATGAAGTATTTTCCACACCTGCATCTTAATGTTCAAAAAATTTCGCGCTCGATGCGCTCGCGTTTGCGTCTACATGACTTGATGCGTATGAAGTATTTTCCAGACCTGCATAATAATGTTCGCAAAATTTCGCGCTCGCTACGCTCGCGTTTTCAACGAGATTTGTTATGACTTGATGCGTATGAAGTATTTGCCGCATTTGAATCAGTGTTCGAAAAATTTCGCGCTCGCGTTTACATCTGCATAACTTGATGCGTATGCGTATGAAGTATTTTCCGCTCCTGCATCATAATGTTCGAAAAATTTCGCGCTCGCTACGCTCGCATTTTCATCTAGATGTGTTATGACTTGATGCGTATGAAGTATTTGCCGCATTTGCATCAGTGTTCGAAAAATTTCGCGCTCGCGTTTTCAGTTATGACTTTATGACCCGTCCCCCCCTTAAAGTTTCTATATCTGCTATTCTATATGCTTGCATTGATCGAATGAATCGCGAAATTACGATGCGGTTGAAATGCGAATTATCTGGGTTTGGTAAGGAAACTAGCTGGTTTATCTGTGAAAAGTCGGTTTTTTCGTCTTTCTCGTTTTTCACGTAAAAAGGGGTGCGAATTTTTACTACGTTACTGTCGCGTACGGCGTACCAATTTGTTTCGAGTTGATATCAACAGACAGTGATCATTTATTATAATCTGCGGCCCGCGAAGATTTTTTTAGCTACTATGTGGCCCGTGGGTGCTAAAAGGTTGCCGACCCCTGCTCTACAGGTTCGATATCTAACATAGTTTTGGAAATAAAAAAAACACTCACGAGGTCTATAGCTCACAGAGCCACTAGTCTATAATATTGAGACAAGCAGGGGACAGACGGACGGACGGATGGACATGGCGAAACTATAAGGGTTCCTTGTTTACTACGGAACCCTAAAAACGGAAAAAAAATCATGTCTGTTGTATGGGAGCCCCTTAAATATTGATTTTATGTCACACCTAGCCATAAAGTGGTCATTATCGCACGCTCCGCGCGCGAAAATGTTCTGTGGAAAAAACCCACTTCCTTACCAGGGGGTGACATAAAATTTTGTACTTACCACGGGCGATAATAAAGAAAGCCTCAGATCGTATATTTATGGCCCTTGCCTTCGGCTCGGGCGTAAAATACCTGCGATCTGAGACATTCTTTGTTTTATCGCCCTTGGTAAGTAATGTACTATTATTCTGTTTTTAGTATTTGATGATGTTGAAATACATATCTGTGAAAATTTTACCTAACTGGGCCATTTTACGGAAAGTTGTACACTCGACTTTTTTTATTTGGATAAAATCGGGTTTTTGTTTCTACTCAGAATCGAAAGCACTTTCGAATCTAATAGGAGAAAAAAAGTGTCCCAAATTTTACATACAATTGACAACCTTTCATATTTTTAACTACTTTATTTTATGAACTAGTTAGAAAATAGGTAAAAATTTAAGCCACCCGTATTTTTTCTTTTTCAATTTAACTCATTATTTCATACAAAAAAAACACGTTGAAAAGTAGGTCATTCCAAAAGGGCGTAAGTAAAATATGACGTCATCTTCCCAACAAGAATCCAGAGCCACTCCAGAGCAGCGATTGTCTGTACTCTGTACTAAGGTCTCCCTGAATACAGCGAGGAAGATGACGTCAACTTTCGGTTTACAGTAATTAACGATTTTTTCCAAAATTAACGGAGAAAAAAATCAAAAAAAATGTTTTTTGTGTACTTCACACGTTTTTACCGAAATGGTTTTCGAATTAAGACTTTTGGAAATTATGAAATATTGTCAATGATTCCGTTACCACCATACAATAATTGCAAGGTTAGTATGAGGACGGTAACAGAATGAAATAAAAAAAATCTTGTGACACTTTTTTTCCCCTAGAAAAAAACCGGATTTTATCCAAATTTAAAAATAAAGAGTGGTAAACTTCCCGTAAACGGCCCAACTATCACAATTCATGAGATAACAGCCTGGTGACAGAGGGGCAGACGGACGGACAGCGGAGTCTTAGTAATAGGGTTTACCCTTTGGGTACGGAACCCTAAAAATCCTTAGACCGGCTTCTAACGATGTTCTCCTTCACCGAAAACCACCATTAGACATCTAATGATATTTCGTACATGAGTTTTACGAAAAAATCATTTTTGAATCAGAGCCATCCGAATTGAAAGTTACGTGCCTTTAGCACCTCCGCGTCTCAATTTCAAAACACTCGTAACTTTTTAAAATACATGACAAAGTCGTATTTCCCGACAAAGCCTCCCTTTGTCCCTAACTGGATATCGATGAATTCTTTTGTCAAACATTACGGGAGTGATTGCTGCTCGGCAATCAAAGGATTCTGTTCGTGTTGTGCATTAAGAAGGGAATTTCAGATGAAAAATGGTTTTTATTTGAAGTATGAATTTGACGGAATTGGGTTACGTCTTTTGATTGTCTTCGATACTGAAAGTTGTTTGCTGAAGGATTTGGCCTTCGATTGTAATTTGTTATATTATTTTTAGGGTTCCGTAGCCAGAATGGCAAAAACGGAACCCTTATAGTTTCGTCATGTCTGTCTGTCTGTCTGTTCGTCCGTATGTCACAGCCGGTTTACTCGGAGACTATAAGTACTACAATTATGAAATTTGGTAGGAAGATGTATTCTATGGACCGTTATTGTATAAATGTGATGTGAAATAAGGAAAAAAAAAATATTTTAGGGGGGGCACCCCATACATGTAACAGGGGGACGAAATTTTTCTTTTCAATGCTAGTAGTTGTGTGGTGGTATTTTTGGATAGGCCTTTAAAAATAATATAGAGGTTACTAATAAAGTTTTCCATTTAAGTCAATCGTTGGTGAGATATTAGCTCCCAAAGTCGAACAAAATGTGTCTCCCCCCCCTCTAATTTCCAAACTATGAAGATAAAAATTCTGAAAAAAATTGAGGTGGTGTATGATAATAAATACTTTCAAAGAAAATTGGTTTAAACAAGATGGGATTAAGGGTTTTTGAGTTATCACTGAAAAACTGTCTTGCCCAAACAAAAGGACGTAAGTGCCGTGACTTCCCTATGTAGATACGACCTTTTTTGATTCAAGGTATTAAATCGTGTTTTTAAATGTGGACTAGTAAGTGTCGGTACGGAACCCTCGTTGAGCGCGATCCGACACCCACTTGTTTCTTTTTGTAGTACGGAACCCTAAAAATGGGTACACTTGTATGGAAACTCAATACATAGTGTAAGTCATTTTATATACTCGTGAGTGTATAAATATCCAGTGTAAACCGGTTCAGCGCCTGTCAGCGCGCTGTTTGGCGGAAATTGAGTTTGCAGCTAAAACACGCCATTTTATTTGCAAGTATTTGAAGCTACTATATTTGATATTGCGATCAAAATATTTAGGTAATGCATGTTTACTGTACGAAGGTTAGGATATGATTTGAAGTTGTGATTTAATAACTTTATCTACTTTAATTTGAAGAAATTAAAGTCTATTGTGCACTGAGCGAAAAAAATACTAATTATTAGTAAGTTTTAGTGAATCCCAAGACAAGGAGATTATATAATAACGGTTACAAAACAGTTTAGTAGTAATTAGTAGTTACAAGGCCAATTTTTTTGGTATTAGTAAATAACTTACTATTATATAATCTCCTTGTCCTGGGATTCACTAAAACTTACTAATAATTAATATTTTTTTCGCACAGTGTGTCAATTTGACCAAACATAAAATGCAAGAAAAAACGTAGAATTAAAAATAAATAAACATTTATTAAAAATTACTGTGCTACACGCCATAAAACACTGTAGGTGTAGATAATATCCGCCACTGCAGCACAAAGTGCACTTTTCCGTACTCTGTAGCTACAATGTTCTATAATATATCAAATAGTCACAAATAAAAACCACAGACGCTAGAAACTAGGACAATTTGATTTGCGAGCTACGCTATTTTTCACACAGGGAAATTATTTACCATCACTATCTCACATTTTCCTGCACGCTTTTTGCAATTTTGTACTTTATTTTTTATGTGGCAGGGTTGCTTGTCGAATTGTTTTCGCTACAAGTTACAACGCTGGGAAAGTAAGTAATTGTCTCCCTGTGGAAAGGATATGACATGTTTGACGCGTGTTCTGAGATTGTGTTTACATTATAGTCGGATGGGAAACGTGATAGAGTTATTTCTTCGGAAGTTTTGTAGCGTCAAGAAACAGGTGCGAATTCAATATGTGACGAGATTGGTAAAAATCTGTTTATTTTTTGAACGATAGTCTCTATCCACCCTATGCCTACTGTAAAAATCTTACCGTCCTTGTCACACGCAATGTTTTTATGCAATTATATCCACAAAAATCCTTAGGAACAAAAAGGTCACACAATCTTTTTTTTTCTGGTGTTTTCATTTCATCATTGGGAGCCACAGTATGTAATAATAAGATCTTTTGGTGCAAGACCCTTTGTCAAGTAAGTGGGGAACTTAGCCGTCAGAAGTTCTCAAGCCGCCCGAAGGCCACCGACTTGACTTAACGGCTCCTGCCATAGACAGTAGCCGGGATCAACGGCTTAGTGTGACTTTCAAAGCACGGGAGCGCTTGTTGGTAACTACTCAAAGCGGTCATCCAAGAACTGACGCCGGCCCACGTTGCTTAACCTCGCATACTGTAGGCACGACGGCGCCGCTAGGCTAGACATCACAGGCTCAAAGTTCACAACCCTTTAAATAAATATTTCACTATAATAATAAATTCACATCGTTACAAAGAACTCGAGTTCCGACTTCCGACAAAGGCGTTCACCGGATGCATGTTTAATACGCGCCGCAGCGCCCGAGGTGTGGCGTGGCCTTTATCTTCAACCAACCATTGTTTTATTAAAGAACATAAGTCGCTTAAAATTTGTTCGAAAGTAAGACGATTCTAATCTTAGAGCTAATACTAATAGAGTTTAAAGCGATTGACGTGAAGTCTCAATCTGGTCTGAAAGTGTATGAATACGATATAGGCACTAATTTTTTAGGGTTCCTTAGTAAATGGAATTCTTATAGTTTCGCCATTTCCGTCTGTCCGTCCGTACGTCCCCGGATTAGCTCAGTGATCGTTAGTACAGGTGTTGTTGCCGGCAAACATCTTGAACGACTTGAACCCATGTGATTTGTACGTAAATCGGCTACTGCGCACTCAAGGTTAGGTCAAGAGGTTTGCCGGCAACTGTACTAGAAAGCTGTAATTTGGCATGAGTATACAATATCAATGACGTCGACAAAACGGTAGAATAAAAGCGTTTAAAAAAATGTTTGGGGCAATGCTCTTTGTTTGTTCGTTAAGGCGACGATTTGATAAACTATGAAACTCAGTGTGCCGAAATCCCCTCACCTCATCCACCCCGGTATTTCTTACGCGCATGTCAGAGTTGACAGTCAGAGCGCCGCACGGAACATAGACATCAAAGGAGCAAACATATAATATTTTTTGGCAAACAAGCGTATGGTCCACCTGATGGTTAGCGTATACCGCAGCCTATAGACGCCAATCCGTGCGGGTTGCAGAGCCTTTATCAAATTTGAGGATTCATTTATGCTTTCCACATTTCTTAAATATTTTCTAACTAGTTATAAGTACATATATTTGTTTGTTTCTTAATAATATGTTTGTTTGTTGCAGATGGCATGGCGCGGTGACGCATGATGCAGCTGCCGCTTGCCGCGCTGCTGCGGCTGCTCCTTATAGCTGGTAAGTTAAGGTTCAAATTTCAAATACTTTCGATAAAACTCGGCTATTTCAATTTTCAAATAATTTCAAGTTGCCACGAATACGTACACGACGACCAAATTATGATTATGATTATGATTACGACTAGTGGCTCTGTGAGCTCTAGACTTCGTGTTTTTTTTTAATTTTCAAAAACGATATTTGGAACCGAACCTGCTCACAAAATTTCACGAGTATCGGTGGAAAAATGCGATCTGTAGAGGAGTACAATCCAATGAAAAAAAAAAACTTATAGGTACCATCAAAGAGAATATAACCACTACGTTCTCCATAACCACGTAACATAATAGGTATTTTGTACTTACAAGTTGACCAATTTGACTTGCCTTCGAGACTTCCGATTGAATATTTTGACGAGGTGACTTCCATGGCTGGACCGAATATTCTTTTAAATCTTATTCAGAGTAAACGCGTGTTTAAAATGATAGAACCATTATATTTTATTATAATGTCGACCAGAACAATATTTTATATTAATTTGACAATGTTTGTTATGTTTGTTTTCTTGACAACTGAAAATAATGACAGCCTACACCAGAGAGTTTGAGTATTGAAGTAAAAACTCCTTTCAACAGAACGGAAATGACAATAAGTGACATTGACATGTGACTGAGATGGATTAACTGAGAGAGCGAGATATAAGTAGTAGTGTGTTTTTAATGCCTCAGACCATACAAAAGTCACTTTTTAGGGTTCCGTAGTAAACAAGGAACCCTTATAGTTTCGCCATGTCCGTCCGTCCGTCCGTCCGACCCCCGTTTTTCTCAGTAACCGTTAGTACTAGAAAGCTGTAATTTGGCATGAGTATAGATATTGATGACGCCGACAAAACGGTAGAATAACATCTTGAAAAAAAAATTTTTTCAGGGTACCTCCCCTACATGTAAAGTGGTGGTGCAATTTTTTTTTCTTCCAAACCCCATCGTGTGGGGTATCGTTGGATAGCTCTTTTAAAAATATTATAAGGTTTATAGGAGTGTTTTTTGATTCAAGAATCGGTTGGCGTGATATTAAGCTTTGAAGTGATAATTTTCGTTATGGTCAAGTGTCCCCTGACGGGGCGGACGGGCGGGCCCTGCCAGCTAAACGGTGGCACCTAGGCATAAATCATGGTAGTAGGATATACGATGAATTTAAAAGGAAAATTATCACAGCTAAGTAGACATTACTAGTTAACGAGTAATAGTCGAACTTCAGATATGTACTTTGTGAAAGCAAACTTTAGAACAATATCCATTGATACCTTAGATAATGTTGTTAATTCTGTCAAAAACATAGTAAATATAAGTTTGCGAACTTTTTAGTCCACATAATGTAACGGGTGGATGACTACGGAACCCTAACTTGCGCGTGGCCCGACACGCACTTGGCCGGTTCCTTCCTAGTTGCGCCAGCCTGGGTACCGTAGCTATAGGTAATCGGCAAAAAAAATCTTACGACAATAAATACTTTTTTTGTTTATTTTTACGATAATATTACGAAATCTTTTTATTTTTCTTAATTGAATTCGAATTTCACCTGAATAATTCAAATAGGACATTTATACTTAACGAACCGGTATCCGACGTCGCGGAGCAGTAAAGCGATAAAATAGGCAGATGTCGATTGAAAAGTCAATTATCAGAGCAAATAAAATTATTCCGTCGCTAACGACCTGCCTAATTAGTTCCGGGAGTTATTATGTGATGAGTAATTTTATTGCTCAATCAGGGAGAATTGAAATAAATAAATGAAATAAATGAACTTTATTCTGTAAGTAGGCCGCAATGGCACTTTTACAAGTCAAACCCTACTATTGTATTTATTTATTTGCACCAGGCAACAAGGCCTATCTCGCTAACGACAATCGTACATTTACTTGCTGTCAAAGCGTGTCAAGATTAAATGGAATTAAAAAAAAACGATTGCCACCGAGGCTTCCGAACAAATTTTTAGGTCAAACATGATAAAGGATATTTTTTTAATTAATGATTTAATTACAGAAGCACAGTTTTCACATTTTTCCCTGCATTTGTAGTGTAAGTCGATATTACTTGCCAAATTTCATAGTTCTAGTTCTAGGTCAACAGACAGTACTCTATAAATTTTGATTCCCTTGAGAGTATCGAAATATACATTTTTTCCGGCATAAACGGCCGTATACGTTTACGTTAGGTTTGATTTTTTCACAGCTTCAAGGGACTGTAGACTTGATATATTATGGTTTTAATTTCAACTCATTACCTCTACGCGTTCCTGAGATAAAGGGACTTGACACTCTTGACAGGCAGACATACGGACAACAGGTGTTCCTATAAGGGTTCCGTGTTTTCCTGTTGAGGTTTGAGGTACGGAACCCTAAAAATATGTTAATAAAGTCTAACGCGAAACTAAAATCCCAGGATAAATCGTCGAATTTGTGCACGGATATTGTAAGTGTTGTGTCGTGCCCTAGAATTAGTATAGTACTTTTATCTCACGAGCGCGGATGAGCCATGGTTGTGTGTTGAGCTATATACATGCACATTGTCTATGTGTGCGTCAGCGTAGGAGCTATGAGTTCACGTTGTCTATGTGTTCGTATGTGTCACAACTACAACAATGGCCAACCCGCGCTTGTATTTTAAAAGCCCACATATGCACTTTTGCCAATGTTTATCGACCTAGATCTCAACATCTATAGTGATTGAATATCTGTCCTTTCAGTATATTAATCTTGAACTATTTTCCTCCAGTCTTTTAAAGGTGAAAACACGATTTGCAAAAAATTTCTCGATACTTTTATTTTTCAAACATAACCCTTTTTTTCGAGGTTTTTGGTTTGAAACCCTCCCATCTTTAACAATGATTTTAATTTAACTTACGTAGATCAAAATAAATTTATACAATGTTTCTCGTTTTTCATTTCAGCAGCGACCATTAACAATGATTTTTGGTTTAATAGTTTTAAAAAGTTTAAGTTCTCAAACCTGATAAAAAACATTATCCTTATAAATGTACACGTTTAGAATAAACATCAATATTTAGGAAAAACACGCGCTGAGCTTCCGTAGAGAGCGGGATGGTTAATTGAAAACTCACGCGTGTTAAAGCGGGACTTTTGCAATGCCATCTACGCCCTCTTAAGTACTCTAGCATAATGGACGGGTAGAAACCTTCCACATTTTTTCCAACTTTTGTGGGGTAGTTAAATATTGTGTATATATCTCTGTTGGCAACTTGCTGACGTTTTATACCTCGAGCATGACCGGTGCAACCCGTGTTAAACATTGTTAGGTACGTCGTTAAACAGACAGACCCGTGTCAACAAAGCTTTCAAAAACAAACCGCTTGAAAGTGAAAACAAATGTAAAACGTATGTTTCCGATTGACCCTCGTTAAAAATATCTGTTTTCCACGTTCTACAAAAGTCGTAATAATTTAAAACGACTACAATGCCGAGTCAACGCCTCCGATTCCCCCCTGCTGGCCCTTCTGGCCGCAGGGAGAGGCTATCCACAACTATATCTGTAACTGGCCGCTTGAAGGTCAAAACAGGGGCACATTTATTAAAAAAAAAAAAAAAACAACGCCCCCGGCGGTAGGAAACGTCAATACACCGCTCGCGACTTTGAAAAATTCGCTCATAAATATTTGGTACTCGTGTAAGTCGTATTTTTTTTTACAACGACCGTGGCAAACTAGCTTATAGGTACCCTGCTTAATGGTACGAAGATGCCGTAGCTTATTGACGCTTGCGACTCCGGATGTCCGTCTGTTCTGTTCTCCTCTACATGTCGTATATCGCAGCCGATTCTCGTGAAATTTTTGTGAGCATAATTATAATGAAATTTTGTCGATTCGGTATTTTTTTTTTAATAAAGGGATTGCTCTGAACTTCTAACAGTCAAGTTGCCCACTCCCTTGACAAAGCCTAATCCCAAAAAGGTCTAGTTTCCCCTCGGGGTTGGAAGGTCAGATGGCAGTCGCTTCCGTAAAAACTAGAGCCTACGCCAAATCTTGGAATTAGGTAGCGGACCCCAGGCATCCTTTAGGATGCAACTGTACTGGGATAACGCTAGGAGGATGATGAGGATGAAAGGGATTGCTCTTGGCCAGCATCTAGCCAGGGGGCAAAGATGAGGCCGACGATGAAGCGAGCTCACCCAGAAAATGCCTGTCGATTCAGTTTTTGGAAATTTAAAATAGCGAATCAGTGGGGTTAAAGCGAAAATGGGGTTAAATTATGGGATTACAAATATCTATTTTCCGTTCCGTAATAATTTGTCTTTTTAATCACAAGTTCTGCAGATCACAAACTACTAAGAGTATTAAACTGTACAAGTATCACAAAGGTTGCTTATTCTCCTAGGAACCGATGTTACCGTACACGAACCCACAGAACCGCCAGACAGGGCGGGCGCTAGACACATAAATAAACAACCCTATCGAGATAACCACTTTACTGGTAACATTTAGCAAGCGCATTGCCATACTCGAACCAGACGAAGACTCCTAATTTCTCACAGTCGTTAGGCACTTTGAGGTCAAATTATACTAGATGCTAGCTAACAGACGAATACAAAACGTCTTGTAAATATGTAAGCAGGTGTAGGTAGGTACTTTAATTTCTGTAGACTTAATTCCCTAGGTATTCAATGGTAGATAGAATAGAATAGAATAGAAAAACATTTATTGATAAACCAACATACAGCACCAAAAGAAAATGAAATAATACAAACAAAAAACTTAAAGTAAAAGAAAAAAATATTTAAAGTAAAACAATATGGAGAAGAAATAACTAGGACGGACTAGGATAGGACGTTGTATTGCTAAACGGCATCAAAAGTAAATGTGTAAATAAAGAGCTCTTATTTAATTCCAACTAGTGTATCTGAGCTCTAGTCTGTAAGCCATAAGCTTTACATATTTTATTTTGAAAAAAAATGGTTATTGTAAATTTCCAAAAACCAACTCAACAAAAAATCTATGATGAAAATCAAAACCAACTGAATCGTGACCCACCGTGGAACCTTGTCACAGAAAGTGTCATAACGATTTTCCTTGTCAGGCAGTACGATGTCACTATGACATTTTCTGTGACAAGGTTCCACGGTGGGTCACGATTCAGTTGGTTCGATAGTACAACGCGTTCATAACGTTTTCAACCCTAATCGACAACAAACAACCATATAATCATAGAACCTTCTCACAAAATTTCACCAGAATGGCTTCAGAAAATGCGACCAGCAGAGAAAAACAGCCGGATATTA
The DNA here is from genome assembly GCA_951800055.1 of Cenopis cana. Lineage (NCBI taxonomy): Eukaryota > Metazoa > Arthropoda > Insecta > Lepidoptera > Tortricidae > Cenopis > Cenopis cana. Next base: position 1,682,582 of record OX637484.1, on the reverse strand, counting down.
TCAGCCCTGTTCTGATTTTGTATGGTGAGAGTTAGTTAGTTAGTTATACTGGCCATTTTCCGCAAGTCGACATCCAACGTGCCTATTTTGCGTGAAAAAGGGGGGTAGCGCTACTCTAACCATCCTAGTTCCTGTATGAAACCTTTGTATGGTGAGAACCGGGAATTCCCGGTTTCGGTACTAGATTTGTATAGAAAATGAGAACCGGGTGCATGCCTTGATACGAAAGCATGATGAAGCTGATTTAAAGATTATCTTTATGCTCTCAATATTGAAAAACCGGCCAAGTGCGAGTCGGACTTCGCACATTTAGGGCTCCGAACCGACCGCAAAGTTAAGTTGGTTTTTATAGGAAAAATAAGGAAATTTCAAAGAAAAAATCTAGTTTATCAATATGTTAGTATTTGTTGGTAAAGTATACGTATGTAATAACAAACATTATTAGCTAATTTTAAGTTTATAGGTATTTGTGAAGTTAAAAAATTCCTCGGAACAAAATTTCGTTAAAAAAGCTGACTTTGGTGGCTTCTCATTCCTTTGTTTTTCAATATTTTTTTTTTATTAAAATATTATAAGTGTCTACTCAATGAGCTCTAAACAACGATCACTCGATAGGGTAGGATAAAAAAAAATTCGCGCCCCCCTTTAGCTGTATGGGAGCCGCCTTGAAAAACATTTAAAAATAAATTTTGACTATTTGTATGGCTTCGGGCTAACAAAATGCTTATACTGTGTAAATTTGAAGCCTGTACCTCCAACCGTTTGTCTGTAAAACCTGTGTGACAGACGACGGACGGACATCTGGGCGTCACCAATAGGGTTCCGTTTTGACCCTTCGGGTACGGAACCCTAAAAACCAGACCCAACAGTCGAGTAAAAATATGCGCAGACACCTTGATTAAGTATTCAAGGACAAAACAAAAGAAAACCAGACTCCCTAGAGCCTTTAGAATTCTAGAATAATTTTGATGGAGTATCAGAATTTTATTTTATTTCGGGATCAAGTTTCGTCAGTAAATATCCTCGGTAGACATTTCAAAGGATGTCTCATGTTACACCTTGCCGAGTTGCCGTGTTCGGTACGAGTTTTGGTTTTTGGCTGGCGCTTGGTCAATTGATTCCACATGCATATTAACCGTACGGCGGTTTTTATTTGATGCTTATAAAAAAAAAAGTTTTATTGCCACAAACATAAAATAAAACATAAACATTGCAAAAAAAATTAAAAAAAATATATATATAAAATAAATAAATAAACAAAAATATTTGAAAAAAAATTTAAAATATTTGTGGACAATCTTACACAAATCAACGTAGTCCCAAACGAAGCAAAGCTTGTACTATGGGTACTAAGCGACGATATACATACTTATATAGATAAATAAATACTTAAATACATAGAAAACATCCAAGACCCAAAAACAAATATTCATGCTCAAACAAAAAAAAAAAAATTGTATAAATATTTTATTATTTATTTATTTATTTAATGCTTTTGCTTTTTATTGTCAGTTTTTAATGCAATATCAAGTAGCACGTAAGGTTGAGCTGTCAGTGCTGATAATGATGAACAATAAATAAAAAGATAAATGCGTCACACGCATCGTGCCTCCAAATGATGCTCCGCTATCAATAGAGGTTTACGCAAAAACAGCTGAACGGATTATGATGAAATTAGGTACAACGAGTTTATAGCCTAGATTAAGGCCGTGTATTACCACTTTTGAGTTTTTAAAAACCATCTGAGACATAGAATATAGTGTCTTAAAATCTAAAAAAAAAATATGTGTTACTAAGGATCTTGTCTAGTCAAAATCGCAGTCAGTTACATGACCTGATGAATTTCACTCTATAGAAAAAAATCGCGAAGTTACCCCTTTTTGGAATGTATTTTCAATACTACGGCTATATTACTGATATTTAACGTTTTATTTTTGTTCTCAATTAAAGATCGTTATAGACAAATTCGCAGGGTTTGCTTTGATAGAATGATTGGCTCAATGACTATAGCTAAATATTTACAAAATTGCGCGCAGAGCTTGCGTAGAGAGCGGGATGGTTAATTATAAACTCACGCGTGTTAGAGCGGGACATTTGCGTTGGGGATACCTCCCCTAAACATATAGGATACTTATTATCCCAAAAATCATCCCTCCAAAGGATGAAATAGGAAGTGGAAGTTTAAACGGAGGAAGTCGCGGGCAGAAACTAGTTAGCTATAGTCAAGGTTGAAATGGGTAAACCTTTGCGTGTTCGCTTAAACAAATATGAGATTATCATGCCTCGTTGTGGGGGCGAACTGTAACATATTTACTGAGCGGGGAAATTGCGGAGGTTACGTATGTAAATCTAACGAATGTAGGTACCTATTCCCGAAAGGTAAGCAGAGTATGCAACAAACAAATGAAAATGTCTAAATTATGCTAGGTGGATATCTTTTTTTTAATATGAAAAATTACATTTTCATACTTGCTATTCAGAAAAGAGTCTTTATTGTTCTCGGAAGAGATCAAAGTTGTACATTTCTTCCTTCATTTGAGGGCAACAATTAGTCTTTTGCTCATAGGTGTGAAAAGCAGTATGTGTCTCACTCACACGGTAGCAAAAATATTTCCGTCTTGGGCGAAAACAATCGAATCGAAATCAAATCTTCGTTTTGGATCTTTTTTGTGTTTTTTTTTAGTCAAATGAAGGAGCTGCAACACGAATGTTTGTCAAACACAGTAAGTGAATTACGACCATTAGATGTAGCATAAGTCGTGACACAAAATGTGAATCTATCCATACTTTTGCACAAATACGTGACCAACTTTGTCCCTCTGAAAAGAAAATGAAAAAATGCGAATTTCATTATCAGCCAACATCATAATCAAAGACTGAGCCCTCTTCATAAAACTTAAAAATGCGTTATGCCCCATTCTCACAGTCATGAATATCAATTTAACTAAAATAGATTTGATGAACGATTACACTGTTGGAAACCATTGAGAGAACAGAATGGGAAAGATATTTGGGCACCTGTTACGATACGACGAATTCATAAAATATATTGTTGTAGGGAAAGTAGAAGGAAGGCGGAAGAGAAGGCGACCAAGAAGAACATACATAGACTAACTTTTGGAAAAAGTAAACGGCGTGTCGTATCAGGCGGTTAAAAGAAAGGCTTAAGAAAGAGATAATTACATGGAAATTGCTCCGCCGACAAGAGCTTGGCTCTTAAATTACTGATGATGAACGATTACAAATATAAGGGAGTGAGAGAATTAAACCCATACTTGTTCCACCGTTAAATCATAATCCTGCATATTTGCCATGCAAAATTAAAATGAACTCTAACGTTTCGTTGTGTTTACTCGTTCCATATTTGCACAGATAATGGTAATGGCGGCTTATAATTATCCAACAAAGATATTCCAGTCTAATGCTTGTAAAATCATGAGTAAATATAGAATTATTTTAGGTACTTATTCGTTAATTAAGAGCGTGTATAGTGTGCACAGATGGTTTCCTAATAATTGTGTTGGTTGAGAACATACCTTAAAAATATGAGTAGATACAGTACTCGGCGATAAATATTGCACATTGGGCTTTGGAAAGAGACAGTTGGTTGGACAGGAGTTATTTACGACGACATCCAAACACTGGCGAACGGTCGCATTTCTCAACCGATTCTCGTGAAATTTTTGTTAGCAGGTGATTACGTTTAATTTTTTTGTCGAGTAAATTTTTGTAAAATTTCTAAAAAAATAATGGTTTGTTCTCCTCTACAGAAGCTCTAGTATAAGTTTTTTCGAAACATTAACTAATTCGAACGCGTTTGCGTTTTTTCTTAAAATGTATGAAAACACTCTCACCGAGTTTGAAATACGCGCGTTCATCGGTTAGCAACAAATGTTATACCCGCTGTTTTAGTTTCCACTAGTGACCACCGGAGGCGCTGTTCACGTTTTCATACCACTTTCATACATTTTGAGACAAAACGCAAACGCGTTCGAATTAGTTAATGTTTCGAAAAAACTTATACTAGAGCTACAGGTCACATTTCTCAAACCATTTACGTGAAAATTTGCGGGCAGGTTCGGTAACTAATAAGTATAGATTTTTTTATCAGTCGGCGATAAAGACAAAACATGGATCTCTTTCCTATTTCCCCTTATAGGAATCGCATTATGGCTATCTTTCTCTATCAAAACGTGTCAGGACCCTTGACATAAAGTAATTTACCTCCCATTCGGCTACAGTGAGGTTATTACGTGGAAGCATGTCACATGTATATATAAATATTTAATCAAAGACCGTTTCAAGTGGGTTTGATGGAACTGGAGTACTCTGAATTATTCATTACCGGAGTTGTAAATAGAACAACACAACACTAACGTTTACTTAGGCTATTCTGGGAATCTGGATCGTGCTACAGCTAAGTGTTCAGTTATCCGGTTAAGGTATCCGTTAAAAACACTGATCTGTTTAGGATACCTACACAAAAATCAGAACACAAAACAACGCAAACAGAAACAACAACAGAACAGTGTTTTGACATTTTTCCTTCGTTACTATAGTCTAGTAAAGGATTATTGCGGACTGATATCATTGATTTTACGTGTATGAAAAAAAAGATATCTCTCCAAATTGCACCGGAAAAAAAATGTATTGGCTTTATTTCTAAAACACTCAATTTAACCAAAATATGTCTCACTAACTAAAACTTTACTAAAATCATAGGTATTGAATTCACCCTGTTTTCACCTTTCAGCTTATACTCAAACTCAAGTATCCATCCGTTGTCAACAGGTGGCGCTAACTTCGTGAACCCATATACGAGCGACGAGCCAGACCTAAGCCAAGTATGGCTGGAGCTCCCCGCGTCCCCCGTCGCTTTGGGCGGCGACGTCCGCGTCCACGTCCACGGCGCCTCGACGCCCATGCGCGTGCGCCTCGCCCGCGACGACGACGACGGCCGACTCCAGCTCGCCGTCATGCCTCTAGCTCTCGACGCTGAGGGCCGGATGACGCTCCCGTGCGGATACTTCACCCGAGGTGGCACGTACTACGTTGAACTGTTGGCTGATAACTTTGTGAATGATTATGATAATAATAATGTTACTGATAGGGTGGCTAGGGATGTGGACGGTAAAGTTACTGATGGTGTTAAAGATACGAACAGCAAAGTGTCTGACGATGATAACAAAGGCAGACTTGCAAGGGACGTTAATAATGTGTCTAAATGTGATGAAGATAAAGTAACAGTGCGGAAAGCTAACGATGAAACTAATAACGCCAGTACTAGAGATAGAGTAAGAAAGGAAGTGAAAGTTAAAACTATAGTCAAACGAGAAGAAATTGAAGGTAGGATAGTGGAGACTGATGAAGGGACGGTGAAGTCTTGGAGTTTCGATGTTCTCTGGCCGTCAGCTAAGTTGGATGTGACGCCAGAACAGATACAGACGTATCCGGAGAGGCAGGTGACTGCGATCCTGGAGTTCCCGAAGGTGGTGTGTGCCCCGCTGCTGCAGAGCGCTGACTTCTGGCTGGAGTTGCTGTATTGTGGACATTCGAGCGGAGGTGCCGTGTTGTGTGACGGAAAGAACACCAGCTCTCATGCGCATGTTTTGTATTCTGAACAGGTAATATTTTTTTTATATGGACTAATCGCTGGCCTATTGGGTGAGGCAACGGAGGCCGCTAATAATTATTATGATCGTTATGGTTACAGATGCATGGTTTCCCCGGCCGGCGGACCATGACGCTGCGCTGCGAACTGTTCGGCCAGGCTGGGGACTACGCCCTCACGCTGCGCCCAGCCGCCGCGGGCCCGCAGGACCTCGCCACCGCCTTCATCAAGGTAATATCAACCTCTTCTAGCGTTATCCCAGTACAGTTGCATCCTGAAGGATGCCTGGGGTCCGCTACCTAATACCAAGATTTGACGTAGGAACTTGTTTTTATGGAAGCGACTGCCATCTGACCTTCCAACCCAGAGGGGAAACTAGACCTTATTGGGATTATATAGATATTGGCTTTGTCAAGTGAGTGGACCACTTGACTGTCTCAAACCGCCCGAAGGCCTCCAACTTGGCTTAACGACTGCTGCCATAGACAGCAACCGGGATCAACGGCTTAACGTGACTTCCAAAGCACGGGAGCGTTCAGTTAGTAACCAATCAAAGCGGTCACCCATCCAAGTCCTGACCGCTGCCCACGTTGCTTAACCTTAGATACCGCAAGCGGTACGCAGGCGCCGCTGTGCCACGAGCGCTCGTACATCCCGTAATATACAAATAGAATAGTACATTACTTACCAAGGGCGATAAAACAAAGAATGTCTCAGATCGCAGGTATTTTACGCCCGAGCCGAAGGCAAGGGCGATAAATATGCGATCTGAGGCTTTCTTTATTATCGCCCGTGGTAAGTACAAAATTTTATGTCATCCCTGGCCAGGAAGTGGGTTTTTTCGCGCGCGGAGCGTGCGATAATGGCCACTTTATGGCCAGGTGTGACATAAAAACATTTATGTCACTCCTGACCATAAAGTGGTAGTTCGCACGCTTGGCGCGTGGAAAATTCCACTTTCTGGCCAGGGAGAGACAACATTTTGTACTTACCACGGGCGGTAATAAAGAAAGCCTCAGATCATATATTTATCGCCCTTGCCTTCGGCTCGGGCGTCATATAACTGCGATCTGGGACATTCTTTGTTTTTCCGCCCTTGGTAAGTATATAATCTTGGTAAGTAACCTTCCATGTTGAATTAAAAACCAACATTCTAAGACATTGTTAATAAACCAGAAAGTACATGGATCGACGCTAATAAACATCACTCACAGACCAAATTAAGCATCATACCCTTCCTTAAAGCCTCTAAAAACCCAAACAGCCAACTCAAGACTAAAAGTCCTTAATTTTCTAAGGTTGAAATACTTTGTATTGGCCAAATTTCCATAAAAAATGTTATAGGACTTTTGACCGTATTTTCGCACATCAAAATAGCTTTTAGAACGTATTACATTGATGCTGCTCCGCCAAATCGGATGATTTCAAGTATAACAAAGCCAAGTCGCTTACGCCCTTTTAGACACGAGAAGAAAAGGAAGTAACCCTTATAACGCAGCTCGAGTCCCGATAAATATTAAAGTAGCCACAGGTTGCCGTTGTTCGGAAGACGTATGGCGATTGCGTTCAGTTTAAGTGAGAAAAATGCTGAAATAAGAATGCCGTTTTTCGCCGGGTTCTAGGGGTTTAGGGGTATATTTAACCTTTACACAATACTCGTAGAAAGTTTCTAAGACTAAATAATATGCGTAGACGAGTTTTGGTTATGTTATGGTTCAATGAATGATTTATGTAAAATATATCTGCATGTATTGTGTTATGTTATGTCGTAGAATAAAATGTAAAATGTAATGTTAATTAATTATAATAATTTTAGAATAATGGTTTAGGCACTATTGCATTGGGTGTAACCTGTAATAATAGTTGCTTGTATGAAATAAATAAAATAAAAAAAAAATAAAATGTTAGAAATGTATTGCAATAATGTTTCAGTTTGTACTTATAAATATTCCTGTAGGTGCTTGAAAAATTTGAGAATCCGAAAGAAGCTCTGTAGAAACCCAGAGAAAAAGAGTATTATTTTCTGGGAGAGCCGTATTGTAATTAGAGCGACTTTTGTCGCCGTGTAACCTATAATTATACAAAATATCAGATGATATATATAACAGTCGAATTTCGGCGAGGAAAACGTGATAAAACCAGTCTAACCGCAATAAGATCTAGTTTTCCCCCTGCGGGGTAATCACGTAACTGTTCTGTTACGAACGGTAGTACGTACGATTTAAATGTCAAATCCCATAATAAAAATGACATTTAAATCGTACCGACGACGGTACGTTTAAACGTTACGTGATTACCCCGCTGGTTTGGAAGGTTAGATGGCGGTCGCTTCCGTAAGATTAGATCCTACGCCAAATCTTGGGATTGGATGTCAAAGCGGGGGCCGCTTTGACATCCAATCCCATCATCAGGCTTCTGTAGAATCTTATCTTATCTTTTTTGTTTACCTGACTGTGGCTTTATAGACCGAGCCCATTAAAGCGATAGGAGTGCGTGGTTGGAGGGTGGCCTGTGGAAAGTCCAGGGGAAACCTCCGACACGACCATGCGGGTGGTTTAAACACTGGAATACTCTAAGAGTTTGCGGTCCAGTGAGCATGGTTGAGCTGTTTCAACCGAACTGATGTGTATGAGTGGAATCGAGCTATTGGGAGTTTTGTCACAGGTTCTAGCCTAGCTGAGATTTTGTCTTATATTATTCTTTAGAATACACCTGAGATACCCTAAGATATAGAGATAGGAGGCCTAGAAGAATGATGATTGTTAGTTCAAATGACCTTGACTTTGACTCTTGCGCAAAACAAAACAGTACAAATACTTAGGTAGTCTTTATTCCACATCCTCAACAAAACTAACACAGTACTTGAATTTAAACTTTCGTGAGACATGTTATAACTTTATTTTATGTCACACTTGGCCATAAAGTGGCCATTATCGCACGCTCCGCGCGCGAAAAAACCCACTTCCTGGCCAGGGGGTGACATAAAATTTTGTACTTACCACGGGCGATAATAAAGAAAGCCTCAGATCGCATATTTATCGCCCTTGCCTTCGGCTCGGGCGTAAAATACCTGCGATCTGAGACATTCTTTGTTTTATCGCCCTTGGTAAGTAATGTACTATTACTAAACGGTTAAAACTCAAGTATTAATTGTCACTTCGGGCGACATGTTTCGAACTCTTCGGGAGTTCTTCCTCAGGATGAGTGCGTCTGCGACCCGCGCCGATTGATTGATTGGCATGGAAACCTGTGATTCCGATCGTAGAGCGGGAAGTGCGTTATGACAATCGAGTGGACATAGTGAGTTCAGTGTACTTACCATTGGTCGGGGGGGACGATCCCTCACCACGACCTCATACAACACCTTCAACGCCGAGCTGCCCCCGCGCTGTCTGCGCGTGCGTCGGTGCCTTGCGGTGGACGGCGGGTAGTTCAACAGTGTGCAATCGGCGCGGGTCGCAGACGCACTCATCACGATGAAGAACTCCCGAAGAGTTCGAAACATGTCGCCCGAAGTGACAATTAATATTTACGTGAGTTTTAACCGTTTAGTAAAATAAAACTAACACTGTGCCAAACGTTTTATTGTTATGTGTTCTCATAGTTCGTTTTTTTTTGTCGATGGAAGACAATGTGTGATATGAAAGTTGGATTTACGAATCTACTAGTATTCACTCGAATTCAATGTTCTTTATATTGTAGATCGTAGATAAATTATAAAAGTATCCACAGGTAGCCGGACCCTTATCAGCAAGATGTATGGCGATTGAGTTTCAAGCGCGAGATAACTTACAGCGGGCAAAATGGCCGTTCAGCGAAGCGAGAATAGAAAAAGTTTGTTTATTTAGTTTATGTGCTTGGCTGGTGAAGTTGTCGTAATTGTAGGTGCAGTGGGGTAACTTCGCTTTACTTTAAGGGGGTTCCCATATAATACAACAGACATGATTATTTTGCCGTGGCGTACAAGAAGAGAGGCCTTAATGCTCAGCAGTGGGCGATTACGGGCTGAAGATGATGATGATGATGATAGATAATGGTACAATTCAATTCAATTCTTTAAAAAATGGCTTCCATCAAATTTATGATGATTTCGCCAATGTCACGTGTTCAATGACGTTGTTCGGTAATGACGCCATGACAGTAGATAAGGTTTTGTACGGTAAATGGATTCTGCCCGTCGTCGCCCCGGGCACGTGTGCTCACCAACGCGGCGACGATCAAAATCCGATAATGGTACGGAACCCTTCGTGCGCGAGCCCGACTCGCACTTTACTCCGCCCACTAAAACAACGCATTATTAAACGACACAAATATGTTAATATAATGATGATGATGATGGCATTTTACCACATCTCTTTTTACCCGACTGCAAGGCAGGGTTATGTGTTTCGCGCGTATCTTGTATGTATGTATGTAATATTCTTTATTACCTGACATCTTCCAATTCCCTGAACGGATTTTAATGTTTGAGATATCGTTAGATTTGTCTTACCAGCCCGAGTGTTCTTAGAAATGTGACGTCAAAAAAAAAACAAAGATGGCGGCCACCAGACATCATTTTGTAAAAGAAATAATAAATAAAGTTGACGAACTATATCATGTGGGGTATCATTGAATAGGTATTTTAAAATCATTATAAGGTTTCTTTAGTCATTAGTTAGTGAAAACAACCGTTTAGGATTTATAACTATTCAAAGTTTAATAGTCGGATCCGCTATCCGCTATGCGCAATCACTCATGTTTTCACTGTCATCGTCATTCGAGGTTTGCTTTACACACGTTTAACAATTGCATACAGTGGCGGAGCGCCCATACAACCCGATTCCCACCAAGATTTTGTAAGGCAAGCCCTTACAAAATCTTGCTACAAACTACGTACTTGCTGTTAATTTAATAAATCATCAATTTATGAACACAAAATATCCATTACCTAAATACAATTTGATAATACGATTTACTTTAGCGTCATAATAGATTTAAGCTAACCACTACGAAATCTACGCACGCGAATGCCAAACGCAACGCATTTCATAAAGCCAAACAAGCCGGCGGAGTTTAGCATGCCTCCGTAGTATCGTGATTAGGGCATGCTCCCGGTTCTCATTTTCTATACAAATCTAGTACCGGAACCGGGAATTCCCGGTTCTCACTATACAAAATCAGAACCGGGAGCATGCCCTAATCGTGATTGCGATGTTAGGAGGGGTCAACTCAGCTGGTCACGTAGGTGGTAATATAAGACCAGCTAGTTGACCCCTCCTAGTATCGTGATTGCGATGTTAGGAGGGGTCAACTCAACTGGTCTTCCCAATCGTAAGACTTTAAACACCAAACTTGAGGAATGAAGTTTCCTCTTACTGGCTTTTCCACTAAGTCCAATATCGGATAGCCAGACTGAAAGTAGTTCTTATTGTCCCTAAATACGGTGACAGTTCACGTCAAAAAAGTGAATCGACTTTGTAATCGATGCTTGGTTTCCGATTTCAATTAAAACTTTAACTGTGCAGAAAATTATAATAAATCCAAAATATACGTGCATGTGAAATGATAATTCATCTTTGTGTTAATTTGATAAATCATAACGTTTTATGCACTCAAAAATAGCACATTAAGGCATTTTGACGGAGCTCTTCACACGCCGGGAACGATTCTGAGACTGAAGTAAAATCGATTAATGAAGTAGTTTTTAATAACTTCGCAGATTTTTCTCCTGTGCTTTTGGCAGAGGGCAGAGCCGGATCTAGGGGGGGGCAAGCCGGGGCTCATGCCCCCGGGCGACAAGTTTAGGGGCGGCAGGGGGGCGGCAAATTCGAACTTCATGACAGGCAAAAATACGTCTTGACAGGACAAAAAATTCCGCGCTCGCTACGCTCGCGTTTTTTATGACTTGATGCGTATGATTTGTTATATTTCTCGATTTGCTATGACTTGATGCGTATAAAGTATTTTCCGCATCTGCATTATAATGTCCGAAAATATTCGCGCTCGCTGCGCTCGCGTTTTCTTCTAGATTTGTTATGTTTTGATGCATATGAAGTATTAGTAGTATGGTTGAAATTATGATAACAATTTTTAAGACAATATATGCAGACAGGGGCGGCATTTTGTAGTTTTTGCCCCCCCTCTAAAAATTTCTAGATCCGGCGCTGGCAGAGGGGTAAGTATATCAATGGCGGCTCCCGTCTTAAATGCTTTAAGGTATATGTGTAGATGGATTATTCGAATATGTGTATGTCGGTACGGAACCCTTCTTTGTGCGTGATCCGACACGCACTTGTTTTTTGCTGAAATTAGTCACGTGTACTATTTTTGCAAGGTGTTACTTACCTCGTAAAGTAAGTAATAAATAAGTAGGTTCAGTTAAAATTGTTTCCTTGCGTCAAACTTTACAAACTAAATTTGACAAACTTCTCGTAGTCCAATTGAGTTGAAATTTTATATACATATGTGTAAATCAAGTTTCATTGCAATATTATGTGGCCATAAAGCCGTTCTGAAGAGAAAGTCAGAAGGTGATCATAGCAATTCATAAACTTCACTAGATATAACTATCGTGTTTGGGTTCATTACAATTTTCTCAAAGAGTAGATACCTAGTTGATGACTCTTCAATTTCTAATTTTCGCTCCGGATTACCCTATAAAAATCTCACGCGCCGCCACTGAATTGCAAGAACCATAGTTGAAACTAAAAAGTCTTAAATAAAAAAATAATTAATTAAGAAACAAAAAACCCGCCTGCACTAAAAATACCAAAACAAGCAATAAAAAGTTTTTGTCAATATTGCATTGTCATCTGAACTAAAAGTGTATTCCTAATTTCAGCTCAATACTAGTTAAGGATAAAAAGCAGTCGGAGGCATGGATTTGGCCGAAAAGTCTCATTTAATGCTACTCCATGCCTCCGACTGCTTTTTATCCTTAACTAGTATTGAGCTGAAATTAGGAATACACTTTTAGTTCAGATGACAATGCAATATTGACAAAAACTTTTTATTGCTTGTTTTGGTATTTTTAGTGCAGGCGGGTTTTTTGTTTCTTAATTAATTCTAAGGATGAAAACCGAAACTTCGCTGTGTGGTTAGCATTTCCGACGTTTGACGAGAGACACCTTACTTTCGCTTTGATAAATTACGGGGAAAACCTTTTCCCGCGGTTTTTCTTCCTACATTCTTGAATAGGTGTACGTAACTACTAAAGTATTTACGAAGTACTTAGTAAGCCACAAATTAAAGTATTTAGCCGAGCAGGAGCGTATAGATTTTTAAGGGTCGTCAACGCGCACGTGACACCCCTGGAGTTGCAAGCGTCCATAGGCTGCGGTGACCGCTTACTGTCAGGGGTGACTTCCACAAAACAAACACACTGGATCCACTCAGCTACACTGTGGCAAAAATGAAGTGCCTTAAAATAACAAAAATACTCAATACGGCAACTCGATTCGCGCTTGACTGACATAAGTACTTACCTGCATTATTTCCCATCACTATATTTTACATTCATCAGTTTCAAATGAACATGTTTTCAACATGTCCATGTTTGATTACAATATTTTGTTTCAGGCTTACACAAACATTTACTCGGCACGAAAACCACACGAACAATCATTATTTTAAATTATTACGTATCAATATCAAAATAATCACAAAGAGAACGTGGAAAATTACCAATGGTGCATTGTGGGTGGATTATAAATATTATAATTGAAGGATGTTTACAAAAACAACATTACTGACTAGACTGGTCGACATCTGCTGTCATTTCAATTGTTCTTGACAGAGTGTCAACCAGTCTAAGCAGTTATGTTGTTTTTGTAAACATGCCTTCAATTTATTATGATCAAGGAGAGACACTGTAGCCGAGCGGCTTTTCTAAAGCTTTATTGACAAAAAATCTCCATATAATTATCGAACCCGCTCACAAAATTTCACGAGAATCCGGACAGCATATACCTTTCTGAAAGGTCGGCAATCCACCCGTGACTCCTCTGGTGTTGCAGGTGTCTATAGGCTACGGTATTCGCTTACCATCAGGCGATCCGCCTGCTCGTTTGCTAACCAATAACATAAAAAAAAACATCCGGACAGACATACATACACTTGCCTGAGCTAAAACGGAGACACTTTGCTCGCACTTTGCGCACTCTCGGTCAATAACTATCACTACCTATCACTCTTGTTTCACTCATCGACATACATAGAGTAGTCCATTAAAGTCAGAGGGAACTAATTGTTATACAGACCTTGCTCCGACGTATTTAACAGATACACAGACAATTCTAAAACAAACTAAGCGGCTTTATTTCGAACACTATTTACGACCTTATTGGTTCCATAATGAGTAGTAAAATCAAATATTCAGTACTAACTGTGTTGTTGATTGGTTCTCTCTACTGACTCTAGATTGCTGTTTGATGCTCTATAATTTAGTTTAATATGTTCTAACAAATTAGTTGAAAATTTCGCTTTAGTTAACTAATGAGTTTGCTCTTTAGTTTGTTTCACTTGACAAGGAGGCACAAAAAACAATGTTTTTGTAGTCAGATCCCCGTAAACAAAAACATTGGCTTACCTCAAGGGAGCATTCTCAGACCAATCCTTTTAACATTATACATTAATGAACTTCTCCAGCTTGAGATTCCAAATTCGGACAGGATCTGTTACGCAGATGACTACTTAGTTATTTTAGTGAATACCCAGGTTACACAATTGTAGTGGTTAGCTAACATGGATATGCAGTGATAACACAGTATTTAATAATTATAAGACTTTATTATTTAAGAACGACACGACTTACAATTTGACAACAATGGCAGACCAAGTGCGAGCGAGACAACTTCCTGTCGGTACCGGAACTATCAATTAAGGTGTTGCCATCTCATATAACAACAATGTATTACTCTGTGGCAGACAAGGCTGCCGTGTGTTTTTAAAAGGTATAGTTCGTACAAAACTCTAAGGCCGAATTATGTCAAACGAACGCAAGTAAAACTCGACTTAGAGCCCTGACTGTTAGGTAGTCTTTTGCTTGCGTTAATTTGACAGCACTTGGCCTTACAGTTGTGTACGAACTCTTACGTAGGTAGTCTTCTCAAAAGTCAGAGTTGTCAGAAGACTGCCTTGACTCACGGCAGAGATGGCTTCCTAACTAGACTCCGATCTCCCTCGCTACGCTCAGGATTCTATTGTAGAATTCAGGGTTCTATTGTATTGTAGTTGTTGTAGGATTCAATATACCCTCGCCGTAAATATATAATTTTGCTCCCTTTAGACACAATCTCTTATTTCAACTTTCAGTATTAAGCACAAGAAACAGTAAAAAGAATGGTCTACTCATACTTTTTTTCTTTACCACAGTGAAAAAGTAACAATTTTCTTGTTATGACTGAAACGTTTGAAAAACAAAAGAGCCGAATTCTGATTTATAAAACAACATGATGGTATGTGTACAAGTACACTTGTTCAGACTCCTTTTTATAGCAAACACCATTATGATCTCCATGCATGGAATGCTCAAATTACAATAAAAGGACTTATTTGCGCAAATTGCCATTATAAAAGAAATATGAGCTTTTACGCCCGTACCAGTAAAACATTTATTTCCTTTGTCTTCTGTTGACAATAAAGGACGTACCGAGTGACGATCGCGTGGGCTCCGTCAATAAACGATTTTAATTTCTTAACGGCTATTAAATCAAAGTTCCACTCTGTTAATTAAAATTGCTACCAATCCCGAAATTGGAAGAGGAATGAAACACTAAGAAATACTCTTTTAGAAATACAAATATTGAATGTTTATTATTCGGAAACATTGGCGATTTTAAAAGGCTGGCTCTCTGGTGGTGCTTGGACATCGGGCATTTGAGACAGGTATATAACCTAACACCGTTAGTCGAAGATCAAATAATATTCATACCTACATTATGAAAATTTTGGTTGAACTATCTTATGTGACATGTGTTTTTTCCTGTTATTGTGTACAGTAGTGTTTACAAGCATACAAAACAATTTAGGGATATTCACTCAAATGGGTGTAATGGAGATTATATGTATTGTAATTTGTTTCACACTGTTAAGAAGAAAATAGGTACTTAAATATAACCAAACTGATAGGTCGTCGTTATCTTATTATTATGAAATAAATTATACATTTTAATATGTTTGTTAAGCGGATGCGTCCGCTAGCGAAAATCTCAATTTTTTAATCAAAGTGAAAATTGAAAAATTCAACACCACAGGTGGGATTTGAACCCACGACCTCTGGAATCCGTCCATTGCTCTACCAATTGAGCCACCGTGGTATCCCTTGTAATGGTGAATTTTTCAATCTTAACACTTAATTATCTATTAAGCCTTATTACCTGTGGTGTTGAATTTTTTTATTTTCACTTTGATTAAAAAATTTAAATTAGTTATAAATATTTGTAGGATTCATAATTAATTAGTATTAATGAAATTTAAATTAAGTCAGTCACTCAATTCATATTATTTCAATTCGTATCCATTAAAATATTCAATTAGAATAAGTCAAACATGTGTTAAAACTTCAATGATCTCTTGAATAATTTATTCACTTATACTGGGAGTTACAATCACTCGTACACGTTTATGGTCTAACTTAAACTAAACCACGTCTTCAAACTATACTCAACCACGTCTACACTTTAGCACGGTTAACCAAGGAGAACCCAGAAAAAACGTACCCTCCTTTTTTAAGACCACCCGCCATCTTTTTTTTAAGTCGTAATGGCGGTGAAGTACCCTCAAACTTAATTAAAAGTGCAACTTAAATTAAAATTAACTACACTAAACATGAAATCATTACACTCGACCATCCGACTGCGTGCTATCTCCGGAGCACGCAAACAATCATTACACTCAATACCAGTTATCAAACATTTTTTTTATTTATTACATACTTCTATCAAAACATATACTTCTATTTCACAGGATATTATACCCCAACACCAATGCAATACGTTCCATCTCATAGACACAGTTTAACAAAAATAATTATATCGTACGTACCGATGCTAAGACAAAACAATGGCATTAACATCACCTATTAGTTTCAAAGTTTCGGCAACTGTTCTGTTCCTACTTGATCAATACAGTTCACTAAAATGCTGAACTACAACAGTCAACATCATTTACAATTATATAAAATAACAAATCAGTTACATATGTATACTAAGCTGATTTTACTACCCTTATACACCCACATACATTAAATGTCAACATAGTCCGAATATCCATAATATACCATAACAATCATAATATATATACATATATAACCTATTTGGAATCAGCATCATTGTCGGAATCAGATGTATTAGGCTCGGAACCAGATGATTCGTTAACTTGTAATGCCTGAACGTCAATCCAATCCTATTCAATCCGCAACCTCTCTGAAGCTACAACGGTCTCTTTCTCCCTGGTACATTGACAATTTTGTATCGATCATTTCCTAAACTACACGTTACTCTGGCTGAAGGCGCAGCGTGGGTAGACCCCCCACAAGGTGGACTGATGACCTGGTAAACGTCGCGGGAGTCCGCTGGATGCGGGTGGCGCAAGACCGGTCATTGTGGCACTCTTTGGGAGAGGCCTATGTCCAGCAGTGGACGTCTTTCGGCTGATATGATGATGATGATGACGTTACTCTGTATGGGTCGACGAATTTAGATAAGAGCCTTTGCTTTTCCCGTCATTGTAAAAATTATTAGCAGGAATTCTTTTTAAATCATAAATCTCTCATGCCTTCTTTGACTAAGCTTAAATTATTAGAAGCCCTTTTCCTAATTTCGTCGAAACGTTTATCGTCGGTACTCATAGAAAGTAATGTGGATGTGCCAGCATTATTGGATGCAATAATGGCTGACTGTTATCCTCGTCATTGGTCAAGTCGGCTATATTTACCTGAGATACGTTAGGAAGTGAACTGTCACTTACGATTGGAATAGACTGGCTATCAATGTTGTTTGGAGGCTCGTCATTGTCAATTGACAATTTGTTATCGATGGGGCAATTTAACCTGAACCCAAATAGTAGGTATTTCTGACGCACTTTTCTTTGTCGTAGCATTAACAGTATTGTTAATGCCCTACTGCACTCGACCCCGCTGCCCGTCCCAATCACGCTCATTACTATCAACATTTTGTGTGGACAAAGTGGTAAGAATAGTTTGGTTGCACCTCTGTGCTTGTCTATTCGCCCTGAGACAGACAACTGCATTGAGTACAATGTGTAAAGCCTTTGCTGACACAGAAATCCTGAAATGCAGCTGAAGTAAACGCAGTGCCACGGTCAGATATACGTGGTATCATAAAATCGTTGAACAAACTGTCCAACATTCTAACTATTTTTTTTTTTAAGGGTTTCCTCATCAGTCCCTCCTATTCTAACGTCACCTTTATCAAAAGGTTGTCGTTCGTTTTCGTCCTGGTCAGATTGGACGACTTCACTTCCGGTACCTGGTAGACTAGCTATTAACATGCTCGCCTTGAATTGAAGAGGTGCATTAGTTAAAGAAGTGACAAATATGCAATATACTGCTAAGGACAAATATGCAATAAACCCTGTAACAACCTTGGTGTAAGTGATACTCTTAGTTCGGACTTGCTCTGGTACCTCTCTCTGAATAAACATGACCAGTATACGCGACTCCTTCGAGTGCACTGCCACCAACCCTCCTTTATCTATAGTAACATTTTAGAGACGTAAAAGTTGAGGGTCTGGTCTCGATTCTGGGGATCGTTAATAGGAGTATGATAGAAGAACAGTCGCTCATTGTCCTTCAGTAAAGTCACCGACGTCAATTCTGTGAAATCCTGTCCTATTAACAATGAGACGTGCATCCTCCACTGTCAAAACATCCATGTCAGTATCAATCTCATCAACCCTAATTTGAAGAGTGGCCTTGAATTTAGGGATAACGGTTGAATTCCCAAAGGTAGGTAGGTATTGTAGGTAATTGATCGCCTGTGCTTTCAGTCAAACCTAATGCGACTGCATCCGAATACCGAATACTTCCGAAATCAATAAAGGCATTCAACATTGTGCCATTAAACGCACACATTATTATTAAACTTATCGTTTACCGCATCGGCCGTGCTGTTGCAAAGAGGTATGTATAGCGTCGTTAAAGTTACTTCGGATGCTCTCGGTTTCGTAATCTGGTTGTCTCCAGGATCACGCAACGGAACAACGTCATCGTCTATTATAACTTTAAGCAGGTGCTTACCCGTCTGAAAGGAAGGTTCCTTTCAGACGGGTGCGTGTTTTGGCCAAGGCTTTCACTACTTGTTTGCAAAGGCTTCCTAGTGCAATTTTCAATATTATGCCCTACCCTACGGCACTTTTCGCATTTCTCAATCGGCTTACTACAATTTTGATAGATATGTCCGCGCCCATTGTAATTCATACGGACTGCA
Organism: Cenopis cana; assembly: GCA_951800055.1. Classification (NCBI taxonomy): domain Eukaryota; kingdom Metazoa; phylum Arthropoda; class Insecta; order Lepidoptera; family Tortricidae; genus Cenopis; species Cenopis cana. The sequence continues at coordinate 1,663,541 of OX637484.1, read as the reverse complement.
TCCGTTCCCCATTATACTCATAGCATTTCTACCAGAAAAATTACCGCGCAATTGACGTTTCTTTTAACCACCTACTGCTGATTGAACTCACGTCAGCGACCTCAGACTGCGAGGGCTGTTGTGATGCTAAATAGTTCAACAGATCCTCTAGTTCCTCACATTTAAGAGCCTGAGCCCCGTTTCTGACGGAACTGTCCGTGATCCCATAGATTACGCAATCAACCGCTTTACGACCGACAATCTTGCACCGACTTAACAACGATAACTTGTCGTAACAATAGTCTCTCAATGTTTCATCTGTACGAGATTTTCGGTTCAACATTTCGTCTAATACTTTACCATAGATTACATCGTTTGGAAAAGCCTACTTTAATTTACTCTGCCAGACGTCCCACGACGAGCTAAGCGAGAACCAACTCTTAGTCAACTCCCGGAACTTCGGTTGACACTCCCGCTCTGCTCCTTTTGGTAGGTGTCCTTTCGCCCTCACTTGACGATGAAGATCTTTTCCGCCTCCGTCTCGATTGCTTTGGCCGCTTCGGAGTATAACTCTCGCCTTCTGTATCATCTGAAATTTGTAGCGCATTTTATGCTCTTTCTCTGAAGCATGTCTACCTAGTCTGACTACAGCGCTGTATTTTGCAACTTCTTTACTTGACTTTACTGGACTTTATTTGACTTTACTGGACTTTATTTGACTTTACTGGACTTTATTTGACTTTATTTGACTTTATTTGACTTTATTTGACTTTACTTGACTTAACTTGACTTTACTTGACTTTAATTGACTTTACTTGACTTTAATTGACTTGACTTTACTTTACATGACTTTACTTTACTTTACTTTTGACTTTACTTTACTTTACTTGACTTTATTTGACTTTACTTTACTATACTTTACTTTCCTTGACTCTGCTTAACTCTGCTAGGCTCTGCTAGGCTCTGCTTGGCTCTACTTGGCTCTGCTTGGCTCTGCTTGGCTCTGCTTGGCTCTGCTTGGCTCTGCTTGGCTCTGCTTGGCTCTGCTTCGCTCTGCTTGGCTTTGCTTGGCTTTACTTGGCTTGACTTTACTTGATTACTAAACTTTACTAGACTTTACTAAAGCTATACTTGAGCTTTACTAGAGCTTTACTAGACTTTACTAAAGCTATACTAGAGCTTTACTAGAGCTTTTCTAGAGCTTTACTAGAGCTTTACTATACTTTACTAAAGCTATACTAGAGCTTTACTAGACTTTACTAGACTTTACTAGAGCATTACTAGACTTTGCTAGACTTTACTAGACTTTACAAGACTTTACTAGAGCTTTACTTGACTTTACTAGACTTTACTAGAGCTTTACTAGACTTTACTAGAGCTTTACTAGACTTTACTGGAGCTTTACTAGACTTTGCTAGACTTTACTAGACTTTACTAGAGCTTAACTAGACTTTACTGGACTTTAATAGAGCTTTACTAGAGCTTTACTAGACTTTACTAGAGCTTTACTAGACTTTACTAGAGCTTTACTAGACTTTACTAGAGCTTTACTAGACTTTACTAGAGCTTTACTAGACTTTACTAGAGCTTTATTAGAGCTTTACTAGACTTTACTAGAGCTTTACTAGACTTTACTAGAGCTTTACTAGACTTTACTAGAGCTTTACTAGACTTTACTAGACTTTACTAGACTTTACTAGACTTTACTAGACTTTACTAGACTTTACTAGACTTTACTAGACTTTACTAGACTTTACTAGACTTTACTAGACTTTACTAGACTTTACTAGACTTTACTAGACTTTACTAGACTTTACTAGACTTTACTAGACTTTACTAGACTTTACTAGACTTTACTAGACTTTACCAGACTTTACCGGATTTTACTAGACTTTACCGGCTTTTACTAGACTTTACCGGCTTTTACCGGACTTTACTAGACTTTACCGGCTTTTACCGGACTTTAATTTGACTTTACCGGACTTCAATTTGACTTTACTTCACTTTAACGGACTTTACCGGACTTGAATTTGTCTATACCAGACTTTATCGGACTTTAAGTTGATTTTACCGGGCTTTACCGAACTTTACCGGTTTTAACTGGACTTTACCGGACTTTACCAGACTTAAATTTGACTTTACTTCACTTTAACGGACTTTACCGTACTTAAATTTGTCTATACCAGACTTTACCGGACTTTAAGTTGACTTTACCGGGCTTTACCGAACTTTACCGGACTTTACTGGACTTTACCGGACTTTACTGGACTTTACCGAACTTTACTGGACTTTACCGGACTTTACCGGACTTGAATTTGTCTATACCAGACTTTACCGGACTTTAAGTTGATTTTACCGGGCTTTACCGAACTTTACCGGTTTTTACTGGACTTTACCGGACTTTACTATACTTAAATTTGACTTTACTTCACTTTAACGGACTTTACCGTACTTAAATTTGTCTATACCAGACTTTACCGGACTTTAAGTTGACTTTACCGGGCTTTACCGAACTTTACCGGACTTTACTGGACTTTACCGGACTTTACTGAACTTTACCGAACTTTACTGGACTTTACCGGACTTTACCGGACTTCACCGGACTTTACCGGACTTTACCGGACTTTACCGGACTTCACCGGACTTTACCGGACTTGACTTCAAGGTCCACTGACCCTATGCGCAGCACACCTACATGTCTACACATCCTATGTAAACAACACACCTACATGGCTGTCGGCACAGTCCATAAGCAGCACACCTACATGGCTGCAAACAGCACACCTTCATAGCTGTTAACTCAATCCATAAGCAGCACACTAACATGGCCGTACACAGCACACCTACGTGGCTGTTAACTCACTCTATAAACAGCACACCTACATGGCCGCAAACAGCACACCTACGTGGCTGTTAACTCACTCTATAAGCAGCACACCTACAAGGCCGCAAACAGCACACCTACGTGGCTGTTAACTTACTTTATAAGCAGCACACCTTCATGGCCGCAAACAGCACACCTTCATGGCTGTTAACTCAATCCATAAGCAGCACACCTGCATGGCCGCAAACAGCACACCTACGTGGCTGTTAACTCACTCTATAAGCAGCACACCTACATGGCCGCAAACAGCACACCTACATGGCTGTTAACTCACTCTATAAGCAGCACACCTACATGGCCGCAAACAGCACACCTACATGGCTGTTAACTCGAGTGAGTTATAGAGTTATAAGCAGCACACCTACATGGCCGCAAACAGCACACCTACATGGCTGTTAACTCACTCTATAAGCAGCACACCTACATGGCCGCAATCAGCTCACCTACATGGCTGTTAAATCACTCTATAAGCAGCATATCTACAGCAGCTGTCTACTAACTCTATAAGCGGCACACCTACATGGCCGCGTACTTCGTTATTTGTTTTAGCGTTCCGTAATTAAATAGGTCAACGCTTCGAATATTAACAATTCCATTGTCATGTACTAAGTATTAGATTCAGTTAGGGTTTTCTTAATTGGCCACGATTGACAAGTATGTACTCTTTCAGAACGATTCCACCAATCAACGTTATAACGTAATTAATTGGAAACTGTTCTCAATAATGTAACATCATTTCACACTTGTGGGTGCAGTTCTGAATAATTATTACGAAAGTATTTATAAGACATTTAAAATTACTTAACTGCGTCCCATGGCGCGCAGGCACACGTTCACTTCTGATATGTTAAAACTTCAATGATCTCTTGAATAATTTATTCACTTATACTGGGAGTTACAATCACTCGTACACGTTTATGGTCTAACTTAAACTAAACCACGTCTTCAAACTATACTCAACCACGTCTACACTTTAGCACGGTTAACCAAGGAGAACCCAGAAAAAACGTACCCTCCTTTTTTAAGACCACCCGCCATCTTTTTTTTAAGTCGTAATGGCGGTGAAGTACCCTCAAACTTAATTAAAAGTGCAACTTAAATTAAAATTAACTACACTAAACATGAAATCATTACACATGTAATGAATTGCAAATTAACATTGATGTGACTGGCTCCCATCGATAAGCGGAATATTATTTGTTTGTTAATTTTCAACAAGCAATAATTTTAGTGGAAAGTGCGCGAATCCACCCTCGCTTTCGTCGCTAGTGACCGTTTATTATATTTCAATATGTGTGAGACTATTTATATTTCAATTTATTATTTATTATTATATTTCAATATCTGTGACAGACACGGGAGTCACTTCTAGATGACATTCTTCTTTACCTTACGGGTAAACTCTCTTCTAAAAAGTCAACTTAGCATTAAAGGTCAATGACTTAAGGCCGTGTATTACCACTTTTGAGTTTTTAAAAACCATCTGAGACATAGAATATAGTGTCTTAAAATCTAAAAAAAAATATATGTGTTACATAAGGATCTTGTCTAGTCAAAATCGCAGTCAGTTACATGATTTTACTCGATAGAAAAAAATCGCGAAGTTACCTCTTTTTGGAATGTATTTTCAATACTACGGGTACATTACTGATATTTAACATTTAATTTTTGTACTCAATTAAAGATCGTAAATAGTTATAGACAAATTCGCAGGGTTTGCTTTGATAAAATGATTGGCTTAATCACTATAGCTAAATATTTACAAAACTGCGCGCAGAGCTTGCGTAGAGAGCGGGATGGTTAATTGTAAGCTCACGCGTGTTAGAGCGGGACATTTGCGTTGGGGATACCTCCCCTTAACATCAGTGTTGATTAAAGTTACATCTACGAGTATAATAGTACATTACTTAACAAGGGCGGTAAAACAAAGAATGTCTCAGGTCGCAGGTATTTGACGCCCGAGCCGAAGGCAAGGGCGATAAATATGCGTTCTGAGGCTTTCTTTATTACCGCCCGTGTTAAGTAGCCCAGCCCAGCGCCCAGGAAGTGGGATTTCCCGCGCGCGAAGCGTGCAGTAATTGCCGCTTTATGGCCAGGTGTGACATAAACGATTTTATCAAGGTCTTCTTCACAAGGGATCTCCAAAAATTCAAATTCAGCCAACCGCGAACCCAGAGCATTAAAATCATTATTTCCAGAAGGCAGTGTAAAAGCCTCTTTTACGGGTCTCAGTATATAACTTTACGAGTCTAATGCTGGAGTTGAAAAGTTGTTGCGACATTTTTTCCGTTCCTTTGTGGTACAGCCTTTTTAATTGTCTCGTAATTTATTTAATTACTTAGAAATGTTTTTTTAGCTGGAGAAATTTAAATAATCTTCAGCCGGATTATAGGTCTGATTATGTGTAAAGATTAAGGGTATTATGGGCGTAGTTACAGTACCTAACAAAACACGTCTCCTGTGCTAAAGGATTTATAAGTTCTTACAGTTTAAGTCAACTATATATAGGTACTCGTGTGTTAAGTATATTTCAATGAACAACTCCTAATTCGACCTTCCTATCTAATCACCATTCGTTATTCATAACACTTTTTCAGTTATAACACTCATAATCTAGTTACTTCCAGCATTACCAGTGCTAACAACACCAAAGAAATATAGCGATAAGTGATGTAAAATCAAGATTTAGCGCCCGGGCGTGCTGTCGAAGTAAACTTACAATAATTTCACAACATGATACCTCTATTTTTCTGGTATTGAAATTCAAACTTTATGTCGTAGAGCGCAAGATTAACTATTAAACACAACTGTTTATTGAAATATGAGGGTTTGGAAGTATTCGTTACAGTTATTTGCTGTATTGTTGTACTGAACGTTTGTATTCCCGATAATGTGAATATGCACAGTAGCAATTTTAAAGGAATCATAACTTATAGGTAATATTTTATTTTTGAATGTTCTTTATTAAGTACGTATAGTACAGTCAGCGTCATATAGTTTGTAGCAGCCAAAGTGGCCAAATAGTTCGGTACACCGTACAAAATATATGGTGTACCGAAGTATTTGGCCGCTTTGGCTGTACACGCGTCAATTGTTTGCGCGGGTGCGTAGCGCGTGGCGCGGTCGAATCGCGAGGCGCGATGACACCCGATCGGCACCCGGCGGGCCTGTCAGGGACGAGGTAGCTGACCTCGGTGCGGGGGGTTCGTGGCCATTCTATACGTAGTACTATTATACTATTCTGTGGTTACCTACGATAACCAACCGCGCATTACAACTTTTCCAAGACTTTCCCAAGTGAGTGTCAACCGTTATTCTCTTATTAAGCCTAAATGTCATTAATTCAACCCGATTTTTTGTCTACAGGCGGACTGGTCGGAGCAATTCGTGCTGAACGTGCACGGCGGCAGCGTGTTCCCGTGCGGGGAGGGCGTGCGCGCGCTGTTCCAATACCCGGAATGCGTGCTGGAGGGGGCGGACAGGGTGCGCGTGTTCGGGAGAGACCCGGACCGGCTGCGCTATGTGGCTGAGAGGAGGGTGCGCAGGTACGAACATCATCATCATATTAACCGAAAGACGCCACCGCCCCAGAGGAGTGCCACAATGACCGGTCCTGCGCCACCCGCATCTAGCGGACTCCCGCGACCTTTATCAGCTCATCAGTCCATCTTGTGTCTACCCACACTGCATGGTCATGTGCTATGTGGCTGAGAGGAGGGTGCGCAGGTACGACCATCATCATCATATTAACCGAAAGACGCCACCGCCCCAGAGGAGTGCCACAATGACCGGTCCTGCGCCACCCGCATCTAGCGGACTCCCGCGACCTTTATCAGCTCATCAGTCCATCTTGTGTCTACCCACACTGCATGGTCATGTGCTATGTGGCTGAGAGGAGGGTGCGCAGGTACGACCATCATCATCATCATATTAACCGAAACACGCCACAGCCCCAAGAGTGCCACTGTGACCGATCCTGCGCCACCCGCATTCAACGGACTGCCGCGACCTTTATCAGCTCATCAGTCCATCTTGTGTCTACCCACACTACATGGCCATGTGCTATGTGGCTGAGAGGGTACGCAGGTACGACCATCATCATAGCAGCCGAAAGACGTCCACTGCTGGATAAAGGCCTCCCCCAAAGAGTGCCACAATGACCGGTCCTGCGCCACCCGCATCCAGCGGACTCCCGCGAACTTTACCAGGTTATCAGTCCAGCTTTTGGGTACCCACGCTGCGTCTTCCGGTACGTGATCGCCACTCAAGAAACTTTCGGCTTCGCAGGGACGGTGCTAATGTTCATTATCGCACCATGGTGTGGGAGCAATATACTAATAGGTTTACACCGAACATGAAGATGCGAGGTCGAATCGGCTATGCTATCTGGCTGACAGGAGGGTCCGGAGGTACGGTGCTCATGTTCATTATAAACACCATGGTGTGGAAGCAATTTAGTTCCAATAAGATTGGATTTGCACCCCGAACCACGGCTACTGCGCACTTTTGAAGTTTTTGGACACTTTGGTTCTTTGTCGCTTACACTCGTTAAAAAATGTAGTATGAGAGATCAAACATGATGATAACGTGACAAGGTATAAAGGTTAAGCCTCTTGTGAGACCGATCCTACCACTGGGTTTTTCATCAAACTTATGTACTTACGAAATGTCATGTGATGTTCAAAAGTGGGTTTTTGGTGAAGACATTGCGAGGATTAAACCGGTCTAATCTCAACCAGGTCCAGTTTTGTCTCTGATAATCTAGGAGAGAGATAGCTAGAAATTACTCCAACGATAGCGATTGACCATTAAAACTACGCCAACAATATCCATAAAGGGTATCTTCCCGTCCCATTAATAATTCTGACCGAATTTCAGCTCCATTCTATCTCGACTCATTCTGCCATATTTAGGGGCTTGCCCCATTAGGAGACTTTAATTGGCGATTATAATACCCAGTTAATTTCACTGCAGCAATGCACTGAGCATAACTCGAAAACTCATATCTGCATTACGTATTACGTATAAAAAATTTGAATCATATTACAAAGACTAAAGGTTGCAAATGCCACGAAACAATTTAGGGAGATAGGGCTCTGTGATTCTAACACAGTGTGTAAATAATTCCGAAAATCATATTGCAGTTAAATGTTAGCGAAACTTGAACCTTGTGTTAATGAGATATGATTGCTTTTACATGTATTAAGAGAGAATGCATATCGTTCGTTAATGGCCCACCAGTTGTTTTGAGTTTGAATCAGTTTTCCTGCAAATTGATATAAATGTTGTTATCAACACTGAAGTTTTGGTTCGTGATATTTGGATAATGGTTTATTTACGATTTATCATATTTCATATTTATCAGAGGGTTTTCGGTGAAAGAAATAGTGAGGAAACCGGTTAAATCCCAACAGGGCCTAGTTTTCAATCATTTTGTAAAACTATGTACTTAGTTGCTTTGCCAAATCTTGGGGTTAGGTTGGTGTCAAACCATGGGCGGGATACGACCCAACTGAGAGCACCCGACCGACCGAATCGACCGTCTTAAGAGGAGAGGTAGGGCAAGCTCTCTCTATACAAACTTTGTGCAGGATTTTCTTCGTTTGTGTTTGCATTAGAGTTATGATTTTTGGTCAGTATGCTTATTTTTCTGTTAGCTATTTCGTGATGTACTATTTTTTTTTCCATTGTTTTTTTTCATTTTTTTTTTTTGATAAATTTGAAAATTTTCACATCTCTTTCTTCGCATATAGTAGAGGAGTTCTACGATATCAATGTATGGGAGGGTCATAATAATTCCCAAGGAAGCGAAGTTTGATTTTTTTAGTTCTTTGTGTGTATCTTTTTGACATACTAAAAATCTTCCAAAATCTGACCGTGCAAAATGCGTTTTTTGACCCCCCAAAAAAAAACAAAAAAGGTCAAAAAACGCATTTTGCACGGTCAGATTTTGGAAGATTTTTAGTATGTCAAAAAGATACACACAAAGAACTAAAAAAATCAAACTTCGCTTCCTTGGGAAATTTGGGAATTATTATGACCCCTAAGGCTAGGTCGCTTCTACTAATATCTAATATTTACATCCAAAAAAAATATTACATTCGTTAGTGCCAAAACCTACTAATAAAACGTGCACAGAGTTTGTATGGAGAATGCCTTACCCACCCCTGCGCCTTAATGAATCCTCGCCTGTGACAGGACAGGGGTAAGAGGGGATCGTCGAAGGGTAACAGACGGGTAGCGGGCGGCGGGTCTCTGTGTCTCGCTACCCTTCCACGAGGTCTTAGTTAAGCGGTCGACGATGTTGATGACATGTGATTTATCCCCAGGGGCCAGCACACAGTCTCCTTCGACTGCCGGTTGTTCAGCGAGCGTTACCCGGAGTACTGCTTCGTGTACGTGTCCCAGGCTGTCACTGGGGCTGTGGCGGACGTCAGGATGGACTGTTTGCCAACTTTACCGCTGTCAGGTAAGTAGTTCGCTTCATTCATTCATCATTCAATCAATCGTTATTTCATTTATTCAATCGTACTATCGAACCAACTGAATCGTGACCCACCGTGGAACCTTGTCACAGAAAGTGTCATAATGATTTTCCTTGTCAGGCAGTACAATGTCACTCGATCGGTAATTTATTCTAACATTCATAGTTTCAATCGATTCATTCGTTCGTTAATTCGTTTCCTAAATACATTGAGTAGAAGATGTTTATGTCTGAAAGAACATTTTTGGACCCAAAGTAATATAAATCACGCTAACTTACGTTTGTTAATTGCAGACCGACAGACATGGTCTGAAAGAGAACAGAGGGATGCAATAGCTTATTCACTATTTACTGAAATAGACTAGAGAAAAGTCCTACCAGTTAGCAGAAAAAAATAACTGCTGACTATGGCAACCTACTACAGATGTATTGCAAAATGATTTTCATTCGGGAAAACTCGGATCTCAATCGGAATACGATGGCACCCGCACTGTCAATCAATGATTGTATTAAATAAGTGACTTTTCATATCCATTATTATGGAACTTTATTGTTTAGTGTCAAATGTCAAAGTGTCAAAGTTACCCCTACGGCTGTAAGATGGGTACTGAAGCCAAAGTGCGAAGGAAAATCATTTTGCACTACATCTGTACTTCTCTTTCCTTCAATGGAGAAGGAACAGAGAAGTAGTAGGTTGCCATAGTAAAATAATACTATTACCGTAGGAGGTTGCGAACTAAGTGTGAATTCAGTCATGGGAATGAATTCACACCGCACTTAGTTCGCATTGTGTCGCCAATATACTGTAGGGCGCGGGCCTAGTAAATAACGCAGCCATCCCAGTCATCCCACCAGTAATCCGCCCGATACAGCGCTGAGCACACCTCTCAAATCTCTCAATGTACTATCTAAAAAAATTGTACATACCTACTACTCCTGATTTTCATTAAGGCCGTGTATTACCACTTTTGAGTTTTTAAAAACCATCTGAGACATAGAATATAGTGTCTTAAAATCTAAAAAAAATATATGTGTTACATAAGGATATTGTCTAGTCAAAATCGCAGTCAGTTACATGACCTGATGAATTTCACTCGATAGAAAAAAATCGCGAAGTTACCCCTTTTTGGAATGTTTTTTCAATACTACGGCTATATTACTGATATTTAACATTTAATTTTTGTACTCAATTAAAGATCGTAAATAGTTATAGACAAATTCGCAGGGTTTGCTTTGATAAAATGATTGGCTTAATGACTATAGCTAAATATTTACAAAACTGCGCGCAGAGCTTGCGTAGAGAGCGGGATGGTCAATTGTAAACTCACGCGTGTTAGAGCGGGACATTTGCGTTGGGGATACCTCCCCTTAAGATCACAAACATAGTCCTTGAGAGTACTAATAGTTCTGTACAATAGGATAGGTTTTCTTGACCATGAGCTTCAGTTGGTATTATTCCCGACAGACGGCGGCGCCGGCGGCTGGGGGCCGTGGTCGGCGTGGTCGGCGTGCGGCGCGCCGGCGCGCTGCTCCACGCGCACGCGCAGCCGGCACCGCTTCTGCGACTCGCCGCCTCCCGCGTACGGCGCCAAGTATTGCGAGGTGAGTCACTAGATTCCCGACAGATGGCGCCGGCGGCTGGGGCTATGTTCCGAATCACGCTCACAGCGCTCGAAGCGTGCTTACGATCGGACCGATTCACGCTCATAGCGCGTACATGAGATGTCGTGACGTCATTGATGATTTTATGGACGGCGCTCACGGTGCTCACACTCCCAGGCGTAAGCACCTTGAGCCAAACGTCAAGTTGACGGTTGATATATGGAAAATGAAAATGAAAATGAAAATGAAAATGAAAATTTTATTCGTAACAATTGTTACATGTCATTGTTGTATACAAATTTGTCCTAATTTACCGTAGGTAAATAGGTGTTCATCGATCAATATAATTGTCATTATTATTATACATTATTTCATATTATTCATAATTATAATATCACACACGCACATTATTCATTATACATTACATTCATCATTAATTATTATATTATTAATGGTAAATTGAAAAATTCGGTCTATTCGTAAAACATATTTTTTAAAAGCCATTTTTTGAGTCTCGACTTGAATCCAGCGGTGGAAGCTGCATTTCTGATAGTGTCAGGCAAGCGATTGTATATTGACGGCCCAAGGCTATAGACCGACTTCCCTGACTTCGCTAGTTTGTGTTGCGCGGCCACCAGCCTGTTTCCGTGTTTGTTGCTCCGTAAGGGGTATCTGGAGTTCGTGCCCTTACATTTGAACTGACCAAGGTTTTCGTGAGTGAATATTGCCACTTGGTATATCAGTATGCATGGCAGGGGCAAAATCTGGAACTCCAGGATGAACTCCCGTGCCGGAGCATCGGATGGTTTGCCGGCCATGCCGCGGACAGCCCTCTTCTGCATTGAAAAGACGCGGTACCAGTCTGCAGCCCGGGCCCACAGTTCCACGCCGTACGTCAGCACCGAGTGGACCGTTGCGAAGTAGCAATCCCGCACAGCGGCCCGCCCGGCGGTGCGCGCCAACCGGCGCAGTGCGAAGCATGCGCGACCCAGCCTACCACGAAGCTCATTTATGTGCTTCTCCCACGTCAAAGCACTATTGATGTGGAACCCGAGCAAGCGCGCGCAGGACACTTGCTGTAGAGGGGCACTGCCTGCGCACACTCGCAGGCTCTCTCCGGGGTGACCGTTAAGTTTTATCGGCATGAAACAGGTTTTTTCTTTGTTTAACGCCAGTCCGTTAGCCCGGAACCAGTCATGTAGTTGCTGGACGACGTTATTTAGGGCCGCTTCGAGTTCACTCCTCGTCGGCGTGCTCACTACCGCCGTTACGTCGTCTGCATACATATATATGGTAGCACCTTTTATTGCTTGGGGCAGGTCATTTAAGAGGATGCTGAATAGGGTATTAGACAAACACGAACCCTGCGGAACACCTATCAGGTTGCGACGCTCCGAAGATACCACCCTGCCGCCTTCTCCGACGACCACCTGAGCCCTATGGACATGACGGTAAACAGCCCTGTGCTGTGAGCCTGAATCGGTCCGATCGTAAGCGGTGCCCGGTCACACATACATGTGACACGCCTAGTAAAGTAATCGGTGTCGGTAAGTATGTGTGCGTGCGCCGTCAGTAGGAACATGCTGTGTCATTGATGTGTCATTGTAGTCACTGCGTTGCGCACAGGAAACCGAGATGAGCCGTGACTGATCGGTGAATAAAACGCCGCGCAGGGGCGAGGTAATTGACGTCGTGTCCGTTCTGTATGTAATACTTGGTAATACTATTACAATACTATTATGTGGCGCTGTTCCACGCATGCGTACGCGCAGCACCGCTTCTGCGACTCGCCCCCGCCCGCGTACGGCGCGGCGCCAAGTATTGCGAGGTGGGTATGGTTGAAGAAATATAAGCTGCACCGATTCGCCATACAAGTTGTTCGAGGAATCGGTGCAGCTTATATTTCGTCAACTATATGTTCCCGGCAGATGTCACCGGCTCGGCTGGGGTGGTCAACAGAAAAAAATAGATGATCATCTTAGAGCCCTGTCACTTTCACTACTTTGACGCATCCCAACTGTCGCAGTACTGTTTCTTTGGTGCGACAAAGTACTAATACACATGTAAAGTACTCGTACTTTTATCTCACAAGCGCGGGTGAGCACTGTCCATGTGTGCATCAGCGTAGGAGCTATGAGTTCACGTTGTCCATGTGTTCGTGTGTCACAAATACAATTACGGCCAACCCGCGCTCGTGCGATAAAAGCACTATGTTGCCGGATGTATTTTATAGTGGTAATTTTCTAATATGTCCGAGGAAAAAAAAAGATTATCGTTAGCACTTCAAAACGAAAGGAAGTCTGAAAAAAGATTATCCGCACAAATAGCTTCCTTCCGTTCTAGATGATAAGGTTCAAGTTGTGGTGACTTGGGAATAAATCAGTTGGTGGTCGAAGCTTGCGCAGGTAGTCGGCCGGCGTAACAAAGACTGCTACTGTTTTACTGCCAAGTCACTACAACTTGAACCTTATCATCTAGAACGGAAGGAAGCTATTTGTGCGGATAATCTTTTTTCATACTTCCTTTCGTTTTGAAGTGCCAACGACAATCATTTTATGGGTTTTCGGACATATTAGAAAATTACCACTATACACAATTACACATGGGGCCAAGGTGGTTTGGCCAGCACGTCGCGCTAACGTGTAGGCTGTATGTTGGTAGTTTTGGCCGGTGGTTATGGTTATCTTGAACCAATGCGACATCGCTGGCGACTCGTGTCGCGCGATGTTGCCTGACATGTCGAGTGAAGTCCGGCAACGTCGCGCTACTTCACCCGACGTCGCTGGCGACACGTGTCGCAGGACATTTGTACCCTAGTGTATCCCCGGCCTTATTGAGAGGTGAGCAAGGGGACTTCCTGACTTGGCGGGGCGGGATCGATATGTGACATTTTCATCTTTGACGTAAACTTACTGACGTCGCAAAGATTCCCACTTGACGGAATACTGTCAGTATTACTTTTGCGCAGTAGTAATATTATGCGCAGAAGCGGACCAGTATCTACTTACTGCCTTCGCATCGTCCCGCTTCCGCGCATCCCGCGCCAGTCAGGAAGGGGCGCAGTAAAAAGTAGTACAGAGTTGACTGACAGTTGACACTGAGATTTGACAATTTACTCATATCGTACCGCCTCCGCACCGACAAATCAGGAAGCCGCCTTACTTTACCGACAGATTTTGCCGAACTCACAAAACTGAGACAAACTCGAAAATAGCTGCACTGTCGCGGCTAAAAATATGGCAAATATAACAGTAGACAGCATTTCCACTTTGTCCAATTCGGATTAAACGAAGTTAGGTTAGTAAAATATTTATCCACTGTGCACTCTAGTTATCCAAGTCAGGATCTGTCTTGAATCTTCCTAGTACTGGCGACCTGCAGTAACGTCTATCTAAAGAAATGCTTATTTTTGTAAGGGAAATTCACAGTTGATTTGTCCGATTTGTCCTAACGCTCGTTAAAAATTGCGTTACCGCCCTCTGGTATTTATTTATTATTTATATTTTATTTATTTATTTATTTATTTTATTATTAGGATCACCAACAGTAGCAACAACAGTAAATAGCATAGTAGAAGCACGTAGAAGGAAATGCACATAGTTTAAATCTAATTGCGCCACCAATTACAGGTGAACACAGCATGCATTACAGGAAGCGTCAACTTTATACAATTGACTTGTAATACCTATTATTACCAATAAATTATGTCTATGTCTATGTCTATGTCTATACAATACAAAAACTATATAAGAAATAGAACATTGACATTAAAATGAATAGATTTAACTAACAGTAGGTGATATGCTTAAAAACTAAACTAGGAATAAGAGGGTGATGTATGGCTATAGTTCTGAGGCACTTCAACTGATAATCGACAGCACTTTCGTCCTAAACCGATGTAAACCGTCATGATGTATGTCCAGCTGATAAAAAAGTCCAGCTATATAATACAATACAGTAATTTATTGATATCACCATAGTTACAAGTCAGATATAATATAGGTACTCGATTAGCAATCTACGGGTAGATTGCTAATCGAGGAAACCTTCTATAGTACATTACTTAACAAGGGCGGTAAAACAAAGAATGTCTCAGATCGCAGGTATTTGACGCCCGAGCCGAAGGCAAGGGCGATAAATATGCGATCTGATGCTTTCTTTATTACCGCCCGTGTTAAGTACAAAATTTTATTACACCCCCTGGCCAGGAAGTGGGATTTCCCGCGCGCGGAGCGTGCGATAATTGCCGCTTTATGGCCAGGTGTGACATAAAATATGTTATAAATACGACGAGTTTAGGGGACAGATCAAACATAGATTGGCAATTATCTGCAAAAAACTTGACTTCTTTCATACTAGTTAAGTAATTTTTTTATTGGCATCATATTAATACATATTTTGATCCATTTATTTGGCACAGTTTCGTAATAACTAACCATTTTTAACGACATTACAACGTGGTGCTTTCCTTTATAAATCGGTTAAATTGTGGCACTCAAGTCGGTTTCACTTTACGTAAGTTAAATTCATCAATATAATGTATATCTGAACAACCTATTGGCCGTTACAATAAATTATTGCTCAGATATTTTTAATCACTCTGTCCTTGCACACATTTTGAGCTCGACTGTACTTATTTCGTTCCACGTAATAAGACACAAAACGTAATCAAGAAGTAAACACTTCAAAGTCTATACTTTGAAGTTTTTACTTCTATAAGCATCTATTACGTAATCAAGAAGTAAACACTTCAAAGTAGGTATATTATACTTTGAAGTGTCTATTTACGTTGCGTATAATTAAGCAAGTTCTACCCATAACTTTATTCGTTTCCGTTATCATATCATATGACAAACAACATTTTACGGCGCCAGACATAGCTTCAAATATTTTCACATATCTTTGAAGACTTTGCAAACACATATCATGACGGAATCGGCCAGACATGCTTTGCAAACATTTGAACGCTTTGATGTGTCCAAAAACCGACACC
This sequence comes from Cenopis cana, assembly GCA_951800055.1. Lineage (NCBI taxonomy): Eukaryota > Metazoa > Arthropoda > Insecta > Lepidoptera > Tortricidae > Cenopis > Cenopis cana. The sequence continues at coordinate 1,647,599 of OX637484.1, read as the reverse complement.
GCATGGTAAAGTGCAAATCTTTGTTCAAACTTTGAACACATAGTCAGTTCCTTGCCACACATAGCAAACAAACATGTATTCAAACATTTGAAGCTATGTCTAGCGCCGGCTTTAGAACCACGCGCGGTAGCAAATCCCTAATGAGGTTGTTACCACGTTACTAAGCAAATTTATAGAAGCAAATCGGTCGCAACCATGAATACTGTCACCTAGCAACCGTATAGAAGTTTTGTCAATATTCACGCTTTGATTCACGCGCTGTCATAACAAACCAACAAACATATTTTGTGCTTTTATACGTTTACTGCTACAAAAATACGATAAGTAATGGCTCCAAAAAAGGACAAAGGGAAAGACAACGCGCCGGCCGCTCGCGTTGGCGCATTCACTGAAGTTGACAAGGCGTTCCTAGATATCCAACTAGCTGAGGCTAACAGGAAAGTCGCGAGACTCCGGCTGGCTGTCGATGAGTATGAAGTACGGAATGAAGAGCTGCAGAAGGCTTACGATAAGCTGGACGAAGACAGAGCAGATATCATTGCATATTTAAAGAAAACTCTGAACAATAAAAATGAGGAAAATATTGAGCTGAAAGATAAAGTAAAGGGCTTGGAAGAAACGAGGGACATCGAAACAGCGCAATTTAAAGAGACAGTTACTGAACTGGAAAGGAATTTCACTATTATGAAGGATCAGTTGACTTCCGAAAATAAACTCCTAACTGGCAAACTTAATACGCTTGAAGAATTCAGGGCTATAAGAGACGATCTGATGAGAAAATATGAAAAACAAGAACAGGATTTCAAAGACCAAGAGATGAAGTATAAGAGAGTGATATATGACGCTGAAAAGAAGTTTGTGGTTGGAAAAGATAAGTTGAAGAAAGAAATGGAGGGTCGTCTTTTGCAACTAGCACAGGATTTTCAAGATGCAACGGAATTGAGAATTGCTGCGTCCACGCACAGAGTAATTAGAGAAAATATTGCTATTAACAACGAACTAGACAGCATATTGGCAACTCAAACGAAACTTGCTGAGCAGAATGAAAACTACAAAAAAAGTGAGCAAGCCGCTCGAATAGCAAAGGAACTTGCCGAAGAAGAGAGGGACAAAGCTATAAATAAGAATGTTGTGCAACTCAAAGTGATCGACCAACTCACTTTGGCCTTCCAAAATATGAAGAAAGAACAAGCGCTGATAGAAAAACGTAACTACGACATGGATGTTTTGCAAGCTAAAATACAACAGCTGTCAAAGGAAAACGAGAGTTTGACTTTACAAGTTCGAATATTAGAACAAAACTTGCATGGAAAATTAAATGAACAAAATAAATCACTTGTGAAGGCATCAAAGATTGCTAAGGAGTCTAAAAAGATGAAGAATATTCTAAAAGAAGCTGCAGTAGCTATACAGGCTGCTCTTAAACTAGACCAATGGGCAGTGGATGACACCACTAGGGAGATCATGGACCGGCAGGTATTGCTCTCCCGTCTTTTGAACATCGTGACTCAATACCACGACACACAGCGAGCTGAATCCATGGACTCTCTCGCTTCTCTCGGCAAAGTTTACGAAGAAGGTGACCTCGGTTTCGTACCAAAACCAATATCGAAGAGACCTTCAACATCCGTGCCAAGTGTGCCATCCAAAAGATCACTTGAATCTGCGAAGCGCACTTCAGTGTCGTCCATATCATCAACGACTTTGGGCAGCGTCAGCACTGTACCAAGTTTACAGATATTGCCGGCATCTTCCGAGCCTGCGCTACCTTCCAAAGAAAGCTTACTGTCATTCGCGACCTCTAAATCGAGTCAGGAAAGCAGCGAGAGCGCGGAAGATGAATCTGAAGATATCGGAGACATTAATAAGATGTTAGAAGCGAGCAAACTAGAGATACAAAAGTCGATATTGAAGGATCTGGCTTATTCTCAAGGGCTTTTGAAGTCAAATTTGCTACTAGAAGGCGAAAGGGCGAAGGCTTCGAAGTCGGTTGTGATTATGGAACGCCCAGAGGAAGAGCAAGATGGGGAACACGTTGAAGGCGAAGGGTTGGAAGGAGAGCACGTGGAAGGAGAGCATGTTGAAGGAGAGCACGTGGAAGGTGAAGAGTCGGAAGCCAAAACAGTGGAGGGCGAAGAAACTAAAGAAGATACAGAAGAGCATAAGGAAGAGTGAGATTATAAATGACGAGCGTTTTGTAATGTATGTAACGTATTTTCGTAAATATTTACGTTAATTTTTAATAATAAATTTTACTACAGTGATTTCATGTTTTTTTACAGACCATTATTTTAGTGAATTTGGTTTTGCCACCATGGTTGTATCATACGTCCTTTAAATAAAGGGAAAGATAATTTGATAAAACGTAGGTACGTATGATAACAGATTAGTTACGCAACATTTAGTAAATTTACTTATAACCTTACTTACTTAGCAATCTTTAAATAACGTTATTTTAACCTCCCTTGTACATCGAGGAAGCCTGCGGGCCAGCATATTTGCCCTCACGCACAATGATCTCCGCTCTCTCTCCATATCTTCATCGTCCCTCAAATCATCCGTTACAATGTGTCCCAAAGTGGTCCTTTTCTTCCCCAGGGTCAAGCCGTAGAGCTGGCCGCGTGTGAATGCGCCGCTCGTCCCTGGGCCGGCGATTCCTCGATGGTGGTGTCAGAGGTCGGCCCTCAATGTCGTTGCGGCTGCGTGCTGCATCTCGCGCCTAGCGCGCGCTTGCTGGCAGGCTCGGCTAAGGCATGCCCTGGGAGATCATTCTGGCTGCTACAGGTATGTTCCATTTGTGGTTGTGGGGGCGTCTGAGGATGTTGTATTTTTGATTCTGGAGTCAGTTCTTAGGCTGGCAAGATCTCAATTGTATACCTTCCAAGGCTCACGCGGTTTTTATGACACCTTTGGAATGAGAAACTACAGTGTCCGTTAACCAGTCAGGAAACCTCTTTTTGACACCTGCTATTTAGAAAAGAGTCATTGTTGGTTTCGAATGCGGGATCAAAGTCGTACTTTTCTTCCCTCATTCGTCAGCAACAATTACTCTTTTCTTCATAGGTGTGAACAGCAGTATGCAGCACGCGGTAGCAAAATTATTTGTAAGACATTTCATGTATATAGCAGCGAGCCTCATAGGCGGTGTGAAAAGCAGTATGTATCACACGGTAGCAAAATTATTTCCGTCTTGGGCGTAAACGCTTGAATCCCTCGCTACGCTCAAGATTCTACATTAGAATCCCGCGCTACGCTCAGGATTCAATATACCGCCCTCCCCGAAAATATATAATTTTACTATCTTGAGACACGATCTACTATTTTCGATATTATACTAATAATATAGGTACCTATTATGCTGCTGCCGTATCTGGTCGTACCCTTGTTATAGTGGTTCCTGGTTATTGAATTTTTAACCAGAAACTGTGCTTGTGAAGCTATCACTCACACTCACTCAGTTTGAACACCTCACTTTAAACATTGATGGACACTGCATGCCTGAGGGCATAATGTAATTGTGTGTCAGTTGTTTGAAAGTAAACGTAATAATACAGAGAATAGAAGTAATCTACAATCTGGGCATTTTCACTTTAAAGTGCACCCCCTACTTTTTTTTCGGATCTCGGTGATTTTGGGTATTCTGACTCAGAATCACGAGTACTATCCATTTCTGCGAAGAAAAAAAGTGTCCCGCCAAAAAAAGTCAGTTTTGTGACGCTTTTTTCATACAGTTTATATGGCTCGTCACAAAACTGACTCAGAAAATTTGTATGGAAAATCAAGGACATTTTTTTTCTTCATCTGAATCAATAGTACTCGTGATTCTGAGTCAGAATACCCAAAATCACCGAGATCCGAAAAAAAAGTAGGGGGTGCACTTTAAAGTGAAAATGCCCATCTATCTCACCCTATCATAGGGTCTTCAAAAACACTTCCCTACATTACAAATAAGTAAACAAGTCTCTGATTACCAACTATAATATTATTATATAAATCAGATTTTTATTTGAAATATCCTTATTTTTCCAATTATTCGCGGTTGGTTCGGAACCCTAAATATGCGAAGTCCTGCTCGCACTTGACCAGTTTTTTTATACAGAAATCCTTCTTTATGCTATCAATTATTACTAGTGCACTAACTTACAAGGGCTACTTAATAATTTCCATTCCACTTGCCAATCGACTGGCCCGACCAAACGCGCGCTCATCGAGTTTGTATCGACGTGGCATCATTAAAAGTTGAGCACTTGTAAGTTAGAGCTCCGTTTACCTACTAATATCGCCGTTATGGGGGTAGTTTGTTACTGATAGTTGTTAGTAAAGTTGTTAATGTTATTAAAGTGTTAAGTAATATTGCCTGAACATGCTCGATCGATTTATTCAGCACTTTAAGTGATGGCAGTGGCCATGTTGTTATAGTTTAAAAATCTCTTGGTGGTATGGGATGGTAGAGCATAGGGGGGATGTCAACACGCTCATATTGGAGTCAGCGTGACTAGGGATGTATTTCCTTTCCACGTTACAGAAGACCGCAGCAATAATGATTACTTTCAGCTCTATAGGTGTAATGCTATGCGTTATAGTCAGCGCCGGCTCTAGCCCTAGATCCGGGTGGTGCGAGATGGTCTATGGGCGCCTTGTGGTTTGAATTTTTTCGACGTTGCCAATTTGGCGCCCCTTGACATCCCCGCGCTTGGCGCCCATTGACATCTGGCGCCTGGCGCGGCCGCCCGATCCGCCCCACCCTTGGGCCCGCCCTGTTTATAGTGTTCCGTGGTTAGTAAGTTCGCCAGGATGCACCGTATTAAGAGTGACTTGGACATGCTTCAAGCAGTTGACACAACTATACCTCAAATCAATGAAGGGCTAGGCTACAGCCAACAGGCTAGGGTGTCAGATCGTGTATAATGCACTAGCTTTTACCCGCAACTTTGTCCGCGTAGAATCATCGCGTTAGACTTTAATTGGTATTCTTTTATTTGCGCTATTGCGCTTATTTAGTTATCACTGTTCCATACAAACTTACACCTTAAGGGATGATTCTAGTCCAGGACAAAAATGTATCCCATACTCTATCCCGGAACTCAAACTACCTCCTTATCAAATTTCTTCTAAATCGGGTTAACGGTAAGCGCGAAGAGGTAACCGACAGGCAGACACACTTTCAGTATGAATATTGTATAGTATGGATGTTTGAAATCATCGGTCAAACAATCTATAGTATTGAGTAAAATATGCCAATATCGTGTTCAAATTGATAAAGGTAATAAAACTCTAAACTCCCTCGGCCACTTTTCGTAAAGTGGCAAAAGCAATAGAAACTTCAGGGTCCGTCCCTTAAAGTGCGTCGGTACGTGATGAAGCCGTAAAGTAAGAAAGAATCACAGTAAATAAATTGAGTGTCTGAAAGGTTGGTTGGATTATAACTGAAAGCCAGAACTGCTGTAAAAAGCCAACCTCATTCGTGCATACAATATTCAGACGATAAAATTGGAATCAATTAAATTAGAAACGAATTATTCTGGGCCTAGTCTAGCCGCAGTTTTATTTTAATACGATGCCTATGTTATTGACAGATGATATTTTATGTAGACTTCGGACTCTTGTCGTAAATACGTCACAATGGGTAGTTTGGGGAGTAAGTGTAATTTGTAATGACTATGTCACGATAAAGCAAATTAACTTGAATTAATTTAATTTCAACCCATCGCCCTACATTGATTTGAACATATTTTATAACACTTTAACATGTACTTTTTTATTATAACTGATTTATATAACTTAGGCTAGCCTACTAGTATTTTTTTACTAGTTCATTTAGTTAAAAAACATTGTAATATATTTTAGTGGAATTATTTAGGTACATTCATCCAGAATCGCCGCTCACACCATTTTCTTTCAAATTGCCAATCAAGTGTCCTTCATATTTAAACACACCCAAAATTTGCTGATTGAGGTGACTAGGTATATTTAATGCCACAGACCGTTAACTTCAAACAAAATCAGCCCTATTAACATAAAGCTCCCAAATTTCGCACATCAACCATAAAGTTCTAAAGCTCTTTAACCAAAAGGACACTATCTTTAAACTCATAATCTCCATGACCGTGAAAAATTGTTCTAATTATTATAAAATTCAAGCTTCGTGCCTCACAAATATTTAGGTCTCCCATCTTGCTGATACATCGGTGATAGGACACGACCGCCCTTAGAATCCTGAGGGCTGTTTCACAGTGTCATAGTTAACTTATTGGAGGAATCTTGAAAAGTTCGGGAGTTTGGCTTTATTACGTTAGTGTTGGAGAGGATTCTTGTAGTGAGTAGTAGTGAGTAGATTTTTAGCAATCGTTTTTATTGTTAGTAATCTCGAATGTGTCATCCGATGATTTAGCGGTGGATCTGGCAACCTGTCTCACGGAGTAAAGCAAGGCTTGCATTCGAGAGCGCGTTTCCTCCATTTTTCGTCATTTCGGCGATTTCATGCATTTCGGTCATTCCGAGCATTTCGGTTTTACATCACTTACATCAGTCATCACATAACTATACATAAATATGATCTTATCCACTTCTCCGATTCAAATATTGTAAGTAAATGGAGATTTGAAGCTGTTATTATACTTATTACTAGTTACTTAACTATTACGCAGTTGAAGGTTTCACCTATTAATTTTTGATTATCCATTAGCAAGTTAACAGTAAATGTTGTAATAAAGTTACTAGTTACCTTAATAAATAAAGTTCGAACTCGCTCTATTACTTCTTCTAAAGTCGCGAGTTACTTCTATAGAAATAAGATGAAACTGAGACCAACATCTCCACTGAATATTAGTTCCGTAACTCTGGGCTCGTCTGGCTCCGACAACTTAGGCACTATACAGTTATAGTCGCCAGCAAATATATCTGTACTCTCCAGGATGCTAAATAATATCTGAACATTTACTCTAACACCTTGATCATAGAGTAGTTTCAATTTATTAACTTGTGGGCACGTTTCTTGTCCCGATATGTCCAACTTTGTCTTTTTTTTTTCAGGCAGAAGAAGGCTTGGTGGTCAGGCTTCGTTTTGAAGCAGTGCGACTTCCGTGCGCGGGACAGGCGTTGAGAGCTCGCAACGGAGACTCCCTTGGATCCCCTCTGCTGGCTTCCTGGGATGGACCAGACAGTTCTGCTCTGGTAAGACACGTCTTACCAGACGACGAAGACGACGTCTTATTCACGAATCAATCCGTTTTAGAATGATTTATGGACGCTTGGTCCATGAACAGTCTTCATCAAAGTATCTGAAGGAAGACTTGCTTGGTTTTTTATTGTTACTTATTACGAATAAGCCGCAGTATACTTCCAAATCTCGATACGCGACAAGATCCATTGGCATTTATCTGGTTTTAAAGTATACCAAGGAAGGAACAACTTATTTTGGCATAAGATGTGTAAGAGCAATGGAATAAAGTACTCGAGGACTGTATTGTTACCACGAGTGGTAACCGCGGCTAGATGGCATCCCTTTGATGGTCATCAATATAGCCACGAGTGGTAACCGCGGCATGATGGCTTCCCTTTGATGGTCATTTCAACCTATTCATGACTGCTGAGCATACACCACGTCCCTGCCCTAGGCTATTCTTATCCAGTAGTGACTCGCGATTTTCCTATTATCGTCAACCGGCTACCGTAAATAACAATAATACCATACACTTCTATTGCGTAAGTTAATTTGAAGTCTAATGCTCATTGCACTATCCTAAGGTTGGAGACGTGGAAACCACGACAGACAGCACCGGGACGATTGAGATCGCAGGCGGTGGCCATATACTTGTGGAGCTGCGGTCGGGAGAAACAAAAGACCCAGCTGATCAGAACTGCGCGGGAGGGTTTCTGGCGCACGCTATGCAGATTGGTAAGCTCCCCCATTTTCTAACCAACTTCAAAGACTCCGCATTTATAGGGAACTTAAAATCTCCATAGAGCCCTCAAGGACATTGAGAGGACTTTTCAATCAGTGGACTTCGTATACGTTCTAGCCTGTGTCTGTGTGTACTTAAAGTGTGTTTTAGTTAAAGTCTAATAGTTTTTTTCGGAATTTCTGAAAATCAGCGTCGCGACACATCAGTCGTGGCATATGCAGAGTGACTACCTTTTTTGGTGTAAACCCACTTTTTTAACCAAATCTGCACCAAATAAAAGTTTTACTTCTTCTTCTTCTTTTAACATTATCAAGATAGCTTGTAGTTCAACACGGAGCATACTTCACATGAGCCTTGACCTTGTCATATATAAAAACAATAGTAGAAATAGGAATAACGCTATGCTCTGACACCCGCTTACCAAGCCGCACACCGAATTTATAGTCGCATTCTATAACACCAAGGTGATATTAAAATAAAAGCTAAGAAAAAATCGAATTACGCGCCTTGTTTAATATTAAATAACATCTATTAGTATCATACCCTCCTTGGCTTGGCCTCTTTCGCCCTGCCGCATTTAACGGAATCAAACAGGGCTCGTTAAGCTTATTTAGTTTCACGGGTCGAATCACTGTCCGAGGCGCGGGCACCGTAGTTATAGACCTTGAAAATAAAAGAGCTTAAGCACCATGAACCATTTAAGAAGTTACACTTATTTAGATTTGTGGCTGTGGATACCGCAGAATACAAGAAGCGTATGAGATGGGAAATATGGTTCCCTTGGCATTCCCTTTGGTCTACGCGACTCTCCTTCAAGTCGCGCAGTATTGAAAGATCTTATGTGTATTCAATATCGAAAGAGATAGGTTCTTTTATTATGCGCTATTGATTACAGAATACGGTCACCTAATCATTGTAGGGAAATAAAACGGTAATGCGATATCGCGACGCTAACGGTAATGGAATTGGGCCTTTCTTGTCTGGAAATGTAATTGGTATAATTTTAGACGTTGTTCACGGGATTTGAAGTATGATTGGAAAATTATTAAGTACTGTTTTATTTACTCAATCATATCATCTTGCATGATTTTCGGCAGATTTAATAACTTATAAGTGATTTTTAGATTATAGAATGCACTGATATAAAAAATGTCTGGCATCGGTTCTACCGGAAACTGCAATAAATATTATCCAATCCGAGTGTAATGTGTTTCCTAAGTAAAAATATACGCTTCACAGCCAGGATTATTGTAGTTCTGGTAGCACAATATGGTCTTATTTCACCCTTAATTTCCTAGAACCGATCCGCAACGCATCAGCGGCGTGGGCATCAATAAGCGTGGGGCCGGGGGCGTGGCTTGGAGCGGGCGGAGGCGCGCGCGCCGCAGCGCTAGCACTAGCTGCGGCTGCTGCGTTAGCGGCGCTGGGGCTGGCGCTACATTCAGCCAGACGGACGACGCCGTACCAGCGCGCTGCCGATAAAGAGTCGCTTACGGATAGTGATGGTATGTTTTACATCTACTGAGAAAGAAGTTAATAAGAGAACAACGGTTGACACTCATACTCGGTTACTTTTCCAAGTGAGGACTATCAACCGTTGTTCACTTATTAAGCGTAAATAAGTCTTACGTTAGTGTTAGTTTAGGAAAGAAGTTGTGTTTAAATATCATCTGTCGAGATGTATGAGGCCCGATGATGATGAAGGAAAGAAGACTAGATCTATATTTCAAGCCTATGTGCCTGTGGAAGTGACCATGCCAAACATTACTTAGCTGGTGAGATCATTACTGATCCAAGAGAGCGTTTTAGTCCACTTAGTAAGAGAATATTCACTTAGAACTGCCAACTTATGACTGCAATTGGAGTACAAAACATGTCGCAAACAGTGACTCTTTTTGCCAGTAGACGACATTAACAATCGTATCTGACAATAAATATTATCTTCTTCTATTGTTTCAAATTATATTTGCACCACACAAGGATCATATATACGAATAAGTTATGCATTTCAATATTTCCTGTCAGCATGCTCAGCATCACTGGAGCTTGGAGCAGCTACATGTGGCTCCCGCAGCACCCTCCTCTCCGAGGTGGTCGGGGGCAGTGTCTCCCTGCGAAGACTCCTGCCTTCTGGCCGGACAAGACACACCAGGCTCAGGGATTCTGATAGAGCATCTGAAAAGGAGCAGAGGTAAGGAAGGTCAAGCATCTAACGGGACCACAAATTTCTAATTCAATTCAATTATTTATTAATAAAATATTGCATTTTACATGTCATTTGTTTACATTATTAATTAAATTAACTTATATTTATATACATTTAATGTCATATACCTAGTTCAAAAACAGTTCAAGAACAAGGCTGGGCAAGCGAACCGATAATATTATTCAATTTAAAGGTGAAACCTAGTTTAGCTCTCGAAAAAGGCATTAAGTGTGTAGTAGGCGTTGGATGCCAATTTCATTTTGAGTTTTTTACTGAAAGTTCCGTCACTAGTAGCCTGTCTCATTTCTAGCGGTATTTTGTTGTATACTTTAGGTCCTACCGTGTGTATACACTTCCTTGATTTGGCAAGTCGTGTTTTTGGTGGATACAGTTCACCGTAACTTCTTAAGTTTGCATTACTGCGAGTAGGAAACAGTTTTAAATTGCGCCTTACGTATTTTGCTACTTCGAATTCAAGGAAACATTTAAAATGTAGGTTCCGAACAGGATTTGAACCTGCGACTTTGCGAACTGGTATTCGCGGCGGCGGTAGCCCTTGCGCTACCGGAGCAACCAATCTAAAAAAAAACGCATAACGCATAAATAAGCATACCTACGGCTTACCTGATGGTAAGTTGACACCGTAGCCTATGCCGCTAGCATCAGTATAAGAATCACAAGCACGCCGCCAACCCATTTTAATATGAGGATCCATTGTAGAAACAAAATGCAGGTCAATCTCAATACAGCGCTTCCTTGGAAGCAATAGTGACCGCATGAAGTCCCATGAACAGAACACCACATTCTTAAAGGTACAATATTGTATATTATTTTTAACAGCCAGTGTGCGAGCACCATTAAGCATTGAAGTAAAAATATTAACAACTCAAACACTTTGAAATTCAAGCGCAATCTACTTACCATATAATTCGAGAACTCCCTACAATTCGCCAATCAAACTAACAAACACTTGACGTGTAAGTGAGACGTGTTCAAACAAAGGCACTTTGGCTCTCCATTTGTAGATATTAACAAGTACTATACTAATTACCTCTCAATACAACCCTCCTCAAATTCAAGAGTTCATTATATTCTTTTGAAAGAGCCCTGTTTTGTTTTCAATAACAAAACTTCACGCCTGTGAAAAGTCATAAAAGCCTAGTCACTTTTTTGCAAAATGAATCATGTTCTTGTCCTTTAAAATTGATAATCGATCGTGTGAATTGGAAGTAAATGAGTTTAACAACCAGAATACCAAGTAGTTTTAGCTCAAAGACGTGATTATGATTTTGGACAAATATTACTTCTGAAATGAAACGGAATACTAATGAAAATATTTCTCTGGAAATTATGACTGATGGGCTCATTTCGCTGAGGGAAAAGTTGTTTAAAGTATAAACTCTTAGTGGATAGTTCGTTTAATCTTCATTAGGTACTTTTTAACGTTTTTTGCCTGTTATTATTAATATTACGTACATACCTTAGTAGATAGATTTGTAAATATTTTATTCATTTAAAATTTTGAGAGCAGTAGGTATATTAGTCAATTCACCTTTCAGAAAACAATAGCCCTCGTATGTATGTATTCCAACATGCGGATTTTAAGTGCCACTTTCATTAAATTGTAGGTTTAAAGTTGCAAAAACTTAGTTTAGTTAATTTTAAACGCTCAATTGTGAAAATAAATAATGACTTTCCTATATTAATGAATTAAAAAAAAAAAACTGTTTATTGCGACACATTAAGACAGGTAGAGAAAGAAGAGAGAGGTGTAGATGAATTAAATCCCTACACATAAAAAACAAATCTATCTAACATAAAAGCTTCTGCTGTCATGTTGTTACATTGTTATACTGTTGTTGATTCTCTTAATGAAGTGAATAATTAAAAAATAAATCGTTTTCAAAGGTTGGACGAAGACGAGCCAACCGACGCGGAAGAGCAGGACAACGCTAGCGAGGCGAGCGGCACGAGCGCGGCCAGTCAAGCGACCATCACTCCCGAGTCGGCGGCGAGCGCTCCCGCAGGCACGAGCGTTGCGCACGAGACTATCAAGCGCTCGCATACCGTCACAGACCATACACCTCAGGTAAATAGAGGCAGAAGCTAGCGGGACAACGCTAGCGGGAAGAGCAGGACAACATTAATAAGGCAAGCGAAGCCAGTGCGACCAGTCAAGCGACCATCACTCCCGAGTCGGCGGCGAGCGCTCCTCCGGGGACCAGCGTTGCGCAAGAGATGATCAGGCCGCATACCATGACAGACCACACGCCTCAAGTAAGTAGCTTGCCTAACAAGCAGGATAATACTACCGAGGAGAACTCTCTGTAAGCGAGCAGGACAACGCTAGAGGGAAGGACAGGACAACTCTAGTAAGGCAAGCGAAGCCAGTGCGGGCAGTCAAGCGACCAGTACTCCTGAGTCGGCGGCGAGCGTTCCCGCATAGATCTGTGTTGCGCACGGGACAGTCAGGCGATCGCATACCATCACAGACTACACGCCTCAAGTAAGTAAGCTTGTCTAACAAACACGGCATTACTACAGGACAACGCTAAAGGGCAGAACAGTTTTCCTGTTCTAGTGAGGCAAGGGGCCAGTGCGGCTGCGGTGTCTCATCCTGTTTGTTTCGTGTCTGGCCAAGACTCTCGCTACCTTTACCATCTCCTCAGTCCAACTCGTAGGGATATTACCCACGCCACGCCTTACAGTAAGTAGTAGATTCTACGGCAATGTGCCCCATCCGCCCTATTTCAGTGCCTAGAAAAACATTTATGCTCGAGCGCGTCCACGACAAAGCACTCAAGAGCAAGGTGAATTATTGCTCAAATAAAGCTATGAAGGCAATACTACCTATGTCAGTGCTATGTCTCGGCTTAGAATGTGCAGATATTAACTAGATTCTTAACAATAATTTACAACCTTAATTATTGTTCTAGCTCACGTCACCGCCTCAAGCATCGGTGAGCGAGACAACAACCGCTGAGTTAAGCACGAGCGTCACTAGTGTGAGCGAGAGGGATTCTTGCAGTGAAAAGGACAAAGATAGTCTGTGGGATAAGGACAGGAGCGCGAGCAGAGCTTCGTCTTCTTCTGCTGCTACATTGACAAATGTGAGTTCGTTAAAGTAATCACAGATATTATAGTTATAGTTAACAATAACTAGGTAGGTAACAAAAGTTATACGAAATATAGTTAATTTTTGGTCCAATTCACCAAAATGTTTTCCTAACGTAAACTTCGAATAAATAGTATATTGAATTTGATATATAGGTACGATTCTTCTCGGTTTTCTTGAAATAATGTTCAGAGGCAACCACTGAAAGAACAAACGAAGAATATGAAAGAAACAATGCTTCAAATCTGCCACATTTTAACAAGATGATCTCATGGAAATTGCTCCACCGACAAGACCTTGGCTCTTAAATTGATGATAATGATCTTTTAACATTTCATAATCAGCTCAACCTGTCACGAACAAAACACTATCACATATTAGTAGAAAATTCAAGAAGTTTTACTCAATTTTCTTTTTCCATCCCAGGGCTGGTACTCACCGGCACTGAGCGGAGTCTCCGCCGCCAGGATCCGTGACAACCCTAAACACACCAAGGAGAGCTGCAACCGCAGACTTCTACGGTCAGACTTAAGTCTCACCTCGCACCCTGAGATGGAGATCGACTATTATGACTACGAGGTCAACAATGCAGGTGAGTTCCCGTCTAAACAATGGCTCAAAGCGGTCAGAGCACCAAAAAGCAAGCTCATCATCATCATATCAGCCGAAAGACGTCCACTGCTGGACATACGCCTCCCCCAAAGAGTGCCACAATGACCGGTCCTGCGCCACCCGCGTCCAGCGGACTCCCGCGACCTTTACCAGGTCATCAGTCCACCTTGGTAGACCTACCTACAAGCAAGCAAGTTAGCTAGGCAAGCTATTCCTGTCAAACTATACGTATACCTATACGTAAAGTGCTGAGACGTCTGCCATCCCTAAACTTCTCTAAGAGTATGCGTAGTAGTAGGTCAAATGCAGGACCTTATTCTGTTCGCAGTACAACATGAATTTTATTCACTGAGTTGAACAGCTCTGAGAAACATTTAATGGATATTGAATTTGAAACATAATTTGATGAACACCATCAACGTCACACGTTCTTTGTTTTCGATCTTCTACTCATTAAGATTGTATCAAAACTTCAAAAATACAATTCTTGGAACGTCAGAAGCTGTTTGTGCTTTCACAGAGATAATTCTGGCACAGGTAGGTACCACAAAATAAAAAATATACAGAAGGTCCGTTCCCGCCGTTCTTGAAAATACATACCTAAACTTGCCCGACTCACAGGGTTGCTTCTGTATTGATTCTGAATTTTAAAAAGGAGTAGGTATAATAAAAATTCTTCAACATGACATTTAAATATGAACCAGCGTATCTTGGACCTTGGTAAAAAACCGGCCAAGTGCGAGTCGGACTTCGCACATTTAGGGTTCCGAATCAACCTCAAAAATATGATTTATCAATATATTAGTATTTGTTATTAAAATATACGTAATATTGAACATTGTCACCAAATTTCAAGTTCATAGGTCAATGAAAAGTCTAAAAATTCTTCGGAACAAATATTGTGACAGACGACGGACGGACGGCGGACGGACGTCTGGGCGACACCAATAGGGTTCCGTTTTGACCCTTCGGGTACGGAACCCTAATAAATTGATGCGTGACCCGCTGCGAGTTATGACTTGTGACCGGCGGCGGTCGAGAGCGCCAACAAAGAATATAAGTACCTAATTAATTAGGTACCTACTTAACTAAACCATAGTACTTAAATACTGGCGTTTTACCAGCGAACGATAAGATGAATGTGTAATGGTTGATCTTCGAGCGGCTAGTTTCAAAAAATTACCTACCTACCTAGGTATTGTAACTACCAAAATGAGAAAACCGTTTTATTTACCTTTCAATATCGTTTGAAAATTTGAAGAAAGTGTAGGCACAGTTTTTTGTCGTATTTAAACAATAAAATACATTCCAACTGTAATAATATCGGTTTTTCATTTTGACGTACGTGACACAAAGTACCTACGTAGCGGCGGCGACGTCAAGTGATCAACGCGCGCACAACTAGCACTCGCGACGCGACAGTGACAGTCGCGACTAAGCTCGTCCGAAATCAACCGAGAATGCCTGTAAATGTTACGTCTGTGTGCGTGCGGCGAAAATGGCACTTTGTACTAAGCGGACTCTCTGCTCCGGCGCGCGCCGCCGCTATTTACTTTGTGTAGTTACTGACTTGCCTCATGTTGTGTCTTTTGACTAAAATTGTCTCTGTGAAACCACATTTGGGCAGTTCGTGCTTTCAATACAGACAATTATAATAGCATCAGTCAGTTCTTTAAAAATTACTTGTTTCACAGGTTCAGTTCCTGGCTCGTATCTAGGAATGGACCCTGCGTTCCTGGTCTGGATCCCTCCGATAGAAGAAGGAGACATCATCAAGGAGATAGACGAGAGCAAGCTACCTATTTATGAGGTGAATATTGCCCTCCGGCCACTAGGCTCAACTAGGATCCATTGGCAGGGCAGGATGCATCACTGGCGTCGAGTGACCCGTTTGTATTTATGCCTAAATTATAAATGAAACTCGTTGGCTACCGGTGTCGCCGATGTACGATTTCATAACAAAAGATTGTTTTGTTTTGTTTTTTCGCTGTCAACCCAAGGGTTACCGTATCTCTTCTAAAATACAAACAATAAACTAAAATTAAACTCTTACTAAAAGCGAACTCAGAGTTCAGGTGTAAAAGATTAGAAATCAACTACAAACACGAAACGCTATTTTATTTATATAAAGAGATTATTCTATTAGAATTACGCTTAAAAACGGGATATTCACATGTATATTTGATTTTGTGGGTTTCCGATATTGTAATGTAAATGACCATCATCATCATCATCATTTTCAACCTGTAATCGCCCACTGCTGAGCATAGGCCTCTCTTTGAGTACGCCACTCGTCCCGGTCTTGAGCCAGTCTTATCCAAGAGTGACCCGCGAGCTTGAAATCTCTGAAAATCAGACTCAAGTTCACTAACAATTTTTTGTTTAAGGAAATTCTTCCGAAGGAACTGCATCCAGACCCTGGCAGCAACACGGAGTCTCCAGAAGAACGCCCGACCTGCAGCACCCTTAAGAGGCCCGAGCGAGACAGGCCCGACAACCGGTCCATCAAGTCCAACGACTCCACCAAGTCCCGAAAGGTCCACGAAAGAACCAACATCATCCATCCACTCAACTTCAGCATCACAGACTTACAGAACTCACCCAGACTCCCAAAAAGAAGCAGAAAGAAGAAAGACGATTCGATACAAATGAAAGAGCTCACTTTAACGAGATCTCCAGTGAAAGTTCACAGGAGAGAAAAAAGCGACAATGACAACACACTGAAAAGAGTTAACGAAAACAGAGAAACCAAAGATTATGACTTGAAAACAGATCTCAATGATATTAAGTTTGCCGATGAAACGTCTGATTCGTCAAACGAAATCAAATTTGCTGACGATTCGCCCGATAGTAATAGATTAGTTGATAAATTCGATGTTAAAGCTTAAGATGATTGTTGAAGCGAAGACACCAAAGTTTAAAACCCCGTAGACAACAATCATTACCATCATTTAATGTTGATGTAGAATTTTAGTTCCCTTATAGACCCTTTATTCACAATGCCCGTTAGTTAACTTAAGGACCAATAAATCAGACACGACATATAATATTCTCTCATATCATCAAATCATAATTAAAAGTAGCATGATATATATTTTTCAAAGATTCCATACGTGTAGTTCTCAAATGTAATAGATATAGAAAATATAGTGGGGGTAATTATATCTTGTATCAGTATTATTTTTGCAATATTTTGAGTAGTGTTACTAAACAATTTTTATTAAATGCACGACGCTTTTAAAGTATCTCGTCATTACAAGGCATTATATCGAGTATTTTCAACTTTAACTAGATTAATATATTTGGTTTCATTGGCTTCTTGTATGATTATTTTTTCATCATCTTCTTCAAAGCTACTATCCCCACTGCTAGAGTCACGTAGCATTTTATAATCGACTTCATTAAAATGTGTAGGCTAATGTACTTATTATGTCACTGTCTCACTCTTCTAAACAGAATTGAATGTGTAAATTATAGCCTATAGATTCAGCATTGCTGATAACTTGTGTGATCTCAGACGTAAAACACTAAGAGACTATTAGTTCTTATTAAATATCAAATCTTTCAAATTTGATTTTTAACAGCTTTGCCAGGTTTTTTTGCATTGTAGCATCGCCATTTCGTGTTCCCCGATTAATGACGCGCCTAATTATATATATGCCGGCTCCTCTACCATAAGCGATCTACCTATGTCAAATATGGTATTATTTTGAATTTTAACGACACCCATCGTATTTCACATACTTTTGCACTGTAAATATCCATTTAAATGTTCGTATCACTGTCAATATTACCAACGTATTTATTTTATTTTATTGTAAGTATAGAAGACTGACGCTTGTGGGCAGTGCAATATGGTATTGCGTTCTTAAATTATTTTTATTCTATTTTAAATTAGATCTTCAAATGAAATATTTGAGGCAAAAAATATAGTGATCTTTTTTAATGTCTAGTCATCTTGTGTCAAATAAGAGCCATTGAATGATTTTTGTTACAATTTATATAATTAATTTATACCGCATTTATTAGTTTAATTATAAATTAAGTAGAAAGTTTAAGGGGTTATGTTATTTTATTGTAATACTGTAGAGTAAGCGACGCGACGAGAGCTGTTTGAAATTTAATTCTGTTCCTTTTTTGAGATTAAACAGTTTTTATTTTGTATTTGAAATTATAGTTTCATTCAAACCCACTCTTCACCTGTCATCTACCAGTACCAGTCATCAGTGGGATCCCAGCACATAACAAAACAATGCCATTATTTTTTCGTGGCGCGAGAACGGCGACCAATTCCACTAAAGTTACCTCACTCATTATTTAAATCAGTGATTTTCAAAGTGATCCGTGTGGACCCCCAGGGGTCCATGAGAGACTCCGTTGGGTCCACTTTGGCGTGAGGAAAAAATGGAACGTGGTAGAAATGTAGCAGAAGGGGGTCCACCGAAACCAACAAAATTTTGAAAAGGGTCCACAAGAGAAAAAAGTTGGGAACCTCTGATTTAAATGAACACCTCTGTCTCGCCTCTTCTTACAATGTATGTTTTCCAATTGAACTATGCCCAGGGTGCGCCACCTAATCCAAATAAATGGCGTAGGCATTAGTTTTTACAAAAACGATTGCCATCTGATCTGGCCTTCCAACCTAAATGGGGAAACTAGATTAAGCTTGTCAAATGATTGGTCAGTGACTTGACTTTTTGGAAGTTCTCATGCCGCCCGAAGGCTTCTAATAACTGGGCTTGACGACTGCTATGCTATCATAGACAGCAGCTGGGATCAATATTTTTTAATTACAAAATTTCCAAATTCAAATGTTTACGAGTGGCCAGTAAGTGCAAAACTTTCAGTGTAGCCTATAACAATAAAAATCAAGTTTCGCTACATAATTTCCGGGAATGGGAGTATTTAAGTGTGTCTAACATTCCCGAGAACACTATTTGCCGCTACTCTCTACTAAAGGGTTATCCTTTGAACGCCAAAGTGGTTGTGTGTCGTCGTGCCCACCACGCCAAGCACTGTTGAATTAATGTAACGTTTAAACTTTAAACCAATAAAAACAATTCATAATAAAAAAATAAAATAAAAATAAAATTCATTTATTTCTGACAACTTAAGATCCATAGAAATGGTTAGTATTACAGGGCTTACATAACTATGTTAGTGCGAAAACTTAAATGTAAAGATTTTATGTTACACCTGGCCATAAAGCGGCAATTACCGCACGCTCCGCGCGCGGGAAATCCCACTTCCTGGCCAGGGAGTGACATAAAGTTTTGTACTTAACACGGGCGGTAATAAAGAAAGCCTCAGATCCTGAGACCTGCGATCTTAGACTCTTAGTTTTACCGCCCTTGTTAAGTAATGTACTATTATTCATGATCAAAGTACACCTTCACTCGGACTTTTTTAGTGGTTGTTGGCGTGGTGGGCACGACGACACATCGACACACGACCACTTACAGTTTCTTGGCGTTCAAAGGGTTTTAAAGGCATACTCGATATTGATTCGCGTCGCTCTCGGGCAGATTGGCAAATAGGGTATTAAACTAAGGTAAAAATTAATTATTTTTTACTTGACGAATAAAAGATCTCACGAAAATACTCGAAAAACATCAATTATTAATTTATTTTAGCTAATTGAAAGATTTTATAAGCATAAAGATTTAAAAAGGACGCCGATTTGAATAAACCTACTCACACTGTCTTAGTGACGTCACTAAGACAGTATTTCCCTACAAACTTCATATTAACAAATCGTTTTTGGAATTTAATAAAAAGTTGCTGATTTGACTATGGGTTTAATACCGTATTGTTAGACGGCCTTGATTAAATTCCGACCCAACTATGTCATGAACTATGACAGCCATGTCATTATTATTGGGGACGTGCCACGTGCGACATTCTTTACTTATGGAATTAATTACATCGGAGTTAATATTCCTCATAGGCGTGGGTATGAGCGCGTATTTTTATTAGAATACGACGAAGGCACACAAGACCTCATGACCTGAATGACCAGAATACCTGATAAGCAGATAAGAGTTTGCCTATGGACGCTTTGCGGCTCCAATAGAAAACTTTTTTTTTTATCAACTTCCGTGAGTCTCAGACATAAGACATAGTAAACATGTTAAATAACAAATTATCTATACCTATATTGTCTTACATTGCTAAAATGTAAAAAAAGTATAATAAAATGGTTAAAATCGCTTAACTACAACGAAACGGATTTATTCGTACAGTAATGCGTAACACGCACGCACGCACGCACGCACGCACACACGTACACACACAAACACACACTCACACGCGCACACACACACACACACACACACACACACACACACACACACACACACACACACACACACACACACACACACACACACACACACACACACACACACACACACACACACACATGCCATTGAGGCAGAAAAATGTTTTGATTTTGATTGATTCGAAATCCCAAATTTGCAAAGTCCGACACGCACACTTGGCCGATTTTTCCAATTACTTACCTATGTTCGTGTTTACGATCGTGAACGTAGGTTCTAAATATGTAATACAACCTACACTATCGAAAGCACAGCCACACCTTTACCATGAGTTTGCAATGTTTGCATTACCGTACTCGCTAGCGACTGCGTAAACAATTTAGTGTCAGTTGTACCGACATACGAACACAGGCCGGTCATCGTCAAATATGGCGCCGGCAGCTGTCATCCCATAGACACTTGTCAAACTTTCCAAATAATCAGATTCGAACTAAGAATCGCCATACTAAATCGTTTACGCAGTCGCTAGCGAGTACGCGGTAATGCAAACATTGCAAACACATGGTCAGGCTGGTTTTCCACTAGAGCTATGCTATGCTACGTTGCTATGGATGCGTTTGAAATCCACCAATCACATTCCTTTATTCACATAGCATAGCTCTGGTAGAAAAGGGTACAGCTAAGCTATGTTTTTTTTATGGAAAGATGCGAGCTGCGGACGCGTTCTGTGGATGCGTGCTGTGGATGCGTGCTACGGATGCGCGCTACGGATGCGTGAGCGCTTCCCCCCTCACCGCGCTGCCGCTCCCCGCGCCCGCTGTCGATACATCGCATAGCTCGAGCTGCGCATCTTCCTCGCACAGATACCTCGCGGCTGCGCATCTGGAAACGGTCGCGTAGCTCGTAGCGCATTCTCGCAGCACAGCTGCGTAGCATAACTCTAGTGGAAAACCAGCCTAAGGCGACTTCCTGACTTGGCGGGGCGGGATCGATATGTGACATTTTCTTCTTTGACGTAAACTTACTGACGTCGCAAAGATTCTCACTTGACAAAATACTGTCAGTACCTATAACGTTTGCGCAGTAGTAATATCATGCGCAGAAACGGAGCAGTACCGCCTTCACATCGTCCCGCTACCGCGCATCCCGCGCCAGTCAGGAAGCACTCATTTAAAAATAGATAGATATAAAAGAGAAATGGCAGCCTCATTTAAGGGCCTTTGCCAATGACACACGAAGGGATAAATTAAGTAAAATTGAATAAAACCACTTAACAAGAAGAAAAAGATGTGACTTTCGCCAAGATGGCGGCGAAAGTCCACTCATTTAAATGTAGGTCGTAAGTCGACTGACAGCTGACACTGACATTTGACACTTTTCTCATATCGTACTGCCTCCGCACGGGACTTTCGCCGCCATCTTGGCGAAAGTCACATCTTTTTCTTCTTGTTAAGTGGTTTTATTCAATTTTGCTTAATTTATCCCTTCGTGTGTCATTGGCAAAAGTCCTTGAGGCTGCCATTTCTCTTTAATATCTAACTAACTAATTTATCCCTTCGTGTGTCATTGGCAAAGGCCCTTAAATGAGGCTGCCATTTGTCTTTTATATCTATCTATCTGCCTCCGCACCGACAGATCAGGAAGTCGCCTAAGGGTACAGGTGTATACTGTGTCTGTGGTCAGACTAGATGTTGATGGATGGCCGGACGTGCTGATGGATTGGACACTAGACGGATAGCCACAGCGAGCGATATTTCAGGCTGCATGCAGTTTCGTAAGGTTGATAGAGTGTTGCTGCAGGACACATACATACATATACTCACGCCCGAATCCCATAGGGGTAGGCAGCGACCAAAGAACGCCAAGTACGACCGTCCTTACATACTTCTTTTGCTTCAATCATATAGGTACAGTCAGCATCAAAAATAGCGCCACATATGACGACGTCAAGTCTTTATTACAAAGGAATAAGAACTTTTGACCTCTTCATATGTGGCGCGACTTTTAGTGTATTAACCGTGGTACCACGGCTTTTGTACCACGGGGGACCACGGGTAATTTTTTTGCCCCGTAGACCCCACTGCTCCAGTTTTAAGTTATCTTTTTGAATACGAAACTTTCCGTGGGCCCACGGGTCATTCCTCGGAGAAAAAAAATCCCCCTAGTTCCACTGCAATAGACATGTCAATATAGAGTACGGAATTCGTGATCATGGACGTTTTAAAGAAATAAGGACTCAAACGCAAAGAAATTGTCTTAGAGGGTCACGCTAAGGCAGGTCGGTGTAGGTACGACGACGAGCGAAGCGAGGAGGAGTGTTAGTAGTATTGCGACCCAAGCGCGCGAGCCGAGCGAGCGAAGCGAGCGTGCCGCGGCAGCGGCCGGCGAAACGCCAGAACCGAACTTTTTTTTAACCCATAATCTTCTAATCTGCAAAATATGACAGCGGTGGTCAACGGGTAAAACACAGTTCTTTTCAATTACCCGTGGTCCCATTTTGGTGCAGTGGGTCTACGGGGAAAAAAAATTTTTTCTTGGCTAAATTTCTATAAAAATATCATTAGATTATGAACCTTATTATTTCAGCAGTAAAATAGCTTATTCAACGAATAATTTTTAATTACTCGGCCAACTCAAATATTTCTAGTTTAACTCGGACACTCCAGGTAAATTAAGGAAGTTTCCCGAGTACCTAGAGTAGGTGATCCACTATTTTACCGGACAAACAGTCCAAGGCTTGGAAGTTTGTACACGACATGCTGTGAGATAATTAGGTCTTAGGTTTATCTAGACTTAGAGAAACTAGCACAACGTTGGTTTAGGGGTCGATTTGAGACATAAGTTACGGATTTCAATATGGTTTCGAGTTTTGTGCGTTGAACGCATTCATTGGCGGCGAATGCTATGCGCTACGCTCGTAGCCTTATAACATGGTTTTAGGGTTCCGTACCCAAAGGGTCCAAACGGAACCCTATTGCTGTCACTCACGCGCGTCCGTCCGTCCGTGGTCTGTCACACACACAGGTTTTACAGCCAAACGGATGGAGCAATGCAGCTAAATGGGGCACGAAAACAAACCAACTTTTGTGGTGGGTTCTGAACCATAAATGTGCGGAGTCCGACACGCACTCGGCTGGTTTTTAGAGTTCCCTACCCAAAGGGTAAAACGGGACACTGTTACTAAGACTCCGCTGTCCGTCTGACCTTCTGGCACCAGGCTGTATCTCATGAACCGTGATAGTTAGACAGTTGAAATTTTCACAGATGATGTATTTATGTTGCCGCTATAACAACAAATACTAAAAAACAGAATAAAATAAATATTTGCGGCTCCCATACAGCAAACGTGATTTTCTTTGCTGTTTTTAAAGATAATGGGACGGAACCCTTCGTGCGCGAGTCCGACACGCACTTGGCTGGTTTTTCAAATACAATCTTAAGAGACATTATTCAGCTTAGCTTAGCTTTGTTCTATATGTCCACTTATGTCCTAGTAAGCTTCCCTGAGCGACCTAACTCCTAACTAACTTTGAATCCCAGCACACTCGTGTGGTACTGTCACACTCAACAAACGTCATATGTCACGAAGGAACTCTAATGTAGATACGACGTTTTCAAAGTTTTGAGGATGTCCGGTCTCTGGCACCTAATTTATGTTAGTAATTAGTACTAAGTTGTGAGGAAATGAGATTGGGATTTGGGAAGTGATTTTATAATGAGAATGGCATTTTCTTCTCTTTCGACACACAATTTTTCTAAAAAAGCGCCCGAAAATTGAATGTTGCATATTGAAAGGTAAAATTTACAGTTTATAAGGTCAGATAAAAAAAAACATTACCTCTACAAGTACCCGTACCATGAGTTTGCAATGTTTGCATTACCGTACTCGCTAGCGACTGCGTAAACGGTACTAAACCTTAATTGAAGCACCTCCGTTTCAGAGGGTCCGATTCGTATCGTGCCGTCCCCTTCACTCTCATGTTACGCACCATAAGAGTGAAAGGGACGGCACGAAACGAATTTCGGATTTCGATGTTCGAGTAGACCCTGCTTGGGCAAATATTTCGCATGTCCGGCTGTTTTCCCCTGACACGTCACATTTGGGTCATTGTCAGATTTAGGTGCGCGTCTTTTCGGTGGACATGCCAAAAGTTAAGGGCTACAAAGCTTAATTTTCGATTGATCTGATAACCCGCATAATCTGTAATTCCGTGTCTATAAATCCATGTAATAAAAACGTAAATTACATGCACACATGCCATTAACTATTGACCACCGAATGGACAACTTTTGTTTTTCCGACTGACAATGACCCATTTTTCAAACGATGCCCGTAAAATTTTGTGAGCGTTCGATAATAACAGATTCTTATTTAAATAGTACGATATACATACTTATATGGATAAATAGATACTTAAATACATAGAAAACATCCAAGACCCAAGAACAAATATCGTGCTCATCACACAAATAAATGCCCCGGCCGGGATTCGAACCCGGGACCTCCAGCTTCGTAGGCAGGGTCACTGTCACTGTCACTACCAACTAAGCTAAAGCGGTCGTCAATTCCGGCTTCCCTGAGGATATTTTTGACGCGCCGCCACTGCTGCCTACCCCTGATTCTTATTTAAATAGTCGACTCAGCCCCTCTAGCACAACATGCATTCCGTATCTACTCGCGCGCGAGATAAGCTACCTGTCACTTTTTGACAGCATTAATCAGACAGTGACAGGTAGCCTATCTCGCGCGCGAGTAGAGACGAGATGCATGTTATGCTAGCCCCCCAGTTTTTGGAAATTTTTCAAAATAGATATGTGGTGGTTTAAAACGTAAAAAAATATTTACTCGCGTGGTCTACACCTCACAGAGCCACTAGTTAATTAGGTACAGGACATCGTCCACTAAAGCCAAAGCGAAGCGAAGTTATAAACCCTCGTACCGCCCACCTACCAGTCCCAATCCCAATTGAACCGAGTCGACCTAATTTCCTACAAGGCAAAAACTTAAACCGAAATGTTCTTGCCAATTACAGTGGTAACTTACTGGAAGAGACTGCGGTGTTTAGAATGGCTACTTTTCTATACAATGACTTTGGCAAACAAGCGTACGGTTCACCGCAGTTTATCTATTAGACGTCCGCAACACCAAATGAGTCACGTGCGCGTTGCCGAACCTTTATAAAATTTGAGGATTCACTGTATTTATAGCAGAAGGGACAAATTTAGGTCCCTCGCTCTCAACACAGTGCATCCTCAGGAGCTCTGGCAACCTTGCTCACCTCCAGGAACGCAAATAACATTACATACCTACCTGTATTTATTTCTGAATTTAGGTATCGGTATGGCGTCGGTACGGTATCAGTAAGCTACCAGCTGTGTCTACTGTCAGACCAGTCGGTAGGTACTGCTTCTTTACTGCATGCCTATATTTAAATGCGTGCTTCCTGATTGATGCGAGAGGAGCGGATGCGCGGCTTTAGTTATGGGTAATGTGAAATTACCGATAAGTAAGGAAATGTAGACGAGATCAGCATGCTGTCGGGAAAGTAGAAAATACCGCAAGTCAGGAAATAGCCTATGCTTTATTGTATCGCACACACGAGGCTTATAATTATAGGTATTTAAAAGTCACTTCTAGTCTTATGTATTCCGGACCCATTAATCCCTGCTCCGGCGTCCGGGGTCCGGCTAACTGCGTCCGGACTCTTCCGGCTCGCCGGCCGCCTGATTAAACTGTTCGCTTTTATCGCGTACGTATTCATACATGGCTAGCAATGGCTAGTTCTTGTTACGGAAATGTCCGGAAAAACAAAAGAACGACTTTTAGGGTTCCGTAGTAAACAAGGAACCCTTATAGTTTCGCCATGTTCGTCCGTCCGTCCGTCCGTCCGTCCGACCCCCGTTTTTCTCAGTAACCGTTAGTGCTAGAAAGCTGTAATTTGGCATGAGTATACATATCAATGACGCCGACAAAACGGTAGAATAAAATCTTTAAAAAAAATTTTTTTTAGCGTACCTCCCCTACATGTAAAGTGGTGGTTCAATTTTTTTTTCTGCCAAACCCCATCGTGTGGGGTATCGTTGGATAGCTCTTAAAAATATTATAAGGTTTCTAGAAGCATTTTATGATTAAAGAATTGGTTAGCGTGATATTAAGCTTTGAAGTGATAATTTTTGCTATGGTCAAGTGTCCCCCCCCCCCCCCCCCCCTGCCAGCTAAACGGTGGCTACTAGGCATGTGAAAAAAATCATGGTTGTAGTATATACGATGAATTTAAAAGGAAAACTATCACAGCTAAGTAGACATTACTAGTTAACGAGTGATTGCGAACTTCAGAAATGTACTTTGCAAAAGCAAACTTTCGTACAGTTTCCATTGATACCTTAGATAATGTTGTTAATTCTTTCAAAAACATAGTAAATATAAGTTTTCGAACTTTTTAGTCCATATAATGTAACGGGTGGACGACTACGGAACCCTACCGTGCGCGTGGCCCGACACGCACTTGGCCGGTTTTCTATATCGGCAACGTTAACTGGATTGCAAGTGCAACGTCAATGACAGACATAGATTACTTAGGTAGTATGTATATACGTAGGCCACACTGAAAGTTTTTAGAAATGTTACATAGAAACCATACATTAAAAAAAAAACTAAAAATGTCGTTTTGAAGTGGAACTCTTTGGCAACATTATGGAGTATAATACATTCGTCTATCGTTTGTTTATATCATTTGGCGTCAAATTGAAAATTATTTGTTTCACGTTAAGATGAATTTAAAGTGAGAAATTTTGGTCGATATTTTTTTTATGCCTTTCTATTGCAATGAAATCTACAATATAGTTATGAAAGACTTTTCGATGGGCCCTTGATGATGAAGTTACATCCTTTAAGACTATTTACAACTAGTTTAAAGGGTTCAAATGTCATCGCATCAATGACACTGATGATCTTCATGAGGGACGTCACTTTATGGCGATTACTGAAAAAAAACATCAGTGCTGGGCGGCTCATGATAGAGACTGATAAGAGAGTGACCTATCAGCAGATGCAGGCAACCTTAGGCATCAGTATGAGTCAAGTGCAGAAAATCGTTCATAAGTATTTAGCTGTTAGGATACTCTGAACTCGTTGGGCACCTCATAATTTGGCCGAAGCTCAAAAACGCCATAGAACCGAGCTATAAGAACGAGTGGGCAAATCGTTTTTCTCAGAGGCTCCATCGAATTCAGTGATGTATTGATGTAATCGTACAATAGTCCATGACACAAAATTACAATAAATAACTTGCTAGTTAGCTTAGTTTTTGTTTTTCTAAAAACTTTCAGTGTGACCTACGTACAAGTAAGTAGTTATAGATGCGACACCGAGCGACCGGGAAGCGGGAGCGAATTACAATTTTTATGAACCCAATTTGACCGGTTTGCATGTCAATGTACCTATAGTGCGCGCCATCCTTGAAGGCGCGCCCCTCCACAGCCCAAGCCGTAGGTACAAATGCGCACAGATTAGTATGAGTTTCGCTGTGGAGGGGCGCGTCGTCGTGGATGGCGCACACTAAACCATATAGAAGTGTATCTGCCTATAACCCGACCATGACAAAATGCTCGGTCGGTGATAGAGACAAAACATGGCACTCTTTTCTATTTCCTCTAATTAATGAATCGCAATAAGGCTATCTTTTTCTATCAAAGCGTGTCAGGCTCTTGACCACAGACCATAGATTAAGGTCTGTGAGTAGGACGGATGATCCTCATCAACTATGTCAATGTGTAACGAATATCGCAAGAATATGCGTTGCTCCCAACTTTTATGCAGGCGCAATCATTTTTAACCGACTCAATTTGGTTATATGTTCCTTTTTATTGTATCTTTCCATTGTTGTGTTGCATAGGTTCATCATTTCGTCATTATCACTGTAATAAAATAGCATATTTTTGGGAAAAAATGACTGACTGTCGAGTTTCTCGAGAAACGCTAGATTTAGACTTTTGTAAAAGTGCCATTGTGGTAACTTATAGAATAAAATTCATTTTATTAATTTATTCAATGCCTTTAATTAATGGTACTCAATTTGACTGAACTCTTTTTTAATAACAATATTTCGTCTTGAATAGAATTACTAAGAGTCGTGTTATAAAATGCCGCTACAAGTATTTTTCTTCATCTAAAATAGTACCTATATGAACCTGCTATGAACTATATTCGCGAACTCGCAGGGCGGAAGCGTGGCGGCTAATGCCGGGTTCTTAGCTTAGCGGCAGATTGCGCGGGAAAAAGATCACGTAATTGGTTAGAGAGGGCACTTCATAGTTTTTTAATAACGTAGGTAAACGTACGTTTCGTGTAAACTGAGGCCGGTTTGGAGAAAGATCCATTAGAGCAATGTCAGATAATATTTCGGTAACTGAATACATTTTTTGACAACTTACTGCCGACATAAAGTCCAAGGCGACTTCCTGATTTGTCGGTGCGGGGGCGGTACGATATGAGAAAACTGTGTCAACTATCAGTCAACTCAGTACTACTTTTTTCTGTGCCCTTAATTTTAAATGAGTGTTTCCTGACTGGCGCGGGATGCGCGGAGGCGGGACGATATACGAAGGCAGTACTGTCCGCTTTTCTGCGCATAATATAACTGCGCAAATGTAATACTAACATTATTCCGTCAAGTGGGAATCTTTGCGACGTCAGTAAGTTTACGTCAAAGAAAATAAATTAATAGTTTAAAAACACTACAAAAACACGCTTTGCGTGTTAATTGACACCTGAACGTGTTCAAAGTCCATTACGTGACCTTTCTCACAAGTGCAAACACGACTATGATACGATATTCCATCATGGAATGCCAGTGCCTATCTTCCGGCTTCATCATCAGACCTTGAAACCTAATCGTGGTCAAAGTTCATTACAAGACTTTTCTAACAAATCCAAACACAGCTACGATACGATGTTCCATCATGAAGTTCCAGTTCATATCTTCCGGTTCCATCATCAGATCAGTTCGACAGTACCAAATTATTGTATTGTCATGAGAACTACATACAGCTGCTAATTTTCATGACGCTACGATCCTTGGAAAATGGTTAAACTAGTTACCTTAGATTCCATTACATAGTTAGTTACATACAGGTCGACCTATCAGACCTTGAAACCTAATCGTGGTCAACGTTTATTACAAGACTTTTCTAACAAATCCAAACACAGCTATGATACGTTGTTACATCATGAAGTTCCAGTTCATATCTTCCGGCTCCATCATCAGATCAGTTCGACAGTACCATATTATTGTATTGTCATCAGAACTACACACAGCTGCCAATTTTCATGACGCTACGATGCTTGGAAGATGGTTAAATTAGTTACATTAGATTCCATTACATAGTTACATACAAGTCGACCTAATAAAAGCGTGTTAAAAAAATGTCACATATCGATCCCGCCCCGCTAAGTCAGGAAGTCGCCTAACGGATATAGGGTCGCTATGCTAGTTACGCGGACTGCGGCAGTTTACCTGGCTGACTAGGTTCCTTCAACTGAAGATAATAACAATTACGAGTATAAACTAATTTAAGAAAAAGTGTATACCGTAAGCTAAACTTGATCAGAAATGCTATAAGAATCTATTATAATTTTGTAACTAAAAGATTAATCTTCAACAAGATAATACGTTACAATTCCCGCATTGAATCCGTAGTGCGTGCGAAGCGTGGAATTATAGTGAATCTGTACAAAAAAATAAAGAGCCAGCAAGCGCAAAAAGCTGATTAATGTTAGGTACTTTAATTTTGGTTTCGTTCATAAATTTATTGTGTGATCAGTTAAATGATTAAGTTTTTGTTATGATTTCATTAGATTTAGGCATTTATAAAGATAAACTTTTTTATCAGGTTTGTAAACTTATCATAATTACAACTATTAAACCAAAAATCATTGTTAAAGATGGGAGGGTTTTAAAGATCCAACCAGAAATACCGAAAATAAGGGTTATGTTTGAAAAATAAAAGTATCGAGAATTTTTTTGCAAATCGTGCAGACTGGAGGAAAATAGTTCAAGATTAATATACTGAAAGGACAGATATTTAATCACTATAGATGTTGAGATCTAGCACGATAAACATTGGCAAAAGTTCATATGCGGGCTCTTAAGGGTCCTTATAAGGTAAAAAATGCTCATCTATTAAGGTCATTCTCTGTGTAATCGAGACATATTTTGACATTTTCTCAATGTTACTATCTAGAACAGGACTATTGCTACGTAATAAGATAAGTTTTAAATGTAGTTTTTGGATTTTTAATTTAGAAATATTGTTTCAAACATTAGTCCAAAACCAAATCAACCATTTTCGAGCCAAAAACGGCTTTTTTCCGCTTAAAATCTATTTACACGCAAGAAAATCAAAAAAGGGCAATGTTACTATCTAAAACTGTCGTAAAATCATCGTACCCTTAAATCAATTTATAGGCATTATCACCACTTTTGTCATAATTTGTAATGTTTTTTTTTTAACTTGTAAGGCCTCTTAACGCGCCTGCGGACGCGGCGACACTTCGACGCGTCTAACCTTCGCACCATCTAAAGGATAATATGTGACATCTTCCACTAGAGACGTCACTTTGACTCAAATTGTTTCCTGCCTTCCTACTTGTGCGATGCGCGAGCGAGGGGGGAGATAATTGCGTCCTGCACCTGCGCAATTATAAGGATTCAGCGTTATGGCCGCATGCACAGATCATATTTGTATGTAGACGGCGTAAGTGCGCGCGGCGCTTTGTATTAAGTTGGACGCCGAGCGGGACAGACAAACAGACTAGGCGCTGATATTATTTTAATCAAATATTTGCAAAGCCTGTGTGTAATATTGTGTATTAGGGTTGCACTATTAAGAGAAGGGGTAGGGCAAGCTCTCTCCATACAAACTTTGTGCAGGATTTACTTCGTTTGTGTTTGCATTAAAGTTATGATTTTTGGTCAGTATGCTTATTTTTCTGATAGCTATTTCGTGATGTAATTTTTTTTTTTTTTTGAGATTTTTTGAAATATTTGAAAATTTTCACATCACGATTTTCGCATATCTGATATTTACAACCAAAAAAAATATTATATTTGTTAGTTCCAAAACCGACGAATAAAACGAGCACAAAGTTTGTATGGGGAAGGCCTTGCCCTACCCTGCGCCTTAAGCAGTCTTCGGGAGCCGAATACTTAAACCCGTGCTACACTGTTACGTGTAGACAGAAGTTTTCAACCAAATTGTGTTCATAGTAGCACATGCTTTACTTGGCACCTGTAGTTACCAGCAAATACTTACTTATTATTATTATTATTATTTATTTATTCAGAAATAAAAACAATTACAGTTTATTACAAAATAAATGCGCCAAACTGTAGTGACCAGTTTGTTGGCGCGTCGCGCTCAGTTTAGGTACATAACATTACTAGGTAATTGTTACCTTAGATGACCGCTTTAGCTTAGTGACGACCGCTTTAGCTTAGTTGGTAGTGACTCTGCCTACGAAGTTGGAGGTCCCGGGTTCGAATCCCGGCCAGGGCATTTATTTGTGTGATGAGCACGAGTATTTGTTCTTGGGTGTTGAATGTTTTGTAAGTTTTTTTATCTATATAAGTATGCATAACGTTGCTTAGTACAAGCTTTGCTTAGTTTGGGACTAGGTTGATTTGTGTAAGATTGTCCACAAATATTTATTTAGGATTAGGCTACGTCCGCACAGGCAGACGACTTGCTTTGCCTAGAGCTTAGTGGCTTGCCTTGCGGCTCGCGACAAAAAACCAACACATTTGTTTACATGGATACACGCTAAGCGACTAGCTAGGCGCCAAGCGCGCAGTGCGGCCGGTCACGAACATTCAAGAACGTTCGTTTTACTAAGTTACTCGTAAGGTGACTCGCTAGGCTCTAGGGGCCAAACAAGCCGCCCTGCCTGTGCGTACCTACGTAGCCTTGAGGTTTCTTAAGTTGATTACTTTTCTCAGTGTATTGAATTTCCATACTTTCTGATAGATGCGTACACGAAAGATTTTATTTGCGGCCTTTGCGGGTCGATATGGTGTTGCTTATGAGTGTTTGTACATAGCAGTGGCGACGCGTCAAAATTATTCTTAGGGAAGCCGGAAAAAAATTGCCTTTCTTATTCTTCGTGAGCCGTATTAAAAGAACTGCACTGGCTGAAAATTAGGCAAGCCGGTGGGAATCGAGTTGTATGGACGCTCCGCCACTGGTACATAGTATACATATAATAAATACAATCAGCTGCAGAGAAACGCGACTCACCCCTGCATAAACATCATTTATTCGTAATGAATAATACCTACATTACAAGTCAAATTTGAAAGAAATTTATTTATTCAATCTAATTTGCTATACAGAGTCCACAAAATCAGATCCGCAACACAGGCTTCGTCAAGTCGAATTAATGGCACAAAGACATCAAACTTCACTGCAGGTGGGCAAGGTGGGTCAAGTTTGGTCTATCTAGATATAACGTCTGTGGCCGTAAGTGCCGTAACCCTTAATGGCGGCATGCCCAATGTCTTTGTTGTTTGCCTGAAAGGGCTATTTTGATAATGCTTATTTAGTTCCGAGCTTTGGGTCAAACCTAAGGTTTTAGTTTAGAAGGACGACTACGATAGCTGGATGAGATCCCTTGTAGGGATAAGTTCACCTTCGTATTTTTTTCTTACTTAAATGTTTTGTTATGTGCAATAGTATCATAAGTACACACACTTTATTTACGTTTGTAAAATGTAACACACATATTATGGCCGGTTGCAAAAAAAAAAAAAAAATGTACGTAACGCATAGGATTATCCAAATTTAAGTATAAAAACATTTAAAAATAAGTTTTGACTAGTATAGCTTAGGGCCACCAAGATGCTTAATACTGTGAAAACTTGAAGACTGTATCTTCAACCGTTTGGCTGTAAAACCTGTGTGACAGACGACGGACGCGTGAGTGACAGCAAAATAGGATTCCGTTTGGACC
Source organism: Cenopis cana (assembly GCA_951800055.1). NCBI lineage: Eukaryota > Metazoa > Arthropoda > Insecta > Lepidoptera > Tortricidae > Cenopis > Cenopis cana. The sequence goes on along the minus strand of OX637484.1, from coordinate 1,614,478 downwards.
CTTCGGGTACGGAACCATAAAAAACCATTAATATTTTAAGGCGCAGGGTAGGGCAAGGCCTTCCCCATTCAAACTTTGTGCACGTTTTATTCGTCGGTTTTGGCACTAACAAATATAATTTTTTTTTTGGTTGTAAATATTAGATATGCAAAGTTCGTGATGTGAAAATTTTCAAATATTTCAAAAAAAAACAAAATTTAAAAATTAAGAAAAAAAATTATTTAAAAAAAATTTACATCACGAAATAGCTATCAGAAAAATAAGCATACTGACCAAAAATCATAACTTTAATGCAAACACAAACGAAGTAAATCCTGCACAAAGTTTGTATGGAGAGAGCTTGCCCTACCCCTCCTCTTAAATAAATAAATAAATATTTGTGGACAATCTTACACAAATCAACCTAGTCCCAAACTAAGCAAAGCTTGTACTATGGGTACTAAGCGACGATATACATACTTATATAGATAAATAAATACTTAAATACATAGAAAACATCCAAGACCCAGGAACAAATATTCGTGCTCATCACACAAATAAATGCCCCGGCGGCCGGGATTCGAACCCGGGACCTCCAGCTTCGCAGGCAGGGTCACTAGCACTACCAACTAAGCTAAAGCGATCGTCAAAAAACATAAAAGTTATTATAGTACATAAATAATACATATAAGTAACCACAAACACTGGTGGCCAATTCATGGCAAAAGGAGCGTCGGCCGTCCACCGGCTAGATGGGTCGATGACATTAGGAAGATCGCGGGTCACTCTTGGATAAGACTGGCTCAAGACCGGTACGAGTGGCGTACTCGAAGAGAGGCCTATGCTCAGCAGTGGGCGATTACAGGCTGAAAATGATGATGATGATGAACCACAAACACAATTAAGAGAAACCAGTACTTACAGTAGGTATATCATTTATTTATTAGTGTATTATTATTGTTATAAAAAAACGCACCCCTCGCCGCGCCGTAAGAACGGCGAAAAAAAAAAAACGGTCGCCTTCGTCAAGTTTATCATCAAACCATCCATCATTTCATTCACATGTCAGATAACAAATGCCGGTTCTATCGCACTGCGCATCGCAGCGCGATAGCGGTAAACGACAAAACGCGACCAAGCGACGCGCTCAGTTCCCGTATCGACCCGGACGTGGAAAGACGCTTTGTGGAGATAAAAGTGACAAAAACTACGTTTAAAAGGTATGTCTTGTTAGATTATTATAGTAAATACGTAACATAGATATTTAGTTATAAAATGACAGGTTTTTTGGCGTTTAAATGTGGTTTATAGAAATGAATGATTATCTTATCAAGTGGTTTAATGCGGCCATGGCGGGCGTAACCGTGGTCGCGTTCGCAGAGACGGCGTTGTAGTTCGTACGAAACTCTAAGGCCGAATTCTGTCAAACCAACGCAAGCAAAAAACGACTGACTGCTCTAACAATAAGGTAGATTTTTGCTTGCGTTCATTTGACAGAATTTGGCCTTACGGTTTCGGACGTACCATAATCGATTTATCAGTTAAAAACTCAGCTAGTATAGCTAGGTATGTAGACTATGTTGTGCGTGAATTAACATGATCTATGTGCATGATCTGGATATTTTCTCGTTGTTATTATCTAGTGCAGCACTATTGCTGCCTCATAATTATGAATGTTTAATTTGTTTGTTTCTTTCTAGCCCAGTGGTTCACTGGTATAGAATGCCTTAAGGCATTAAGATCGCTATTTCTACCTTTTTTAACGTGCAGTAAAGTTTGGTCGAGTTTCACTATTACATCTGTTAGGTTGGCAGTCTTGTTCTTTAGCTCTAGTATAAGTTTTTTCGAAACATTGACTAATTCGAACGCGTTTGCGTTTTGTCTCAAAATGTATGAAAACGCTCTCACCGAGTTTGAAATACGCGCCTTCATCGGTTAGCAACAAATGTTATACTCGCTGTTTTAGTTTCCACTAGTGACCACCAGAGGCGCTGTTCACGTTTTCATACCACTTTCATACATTTTGAGACAAAACGCAAACGCGTTCGAATTAGTTAATGTTTCGAAAAAACCTATACTAGAGCTACTTGATAATGTGTATGCTTGACGTTCATATGTAGGTACGGTCGCGCGCTTTAATTTTAATTTATGACTCATTTCGAAAACTTTTCCTTTGAATTTCTATACATTTTGATAGGACTATCAACCTTAAGTAGGTCCGAAATTAAAACTCGTGACTGTACCTACCGAATATATAATATCGAGTAGAAAGACAATTATAATTCAAAAATATAACCACTAGTTACGTTTTCACGAACTAGCTAGCTGAATCTAGAATTGAATCTGACAGAAGGTGTTTTTCGTAATGCATTGATTTCATTTCAAACTAGTTTCACACGCGCACTACAAATAAAGGTTTAATTCCGCAGCCGACAGCAGACAGCAACTGCACGTTCCGCCGCACTCTAAATTGAACCGTAATGGTATTCGTAAAAAGCTCAATTTGAAATGAGCGGAGAAATGTTGCAACGACACAATACACATGCAGCTCACTCTAACTAAATTGGGACTTTAAGTCTTATGATTACGGTTCAATTTGGAGTGCGGCGGAACGTGCAGCTGCTCCTAGCGTTTTCCCGGTAGTGGCCTAACGACAGGCGCGAATAGGATGGGGGCCATAGGGGCATGTGCCCCCTGTGAAGCAAACCCTAGGTTTTTTTCTAATTTCTAAAAATTGCTTCTGACACTTGCTATTCAGGAAGGAGTCATTGTTGGCATTCTTGCCTTCGAACGGGGGATCAAAGTCGTACTTTCCTTCCCTCATTTGAGGGAAAAAATGACTACTTTCCTCATAGAAGGTGTGATAAGCAGTAGGTATGTGCCACTCGTTAGCAAGATTATTTCCGTCTTGGGCGTGTACACTTGAATCCCTAGCTACGCTCAAGATTCTAATTTGGAATCCCCTCGCTACGCTCAGGACTTTACTGTAGAATTTTTTGTTTCACTCAGAATTCAATATACCGCCCAATTGTATCATCATCATCATCATCATCATCATTATTTAAGAGTTTCACTCTTGTCGGTGCAGTTCTCTCCAGTCCGTTCTACTTAACGCCAGTTCTTTGACTTCTCTATACGACACGACGTCTATCTTTTTCTTTATTTGGTCCATGTAATTAATCCTCGGCCTTCCTCTTCCTCTTCTTCCCTTTTTTGTTGGATTTTTTTTTACCCTCCATTATATGTTGTATGTCCAATTGTATGTTGACTCAAAAAAAAATATTATCTCAATAGAAAGAAGACATAAAACTATGCTAAACAGTGAAAATCCTATTCAAATATCTCAAAAAATAACGAAGCTACAACGGTTAGAATGTTCGTAGTTAGAGATAGAAAGTGCTACTCAACAGTGACGTCACTGCACTGTTGAGTAGCGCCATAGCACAAGCCACAGTAACTAAATGACGATCGTTCAATACAAAGGTGCGTTTTTCGGAAGCGACAGAATATACCCACTCTTAAAACTTTAAATACTTATAAAATATTACGTAATTATTTATTTTTTCGAATTAGTTTTTTTCGCCATTTGATTGAGAATTTGAGCCATTACGTAGAAAAGTTGGATTTATTGATTTTATTTTATAGTGTCATCATCCCTATTACATTTATTTCTTTTATAGATGACAACATTGACAGCTCGCCGAGAAAATAACCCACACAAAAACAAATACAACGTCCAATACTCACACGAAGACCTAAGAAAAGCTCTCCACGACATCCGTGTGAAAGGGAGGGGAATAAGGGAGACTTGTCGCGTGTTCGGGATCCCTCGGACTACGATTCAGGACCGGCTGAGCGGCAAGCGACGGGATGCCTTCGATGACAGGCCGGATCCTGGACTAGGCGAAGGTGAAACAAAGGTGACATTGCAATTCGCTATTTGGGTGAATTTCAAAAAAATTGTACATTCCAAAAAAATTATTTGTACTCGTACTTCAAAAATCTGTAAAAAAAATAAGTATTAGAGTAGAATGTTTTCCAGATATGTTTTCACGTCGTCTAACTAATTGTTGTAAAGTATTCGTAAAGCTTTAAAGTTTGTAACTGATAAATTTCTAAATAAACTCATTTTTGAAAAAATCGTATTTTTGCTCCCATACAAATTACGTATGTAATGTCCTGTGTTTAACAGAGGTTAAAAAATCATAACTTTGTTTAAAACAGCTCGGGCCAAAAAAATTAATTAGGGTCTATTAAAGTACATATGAAATATCTAGAAAATGGTTTGTTAGGTTTCTAAAACGAACATATTATATCAAAATATATTTGCAAAGTTCGGGGAAAGATTTCGCTCCTTTGTGTTACGTCAACTGTGTAACGCTGAATTTTGTGTTTAACATAGATAATGTAATGTATCCATAACAGTTTTATGTCGGGCTACAAGTACTCTACTACCAACACAAGCGAATGTGTCGATAGCTCTATTAGTTTTTGCGTAGTAGTACGATAAAGAGTGACAGACCGTTTTTTCCCACATTTAATTCCACTTTGTAACATGCCTAAAATAGGTAATTTAATTATTTCTTACTGCTGTTTTTACACAATTGGATGGTGGAGTTAGTGGGGAAACTGCTTTGCATATTCGAATGCTAGAATTTCGAAAAGCTTTTTTTTATTCACATTTCCAACCCAGATTTGCATCCTTTGTGTGACGTTTTGACGTTACACAAAAATTTTCCCCCTACAAATTAATTCCTTTGTATGACATTTGTATAACATTTTTGTGAATATTCCGTTGTGTTACGTACAACTTTTTTGAAATCCAGCCATTTGACAAATTTTTTATGGTGCCATTCGAACCAGTTTTGACGATCAAATGGAACCTGAAACGTTGGAATTTCTACAATACGTCTATTCTCAGCGTTCTAGTCTTCATAACACAGTTATCTACTTACTTTCATATCTACGTGCCATGTGCGAGATATGGCGCTATAGATCTGTAATTTACTTATCGAAACTAGTCTTTATGTTCATAAGGATAAGAGCCACGCTAACCCATAGTGAAAACGAACGGAACAAGATAGCAACTTAACTGTCTAAGTAGGTAATGGCCCTAAAATAGCTCGGGTATCTCCGCTTACACTTTATCGAGTGCTCCCTCTCGCTCGCACCTCGCTCGATACAACATGCCAGTGCTAGTTTTGTCGTCGGTGCGACACTACGTTTATCGACCGACGGTATAATATTTAACAATTACTCATAAGAAAGTATTATAAAAGTTTACTAAGCAATATGGAGGAAAAGGTAAGAGTTATATGCATTTTTAAAATCATTCATGTCATGTTATCTACGCATTAGATAAGTCTTGCACATAGAAAACAAAGTTATGCTTGCGTTTGGACAAATGTAGAACTAGCAACGTTTCATATAAGTAGCGGAACAAACGCGCGAACGCAGCGCTTTGAGGGATGTATTTTATAAGTTTGTCAAAGAGTTCAGATACGTTCGCATAGCTGCAACTTTGTTCGTTGACCGTCCCACTTAAATTAATACACAGTAAAAATTAAACCTTATTTGTATGACGTTGCAGTTTACTTTGGCTTGAAACTAAAATGTGATGATTACAATGGCCTAGCACTGATAGCGGCGGTGTCCCCCTTTTAATGGGATATCGTTATGCATCGTCTCGCTTGTGTACGCGGCTTATCGCGTTCGTTGTCTCGCTCGCTTTAACGTAAAACTGTCCAGATGGAACATTGTACTCACGCGATTACATTGAGTAGAGAAATAATACACTTACTTACATGGTGTGTATTACTGTTATTTTATGAATGAAATAAAGGCACGGAACACAAAACTTATCATAATACCATAGATAGATGATAGATAGAAGACACTAAATAAGTAATAAGTAGAGTAGGTAGGTATATGTAGTTATGTCGCGAAAATTACGATCTACGAGTAAGTGCCAGTTGCACCAACGTACGAACACAGACCGGTCATGGTCAAATATGGCGCCGGCAGCTGTCATCCCATAGAAACTTGTCAAACTTTCCATACAATCAGATTTGACGAACACCGCTTACGATTACAGACGGTTTGGTGCAACCCAGCCTAAAACAGACTTCGTCATTGTGCCCCTTTCTACCGGGCCGGTGGCAAACAAGCGTACGGTCCGACTGATGATAACCGGTTACCGCAGCCTATAGACGCCTGCAACTCCAGTATGGCTAGCACATGATGGCAACGTCAGTTTGTCGGCTTATCTCGAGCTATCCGTCACTTTCTAACATCACCTATCAAAAAAAGACGCATAGCTCGAGATAAGCCGAGATACTCTCGAGGCTACCGCACGTGCGTACTATAGTGCGTGTCAAAATTAAACCGTCTTCCCCAACATTGCGGATAGCCATACAGAGAGTGTCACATGCGCATTGCCGACCCTTTAAATCCGCTTTGACGACTGCTTTAGCTTAGTTGGTAGTGATCCTGCCTACGAAGCTGGAGGTCCCGGGTTCGAACACTTCGAACCCCGGCCAGGGCATTTATTTGTGTGATGAGCACGAATATTTGTTCTTGGGTCTTGGATGTTTTCTATGTATTTAAGTATCTATATATCTATATATAAGTATCTCTATTTTACTAAACGGTTAAAACTCACGTATTAACGACACGTATTAATAGAGTTATAACATGCCTCACGAAAGTTTAAATTCAAGTATATATAAGTATGTATATCGTCGCTTAGTACCCATACTACAAGCTTTGATTTGTGTAAGATTGTCCACAAATATTTATTTAAAATAATGCATATACGCTCTTTTAATGACAAAACCCTACTGTAGTCTCTCGGGAAAACCTCGCGAGCTCATTCAAAAACTGGAGCGTCCGAGCATGGCATGATGAGATGTTTAAGCAGTACTATGACATAAACTGACCGTGACCCTTAATGCCACGAGATAAGGTTTACTATAGTGCGTGTCAAAATTCATTTGCCTGCCCCGGTTTTCTGACAAAAAACCGTCTTCCCCAACATTGTGGATAGATGGTAGCCGGGCGCAATGTGGTTAAACTTAAAGATATTTTATTATCTCAAAAGAAATATTACATTTCACTTAATGAGATTTAGGCTGGGTTGCACCAAACCGTCTGTAATCGTAAGCGGTGTTCGTCAAATCTGATTGTATGGAAAGTTTGACAAGTTTCTATGGGATGACAGCTGCCGGCGCCATATTTGACGATGACCGGTCTGTGTTCGTACATTGGTGCAACTGGCACTAAGGGTCGGTTGCACCAACATACGAACACAGGCCGGTCATCGTCAAATATGGCGCCGGCAGCTGTCATCCCATAGAAACTTGTCAAACTTTCCATACAATCGATACAATCAGATTTGACGAACACCGCTTACGAACTTACGATTACAGACGGTTTGGTGCAACCCAGCCTAAGTATGCATGCACTAACACAACAACAAAGTGCACAAACAACAAAGCAACAAAGCAAAGCAAGTGCAACAAAGTATACAATAAAGTGCTTACATACATACATACATAGTACATACTAAGTAGGTACGCCCGTGAGCGCATTTACATTCGTATTGTAGTGTAATAGGGATGTCGACTCAAATTTTTTTATTACTTCAATAGAAAGAAGACATAAAACTATGCCAAATAGTGAAAATCCTATTCAAATATCTCAAAAAATAACGAAGCTACAACGGTTAGAATGTTCGTAGTTAGAGAGAGAAAGTGCTACCTAACCGAGTAACCGTGACGTCACTGTTAAGTAGCGCCATAGTAAATGACGATCGTTCAATACAAAGGTGCGTTTTGCGGAAAAGGGACAGAACATACCCACTCTTAAAACGTTGAAGAATTATAATTACGTAATTATTTATTTTATTGCATTACTTTTTTCGCCATTCGATTGAGAATTTGAGCCTTTGTGTAGAAAAATTGGATTTATTGATTTTCTTTTATAGTGTCGTCATCCCTATTATAAAAGTATAGATTACAATTATAAACAACAATGGGTCAATATTAGATAAAAACAGTATTTTCACCCATAAAACACAAAACAAACAAACATGAAGGATTGAAGGCATGATTTTAGGTATTACTAATGATTAGCCATTTTGTCAATAGTATAATCAATTTTTACATGGTATATCATGGTACTTAATTATTTCAAAACTTTATGTGGTTACTAACTAAGCGCTCCCGTGCTTTAGAAGGCACGTCAACCTGTTGATCCCGGCTGCTGTTATGGCAGCAGTCGTTAAGCCAAGTTAGAGGTCTTTGGGCGGCTTGAGAACTTCTAACAGTCATGTTGCCCACTCACTTGACAAGGGGGGTCGAAGTTGCACCACGTCCGTAGGGTGTACCCACGGCTACCCTACACTCCCCTGGGTGGTGCTAGATAAAAGTGCAATAAAACTGGCAACCGTACCACAGAATAAGTAATAGTACTACGTACAGAAGCCTCACTGTTAACAAATCCCTGCGAGGCAAGCCAAACGTGCCTACGCTTGGCCATCTCCTTCTATCGCACGCGCATCACTCGCTACATCAGTTTCTATCGCATTGAAAGTCACCCTAAGGGTGTCCTTAGAGCGGCGTGATGACGTCACGCGAGTGAGTCACCCCTGACCGTACTGTCTTCACAAAGATCTCTCGGTTCGGAATAATTGCCATACAATGGATGTAATATCGAACCAACGGATCGTGAACCACCGTGGAACCTTGTCACAGAATAGTATAATAGTATTACATACAGAACGGACACGAACCCCCCGCACCGAGGTAAGTTACCTCGTCCCTGAGAAACCCGCCTGGTGCCGATCGGGTGCCGTCGCGCCTCGCGATTCATCCGCGCCACGCGCTACGCACCCGCGCAAACAATTGACGCGTGTACCACACGCACGCACGCACACATACTTACCCACAGCGCTTACGTTCCTTCACGTGTCACAGGTGTGACGTTGTCACGGAAAGTGTCATAACGATTTTCCTTGTCAGATTCAGTTGGTTCGATAGTACACGAGTTGTGTTTACAGAATGGCGAGCCCATCGCGCGGTCAGAGCGGTACTCGCTCATGGCAGACGAAGACTGGCGGACGAGGGGGGGCAGCATCTGGAACCACGGCCAAGAGCGCTCCGTCACTAGAGTCAAGTGAGTAGTTTAGATAGGTAGAGAATATTCACCATCATCATATCAGCCGAAAGATGTCGACTGCTGGACATAGGCCTCCCCCAAAGAGTGCCACAATGACCGGTCATGTGCCACCCGCATCCAGCGGACTCCCGCAACCTTTACCAGTTCATCAGTCCATCTTTTAGGGGGTCTACCCACGTTGCGCCTTTCGGTCCGTGGTCGCCACTCGAGAACCATTCGGCCTCGGAATATTATGGTAACTTCTCTATGGAAGGCGCTATACAAGGTGAACTGATGACCTTGTAAAGGTGGCGGGAGTCCGCTGGATGCGAGTGGTGCAGGACTAGTCTGCTCTATGGTCGCCCCTTCTGGGAGTGACACCTCGACGCACGGATGACCTCCTCGCCACCAGTTCCAATTCAGCCTCTTTCTCCGAAATACCTCCGTCCTTTTGTTCCTTTTGGTCCGACCAGTCTGAACTCTGAATATCAACGTCGATTTCATCTCCCCATTTACGAGATTTAAATAATCTCTAACTCTTCTCATGACTGCTCTTCATCTCTTCTCGTGAGCAATCAAGATGTCCTTCCATATGAGGCGGTCAAGGGACATATAGGCTGCTTTATGCATGGAACTTTCTTGGTGATGTCAGACCATCTTGTTGGAATCCGACCTCTGGTTCGTTTGCCCTTAACACTTTCACTGCCATACTTAAGTCTTGAATGTACCTTTGAAAGTTGAAAGCAGTGTGATGACCTTCCTGCAGGGACAAGCCGCCTAGCGAGCGCTAGTGGGCTGTCCACTACCCAGTAACTTAGAGCCAGGAACAGTCTATATCTACCAGGATGGTGGCAGTGAAATTGTTCTGCCAGGAACCCTAACTATCTCTCTCTGCAAGTGTACCTGTCAAGTGTACCTACCTGATGAAGTTAGTTAAACTGCCTATGAATCTTCTTTCGTGTTGCTACTTAGATCAGCTAATGTGAATGCCCAAATAATTTACAAAGAGCGGGCAGATGCCGCGCCACCACGTGCCAGCTGGTGCAGTTGGTCAAGTTCATGGAGCAGCACCCGGAGCTGGCCGTCTCCCACTGCAGGCCCTTCCCGGGGAGCGACGAGCTGTGGATGGAGCTGGCTGATCATATCAACCAGTTCGGACCGCCGAAGACCTATAAGCAGTGTAAGACGGTTAGTCGTGCTCATGTTCCTCTTTAATTTACGTTTTATTTTCATTTCGATGCGACACTGCTGCATTTGGTACTCATCTGCATCTCTATATTCAGCTGTACTGGAGCATTGTTATAGGTAGATACTCAACTACAGTTTCATACTCACATGCCGCTCCAAGCTGCATCAGGTTGATGATGCAATTGAGCTTGGATTTGCATCATGAATCTGATTACCTACTCAACTGCATCTCCATATTCTTCTGCATATAATTCACCTGCATCTCCATGCTCATGTGATACTCACCTTCCTCTTCATACTCATCTGCATGTTATCACTCATCAGCATATCCATCCTCTCCCGGACTTTCAGTATCATCTTCAGCACCATATTCACCTAACTCGTCTAACCTACACCTCCATTCTCACCTGCAGCTGCATCTTTATACTCATCTGAATACTCATACTCATCACCATCAGCATATTCACTTCATACTCTATATACAGTTCGTACTAGACGTGTGCGCCGCGCCGGCGCGCCGCCGCCGCCGGCCTTTTTGCCACGCCGCCGCCGCCGACAAAATGATCGGCGTGAAATCGGCGTAACCTTGACTGAATGCCAAAGAGTCTTTTTATTAGATAAAAGAGTATAATTAACATTTTTGTTTAACTTTTTTATTGCTTTGTTATTGTTTTAATATATGTACAGTGGCACACTTGTTATATTACATTTGTTGTGTGACAATAAATATTTTTCTTAGTTTATATATACTATCAGAGCAGTCTGAACTACATTGAGCGCCTGAGTATGGAAATCCGAATGAGAAAATCGTATTCGCCTGTCTGTACGTATGTCCTGTAATGTCACAATCCTTTTCATATTGAAAAACTTTCATTCAGAAACGATTAACAATTTTTCAAAGACATTTTTTTACTTTGGGAATAATCGATTCATAAATCTAATATAATGTCCCCCTCCCCCACCTCTAGTAGTTGTCTCATTCGGAAATTTCCTGACAACGATATGGCGTGCCTGTGCGCGTGTTTCGTGCTGGGACAACAGAACTGGTGGGTATGGCATAAGACGATGGCAAGCATCCTGATGGAGTCACGTTGGAGCCGTGGAAACTAGGGAGGGCTCTGGTGTGAAACACCGCATGTGCGCAATCCCACTTCCACGCAACTCGCTCCCAGACCAGTGCTGGAGCTGACGAAGCTCTCAAGCACCGCAAACACTCGTCTTTATTGTGTAACTCTACGAGTTTGCAATGCTTACAGTGGATTCTGGACCCTGGCCGGCTGACATGAAGACATTCATGGGAGCTTTGTTGTGGCGACTGGTCGGTACCTTGGGGGACCTGACACTCTCCTTTCACAGAGAATTTCTCTGGCAATACAGAGGGGTAACGCGGCTAGCGTTATGGGGACCATGTCCCAGGCGGAGATTTTAGACTGGATATTTTTGTTAGCTATATCTGTCTCTCTTGAGTCGGTCCCTCATTCCTGAGGATCGTGATCACTTCTGGATTTCGCCGCCCTGATGACTTATCTCCAATGTCTCCATCGGTCTCGATCCAACGTAGCCCTCATCGCTTGGTGAAATTTGCTTGAGGATGTGGCTTTCTTAACCTGATCTGTCCATGTAGTTGATGAAATAAATCATAAGTGTACGCGATTAAGTCCAGTTTTCCAATAATAATGTGTAGTTGATGAGCGCCCCCTAGCCCTCTTGCCTTCCATTCCACCAACCACGACCAGTTTCTCCAGACTATCAGCACCACTGCGCATTACTTGTCCAAAGTATGACAGCAGCCACTGCCGACAAACAGTGGATAACCGAGTCTTGATACTTAGCTGGGTCATTGGTCCGTTTGGCTGTCCAGGGTATCCTGAGCATTCGCCTGCAGTACCGCATATCGAATGCGTCTATTCTTTGTCGCTCCCTAACCAGTATTGTCAAGTCAATGTTTCTACCGCATTTTTGTTATATAGGGATGTGGTTTACTTGTTTGAATACAGATTTATTGCATTGATCTAGATTTAAAAAAAAGAATACGTATTATTTCGCATTTTTATTTACGTGACCTTCACGCCGATTTCACGCCGAAAGTACGCCGCCGCCGCCGATTTTTTGGCAAACGCCGCCGCCGATCATTTTTAAATCGGCGCACACGTCTAGTTCGTACATTACGCATCTTTCACAAACAAAAAAATATATTCCTCCAAGCCGGTTGTAATTTGTTTTACAGGCAGAAGTTTCATAGAATGCAATGGTTCGTAGAATTTTCATTTCATAGATTTCTTTTTTTAGCTTTACCTAAAAAGTCAACGGTTGATGAAAAAAAAAATTTTATATGAAATGAAAATTCTGCGAAACAATACATTCCATGGAACATTTTCTTGCAAAACAAGGGGACATCCTCCAAGCCACACAGTGTTCCAATTCCCCTGTATACCGCAGACGTGGCGAGACCTGCGCAAGCGCGCCTTCGCGATGCAGCGCTGTCGCAACAAGAAAGGGACAGGGCGCAACCTGTACGGCATGGCGCCGAAAATCATCAGCCTTATCACATCGGCCGGCGGCGTGCCCAAGTACAAGGAAACGAACGATGATGAAGAAGGTAAGATACCTAAACAGCCTTATACAGCCCTAATGCAGCATGGCGCCGAGGATCTTCAGCATTGTCACAGCGGCCGGCGGCGGCGCACCCAAGTACAAGAAATAGTACATTACTTACCAAGGGCGATAAAACAAAGAATGTCTCAGATCGCAGGTATTTTAGCGCCCGAGCCGAAGGCAAGGGCGAGAAATATGCGAACTGAGGCTTTTTTTATTATCGCCCGTGGAAAGTACAAAATTGTATGTCACCCCCTGGCCAGGAAGTGGGTTTTTTCGCGCGCGGAGCGTGCGATAATGGCCACTTTATGACTAGGTGTGACATAAAATAATGAAGATGAGGAAGGTAAGATACCTAAACACGTAAGGTTATAAAATCCTAATATAGCCTTATCACAGCTTCTTCATTTTGTGCAGCTTATATCCAGCATAAATTCAGCATGTTAACAAATACAGCTTGAATTTGTGGGTGAATGAGAGATCATCAATTTCATAAAAACGAATACCCTGTCATTAATAGTAAATTAAATTTGTTCAACAATACATCCGACCTACTTTTTCACATCAGTCCTCATATGGCCCTTTTTATTATTCGCTTTTGCTTATTCACCCCGAAATTTATGTATTTATTGCGCAGTTGTCCCATTTGGAAATTCCCCGCCATTTTGTCATCCATTGATTCCTCCCTTCAGACAACACTTTCCAAAATTCTAAATATTAATTTTGTCTTCTGCACCACACCTTGGACTCAAGCGGTTCTCCCAATAAAGTTTGGGGGACTGGGCGTTCGAGCCTCGGACAGCGTAGCTCTACCTGCATTCCTGTCCTCTGCTTATGGCTCGCTGTCTCTCGTCGGTATCATTCTTAACCTTCCCCAGATAACCGACGATGAGATAGCGAGTCTGAAGGAGGCCAGGGATGCATGGTGTGACTCGTGCCCTGGAACGGACATCCCGGCCGCTAGACATATCCAGCGGGCTTGGGACTACCCTCGTATTAAGAAGGTGCAAGCGTCCCTCTTTGAAAATAGTCCGGACGATTTTGAACGCGCCCGACTCCTGGCGGTTTCCGCCCCCGAGTCGGGGCACTGGCTGCACGCACTTCCATCGCGACAGATAGGCACCGTTCTGGACCCAGGAACGTTACGAATTGCCTGTTCCTTAAGGCTTGGGGCCAGAATATGTGTACCACATACATGCGTCTGTGGCAAAAGCGTCGATGAGTCGGGTAGACATGGCCTCTCATGTATAAAAAGCGCCGGCCGCTTATACCGCCACGGCACTATTAATGATTTGGTCCGACGTTCGCTTGCCACCGTGTCTGTGCCTGCAATCCTCGAACCCACAGGTTTGGCAAGAGACGATGGCAAGCGACCTGATGGCGCCACTTTAGTGCCGTGGAGGTTGGGTAGACCCTTGGTGTGGGACGCAACGTGTGTGGATACGTTCGCACAGTCCCACATCCAGGTGACCCGCTCACAAGCCGGCGCTGCAGCTGACCAGGCCCAGTTGTTGAAGCGCCGCAAATATTCGTCTTTAATCAAAGACTACGAGTTTGCGGCGCTTGCTGTTGAAACATTGGGTCCCTGGTCAGCTGACACAACATCTTTTATGAGGGCTCTGTCTAAACGACTCGTCGATGCTTCAGGGGACCATAGGGCTGGCGCTTACCTCTCCCAACGTATTTCCTTGGCAATACAGAGAGGTAACGCCGCCAGCGTTATGGGTACCATGCCGCAGACGGAACTCCTGGACGGGGTATTTTTCCTATGACCGGGGGCTGCTGGGCATTTAATTTTAGTTTAATTTAGTTTTTTATTTAATTTGTAAATTTTTCATTGTATTTAAGTGTATTTAAACAATAAAATACGTTCAGCTTTAATCTATATTTGTTATGAATAGTTAATGTACTTGTATGATCCTAGTTGGTCGAAATAAAATGAAGTATATATAAAAAAAAAAAAAAAAAAAAAAAAAAAACGATGGAATTTTGTATACGAAAAAAAACCAATATATTTTATGTCACACCTGGCCATAAAGTGGCCATTATCGCACGCTCCGCGCGCGAAAAAACCCACTTCCTGGCCAGGGGGTGACATAAAATTTTGTACTTACCACTGGCGATAATAAAGAACGCCTCAGATCGCATATTTATCGCCCTTGCCTTCGGCTCGGGCGTAAAATACCTGCGATCTGAGACATTCTTTGTTTTATCGCCCTTGGCAAAGAATATAGAAAGCTCCCTTGGTAAGTAATGTACTATTATTTACCAGAATGTACACAATACTTGACAAGCATTGCACGTGGCTCGTGGGGATCTAAATCTAAGAGAATTACCAGATTAAATTAATGCGGCTGTTAGATTAGGGATTAGGTACTGGATTTTACGTTTAGTTTTCTATAGAAAAAAGCCTATAACCATAGTATCTCTCTCTCTATCGCTCGAATATGCAAGTGAGACAGAGAGGCAGCACTTCTTGTAAAGGCCACAAACACAACGCTCAAGAACAAAGTAACGTTAGGATTTAGAATTTTATTCCATTGCTTAGGCGCGTGTCTCATTGCACTTATGCACTAAACAATAAAGTTTTAATTAGGTCAGCTGGGACGTATTTGCATTTGGTTTTACAGCACCGGTATAATGCCGTTATCCACTCACTTATGCTTAAGGTAATTAAGGTTTATTTTAATTTGATTTACGTGCTGATGGTCGTGTCACGTGGGTTTGCTTTGATAAGAAAAACTTACAAGCACAGTTGGCATGTTGGCATTAAAAAAATATGTGGAAGGCCAACGTGGTCGTGTTTATTGAATGAGCGAGCAAAGCCAGCGAAGCGCCTTTGTTTCAGCCTAGGGAAAATGTTTTCGTTTGTCTGTCCGTCTGTTCTCCTGTACAGGCAGCATTTCTCAAATCAGTTTTTGTGAGCAGGTTCGATATATTTTTTGCACTGTTCAAAAATAGTTTACATGTGACTGTATTGCTGCTGACTGTACATTTGAAACAGTAGGTGGGCCATTTTACGAAAAGTTGTACACTCGACTTTTTTTTTTAATTTGGATAGCATCGGGTTTTTTCTACTCAGAATCCAAGGCACTTTCGAATGATATATAGGGGAAAAAAGTGTCCCAATTTTTTTTATTCCATTCCGTTACCGTTTTCATACTACGCTTGTAATGCTTGTATGATGGTAACGGAATGGAAAAACTGGAAATTGTATGAAAAATTTGGGACACTTTTTTTCTCCTATTAGGTTCGAAAGTGCTTTCGATTCTGAGTAGAAAAAACCCGATTTAATCCAAATTAAAAAACTCGAGTGTAAAACTTTCCTTAAAATGGCCCAGGTACCCATTTTTTTACGGCAGTCGGTTATAAATATAAAGCCGTAACTTCAGGAATACCGCACGTGTGCTAAGCCTATTGATTCCAAAGGAATTCATCACCTCTCCTAAAATGGCGTCGATTAGGTACCTGCCTCGCTCACACCCTCATCCATGCAACGCGAGTGACGGAGACGACCGCTGTTCGCTGTTCCGACTCTGTTAATCCGGCACAGACCCTATCTCAGTACTCCGAACGATGTTAGAACGAGAATACGTTATTTTGCGAAATTCGATTTTTGAAATCTCTACCACAATTTCGAATTGTGTGACTACGTATATCGTCCTATTACTGCAAATACCGGTTAAGTGAGTTTAAGTCGAAAATTAGTTTTTTAGACCATTAGAATTAATTTTTCAAGCTCTACAAACTGGTAAAACCCATTTTTTGATACGACCCTTCGTTCCGAAGATAGCTTATAGCATAAACCGGCTTAATGATGATTTTTTAGCATTATGTACTGGAAGAATGACATATGTCTATGATAACACAAAGATTTATAATTTCTCCTCCAAGTAAAAACTGCTATCGCGTTTTAACATATTTTTGCATACTTATTTAATGACATTATAGTATTTTTTTGTTCTGAAAGTAAGTACTAAGTATACTTATTTGGTATTTGCGTAGAACATTATCTAGTAAAATTATTTACTTTAAGTCAAGCTAAATATATTAAACATGTTTATAGTGTTTTTCCTGAAAATCGTCTTATTCGTCAAACTGCAATATTGTACAGCCAAAAACCTATATATAGACTTACTAGGTTTTGTATGAAACTATATTCCAGTTTTAACGAGTAGCTGTACAGGTAGAACCATCAAAGTGCGTT
The DNA here is from genome assembly GCA_951800055.1 of Cenopis cana. Lineage (NCBI taxonomy): Eukaryota > Metazoa > Arthropoda > Insecta > Lepidoptera > Tortricidae > Cenopis > Cenopis cana. The sequence goes on along the minus strand of OX637484.1, from coordinate 1,597,353 downwards.
TACCAGAGGTTTTTGCATGAAACTTTATTCCAGTCTTACCGTGTATCTGTACAGGCAAAACCAGCTAAGTGGGCTTATCTGCTTCACACTGTAGCTAACTTCACTCAGTTGCGACTGACGCGCCAATATAACGGTTGAGTTTTGCAATTTGGTCTTTGATTAATTGTTTACCAGCTCAAATTAATGCTAATGTGTGTTCTAAAATGAGTGCTAGGAGCAGAAGACTGGTTAGAATGGCCACGGGGAAGGATGCAGTAAGTACTACAGATTTTAATAAAGAATGTACTTGAATAGTTCTGCAAAGGGAGTAGATACATTTATTTCGGGTATTTGAGTAGGTAGATTAATATAAGGTCAAAAGGTCATAACGCGATCGCTCCGTGCCGGCCGGTTGAAAATGTAAGTACTTACCTAACTACAGATTTTAATAAAAAATATGCTAGAACAGTTCTGCATAGAGAGTAGATACTTTTATTTCGGGTATTTGAGTAGATAGATTAATACAAGGTCAAAAGGTAATAACGCGAACGCCCCGTGCCGTAGTAAACAAGCTCTAGCTCCATGCCGGCCGGTTGAAAGTGTAAGTTAGTTTACAGTGTCTGAGTCATCATCATCATCATCATATCAGCCGAAAGACATCCACTGCTGGACATAGGCCTCCCCCAAAGAGTGCCACAATGACCGGTCTTGCGCCACCCGTATCCAGCGGACTCCCGCGACCTTTAGGTAGGTTTAGAGGAGGTCATCAGTCCACCTTGTGGGGGCTCTACGGTCTACCCACGCTGCGCCTTCCGGTCCGTGGTCGCCACTCGAGAACCTTTCGGCCCCAACGGGCATCGGTTTTTCTTCATTGGTTCTACGGCAAGTCGACATCCAACGTGCCTATTTTGCGTGAAAAAGGGGTAGCACTACACTAACCACCCTAGTTCCTGTATGAAACCTATTAGTGTCTTTATATTGTTTACTGCTTCCTGCAGTGTGTTCGGATTTCCTATGTGTTTCTTCCTGTATACTTCTACCTGCTTACAGTCTAGTAGAATGTGTCTAGCAGTCTCTTCTGCCCCCATGCATGCTCTGCACAAGGGACTGTCGGTGATTCCCAAGTTGTAGAGATGTTTGTTTAGTGTGTTGTGTCCTGTTATGATGCCTACTACTTTACGTAGTTGGGTTGGTTTCTGTGTGTTCTCAGTAGTCTGGTTGTGAGTTTGGGATTTTGTTTTAATATTATTTCTTTTGTCTGCCTGCATGTGTCTAGGTCTTCCCAATGCCTTTGATGCAGGTGTTTTATGTATCGATTTAGTTCATTCTGTATGTATTTTTGTGGCAGGGGCACAATTGGCTCTGGCCCGTATGCCGGTGTTTCTGAGCCTTTCCTGGCTAGTTCATCCGCTGCATCGTTTCCTCTCGAGCCGCTGTGTCCCTTTACCCATTGTCTTTACAATAACCTTACCTAACCTGAGGTAACTTTTTACCTTGTTCTTGTCTCCGCATACCTCTGCGAGTGTTTGGTGACATTCGTATATTAGGTTAGGCCTGACGTGAAGTTGTCGCTGCTCAGAGCCTGAAGCACTGATTTGCTGTCAAAGATTATTCGTAAGTTTGTCTTTGATTTTTCACCTCTTTTGTAACCTTTTTAATGAATGAATAACTATTAATAAAGTGATTAAATTTTAGTTTATTAATTTCAAACACGAACAAATTATTAATTGCAGGCTATTACATGAATCTTTTACTTCTAAAAACTACTTTTTTAGTCATCACACGGTAATCAGTAATATTTAGTGAAAATATTTAGACTTAAGTGAGAATTTCCAATATTTTGTACATGTAAAACCGCTTATACTTGGATCAAATTTTAGTAAAGTCGAAAAAACTCGAAATCTATGAGGTATTTACTGTTAGTTTGTGGTTTTTAAGTAAATTATATGCAAGTTAAAGCTAAATAGATAGATGTATAGCCATCAAATGCTTTTCTGAAGGATTTATACAAAAGTGTGTTTGTACAGGAAAAACCGATTAAGTACGCGGCTCTTTCGTTTGAATTGTATTTTTAACGTCAATAACATACAGCCTGGATCCTTTGCATGACAATGTAGTAAACTAGATAAAATTACACTTGGAATATACCAATGCAGTGTAATTTTGTTTATTATTTTATATAGAAAAGAACATCCAAACATTCAAATGGCTTTATCTCAAAACGCGCTTTTTAGACTTAACCGGTATTTGCAGTAATAGGACGATATATTAGACTCTACTTGCAAGCGAATAAAGTTTTATATCGTGTAACTTTCCGATACCGCGCGGCGGATAAAAATAAGTGACGATCGCTTCTCTTTTACATTGAAAGAGCCTAAGTGACATGTTGTAGTTTTAATTTTGAGCCTACGGTGTTTGCGTTAGAGTTTAAATTCAATTGTTGTGTGGTGTTAAGGGATCATAGCGTGTTGAATATTTGAGCGCTAACGGATTTCCTAGCAGCGTTTCCCTATCCCTATACGTACTTGTAATTAGTGCAATTTAAATTTCGATGTGATATTTCTTATTATGCTTAAAGGAAAGTGATAAGCAGGTAGTTATGTTAATAAGTTAGGTAAAAGTAGCTACATAAATTATGAAGTAATGGCATTGTCCGCCATTTGTAATTTTATCTTGAATTATGCATAATAAATTAAATAAATATTTAGTATACTAGATAGTTATCTATTCTCCTTAGCGTAATGATTTATGAGTGATTAATTATTTTATTCTTGAAAATCATAATCGTAAAAAATAATAATAGGTAACTCTAATAAGATCGTCTTGAAGAATCTAAAAAACATTGTTAGGCTGCGTTGGCCGTTACGCAACTCCTCATATACTCGTAAAGGGTTGGCAACGCGCACCCAACACCATGTCAAGCCCCCGGCCAAAGCGCAAGAAGCTGACCCTGACATTAAAAATGAAAAACGACATAATACAACGCATAGACCACGGGGAGAACCACAGCCAACTTTCCAGAGAGTTCGGCATAGGACGTTCAACCATCTACGACATATACAAGAACCGGGATAACATTAGAAAGGCCGCCAGACTTCCATACAAGTCGGAGAGGAAAACGCTCCGCGCCGCTGAAAACCCCGAGTTAGAAGAGAAACTGTACCAATGGTATTTAGAAGAGAGGAATTTGTACGCAATGACTGGCTCGTTGATTATATTAAAGGCTCGGACTATACACAAGGAGATGACGGGGAGAGATGACTTTACCGCTAGCACGGGCTGGCTGGATCGGTTTAAGAAGAGACGGGGGATCGTCTTGGGGTCTATTAATAGAGGTAATTTACTGTCTGAGAGTCCTATTCCACAAAAAAAAAATACCAAAAATTTGCAAAAGTGGTACGATCTAGTTAGCTAGCTTTTGATATAGGCCAAATTATTTTTATTCTATTCCGTTACCGTTTTCATACTAAGTTTGTAATGTTTGTACGGTGGTAACGGAATGGAAAAACTGGAAGTTGTGTGAAAAATTTGGGTTTTTTTTCTCTTATTAGGTTCGAAAGTACTTTCGATTCTGAGTAGAAAAAACCCGATTTTATCCAAATGAAAAAAAAGTCGAGTTTTATGAAAGGGGATTGATTTCCCGCGGGGGGAGGGGGGGGGGGGATACTCAATAAAAGAGACGTTAGTGCCGTTTATGAAGTTGTAACTTCGCGGTACATGTAGCAACGAGATGTTTGAACAATGTTGTGATGATTGAACAATTCACCACCACAACGAATACCCACGGTAGCTCATTTGGTTAAGATCAATGGACGGATTCCGGAGGTCGTGGGTTCAAATCGTTTAATTTTTCTATTTTCACTTTGATTTAAAATTATTTAATTAACGTATCAGCATTGCGATACAACGAGGAAATGCCGACAGCATCCTCGGTACAATGTCTCAAGATTATTTAAATTATTGTTATATTCTTGTATATATTTTTCTGTAAATAAATGTTTTTTTTTCGCTAGCGGGCGCATCCGCTTGACAACATTTAAAAATAAATGGTTTTCAATAAAGGGGTTTAATTTAAAAAAAAAAAACAAAATTCAAACATTTATACTGCAAATAGGCCACAAGGGCACTTTTACATGTCAATTTACATTTTACTCGTAATAAAGTCTGACTATACAAGCGTATGCTACATTTATTATGACAAAAATTAATTTACAACTTAAGGCGCTACACTGAGAAATTTTGAGACTTTGAAACTGTGTCCTGCCCAGACTAGCAAACAGTAGGGGCTGATTTTCAGATATATGATTCTTGACTATATGATTGTGGAACTGACAATAGCAAAACATGATTGCTTAAAATTTTCTCGATAGAAAATAAATCCAAAGTCGAGTCTGTATTTTCCTTTTTTTCCTCAGCCTACTAAAACAACGCATTATTAAAAGACACGATTAAGTTAATATGATGGTATTTTACCTCATCTAGGTACTGACAAGAGCAAATTTAATAAACCTGCACACAGTCAGATATTTAACGAGATTTGTCTAAAAAGCCATTCTCGGATAGGGTTGCATCCCGTTTTGTCGTGAGCGAAAAACAAAGGGTGTCTCTTTCAATCGATACATCGCCTTAAGAAATAATGTCAATAAGAATATTATAAATTGTTCATGTCAAAATACTAATGTGCTGTCACAGGAAGTGCGAGTTCGTCAAAGCCGGCGGAATCCCCGCCGCCGCCGGATCCACTCGCCGCCTCCGCCGCCGCCGCCGCCACCACGCCGGTGGGAGAGGAGACCGGGGTGATCAAGGTCGAGAGGACGGCTGGGGTAAACATAATATTAGATATGCGAAGAAAGTATTTCAAAAAAATTAAAAATTAAAAAGTAATTTGATTGAAAAAAATTACGAGTCCATCACGAAATAGCTAACAGAAAAATAAGCATATTGACCAAAAATCATGACTAATATAATGCAAACACAAACGAAGAAAATACTGCACAAAGTTTGTATGGAGAGAGCTTGTGCCCTACCCCTCTTAAAAAAAGGCTTTCCATCAAATTTATGATGATTTCGCCAATCGATACTTGTACAATAACGACGCCATGAAAGTAGGCAAATGGTTTTGTTCGGTAGTGGATTATGCTCGTCGTCGCGCCGAGCACGTGTGTTCACCAACACGGCGACGGGCAGAATCCGTATACTCATAATCTTAAGTGGCAGTGGGCGGGGCACTTGCATGTAGAACCGATGGCCGTTGGAGTCTAAAGGTTCTCGAGTCGCGACCATGGACCGGAAGGCGCAGCGTGGGTAGACCCCCCCCACAAGGTGGACTGACGACCTGGTAAAGGTCGCGGGAGTCCGCTGGACGCGGGTGGCGCAAGACCGGTCATTGTGGCACTCTTTGGGGGAGGCCTATGTCCAGCAGTGGACGTCTTTCAGATGTCGTAGTGTAGATCTCTTTTAGCAATAAAAAGAAAACAAAAACTGACTTGACTTTTTTTTGTTAAGTAATGTTTGTTCCAGGATCAACTCGTAATCAGGGTAACGGACAAACTGGACTCCAAAACGAACGTCTTCAATAGATTCACTATCAGTGACGGCCATTTTGAAAACAACATTACTGTGAAGGTGAGTCTTCATACATTTCCATAGTGAGCAAACTTGAAGAGGATACCACACCGCTGCTCAAAAAACGCTGATGCGCCGTAAGGCGATATTCACACTGCGGTTTCCGGACGGCGGTGCGGTGTGCAGGCGAGACACCGCTATAGACATCCATAGCGCTGTCTCGCTCGTTGTTTTCATGTGGGACTACAGTATGGGGCTCTTCAAGAAAGGAGTGCATACATTTTATTAGGGTCGGCAATGCGCATGTGACACCGCTGGAATTGCAAGCCTCCATGGGATGCGGTGACGGCTTACCATCAGGCGAACCGTACGCTTGTTTGCCACCGACGCGATATACCTACCTACTTATCATTTCTTGACAATTAATTGTTTACCATATATGAATTGGTTAATACGCTTCAACCTAATCTGATGATCATATGTGATCTTATAAAAAAAGACATTGTTATATCTGACCTCCCAACCCAGACCATTAGACCATTAGACAGGTACCCTCAATTTGATAATGTGTATTATGGTCATTGACTTAAAATATAGAAATAGACACACAATGCCGAACAGAAATGGCGGAAAATGTGGCCCAGTCTGACACTGTCAGTTACATTCTAATAGTTTCATACAAAGAAGTCTTAAGTGTCAAATTTGTAAACACAAATACCTACACGAATGTACCGCCCGAGTCGTGGCGGCGGTATACTTAAAATCATTTCAGTTGAACGAGTTGCTCCAAAGCAATTCCTTCAAAAAGCTACTTTACCTTTCAAACAATAAGGTTCAAAATCTAATAACATTTTAATAGAAATACGTTCAACAAAAACAATTGCAACCATACTTTTACGGGAGCTGATTATGAATCTAGTTCTATAATATTACATCTATGATTATTGCTACAGGAAGAAATAGAAGAGAGATTCAACCAAGAAGAGGAACAGGAGCCGGCAGAGACGGAGGTGGAGATCGATCCCCACGACCGGAGCGAGGAGCTGTTCCCTCCCGCTGAAGCTATACTTGGTGACACGGATCAAGTGATGGAGGAGAAAACCTCCGTGCTCAGGGTTAGTTCTAGAACAGGCCTCCTTACATTTTTACAGTCATGGACCGGGGACCTATCAAGAAAACTATCAAGAAGTCCACAAGATCATAAAGAACTTAAAAAACAAGAACAGCCATGGAGTAGACGAGCTCCCGCCGTCTCTTCTACGGCAATGTGCAGACGAACTTACTCCACCCCTTTGTGATCTAATAAATCAATCCTTCACAGAGGGCATTTTTCCTGACTTATTAAAAATGGCCATAGTAAAACCGATCCATAAAAAGAATTTAAAAACAGATCCAAACAATTACCGCCCTATAGCCCTGTTACCTACAGCTTCTAAAATATTTGAAAAAGCAATGTGCAATCGTATATACAGTTTCTGCGAAAAGTATAAAATATTTGATGACTCACAAAACGGTTTTCGAAAAAAACGATCGACTATTTTAGCAGTATATAAATATATTCAAGAAATCCTTAACATAATTGACTCTAAACAATACGCAATAGGAATATTACTAGATATGACAAAAGCTTACGATAAAATTCAATACCCAATATTATTAAATAAACTGTACGGCATCGGAATACGAGGACTATGATATAAGTGGCTTGCATCATATCTGAAGAACAGAACACAGTATGTAGAACTGGAACACCATAACTTCACTACTAATCAAATTAAAAACGTGAAGTCGGATACCTCACCAATCCAAGTGTAATCGGCTGTCTTCTCTTTCTTATTTACATTAACGACCTCCCAAAGATTATACATGAATCTTCAATTCTGTTCGCAGATGATATCTCCATACTAACTTCCTGTCAAAATACATTACAAATAAATAACAAAATAAAAATCATTCTAGACAAAATTACAGATTGGATGCATGACCACCACCTGGAAATTAACTATCAAAAAACAAAATTAATGACATACCATCCATACCAGAAAGAGCCAATACAAATCAACTACAACCACAACTCCATAACATTAGAAATTGTCGATAAATTTACATTATTAGGAATCGTAATAGACAAACATGTATCATGGAAATTTCACCTAAAATCAATAAAATCTAAACTCTCCAGGTTCGTATACGCGCTACGAGAAATAAAGAAAACGACTGATTTTGAGAGTGCACTTTCAACTTATTACGCGTACGGTTACGCCTGGCTGAGCTATGGAATAATCCTTTGGGGGAACAGCACTGACGCTCCTGCTATTTTCACAATGCAAAAAAAGCTAATTAGAATACTGGTAAACATAAAACAAATAGTAAATGGATAGTTGTAAGCCGCACTTTATCAAACACAAGTTACTTACCTTACCTTTCTTATACATTTTAGAAATATGCAAATTTGTCCGCAAATATTCAGAATTTTACACCAAACGAGAGGACACACCTGTTACATATGCATTAAGAAATAAAACCAGACTAGTAGTCCCACCCTCCAGACTAAACCTACATGCTTCTGGTCCTCTAAAAATGTCAATAAAAATATACAACAAATTACCTGAAAAAATAAAAAAAGAAGACAATGATAAAAAAATTATAAGTAAATTAAAACAGATTTTAATAAACAAAGCATACTATTCTTTAAATGAATACCTTGAAGACAAATTAATTAACCCACATTTAACCTAAATAATGTAAAGTAAAAATGTCTGAACTATACTATAATATATTGTTGTGTGTGTCATATACATATATGGTATCTAACAGCCACAATATAATAATTTGTAATTTGTAGATTTAAGTCCATTTTAATTACTTAGTTTTAAGGCAACAATTGCGACGCCCTTGCAGGGCTCATGTTTGATACTACTACTTAATGTAAATTTTGTCACTTACATATAATATGTAAAACAACATGAACGCAATAAATTACTTGATTACTTGATTACTTGATTACCGCTTCTGAAATTGTGTCACCGATACCGATTTCTATTTATTTATTGTATGGCAATTATTTCGAACCGTGAGATCGTCGAGAAGACAGTACGGTTGCCAGTTTTTGTTGCACTTTTAGAACCACCCAGGTGTCACGTGTAGGGTAGCGGTGGGTACTTTCCCTATGGACGTGGTGCAACTTCGAACCCCCTTTGTCAAGTGAGTGGGCAACTTGACTGTTAGAAGTTCTCAAGCCGACCGAAGGCCTCCAACATGGCTTAACGACTGCTGCCATAGACAGCAGCCGGGATCAACGGCTTTGCGTGCCTTCCAAAGCACGGGAGCGCTCAGTTAGTAACCACTCAAAGCGGTCACCCATCCATGTACTGACCGCGGCCGACATTGCTTAACCTGGGATACCGCATGCGGCACGCAGGCGCCGCTAGGCCACGAGCGCTCCTATACCGATACCGATAGGTACGATAGACACCGACGTGGTATTAAATAAAAGTGACCCATTTAGGGATGTAAAAGGCGCAGTGGAATGATCTGAATGCAGGCTCCATGGAGCGCTTTCATTTTAAATGTTACCTACTAATTTCTCTATAGGATTCTATGCCCGAAGTAAAGGGTCCAAACGGAGGCCTGCTGTCCGTCTGTCCGTCTGTCCGTCGTCTGTCATAAAGGTTTTACAGCCAAGCGGTTGAAGCTACAGTCTTCAATAAACAATTTTATAACCACAATATACAAAAAGAATTAATTTACATATTTTCGCCAAACTGCGCAGCTCTTTTTTACATTTAAAATTTTCACAGCATTAGCATATTGTTTCAGGATCTCAACGACACCCTACGCCAGTTCCTGGGCGAATACAAGACGCGCAACTCTCTTCTGCGCGAGCGCATAGACTTGGAGCGCGCGCGGCTACAGTTCGACATGGAGGTGCACCGGAGCCGGCACGAGAGGCGACAGGAGGCTGCAGCGAATAGTGAACCTAATTCATAGTTATTTAAGAAATATTATAGGGTATTAAACTAAGGTAAAAATAAATTATTTTTTACTTGACTAATAGAAGATCTAACGAAAATACTCGAAAAACATCAATTATTAATTTATTTTAGCTAATTGAAAGATTTTATAAGCATAAAGATTTAAAAAGGACGCTGATTTGAACAAACCTACTCACACTGTCTTAGTGACGTCACTAAAACAGTATTTCCCTACAAACTTCATATTAACAAATCGTTTTTGACATTTAATAAAAAGTTGCTGATTTGACTAGGGGTTTAATACCGTATTGTTTATCAAAAAATACTGATGGCGCATTAGAAATACACTGATCTGCACAGCTGAAGTACTAGTATCTACCCGCAAGATAACAAGTCAATCCTGTCCTCTCTGTCATTTTCATACATTTTATATATTTTTTGAGGTTATAAAAATGGTAATGTCAAGTGTCAGGATTTACGACTTATCATGCGAGAACTATAATTGCACAATAAAACCGATGTGCAATGCAATATAGTATTTATGTTACACCTGGCCATAAAGCGGCAATTACCGCACGCTCCGCGCGCGGGAAATCCCACTTCCTGGCCAGGGGGTGACATAAAATGTTGTACTTAACACGGGCGGTAATAAAGAAAGCCTCAGATCGTTTTGCCTTCGGCTCGGGCGTCAAATACCTGCGATCTGAGACATTCTTTGTTTTACCGCCCTTGTTAAGTAATGTACTATTAAGCTGTGACATCAGCCGTTTTGTAGGTCGACCACTTAAGGCGAGGCGAGCTCGCTGTGCGCTCGCCTCGCTTCCAAGTCGCTCGCAAGTCGCTAGTGTGATAAGGCTCTAACTCACAGACAGCGCGGTCTCAGTTACGCGATCGACTAAGTAAGTAAGTATACGATTATGTACGCCGGATTGTACCAAAGTAATCCGTACAAAAACCGACTTTATTGTGCATGCTAGAGGACTCAAAATGCAATATTAACAAATATGTAAAATAACGGGAGCACTAAAGATCTCAACTATACTTTGATGGATGATGTATAATAGTAGAATGAATAAGTATTATGACTGCAATTAAATTATGATTGGACAAGTTTATTATGTGTTTTTTTTATGTCAATGCAGAGACTAGGAATTATATAGACAGCCAATGCCTATACATTGTGGCGTAATTTTAAAATAATGGGCCTGCTGTAGCTAATTTCACTATGGAGAGATCACTTTACCATTTAATTCGTATGCCACTAAGACCTCTGCTTAACACATAGCGCCATCTGTTGGGAGCTTCTTCGTTGTGTTCATAGATGGCGCTATGTGTTAAGCAGAGGTCTTAGTGGCATACGAATTAAATGGTAAAGTGATCTCTCCATAGTGAAACTAGCTACAGCAGGCCCATTATTTTAAAATTACGCCACAATGTATAGGCATTGATTGGCAGTCTATATAATTCCTAGTCTCTGGTCAATGAAAACATAATTGAAGTTAACTAGACACATTTATCATATGATTAAAGTAAGGTAAAAATCCACCTCTCTCTCCAAATTTCGGGAGTTCTGGCGACCTTACCACCAGGGTACCCATGATGGTCACGCAAGAAGGGACACATGCTTTATATCTTGACGTTTATCACGCGATAAATGCGACCATAATACTGGTTCTGGAACACAACACAACATACAGTAAGTACTTTTTCACGCCTCTTGCTCGTAAAGTTTAATTTTACGCATCGTAGACAGTGCCTAAACTAAAATACAGTTTTATGCTTTAGAGCATAAAGTAAAATCTTCGTCGAAGAACTCGAAGACAAAGGCAATCGGTCCAACAGCCACACGATCAACCCCGTGCGCCGCAGCCTGCCAGTGCGCGCGCGGCAGCCCGCGCGAACATCGAACGAAGTTAACGACCGAGCGAGTATAAAGTGACATAACCTTAATTAAATTATTTGCTTCATATCCTCGTAACTGACGTGAAAAGCAGAGTGTATAACTCGTCCATAAAACCCATTGTACACTCGATTTTCCTCCAAAACCTGATTAGCAAACCTCTTGAACTAGGGAGAAATAAGTATACATATACATACCAATTAACATAATATTAAAAACAGTATAAACAAAAAATTGGAGCTGACTTATAGCTGTCAAGGCGCAATCTTACTAAAATAATTATTTAAAAAGCTTCAGTCAACGATGAGCGCAATATCTTTCTTATGATTGTTTTATACATCTACGACTAACACGTACAAGTGTTGGTGCGTCGTGATAAGTACACAATCAAAAGAAAAAGTCATATTCCTTTCACCACAAAGCTTCTTGGAAAAGACACATCACCACATTGTATCCAAGGACAACCAATTTTCCGGCTACCGCTATTGGCCAGCAAGAGCTCGTTTCCATGGTTATATCAAATCGACACTTGCGCGCAGCTGATTTTCTGCAGCGTACCGTTTCTGCGCATATCTCCACGCAGTGTTTTTGAAGTGCCCACGTCAACGTTGTGTCCTTGACATTTGTTTTATTTATGTTGTTATTTTTATAAGTTGTCTGTTTTGTTTTATAAGTGCTTATTGAACGTTATTATTTTTACGAGAAACTTGTAAGTGTGGATGCAGTCGGCAACCCAGCCTGATGGCAGCACCTCGTCCAACCACATTTGTAGTTTGTGCGACAAATGTTTTAATACTGTAAAAGGTTTGAACATACATTTTACAAAAGTCCACAAAAATTCCCGTAGCCAAAATGACATTAACTCAGCATCTAGTCCTCCTATACCTCCCCCTGTATCTCCTATCAATGTTCATCCAACCACTCCATTCCACCTCCGCATTAGTAACCTAAAACATAGCACCCCAGTAGTTAAAAGAATTCCCCGGGGCGCTAGAATCTCTGTCGCAACTCATCTTTATAAGCTTATCGATAAATGTACCGAATTCAACAACATAGATGACTGGCACAACCTTTTTCTTTTTGCTTATCGCACACTTCACGTTAACAAAAATTCATCTACATCACTCACACAAAAAATCAAGAACAACTGCTCCAGTCCAATACCTGTCCTCACTGCGCCTGATAAATTATACAACTCTTCCTTTAATCGCCGCAAGGCCATTGAAAATAAAATTAGTGACGGTGATTTAAAAGGCGCCGCTCGTCTCCTTTTTTCAAACGACACGCTGTCACCAGATACCTCAGAAACCTTTTTGGCTTTACAGACAAAACATCCTCCAGCTCCTTCTATTCCATACTTCCTTGACCCCCCAACGGCTAGCCAGGCTAGTCTTACAATCACCAACAAAGACACCCTTCAGGGAATTCTTTCTTTTAAAACCGGATCTGCTGCTGGTTTAGACGGTATCTCACCGCAACACCTGAAGGATCTTATTGCTGTCTCAGCTGGCGAAGCAGGTGAACAACTCCTAAATTCTATTACAAAATTAATTAACAAAATGTACTCCGGTAACATCCATCCTGACATAGTCCCCATCCTGTTTGGTGCTAACCTCATCGCTCTTACAAAGAAAGACGGTGGAGTCAGGCCTATAGCCGTTGGTACAACTTTTCGACGCCTTGCTTCTAAAATAGCTGTCCGGCACATCATATCAAAATTAAAGTCTAAATTCGAACCAGTACAGTTAGGGTTTGGTACCAAAGGAGGTTGCGAAGCAGCAGTACACTCCTTGCGCACCTACCTATCTCATTCGCCTTCTGATGTTTTGATAAAAATTGATGTCAAGAACGCGTTTAATTCGATCAGTAGGGAAACCCTGCTGACAGAAACTAAACAAAACATTCCCGAAATTTACAATTATCTTCTACTTTCTTACGCTGACCCTACTAAATTATTATACCGAGAAAAGGTCCTATCATCCGAAGTAGGCTGTCAGCAGGGTGACCCTCTCGGGCCAGCAATTTTCAGTTTAGCGATAAACCCTATTATCCAAAAATTAAAATCTAAATTTAATGTGTGGTATTTGGATGACGGGACACTAGGAGGTGATGTAGACTCTGTTATTTCTGATTTAGTTAACATCAAGATCGAATTTCATAGAATTGGTTTAGACTTAAATTACAATAAATGTGAGCTATATATTTCAGATTCAATCTTAAATTCTTCCGAAATTCAACAAAAATTCAGCACTTTGGTACCTAACATATCAATAGTTAATAACAACTCTCTCTACCTCCTAGGGTCCCCAATTTTCGAAGATTCCTTTCAAAGTTACGTACAAAATTCAATATCTAAATTCCAAAATTATGCAAACCGTCTCCTCGAAATAAGCCCCCATTACGCAATATCGATACTTAAGTTCTGTCTATTCGTACCAAAATTAACATATGTCCTCCGCTGCAGCCATGTCTGGAAATTCAAAAATATTTTATTACCTTTAGACGATCTCATCAAATCTACTTTAGAGTCTATTTTGAATATACAGCTCAGCGACCAGTCCTGGACCCAAGCATCCCTCCCCATCCGGCATGGTGGGCTAGGGATAAGAAAAATTTCAAGTGTTTCGCTACCTGCTTTTTTGTCCTCCCTCCACAGTTCAGCTAATCTCATAGGAAAAATTTTACGGGGTCTCCCGTCAAACTTTGAGTTAGCTGGCTTGGAGGAGGCCAAAAATGCCTGGTCAATTGCTTGCCCGGGAAATGATGCGCCGGACCACCCAAATTGTCAAAGGAGCTGGGACGATCAACTTTGCCAAATTACTTTTAATTCATTATTAAGCAATAGCACTGGATCAGAGCGGGCTAGGCTGCTGGCGTCGGGTGCTAAGGAATCCGGTGAATGGCTACATGCGTATCCTTCGCCAAACACCGGAACCTTCTTGGAACCTGACACCATCCGCCTGGCTACCTCCCTCAGGTTAGGCATCAAAGTCTGCACTCCACACAGGTGCCCCTGCGGCAGTGAAGTCGACGAACTGGGACACCACGGGCTTTCTTGTCAAAAAAGCGCAGGCCGCTTTTCTCGCCACGCTGCACTGAATGATATCATCCGCCGGTCTCTTGCTTCAGTCAACGTGCCAGCTCTACTCGAGCCAACTGGCATAGCAAGAGACGATGGCAAGAGACCGGACGGGATGTCTTTGGTGCCGTGGAGGTTGGGAAAGGTTCTTGTGTGGGACGCAACATGCGTGGATACTCTTGCTCCTTCCCACCTCAACGGTACCAGCGTTCGGTGTGGCGCGGCGGCTAAGGCGGCCGAAAATTTTAAGAGCAACAAATACAGGGGTCTCGGCCCAGAATACATTTTTATGCCCTTTGGCGTCGAGACCCTTGGCCCGTGGGGTCCCAGTGCTCACTTCCTGTTTAAGGAATTAAGTAAAAGGTTAATTGAATCAGCTGGTGACCGAAGAGCTGGCAGCTTCCTCGCTCAACGCATTAGTATTGCAATACAGCGAGGAAATCCTGCCAGCATCTTCGGTACCATGCCACGGGGGCCCAATTTTTTACATATGTTTTAGTTTAGTTTAGTTTATTTAGATATAGATATTTAATTTTAATTTAGTTTTATTTCTAGGTCTAGTTTTAGTATACATATTGATAAAACAGTTTAGGGGGCCCAGTTTTTCTTTTTTGCCCCAGGGCCCTTAGTCATCTAGCTACGCCACTGCGTGAGATAAAAGTACCTACAACTGTCAGCGCCATATTTAACGTTCATCGATCGGTGATCGTAAGTTGCACACCGCTTAAAATAGTTAAAATTCGACAGTAAACTTACCTTTCAATTACAGGCACGAGCCATGACCGAGCATGTGCATTGTTACAAGTTGCAAACTTCATAGCTAACTAGTTTATACGTTGCATGCATTAATGGCGGGCTTGTTAGGACTAGAAACTAGTAAAATACTTTAGTGATTTCCACAAGAATATATTGAGAAATATTCAGAGGTACACATATACTTAGGCTTAGGTATAGGAGTTTTATTTCACGAACGCGGGTGAGCCATGGTTGTGTTGAGTTATACCTACATGCACAATTTCTATGTGTGCGTCAGCGTAGGAGTTACTATGAGTTCACGTTGTCTATGTGTTCGTATTTGTCACAACTACAACCATGGCCAACCCGTAGCTCTAGTATAAGTTTTTTCGAAACATTAACTAATTCGAACGCGTTTGCGTTTTGTCTCAAAATGTATGAAAGTGGTATGAAAACGTGAACAGCGCCTTTGGTGGTCACTAGTGGAAACTAAAACAGCGAGTATAACATTTGTTGCTAACCGATGAACGCGCGTATTTCAAACTCGGTGAGAGCGTTTTCATACATTTTGAGACAAAACGCAAACGCGTTCGAATTAGTTAATGTTTCGAAAAAACTTATTAATTAAAAATTAAAATTAAGGAAAATACAATCGACGTAGGCTCTAGTATTAGGAAAGCACGTAGTGCCTAGAGCCCGGGGTACGCTTGGCGTAGGCACTACTTTTAAAAAAAACGACTGCCGTCTACCTTCCAACCCAAGGGAAATTAGAGCTTAAATAGAGACTGACTTAACGACTGCTGTCATAGACAATAGCCAGGATCAACGGCTTAGCGTGCCTTCCAAGGCACGGGAGCGCACAGTTATTCCACAGAAGCAGTCAACCAGCACTACCAGCAGTTGACCAGGGTCGACATTGCTTAACCTCGCATACCTACAATGTCATTATCATTTTTTTATGTATGACTGAACCGGGACTGACCTTAGTCTCCCCTGTAGGCCTAGCACATGTTACGCTCGAGAGTATCGGCGTATCTCGAGCTATCCGTCATTTTCTAACAGCGCCAATCAGAAAAAGACGCGTAGCTCGAGATAAGTCGAGATACTCTAGAGCGCAACATGTGCTACGGGCGCTGATGGAAAATTGGAAAGTGACGACAAGGCCTAAGAAAAAACAAAACGAAACGAAATTCAAAATGCCGGTTACCAGGTTATAATAGCCCGCAGCTCCAAAGTTCGTCGACGGGATGTAGATATAAAGTGCTTACGCTCGTCGATTCCGGCACAATGTTTAATGAAAGTGGCGTTAAACGACGGGATACGACCTTTAACCACAGAATAAGTAATAGTACCTACCTACTACGTACAGAAGTTGCAATGTTAACAAATCGCCAACTTACGAACCCAAATTATAATAGGTAAATAAGGTGTCCTTCATTCATTCACTAGTTCAGATCGGATCTATATACTTCAATAGTTCACTTAGTTCAGTACTCAAGTTCATGTGTCATCGTTTCAATCATCTCATAACGATTTTTACAAAAAATATTTTTTTTTCTTAAAATTCAAAATAAATGTAAAGTTTGAAATCCTTATCCCCGAATTAGTCGAAATCAAGTATAATGACGAAAATTCGTAAAAAATATATTTTTACTTAAATTATTCAAAATATATATAAAATTTGATATCATTAACCCCGAATTAGCCTTAGAATGAGAGAAACGCGACGCGACGAATGACCGATCAATATGATTAGTTGAATCGGTTGAGCTACTGAACTAGTGAACTAAACTGAACTAGTGAACTAAATGAGTGATATACTTCACAGTGAAGGATTGAAGTATATCACTCTTTTCTTATTAGTGACACATTTTGCGCATGTCTAGTACAGCGGCCCGGGGATGTACTTGCAGCGGCGCGGCGAACTGACGGAGTGAAAGCCGCCTGCTTTAACCGTGAGACATGGAGTTTAACCGGCTTGTGTCAGCTAAAGACTACAGACTGGGTTTTTACCACTTTTGAGTTTTTTTAAAACAATCTGAGAAATAGAATATAACTACTGTCTAAAATTCAAAAAAATATATAAACCTGAAACATATTTTGCTGCTCTCTAAGGTTCCCAAAAATTTTCATATTATCAACTAAAAAGTTTGCCGAACCCTGTAGCCCTAGTATAAGTTTTTTCGAAACATTAACTAATTCGAACGCGTTTGCGTTTTGTCTCAAAATGTATGAAAGTGGTATGAAAACGTGAACAAAGCCTCTGGTGGTCACTAGTGGAAACTAAAACGGCGAGTATCATGCGAGTATAACATTTTGTTGCTAACCGATGAACGCGCGTATTTCAAACTCGGTCAGAGCGTTTTCATAAATTTTGAGACAAAACGCAAACGCGTTCGAATTAGTTAATGTTTCGAAAAAACTTATACTAGAGCTACTGGCCTAGGTCATCATAAATCACCATTTTACCTGTTCCTGCCAAGAATACGCCTCAAATCTCTTGATTCTGTAGCTCTAGTATAAGTTTTTTCGAAACATTAACTAATTCGAACGCGTTTGCGTTTTGTCTCAAAATGTATGAAAACGCTCTCACCGAGTTTGAAATACGCGCGTTCATTGGTTAGCAACAAATGTTATACTCGCTGTTTTAGTTTCCACTAGTGACCACCAGAGGCGCTGTTCACGTTTTCATACCACTGACACATTTTGAGACAAAACGCAAACGCGTTCGAATTAGTTAATGTTTCGAAAAAACTTATACTAGAGCTACTGCCCTTTCAACCGTCGAGGTAAACGTCGGATTGTTTTAATATACCACAATCATTCCGTTGGCGAGGCCGTTTGAGTTTCCATCCCATTTAAGTAATGTAACGACTTAACTCTCGCAATTCGTTGCCGGCAGATAACTGTATATTATAAAGCGAAGGCCAATGTCAAAGAAAAATGACACGAATAGTCCCTATTCGTTCCGGTACCACCGCCGCATACCTGTAGCTCTAGTATAAGTTTTTTCGAAACATTAACTAATTCGAACGCGTTTGCGTTTTGTCTCAAAATGTATGAAAGTGGTATGAAAACGTGAACAGTGCCTCTGGTGGTCACTAGTGGAAACTAAAACAGCGAGTATAACATTTGTTGCTAACCGATGAACGCGCGTACCTATTTCAAACTCGGTGAGAGCGTTTTCATACATTTTGAGACAAAACGCAAACGCGTTCGAATTAGTTAATGTTTAGAAAAAACTTATACTAGAGCTACTGAGCGTGCGGGCGTTCCGTAGTAAACAAGGAACCCTTATAGTTTCGCCATGTCCGTCCGTCCGTCCGTCCCTTGGTTAGCGTGATATTAAGCTTTGAAGTGATAATTTTTGTTATGGTCAAGTGTCCCCCCCCCCCCCCCCCCCCTACTATTTAAACGGTGGCTACTAGGCATGTGAAAAAAATCATGGTAGTAGTATATACGATGAATTTAAAAAGAAAACTATCACAGCTAAATAGACATTACTAATTAACGAGTAATAGTGGAACTTCAGAAACAAACTTTCGTACAATTTCCATTGATACCTTAATAGATAATGTTGTTAATTCTGTCAAAAACATAGTAAATATAAGTTTGCGAACTTTTAAGTTCACATAATGTAACGGGTGGACGACTACCGGAACCCTACACAGAGGTAAAAGCAGGCCTTTTGGGGTTCGATCGGTTTCCTCACGATGTTCTCTTCCACTGAAAAGCTAACTTAAATATCGAATGATGTGACGTGATCGTGCTAGCAAGGGCGGTACGGGGACTTTAATTGTTGAGCCATTTGGATCTCAGCTTATACTGGACATCATAGTTGATTATGAAGTGTCCAGTATAAATTGAGCTCTAAATGGCTTTACAATTAAAGTCGCCGAGTGTACCTATACCTACCTACCTAAAATCTGTTGGAAACGCCTAGGTAATATGAAAACTAGTATACACACAGGTATAAAAATACCTTAAGACGTCCTCAAGGGACAAAACAAAACAAAATGGCTACTACAAATTCGTAACTGAGCTAAAAATGAAAGTAAAATCAATCGTACCCCAACAGCTTAAGGATTAACTTCCAATAACTCGACTGCTTTTGCTGAATTAACTCTGGAATAGTGTGCTATTTCGCATTGACGTGTTATTTCTTTGACAAATAATCCATTCCACATATTTTTTTTGGTAAATTCACGGCTTTGCCAAAATATTATTATTATTATTTGACATTATGAGACCTTTTACATCTCCATTATATTAGATTTTTAGAAAATAGGCCAGGAATATTATTTAAAGACTGACATTATTTTATTTTTATATTATTATTATTTGACATTATGAGACCTTTTACATCTCCATTATATTAGATTTTTACCTTATATATCTTATTGTGAATTTGTTATATTCTGTTTGATGTAATATAAAACTGACGATTTAAAAGTGCTTGTTGCTAGGCCTATTTGAATAAAGAATATTTTGAGTTTGAGTTTGAGTTTGATAGGTCTTAAAACAATGAAATATATATATTATACCTACCTAAGGCGACTTCCTGACTTGGCGGGGCGGGATCGATATGTGACATTTTCTTCTTTGACGTAAACTTACTGACGTCGCAAAGATTCCCACTTGACATAATACTGTCAGTATTACATTTGCGCAGTAATAATATCATGCGCAGAAGCGAAGCAGTACTGCCTTCGCATCGTCCCGCTACCGCGCATCCCGCGCCAGTCAGGAAGCACTCATTTAAATGTAGGGGCGTAGTAAAAAACGGTATCGCGTTGACTGACAGCTGACACTGACATTTGTCAGTTTTCTCGTATCGTACTGCCTCCGCACCGACAAATCAGGATGTCGCCTAAGGTGTTGGTTTACTGCATTATACATATTTTACTAGGCACAAAAGGCACCCTTTACCTGTAAAAGTCATCATTTCTATTTGTATTATATTGTATTTATATCCTTGTATATTGTATTTGTTAAGGCGCTACACTGAGAAATTTGGAGAATTAACGCTGTCCTGCCCCGACTATAGCAAAAACAGTAGGGGCTGATTTTCAGATATATGATTTTTGACTATATGAACGTGGTACTGACAATAGCGAAACATGATTGCTTAAGACTGCACCGAGCAAATTTCTGAATAATTGCGATGGTTGGATCACTTGCTGTATTATTATTACTAAAGCTTGAATTCTGTAATTCCTATATATGATATTTAAGGATACACTCTACACGTCATGTGTTTCAGAAACACAATTACTTGTAGTTTTCTTCATAAAAATTCAATCCAAAGTTAGCTCTACTAAAGGAAATAAACGCAAACTACAACGTTAATACTTTATGAAAGGTCTTCAATTTTTGAATAGTAACAAAACTACATGTTATCTAGGTCGTATGTGTTTAACATTTGCAAAATGTGGAGATTTTTTTAACAATGCAAAGGAAATTCCGAAAATTTGACCGGCCGCCGTAGTTTTCTTGCCGGCAGATGGGCTCCGGCCCTCAATGGGAGCAGACGTATGCTGCTTTTCTCAGTTTGACATCTCATAAAAACACGCTTTTTGACAGCTTGCTCGTATACAAATACAAAATGTATACCACACACAAAGATTGCATTAATTGAAGTAGGGTAAATAAATGTTGACGTGTGGCTATTGAAGATTCTTTTAACATGGAATTTTTAGTATTAGCCATTCGTTATAACATAAAAATGCAATCTTTGGTCCCCAATGTTTACTAATGCAACTAAATTATAATGATTTCCTTTACGAAAAGGCATTTTAAACATAAAAAGGTTACCGATGTATTTCAGTTCAAAGTAATTTACTTATTATAAATTGGCCACCCAGAACGGAACGTTATGACATTTATGTCACTCATCATATTTCAAATTAAAATTTGTAAACAAATTGTATTTTTATATTTCAATAATTTAACGAATCTAATGTTATATTTTATGTGTATATGTACGGCGCTTTCACGTCAAACAATGATTACCTAAATATATCGCAGAATCTGCATAAACAAAACATATCCCAGAATCTGTACAAACAGGCACAATTATTATGGTGCTTTGAACAGAAGTTTATAAAATATCAGCGTTATACCAAGAAACAGATCTAGAGTGCTCTCTTGCAGCGGAAGCAGAAGAAAGAATATCGGAGTTTCTTCGCCAGTTTGAGTGATGTGGATTTAAATTGTGTAGTGTCTGAGCCGCCTGGTCATAATATAATTATACCTAGAATGAAAATAATAAACCTATGTTTCATTTATAAATAATAAACCAAGTAGTTAGTTGTTGGGGATGTGGTGACAATGACGATGTCTAACAAACAAATATGCAGTAATTACTTATAATATTAAACTGCGCTAGTTTCTATCTAAAGCTTTCATACGTTGGAAATCCCGTTGCTTTGATTTTGTACAAGTAAGTACTTATGTCGCATCGCAATAATTGTCTCGACGTTATAGTAAACGAATAGCAAATAATAATAATTGCTATTTATTATTGATGAAAATAGACGCAATGTTAACCATTATTGAACCTTATGTCGTTGCAATAAGGTTCACGGATGTTCAGTTAAGTGTCATCGACGGCATATGTAAACGCATCCTGCTAATTATTCCTTTCAATTATGGACCTTTTAAGAAGTGTATAAAAGTTAATTTGTCAGAGCTGATACAGTAGTGGTCAGGCCAAGTTCCACAATTGCAGACTGTTACAATGACTTTCTTGATGATATTTGTTATATCATTAGGTTTATAGTGCTTGTCATTCACGATAACGACGATGCGCAGGGAATGTCATACTATTCTATGCGCAATTCTGCCGATTGGGTTACGACGGGAGGTCGTGAATAACAAGAACTACCTATAAGGTTAGGTACTGGTTCCTCAAATACAAAGTTGATTCACAATATTGCTGCAGTTATCCCGTGCCGTATAAATAGTTTCAGTAGTTATTATATATATTGTAATAAAACTACCGCTTCTTCTCTTAAAACTTGCATTAAATCAGTGTCCATTTTAGAGTTAACCAACTGATAAACAGAAAATAATCAACTTATGAAAAGTTTTGCTTAAAATAACCTATTTAAGGTACAACATATACTCGTATCATGAAAATCACCAAGTAAACTCTCAAAATAAGTACCTAAGTCATAAACATAAAACAGTCATAACATGCACGAACCGATTAGGAAAATTCTTACTCTGTTTTAAGTTGTATAAAAATTAGTCTGTGAGGAAAGGGCAAAACAAAATACATTTGACAAAACAGGGGTTTGACAAGTTTTATTTTATAAACAAGGAACTGAGTATTTTACTACCACAAATTCCAAATTCAAGACATTTTCAGATACAACTAATACTTGAGTTTTGGTTACAGATCAGAACTTGACGATTTTTGTTACACTTCTCTTATGCACCAAGAAACCTTTAAATATTCAAAATCTATATTGTCATAAGTTGACATAAACATGGGTCAATGACCCGACCCAGCAAAATGAGGTAGTGTGCGTGAATAATGCATGTGTGGGTTAATTGGGTAAATTATTAAAAAAATTGAAATTTGACAGGCGCTGAGAATTTACCCCGCACGATAGGCCCTTAAAATTTTCTCGATAGAAAATAAATCCAAAGTCGAGTCTATATTTTCCTTTTTTTCTTCAGCCTACTAAAACAACGCATTATTAAAAGACACGATTAAGTTAATATGATGGTATTTTACCTCATCTAGGTACTGACAAGAGGAAATTTAATAAATCTGCACACAGTCAGATATTTAACCAGATTTGTCTAAAAAGCCATTCTCGGAGAGGGTTGCATCCCGTTTTGTCGTGAGCGAAAAACAAAGGGTGTCTCTTTCAATCGATATATCGCCTTAAATCTCGTTAAATATCTGACTGTGTGCAGGTTTATTAAATTTCCTCTTGTCAGTACCTAGATGAGGTAAAATACCGTCATATTAACTTGATCGTGTCTTTTAATAATGCGTTGTTTGAGTAGGCTGAGGAAAAAAAGGAAAATATAGACTATGGATACTTATTATAGACTTTGGATTTATTTTCTATCGAGAAAATTTTAAGCAATCATGTTTCGCTATTGTCAGTACCACAATCATATAGTCAAGAATCTTATATCTGAAAATCAGCCCCTACTGTTTGCTAGTTTGGGCAGGACAGCGTTTCAAAGTCTCCAAATTTCTCAGTGTAGCGCCTTAACTTGAAATCGAATAATCACCGCCTGTTTACACGGGCAAGCTACTCGCACAGAGTGTGCTAGTGCCAGTACAAACACGGTCTAGTTGAACTACCAAATCACATGAACATAGAACTAGATTGCTATATTTACCGACACGGTAATATTGTAACAGTAGGTATGCTAGTAGAGTACTTTTATCTCATGAGTGCGGGAACCATGGTTACGTGTTGAGCTATACATATACGTACATTGTCTATAGGCATGTTCCGAATCACGCTCACAGCGCTCAAAGCGCGCTTACGATCGGACCGATTAACGGTCATAGCGCTTACATGAGATGTCGTGACGTCACTGATGATGTCACGGACGGCGCTCACGGTGCTCACACTCCCGGGCGTAAGCACCTAGGGCCAAACGTCAAGTTGACGTTTGATATATGAACGTGACAGTAAACACGGGCTATGAGCGTGAATCGGTCCGATCGTGAGCGCGCTCAAGCGAATAGCGGTCTGAAACAAAACACTACTCACGCGGCCTTGAGCGCGCTGTTTGATTTGGACCGGCCGTCAGCACTGTAAGCGCTGCGAGCATTTTAAGCGTGATTCGGAACACGGCTTATGTGTGCGTCAGCGTAGGAGCTATGAGTTCACGTTGTCTATGTGTTCGTATGTGTAACAACTACAACTTTATCCAAATCCACAGTCAGGTTAAAAAAATTGTGACGATAAGGACTAACAATTAGTCAGCTAAAGACTACGATGCTGATAGTACACGCTAGTACGCTCTGCATCATCTTAGAGTATTCCAGTTTTAAACCGCCCGCGTGGTCGTGTCGGGGGTTTCCCTGGATTTTCCCCATGCCACACCCCAACTGCGCACGCCTATCGCTGCGCCCGTCGCCCCCGGGGCCTGAACTAAAAGCCACAACAAAAAAACAGGTTTTTTTTAGCTGCGCATTATCTTGAAGGAATCAAAACAAGGGCATTTTCACTTTAAAGTGTACCCCCTACTTTTTTTTCGGTTCTCGGTGATTTTGGGTATTCTGACTCAGAATCACGAGTACTATTGATTCAGATAAAGAAAAAAAATGTCCTTGATTTTCCATACAAATTTTCTGTGTCAGTTTTGTGACGAGCCATATAAACTGTATGAAAAAAGCGTCTCAAAACTGACTTTTTTTGGTAGGGCACTTTTTTTCTCCGCGGAAATGAATAGTACTCGTGATTCTGAGTCAGAATACCCAAAATCACCGAGATCCGAAAAAAAAGTAGGGGGTACACTTTAAAGTGAAAATGCCCATGTACACTATCCTACTGGCAACTATTCATCGTGACACTCTGTCAAGGCAATTTATTCCGTATTGCCATGTCACATGTACCAATAGCTATCAGAGCTCAACATGAAGTGTCGAGGCGATTACAACAGCAACTGCTAGGTTAGGTATGCTTACAAACTTGTTACAACACTTCAAACTAATGTAAACCTAGTCTCAAAGCCATAAGGTCTAAAATAGATTAATTGTCTTTTATTAACTGCAAACAGCATCTACATTCTCCGAGACTATAGTATACAAATGTGGACGTTGACTCTAAGCTCTAAGGTTTAAAATTGGTTGTTAAGTGCGGTTTACTTGTCTGATGGAAAGGTAATTCTGAATCAAATTACGAGGAGTAGAGTAACGAAAAATTATATTTTTTGAAACGCTAAGGCTGAAAATGGGCCAGCGAATAATTCAGAATAAAACTAATTAGAAGTTTAACGTCTTAGGAGTATCTTGTAAAACATGCCTAATATGCAAAAAAAACTTACCATAATGCCGTTTTCCACTTAAAATTCGCTAGGTACTACTTCTAAACCTTAGTGATAATAACATGTTTTAAATAAAGATTGTTATTTAATTTATCTGGAATCAACATAATATTAAAAACAGTATAAACAACTAAAACTAGACCTAGAAATAAAACTAAATTAAAATTTAATATCTATATCTAAATAAACTAAACTAAACTAAAACATATGTAAAAAATTGGGCCCCCGTGGCATGGTACCGAAGATGCTGGCAGCATTTCCTCGCTGTATTGCAATACTAATGCGTTGAGCGAGGAAGCTGCCAGCTCTTCGGTCACCAGTTGATTGAATTAACCTTTAAGTTAATTCCTTAAACAGGAAGTGAGCACTGGGACCCCACGGGCCAAGGGTCTCGACGCCAAAGGGCATAAAAATGTATTCTGGGCCGAGACCCCTGTATTTGTTGTTCTTCAAATTTTCGGCCGCCTTAGCCGCCGCGCCACACCGAACGCTGGTACCGTTGAGGTGGGAAGGAGCAAGAGTATCCACGCATGTTGCGTCCCACACAAGAACCTTTCCCAACCTCCACGGCACCAATTTATCTTATTTTTTTTAAGGTTTTATATTTCGAAATAACCATTCGTTTATGTAAATAACTGACCGAGTAAAACGAGGTCTCTGTTTTAGCTTCGACAAAAATGCTTTCGTATGTCCGGCCGGATTTTTGTATGTCCTCCTCTACAGGTCGCATTTATCAACCGATTTTCGTGAAATTTTGTGAGCAGGTTGGGTAACTAAATAGAATTTTTTTGTCGAGTCATTTTTTGGAAATTCAAAAAAACAAACATTGTATCAATGATTTCGTGTTTTTCTACGGCCGTTTTTTCCTCTACAGGTCGCATTTCTCAACAGATTATCGTGAAATTTTGTGAGCAGGTTCCATGACTACATATAATTTATTTGCAGAGTAAATTTTTGTAAATTTTAATTTTTTTTTTTTACGTCGTTGGCTGATCTCCTCTGCAGGTCGCATTTATCAACCGATTTTCGTGAAATTTTGCGAGCAGGTTTGGTAACTATATAGAATTTTTTTGTCGAGTCACTTTTTTGAAACTCGAAAAATCAAACTTTGTATCAATGATTTCGTATTTTTCTGCGGCCGTTTTTTCCTCTATAGGTCGCATTTCTCAACCGATTCTCGTGAAGTTTTGTGAGCAGGTTTCATGATTACATAGAATTTTTTGGGAAAGTAAATTTTTGTAAATTTAATTTTTTTTTATTTTATTCATTGGTTTGTTCTCCTCTACAGGTCGCATTTATCAACCGATTTTCGTGAAATTTTGTGAGCAGGTGCGGTAATTCTATAGAATTTTTTTATCGAGTCACTTTTTCAAAATTTAAAAGAACATTTTTTTAATCAATTATTTTGTGTTTCTGCGGCCGAATTTCGATATGTTCACCTCTAAGGGTCGCATTTCACAACAGATTCTCGTGAAGTATTGTGAGCACGTTCTTTGATTACATCAAATATTTTTGTCGAGTAATCTAAAAAAAAAACTATGGTTTGTCCTCATCTACAGCAGCGGTCGGCAACAGGCGGCCCGCGAGCCCCTTCCGTGCGGCCAGCGGAGCCTCCCTGGATTTATTGTTTGTAAAGGTAAAATTTGAAATTCTTAACATACGTGAAAGCGTCTGTATCGCCAACCACGAATATTTTCACAGTTGGTCAGGACGAGATATGTGTTTGTAAGTATATTTGACAGTTAAATCTATCTAATTTTTTTTTTCAAAAATTTCGCGCTCGCCGCGTTTGCGTTAGACAGTATGAAGTATTTTCCACACCTGCATCTTAATGTTCAAAAAATTTCGCGCTCGCTGCGCTCGCGTTTGCGTCTACATGACTTGATGCGTATGAAGTATTTTCCAGACCTGCATAATAATGTTCGCAAAATTTCGCGCTCGCTACGCTCGCGTTTTCAACGAGATTTGTTATGACTTGATGCGTATGAAGTATTTGCCGCGTTTGAATCAGTGTTCGAAAAATTTCGCGCTCGCGTTTACATCTACATAACTTGATGTGTATGAAGTAGTTTCCGCACCTGCATCATAATGTTCGAAAAATTTCGCGCTCGCTGCGCTCGCATTTGCGTCTACATGACTTGATGCGTATGAAGTATTTTCCAGACCTGCATAATAATGTTCGCAAAATTTCGCGCTCGCTACGCTCGCGTTTTCAAACGAGATTTATTATGACTTGATGCGTATGAAGTATTTGCTGCGTTTGAATCAGTGTTCGAAAAATTTCGCGCTCGCGTTTACATCAACATAACTTGATACGTATGAAGTAGTTTCCGCACCTGAATCATAATGTTCGAAAAATTTCGCGCTCGCTGCGCTCGCATTTTCATCTAGATGTGTTATGACTTGATGCGTATGAAGTATTTGCCGCATTTGCATCAGTGTTCGAAAAATTTCGCGCTCGCGTTTTCATCTAGGTGTGTTATGACTTTATGACCCGCTCCCCCCTTAAAGTTTCTATATCTGCTATTCTATATCGCGATATATAATCGCGAAATTACGATGCGGTTGAAATGCGAATTATCTGGGTTTGGTAAGGAAACTAGCTGGTTTATCTGTGAAAAGTCGGTTTTTTCGTCTTTCTCGTTTTTCACGTAAAAAGGGGTGCGAATTTTTACTACGTTACTGTCGCGTACGACGTACCAATTTGTTTCGAGTTGATATCAACAGACAGTGATCATTATTATCATCTGCGGCCCGCGAAGATTTTTTTAGCTACTATGTGGCCCGTGGGTGCAAAAAGGTTGCCGACCCCTGCTCTACAGGTTCGATATCTAACATAGTTTTGGAAATAAAAAAAACACTCACGAGGTCTACAGCTCACAGAGCCACTAGTTTATAATACCTATAAGTAGTATTCTAGCACTTTTTATTGTTCGGAAACAAGCTCGAATACTATATCTTTTTTTACTTCGAACTTTATCTAAATGTATAACACCTTTTCTACCTTTTCCGTGTACCTCATAATTCGTTGAGATAACCGCGCCTCATTTGGCAGATAGTCTCTCACCGCGCCCCTAATTATTCTCACTTACTCACTCGCTTGTTAGCATTTTAATGGGTCTGGCTAGATTTCAATTACGTTGATTTTGGAAAGGAAACGAATATTAAAAGTGATTTTTTTTGGGTATTTATTTTTCTTATTGTAATTTGCAATTAATGACAGATGATTAAATAATCGATTACAATACAGAGTGATCGACCTTCACCATAGATCAATCAGATTTTAATGAACATTCTCTTTAGATTCAATTTGTCAATTATCCAATAACAGAATCTAAAAATATATATAGTAATTATAATTATCGAACGTGCTCCCAATTTCCCCTGAATCGGTTGACAAATGCGACCGAGAAACGTCCGCCGCACGAATTATAAACGAGTACATTTAATTTATAAGGATATCATTTTTCTCAGGTTTGAGAACTTATCATTGAACAAATATTAAACCGCAAATCATTGTTAAAGATAAAGAGTTTTGAAGATCCAACCAAAAACGCAAGCAAATCGTGCTTTCACTTTTAGCAGACTGGAGGAAAATAGTTCAAGATTAATATACTGAAAAGACAGATATTTAATCACTATAGATGTTGAGATCTAATGTCGATAAACAGTGGCAAATTTACATAGGTATATGTGTGCTCTTAAAATTTAATATAGCTTTAATATTATTTAGTTATTGTTGTATTAGTGTGCTCTTAATTTAGCTGCATTGGAGATTTTCCGTCCCTGTTTAAGCGTACCCACAGCGACCATTTCATTCTTCGTTCAAGGGCATAATAATGTCATTGAATAAACCCATTACCCATTATAAAACGTGAACCGTACTAGATACGAAGTGAATACCGGTGGCATTATAGGAAATTTCTCTGCAAAGTATTTTTATTCAATATCCATGCGACTTATGCATTTGAATACTAGATGCGCACAGTACTAACACTATCTTCAGTAAGATGAAAATAATTATATATTACTTTAAATTACGTTGTCGGACTTGGGGGCCGATTTTTGAGAGTCGAAGGCTCGATTTTTCACTTGACATCTGTCAAAATATTCATAGTTTTTTGACAGATCTCGAGTGAAAAGTCGAGCGTTCGACACTCAAAAATCGGCCCCATGCATGGAGAGTGGGCCTGGCGAAACCTTCCCGAGACGCATATTCGCTTGGTGTAGTCAATGTTTGTTATTTACTTATTACCTATAATTTGGGGTTTTAAGGCGCTACACTGAGAAATTTGGAGACTTTGAAACGCTGTCCTGTCCAGACTAAGCAAACAGTAGGGGCTGATTTTCAGATATAATTATGATTCTTGACTATATGATTGTGGTACTGACAATAGCGAAACATGATTGCTTAAAATTTTCTCGGTAGAAATTAAATCCAAAGTCGAGTCTATATTTTCCTTTTTTTCCTCAGCCTACTAAAACAACGCATTATTAAAAGACACGATTAAGTTAATATGATGGTATTTTACCTCATCTAGGTACTGACAAGAGGAAATTTAATAAACCTGCACACATTCAGATATTTAACGAGATTTGTCTAAAAAGCCATTCTCGGAGAGGGTTGCATCCCGTTTTGTCGTGAGCGAAAAACAAAGGGTGTCTCTTTCAATCGATATATCGTTTTAAATTGGGGATTTGTTAACAGTTGGACTTCTGTACGTAGTACTGTAACTTATTCTGTGGCTAGGCCCGATCGGAGACTGTATTTCAATCTATGACTGTGCACTGTGGCGTACGTCCATTCAGTCAGATAGAGGTAACGAGCTATTTCCGCGCGCGCCAAGAATAATTAATATGAAAATTCAAACTCATATCGGGACGAGACTGGCGCAAAATTAAAATATCCCTAGTACTTTATCGTTATAGCGCGAATTTGTTAATACTATACTTTGTTTATGGCTGGGATGGTAAACAGAAATGGTATCCTTAGGGTGTTAGGGATTCCACAAGGATCACAACCGTTCATTGACTGAGGAGAGGATTCGGCATTCAATCAGGCATCGGCGATCATCGTTGCTAAATAACAGAAGCGTAAAGGAATGGAAATGAATATAAATATGGGAATACCATTTTTATTCAGAGACAATAAACGAACAATAAAAACTCACTAGACAACTAAACTCCAGAGAGCAAATTACACTCCATTTCATTGGATTTATCCCCCAGCCAATAGTGGTTTACAATGGCTATCGAAATAGCGCATTCTTTGAATAAACCAATCTCCGCGCAGGCCGTAAACTGAGTTATTTCCGCTCGGGCCGGGAAAATTGCATTCCTGGCGTCAGCGCCGCATTATATTACTTCAACCATGTTGTATATTATCAGAATTCGTGTATGTAAGGAATAAGGATACATAGTTTAATGTCTTGATAGGAAAGTCTTAGTTGGGACACCATTATAAACTCTCTTTTCTTGTTCTCTTCTACAAGTATCATTAACTCAACCAACTTTACCTTTAAATTTTGCTGAAAAATTATACGACTTTTTTATTGAACTTCATATGTACAATATGACTTGACTTGACTTTGTCTTTACTTTGGGGGCCGCGGGTTCGTATCCCGCCTCAAAAGTTACCTCTGGGTTTTCTCAAAAACTTATGTTGTATGATTTTATATTACAGTGGCTTCTTCTTCTTTATGTGCCATCTCCATCCCGGAGGTCGGCGACCATTTGCCTATATGTCGACCTATTTGTAGTCATGCGAATTAGTTTTTCCGTGCTTTCAGCCTCCAACCAGTCTCTTACATTCTTCGTCCAAGATGTTCTTCTTCTACCACGACCTCTTTTACCTTCTATTTTTCCTTCAATTATTAATCTCAATATCTCGTATTTTTCATTTCGAAATATATGTCCAAAATATGATGCTTTCCTCCTTTTGTGGCTTATCGATGTAGAATAAACATCATGAGTAACCCGGTCCAATCCCGGTCTAGTTCCCCCTTTGGGTTGAATACAGTTCATATGACAGTTACTGTCATAAAACTTATTTTTAGCTATAAACCATTTTCGAAATTTTATAGAGCCCGCGAATTTTGGAACGGTAGACCCGTTCCGAAATTCTATATACTATTTTTTAAGGTAAAATATTTATCCACGCAGTAATTAGGCTTCCCGTGGACCCCTGGCGTTCATTGCAAGGACCCCCTACGGGTCCACGGACCACAGAAGACACCACAGGAGGATGATGAATCGCAGCAACCATAGATAATTCATTTCCTAAACCGTTATTTATCACATCGTCAAGAAACCCTTTGCGTTATCACCCACCGGACCCTTTGTTTCACCCGTATCATCTCATATTCGTTATTTCACTTAAATAACGCTCCCTACCTCCTGAAATAATATTAATTCCAACCTAATATGAATCTTATGCGGTTGGCAAAAGGATTCTTTTGCAACTATATGATGTGTTAGATAGGAGCCTGTATAAGTGCTGGTGTGACAAAGCTCAAACATTAATCTTTTGGACAATGCGGCTGGAATTTTATCTCGAATCGAACACGGGTTTTTCCGGTTTATTTCACTTGGTACTGTAAGTACCTGATAAGTATAACTATGTTTTATATTCGAAGTTTAGGACAAGTATGTATGTGGCATGTTATAGTAGTTTATGTCACACCTGGGCATAAAGTGGCCATTATCGCACGCTCCGCGCGCGAAAAAACCCACTTCCTGGCCAGGGGGTGACATAATAGTACATTACTTAACAAGGGCGGTAAAACAAAGAATGTCTCAGATCGCAGGTATTCGACGCCCGAGCCGAAGGCAAGGGCGATAAATATGCGATCTGAGGCTTTCTTTATTACCGCCCGTGTTAAGTACAAAATTTTATGTCACCCCCTGGCCAGGAAGTGGGATTTCCCGCGCGCGGAGCGTGCGGTAATTGCCGCTTTATGGCCAGGTGTGACATAATAGTACATTACTTACCAAGGGCGATAAAACAAAGAATGTCTCAGATCGCAGGTATTTTACGCCCGAGCCGAAGGCAAGGGCGATAAATATGCGATTTGAGGCTTTCTTTATTATCGCCCGTGGTAAGTACAAAATTTTATGTCACCCCCTGGCCAGGAAGTGGGTTTTTTCGCGCGCGGAGCGTGCGATAATGGCCACTTTATGCCCAGGTGTGACATAAAATTATGTACTTACCACGGGCGATAATAAAGAAAGCCTCAGATCGCATATTTATCGCCCTTGCCTTCGGCTCGGGCTTAAAATACCTGCGATCTGAGACATTCTTTGTTTTATCGCCCTTGGTAAGTAATGTACTATTATACAACTGCTACATAATGATTAGATTAGATTAGATTCATTTATTCACAATATACGATTACATTATAAATTACATGTCAATTTACAAGAATCTCTATTGTGATCGTCAATAAAAATAAATACAAATAAAATCAATGAATACAATAGCAATTAAATAATACAGTGATGTCCACTTAATCTAAAAAAGTGGACGCAGTATGTTAAAATTCACCTGAGAAATGAGAGGCATTAAAACACGAGTGTGAGTGAGTGTGGAACCCTTTGACCGCCAAGAACCTATAAAGTGGTTGTGTGTCGTCGTGCCCACCACGCTAACAATCACTTATAAAAGGTCGGAGTGAAGGTGTACTTTGATCATGGATAAAATCATTTATGAACTGTTTTTATTGGTTTAGACATTACACCAATTCAACAGTGCTTGGCGTGGTGGGCACGAAGACACACTATCGCTTTGGCGGTCAAAGGGTTAATAAGATCGCACGAGTATATCTCGTAATTTTCATCTCTTTAATTTTTTTTACAGTGGCGATTATGCCATTTAAACCCAAGTGACCTGGTTATGGTAAAGGTCGCGGGAGCCCGCTGGATGCGAGTGGCGCAGGACCGATCATTGTAGTACTCTTTGGGGAGGCCTATTTACAGCAGTAATGCGTTTTTCGGCTGATATGATGTTGATGATTATAGCGCAGTTATAATTTCATCCACGAAAGTGACATCCGCGGATGTGACACTGGTTAAAAAAATGAGAATTAATAATTAAAAAAAATGAACTTTAGGTATTCTGTAAGTAGGCCGCAATGGCACCTTTACAAGTCAAAAACTACTAGCGTTTCTCAAAGACCACTGACGAGAAGTAACGCCGAAAGAAACTCGACAGACAGCCATTTTTTCTTAAAAATATGCTTAATACAATCATAGTACTTAACCTACTACAACTACTAGTACTTAATGGCGGAACTGCACTAGGGTGACACCACCAGTAATGGACAAGGCCCAATCATGTACATGTAAATAACTCTTATGTAAAATAAAATATGAGTCATTATTTTTTTATAGAACAATCAATTTAAAACCGTATGATCTTTGAATAAGGGTTGAAGTGTCCATTATTGGTGCTTGTCTTTAAAGTGTCCATAATTGGTGGTGTCACCATATAATTGGTGGTGGCTATTATGGCTGAGGCCTTGTCATCTATATACATAAACAAGGCCCCAGCCATAATAGCCAATTTAAAAGTTCAAAACAAGACGCAATTCTCAAAAGCCTTTTTCTAAATAAATGGATGGATACTTGGGGTCCCAAGAGGATGCTTGCCTCGTTAATCTTAATCCAGGGTCGGTAATTAATTGCTATTTTTTAATTACATACCGGCATTTTTGTAAAGTTCCTGAGCCAACTAATTTCACTTTAGAAGTATAGCATACAACTTTCGGAAACTTAAATATCCTGAAGTTTTCAGTACCTTATGTAAAAAGTGAGTGTGTGAGTGTGAATGTAGTAATAGCTAGTTTAGTGATACGAGTATGTTA
Organism: Cenopis cana; assembly: GCA_951800055.1. NCBI lineage: Eukaryota > Metazoa > Arthropoda > Insecta > Lepidoptera > Tortricidae > Cenopis > Cenopis cana. The sequence goes on along the minus strand of OX637484.1, from coordinate 1,563,234 downwards.
GTGTTAAGAGGAGGGGTAGGGCAAGCTCTCTCCATACAAACTTTGTGCAGGATTTACTTCGTTTGTGTTTGCATTAAAGTTATGATTTTTGGTCAGTATGCTTATTTTTCTGATAGATTATGATTTTTTATTTTGGATTTTTTTTGAAAATTTTCACATCACGATCTTTGCATATCTAATAATTACAACCAAAAAAAAAATTATATTTGTTAGTGCCAAAACCGACGCATAAAACGTGCACAAAGTTTGTATGGGGAAGGCCTTGCCCTACCCTGCGCCTTAAGTAGATTTTTAGTAAATTGCTGTGTCCTTGCAGGGTGCATATTATAATGTGCATTTTTGTACTATGTATATTGTAATATGTGTGCAATAAACAGTTTGAGTTTTAAATAAAATAATGTTTAGGTATCTTTCTACGTATCTATTCGTACATATATAAAATCGCGGGCAGTATCACTACATAGTATAAAACAAAGTCGCTTCCTGCTGTCTGTCTGTCCCTTCCCTATGTATGTTTAAATCTTTAAAACTACGCAACGGATTTTGATGCGGTTTGTTTTTTAATAGAGTGATTCAAGAGGGAGGTTTATATTATATGTATGTTGCACCCGCGTGCGAAGCCGGGGCGGCTCACTAGTATGTTATAAATAAACGCGAAATATAGGTACTCTGCGCCTCTGTGAGCCATAGACCTCGCAGAAATCAAATTGGTTGACTGTATCTAAATATTTTCGATGTTAAGGGGAGGTATCCCCAACGCAAATGTCCTGCTCTAACACGCGTGAGTTTACAATTAACCATCCCGCTCTCTACGCAAGCTCTGCGCGCAGTTTTGTAAATATTTAGCTATAGTCATTAAGCCAATCATTTTATCAAAGAAAACCCTGCGAATTTGTCTATAACTATTTACGGTCTTTAATTGAGAACAAAAATTAAATGTTAAATATCAGTAATGTAGCCGTAGTATTGAAAATACATTCCAAAAAGGGGTAACTTCGCGATTTTTTTCTATCGAGTGAAAATCATCAGGTCATGTAACTGACTGCGATTTTGACTAGACAAGATCCTTATGTAACACACATATTTTTTTTAGATTTTAAAACACTATATTCTATGTCTCAGATTGTTTTTAAAAACTCAAAAGTGGTAATACACGGCCTTAACTGTACCTTGTATTGTAAAACACTGTTCCGGATTACCTCAAACCACGATACTCGTAGCGTAGCCAATAGTGCGTCAAGTGCCAAGTGCTGGCTCGAGATAATAGCCCTCCCTCTATGCTAATCCACCGAGCATCCCTTTGTGTGAGCCCATAGGGATGCACATTTTTAAACTTCAAAAAGGAACGTTTTGCCTCTGCTCTGGGGCTCAGCGCCCATAGCACATGTTGCGCTCGAGGGTATCTCGACTTATCTCGAGCTACGCGTCTTTTTAGGGTTCCGTAGTAAACAAGGAACCCTTATAGTTTCGCCATGTCCGTCCGTCCGTCCGTCTGTATCCCGTTTTTCTCAGTAACCGTTAGTACTAGAAAGCTGTAATTGGGCATGAGTATACATATCAATGACGCCGAAAAAACGCTACAATAAAATCTTTAAATAATCTTTTTATGGTTCCTCCCCTACATGTAAAGAGGTGGTGCAATTTTTTGTTACGAACCCCATCGTGTGGGGTATCGTTGGATAGCTCTTTCAACAATATTATAAGGTTTTTAAAAGCATTTATGCCCTTGACTGTACAAGCTTTGCTTAGTTTGGGACTAGGTTGATTTGTGTAAGATTGTCCACAAATATTTATTTAATTTTTATATATGATGATTTCGCCAAAAAATACTTGTTCAAAGACGTTGTTTGATTCTGCTCGTCGCGCCGACCTCGTGTGTTCACCAACGCGGCGACGAGCAAAATCCTGTCACCTGTCATCGCACCCGTTTTATATGTAAACTGTCAAATGTCATTTGTCAGCTTTTGACAGTTTCCATTTTAGGCTGCGTTTCCACCAGAGATGTGCGAGGATGCGGTTTCATACATTTGACACCTCGCAACCCGCCGAGCGTGGCGTCAAATATATGAAAACACATCCTCGCACATGTATCTCTGGTGGAAACGCAGCCTAAAAGCGGCTGAGGTGAGAGGTGACAGATGAGGACGCTTTGGTTTGTGAATAACAGCCCAGGATTGCTCAGATTAGGCCGTTTGCCACCCCATTCCAAATAAGGAATTCGAAAAAAAATTCAATCTTCTATGATTTGCAATAACCGTGATATATTCTCAGTGCTGCTCAACAGAGCTCGCAATTTTCTCGGCTGCTGATCAAACATTTGCCGATCGCTCAGTTTTTCCTCTCAGCCCGGCCGGAATGCAAATTGCAGGGTTGTGTTGTTTCAAGAGCCTTACACACTACACAATAAAGGTTTATTAAATATGCAATACAGTATTGGCATTCATAGGTGCATCTAATAGATAGATAGATTAGATAGATTCATTTATTTCCTTTAGAAAATAACATTATTATTTTACATCAAAATAAAATAAAATGAATTCATTAATGGATCGTCAATAGGTATACAATTATGGATTTAAAATAATGAAAATAAAATAATGACAAAAATTTAAATATAAACTGAATTAGACAATTTGATGTTTGGGTCATTGTCAGATTTAGGTGCGTGTCTTTTCGGTGGACATGCCAAAAGTTAAGGGCTACTAAGCTTAATTTTCGATTGATCTGATAACCCGCATAATCTGTAATTCCGTGTCTATAAATCCATGTAATAAAAACGTAAATTACATGCACACAAGCCGTTAACTATTATCCACCGAATGGACATTTTTTGTTTTTCCGACTGACAATGACCCGTTTACAAAAGTTACAGTACCTCAACGTTTACGGTACGATTATTCGATTACAGTTCGCGAGTACCTACCCGGCGTTTTAAGATGCTGTTTCTTTGTACAGAGCTAAGTTAGGATTTTTTCTGTCTTCAAATGAAAAATATACGGTTCTTTGTAACACCATTTTAACCAGACGAAGAAACAATAAGAATTCATTTTCACAAACCAACTCATCCTCAACCCTCATCCGTTTTTACATGGAAACTGTCAAAACGTGACAAATGACATTTGACAGTTTCCATGATAGAGTCATCAGCTTCTTTATGTAGAGACTTTCACCGCCATCTTGGCGAAAGTCACATCTTTTTCTTCTTGTTAAGTGGTTTTATTCAATTTTACTTAATTTATCCCTTCGTGTGTCATTGGCAAAAGTCCTTGAGGCTGCCATTTCTCTTTTATATCTAACTAACTAATTTATCCCTTCGTGTGTCATTGGCAAAGGCCCTTAAATGAGGCTGCCATTTCTCTTTTATATCTATCTTTTCTTTATGTACCATCGCCATCTAGTACGCGATTTACTAACTATAAGAATCATTTGCCACACACGCACACATACGGTACGTACACACATATTACACAAACACATACATAACACACCAACACATAGCTATCATTTTGGGTTTTGTATTTTCAGTACTAATAACTTTATTAAAACAACTGGATTTACGTATATGGTTCAAGAATTTATTTCTACAAAAGAACACAATTCACGTAAACTAGAGGATAATAATAATACCGCAAAACACCACTCAAAACTTCAAACCACCTTCAAACAGTTTTCTGTCATGTCACTGCAAACTGTTCAATTTCTATTTCCATTATTCACTTGCGCACACTTGCGGAAGTCTCCATATTTCTAATTGCTCTTTAAAAAACCAATAAGTATTTAAAATCCGCACACGAGAAGCTTCATTTTCACATTTTTCATATAATGACAAAACTGACAAGACACGACAGTCAACAACAGCGTAACCCAAGGTTACAATTAGAAATTGAAATCGCTGCCATCTATAATCGCAGGTGAGAATTATTTTGACAAGTGTTTTTTTCCATATAAAAGTGAATGTTCAAAGTGATAATGGTTTCCATATAAAAACGGGTGGGGAATCGTATTGCAGATGTGTAAGGTTTTCGGGGGCGAACAATCGATTTCTCATTCCCGCGAAAACTTCGAGCAGAGCTCGGTCGGTTTTATTTAAACATAAATAATATCTCAGTGCAGATGAGCGTGGAGCTGTTGTGTACGAGTTGCATTCTGTATAAAACCGTCCCTGGCGCATGGTAGATTGGGAAGCTGTGTAGCGCCGCGTTCAAGTCTACGTTGCGATATTCGTACACACCCTGCAAACAAATTCGGTCATCATCATCACCAGCCTATATACGTCCCACTGCTGGGCACAGGCCTCCTCTCATAGACGAGGGGGATTGGACAGTGACAGTAGTCCACACGCTGGCCCAGAGCGGGTTGGGGACTTCACATACAACTTTGAATTCCTTCGCGGCAGGTTTCCTCGCGATGTTTTCCTTCACCGATAAGCTAACGGTAAATATTAAATTTTCGTACATAAGTTCCGAAAAACTTATTGGTACGAGCCGGGATTCGAACCCACGACCGCCGCTGACAGGCGCACGCTTGAACCACTAGGCTACTGTAGCGTAGAGCCCGCGCAGAACCGAAGGCAGTCATCGCTGTTCTGCGTTCACGTATGCAAGTCCAATGGAACGCGAGACGCAGAGCTCTGGTGACCGCCTTCTGTTTGCGCGGGCTCTAAGTGTAAGGCCTGAGTGGACGCTCGGAGCGGAGCGTTCGGCGGGGCGTGCAGCGGGGCGGGCGAGCGTGAGCGTGCATACTATTTGTGCATCGGCGACTCAGGACACCAGTGTGAGTTTCAATTGTTTAACATGCACGCCCCGCTGCACGCTCGAAGCGGAGCGTTCGGCGGGGCGTGCAGCGGGGCGGGCGAGCGTGCATAATATTTGTAAAGCGGCGACTCAGGACACCAGTATGAGTTTCAATTGTTTAACATGCACGCCCCGCTGCACGCCCAACTCGAGCGTCCACTCAGATCTTACACTAAAATAGCCCGGCAACGATCATTTCTGCTGTCATCTGCTGCTGCTGACGCATTGTTACGTACCGTTAGTGCGACATACTACTAAAGTGATCGTCTACATTCATTGTTAACTCTTTCATTCCTAGCGCGATAGGGTATCTGGACACCAAGACACACCAGAGCAGAGTTTAGCCTAAACGACACGAGAAACGAACAGGTCTGGCTATAGCTTGGCAAATTTGTTCGTGACTTCGTGACACTCCCATGGTCCTGCGGGCGACAGGGGACGAAGAACAGAGGGGGAGATATGAAGTGTGCGCGCGGCGGGGCCAGCTGACAGGAGCGTCAGCCGGCTGCCATCGCCGATGGCAGTAATGCCGGCACTACACTTCTACTATAACTGTGTATGAGTAATCTAAGTCATATCGTGTGTAGCGTTTTGAGCAAAACGTCACTGACAAGTGACGTTCCCCGCTACCAGCGTGGACCATGGGAGTGTCGCGAACGAAATTGCCAAGCTATATGCCCAGTGAATATGATAGCTTACCTTTCTTACTCGACAGTCTTTTTTATAATAGCGAATACGTCCGAAACTCAAATAAGCCCTGCCTATCCAACTCTGGCAGGAAAGATTCTCTATGAACTGCTGCAAATCTAGTTTCCCGAACTTGTCCACACTGTAGCCAGTGACACTGAACTGGGAATGGAAAAGAAATTTAAATCAATACTAAACTAGAGAAATGTAATAGTGGTGTTAGTAGTTTTAAATAGAAACCGCGAACTGTTTTGAATTCAACGTTTGTGACGCGGCTGGCCGGGCCCACTAAAGTGATTGGAGTGCGCGGTTGAGAGTGGCCTGGGGAAAATCTAGGGAAAACCTCTGACACGACCACGCGGGCGGAGTAAACACTGGAATACTCTAAGAGTTTGCGCTCCAGTTAGATTGGTTGAGCGGCTTGAACCACATCTAAGGTGCGAGTAGAATCGAGCTACTGGAGGTTTTGTAGCTGGTTCACTAAACCTGGTCTGGCTGAGAAGAGTCCATCAAGAAACTCAGCTAGGCCCGACCTGGGTCGGACTGACTCTAGGTACCCGACATGCGGCGGTACCGGGACGAATAGTGACTCTATGTGTCTGTGTTGTCGCGATCGCCCGGTGGACGTGTGAGTGTTGTGTGTGTGTAACCCGACATTGAACAATAGTGACGAAAATAAGTTAATAAGGGTAGATTCCCGCCTCCGAAGAACCGAGCAGGCAGGGCGCGAGCACGCAGTGCTAGAGGCGCTGTCGTCGCGACAGGTTCTCATGACTAAGGACCACGTATTGGTCCGAAACATGTAGAGCCTATAAGTTTTTTGGTGCCCCGGAATTGCTGATCGATAAATTTTTTTGAGTGTTGGACCTTATTTTAGGGTCAGAACATTTGGTGATATAAAAAGTTATTTAGGTGATTTTATTTGTTCCCGTATGTAAATAACCCAAATTCGTCCATATTTTTTTCCCACAGTCTTCGGCTCATAAACTATATTTTTTAAGACCCTGGTATTTATTGGAAGAGGAAAAATGACAGGCCACCTACTACGACACGACAACTAGTCTACATCAGAAACATTATAGAAGGGAAAATAAATGGGAAAAGGGGAAGAGGAAGACCAAGGAAAAGTTATATGAACCAGGTAAAGGAGGATGTGGATGTCGTGTCGTATCAGGACGTCAAGAGGCTGGCCTCGGACCGACAAAGATGGAGAGAACTGAATCAAGCTGCACCGACAAGAACCCAGCTCTTAAGATGATGATGATGTATATTTATTGCTAAATCCTTACGTTCTGGAAAGGCACTTCTGCAAGGACCGAGAACCGCCCACTGATTAATGCCTTCCCTTTCTGGTTCTGGATACACGTTCTGGTTGTCATGATACGTTCTTTAGGAAATGGTGGGTTCGGACTGTCACATTCCTTAGTGTCTTTTAGGGTTACCGTAAATTTTTCCTGAAAATACATGATAGTTATGGTACGAAAGGTCAAAGGGGACTGTAGAATAGTAAATGGTGTTCCTATAAGGAATAATATACAGGGTTAAATATATACAGGAAAGGGATATGTACAAGGTAAATACAAATATACAATAGATAGGAGACACAGGAAGAAACGACAATAGAGAGATCTCTCAGGGACCGAAGTCCAATGAGAGTTGGTTGGAAGTTCTATATACGCAACTGATTTAAGAAACTTCGATAGCGCGTTGCAGAATATATCAGACTTGACGGTTGCCTAGCGACGCCACATCAGCCCCCCTTTGAGACGGAGGAGTCAGCGACAACGTATGAAGAGAGTGCTCAGAGTCAGCGTGGCGAGCGAGGGCTCAGAGCCAGGGTGACGAGCAGGCGAGGAGAGAAGTCGAATCGCTGGAAGTAGAGGTACCAGGCATATGGAGGAGACATGCTAGGTGGCACACTCAGAGAGAGGGAGAGAGAGAGGAAGTTGGGCTAGCTCTGCGGGGCAGCGTCAGGATCTTCAGGTTGCGCTTACGTCCATTGTCAGAGGTCACCAATGTAGAGTAGTAATGGGCTCCTATAAGGAATAATATACAGTGTTAATATATACATGAAAGGGATATGTACAAGGTAAATACAAATATACAATAGATAGGAGACACAGGAAGAAACAACAATAGAGAGATCTCTCAGGGACCGAAGTCCAATGAGAGTTGGTTGGAAGTTCTATATACGCAACTGATTTAAGAAACTTCGATAGCGCGTTGCAGAATATGTCAGACTTGACGGTTGCCTAGCGACGCCTTTGAAAACGTTAGGAGGTTGTATCTTCTGCGTTGTATTGATGTAAGTTGATTATAGTAGGGGAGGTCACGATGCTATATAAATGTGGATTTACTTGAGCGTCGTTCGGATCGAACGCATTTTGAAAATTAAATGGTGGAGGTACTTTAACATTTAGTTCTTTTTTAAGGTTCCGTTGTAAACAAGGAACCCTTATAGTTTCGCCATGTCCGTCCGTCCGTCCGTCCCCGGCTTTGCTCAGTAACCGTTCGCGTTAGTAATAGAAAGCTGTAATTTGACATGAGTATAACATATCAATGACAAAACGGTAGAATAAACTGCAAAAAAATATTTAAGGTACATACCTCCCCTACACGTATTATACAATAAAGAAATAAAAATACAATAACAAATACCTACCTACCTACATACTACTCGTAATACTTACATACATCTATTAACTATAAAATAAAAAATATATAACTAAACTAAATCTTAAAAATGGCTCCTGCGGCATTGTACCACGTAAAGTGGATATTGATACCTTAGAATCTTAGATAATGTTATTAATTCTGTCAAAACAAAGCAACCCGACATTGCCCGTGGCCCGACACGCACTTGGCCGGTGTCTTATAAATTAAGTCGTATAGTCGTGTCGTAATAAAAATATCTTAAGAATTCTTTGTCAACGTATTTTTGGGTCACCTGTATAGGTGTCATAGAATCTATTGGGCACTAAGGTGTCAAGCACACCTTTAAGTACCTTAATTACCTATAAATATACAAATATTGTTTAATAGTAGGATTAGTTATTAATTTATCAAACTAGACTTACATTTTTGTTGCCACTAATTTGTATAATATAATACGAGTAAATCAATGACAATAGAAATAAAATTCTTGGAGACATGTTGCAATCCTGCACAGACAATATGTAATAATGATTACAAGTGACAAACCTAGTTATATTCCTCTATCGTTGATATGTTAAAAGGGATAAGTCGCGTGTTAATGATATTATTATAAGTCTGTATATTATTATCAATGTTTGTAGTTTAGTGATGCCTGGCAGCCATTTTGGCGTATCTAATTGTCTGATCATAAACGATCATAAAATTGGTAATTGCGTGACGTTATATCGTTACGTCTGTTGCGAGCAATTTCGTTACAATTATATCGTATAACATTATTTTTGCATTAGTGTTCCACTGTTCATGGAATTTATTTTTATTTATCGTATATGGCAACTATTTCAAAACGTGAGATCTTCGAGAAGACAGTACCTACGGTTAGTAGGGAAGTAAGGTCCACATTTTGGTATCGGATGAATTCACTTGGCACAGATGTAATATAGGTCAATCTAAGTTAATTTAGCCCGGTAGCCATCCGCCACCCCCTGGGGGGTAGGAACGGGGGGGGGGGGCTTGAAAGTTCCATTTTTCGGTTTTTCATGAAAAACTCATAAACGGTGACCCATAGCGAAAAACATTCTTAGGCATAAGTAATCTAAATAAAATTATCTACATAAAAGGTTCTAATACACTTTGTCGCTAGGATTAATATTTAATGAGATTTTAAAGGGGTAATGTAAAATTATATGAAAATTTAAGTGGCTATTAATTTCTTTGTTTTTCAATATATTTAAAAATAAAAAATATTAAAAATATGCACTCAATGAGCTCTATTCATTGATACCCCACTCGATGGGGTGGGTCAATTTTTTTTTCGCATCCCCCTTTAGCTGTATGGCAGCCCCCCACCCCCTTCCTACCCCCCAGGGGGTGGCGGATGGCTACCGGGCTAAATTAATTTAGATTTACCTATATTACATCTGTGCCAAGTGAATTCATCCGATACCAAAATGTGCACCTCTCATATATTGGGTAACACTACTTCCCCCACTAGGTTGCTAGTTTTTGTTGCACTTTTAGTACCACCCAGGGGTCACACGAGTATCTAGGTAGCGGTTGGGTAGCGGTGGGTACATTCCCTACGGACGTGGTGCAACTTCGACCCCTTTGACAAGTGAGTGGGCCACTTGACTGTTAGAAGTTCTCAAGCCGCCCCAAGGCCTCCAACTTGACTTAACGCGCCTTCCAAAGCACGGGAGCGCTCATTTAGTTACCACTCAAACCTGTCCCATCCTAAACAGGCTTCTGAGTGTGACTAACTTTGTGTATTTTTTTTAGTGTTCGGTAAGCTATGGGCATCTCATGTTGCGTTTACTGTTTACAGTAACATAGTGTGTGGTGTACCTAACATTTAATGTATTATTTCTATTTGTGAATTTCTGTGATTGGCTCCATGTTTCTATTTAAGAAGTTAACATGTTCAGTTGTTGAACCACCTAGAATATATAATAATAAACCTGACTAGAGCTGAGCGTTTTTTTCAATAAGCGTTTCGTAAAACGCTTTCGCATACAGTAACGGAATAACAGTTTCATAAGAGAACAAAAAACAGTTTTTATAAAAACGACCACCAAAGCTGCAATGCAACGCAACAATGTAACTACACTACACGAAAATAGAAACGAAACTCATAACTGACATAACTCAAACTATGACCTATAACTGTTTCATTGATGTAGCGATCGAAACGACGAAACAAAACAAAACTTAGCTTTTTTCGGGTGGGCGCGCTTTGTGCCAAAAAAGTTTCGTATTGATGATTGACAAAAATGCGCTCTATTCGCAAGAATTTAAGGCTTAATTTTGAAAATTCATTCATAAATATTTCTTTCGTTCGTTTCGTTTTGTCGGGCGCCTTAGTGAAAAAAACTAGTTACTTTTGAAACTGTTTCGTGAAACTGTTTCCAGATAAAGAAAAGCTGTTACGTTTCGTTACACTTAAAAGTCGCAACGACCCAGCTCTAAACCTGACCGCGGCTGACATTGCTAAACCTCAGATATCGCAAGCGGCACGCGGATGCCGCTGGGTCCCGAGCGCTCCCAATGGAACGCTCAATGAATATTAGGACGGACATTAGGATTCATCATCATCAAACTTAAGAGCTACGCTCTTGTTAGTGCAGAGATCGTCAGTCTTCTCGGTTCTCTGCCAGTCTTTTAGCGTCCTGATACGACGCGGCACCAATTTTTTAAAGATTAGATAAGGATATATAGATCGAGTTATCTATAACTAGATTGTCGTTAGGTAGGTACCGAACTAATGTTTTTTTAATGTTATTTACGTTTCGGATGGCTGCCATCTAGCTGACATGTTAAAACCACGTACAGTCAAGGGCATAAATATGTATACACTTTTGGACCTTATTTCAATGGAATAAGGTGAAAAAGTGTATGTACATATTGGTGCCCTTGACTGTACTTTTCTTTATTTTACAGTATCAGCATTATTCTTTTTTATTTTACTGCAATGGATACAGAACGGACAACGAATAGGTTAGTACTTTATTTAAAAAAAAAAACAACGGGTTGCACTCCGGGAGTGCCGGCAGAAGTGAAAACTCAATAAAGATAGTAAATGGGTCATTGTCAGATTTAGGTGCGCATCTTTTCGGTGGACAGGACATGCCAAAAGTTAAGGGCTACAAAGCTTAATTTTCGATTGATCTGATAACCCGCATAATCTGTAATTCCGTGTCTATAAATCCATATAATAAAAACGTAAATTACACGCACACAAGCCGTTAACTATTGTCCACCGACTGGACAACTTTTGTTTTTCCGACTGACAATGACCCAAATAACAAAGATATTCATATCGGTATCGGTATCCGTATCGGTATCCGTATCTGTACTGTACTCATACTCATGTTCATATTCGCATAATCCATTTACATAATATGTCCCGAGTATCATTGTGTCTTACGCATCTAAGACCAGGAACCTGTACCACAATACTTTACAAGCGTACAATTCGACAAATTTGTGAACTTTTTCTATGGAAAATTGTGCAATTTTGTCAAATTGTAGACTTGTAAAGTTTTGTGGTATAGGGGCCAGCTGAGTTTAGCTGAGTTTACACCTCCTAACATCGCAATCACGATTACTAGGAGCGGTCAACTAGCTGGTCTTAGAATCTTAGAATCTGTCGCGAGTTCAACAAATTTTCCCCAGTACAAAAGTGCTCAGAGCCGCTAAAGAAGTTTTCACTTCAAAAATTGTAAGCAATACTACCTATTTCCCATTTTTATTTCTTTAGATTCGTTGAGTGTGCTCAGGAACTCCATGAGCTCATACCGCCTTCCCCCTTCTTCCATCAGATATCCAGACGACGTACGATTGGCTACTTTCATTACCTGGTCAAAATCATCTTTTTTTATAATGTTTACTGGTTTGGTATTCGAATGGCGTATGTAGGTACTTCCGAGTTCAAATAACCTGGACCTTTTTAAGGTACGAGTGAATCTTCTGGGTGAGCTCGCATAAGCGTCGGCCTCATTTTCAATTTAAAAAAATATATATGACTGGTTAGAATTAGGCGTTTATTTAAGGGCCTATCGTGCGGGGTAAATTCTCAGCGCCTGTCAAATTTCAATTTTTTAAATAATTTACCCAATTAACCCACACATGCATTATTCACGCACACTACCTCATTTTGCTGGGTCGGGTCATTGACCCATGTTTGTGCCAACTTAATATCTATTCATTTAATGTGACTCGTTTACTTTCTTTGTCTATTCTAACAGAATCGTGCTCTATCAAGGTCATAGGGGCCCCATTACCCTAATGTGCCCAGGGCCTCAAATTGGTTAAAGACGGCCCGGCCCTGTGCGTTTCCGTTACTGTCACCAGTGACTGTCACCCGGGGAGGTACCCTAAAAAAAATTTTTTTTTAAGATTTTATTCTACCGTTTTCTCCGCGTCATCGATATGTATACTCATGCCAAATTACAGCTTTCTAGTACTAACGGTTACTGAAAAAAACGGGGGTCGGACGGACGGACGGACGGACATCGCGAAACTATAAGGGTTCCTTGTTTACTACGGAACCCTAAAAACTGAAAAAATCAAATTACTTGAATTTCCCGAAACGTGGTACCCCAGGGGATTTTTTTATTATTTGTTGGTATCCCGAAATCGAATTATAAACCGACTGAATGATGGGACATCAATTCTAAGCTGGCTTCTATGGTAGATTTATACTACGCGATTTGATCGGTTTATATGTGAAATGTTTGGAGGTTATTTTTGAATTAATTTACATATTTTTCCTATTTCATCAAGTGTCTCATGATATAACTTATGATTTAGCTCAGTAACTTGGTACCGGTGAGATTTTAGAAATAAACACGGGTCCAAAATGCAAAGAAAATGTACTTACGCAAATTACGCATGGAATGTAACATCCGCCTTTTTTCGGTCGAGTTTGCTTTTACAGCCCAACACTGAACACCCCACCATGTTTGCACTGAACACCCAAACACTACGGATCTGATAATTGGTAAATTATTATTCATTTAAACCAAACTTATCATTAATTCTCCATTTATAAAATGCACTACCAAATATTGCCAATTTGTTTTGCAATCTTCTTGACACAAATACAAAAATTTTCGATCGGTGATAAGGACAAAACATCGCACTATTTTCTACTTCCTCTCATAGGAATCGCAATAAGGCTATCTTTCTCTTACAAAGCGTGTCAGGCCCTTGGTATTTTATCCATCACTCTTGGCCATTAGGTATTTTGAAGGGAACTGTCACCGTATTTAGGGACAATAAGAACTACTTTCCATGAGAATTTATTTGAAATATGATCTTTACGGAAATCGGTCAGTCTGGCTATCCGATATTGGACTTTGGAAACGCTTTTTTAGGGACAATAAGAGCTACTTTCCATGAGAATTTATTTGAAATATGATCTTTATGGAAAATCTTAGGATTGTTTTAGAACAGTTAGAACCTTGGCTTTCTAAGAAGACCAGCTGGGGACCCCTCGTAACATAGCAATCACGATACTAGGAGGGGTCAACTAACCTGGTCTTGGAATTTATCGCGAGTTTATACATTTTTCCCCAGTACAAAAGTGCTCAGCGCCGCTAAAGAAGTTTTCACTTCAAAAAAAAAACAACGGGTTGCACTCCGGGAGTGCCGGCAGAAGTGAAAACTCAATAAAGATAGTAAATGGGTCATTGTCAGATTTAGGTGCGCGTCTTTTCGGTGGACAGGACATGCCAAAAGTTAAGGGCTACAAAGCTTAATTTTCGATTGATCTGATAACCCGCATAATCTGTAATTCCGTGTCTATAAATCCATATAATAAAAACGTAAATTACATGCACACAAGCCGTTAACTATTGTCCACCGAATGGACAACTTTTGTTTTTCCGACTGACAATGACCCAAATAACAAAGATATTCATATCGGTATCGGTATCCGTATCTGTACTGTACTCATACTCATGTTCATATTCGCATAATCCATTTACATAATATGTCCCGAGTATCATTGTGTCTTACGCATCTAAGACCAGGAACCCGTACCACAATACTTTACAAGCGTACAATTCGACAAATTTGTGAACTTTTTCTATGGAAAATTGTGTAATTTTGTCAAATTGTAGACTTGTAAAGTTTTGTGGTATAGGGGCCAGCTGAGTTTAGCTGAGTTGACACCTCCTAACATCGCAATCACGATTACTAGGAGCGGTCAACTAGCTGGTCTTAGAATCTTAGAATCTGTCGCGAGTTCAACAAATTTTCCCCAGTACAGAAGTGCTCAGAGCCGCTAAAGAAGTTTTCACTTCAAAAATTGTAAGCAATACTACCTATTTCCCATTTTTATTTCTTTAGATTCGTTGAGTGTGCTCAGGAACTCCATGAGCTCATACCGCCTTCCCCCTTCTTCCATCAGATATCCAGACGACGTACGACTGGCTACTTTCATTACCTGGTCAAAATCATCTTTTTTTATAATGTTTACTGGTTTGGTATTCGAATGGCGTATGTAGGTACTTCCGAGTTCAAATAACCTGGACCTTTTTAAGGTACGAGTGAATCTTTTGGGTGAGCTCGCATAAGCGTCGGCCTCATTTTCAATTTAAAAAAATATATATGACTGGTTAGAATTAGGCGTTTATTTAAGAAAATTTAATTTAGCTGTTTGCTCTAAGGAAGAACCCAAATTTGGTGTATTTTGAAAATTAATTTTATTTTTTAGGAAATATTATATTATTAATATCTATTCATTTAATGTGGCTCGTTTACTTTCTTTGTCTATTCTAACAGAACCGTGCTCTATCAAGGTCATAGGGGCCCCATTACCCTAATGTGCCCAGGGCCTCAAATTGGTTAAAGACGGCCCGGCCCTGTGCGTTTCCGTTACTGTCACCCGGGGAAGTACCCTAAAAAAATTTTTTTTTTAACATTTTATTCTACCGTTTTCTCCGCGTCATCGATATGTATACTCATGCCAAATTACAGCTTTCTAGTACTAACGGTTACTGAGAAAAATGGGGGTCGGACGGACGGACGGACGGACATGGCGAAACTATAAGGGTTCCTTGTTTACTACGGAACCCTAAAAACTTAAAAAAACAAATTACTTGAATTTCCCGAAACGAATTTTTTTATTATTTGTTGGTATCCCGAAATCGAATTATAAACCGACTGAATGATGGGACATCAATTCTAAGCTGGCTTCTATGGTAGATTTATACTACGCGATTTGATCGATTTATATGTGAAATGTTTGGAGGTTATTTTTGAATTAATTTACATATTTTTCCTATTTCATCAAGTGTCTCATGATATAACTTATGATTTAGCTCAGTAACTTGGTACCGGTGAGATTTTAGAAATAAACACGGGTCCAAAATGCAAAGAAAATGTACTTACGCAAATTACGCATGGAATGTAACATCCGCCTTTTTTCGGTCGAGTTTGCTTTTACAGCCCAACACTGAACACCCCACCATGTTTGCACTGAACACCCAAACACTACGGATCTGATAATTGGTAAATTATTATTCATTTAAACCAAACTTATCATTAATTCTCTATTTATAAAATGCACTACCAAATATTGCCAATTTGTTTTGCAATCTGCTTGACACAAAACTTTGACACAAATACAAAATTTTTCGATCGGTGATAAGGACAAAACATCGCACTATTTTCTACTTCCTCTCATAGGAATCGCAATAAGGCTATCTTTCTCTTACAAAGCGTGTCAGGCCCTTGGTATTTTATCCATCACTCTTGGCCACTAGGTATTTTGAAGGGAACTGTCACCGTATTTAGGGACAATAAGAACTACTTTCCATGAGAATTTATTTGAAATATGATCTTTACGGAAATCGGTCAGTCTGGCTATCCGATATTGGACTTTGGAAACGCTTTTTTAGGGACAATAAGAGCTACTTTCCATGAGAATTTATTTGAAATATGATCTTTATGGAAAATCTTAGGATTGTCTTAAAACAGTTAGAACCTTGGCTTTCTAAAAAGACCAGCTGGGGACCCCTCGTAACATAGCAATCACGATACTAGGAGGGGTCAACTAACCTGGTCTTGGAATTTATCGCGAGTTTATACATTTTTCCCCAGTACAAAAGTGCTCAGCGCCGCTAAAGAAGTTTTCACTTCAAAAAAACCTGAACCTTGTCTGAACCTCCTCCGCACCGATTTAGATGAAATTTGTTATGGTGATAGTTTGTGTCCCGGGGAAGGACATAGGATACCTTTTATCCCGGAAATTATCCCTTTAGGCTGCGTTTCCACCAGAGATGTGCGAGGATGTGTTTTCATATATTTGACACCTCGCTCGGCGCGTTGCCATGTGACAAATGTTTGAAAACGCATCCTCGCACATCTCTGGTGGAAACGCAGCCTTATAGGGGGGTGGAAGGTCGCATGGAAGTCGGTACAGTACCCGGCAATATATATTGCACGCCTACCTTTGGAAAGAGTTTCGGCTAATTTCGGCTTCATAGAGCATTCTCTCACACTACATATGTGACGTTTTTCAGTCGTGGTTAAAATATATAATATAGAGTTGTTGCACCCCCCCCCCCCCAACTTCAAATGGATTTTTTAATCTTCGCCCTTAAAGAGCTAAACCTTGGACATAACATAATATATGTTCTGGATTACCTATCTGGATTTATCATAAAATGTAAGATACCAAACCCGTTAGTCGTTTTTCAACAAGGGCCTAGGAGCCGATTTTTGAGTGTCGAACGCTCGACTTTTCACTCGGCATCTGTCAAAACATCATTGACAGTTCTTGAATGAAAAGTCGAGCGTTCGACACTCAAAAATCGGCCCCCTGGCACGCTTTGAAATAGAAAGATAGCCTTATTGTGATTCTTTTAAGAGGAAATATACAGGAGTGCCATGTTTTGTCTCTATCACCGACCGAGCATTTTTTCATATCCGGGTTATAGGCAAAGGCACACTTCCATAAGCAAGACATTGGACATGCAAACCGGTCAGATTGCGTAGTATAAATTTTATATGAATATTCATTCTCTTATACCTTACTCCCGGTCGCTCGGTGACCTATGACTACTTGTATATTGCGTACAAAACTCTAAGGCCAAATTCTGTCAAACGAACGCAAGCAAAACTCAACTTAGAGCTCAGACTATTAGGTAGATTTTTGCTTGCGCTAATTTGACAGCACTTGGCCTTACTGTTGTGTTTGTTAGTATCTCTATTGTTGTTCTTACCCCAATGAATGTTAGCATATTTTGAAAAGTATAGGTTCTATCAATATACTCCCAAAGAATGTTTTGTAGATAATTTTATAAGGAACATTTTATCCTTTGATGGTTTACTCCTAGATTTAGCCGTTTTCAATAAAATTAAAAAAAAAACTGTAATTCGGGACACAAAAGAGGGGGTGGGGGAGGGTTCCGGAAGGCTTTCGAGGTCGAAAAATTGGACCCGTCATTACCACTTGACTACATGCAACATATATAAAAATCAGAACTATCCGATTTGATGCAAGGCAAAATGTACGAATTCCATGGATTATTGGTATGAATCCTATATAACGTCCGATGATTTAGCAGTCGTTGAAAGCGGTCAAATGTTATAAGCGGATTCTACTGTACTGTAGGTACTATATCTAATGCATTCCAAAAACGTCAACAGTCACACCCCACACATAACATTATCTGCTATAAACTCAGCACATCCTAACACAACAATAACATAAGTACGTGTTTTGTTTCCCTCTGACGTCCGCCATTTTATTTTACATCTAAACACATGGAATTACCTATGTAGTTGGCTGGAAGGCGCTTTCGGAAGTGTTCAGAAGGTGATAGGCCCTAAATAATCATCATACTTACTTACTAAACGGTTAAAACTCACGTATTAATTATCATTATCACATGTCACGGGCGACATGTTTCGAACTCTTCTGGAGTTCATCTTCAGGTTGAGCGCGTTCGCGACGAATCCGTAGAACGCATGACGTATCCGTGAAGAAGAACTAAAAATTTGTGTATTCCAAAAGAAACAAGGCAAAAAATATATGCCAAAGTAACTTTATTAAAGTAACTTTACATTATTTAATAAAAAAATTACGAAATACTTAATAGATAGCTGCTTTTACTCATTGCAAGAGTTTTTAGAAAGTTAATTTATAATATAGTTTAAAATTTACTTTGGTTAGATATATAGTAAGGACAATGTAAAAATGTTTGTTGAATTCTATATATTTTGTAGATGTGTAATAAATATTACCTATAGTAGATATTATAGTAAATTTAGATTTAAGTTATATTGTAGTGCCCTACAGGGTTTCATAGCTGAACTTTAATTATGTAACATCTTGTACCTAACCTATGAAAGCAATAAAGATACTGATTACTGATTACTTTATTTTACTAAACGGTTAAGACTGTGAGTATTATTTGTCACTTCGGGCGACATGTCATTAACATGTCTCACGAAAGTTTAAATTCAAATATGACAAATTAGTGAAAATCCTATTCAATCTCTAAAATAAAAATTAACGAACCTACAGCCGTTTTAATGTTGAAGGCGCAGGGTAGGGCAAGGCCTTCCCCATACAAACTTTGTGTACGTTTTATTCGTCGCTTTTGGCACTAACGAATATAATATTTTTTTTGGTTGTAAATATTAGATATGCGAAGATCGTGATGTGAAAATTTTCAACTAGGTATTTCAAAAAAATTAAAAATTTAAAAAAAAATTACATCACGAAATAGCTATCAGAAAAATAAGCATACTGACCAACAATCATAACTTTAATGCAAACACAAACGAAGTAAATCCTGCACAAAGTTTGTATGGAGAGAGCTTGCCCTACCCCTCCTCTTAAACAGAGAAAACGCCCCAGATCAGTGACGTCACTGACGTCCAGCGCCAATCGCCATAGTAAATGACGATCGTTCAAATATAAAGGTGCGTTTTGCGGAAAAGAATGCCCCCTTGAAGCTTTGCAGACTTATAACTATGTAATTATTTATTCTTTTGAGATATCTTTAGCCATTTGATTGAGAATTGCAACATTATCGTGGAAATTCGAACTTAGTTATTTTCCTATTTGGTCTCAATATACCTATTTTGAGCATTGCGGGCTATGGCTCTGACGCTTGGAGTAACGATGCTCTATCCAGTTGTTCTTTGTCTTGTACATTAACACTTCCATGGCCGAATGTGTATAAAATTGGCGTTAAGCCGACGTCCAACCATAAAGCGTCATTTCAGCTATTTACTTTTACTAACTCGTATCCTACGCAGCCTTAATTGGAAAAGAAGCCTTGTGCCGTTGTGCTAAGGCTGAGTTCTAAGTAACAATAGCTTTACAAAAGAGTTTTAAAAAGCTCACAAAGGTTTTGGCAAGGTTTAGACAGTAAAATCTTATGGTTGGAGAGCTCGTATTGGGAATTGGTGGAATCGATTGTATATCTGGTTGTCTGTTACCCTTTTAAACATTTATAGGTATCCAATTAAAATCCGGGAGTATCCGCATAACATATGCGGGGAAACAGAAGAAAATTTTGATTAACTTTCACAGTAGGTAAATATATTTTGAATTTTGATGATGCAAATATTGCAACAGTATTAAGTATTAATTTTATTTTCATTTAAATTAGGAGAAAAACTGTCTTTTTATCACGCCAGATGTCGCATCATCGACTGTACTTAACCTCATCTTGTCATCTGTCAAATCCTATACTTTTATTCGTAAAATGTGAGTAACAACATTGCTTTTCAGATATTATAAAATAAAATAACACAGTGCAGTGCTCTAAATTGCAAAAATAAAGGTATACATGTTTTTCCAAAAGATCAAAAGCGTAGAAAGGCTTGGAAGAATGCGTTAAAGCAAAAAATACGTCTCGTTTATGTTCGATGCATGCATGCATTTTAGATTGAACTGAAATTCACGACCAGAAACCAAAACATCCTGTTGCATCCAGCTACAAACATGCAAATACACTAAAAGTGCTTGTTGGGGCTACTCCGGGGGGGTTAATATCATACTGTTCTCAAGCATATGCTGGTTCAATCAGTGATAGACAAAAAGTAGAAAGAAGTGATTTAATGAGTAAATGTAGGTGCCGCACTTTGCTGTGTGCCCCAAACGCACATGTGAGTTCAACCAACTATTCTAAGTCTAAGGCACAGAGTGAAAGTAACGGAAACGCATATATACGTTGGTGGCAGGTGGCAGTGAATGTGTTAAATAAACAAAGTTGATAATGTTCAGAGTTTTATTAAATCATACCTCCTGTACAAATGTTTATTGATCACTTCAGTTTTTAAATAATTTTCATAGAATGTCACAAGTTTTGTGTTCATCTCATTAATGAACAGATTGTCTCTCTCAATGAAAATAACTATCTAACAATCATAAAAGATAGAGAGCTGGCAATATAGAGAGTATTATTGGACTAACTAAATTGGTTCTGCTACTGATAGCCTCATTTCTGATGCGATCACGTAGAGAAACTCCCAGCATAGCCCTCTCCATAGCCCTCTGAGTGAGCCTTCGTGTGAGTCCCATGGTGAGCGACCACGTTTCCGTACCATATGTCATCAGTGGCAACACACACTGATCAAAGATTTTCGTCTTGATACACTGCGGAATCTTGGACGAAAATATATGCAGTAGCTTCCCAAATTCTTGTATTTCATGCTTGCTGATGTTGGGAATAGGCGAATCGGCGGTAATATCTTTGTAAGTATCAGACGGTGAGCACGCATATGAACGGTCTTCTGGAACATCCAGGGTGGCACCAAACTTTTGGTTTCGATCACATGCCTCTAACCTAAAAGAAAAAACACATTTGAGCATCGAAAATTCCAATGAACACTAAAAATATGTACCATAACCTCAAATATTTGTGATGATTACCTCTGTATCAAATCAGCTTTTTTACCAGCCACTACGCATTTCTTCTTCGAAGCTCAGCTTGAAGATTACGTACAGTCATAAATGAGTACATTTTCTGCTGTTATTCACAAGGATTACTGAAAAAAACGAAACCACACACTTGACACGAAACGTAAACAAGGTACAGTCGATTACAGCGATATCTGCCTTGAGCTTTTAGTTTGCCTCCTAATTGGGAGAGTGTGCGACGCGATGTACTTCGGTTACTAGAGTTTTAAATTAGACGACGAAAACGGACATTTACGGGCGCACATCGGACGTGATTTAATAATCACGTCCGATGTGCGCCGCGGATATATACGTCGTTGGCGTCGAAAAGGTTAACCATTAATATGGTTAACCTTTTCGACGCCAACGACGTATATATCCGCCACGTCGTCCAAAAATTCTACTGTAGATGGTAGTAACAATAAATTTTAAATATAGGTAACTGGTAACGTGTCAATTGACACTTGAAACGAGTCTAAATAGATAAACATTTTTTTTTAAATGTCCGGCGAGCCGATCGTAGCTGTAAGTTCACTTAAATTGGAAGCGATGGCGCCTAATCGGAACAAAAAGGGTTTAATTAGCGCCCTTGATTAGGTAAAAAGGTCGCAGAAACCTCCGGACTTTGCCGTTAGGGCGGCGGCACACTGGCTGAACCCTGAAGGCTTTCCAGATGGACAGCAAGAGGTTTTAAGGCCGGGTATTGAGTTTTTAAAAACCGTCTGAGACCTAGAACATAGTGTCTTAAAATCTAAAAAAAATATATGTGTTACATAAGGGATCTTGTCTAGTCAAAATCGCAGTCAGTTACAATACATGACCTGATGAATTTCACTCGATAGAAAAAAATCGCGAAGCTACCCCTTTTTTAGGGTTCCGTAGTAAACAAGGAACCCTTATAGTTTCGCCATGTCCGTCCGTCCGTCCGTCCGACCCCCGTTTTTCTCAGTAACCGTTAGTACTAGAAAGCTGTAATTTGGCATGAGTATACATATCAATGATGCCGACAAAACGGTAGAATAAAATCTTTAAAAAAAATTTTTTTTAGGGTACCTCCCCTACATGTAAAGTGGTGGTGCAAATTTTTTTTTTGCCAAACCCCATCGTGTGGGGTATCGTTGGATAGCTCTTTTAAAAATATTATAAGGTTTCTAAAAGCATTTTTTGATTAAAGAATTGGTTAGCGTGATATTAAGCTTTGAAGTGATAATTTTTGCTATGGTCAAGTGCCCCCCCCCCCCCTGCCAGCTAAACGGTGGCTACTAGGCATGTGAAAAAAATCATGGTAGTAGTATATACGATGAATTTAAAAGGAAAACTATCACAGCTAAGTAGACATTACTAGTTAACGAGTAATAGTCGAACTTCAGAAATGTACTTTGCAAAAGCAAACGTTCGTACAATTTCCATTGATACCTTAGATAATGTTGTTAATTCTTTCAAAAACATAGTAAATATAAGTTTTCGAACTTTTTAGTCCACATAATGTAAAGGGTAGACGACTACGGAACCCTACCTTGCGCGTGGCCCGACACGCACTTGGCCGGTTTTTTGGAATGTATTTTCAATACTACGATTATATTTCTGAAATTGAACATTTAATTTTTGTACTCAATTAAAGATCCCAAATAGTTATAGACAAATTCGTTGGGTTTGCTTTGATAAAATGATTGGCTTAATGACTATAGCTAAATATTTACGAAACTGCGCGCAGAGCTTGCGTAGAGCGGGATGGTTAATTGTAATCTCAGGCGTGTTAGAGCGGGACATTGGCTTTGGGGATACCTCCCCTTAAGGCGATCATTAGTTAGATACATCCACAGCCCATAGACAATGCGCATAGATTAGTATGAGATTCGCTGTGGAGGAGCATCGTTAAGCCAAGTTGGAGGCCTTCGTGCGGCTTGAGAACTTCTAACAGTCAAGTTGCCCACTCACTTGACAAAGGGGGTCGAAGTTGCACCACGTCCGTAGGGAAAGTACCCACCGCTACCCTACACGTGACCCCTGGGTGGTTCTAAAAGTGCAACAAAAACTGGCAACCGTACTGTCTTCTCGAAGATCTCACGGTTCGAAATAAATGCCATACGATAGGTTAATAAAATAATGTGGACGAGCGCGTCGTTGTACTAGTATATCGTGCGATCATAATACGGGGCCTGGGTCTTAACTACGCAAGTAAGCGGTGTACCTAAACTAAACTCTTTTAATTTCGCCCAGTTAACATAACGAAACTTCGCCTCGGCCAAACTCTTTCTGCAGCCAATTTTCACGGACTTGTAAAAACTTGGGTTAATTTCCAGTTAACGGCTCGGATGCTTGTAATTAATAAACTATTTGCCGAAGTATAATTAACTGTTTCTGAATTTTTAATGCTTTGTGATGTTCAGTTTTTCGTTTTGCTTTGAGGCTGTTTCACTGAAACTGATGTTTTTAAGACAGGGAAACAGTATTATGCAAATGCCATTTTCAAGCTGCGGGGTGATTATGCCATGTTTTAAGATGTGAGTAAGGTTTGTTTCGTTTAATATAACCGGATACCATCGTTACCTGGTCGAAATTCCTCTTATTCGAACCAAGCGCTTTGCATCATCTTTTATAATGCGCACTTCTAAGGTTTGGAATTCTCTGCGTTTGTATTTCCGAGTTCATATTTAATAACTAGACCTTTTTAAGGCACGAGTGAATAGGCATCTTCTGAGTGAGCTCGCCTCATCGTCAGCCTCATCTATGCCCCCTAGGCCAGATGCTGGCCTGACCAAGAGCAATCCCATTTTTAATAAAAAAAACCGCACTCAAATCGGTTCATCCGTTAGGGAACTAGGATGCCACAGCAATGTACAGTCAGCAAAAAATGTGGTCTACCACCCTACGGTCGAGGTTCATTTGAACGTCATGAAACAACAAGGTCGATTTCCCCTTGCAATAATATTATGACAGTGACAATTGCTCCTTTCATTTATTACATGTATTTATGTCACACCTGGCCATAAAGCGGCAATTACCGCACGCTCCGCGCGCGGGAAATACCACTTCCTGGCCAGGGGGTGGCATAAAATTTTGTACTTAACACGGGCGGTAATAAAGAAAGCCTCAGATCGCATATTTATCGCCCTTGCCTTCGGCTCGGGCGTCAAATACCTGCGATCTGAGACATTCTTTAAATAAATGAAATAAATAAATGAACTTTATTCTGTAAGTATTACATTAACTTTATTCTGAACTTTATTCTGTATTATAGCAGATTCAGTGTAATTCGCGTAGCAGTGCACTTACCGTATGAATGCCCTTTCACGCGGCTATAAATATGAAGGCATTAAAAATGCAAACGTTGGTAATTTTCATGCACCCGCCGGCCCCGCCGGTGATATTTTAGTTACTGTTCGAAGGATTACGTGACCGCAACAGACAGGGGAGGTGTGGAGTCGACCAATCATAAAATTTCTGAATGTGTAGTTCAAGCCTAGCAATATAATCTAACCACACTCAAAGCTGTAGGAACACTTTGAATTTGTACCCCCGAATGGTCGATTATGACGACCATTTTTATAGATGATAATAAAATTACGTGTTTAACATGTTTACTATAAACTACTTATTATTATTTTATTACGATCTGAATATGTCAAAAGTCCAGCTCTGTATCCAGTATGGCACTTGCAAGACTCATCATGGGCCAGGGAACGTTAAATTTTCGTTAAAAGTTCCTTTGGCCCTGTTGCCAAGCATGCCAAATTTAAAATCGATACCTAGCATATTAAGTAGTTTCCGAGATATTTCAATTTCAATTTATTTATTTTGCAACCATGTACATACAATAGACACATCATGCAACTTAATGCTAGGTACAAGACTACAAGTACGTACAAGGACCCTGTTAGGGCGCAGCAAATACTTAAGTAATAGTACCAACACACACACACACACACACACACACACACACACACACACACACACACACCACACACACACACACACACACACACACACACACACACACACACACACACACACACACACACACACACACACACACACACACGCGCGCGCCAACACACACACACACGCGCCAACACACACCACACACACACAAATAGTTAAGTAGGTAGTTCATTTACATACATCTTTGTATTGTGATAACTAGTGGATAAATAAAGCAAATTGTAATAACCACCACAGGAAGAGCGAGTCCTCCTGACACAGGTGTCTTCATACCTACTAGGAGGGTTCAAAAACGTGTAACTATTGTTAAGTTGTTTTCACGAAATAAATGATTTATGA
Source organism: Cenopis cana (assembly GCA_951800055.1). Classification (NCBI taxonomy): domain Eukaryota; kingdom Metazoa; phylum Arthropoda; class Insecta; order Lepidoptera; family Tortricidae; genus Cenopis; species Cenopis cana. Next base: position 1,537,896 of record OX637484.1, on the reverse strand, counting down.
AATGATTTATGATTTATGAATAGTTTTAATTTGAGTAATTAATTACAATTTATAATATTGTCTACACTATACAATTTATAATAATCGCTAAAGGGTACATAGATACTAATAAACCGATTATTAGGCGGAAACACTTAGTAGACGTCAATTTAGTAAAAATGATTTAAAATATGTGTATAATTACTAATAATTCAGCTTCTAAAGATAATTTCATTGAAAATAATAAAAATAGTTTGGTAAAAACAATTCTGATAAAATTAATTGCAACATTAATTTCATGATACAATTTGATAAACGATAGATACATAGAAACAAACAGGCAGCCGGAGTTGCACCATAAGGGTTCCTCTTTTAGCTTTTTTGTACGGAACCCTATAAACTAGTACTTATGGCTGCACCGAAATGGGAGACCGGAGATGTAGTATCGGTGCATGCCATTTTGGGACGCCGAGTCCGTAGTTTGTGGGCGCCGTCCAGGGAGCCGATTTTTGAGTGTCGAACGCTCGACTTTTTACTCAAGATCTGTCAAAATACTATGACGTTTTGACAGATCTCGAATGAAAATTCGAGCGTTCGAAACTCAAAAATCTGCCCCCTGGGCGCACGTGATCTCTTTGGTGACATTATTTTCCCTGCTCCACAGTTTTCTTCGTCAGGACTTAGGCAGGGTACTAGTGGGGTTTAATAATGAGTGAGCGTGTCTAGACATGCTTGGTCAAGGCACCTGCCGGCCTTTTAAGCATAAAGCCAACTTATTGATTAAATTTAACCGAGTACCTTTTGTTAGGAATATTTTTATTAAATTTATGATAAACCAAGTCCAACAGCGTCAAACATTTCTAAAAGTTAACCTACATAGCCAATTAAAGGTTCTCACTTATAGAACTATACTAAGAACAAATTTTATTGCGGTCTAATAATAATAAAGAACATTTATTTATCGAAAAGAAATATCGTTTCAAACAAATCCCAAATCGACATTAAGTATTACAAGCTAAAACTGTTCCAGTAGAACAGTATTTATTTTTAAATATCGTGTACGAGTAGATGAGTATTTTTAACTGATAAGGGCCCTGAATCCCATATATTCCACCAGATTTCGGTGGATAAATAGTGTCGGATACACAATAAGACACTATTTTTCCAGTGAAATTTGGAAAACGGCGGCGACTAGATACTAAGATCTAAAAACAGTAGCCGAATTTATTGGCAGAACAAAAACAATACGTCCCAGCGACGTGTCTCGTAGACGGTAAACGTACTATTTTGGATAGACATATGGAAAAGAAACTACAAACGTTTGATAATAGTTTATTAAAGTAATGTGACGCAAATTAAATACATTCTAAATTATTAAAATTGCCACGATCCTCCACGACGCATGTCTGCGAGGATATCTTCAAATGTCAAGTCACTTTAGACGTTTTCCCATTCGTGTAAGAGGTTTTCCGAATCGGGTTCAAGATTTTCCCATTTTCAAGGTTTTCTCTCGTTCGGGTAGGAGGTTGTCTCAATTGGTTTAGGGGTTGTCCCAACTGGGTAGGAGATTGTCTCATTTGGGTTAGAGGTTGTCCCAATTGGGTTGGAGGTTTTCCCAAATGGGTTGGAGATTGTCCCATTCGGGTTGGAGGTTGTCCCAATTGAGTTGGAGATTGTCTCATTTGGGTCGGAGGTTGTCCCAAATGGGTTGGAGGTCTCATTTGAGTTTGAGGTTGTCCCAAATGGGTTGGAGGTTGTCCCAATTGGGTTGGAGGTTTTCCCAAATGGGTTGGAGGTTGTCCCAATTGGGTTGGAGGTTTTCCCATTTGGTTTGGACGTTGTCCCATACAGGTTCAAGATTGTCCCAATCGGGTTGGAGGTTGTCCCATTCGGGTTCAAGGTTGTCCCAATTGGGTTAGAGGTTGTCCCGATCCGGTGCCAGCGCGCGTAGTTCGTCAGGTAGAGCATGTAGCCGCAGCCCCCTCTCCAGCAGTACGTCGGGGAGGGCGCCGCCCCCGCCCGCTGCGCCCAGGGCCGCGCATCGTACCGTCAGCCACTGCAACACAGCAAAGGGTGTTTTTAGCAGGGGCGGAGCGTCCATACAACTCGATTCCTACCGGTTTGCCTAATTTTTAGCCAAGTCCAGTTCTAAATAGAAAACTTCTGTGAATCTCAGACATATTGAAACGGGTAACTCACATCTTTGTCGTCGAGTGATATTCGACGATAAAGACCTGTTTATTATACAGGCTTTTTATATTAGTCAGATCCAGTTCTTTTATTACGGCTCATGAGGAACAAGAAAGATAACTTATTTCCGGTTTCCCTGAGAATATTTTTGACACGCCGCCACTGGTGTAGAATTTGGTCAAAGTAGAGGTATTTTTGAGTGTTTTTCAATGTTTTTGGCGAGAGTATTTTGTCACCTTATGGTGCGGCAGCTGGTTATTCACGTCCTATTTCATGGCGACCGTGACAGGACGAATTAGACAAAGTATGGTGTCGTTAAAGTAGGGGCATTTTAGTGTGTTTTTTCGATGTTCTTGGTGAGACGACCGCTTTAGCTTAGTTGGTAGTGACCCTGCCTACGAAGCTGGAGGTCCCAGGTCCGAATCCCGGCCGGGGCATTTATTTGTGTGATGAGCACGAATATTTGTTCTCGGGTCTTGGATGTTTTCTATGTGTTTAAGTATCTATTTATCTATATAAGTATGTATATCGTCGCTTAGTACTTATAGTACAAGCTTTGCTTAGTTTGGGACTAGGTTGATTTGTGTACAAATATTTATATTAATGTTTATATTATATTTAGGTTATTTTACCTTGTGGTGCGGCAGTTGGTCCATGGCCTGGTGCGCGACGTGCTCGAGCCTGGGCGCCGGCGCGCGCGCCTCCGCCTCCAGTCGCAGCGCCCACGGCAGCGCCGCGCGCGCCGCGCCCGCCCTACGTAACCTGAACGTTAATGCTCTTCATTAATTTGGAATCAATGTCGAGGCTCATTGCATTCTTCCGTTCTAGGAAATAGTTGAATGGAAAATATTATTTAAAAAAATGTCCATCAAATGTGTATCAGCTGTGGACCGCTGTCACAGAATAGTATAACACACAGAACGGACACGAACCCCCCCTGCACCGAGGTCAGTTACCTCGTCCCTGAGAGACCCGCCTGGTGTCGATCGGGTGCCGTCGCGCCTCGCGATTCGTGCGCGCCCCGCGCTACGCACCCGCGCAAACAATTGACGCGTGCACCGACAGCGCACGCACACAAACTTACCCACAGCGCTTACGTTCCTTCGCGTGTCACAGGTGTGGCAGCGCTAAGAATATATCAGAGTTATTGCGAATCACAGATTGTTTTTTTTTTTCGAATTCTTTATTTGGAATGGGGTGCCCTCACTACAGACCTTCTTGCGAGCGTGCCGGCCCCCGTCCCCGCCCCCGCCCCCGCCGCCGCGTCGCCAGGCCGCAGGCCGGCCAGCAGCGCGGGCCAGGCCGCGCCGAGCTGCCGCACCGGGGATGACGTCACCGTGCCCGCGGCGCCGCCCGCCCACGGCGCCGCACCGCTTGACACTGCAAGTGATACACATGCTTTAAGGAGGATCATCATCATCAGCCCCCTGCAGTCCACCGCTGAACATAGCCTCCCCCAAGGCCCGGTTCTCTGCTTTCCGCGTCCAGTCGACTCCCGCCCTCTTATGCCTGTACACACTCGCCGAGACACCCCGAGACTGACCGAGAACGAGTGTGTACATGATGCTCTCGCCTTGTCTCGTCCGCTCGGTTCTCGCCTCGGCCACGTGTCGGTTTTTTGCGGCCGAGTCAAAGGGTCTCGTCCGCTCTCGCGATGTAAACGAGACAAAGCATGTGCACACTCGTTCATTTAGTTACCCGCTTACTGTATTTGTGTAAAGACGTGTTCGCTATCGGTTAAAAATGTGGTCCAACGATCGTGAAATAGAATTTATGTCACACCTGGCCATAAAGTGGCCATTATCGCACGCTCCGCGCGCGAAAATACCCACTTCCTGGCCAGGGGGTGACATAAAATTTTGTACTTAACACGGGCGGTAATAAAGAAAGCCTCAGATAGCATATTTATCGCCCTTGCTTTCGGCTCGGGCGTCAAATACCTGCGATCTGAGACATTCTTTGTTTTACCGCCCTTGTTAAGTAATGTACTATTTTAGAATGCTATCAAAATGTACCTGTGATTTGGGACCCAAAGCATTTATAACATAAAGTCAAACAATTTATTCATGATACTTGGGTCCGAATAAGCAAATATATGTGTAAGTAATTATAATAACTAACAGCACAAAGACACACGGCAGCAGCAGTTTCTAGGTCCATCGTGCCCGATATCCGCTGTTCAAATGACGCAACGAGTGTGTACATGGTGTGCTTTCGTCGAGAGCTTCTCGACCAAAACTCTCAGCGAGAGGCGAGAGGCGAGTGTGTACAGCCGGCATTAGATATGTCGTCCCGCCACCTGGCCGCCGGACGACTCACACTAGTCACACTACGCTTGCCGAGACGCGGTCTCCACTCTAAAACACGCTTACACTAGCGGTTATCAGTAAGGGGAGCTATGCCTAATGTAAATGTCCCACTCTAACACGCGTGAGTTTACAATTAACCATCCCGCTCTCAATGGAACTGCGTTAAGACTATCACACCCCGCATCGACTAGTTGTATACTTCATAGTATACAACTGGTCCCGATCCCGGAACCCGGTCATCACATTCTGAGACCAGACATTCATAATCTAAAACCAGATTATCACAGTCCGGAACCAGTCTATCACAGACGGAACGGAACCCGGTCATCACAATTCGTAACCAGACCATCACAGTCCGTAACCAGACCATCACAGTCCGTAACCAGATTTACATATTATAATTTTGTTTTTTTGTAAATATTTTTCTCATCATCATCATCATCATCCTCCTAGCGTTATCCCAGTACAGTTGCATCCTGGAGGATGCCTGGGGTCCGCTACCTAATCCCAAGATTTGGCGTAGGCACTAGTTTTTACGAAAGCGACTGCCATCTGACCTTCCAACCCCGAGGGGAAACTAGACCTTTATTGGGATTAGGCTTTGTCAAGTGAGTGGGCAACTTGACTGTTAGAAGTTCTCAAGCCGCCCGAAGGCCTCCAACTTGGCTTAACGACTGCTGCCATAGACAGAAACCGGGATCAACGGCTTAACGTGCCTTCCAAAGCACGGGAGCGCTCAGTTAGTAACCACTCAAAGCGGTCACCCATCCAAGTCCTGACCGCTGCCCACGTTGCTTAACCTTAGATACCGCAAGCGGTACGCAGGCGCCGCTGGGCCACGAGCGCTCCTTTTGTAAATATTTTTCTAACGTGCAATAAATTGTCAAACATACGTACAGACATATTATATAGCATACAACAGAACTGAAGCGCGATGCCGATTTAGGCTGGTTGCATCAAACCGTCTGTAATCGTAAGCGGTGATCGTCAAATCTGATTGTATGGAAAGTTTGACAAGTTTCTATAGGATGACAGCTGTCGGCGCCATATTTGACGATGACCGGTCTGTGTCCGTACGTTGGTGCAACAGGCACTTAGACTAACAACAGTTGTGTGCAATTTTCGGTGATTTTTTAATTACATCGCAGGGTTTGATCGTATTCATCTTATTCCTGTAGTCCACAACCCCGCAATGTAAATAAACTAGCCTTGAAATGAATGCAGCACTAACCGAGCGCAAGCAGCGCATTATCCGGGTACCGGCGCGACAGGTCCCGCGCCGCCGCCGCGCCACCACGCGCGCCCAGCACCAACACGCACGCCTGCTGCTCGCGCCACCGACCGACACTAACCGAGCGCAAGCAGCGCATTATCCGGGTACCGGCGCGACAGGTCCCGCGCCGCCGCCGCGCCACCACGCGCGCCCAGCACCAACACGCACGCCTGTTGCTCGCGCCACCGACCGACACTAACCGAGCGCGAGTAGCGCGTTGTCCGGGTACCGGCGCGACAGGTCCCGCGCCGCCGCCGCGCCACCACGCGCGCCCAGCACCAACACGCACGCCTGCTGCTCGCGCCACCGACCGACACTAACCGAGCGCAAGCAGCGCATTATCCGGGTACCGGCGCGACAGGTCCCGCGCCGCCGCCGCGCCACCACGCGCGCCCAGCACCAGCGCGCACGCCTGCTGCTCGCGCCACCGACCGACACTAACCGAGCGCAAGCAGCGCATTATCCGGGTACCGGCGCGACAGGTCCCGCGCCGCCGCCGCGCCACCACGCGCGCCCAGCACCAGCGCGCACGCCTGCTGCTCGCGCCACCGACCGACACTAACCGAGCGCAAGCAGCGCATTATCCGGGTACCGGCGCGACAGGTCCCGCGCCGCCGCCGCGCCACCACGCGCGCCCAGCACCAGCGCGCACGCCTGCTGCTCGCGCCACCGACCGACACTAACCGAGCGCAAGCAGCGCATTATCCGGGTACCGGCGCGACAGGTCCCGCGCCGCCGCCGCGCCACCACGCGCGCCCAGCACCAGCGCGCACGCCTGCTGCTCGCGCCACCGACCGACACTAACCGAGCGCAAGCAGCGCATTATCCGGGTACCGGCGCGACAGGTCCCGCGCCGCCGCCGCGCCACCACGCGCGCCCAGCACCAACACGCACGCCTGTTGCTCGCGCCACCGACCGACACTAACCGAGCGCGAGTAGCGCGTTGTCCGGGTACCGGCGCGACAGGTCCCGCGCCGCCGCCGCGCCACCACGCGCGCCCAGCACCAACACGCACGCCTGTTGCTCGCGCCACCGACCGACACTAACCGAGCGCGAGTAGCGCGTTGTCCGGGTACCGGCGCGACAGGTCCCGCGCCGCCGCCGCGCCACCACGCGCGCCCAGCACCAACACGCACGCCTGCTGCTCGCGCCACCGACCGACACTAACCGAGCGCAAGCAGCGCATTATCCGGGTACCGGCGCGACAGGTCCCGCGCCGCCGCCGCGCCACCACGCGCGCCCAGCACCAACACGCACGCCTGCTGCTCGCGCCACCGACCGACACTAACCGAGCGCAAGCAGCGCATTATCCGGGTACCGGCGCGACAGGTCCCGCGCCGCCGCCGCGCCACCACGCGCGCCCAGCACCAACACGCACGCCTGTTGCTCGCGCCACCGACCGACACTAACCGAGCGCGAGTAGCGCGTTGTCCGGGTACCGGCGCGACAGGTCCCGCGCCGCCGCCGCGCCACCACGCGCGCCCAGCACCAACACGCACGCCTGCTGCTCGCGCCACCGACCGACACTAACCGAGCGCAAGCAGCGCATTATCCGGGTACCGGCGCGACAGGTCCCGCGCCGCCGCCGCGCCACCACGCGCGCCCAGCACCAGCGCGCACGCCTGCTGCTCGCGCCACCGACCGACACTAACCGAGCGCAAGCAGCGCATTATCCGGGTACCGGCGCGACAGGTCCCGCGCCGCCGCCGCGCCACCACGCGCGCCCAGCACCAACACGCACGCCTGTTGCTCGCGCCACCGACCGACACTAACCGAGCGCGAGTAGCGCGTTGTCCGGGTACCGGCGCGACAGGTCCCGCGCCGCCGCCGCGCCACCACGCGCGCCCAGCACCAACACGCACGCCTGTTGCTCGCGCCACCGACCGACACTAACCGAGCGCGAGTAGCGCGTTGTCCGGGTACCGGCGCGACAGGTCCCGCGCCGCCGCCGCGCCACCACGCGCGCCCAGCACCAACACGCACGCCTGTTGCTCGCGCCACCGACCGACACTAACCGAGCGCGAGTAGCGCGTTGTCCGGGTACCGGCGCGACAGGTCCCGCGCCGCCGCCGCGCCACCACGCGCGCCCAGCACCAACACGCACGCCTGCTGCTCGCGCCACCGACCGACACTAACCGAGCGCAAGCAGCGCATTATCCGGGTACCGGCGCGACAGGTCCCGCGCCGCCGCCGCGCCACCACGCGCGCCCAGCACCAACACGCACGCCTGTTGCTCGCGCCACCGACCGACACTAACCGAGCGCGAGTAGCGCGTTGTCCGGGTACCGGCGCGACAGGTCCCGCGCCGCCGCCGCGCCACCACGCGCGCCCAGCACCAACACGCACGCCTGCTGCTCGCGCCACCGACCGACACTAACCGAGCGCAAGCAGCGCATTATCCGGGTACCGGCGCGACAGGTCCCGCGCCGCCGCCGCGCCACCACGCGCGCCCAGCACCAACACGCACGCCTGTTGCTCGCGCCACCGACCGACACTAACCGAGCGCGAGTAGCGCGTTGTCCGGGTACCGGCGCGACAGGTCCCGCGCCGCCGCCGCGCCACCACGCGCGCCCAGCACCAACACGCACGCCTGCTGCTCGCGCCACCGACCGACACTAACCGAGCGCAAGCAGCGCATTATCCGGGTACCGGCGCGACAGGTCCCGCGCCGCCGCCGCGCCACCACGCGCGCCCAGCACCAGCGCGCACGCCTGCTGCTCGCGCCACCGACCGACACTAACCGAGCGCAAGCAGCGCATTATCCGGGTACCGGCGCGACAGGTCCCGCGCCGCCGCCGCGCCACCACGCGCGCCCAGCACCAACACGCACGCCTGTTGCTCGCGCCACCGACCGACACTAACCGAGCGCGAGTAGCGCGTTGTCCGGGTACCGGCGCGACAGGTCCCGCGCCGCCGCCGCGCCACCACGCGCGCCCAGCACCAACACGCACGCCTGTTGCTCGCGCCACCGACCGACACTAACCGAGCGCGAGTAGCGCGTTGTCCGGGTACCGGCGCGACAGGTCCCGCGCCGCCGCCGCGCCACCACGCGCGCCCAGCACCAACACGCACGCCTGCTGCTCGCGCCACCGACCGACACTAACCGAGCGCAAGCAGCGCATTATCCGGGTACCGGCGCGACAGGTCCCGCGCCGCCGCCGCGCCACCACGCGCGCCCAGCACCAACACGCACGCCTGTTGCTCGCGCCACCGACCGACACTAACCGAGCGCGAGTAGCGCGTTGTCCGGGTACCGGCGCGACAGGTCCCGCGCCGCCGCCGCGCCACCACGCGCGCCCAGCACCAACACGCACGCCTGCTGCTCGCGCCACCGACCGACACTAACCGAGCGCAAGCAGCGCATTATCCGGGTACCGGCGCGACAGGTCCCGCGCCGCCGCCGCGCCACCACGCGCGCCCAGCACCAGCGCGCACGCCTGCTGCTCGCGCCACCGACCGACACTAACCGAGCGCAAGCAGCGCATTATCCGGGTACCGGCGCGACAGGTCCCGCGCCGCCGCCGCGCCACCACGCGCGCCCAGCACCAACACGCACGCCTGTTGCTCGCGCCACCGACCGACACTAACCGAGCGCGAGTAGCGCGTTGTCCGGGTACCGGCGCGACAGGTCCCGCGCCGCCGCCGCGCCACCACGCGCGCCCAGCACCAACACGCACGCCTGTTGCTCGCGCCACCGACCGACACTAACCGAGCGCGAGTAGCGCGTTGTCCGGGTACCGGCGCGACAGGTCCCGCGCCGCCGCCGCGCCACCACGCGCGCCCAGCACCAACACGCACGCCTGCTGCTCGCGCCACCGACCGACACTAACCGAGCGCAAGCAGCGCATTATCCGGGTACCGGCGCGACAGGTCCCGCGCCGCCGCCGCGCCACCACGCGCGCCCAGCACCAGCGCGCACGCCTGCTGCTCGCGCCACCGACCGACACTAACCGAGCGCAAGCAGCGCATTATCCGGGTACCGGCGCGACAGGTCCCGCGCCGCCGCCGCGCCACCACGCGCGCCCAGCACCAACACGCACGCCTGTTGCTCGCGCCACCGACCGACACTAACCGAGCGCGAGTAGCGCGTTGTCCGGGTACCGGCGCGACAGGTCCCGCGCCGCCGCCGCGCCACCACGCGCGCCCAGCACCAACACGCACGCCTGTTGCTCGCGCCACCGACCGACACTAACCGAGCGCGAGTAGCGCGTTGTCCGGGTACCGGCGCGACAGGTCCCGCGCCGCCGCCGCGCCACCACGCGCGCCCAGCACCAACACGCACGCCTGCTGCTCGCGCCACCGACCGACACTAACCGAGCGCAAGCAGCGCATTATCCGGGTACCGGCGCGACAGGTCCCGCGCCGCCGCCGCGCCACCACGCGCGCCCAGCACCAACACGCACGCCTGTTGCTCGCGCCACCGACCGACACTAACCGAGCGCGAGTAGCGCGTTGTCCGGGTACCGGCGCGACAGGTCCCGCGCCGCCGCCGCGCCACCACGCGCGCCCAGCACCAACACGCACGCCTGCTGCTCGCGCCACCGACCGACACTAACCGAGCGCAAGCAGCGCATTATCCGGGTACCGGCGCGACAGGTCCCGCGCCGCCGCCGCGCCACCACGCGCGCCCAGCACCAGCGCGCACGCCTGCTGCTCGCGCCACCGACCGACACTAACCGAGCGCAAGCAGCGCATTATCCGGGTACCGGCGCGACAGGTCCCGCGCCGCCGCCGCGCCACCACGCGCGCCCAGCACCAACACGCACGCCTGTTGCTCGCGCCACCGACCGACACTAACCGAGCGCGAGTAGCGCGTTGTCCGGGTACCGGCGCGACAGGTCCCGCGCCGCCGCCGCGCCACCACGCGCGCCCAGCACCAACACGCACGCCTGTTGCTCGCGCCACCGACCGACACTAACCGAGCGCGAGTAGCGCGTTGTCCGGGTACCGGCGCGACAGGTCCCGCGCCGCCGCCGCGCCACCACGCGCGCCCAGCACCAACACGCACGCCTGCTGCTCGCGCCACCGACCGACACTAACCGAGCGCAAGCAGCGCATTATCCGGGTACCGGCGCGACAGGTCCCGCGCCGCCGCCGCGCCACCACGCGCGCCCAGCACCAGCGCGCACGCCTGCTGCTCGCGCCACCGACCGACACTAACCGAGCGCGAGTAGCGCATTGTCCGGGTACCGGCGCGACAGGTCCCGCGCCGCCGCCGCGCCACCACGCGCGCCCAGCACCAGCGCGCACGCCTGCTGCTCGCGCCACCGACCGACACTAACCGAGCGCGAGTAGCGCATTGTCCGGGTACCGGCGCGACAGGTCCCGCGCCGCCGCCGCGCCACCACGCGCGCCCAGCACCAACACGCACGCCTGCTGCTCGCGCCACCGACCGACACTAACCGAGCGCGAGTAGCGCATTGTCCGGGTACCGGCGCGACAGGTCCCGTGCCGCCGCCGCGCCACCACGCGCGCCCAGCACCAACACGCACGCCTGTTGCTCGCGCCAGCGCGCCACACGACCAACACCCGCGCCAGACGCCTACGGAAAAATAAGTAAATTGTTAAGTTAACCAAAGATTAAAAGCACCCATTTGTGCCGAGATACTTTGGCGTTGGAACAAAGTGAAACTACCCCCTCAAGGGATAATTTCTGGGATAAAAAGTAGCCTTTGTCCTTCCCCGGGATTCAAATTATCCCCATAACAAATTTTGTCTAAATCGGTTCAGCAGTTTAAGCGTGGAGTAGTAACAGAACCGACAGACAGATAAGAGAGATAATATTAGTATGGATTTGTGTGGACAATCTTACGCAAATCAACCTAGTCCCAAACCAGGCAAAGCTTGTAGATTGTGAATGTCATCTACTGTTCTAGTTCTAGTTGTACTCACCAGTAAAGTCTGCAGCAGCTCTTGCCGCTGCCTCGGCGAGGCAAGCAACGCGCGAGCCACGCCCCACTCCGCCTCGCGAGGCAGCATCGCGCGGAGCAGACGGGCGCCGCACCCCAGCCCACTCACAGGCGACGAGCACTCCTCTGTTGACATTTCTTGCTCTAGTTCGAGGCAGCGACGCGTGCACTGGGAAAAGGCAGCAATGAAATGTACCTTTATAGGTGCACCTACCGGGAATTTATGCGCAATAATAAATCCGTAATTTGGCACACTATAACACGGATAGCACATAATGAGCACAACAAGCACAAAAAAACTCGGGACAGATAATATTATGCTTCGTAGGCAGGGTCACCAACTAAGCTAAAGCGGTCGGCTATAAGCGCACTTTACAACCAGCACATTATGCATTCCGTATCTACTCGCGCGCGAGATAAGCTACCTGTCACTTTTTGACAGCATTAATTAGATAGTGACAGGTAGCCTATCTCGCGCGCGAGTAGAGATGAGATGCATGTTATGCTAGCCTCCCAGGTGTGACGTAATAGTAGTTTATGCAACTGGTACATAATGAGGGGCATTAAAACATGAGTGTGTTTTATGAAACGAGCCGAAGGCGAGTTTCATAATAAGGTCACACGAGTGTTTTAATGCCTAATTATGTACAGTTGCATACACTACTTTATCTACATCCATATATTAAATCCTCTTTCATGTGTTTCGTGTGGGCACGTCTCGCCGGCGTGCGCCATGTTTGCCTCGCCACGCCGGCCCGCGCGCCGCCGCCAGCCCGCAGCTGTGTCCTTATATAATTTTGTACGTGATCTCATTAAAGTGTTCTATTTCGTGGTCTAATAGGGGACGCGCGCAACAGCCGCACAGTATATTATAAAGCGGGGTCTTATCTACAGTTTTTGAACTTATTAAAGAGGATTTACTATATGGGTGTAGATAAATAAGTTTTTTTTTAAATTTTAACACAATCTTACAGAAATCGATCTAGTCCAAAAGTAAGCATAGCTTACCTCATCCCTGGCGGTCTGCAGTAAGCCCTTGTCAACCGTCAGGTCGGCGGGCAGCGGGCGGCGCAGCACCGCGCAAGCGAGCGCGCACGCGCCCGTCTCAGACAGCTCGCCTGCGCCCGCGCCGCTCACCTCGTTCACTATCCTGACAACGTGGACATGAAGATCAATACACAATCCAAATTGGGATGACGACACTATAAAAGAAAATCAATAAATCCAAATTTTCTACATAAAGGCTCAAATTCTCAAACAAATGGCGAAAAAAAAAGTAATTCAAAAAAAAAAAAAATTACGTAATTATAAGTCTTCAAAGTTTTAAGAGTGTGTATGTTCTGTCCCTTTTCCGCAAAACGCACCTTTGTATTGAACGATCGTTATTTACTATGGCGCTACTCAACAGTGACGTCACTGTTGAGTCGCATTTTCTCTCTCTAACTACGAACATTCTAACCGTTGTAGCTTCGTTATTTTTTGAGATATTTTTAATAGGATTTTCACTATTTGGCATAGTTTTATGTCTTCTTTCTATTGAAGTAATAAAAATTTTTGAGTCGACGTCTCTATTATAGAAGTGGCTCCGCACGGATACGACACAAGATAGCGCGCGAGCTATCTGAAAATATGAAATGAAAATAATTTATACGTGACAGTGTTGAAACAAGAACTTAAGACTGGAATTAAAATTACATTGAGCACGACTTATTTATAACGATAGACAGTTCGTTTGTCACAAATGGTACAACTCTGTACAGAATTCATAAAATTATATTAAATGGAGAATCTCAATAAGTCTGCAAAATCACTTGAAAGTTTGTTACGGTAAAGCTTTAATTCATACAAATACATTAGTTTTTGTTTCATTCAAAAATACCAAGTAGTTTTGATTTTACAGGTATTTAAAGCGAGTTCGCGTGCGACGTCATTTTGCAACGCCAGTCTAGTACGGAAGCGCGCGAACGGAGTGAGCGCGTGTATGGCGAGTGTTGCACTATGACGTCACGAGGGTGGGTCGTCGCACGTCACTTTAAAATTCGATATCATTCGATAGACAAAACGACATCAACTCTGTAAAATTTAGTAGAAAATTATAAGTATTTTGGAGGATCCAGAGTTTCAATCATCAACCTGCTCCTGTAAGCAACACGTGAGGTTTCGTGGGGGGAGGGGGGATCGTCCAAAACCTCACTAAAGATCACCAAGGGGGGAGGGGGGGGGGGGGGAAAGGGGGGGGGGGGGGGTCTAAAAGTGGCCCAAAAAACCTCGCGTGATTTCTGGATAAGCCCCTAGCTATAGGAAGGGAAATATGTAACACGGCTCACCTAGCTATGTACAGAAGATTATGTATAGGCTGCGTATCGTCCTGCAACGCAGCCCGCAGCGCGACCGTGGCCGCCTTGAGGCCGGCGTCGGGCTTGCCGCCGCCGGCCCGCCGCGCGGCCGCACGCGCGACGCGCGCGAACGCAGCGAAGGCGAGCGAGTGCGCGCCGCCCCAGCGCTTCAGCGTCGCCTGTGCGGCGTCGCGGACCCAGCGCGCTTCCGATGCGCTCTCTTGGGATTCCTGACGATTTCAAAAGCAGTCAAAAATAGTAGATTGTTTGACAAGTGTCTAAAGTAAGCCATATTACCACGAGATGGTTATTTGCCATATTACCACGAGATGGTAACATGGCTTTTAGGCCCGAGTAAATACACTCTACTTTTCACTTCGATTGCGAGAAAACACATAAACACTAATTATCCACATTAAATGAATAATTTAACTCTTGGCGGGCGTATATGTCTAATTTGACAGCATGTTTTATTTCTAAGGCCAGCACCATGCCTCGCTATGCGTATTCACCTCCCTTTCTTTTGCTTTATTAAAGAAAGAGATGCAACATGCGCTTTTTTTCTTTTAAGAGGACTAATTGCTTTGACCATAGACACCGCTTAATCTTTAGAGAACTGAAAAACGTCTTTATCTACACCCATATAGTAAATCCTCTTTTATAAGTTCAAATACCGTAGATAAGACCCCGCTTTATAATATACTGTGCGGCTGTTGCGTGCGTCCCCTATTAGATCACGAAATATAACACTTTAACGAGATCACGTACAAAATTATATAAGGACACAGCTGCGGGCGCGGGCCGGCCTGTCGACGCAAACATGGCGCACGCCGGCGAGAAGTGCCCACACGAAACACATGAAAGAGGATTTAATATATGGATGTAGATAAACTAGTGTATGCAACTGTACATAATTAGGCATTAAAACACTCGTGTGACCTTATTATACACACTCGTGTTTTAATGCCCCTCATTATGTACCAGTTGCATAAACTACTATTCCTGATTGGTCGATTTTAGTACAGCTGTGTTCTGGTTGGTTGACATTTTTACCAAATATTTTTTAATCTGTCAAATTACTGTTCTGTGATTGGTGGACTTAATAGGTGAAGAATTTTGATTAGTCAAATTAAAATGTTTTGTAAATCATAAATATATATACATATTTTCCCTAGGGCTTAAATGTACTACTTTAGGCCCGCTTCACAAGTCTAATATGACACACTTTTCAAGCATGAGAAGTGAAATAGTACATTACTTACCAAGGGCGATAAAACAAAGAATGTCTCAGATCGCAGGTATTTTACGCCCGAGCCGAAGGCAAGGGCGATAAATATGCGATCTGAGGCTTTCTTTACTATCGCCCGTGGTAAGTACAAAATTTTATGTCACCCCCTGGCCAGGAAGTAGGTTTTTTCGCGCGCGGAGCGTGCGATAATGGCCACTTTATGGCCAGGTGTGACATAAATAAAATTATGGGGTACAGAGTATGGAAGAAAACTTCCCGACAAGAGTTATCCTCTGTAAGGATAATGCAATGTTTAACCGGCAGTCCAGCTCCAATACCTGGAGCACCACATCAGCCTAAAGGCGAGCCGTTAGGTGGTCCTATGCTGGAGCGGTGCCGTTAAGGAGTGGATAAGTGTGCGTTGAAAGAAAGAAAGAAAAGAAACATTTATTCGTGACCACAAAACCGAATTTTGCCACGAAATGGTCACAACTCAGCGTTATGCTGGCAGAGCCAGCGCTGGTCTTCCGTTGTGACCATTTGGTGAAACCACGACACAGTGATGAAACAAACACACAAAACAACAAGAAATAATACAGAAATACACGATTAAAACAAAAAAACATTAATAAAAACTACAAGAAAATCGGTAAAAACGTTGCTCGTGCGCGCACAGCCTTAGGTTATCGAGCCGCACTACTCTGTAATGCACTATGCAGTCTATGGCGCTGTCAAATGTCAATATAACAGTATGGTCGAAATTATCTCAACTCTCAAGAAAATAAAATAAGATATAAAAAAGAACATTTAACACATACTACATTGTAAATTGGCCTCACTTTTACTCAATCACTTTACGGTTACCACAGTGTTGTAATAGTACATTACTTAACAAGGGCGGTAAAACAAAGAATGTCTCAGATCGCAGGTATTTGACGCCCGAGCCGAAGGCAAGGGCGATAAATATGCGATCTGAGGCTTACTTTATTACCGCCCGTGTTAAGTACAAAATTTTATGTCACCACCTGGCCAGGAAGTGGGTTTTTTCGCGCGCGGAGCGTGCGATAATGGCCGCTTTATGGCCAGGTGTGACATAAAGGTACTTATTGAGTAATACGAGTGAGTGATTGTACGAGTACAGAGCAACACGCAATGGAGTGCTTATGGGACAAAAACTAATGGAGTATGAAGTTGCAGTATGATGGTGTGATGATCCCATCTCATACACGGCACACAGCGTGGCGTGCGCCAGCAGTGGCGCAGGATGGCGCGCGAAAGGAGAGGATCGCTGGCCAGCTGCGCACACACACCGACACACCGGGCCGGCCGCCTATATAAGGAAGCGCGCGGCCGCGGAGCGTCAGGTCTTGTTCCGACTCCGTGGGAGGAACAAGGGCTGACCAAGCCTAGCGCGCGGCGTGTCATCTCTCGCGTACGTGCCTAGGTACCCTAGGGGAACTTCAGGGCCGCGTGTCGGTCGGCCTACGGGCGGACATCGCGTAGTTAGTCCTGAGGTTCAATCCTTCCTACCCTTTCCCGATCACCCCTGGTCAGCTGCGGCGTGTCATCCCTCGCGTACGCACTGCAGGGCCCCCTTGTCCTTCGGAGGACAATCCGCTACCCGTTCCACTTAGCTTACCTCGTTAGCGCAACGTCCCACGGGACCCGGTCTCCGTATCACTATCCGTAGTGCCTAAGTAATATTTAGATAAGGTTTGGTTTATTATCAATAAAAGGGTCGTAAGAACCCATTTCGTCAGTACGTCAATCTGTGTTTGGTATCTAAACCATGTGTCCAACCCTTCTAACCCTGAGCTAGCTAGGAAACCTTCACGACGCCCTTAAGGCAGAAGGATATGTGTGGCCCGCCCTAAGCGACGGTCATTACAATGGTGCCGAGCGGTTACGTGTGCGACAACCTTAAAGCCATACACTCGCATGCAAGTTTAACTTCATTGCGTGGCTGGCTTTATAGAGCGATGGAACTCGTTATACTCCCCGCAGTACAATGAAGCTCGCATGCGAGTATCATATTAAGAGATGTAGTGACTCACCGGCAGCAAGAGCAGCTGTGTATGTAACCACCGCATCCTCCAACACAACAGCGCCACCGCGGCGTCCGCACCGCCCGCCGCCGCCACCGCCGCCTCCCACAGCGCCTCCACCCAGCCGCGGTACCCTGCCATCATCATCATCATTATATCAGCCGAGACGTCCACAGCCCGTACACAGGCCTCCTCCAAAGCGTACCACAATCCGCCCCACACCCGCGATCTTTGCTAGGTCACCCGTCCACCTTGTGGGGGTGTCTTACCCCCGCGGGACTCCCGCGATCATTATCAGGTCATCTGACCTTGTGAGAGAGTCTATCTCACTCGTAGGGTACTCAATTATCAGATTACCACTCAAAAAATTAGTGCAAAAAAATCCAGGAATGATTTTTAGTACAGTCGACAAATTTCTCGATTGTACATTAGAGAAATTTCTCAATTTAATCAAAATGTCACATTTATTTTTACTGAAATAGATTCAAATTTCTCGACTGCATGTTTAGATTTTTTTCGTGCCATTAATATTAAACTATTCCTATTCCATAGTTAAGTATAGACCGCACTAGGGAAAGTCACGTACCGTAGTCTAGACTGAAGTAATCACGGCGGGTCTAGGGATAACCGCACTCGCGGCCGCAGGTGCGGTGTGCGCGGGGTGTGACGCGGGCAAGTGGCGTGCGGCGCGCACTAGCGACAGTCACGTACCGTAGTCTAGGCTGAAGTAGTGCGGCGGGTCCAGTGATAGCCGCACCAGGTCCCTCGCGGCCGCGGGTGCGGTGTGCGCGGGGTGTGACGCGGGCAAGTGGCGTGCGGCGCGCACTAGCGACAGTCACGTACCGTAGTCTAGGCTGAAGTAGTGCGGCGGGTCCAGTGATAGCCGCACCAGGTCCCTCGCGGCCGCGGGTGCGGTGTGCGCGGGGTGTGACGCGGGCAAGTGGCGTGCGGCGCGCACTAGCGACAGTCACGTACCGTAGTCTAGGCTGAAGTAGTGCGGCGGGTCCAGTGATAGCCGCACCAGGTCCCTCGCGGCCGCGGGTGCGGTGTGCGCGGGGTGTGACGCGGGCAAGTGGCGTGCGGCGCGCACTAGCGACAGTCACGTACCGTAGTCTAGGCTGAAGTAGTGCGGCGGGTCCAGTGATAGCCGCACCAGGTCCCTCGCGGCCGCGGGTGCGGTGTGCGCGGGGTGTGACGCGGGCAAGTGGCGTGCGGCGCGCACTAGCGACAGTCACGTACCGTAGTCTAGGCTGAAGTAGTGCGGCGGGTCCAGTGATAGCCGCACCAGGTCCCTCGCGGCCGCGGGTGCGGTGTGCGCGGGGTGTGACGCGGGCAAGTGGCGTGCGGCGCGCACTAGCGACAGTCACGTACCGTAGTCTAGGCTGAAGTAGTGCGGCGGGTCCAGTGATAGCCGCACCAGGTCCCTCGCGGCCGCGGGTGCGGTGTGCGCGGGGTGTGACGCGGGCAAGTGGCGTGCGGCGCGCACTAGCGACAGTCACGTACCGTAGTCTAGGCTGAAGTAGTGCGGCGGGTCCAGTGATAGCCGCACCAGGTCCCTCGCGGCCGCGGGTGCGGTGTGCGCGGGGTGTGACGCGGGCAAGTGGCGTGCGGCGCGCACTAGCGACAGTCACGTACCGTAGTCTAGGCTGAAGTAGTGCGGCGGGTCCAGTGATAGCCGCACCAGGTCCCTCGCGGCCGCGGGTGCGGTGTGCGCGGGGTGTGACGCGGGCAAGTGGCGTGCGGCGCGCACTAGCGACAGTCACGTACCGTAGTCTAGGCTGAAGTAGTGCGGCGGGTCCAGTGATAGCCGCACCAGGTCCCTCGCGGCCGCGGGTGCGGTGTGCGCGGGGTGTGACGCGGGCAAGTGGCGTGCGGCGCGCACTAGCGACAGTCACGTACCGTAGTCTAGGCTGAAGTAGTGCGGCGGGTCCAGTGATAGCCGCACCAGGTCCCTCGCGGCCGCGGGTGCGGTGTGTGCGGGGTGTGACGCGGGCAAGTGGCGTGCGGCGCGCACTAGCGACAGTCACGTACCGTAGTCTAGGCTGAAGTAGTGCGGCGGGTCCAGTGATAGCCGCACCAGGTCCCTCGCGGCCGCGGGTGCGGTGTGCGCGGGGTGTGACGCGGGCAAGTGGCGTGCGGCGCGCACTAGCGACAGTCACGTACCGTAGTCTAGGCTGAAGTAGTGCGGCGGGTCCAGTGATAGCCGCACCAGGTCCCTCGCGGCCGCGGGTGCGGTGTGCGCGGGGTGTGACGCGGGCAAGTGGCGTGCGGCGCGCACTAGCGACAGTCACGTACCGTAGTCTAGGCTGAAGTAGTGCGGCGGGTCCAGTGATAGCCGCACCAGGTCCCTCGCGGCCGCGGGTGCGGTGTGCGCGGGGTGTGACGCGGGCAAGTGGCGTGCGGCGCGCACTAGCGACAGTCACGTACCGTAGTCTAGGCTGAAGTAGTGCGGCGGGTCCAGTGATAGCCGCACCAGGTCCCTCGCGGCCGCGGGTGCGGTGTGCGCGGGGTGTGACGCGGGCAAGTGGCGTGCGGCGCGCACTAGCGACAGTCACGTACCGTAGTCTAGGCTGAAGTAGTGCGGCGGGTCCAGTGATAGCCGCACCAGGTCCCTCGCGGCCGCGGGTGCGGTGTGCGCGGGGTGTGACGCGGGCAAGTGGCGTGCGGCGCGCACTAGCGACAGTCACGTACCGTAGTCTAGGCTGAAGTAGTGCGGCGGGTCCAGTGATAGCCGCACCAGGTCCCTCGCGGCCGCGGGTGCGGTGTGCGCGGGGTGTGACGCGGGCAAGTGGCGTGCGGCGCGCACTAGCGACAGTCACGTACCGTAGTCTAGGCTGAAGTAGTGCGGCGGGTCCAGTGATAGCCGCACCAGGTCCCTCGCGGCCGCGGGTGCGGTGTGCGCGGGGTGTGACGCGGGCAAGTGGCGTGCGGCGCGCACTAGCGACAGTCACGTACCGTAGTCTAGGCTGAAGTAGTGCGGCGGGTCCAGTGATAGCCGCACCAGGTCCCTCGCGGCCGCGGGTGCGGTGTGCGCGGGGTGTGACGCGGGCAAGTGGCGTGCGGCGCGCACTAGCGACAGTCACGTACCGTAGTCTAGGCTGAAGTAGTGCGGCGGGTCCAGTGATAGCCGCACCAGGTCCCTCGCGGCCGCGGGTGCGGTGTGTGCGGGGTGTGACGCGGGCAAGTGGCGTGCGGCGCGCACTAGCGACAGTCACGTACCGTAGTCTAGGCTGAAGTAGTGCGGCGGGTCCAGTGATAGCCGCACCAGGTCCCTCGCGGCCGCGGGTGCGGTGTGCGCGGGGTGTGACGCGGGCAAGTGGCGTGCGGCGCGCACTAGCGACAGTCACGTACCGTAGTCTAGGCTGAAGTAGTGCGGCGGGTCCAGTGATAGCCGCACCAGGTCCCTCGCGGCCGCGGGTGCGGTGTGCGCGGGGTGTGACGCGGGCAAGTGGCGTGCGGCGCGCACTAGCGACAGTCACGTACCGTAGTCTAGGCTGAAGTAGTGCGGCGGGTCCAGTGATAGCCGCACCAGGTCCCTCGCGGCCGCGGGTGCGGTGTGCGCGGGGTGTGACGCGGGCAAGTGGCGTGCGGCGCGCACTAGCGACAGTCACGTACCGTAGTCTAGGCTGAAGTAGTGCGGCGGGTCCAGTGATAGCCGCACCAGGTCCCTCGCGGCCGCGGGTGCGGTGTGCGCGGGGTGTGACGCGGGCAAGTGGCGTGCGGCGCGCACTAGCGACAGTCACGTACCGTAGTCTAGGCTGAAGTAGTGCGGCGGGTCCAGTGATAGCCGCACCAGGTCCCTCGCGGCCGCGGGTGCGGTGTGCGCGGGGTGTGACGCGGGCAAGTGGCGTGCGGCGCGCACTAGCGACAGTCACGTACCGTAGTCTAGGCTGAAGTAGTGCGGCGGGTCCAGTGATAGCCGCACCAGGTCCCTCGCGGCCGCGGGTGCGGTGTGCGCGGGGTGTGACGCGGGCAAGTGGCGTGCGGCGCGCACTAGCGACAGTCACGTACCGTAGTCTAGGCTGAAGTAGTGCGGCGGGTCCAGTGATAGCCGCACCAGGTCCCTCGCGGCCGCGGGTGCGGTGTGCGCGGGGTGTGACGCGGGCAAGTGGCGTGCGGCGCGCACTAGCGACAGTCACGTACCGTAGTCTAGGCTGAAGTAGTGCGGCGGGTCCAGTGATAGCCGCACCAGGTCCCTCGCGGCCGCGGGTGCGGTGTGCGCGGGGTGTGACGCGGGCAAGTGGCGTGCGGCGCGCACTAGCGACAGTCACGTACCGTAGTCTAGGCTGAAGTAGTGCGGCGGGTCCAGTGATAGCCGCACCAGGTCCCTCGCGGCCGCGGGTGCGGTGTGCGCGGGGTGTGACGCGGGCAAGTGGCGTGCGGCGCGCACTAGCGACAGTCACGTACCGTAGTCTAGGCTGAAGTAGTGCGGCGGGTCCAGTGATAGCCGCACCAGGTCCCTCGCGGCCGCGGGTGCGGTGTGTGCGGGGTGTGACGCGGGCAAGTGGCGTGCGGCGCGCACTAGCGACAGTCACGTACCGTAGTCTAGGCTGAAGTAGTGCGGCGGGTCCAGTGATAGCCGCACCAGGTCCCTCGCGGCCGCGGGTGCGGTGTGCGCGGGGTGTGACGCGGGCAAGTGGCGTGCGGCGCGCACTAGCGACAGTCACGTACCGTAGTCTAGGCTGTAGTGCGGCGGGTCCAGTGATAGCCGCACCAGGTCCCTCGCGGCCGCGGGTGCGGTGTGCGCGGGGTGTGACGCGGGCAAGTGGCGTGCGGCGCGCACTAGCGACAGTCACGTACCGTAGTCTAGGCTGAAGTAGTGCGGCGGGTCCAGTGATAGCCGCACCAGGTCCCTCGCGGCCGCGGGTGCGGTGTGCGCGGGGTGTGACGCGGGCAAGTGGCGTGCGGCGCGCACTAGCGACAGTCACGTACCGTAGTCTAGGCTGAAGTAGTGCGGCGGGTCCAGTGATAGCCGCACCAGGTCCCTCGCGGCCGCGGGTGCGGTGTGCGCGGGGTGTGACGCGGGCAAGTGGCGTGCGGCGCGCACTAGCGACAGTAGGGCTTCGCCGCAGTCCCACTCCTCGGGGCCCGCTCCCGCCGCTTCGTACACGTATTGGGCTGCTGGTAGGAGCGGCACCTTCGCTAGTCTGAAAAAAAAACATTCATGGGGTCTATAATGGCCTCAAAATGCTAGGAATCTATATTGTCATTGAAAAAAAAAGTTCGTTTAAGTGATGGGAATATCAGTCTATCGAAAAAGTTCAATGTCATTATAGATTCAATTACAAATAACCTCACTTCTCATCATTTTCCATTAATTTGCTACGAATTTTCTTTGCCCATTTATTTTTATTTGCTGCCATGAAGTTAAGAGCCACATATACTCGCAATGAATATTCAATAAAATAATTTCTCGAGTGTCAAGTGGATTGATTAATTATTGTTATAGATTTTTCTCATCACTATTTTACGAAAAATCCATAGACGGCAAATGAATTGCCAGTCAGCTATATTTGTTGAAATAATTTCCAATTTCTATTGACGCACGGTATAACAAGATATCATGTAAGTTTCGAGTAGCTAGAGCTATAGGTGAAAAACTTAATTGAATGACCTGTTGTATGTATGTGGTTGTGTACAGTTTGCAAAAAAACGCATAAGCAAATCTCAGACCAAATAAAAATTATAGACGGAACGTCACGAACAACAAAATGAAGCCACTTTTGTAAAGATGTGTGAATGTGAGTGTGGCCACTGGAAGGACAAAATCCCCATAAGTGGGGTGACTTTTAACGTTATTTCAACCGTGCCCACCTACCAACCGTGTCAGTGGCGGAGTAGCTTTGTTTTCTTGCAGAATTACACACTGTCATAACTGGTTTTTTTCCTCATTTTATTCTTTGTTTTTGTGTTGCTTTATATAGATACTTAGATTTCTTGATCTTAAGTAGGTTAAGTATTATCATTTATCATTGTAATAAGCATATTTTTGTGAGAAAATGGCTGACTGTCGAGTTTCTTTCGGCGTTTCTTCTCGGCAGTGGCCTCTGTGAAACGCTAGTAGGGTTTGACTTGTAAAAGTGCCATTGCGGCCTACTTACAAAATAAAGTTCATTATATTCATTTTTTTAATTTTTTTTATTCAAACAAATTTATTTACACCACACCTTGCCAAAAAGCGCGTTTTTCTGCACGCTGCGCGATCAGAAAAACCCACTTTTTGGCCAAGTGGTGACGTAAAATTGTGTACAAAACACGGGTCGTAAAACAGAAAGCCCTCTCTCGCATATTTGAGACCCTCGCCTGCGGCTCGGGCCCCAAACATCTGCGATATCGGCCTTTCTTTGTTTTTCAACCCTTGTATCGTAAATAACTATTTCAGTGTTATGGAATAAAATAAAGCAATTTGGTAGGTATGCTTTATTAATTTATGAAAATCGTAAAATAAGGGAGACCCTAATATAGAATGTAACAAAAACAGATCAGCTGCAGCCGACTTGATTGTATTACTTTTATTATTATTAGCAATCGTATACGATCTTCATAAACAGTTCCCTACTTTTGGGGTAAATAAAAATCGTACTCTGGTCTGGTATCACTAGCGCGTCACGTTACATCAACCATCAATGTCAACCGAAAAACAATGTTTTGTAATAATGTTTTGAGTTAAGTATTATTTTAACATTTACAAGTGGTAGGTATATTTATGTTACGTTATTCATTCTATTTGTCGTCCTGATATTATTTTTACATGCTTTCATTGTACAGTAGACCATCATTTTGGGTGATGTTTTTTGAACTCCACCGTACGTAACTGACAGCGTCTTGTCATGTAGGTACTGAAGAGCTCTGCGCTTGGTTTTGGTTTGTATATGTGTGAGTGAGCGTGTGTTTACATGATGCGCTTGGTTTTTGATAGCTTCATTAGGTTGTTTTTCATGCGTCGTCTATAGTTTTTTTTTATTTGGTCTGAGAAGCAAATAATTAATTTGCAAACCATACGTTATATTACAAATTTCAAAAATGGAATTTCAAAGAGAGAGCGATAGAGAGAGAGAGAAAGAGCGAGAGACCTTCACACTAGAATCAGCTGTTTAACTAGGTAGGTACATACCTGAGCGCGTTGACTAGCAGCAACAAGACCGAGGGCGGGTCGGTGCAGGGCAGCACGAGGTCGGCCACGTCGGCGGCGCCGGGCGCGCGCTGCGGGTCGAGCGAGGCGTGGCCGCGCGCCGCGCGCCAGTGCGCCGCGCCGCGCGCCCGCTCCACGCGCGCCCACACCGCGCCGCTCGGCAGACCGCTGTTCACCACCTACACAAACCAGTATAACCTGTACCACAGAATAGTATAATAGTACTACATACAGAACGGACACGAACCCCCCCGCACCGAGGTCAGTCACCTCGTCCCTGAGAGACCCGCCTGGTGGCGATCGGGTGCCGGCGCGCCTCGCGATTCGTCCGCGCCCCGCGCTACGCACCCGCGCAAACAATTGACGCGTGTACCGACAGCGCACGCACATATACTTACCCACAGCGCTTACGTTCCTTCGCGTGTCACAGGTGTGGCTGTAGTAATGTTGCCCCCCCTCCAGTCATTGGCCTCTTGAATGCTGTATTTTTTTTCAAGTGTTACAAATACAAATACAAATACAAATTATTTTATTTGTCAAACATAGGTTTACATAGGTGTCATCTTCTCTGCAGTTCGGTATCACTATGTCTAGCCATAAGGCATACAAATAGCTGCAATTAGCTCAGCATGCAGCATGCATTCTTAAACACTAAATATATCATAATTTAAATATTATATTAGGTACTATTAATTATTTATTATTCTATGTCGTAATCATTTAAAAACTCTTGAATTGAATAATATGACTTCTTAACTAAAAAAATATACAACGCTTTCTTAAACATATGTAGGTCATGAAGATTCAGGATGGCGTTTGGTAACTTATTGTAAATCCTGGGTGCCATTCCAAATACGCTTTTAGAAAGTAATGCGGTTTTATATAGTCTATGATTAACTTTGCCTTGCATTCGTATACTATTAAACTTAGCATATAGGTTCATATTATTTTTAACATATATAGCAGTTTCATAAATGTACAGAGATGGAAATGTCAATATATTTAATTTCATAAAATAGGGCTTGCATGAGTCAGTTGGGTACAAGTTACACATGGCTCGAATACACTTTTTTTGACCTTTAAAAACCAAATCCCTGTCTGTAGAATTTCCCCAGAATATTATGCCGTATCTAAGTGTGGATGTAACATACGCATGATAAGAGGTTAAGACTGCTGATTGATTTACTACATTTTTTAGATGGTATAATGCATATGAGTATGTATTGAGTTTCTTACAAACAATGTCTATTTGGTTTTTCCAAGTCAATTTATTATCTAAGCTTAATCCTAAAAATTTTGTCACGTCCGTTTCATTAATTCTATGGTCATTGTAGGCAATATTCAAGTCAGTAATTGTATCTTTCAGTAATTGTTCTACCTGTCAAATTTTAAAACTACCTCCTACATTTTAGAGTATAGTAAACTAATAAAAATATGAAATGTACTTTCTACCTTGTATTCAAGGATTGGGCTTAATAAATTGAATTATCATTCAAGAGGCCAATGATTGGGAGGGGGCCAACAATCAACATTACTACAGCTTACCTGTTATTAATTGAAGTCTGCCTTATGGCGAAGACATAGTGAATCTCATAAATAATCATAACACCTGTATGTACCTATGTTTTTACGAATAAATGACTTGATCGATTGATCGAGTCATTAAATGGTAAACACGCGCGTTGCGACATTTTTGAAACGGCAAGCTGACCACAAAAAAGGTGAACACGTTTTAATTCTACGCGATCAAATCCCATTTATTTGACACCTCGCTCGGCGCGTTGCGAGGTGTCAAATGTATGAAAACGCATCCTCGCACATCTCTGTAATAAGCATATTATTATGGGAAAATGGCTGACTGTAGAGTTTCTTTCGGCGTTTCTTCTCGGCAGTGGCCTCTGTGAAACGCTAGTAGGGTTTGACTTGTAAAAGTGCCATTGCGGCCTACTTACATTCATTTATTATTTTTATTCTGGTGGAAACGCAACCTAAGTCCGTAGGAAGCTCACCTTATCCTCATAGTCTTGTAGCCGCTCCTCGGCCTCCTCCTCCGCCTTCTCGTCGCGAGGGGGAGGGAAGGCGGAGGGGGAGGTGGCCGCCAGCACCAGTTCCAGCAGGAGCACTAGTGTCTCCCATAGCCCGGCAGCTCGGAGTATCGAGCCTACACATACACATCGTATAATTAGTCAGAATAATATTACTACGAGTAGCTACGATACTATGAGCACCACCGACTATTGGTGGGTCTTATCTAGTTGCAACAAGGTACACAATTGGTCAGTTAATTATGATGCCAATAGTACTACTAAAGTATATGTAATGGTACCTAATGTACAAAACCAAGTTAAAACAATATCTATGTCACATAAGATTGAAGTACACAGCCGAACTTATCCCTAAGAGGGATCTTCCAGCTAACCTTTGAGGGATCGAGTGGAAAGTAGGAGAAAACACACCTGTGACACGCGAAGGAACGTAAGCGCTGTGGGTAAGTATGTGTGCGTGCGCTGTCAGTGCACGC
The DNA here is from genome assembly GCA_951800055.1 of Cenopis cana. Taxonomy (NCBI): domain Eukaryota; kingdom Metazoa; phylum Arthropoda; class Insecta; order Lepidoptera; family Tortricidae; genus Cenopis; species Cenopis cana. The sequence goes on along the minus strand of OX637484.1, from coordinate 1,510,974 downwards.
GTCAATTGTTTGCGCGGGTGCGTAGCGCGTGGCGCGCACGAATCGCGAGGCGCGACGGCACCAGGCGGGTCTCTCAGGAACGAGGTAAACTGACCTCGGTGCGGGGGGGTTCGTGTCCGTTCTGTATGTAATACTATTATATTATTCTGTGACAGAAAGCAACCAATATGTCGTGTCACATACCGTACGTGTGGAGCAGGTTAGGGTAGGCGGCGGGCAGGCGACGACAGGCGCGCGCGGCGGCGCCGGCGCCGGCCTGCGCGCCGCCCACGCCGGCCGCCTGTCGGGTCACATACCGTACGTGTGGAGCAGGTTAGGGTAGGCGGCGGGCAGGCGGCGAAAGGCGCGCGCGGCGGCGCCGGCGCCGGCCTGCGCGCCGCCCACGCCGGCCGCCTGTCGGGTCACATACCGTACGTGTGGAGCAGGTTAGGGTAGGCGGCGGGCAGGCGGCGAAAGGCGCGCGCGGCGGCGCCGGCGCCGGCCTGCGCGCCGCCCACGCCGGCCGCCTGTCGGGTCACATACCGTACGTGTGGAGCAGGTTAGGGTAGGCGGCGGGCAGGCGACGACAGGCGCGCGCGCCGGCGCCGGCGCCGGCCTGCGCGCCGCCCACGCCGGCCGCCTGTCGGGTCACATACCGTACGTGTGGAGCAGGTTAGGGTAGGCGGCGGGCAGGCGACGACAGGCGCGCGCGGCGGCGCCGGCGCCGGCCTGCGCGCCGCCCACGCCGGCCGCCTGTCGGGTCACATACCGTACGTGTGGAGCAGGTTAGGGTAGGCGGCGGGCAGGCGACGACAGGCGCGCGCGGCGGCGCCGGCGCCGGCCTGCGCGCCGCCCACGCCGGCCGCCTGTCGGGTCACATACCGTACGTGTGGAGCAGGTTAGGGTAGGCGGCGGGCAGGCGACGACAGGCGCGCGCGGCGGCGCCGGCGCCGGCCTGCGCGCCGCCCACGCCGGCCGCCTGTCGGGTCACATACCGTACGTGTGGAGCAGGTTCGGGTAGGCGGCGGGCAGGCGACGACAGGCGCGCGCGGCGGCGCCGGCGCCGGCCTGCGCGCCGCCCACGCCGGCCGCCTGTCGGGTCACATACCGTACGTGTGGAGCAGGTTAGGGTAGGCGGCGGGCAGGCGACGACAGGCGCGCGCGGCGGCGCCGGCGCCGGCCTGCGCGCCGCCCACGCCGGCCGCCTGTCGGGTCACATACCGTACGTGTGGAGCAGGTTAGGGTAGGCGGCGGGCAGGCGACGACAGGCGCGCGCGGCGGCGCCGGCGCCGGCCTGCGCGCCGCCCACGCCGGCCGCCTGTCGGGTCACATACCGTACGTGTGGAGCAGGTTAGGGTAGGCGGCGGGCAGGCGACGACAGGCGCGCGCGGCGGCGCCGGCGCCGGCCTGCGCGCCGCCCACGCCGGCCGCCTGTCGGGTCACATACCGTACGTGTGGAGCAGGTTAGGGTAGGCGGCGGGCAGGCGACGACAGGCGCGCGCGGCGGCGCCGGCGCCGGCCTGCGCGCCGCCCACGCCGGCCGCCTGTCGGGTCACATACCGTACGTGTGGAGCAGGTTAGGGTAGGCGGCGGGCAGGCGACGACAGGCGCGCGCGGCGGCGCCGGCGCCGGCCTGCGCGCCGCCCACGCCGGCCGCCGGCGCGCGCGCAAGCCCGCCGAGCAGGCGCGTCCACAGCTCGCAGCTCACGTGGGGATCCTTCTCTGAAAACAACATTCGGTCCGACTGTGCAACATCACTACACCCCTACATTGTCTTCTAGAATTAAACTTGTGATAAATATCGCATAAAATAATTACAAATCTTTACTATAGAAATGTTTACTACCCAGAGATGTACAAAATGGTTTTAAAAAAGCATTTAAATACAAAATGCAAAATACTTTTCAGATTTACTATTTCAAATGCAAAATACAAAATAGTTTTGCGTTTTGTATTTCAAATGCTAAATGCAAAATAGGTATTTTCAAAATACTTTTTCAAAATAAAATACCTTTTGACCAAATCGAATGATATTTTTATTTATTTTAGATATTTATCATGAGAAATAGAATAGAGATACAATGCCGAGCCAAATGGCACCTTATGCATGACATTTTGGTGATATGTATCAGTACGCGTATCAATAAATTCTGTTATGTTATTAATAATAATAATACTCACTTAAAATAATGTAAAAAAAACTAGACTACCGAAAAGATAGCAATGGCTCCATTTTGTGAATTGTGTGGCCATTTATTTCGGTTGATTGTGCATCTAGTTCTTATTTTATTATTATTACACTTTTCTTTTATTAATAACAATGGAGAATGTCAATAGGTCACTCTGACCACAGAAGAAAAAAAAAGGGCACGCATGGCTAGCAGGCGCCTCTATCGGTCAAATTCGGCAATACAAGCGTCATTCGTTCATTTCATTTTGTTTGACTGGTAATGTTGGCTAAACTTAATCACAAAGTATTTTGCATTTTGAAATTAATATTAAAAATGCAAAATACATCTCGAAAGGTATTTCAAATAAAATACAAAATGCTTTTTACTAAAAGGCATTTAAATGCAAAATACAAAATAGGTATTTTGCATTTTGTATTTGCATTTTAAATAGAAGTATTTCAAATAAATCGCATCTCTGCCAGAGATGTACAAAATGGTTTTAAAAAAGCATTTAAATACAAAATGCAAAATACTTTTCAGATTTACTATTTCAAATGCAAAATACAAAATAGTTTTGCGTTTTGTATTTCAAATGCTAAATGCAAAATAGGTATTTTCAAAATACTTTTTCAAAATAAAATACCTTTTGACCAAATCGAATGATATTTTTATTTATTTTAGATATTTATCATGAGAAATAGAATAGAGATACAATGCCGAGCCAAATGGCACCTTATGCATGACATTTTGGTGATATGTATCAGTACGCGTATCAATAAATTCTGTTATGTTATTAATAATAATAATACTCACTTAAAATAATGTAAAAAAAACTAGACTACCGAAAAGATAGCAATGGCTCCATTTTGTGAATTGTGTGGCCATTTATTTCGGTTGATTGTGCATCTAGTTCTTATTTTATTATTATTACACTTTTCTTTTATTAATAACAATGGAGAATGTCAATAGGTCACTCTGACCACAGAAGAAAAAAAAAGGGCACGCATGGCTAGCAGGCGCCTCTATCGGTCAAATTCGGCAATACAAGCGTCATTCGTTCATTTCATTTTGTTTGACTGGTAATGTTGGCTAAACTTAATCACAAAGTATTTTGCATTTTGAAATTAATATTAAAAATGCAAAATACATCTCGAAAGGTATTTCAAATAAAATACAAAATGCTTTTTACTAAAAGGCATTTAAATGCAAAATACAAAATAGGTATTTTGCATTTTGTATTTGCATTTTAAATAGAAGTATTTCAAATAAATCGCATCTCTGTTACTACCTATAGCTTAACCTAGGATAAGTCCCACATATGAAATACCTTCCGTGATCTCGTCCCGCAGGCGGGTTACGTAGTCCTGCGCGGACAGTGTGCGTTGTAATAGTTCGTGGCGCCGCGCACGGAGGCCCGCAGAGCGGGGCACCCTCGCCGCCGCCGCCTCGGTGGCAGCCAGGCCCGCTTCCAAGCCGTGCACCCATTCCTTCATAACAAGGTTACCAAATTCATCAGCCATGTATTTAGAATGAAGAAGATTTTTCGTAGGCACTAAGTTTTACGGAAGCAACTACCATCTGACCTTCCACCTCGAGGGGAAACTAGACCTTGATTAGGCTTAGGCTTAGGATTAGGCTTTATCAAATGAGTGGACAACTTGACTGTTAGGAATTCTCAACCCGCCCGAAAGCTTCTACCGCACCTGATAGTCTATGTACTGCATCCACAGCTCCTCGTCCTGCGGTCTCTCGACGAGCGCTCTCCGCAGAGCAGCGCCTCTCTCCCCCTCCCCCTCGCCCTGCGGGTCCCCGTCCCTGCCCCCTCCGGCCGCCTCCCAGTACCGACGCGTGCGCTTCCTGCGCCGCTCGCCCCGCACTAGCCCTAGTGCGTGGTGAAACTCGGGGCTGTTGTACCTGGATTATTAGAACATTTGTTTAACCCATCCTCTCCCAGCGAAAAAACAAAACAAAACATTATTTTGCTATCCGGCCAGGGATCCCAATCACCGGTAGCGGACAGATATGTCATTTAAACTGGCAGGTAAGAGTTAGCCTTCATATTGGGAGTTGACTTGTACTTAACCATACAAGAATGGGGTCAAGTAACGCAGCAAGTGTCTTAAGTCTTTGATGATGTAAGAATTAGGAATGAAGTAACCATTACTGGGGCTCGTCAGCTTAATGTTCTAACACTAGTGCCATTACCCTACATTTACAACTTCTTCCTCAAAATTCATCATTACGAAGGGTCACGATATCAATCGCCGGCAACTTAACAGCTTAGTTTTTGACAAAAAAATCGTACGGTTTAGATCTTTTATTTAAAAAGACGCTAAGATTATCTAAAAATTCTAAGATATGTTAAATCTCTCATAAGGAGAGAGGTCACTCACTGCGGTCGGCCAGGGTAGTAAATGGTGGACACACGTAGATTGCCACCATCGAAGCGGCGGTCTACGTAGTAATCCGGTTCGGGCTCCGACCGCGGCGGCGGCGCCGGTGTCGGTTCAGGTTCGCTGTCACTGGACGCCAGCAGAGTGGCCTCAGCCTCCATCGCGACATCGGCCTCGCGCGGACTCCCGTCCCAGCGCATGACATCGGAGTCGGCCTCGCGTGGACTCGCTACTGCGGCCTCTTTACTGTAAGCCGGGAACAGGGACATCTTCGCAATCGACTGCGTCACTTATAATAGCCACTTATTTACGCTCATAGGATCATTTTCTAGCGTCACAAACTGATGGATTTACGCTGTTTTTCCTTTGTTGTTTATTGCAATTTTCTTTTACAAGATAATAACAAATAATACTAATATACACTTGCTTGACTGGCCGTGGCGTTCGGATATGTTTCCGATACCAATTACAAACGAAATTTCGGACCACTGTATACGGAATCGACCAGGGTTTAGCTATTTCAATAGGATATTATGTATTGAGCGTAAGTATATTAATAACAACTGTCTATCGTTTGCAATAATCAGGTCCAGAAGATGTTATGAATATAATAATTATTTGTGTTTTGATGATTAAAATATAAACGATTCTGAACGCTCTCGAAGTTGACATTGACGTAAACTAGCACAGATAAGCTCAGAAGCTACGATAACTAATGGCTTCGTTCCAAAACAAATCATTTAATCTTTGCTGATACGATACGTGGTGCAGCTTATATATCGGTGTGTGTTTCTGTCGTGGATATATGTATAAAACGTAAAAAATAGCTATTTACTTTATTTATCGTATAGAAATTATTTCGATCAAACCGTGGGATCTTCGAGAAGAGGGTACCTACGGTTGCCAATTTTGTTGCACTTTTAGCACCACCCAGGGTCCCAGGGGTCACGGCACGTGTTTAGCGTCTTCTTAGTAGTCTGCGCGTATGGGTACTCCTACTCCCTACGAACCCTAGATAAGAATGTGTATGCTACGGACGTGGTGCAACTATGGTCCCTAAAATTTGTTATCACCAACCACCATGCATTTAGTTGAATAACGTCTTATTATTATTAAATATTTATTATTATCATTAAGTATAAGCCTCTCTCGGAACATTTAATAATGTTTAGGTGATAAAATAATAAAAACAACAAAATATTATAAAACATGTTTACTCTATACGGCTTAAAAGTAAATTAAATGTAAATGTACACATTTTTAAGCACAATAAATTTAAATAGTTTGTTCACCAGGTTATACGTAAAGAATGTAAGCTATTTGAAGAGCTAATGATATTAGATTACACACATATCGTCGACGAAACTGAATTGGACTATATTCCAATAAAAATAGAGTAGAAAAGTGAGAAACATCCAGTTTCCTCAACAATACCACAGAATAAGTAATAGTACAAGTACAGAAGCTTCACTTTCTAACAAAAACGGCGTTTAGTCATAAAAAACATGCCTACTCTGTGCATCTCTGTCTATTGTATAACTTGTATTCATTCACACGCGGCACGTGTAGCGCTAAGGCTATCGACTCGTCGCTCGTCGCGTTCTAGTCTGCGGCGGCAGCGGTAACGTGCATATAGACGCGTTCGCGCGGCGGCGGGCGGCCCTCGACTGACGGCCGGCCCCGGGCCGAGCGAGCGGTAGGCATTTAAAGCGACGCGCACCTCTCACTGCAAGCCCCTTGACAATACATCAGACAGAATCTGGTCGAATAAAATGCTTTGATCTAGTATTACAACAGGTGCACCAGGCACTTATCTTAAATTGCTGGTATAGTTCGTACAAAACTGTAAGGCAAAGTGCTGTCAAATGAACGCAAGCAAAAATCTACCTTACAGTCAGAGCTCTAAGTCTAGTTTTGCTTGCGTTCGTTTGACAGGATTTAGCCTTTTGAGTTGCGTCCGAACTATACTCTGGCAAGAGCCATGTGAGCAATATCATACTCTTGTAGATAAAACAGACACCTATTTCTGTTGATACTAGGTTTCCCACCGACCTTGCCTAGCTGGTTGAAAAGTACAGTGAACATAGGGATGATGACACTATAAAAGGAAATCAACAATCCAAATTTTCTACATAAAGGCTCAAATTCTCAATCAAATGGCGAAAAAAGTAATTCAAAAAAGTCGCTTTTCCGCAAAACGCACCTTTGTATTGAATCGCCATTTACTATGGCGCTACTTAACAGTGACGTCACTGTTGAGTCGCATTTTCCCTCTCTAACTACGAACATTCTAACCATTGTAGCTTCGTTATTTTTTGAGATATTTGAATAGGATTTTCACTATTTGGCATAGTTTTTAGTCTTGTTTCTATTGAAGTAATTTTTTTTTGAGTCGTCAATCATCATCCCTATTCATTTAGTAGTTGTACACTCCAGTTTTCCCCACGCATTGCATTGACGGCCTACAGCGAATCAAAAACGAAATATGTGCCTCTGTCAGACTTGCTTATTCAAGTGACAGCTCTCTGGGCAATTGACAATATTTCATAATTTCCAAAAGTCTTAATTCGAAAACCATTTCGGTAAAAACGTGTGAAGTACACAAAAAATATTTTTTAAGATTTTTTTCTCCGTTAATTTTGAAAAAAATCGCGAATTACTGTAAACCGAAAGTTGACGTCATCTTCCTCGCTGTATTCAGGGAGACCTTAGTACAGAGTACAGACAATCGCTGCTCTGGAGTGGCTCTGGATTCTTGTTGGGAAGATGACGTCATATTTTACTTACGCCCTTTTGGAATTACCTACTTTTCAACGTGTTTTTTTTGTATGAAATAATGAGTTAAATTGAAATAGAAGAAATAAGGGTGGCTTAATTTTTTACCTATTTTCTAACTAGTTCATAAAATAAAGTAGTTAAAAATATGAAATGTTGTCAATTGGGCATACTCCATTTTTAGGGTTCCATCCCAAAAAGGTAAAAAAGGAACCCTTATGGTTTCACTTTGTCTGTCTGTCTGTTGATTTGCGGTATAACATTTTAAACTCTTGTGCTTTGTAAACATACTTAAAAGATTTGTTTAAACAGGTCTAATGGGATATCTTTGTGTTTACCTTTTTAGGGTTCCGTACCCAGAGGGTAAAACGGGATCTTATTACTAAGACTCCGCTGTCCGTCCGTCTGTCACCAGACTATGGCTGGGTTGCACCAAACTGTCTGTAATCGTAAGCGGTGTTCGTCAAATCTGATTGTATGGAAAGTTTGACAAGTTTCTATGGGATGACAGCTGCCGGCGCCATATTTGACGATGACCGGCCTGTGTTCGTATGTTGGTGCAACTGACCCTAAATCTCATGAATCATGATAGTTAGACAAATGAAATTTTCACAGATGATGTATTTCTGTTACCGCTTTAACAACAAATACTAAAAAACAGAATAAAATAAATATTTAAGGGGGCTCCCATACAACAGACATGATTTTTTTTGTCTTTTTTATAGATAATGGTACAGAACCCTCCGTTCGCGAGTCCGACTCGCATTCGTCGGTTTTTTTTACCGACGTTTCGACACGGGTTGCACCAGTCATGGTCAAAAGGTAAATACATAAATATCGCGTTAGACCCATTTAAACATATCTTTTAAGGCGCAGGGGTGGGCAAGCTCTCCATACAAACTTTTGGCAACTTTTTCTTCGCTTGTGTTTGCATTACACTTATGATTTTTGGTCAGTGTGCTTATTTTTCTGTTAGCCAGAACCTGGAGAAAAAAAAAATCTTTTTTTATTTTTGTTATTTTTATTTTTATTGTTTGTTTTTTTTTCCTTGAAGTTCTTCATGTATCCAATATTTACAAGCAAAAAAAATCTATTCGGGAGTGCCAAAACCGACGAATAAAACGTGCCCAAAGTTTGTATGGAGAAGGCCTTGCCCTATCTGCGCCTTAGGCTGCGTTTCCACCAGAGATGTGCGAGGATGTGTTTTCATATATTTGACACCTCACTCGGTGCGTTGCGCACTCGCACATCTCTGGTGGAAACGCAGCCTTAAGTATGATTTGTGGTAGTGCCTCAGGGTTTCTGAGGAGCGCACGGTGCCGGGCACTGCGGGGCTCAGCCGCTGGCCACCAGCACGTTGGCCTTGGGCGCGGCGTCGGGCGCCGGCGCCGGCGCGGGCGCCGCCGTGGTGGCGCCGCGCTGCAGCCGGATATCGTGGGTTTCGATGTACGCGTTGATTTCTTGACCCTGTAAGAAGTTACTGTTTTAATAAATAGAGTAATTTTTTTTTATTACAAAAGGTACACTTTACAGATATCACACAGTAAGAGTTATTTGTGAGTTTACACATGATCAATAGCTTAAAGAAGTGCACACAGCATGATCAATAAGTAAGCACATGTACTGACAAAGTGCACAATACATCACCGGTATATTATGATAAATCATAATAATCTGGTATCATAATAATTAAATCCTGAGCTGATATTTTACAGTTAAAGAAAACATGTGGTACTAGCCAATGATGACATCTACCTTCACATAGATTTAACTTACTTATTTAAATATATCCTGAAAGATTTTCATATTATAATATATATATTGTTTTGAAACAATGACACCACACCGAGTTTGTTAAAACAGTTCTTCTCGAGGCAGTTTACTTTACAAACCGTTGGTAGTTCTTGTAGTAATATGCCCAAGTTAAAAAATAAGTGAATTTGAAACTTTCGTCTTTCTCCTACATCATGTACATAAATATCTATAATGGTTGTTGATGTATGGACCTTGTTTGTAAGTTGTTCATTAAGTGCAGCGAGGGCCTGTGGTAGCCGTTCCAAGTTGGCCTCCAGTTCAGCCAGCGCAGCACCCGCCGTCCGCTCCAACAGCACGCCACCCACCATGCGGAAGCAGCGGCGGTCAGACTCGACACCCTTCAGTGTATCCACTACTATCCTGTAATACAGTTACGGGTAAAGTGAGACGAAAATTTCAACTGTTTTGGTCTTAAGAAAAACATTTTTTTTTTTTTATTAAAATGGGAATCGCTCTTGGCCAGCACATCCAGGCCAAATTTGGGAACCACAAATATTTTGTCAGTAAACTGGACGATTGGTGGTCAAGTTCACTACAAGTGAGTCATGGGACATCTGATTTAAATAGTTCCCGTAATTATCACACGGGAATAATTCTAAACTATTTATCAATGGGAAACAACGTAGTCACGACGAAATTTGATATTAAACATGCGAAACCGCTCACTTGTGCTCGTTTAGATCCATTTCCAGCTCCGATATCTTGTTGGCGAGTTGCCGCTGCTCGGCGCGAAGAGTTTGGAAACCAGCGAACACCTCTTCACTTGACTTCTTCCCAGCTTTGTTTGCGGGTTTTGCCATTGCTCCTTGTTTAGAGAAGTAACTTTAAATCAAAATGTAAGTTTTGTTCTTGCGGACAAAACCTGGAGTTTATGATTTTGAGGTTATGACTATTTATAAATGTCAGTCCAGTCAATCAAAATCTTTTGTCAAAATGTCAATATAAAGCCCGTGCCAGACGGTCGCCGACAAGTACCCGGGACGGAGCGACCTTTACTTGGTCACCAAAGACAGTTTTCAAAGGACGTGCGGACCAAGGTCGCCCAGTCTTTGGGCTTGTTTAGACCGTCTGACACGGGCTTACCCGGGACGGAGCGACTTTGGTCCCCAAAGACCGGTTTTCAAAGGAAATCTTGCTGAACCAGTTGTCTAAACGGTCTGTGCTGATCAAGGTCGCCCGGTCTTTGGGGTTGTTTTCGACGGTCTGGCACGGGCTTAATGAATCAGGCAATTATATAGTAAATTCATGTACAACAATGGATATTTTGATCGAGTAAAATTTGTGTGTTATTTGTTTCTTTTGTAAGCTGTCCTAAAAACATTATAGCAGCTAAAATAGTATCCTAAATAACACAGACTTACCAGACGAGACACGCAAACCACGTGTTCGTGATCAAGCGAGACGGCCATATACAAATCTCGGTAAGTGCGACAGAGAGATATGGAGTATCTGCTGTCTTTGTCACCGTGCAATTTTTTTTTGTCTGGCCCAACTTCAGTTTTGACACTAGTTGGGCCAGACAGAGCCGCCATCTTGCCGCCATTCATCAATTTAGGGATACCAGCTAATATTATTTAAAAATAACCTGATTATCGGGTAATTTAGGATTACATGAAAATGTTAATTTGTGATGATATAAATAAAATACTTATACTTCTAGACTTGGGTGAATTGTATCATCTATATAATAATAATAAGCCGTAAGCCGTTTTATTCTGGACTACAAGGTCTATAGGAAGTCCCGTAGTTCAGAGTGCCTCTTGGCATAGGCCTCCTCTATTCATTATCTATATACTCATTATTTAATATTATATAGCAGCAAATATTGTGAAAAAAAATTCACTAGGTAGTAGGTATTCTTACTAAATGGACGTTCGTTTAAATTCTATTCTACAGAAATGTTTCTCGTTCTGTTCCATCATGTTTAGGTAGGGGGTGAATTAGGTATTACTTATTTTTTACTTCGTGCACATTTTCCTTTTAAGTGTAGATTTATTAGTGAAAACTTTGCTGGTTTATGATCTACTTAACTGTAATAGCTGTATGTATGATTGGTGCTGTTTGTTTTGCTTTCCTTAATAAAGCAAAAATACATATTTTTCCACCCTTCATAATCATTCTGACATTTTATTATTATATTTTTAAATTCATATATATTAAAAGTGACTATAATGAATCGCATTATACAAAATAAACAGAAGCAATGGGGTAATTTTAGCGATATGGTCACCCCACGGCAGCCATCTTGCTTTATTGCCGTCCCTCATGGTGGCACACGTATTTCGACTCTTTAGTATATTTATCCTCTAAGCTAAATAATTTCACAGATGATTGTCACTGTCAAATCAACTGTCAATGTCAATATACTCATTGTTTACGTCATCCCATCCCAGCCGTTTCATGATATTGTTTTTATTTTGGAGGGCGTAAAATAAAAGGGATTTCCGTTTTTATTGACAAGTTTCTTTTAAGCCGGCTTGGTTTCTTACTCAACTGTAGGTTGGTGTGGTGTAGTGCGAGAGTGCGTCGCTAGGGCTCCGAGACAGCGATGTTGGAAGCAGCGAAGCGCGAGGAGGCGGGTTGGGCGCGCGTCCTGGCTGAACCCACTGCAGCGGTAAGTGCTGACTTTTACTTTCATAAATAAAATACTCTACTCTGGGGAATTGCCGAGTAGAGTAGACGGACACGCGATCGAATAACAGGAGCACTCGATTTCCTCAACTATTGGTTTCGTAGTCCTCCAGTGATACAGAATACAGAGGGCCTTCACAAGTAAATTGGCGACTACCCGTTTGAAAAATCTGATAACTGCATATAATGTAACATCCTTAGTCTTATTTATTTATTGTATGGTGATAATTATGAACCGTGAGATCTTTGAGAAGACAGTAGCGTTGCCAGTTTTGTCTTAGTTTATTTCTGAAACAAAGTCCTTCTATTACCTTTTAGAGTCAAGACTTTGAAAATACCCTTTTGACTTTCTGTGGATTTATTTTGAAATCAAACCACCTATCTATGTTGCTCTTGTTTTTAAACTTTTTCTTCCCTAGGTGTTGTTTAAATGTTGTAAAATGATAAGGAAAGTTTACAAATCCAGTCCCGGAAATTATTTATTATTTTATAATATGTTAACTAATTTTCACAATTTTATCTGGATTCATTTATCCAAAAACATCAAAGCCCTCTTATGACTAACTTACTATAACCTGGGCGAGTCTGTTCTCCACTCTATGAGTGGAAAGCCTGAGTCTTCTGATAGATGTCACTGTAGGCCTCCCTTAAGGCGTTTGTATAAGGAACGGTTGAGGAATTTGTGGCCTGGTGGTAGTTGCACCTATAGCTCAGTTGGCTAGCGATTGACCGCAAGTGGCGGGAAGTCCCAGGCTCAAATCCTGCTTCGTGCCTGAATTTAAAAAAAAACATCTTTTATTTCTAAATTTGTGGTTTGTGTTAGCAGCGTTACTGCTAAATACAAAATTATGTTTCTACTGACTTGGTATATTGGCACTGACATGGCATAAACATAACTTTTTTTTAATTTGTATGTGCAGGGCTCGGAAGCAACAATGCCAGATGCAGCACTAGGCGCCTTACTGGACGACGCAGACGCCACTGCCGACGGAGACGCCGAGCTATGGGTAAGTCTTTTAAGTATTTCGGTTGGCGTCTCGCGGCAATGACCGTTCAAGGCGGACTGAGCGAGACTGCGTAGAAGCTTGACGTTTTGACTACTTTTTGGCACGCCAAGTACGTATACAGGCGTCTAGTTAAATTGATGGTCTGTGCTGCAACACATACCTAAACCGACAAATGACAAAGGCGCGACATGGGTCTATCGGTGTGAACTAGGTGTCGGTGACCTTGGAACGCTACGATTCTATACTTTGCCCGTCCGAGGAGTGATTTCCACACACCGCGCCCCCCTCGCGCGCCCCCGCTCGCGTCCGGACACGCACACATAGCCGCGAGACGGGCACAGCACACATGCTTCGGTGTCGCTTCTTGTTACGTTAGTATATATGTTCTTTGGTAATGATGGTCTCAGGTAAAACGTCTGGGCGAGCGCGTGGGCCGCCTGGACGCGCTGAACGTGGGCGGCATGCTGGCGGCGGCCACGGAGGGCGGCGGCGCGGGCGCGCGCCTGGCCGCGCGCCTGGACGCCGGCGGCGCGGCGGCCGCGGCCCTGTCCGCGCGCCGAGCACGCTTGGACGCCCTCGCTCGCGCCGCACCCTCCGCGCTCCATGCTAGATCAGGTCGGCTTAAGGGATTGTCCTAATACAACGCGATGATCGCGCGATCGCGCAAGTGAAATTCGCGAATATATTGAACTCGAATAGGTGTCCTAAAGGGATCGTCCTAAAACAAACGCGACTACGCGATTATCGCGCTAATTCGCGACTTTTACTAGTAAATATTCTAAGTTAAAGTCGCACGATCGCGCGATCATCGCGTAGTCGCGCGCCAATTAGGACGATCCCTAACAGTCTCTTGACTCGAAATTTTTATTTCGTATACTCTGTTTAGAGTCCTTTTACTAATGTTTGAATTTTCAGGCGCCGCACGCGCAGACGCGGCCGCTAGGGCTTTGCTGCAAGAGCTTACGGAGATCTATGCGTGGCTCGACGTGCCGGCGTTGAGGGATCTCGACTCTATTTCCGAGGTAAGTCTCCAGAGTTAAAAAATAATTGTATAATATATAATAATAAAATAACTAATCTAAAAACAAAATAAACCCTAACCCCCCCAATAAATATTTACAAATAAAAAATGGCCTCAAACTCGGAGCTCAGCAGTAGGTTGCCCAGAAGGCTGGCCGCATTGCCGCGCTGAACAGCAATGCTCATGCACTGAGCAAGGTACGCACCAGCCTTCTGGTCACCCAGAGTTTGTTTGTGTCGCATAGTCTTGCTTTGTGTTTGTGAATCCTTTATTTGTTAAATTATCCTACCCAGCAGGTTGCAACTTCTTATTCAAGTGTAAAATTATCTTAATTTGCCCGTTTTCAAGGACAGTCTGAATCTGTTATCCAATAGTCTAAGTTACGTCATACCACATTTCCTCATGAATACCCTGGAGACGGTATTCGAGAACTGTCAAAAAACTATGATGTTTTGACAGATGCCCTCACTCAACAATCGGCTCCCAGTTTACGACTGGTGACAGTTCGAGACATTAAATCGTCATGAATTTGCAGTTAATAAATCTCCAGTTGGTACAATATATGGATGTTAAAAAAAATATGCGAAATAAAAGTTATCATTCCTTCATTCATTCAATATCACTGTTAAAATTGATTATCCGATTAAAACGTAGTGGTATCTTCTGGTTCCTTCCGAGTATAGCCTCCACAACGAATCTCATACGAATCTATGCACATTCGTACGGCTCGGGCGGGGGAGGGGCGCCTTTATTGATGACACGCACTATAACTGTCGATGTTACTGACTAGATCTCGCTAGCGAGCCCCGAGGGCCGCGCGCGCGCGCTTGCCGCCGGTACCGCGCTGCGCAGCGCGTTGCGCGCCGAACCACGCATGTCGGCGGCGCGGCGGCGGCTCGGCGCCGTGCGGGAGCGCCTGCGCCGGCTGCAGCGCGCCAAGGACGCGCTCGCCGCCGCGCTGGCCCGCCACCTCAACAACCTGCTCATACACCTCGGTCAGTGCACTCACTTGCTGACTAGATGTCGCTAGGCGGCGGCTCGGCGCCGTGCGGGAGCGCCTGCGCACAAAGTTTGTATGGCGAGAGCTTGCCCTACCCCTCCTCTTAATTAATTAATAAATATGTGTCTGTGTAGTGTGTTGTCGCGATCACGAAGTGTACGCGTCATGTCTAAGTTGGACTGTGTAAGCGCAGCGTCCATCTTTCGATGGACGCTGTGATTACGTCGTCCGGGTCATACGCTAGTGTGGGGTCTCTTATCTGTTATGACTACGCAGGCAACGAGGCGGCGTCCGCGCCCACGGCTGCGTCGGCGTCGGCGCGCGCGCACCACGCCGACTTGCTGCCGTACGCGCCGTTCATGCGCTGGCTCAAGGATATGGACGAGAAGGCCTACGACGCGCTCACTAAGGTATGAATTACTCCTTGAATTTGAAAGGTAACTGACCTCGGTGCGGGGGGTTCGTGGCCGTTCTGTATGTAATACTATTATACTATTCTGTGGTGTAGGTGTACGTGAGCACGTGGGCGCGCGTGTACGAGCGCGAGGCGCGCGCGGCGTGCGAGGCGGCCCGCGCCGCGCCCGCGCCGCCTGTCGCCTCGCCCGATACACCGCTTGACAATGTGAGTATTGACATGCACATATTCAAATGTTTATTTACACCCATATAGTAAACCCTATCTACACCTTTATAATAAGTTCAAAAACCGTAGATAAGACCCCGCTTTATAATATACTGTGCAGCGGTTGCGTGCATCCCCTATAAGAACACCAAATATAATACTCTTATGAGATCACGTACAACCTTAAGGACACAGCTGCGAGCTGGCGGGCCACATCGTACAGCCAGCGCCCTACGTTCCCTCTCTATATCAATATTGTCACATAAGTCATCCTATGATGATGTATCATATAATATGTATTAGTTTATATTATTCGTTTGTATACATATAAGTAAATTATGTGTAATTATGTGTATGTACTTATGTGTATACCTTAATTTTATTGACCTTTGTTTTACACTTTCTACGTTTCTATATTTTATGACACACCTGGCCATAAAACGGCAATTACCGCACGCTCCGCGCGCGGAAAATCCCACTTCCTGGCCAGGGGGTGACATAAAATTTTGTACTTAACACGGGCGGTAATAAAGAAACCCTCAGATCGCATATTTATCGCCCTTGCCTTCGGCTCGGTCGTCAAATACCTGCGATCTGAAACATTCTTTGTTTTACCGCCCTTGTTAAGTAATGTACTATTCTTGCACCGCTTTAAGTGTCTCTGTTTGGCCTTGTGGTTGACTGGTAGAGAATGCCATTTGGCATTAAGTCCGCCATTTGTACACTGTATTTTATTTTGTGCAATAAAGTTTGAATAAATAAATAAATAAGGTTCATATTAGAGCTGAGCGTTTTTTTCAATAAGCGTTTCGTAAAACGCTTTCGCTTACAGTAACGGAATAACAGTTTCTTATCAGTACAAAAAACAGTTTTTATAAAAACGACCACCAAAGCTGCAACGCAACGCAACAATGAAACTACACTACATCAAAATAGAAACGAAACTCATATCAAACATAATCATTGATCATATCATTGATGTAGCGATCGAAACGACGAAACGAAACAAAACTTAGCTTTGTTCGGGTGGGCGCGCTTTGTGCCAAAAAAGTTTTGTGTTGATGATTGACAAAAATGCACTCTATTCGCAAGATGTTAAGGCTTAATTTTGAAAATTCATTCATAAATATTTCTTTCGTTCGTTTCGTTTTGTTGGGCGCCGCAGTGAAAAAACTAGTTACTTTTGAAACTGTTTCGTGAAACTGTTTCCAGATAATGAAAAGCTGTTACGTTTCGTTACACTTAAAAGTCGCAACGACCCAGCTCTAGTTCATATTCTCATGAAGAGTGATTTCCGCAGGTCCTCACTGTCGTGGAGAACATCTGTAACGCCGAGCAAGACTTTTGTACGCAGTTCTTCTTCCTCGACGTAGATGTCAAGGTATAAAGTTGAAATTGTATTGTTGGCCGAATTTATATAAAAATGTTATTCGATTTTGAACCTTATCGTTTTAACGATAAAATAGCTTTTTCGTGGTAGGTCCGGAGCAATGATACGTTTATATATATATAACATATATATAGGCTAATGACGAGTCGTTAGCCTCATTAGTAATGACGATGTTTGACAGAGCGACGGCAGCGATGGTGAGCGAAGCGAGACGAGCGAAGAAACAAGCGCTCGTCGCGGCTCCGGGGCCGAGGCTCGCCGCATGATGGCAGAACTGTTCCCAGCACTAGAGGCCGAGCTGGTCGCCCTTGTCAACCACCTCGAGAAGCAGCCCTAGTGAGTACAGACATCCCTAGTGAGTACAGGCACAGCCCTAGTGAGTACATACAGCCCTAGTGAGTACAGGCACAGCCCTAGTAAGTACAGACAGCCCTAGTGAGTACAGGCACAGCCCTAGTGAGTACAGGCACAACCCTAGTGAGTACAGACACAGCCCTAGTGAGTACAGACACAGCCCTAGTGAGTACAGACACAGCCCTGGGGAGTACAGACACAGCCCTAGTGAGTACAGACACAGCCCTAGTGAGTACAGACACAGCCCTAGTGAGTACAGACACAGCCCTAGTGAGTACAGACACAGCCCTAGTGAGTACAGACACAGCCCTGGTGAGTACATACACAGCCCTGGTGAGTACAGACACAGCCCTAGTGAGTACAGACACAGCCCTAGTGAGTATAGACACAGCCCTGGTGAGTACAGACACAGCCCTAGTGAGTACAGACACAGCCCTAGTGACTACCGATACAGCCCTAGTGACTACAGATACAGCCCTAGTGACTGCAGATACAGCTCTAATGAGTACAGACAGCCCTATTGAGTAAAGTCACAGCTCTAGTGACTGCAGATACAGCTCTAATGAGTACAGACAGCCCTATTGAGTAAAGTCACAGCTCTAGTGAGTACAGACAGCCCTATTGAGTACAGTCACAGCTCTAGTGAGTACAGGCGCAGCCCTAGTGAGTACAGACACAGCCCTAGTGAGTACAGACACAGCCCTAGTGAGTACAGACACAGCCCTAGTGAGTACAGACACAGCCCTAGTGAGTACAGACACAGCCCTAGTGAGTACAGACAGCCCTAGTGACTACAGATACAGCCTATAGTAAGTACAGACTTAGCCCTATTGAGTACAAACACAGCCCTAGTGAGTACAGACACAGCCCTAGTGAGTACAGACACAGCCCTAGTGAGTATAGACACAGCCCTAGTGAGTATAGACACAGCCCTAGTGAGTACAGACAGAGCCCTAGTGAGTACAGACAGCCCTAGTGACTACAGATACAGCCTATAGTAAGTACAGACATAGCCCTATTGAGTACAGACACAGCCCTAGTGAGTACAGACACAGCCCTAGTGAGTACAGATACAGCCCTAGTAAGTACAGACATAGCCCTATTGAGTACAGACACAGCCCTAGTGAGTACAGACACAGCCCTAGTGAGTACAGACACAGCCCTAGTGAGTACAGACACAGCCCTAGTGAGTACAGACACAGCCCTAGTGAGTACAGACACAGCCCTAGTGAGTACAGACAGAGCTCTAGTGAGTACAGAAACAGCCTTAGTGAGTACAGACTACAGACACAGCCCTAGTGAGTGCAGACACAGCCCTAGTGAGTACAGACACAGCTCTAGTGAGTACAGAAACAGCCCTAGTGAATACAGACTACAGAAACAGCCCTAGTGAGTACAGACACAGCCCTAGTGAGTACAAACACAGCTCGAATGAGTACAGAAACAGCCCTAGTGAGTACAGACTACAGACACAGCCCTAGTGAGTACAGAAACAGTCCTAGTGAGTACAGAAACAGCCCTAGTGAGTACAGACACAGCCCTAGTGAGTACAGACACAGCCCTAGTGAGTACAGACACGGCCTCTTGAATGGCAACTTTACTACAGCCCTATTATTTATTTCCACAGCGGCGCAATGCGCGCCCTAGCGTGCGTGGGCACGCGCGTACTCGGCGACACGGCCACCTCGGGCGAGACGCGGTGGTCGCGCGCCGCACTGGCGGCCGTGGCCGTGGCGGCCAAGCGCGGCGCCGACCGGGTCATAGCGGACCGGCTGCAGGCCATGCCGGACGCCGCGAGACAGGCGGCCAGGCGACCCAAGGCGGGGCTGCTGGGGTCAGTACAGTACTGATGTTAATGTAACGACACGGCCACCTCGGGCGAGACGCGGTGCTGCTGGGGCAACCACTTTGGAGTTTGGCTTCCATTTGAGCAGTTTACGAGACTCTTGGAGCACGCAGTTCGTCCACCAGTCACAGCTACCTCTATATTTCTCTAAATCTCGCTGTCTATATCTGTCTCTATCTGTTTCTTCCGAGCTACGACTGTTCCTTAACCTTTCACAGATTCCTGGCGGAATTCGAGGAGCTAAGCTCCGTGTGCGAGGCGATCTTCGGTCGGAGCGGGCGGCGCGCGGACCTGGAGCGCTGGTACGCCGCGCTGGGCGGCGCCATGCTGGCCGCCGTGGCCGCGGCCGAGCACCCGCGCACGCCGCGCCCCGTGCTGCGGCTCGAGAACTACCACAAGCTGCACGCGCTGCTGGGTACGTCACTACAGTTACAGGAGTCTGGAGCGCTGGTACGCCGCGCTGGGCGGCGCCATGCTGGCCGCCGTGGCCGCGGCCGAGCACCCGCGCACGCCGCGCCCCGTGCTGCGGCTCGAGAACTACCACAAGCTGCACGCGCTGCTGGGTACGTCACTACAGTTACAGGAGTCTGGAGCGCTGGTACGCCGCGCTGGGCGGCGCCATGCTGGCCGCCGTGGCCGCGGCCGAGCACCCGCGCACGCCGCGCCCCGTGCTGCGGCTCGAGAACTACCACAAGCTGCACGCGCTGCTGGGTACGTCACTACAGTTACAGGAGTCTGGAGCGCTGGTACGCCGCGCTGGGCGGCGCCATGCTGGCCGCCGTGGCCGCGGCCGAGCACCCGCGCACGCCGCGCCCCGTGCTGCGGCTCGAGAACTACCACAAGCTGCACGCGCTGCTGGGTACGTCACTACAGTTACAGGAGTCTGGAGCGCTGGTACGCCGCGCTGGGCGGCGCCATGCTGGCCGCCGTGGCCGCGGCCGAGCACCCGCGCACGCCGCGCCCCGTGCTGCGGCTCGAGAACTACCACAAGCTGCACGCGCTGCTGGGTACGTCACTACAGTTACAGGAGTCTGGAGCGCTGGTACGCCGCGCTGGGCGGCGCCATGCTGGCCGCCGTGGCCGCGGCCGAGCACCCGCGCACGCCGCGCCCCGTGCTGCGGCTCGAGAACTACCACAAGCTGCACGCGCTGCTGGGTACGTCACTACAGTTACAGGAGTCTGGAGCGCTGGTACGCCGCGCTGGGCGGCGCCATGCTGGCCGCCGTGGCCGCGGCCGAGCACCCGCGCACGCCGCGCCCCGTGCTGCGGCTCGAGAACTACCACAAGCTGCACGCGCTGCTGGGTACGTCACTACAGTTACAGGAGTCTGGAGCGCTGGTACGCCGCGCTGGGCGGCGCCATGCTGGCCGCCGTGGCCGCGGCCGAGCACCCGCGCACGCCGCGCCCCGTGCTGCGGCTCGAGAACTACCACAAGCTGCACGCGCTGCTGGGTACGTCACTACAGTTACAGGAGTCTGGAGCGCTGGTACGCCGCGCTGGGCGGCGCCATGCTGGCCGCCGTGGCCGCGGCCGAGCACCCGCGCACGCCGCGCCCCGTGCTGCGGCTCGAGAACTACCACAAGCTGCACGCGCTGCTGGGTACGTCACTACAGTTACAGGAGTCTGGAGCGCTGGTACGCCGCGCTGGGCGGCGCCATGCTGGCCGCCGTGGCCGCGGCCGAGCACCCGCGCACGCCGCGCCCCGTGCTGCGGCTCGAGAACTACCACAAGCTGCACGCGCTGCTGGGTACGTCACTACAGTTACAGGAGTCTGGAGCGCTGGTACGCCGCGCTGGGCGGCGCCATGCTGGCCGCCGTGGCCGCGGCCGAGCACCCGCGCACGCCGCGCCCCGTGCTGCGGCTCGAGAACTACCACAAGCTGCACGCGCTGCTGGGTACGTCACTACAGTTACAGGAGTCTGGAGCGCTGGTACGCCGCGCTGGGCGGCGCCATGCTGGCCGCCGTGGCCGCGGCCGAGCACCCGCGCACGCCGCGCCCCGTGCTGCGGCTCGAGAACTACCACAAGCTGCACGCGCTGCTGGGTACGTCACTACAGTTACAGGAGTCTGGAGCGCTGGTACGCCGCGCTGGGCGGCGCCATGCTGGCCGCCGTGGCCGCGGCCGAGCACCCGCGCACGCCGCGCCCCGTGCTGCGGCTCGAGAACTACCACAAGCTGCACGCGCTGCTGGGTACGTCACTACAGTTACAGGAGTCTGGAGCGCTGGTACGCCGCGCTGGGCGGCGCCATGCTGGCCGCCGTGGCCGCGGCCGAGCACCCGCGCACGCCGCGCCCCGTGCTGCGGCTCGAGAACTACCACAAGCTGCACGCGCTGCTGGGTACGTCACTACAGTTACAGGAGTCTGGAGCGCTGGTACGCCGCGCTGGGCGGCGCCATGCTGGCCGCCGTGGCCGCGGCCGAGCACCCGCGCACGCCGCGCCCCGTGCTGCGGCTCGAGAACTACCACAAGCTGCACGCGCTGCTGGGTACGTCACTACAGTTACAGGAGTCTGGAGCGCTGGTACGCCGCGCTGGGCGGCGCCATGCTGGCTGCCGTGGCCGCGGCCGAGCACCCGCGCACGCCGCGCCCCGTGCTGCGGCTCGAGAACTACCACAAGCTGCACGCGCTGCTGGGTACGTCACTACAGTTACAGGAGTCTGGAGCGCTGGTACGCCGCGCTGGGCGGCGCCATGCTGGCCGCCGTGGCCGCGGCCGAGCACCCGCGCACGCCGCGCCCCGTGCTGCGGCTCGAGAACTACCACAAGCTGCACGCGCTGCTGGGTACGTCACTACAGTTACAGGAGTCTGGAGCGCTGGTACGCCGCGCTGGGCGGCGCCATGCTGGCCGCCGTGGCCGCGGCCGAGCACCCGCGCACGCCGCGCCCCGTGCTGCGGCTCGAGAACTACCACAAGCTGCACGCGCTGCTGGGTACGTCACTACAGTTACAGGAGTCTGGAGCGCTGGTACGCCGCGCTGGGCGGCGCCATGCTGGCCGCCGTGGCCGCGGCCGAGCACCCGCGCACGCCGCGCCCCGTGCTGCGGCTCGAGAACTACCACAAGCTGCACGCGCTGCTGGGTACGTCACTACAGTTACAGGAGTCTGGAGCGCTGGTACGCCGCGCTGGGCGGCGCCATGCTGGCCGCCGTGGCCGCGGCCGAGCACCCGCGCACGCCGCGCCCCGTGCTGCGGCTCGAGAACTACCACAAGCTGCACGCGCTGCTGGGTACGTCACTACAGTTACAGGAGTCTGGAGCGCTGGTACGCCGCGCTGGGCGGCGCCATGCTGGCCGCCGTGGCCGCGGCCGAGCACCCGCGCACGCCGCGCCCCGTGCTGCGGCTCGAGAACTACCACAAGCTGCACGCGCTGCTGGGTACGTCACTACAGTTACAGGAGTCTGGAGCGCTGGTACGCCGCGCTGGGCGGCGCCATGCTGGCCGCCGTGGCCGCGGCCGAGCACCCGCGCACGCCGCGCCCCGTGCTGCGGCTCGAGAACTACCACAAGCTGCACGCGCTGCTAGGTACGTCACTATACAGTTTTCTGCGCGTGTCATTGTCACTGCGTTGCGCACCAGGAACGAGCCGTGACTGATCGGTGACCAGAACGCCGCGCAGGGGCGACGTAACTGGCCTCGGTGCGGGGCGGTTCGTGTCCGTTCTGTGTGTGATACTATGATAAAATTCTGTACGTCCCGCAGTACTTGTATCTGTTATATCTGTGTGTTGTGTGGCAGCGGCGCGGCGTGCGCCGGCGCTGGACGCGCTGCGGCGGGAGGCGCGCGCGCGCTACTCGGAAGCGCTGCGTCAGTACGTCACGCAGTACTTCGGTCGCCCGCTCGACAAGCTTACCCAGTTCTTTGAGGTAACATCTAAAAGCGTACCCTTAAAATATTTACCCATGTCATAAATTTTAGTTATCTGCCATATACTATGCTTTCGTATGAAATAACGGTAACTCATTATCAACCGAGATCGGAGTTTCATAAAATAATATATTAACTCGGTCGCGTCGGTTTGAATCCTAAAAAACGTGTTAAAATCTATCCTTAAAACCTTCGCTTCGTTCGTGATTCAACGCGCTAACCCTCGATGAAATTCACCTTCCTCAGGGTGTGGCGGAGGCAGTGGCGGGCGGAGCGCGGGAGGAGGAGGTGTGCTACCGCGCCGCCTTCAGCAAGCACGAGCTGCGCCGCATCCTTGCCATGTACCCCGCGCAGGAGGTAAGGGGGAGAGTAGTGTTGTGTGCGGTATCAGGTAATTATACCAGGGCTGGCTGGAGCAGCCCGTGTGGCAGGGTCGCCATGAAGCGACCCACACTTAGTATATTGGTCCTGTCACGGTCGCCAAAAAGCCGAGTGTTTTTACCTAATACCTAAAGTCAGTATTTCCTCGACTTTTGAGTTGTTATTATAAACCCCTAACGCCGTATTTATTGTATTTGTTCAGGTGCGTCGCTCTCTGCACCGACTGTACCGCACCGTGGAAAAGCAGTTGAGCGAGGAAGGCGGGCTGCTGCAGGTGGTGTGGCGCGCCATGCAGGAGGAGTTCCTAGCGCAGCACCAGGCGTTGCAGGTCTGTCTCCAGCTGTGTCACAGTAACGCCATCTAGCGGCGGTTTGTCCGATTACAGTAACGCCATCTAGTGGGAGTTAAGCGAACTACTTTCTACGCGACCTGGCTATAACTCCCGCGCCATGCAGGCGTTGCAGGTCTGTCTCCAGCTGTCACATAGACAGTAACGCCATCTAGTGGCAGTTACGCGAACCAGCTCCACTGTACCGCACCGTGGAAAAGCAGTTGAGCGAGGAAGGCTGACTGCTGCAGGTGGTGTGCCGCGCCATGCCATGCAGGAGTTCCTAGCTCAGCACCAGGCCTTGCAGGTGTATCTCCAGCTGGTTTTTTTAATACTACGACGGTGGCAAACAAGCGTACGGTCCACCTGATGGTAAGCGTACACCGCAACCTATAGACGCCCGCAACTCCAAAAGTGTCACGTGCGCGTTGCCGAACCTTTATAAAATTTGAGGATTCACTGTGTTGACAGCAGAAGGGACAAATTTAGGTCCCTCGCTCTCAACACAGTGCATCCTCGGGAGCTCTGGCAACCTTGCTCACCTCAACACAACACTACATACATGGGTTCCGAACCGCTTCTATGGGTGGACCGTACGCTTGTTTGCCACCGTTGTTGTATAAAAGAACCCTGAATGTGCGAAGTCTGACACGCACTTGACCGGATTTTTTTTACAGCTTTTAACTCCGTATTTTGTATTTTAGGCGCGCATCGCAGCGTGCTACCCGGGCGCCGGCCTAACACTGCCGCTCACCACACAGGACATTCTCGACGCCTTTTCCGACATCGCGCGCGAGCACTGAGGCACCAGGGCCTGTACTTCAAACATCGATATTATTCACTCTATAACACGAGGTTGAATGGGACGGCATGATACGAATTTCGGATTTCGATGTTCGGAGTACCTAGACCCTAAGAATCGTAGCATATGTATAGACGCTCCACTGTCTAACAACCAGCTCGAAAGGACTAATAGGGATGTTGACTCAAAATTTATTATTACTCGAAAAGAAAGAAGATATAAAACTATAGCAAATAGTGAAAATCCTATTCAAATATCTCAAATAATAACGAAGCTACAACCGTTCGAATGTTTCTAGTTAGAGAGAGAAAGTGCTACAGATCAGTGACGTCACTGACCTCGAGCGCCATAGTAAATGACGATCGTTCCAATACAAAGGTGCGTGTTGCGAAAAAGGGACAGAAAATGCCCCCTCCTAAAACTTTGAAGCCTTGTAACTATGTAATTATATATTCTTTTGAGTAACTTTTTTCGGCTTTTGATTGAAAATTTTAGACTTTTTCGAGAAAATTCCAACTTATTGATTTTCTTACTTGGTGTCAACATCCCTATTGTGCGTCACTTGCTAGGGTTGTCAAACATGCCCGTCAAGACCACACTGAACATTCTCGATCCCCGATTCGCACACTGAGACAGGCAATAAAATAGCATGTGATAGATGCTCCACTAACAGCCATGTTGGTAATAATATGACCCGTCGTGTCTTTTGTATACTGAAAATCATTTGAACTGGCCGAGTTGTATCAAACTAGTCCGTTTAAAAAGCGAGTTTACCGCCATAGCAAAACGATTCAAAATCTAATGACCAGTATTATAAAAAGCGGACATTTGACTTGTTACGTTAGGGTCATCATCAATGATGACTCATCACTTATTTTCTCGTGAGAGCAGCCAGAAAGCTAACTAAAGAGGCAGGTTTCAAGAGCAAATGCAATGCTTTGTCTCGCCCACTGTAGCAGGCTTCTGCGATTTACGGTGTATTTTTAGTGGGTGTAAATGAGAGGATAACTAGTTTTATCTGGATGAGGCAGCACACTGCCTACAATAATGTATAAACTAATAATTATTACTATTTAAAGCCTTATTCGTAAAAATAAATGTATTTAAACAAACATATTATGATGTATTTTAAGCATCGATTTAATATACCCTAGATACACTATCACCTACAAATTCAAGAAGAAAAAGTGTCCAGCCGTCATTGCGAGTGTGTGCGTGTCGGAGATACACTACACAAACATGAGTCAATTGGGATGAATTTCTTTTTTTTCGACAGTCAGCCTTATGTATCAAGCATACGATTGTATTTTAAATAGAGTGTTTGGCGGTTATAACATTACAGATTGCACGGTACAATTGTGGAAAATTTCTAAAAAACACCGAATTATTTTAAAAGATTGTACACCGTAAGTCCAATTCCGTTAAGTTCAATTTTGTCTACGATAATTTTCCACTCATTTTTGGACTGACAACACTGGACTTAGGGATGAAATTGGAACAGAGTCTGGATGGAGTCGAAAATGTTTTTTTTTTAACTGGTACTGCACCGGTCGTATACTAGCATTCGGTTGTAGGTTCTTTTTACGAGTACAAGCTTTTATTTAACTTCCAATTAATGTATGTATGTATGTAACTATGTTCGGGTGTAATCTTGCAGCTCAATTTTGAAGCAGATATCTTCAACCGATTGAGCTGAAATTTTGTATACACGTTTAATTTGGATGACAGTGTAATATTATGGTACCATCGAGCTGATCTGATGATGGAGAGACGAGGTGGCCATAGCAACTTCTAAACTACACAACTCGTCATGTTCGGGCTCATTGGAATGAAACGGTCCGATGACTGTGAAAAAAAAGTAAGTACAGTCGGCAATAATAAATTAAAAGCAATAATATTTTTTTGACATTATAATCATCATCATCATCAGCCTATATACGTCCCACTGCGGGGCACAGGCCTCCTCTCATAAATTGACATTATAATATATGTATTTATTTTTTTAAATACCTTATATTTATTTTTTATCTCAGAACTCAGCGTTAATGAACCGATTTGGAAAATTATTTCGTTGATTGATTGAAAGCTTACATACCATAATACCTTCTAATGATGGGAGCCATGAGGAATTGAGGGAACTTCAAAAATACAAGGGAAACAGCGATTATAGTATTTTCGGTAAAAAATCGAGCATTCAGAACTAGCATTTGGTGAACAGGAGCTGATGACGAAGATCATGGATGGTTATCCAAAACTCCTAGTGTTTCATGGGTGGCTGAAGCGATGAAGAGGCCGATTTAAATGGTTCCGCTATACTGCTAAATTACCAATGACCTGATCTGGTATTTGAGGCCAGAAGGTAGGCAACGGAAATCCGCAATAAAATAGTATAGCCTAGGAGTGTTTGAGCTTCCTACCTACATTCTTCAAAAAGAAGCGTAAATTCTATGAGCTACTAGTTATTGCCCGAGACTTCGTCCGCGTGGAACTCGTTCATCGCGATAGAATTTAAGTACTTAATTTAGTACTTTAATACTTGTCCATTTTGATTAAAAATGTGTCTCAGTCTGCGACTCCATTCATTCAAAATTTTACTATAGGCCGATTCCACAATATTCCGTTTCGTTTCGATATACAGCTATTTAAACGCGGGGGAAAGAGACAGTAGCGTTGCTAGGTGTCTGCCTGTTATTTTCAAATTCTTTAAATAATATTTGTTATAAGCGTAAAACAATTATATAATTATCAAAATATGAAACTTTAAAGAATTACTCATCGAAAATACGAAATTTCATGCGTTTTTAAAGTCGTTAAGGTGTTGTTTTTGCATTTTTTTACGGAGCACTTCGGCATGTTGACAAGACGGTGGCTGGCGCGCAACTCCGAGCGCAAGAGTGCTTACAAGGCATTTAAGCACTCTTGAGCGCGGACGTTTTTGACAGGCGGATAGTGTATCTAGGGTATATTAAATCGATGATTTTAAGGTATAATATATACTCTTTTCTATTATTCTTTGTGTATGTATCTAAATTTTTTGCCCCCCCGAAAAATTTCTAGATCCGGCGCTGGGTAATCTGGCAATACAAATGAAACCTCAATACTAGTTAACTAAGAATTTATTGGTTGATTTAATATTGTATTGATTAAGCTAGATTGATCGGACAGATTTAGTCCAGTGACTTGGGAGGAGAGTAGTTGAAGTACACGAGACCGGAAGCCTTGGCCTGAAAATAAAGGAAAAACACATTAGTTTAATAAATGTCAATTTGAAATAAGTTTAGGTGTAGTTATAGCATGAGTGCATGATTTGATTTTGTCTAATACACCTACTTTTTGTTGTTTAAATGCCAAAAATAAAAATAAAAATCATATGCAATCTGGGCGGCGGCGTTTTCCCGGGCATGAGACCGCTTGCTCGTAGCTAGATCGATTGCTCGTCCCCGAAAACCCCCACATACCAAATTTCATCAAAATCGTTAGAGCAGTTACCGAGATCCCCGAAATAAATAAATAAATATACAAGAATTGCTCGTTTATAGATATAAGATAATAAGACGTATTATGCGAAATAAAGTTTTTTCTATTCTATTTTATTTGCTGCAAGTCGATACGTTACTATTACTATGCTACGGACATGGTCGACAGACTATTTTTTTTTTCAAATGCGTTTTAAAATTATATTGAAAGAAAACAAACATTTGGATCCAATGTAATGAGGTAGATACCAGAGGGGATACACAGAAACCAACTACGTAAAGTAGTAGGCCTGATAACAGGACACAACACACTAAACAAACATCTCTACAACTTGGGAATAACCGATAGTCCCTTGTGCAGAGCATGCATGGAGGCAGAAGAGACTGCTAGACACATTCTACTAGACTGTAAGCAGGTAGAAGTATACAGGAAGAGACACCTAGGAAATCCGAACACACTGCAGGAAGCAGTAAACAACATAAAGACACTGATAGGTTTCATACAGGAACTAGGATGGTTAGAGTAGCGCTACCCCCCTTTTCACGCAAAATAGGCACGTTGGATGTCGACTTGCGGAAAATGCCCAGTATAACTAACTACCAGAGGGGCTAAGATGATCGCTTAATATGTCGGACATATAGCATTCATCCCTCTCGCACTTACATACATGGCAGTAAGGGACGAATGCTACGAACGGACAAATAGACAAAACTTATTTTTAAATGTTAAGGGGGCTCTCACACAGCTAAAGGGCAGGAGAAAACTTTTTTGACCCACCCCATTAAGTAGGGTATCATTGTTTAGAGCTTGTTGATTAGATTAATTCTTTGTTTTTTTTTGAATATTGGAAAACAATGGAATGAGAAGCCACCAAAATATTTTTTTTTTTACACAATTTTGCAAATTTCTTGGCCGCACTGAGAAGGTTAGCATACCACCACAATAGTTCCAGCGGTGAAAGCGATCCCAGCGATCAGCACAGCGTTGTACTTGCGCTGCTTGGCGTCTTGGTGCGTCTGCCACGAGCCGCGGGGCACCGGCAGCTCGTCCATGGTAGGGTGTTTGAAGTCACCCGCATGGTAGCGGCGGACTGCACAATAGTACATTACTTACCAAGGGCGGTAAAACAAAGAATGTCTCGGATCACAGGTATTTGACACCCGAGCCAAAGGCAAGGGAGTTAAATATGCAATCAGAGGCTTTCTTTATTACTACCCGTGGTAAATACAAAATTATTTATCACGCCATGGCCAGGAAGAGGGTTTTTCCGCGCGCGGAGCGTACGGAAATTGGCACTTATGGCCACGTGTGACAAAAACAACCCGATGAGTATGTAGTCTCAATAAATTATTGATATAATAAGTTGATAGGTTAGTCAGCAACCAGCTATGGATTTCCATACAATATATACCAAATAAAATGCATACAACTAACTATTTCTTAGGGGTCTGGAAAAATATTCTATATCTTTAATTGAAAAAACCTCATTCTTCTGGTTATCTTAAAATGATGTTGGTCACATAACTGGCATGTTGATCATATAGTATTGAAAAGAAAAAAATAAATGAACTGGCCCCTGTACCACAAAACTTTACAGGTCTACAAATTGACAAAATTGTACAATTTTCCATAGAAAAAGTTGACAAATTTGTCGAATTGTATGCTTGTAAAGTTTTGTGGTACAGGCCCCAGGTCATATATATAGTTAGTACACAACTGTAAGGCCAAGTGCTGTCTAATTTACGCAAGCAAAAATCTACCTTACAGTCAGAGCTCTAAGTCTAGTTTTGCTTGCGTTCGTTTGACAGAATTTGGCCTTAAGAGATATGTATGAGGAGGTACGTAACTATACCAATTGTGATTGTTGGTTTAGAATAATGAAGATTCTTGGAGTTTGACTGATCACTATGTGAGTTTCTCATGTTATCAAAATAAACAAGACTTTTGCAATTACCTAATATGTATATGCAACAAAATTATTTAGTGAATTGTGTGACTCACATATTGAACTAAGTACCTACTTATGCAGTAAACCGTTTACACAAATATTCAGTTGGCACAAGATACAAGATGACATGTTTAGAGTTTAGAGTAGAATAGTAGATAGGTACCTACTTCAATTTGTATAAGAAAATATCAGTTTTATTTCACCTTCTGTCTGTAATAACTAGTCATAAAAAACAATACAATGTGCGTTGTTTAAAAATTATTATTTTCCTGTTAACTTATTAGAACTGCACTTGACAGCCAGTGGTAAAGTTAGGTTATGACTGAGTTATGTAACTTCTACACTAGATATAGCGATCAGTTCTAGGTTTTCTGACTTTCCAGACGTCCTAAAAAGCATTCGATAGATAATTACCAAATGATTAATAATGATAGCACAATAACAAGTGGCTGGTGAGACCTTAAAAGTATATTCGAAAATCGAACTTAATCAAAACAAATGAAACTTACCCGACTGTTGGAATACCCTAGACGCGATTTGACGCGCGGCGAACATTTTTCTAATTATTTAGTCCCTTGAAAGTAGTCAAAGAAAGCAGATTTTACGCTGCTTTACTTTTTATCGTCGGAGGACTTCGTTCAACAATTTCCCTCAACTTCAACTTTTTTTAATGAAGCAATCGATTCGTTCAGTATGATTCGGATACTGGTAAATTCAGCCTGTCAAAATTAGTTTGCTCTTGTTTTAGTTTAATAATTGATTATTTATAATTTTATATCGTCTTCTGTTGTTTTGTTTTATTATAGATTGTCTTATATTACAAGTGCAATTAATTTATCAAATAAAAAAATGGTGGCTACAGGCAGAGACTAGGAATTATATAGACTGCCAATGCCTATACATTGTGGCGTAATTTTAAAATAATGGACCTGCTGTAGCTAGTTTCACTATGGAGAGATCACTTTACCATTTAATTCGTATGCCACTAAGACCTCTGCTTAACACATAGCGCCATCTGTTGGGAGCTTCTTCGTTGTGTTCATAGATGGCGCTATGTTTTAAGCAGAGGTCTTAGTGGCATACGAATTAAATGGTAAAGTGATCTCTCCATAGTGAAACTAGCTACAGCAGGTCCATTATTTTAAAATTACGCCACAATGTATAGGCATTGGCAGTCTATATAATTCCTAGTCTCTGCTACAGGCTAGGAAAGCGAAGTGCCTGATAAAAAACAAAAAGCAACAATCGCCCTTCGACGTCTCACGTTAGAGTTCCAAATGAAAAAGGGTAGGAGCGTAGCTCTGATTTAATGATCATAGATTTTGAAAGTAATCTAAGGAAATAAAAGAGATTACCGATTTCTTAGTAAACTTGCGTATCTAAGTCCCAGCTTAGATAACTATAGGTCCTGCCTATTGAAACTAGGTATGTACGTATATAAGAGTCATTCTAGTTGATACCTTTATCGCTGCTCTACCACCTAGATACATAACAAACAATGTACCGATAAAAGGAATTAGTATTGTTTACCAATTCACTCGTTTATTTGTTGAATATTTATAGTCGTCGCTTCGCTATCAGCCGCGCGCGAGGGAGCGGAGTGCCAAGTATGTTTAGTGAGTCCGCGGACAGTCGAGTCGAGTCACTAGTCAGTCGACTTTCGTGCGCTGGCGACGGAACATTGACCGAGCCACTCACGCGCACTGTTTAATTGCACGATAGTCCTTTGTTTACGTCGTTGTTCGTGACGCCGCGCACCCTCATCCCGAGATGCCGGGAAGCCCTTGCGTCGGCGACCCACAAAAACTACCTACATAATTCCTTGTCACGGTGATCGTAAACACAAACAGCTGTGCGGTTCATTCATAGATGATAGTGAGAGTGTATTTGTGACTGACATAATGAACATAACAATAGGTGTAAGGAATATATACAAGAATACTTAACAATAATGGAGTGGTTAAAGAAAAGTTTAGCTAGTAAAAAGGAGGTTGAAGATGGGACGGTTGCGGAGCGCGAGCAGTTGGACGCAGTGGATACGCAGGACACGCCAGTGGACACGCCTAGCGAGTTGGAGACAGAGCAGGAGCGTCGGGAACGCTGGCGCAGCGTTTATGTCATCTACTTCACCATGTTCCAAATGTCATTGGGATTCAGCATAGTGCTCACTGGCGTCTGGCCTTACCTCGATAAGGTACGACCATCTAAGGCTTCGTATTCTTCTGGTATCGTGATTTCGTTGAGGTGATCTCGGGAGCGCTCGTGGCCCAGCGGCCCCTGCGTACCGCTTGCGGTATCTAAGGTTAAGCAACGTGGGCAGCGGTCAGGACTTGGATGGGTGACCGCTTTGAGTGGTTACTAACTGAGCGCTACCGTGCTTTGGAAGGCACGTTAAGCAGTTGATCCCGGTTGCTGTCTATGGCAGCAGTCGTTAAGCCAAGTTGGAGGTCTTCGGGCGGCTTGACAACTTCTAACAGTCAAGTTACCCACTCACTTGACAAACTCCTAATAAGGTCTAGTTTCCCTTCGGGGTTGGAAGGTCAGATGGCAGTCGCTTTCGTAAAAACTAGTACCTACGCCAAATCTTGGGATTAGGTAGCGGACCCCAGGCATCCTTCAGGATGCAACTGTACTGGGATAACGCTAGGAGGATGATGATGATTATCTCGGGCTATCAAGTACTTAAGAGGGTATTACACTGTCCTGATTTCAGGACACTTAGAAGGGTTCCGGCCTAATACGTTAGAGCGAGATGCTTCAACTCCCCTCCACTAGTTAGGACGCCTGATTCAGGACAGTGTAATACCCGCTTTACCTAGGTATTAGCGAGATGGTCTGATCTAACTTTTCACAGACTACCACTTGTTGCAGACATGCATGCATGCTTGTGTGCTTCCACTAATGGCTTCCATTTCGCCTAAGACATAGACAACTCGCTTATCCACTTCGGCCCGTCACCGCAGACTATGGAAGCTTGCAACTCCAGAGGTGTCACATGCGCATTGCCGACCCCCGATTAGGGACAATATCGTAGGCCAAAACCACTTACAACCACTAAGATAATACACCCACAACCCCCAAAGCTACCATCAGCCCTCCTAGCACGATTGGTTCTATCTTCATGTTTTACAGCATAAACCGCGTGGTTGACCAATCAAACCTATCATGCTAGCAGGGTATCGCTGGTTCGACACAAGTTCAATTTATCAAGTCACTTATAGGTCACACCAAAAAAGCGATAAGAGTGCGCGGTTGGAGAGTTGACTAAGGGAAAATCTAGAGGAAACCTCAACACACAACCATGGTTCACCCGTGCTGGTGAGATAAAAGTAGGTACTCTAAGTACTAGGGAAGGGATAATCTCACACGCGATTGAAATGCATTATGCGTTGTACAGATACTGGGCTAAATGCGCGCGCGTCCTTGCTCGCCCGTGCATCTGGCAGTGACTTTCACGAGCCAACGCAGTCCGTTGACCCCTCATACGCTCTCCCACGTTATGTAAAGTGTGATAAGAAACAACACAGTTTGCACAACAATCACAAAGAACAAAAACAATGCTATCATCTCGGGAAATCCTGAGCTAACAAATGCTACACACAGCTAGCTAAACACTTAGGCGACTTCCTGACTTGGCGGGGCGGGATCGATATGTGACATTTTCTTCTTTGACGTAAACTTACTGACGTCGCAAAGATTCCCACTTGATATAATACTGTCAGTATTACGTTTGCGCAGTAGTAATATCATGCGCAGAAGCGAAGCAGTACTGCCATCGCATCGTCCCGCTACCGCGCATCCCGCGCCAGTCAGGAAGCACTCATTTAAATGTAGGGGCGTAGTAAAAAATGGTATCGCGTCGACTGACAGCTGACACTGACATTTGACACTTTTCTCATATCGCACTGCCTCCGCACCGACAAATCAGGAAGTCACCTTAGTTAAACAAAAACGGCTGTGACAGACGAGAGTACAGACATTGAATAAAAAATGAAAATGAACTTTATTCTGTAAGTAGGCCGCAATGGCACTTTTACAAGTCAAACCCTACTAGCGTTTCACAGAGGCCACTGCCGAGAAGAAACGCCGAAAGAAACTCGACAGTCAGCCATTTTCTCACAAAAATATGCTTATTACAATATCTAATACTTAACCTACATAAGATCAAGAAATCTAAGTATCTATATAAAGCAACACAAAAACAAAGAATAAAATGAGGAAAAAAAAACAGTTATGTACAGTGTGTAATTCTGCAAGAAAACATTTCGAAACTGTATACCTAGAAGCATTATCAAATTCTATTTGTTATATATTGTTTATGTCACACCTGGCCATAAAGCGGCCATTATCGCACGCTCCGCGCGCGAAAAATCCCACTTCCTGGCCAGGGATTGACATAAAAGTTTGTACTTAACACGGGCGGTAATAAAGAAAGCCTCAGATCGCATATTTATCGCCCTTGCCTTCGGCTCGGGCGTCAAATACCTGCGATCTGAGACATTCTTTGTTTTACCGCCCTTGTTAAGTAATGTACTATTCTGTAAGTGTCCTATTGATGCCAATTTTGTGGAACATGTAAGTGCTAAAAGTGACTTTCATTTTTCGGTATTACTTTTCATATTTACGATTGGGTTTTCAATGACGGAAAGACTAGACTAGAGCGCGCTTGCATTTTTGCAAAGACATAGGTACAAACAAAAGGGCATTTTGTGCTCTATAACAGTCACCATACACTATTAAAGGTATATAGGCCATTCTTACTTATTTACTTCTAGAAGGCCAAGCCTAAACCAATAGTCAGGAGTCGATAAATATGTCGTATTGATGACGGGGATGACCATCATATATATAATTCATCTCCCCTTCGATTTGTTGGACTCATAACGTATTCTTTTAAGTCTAGTGGTTGACTGGTAGAGAATGCCTTCTGGCATCAAGTAGTCTGCTATTTGTACTTAGTACACTGTGCCCTTAAAGTGGCCCTTGATTAGACTAACGGAAGTTGGAGTTCCAAATTCCATATTATTTATAGAACCATCCGTATTATTTATTTCAGTCCTTAAAGGTCGTTGACCTTTCATCCTCATGAGTACTTCTGATAACAACGCCATACAGAATATACACGAGCCAAATAACAATATATACTTAGTTAAGTCGTTTGGATGTGTATCAAAATTCCTACGTCGTGGATTCTCTCAAAAAACCCCTGATATCCGGGGAATCTGTGAATGTACCTATACTTAAAATCATTTGAACTGGCAGAGTTGTATCAAATTAAGCCATTTAAAAAGCGACTTTCTTATACAAACCAGAAGGTTCAAAGTCTAATGACAATTTTATAAAATGTTGGACATCTTAAATAATTTCATGTAGAAATGAAAATAGTCCGGACACCGGAGTTTCTTTACTCATGTGGCAACTCTGTTACCAAAATAATGTTTGGCACATACGTGTCCGCGTCGTACACAATACGAAAACGAATATTACTAAAATGGTTTCGATGAATGCACATGACATGTTACACGCGTGATGCATATTATGCTGAGGACATCGATATCTTTGTTGATAAGTTTTCCAGGACTGATGGTTGAAGATAGCAGTGGCGGAGCGTCCATACAACTCGATTCCCACCGACTTGCTTAATTTTTAGCCAGTCCAGTTCTTTTACTACGGCTCATGAAGAATAAGAAAGGCAAATTATTTCCGGCTTCCCTAAGAATATTTTTGACGCGCCGCCACTGGAAGATAGTGACCGGCAATATAAGGGATCGTTCTAATACAACGCGACTACGCGATCATCGCAAGTTCGTGCGAATTTTACTCGCGCGAACTTGCGATCAAACATATTGAACGCGAACAGGCGATTGTCAATTAGGGCACGCATGAACTAGCCTATAGACGCTCGCAACTCCAAAAGAGTCACGTGCGCGTTGCCGACCCTATATAAAATTTGAGGATTCACTGTGTTGACAGCAGAAGGGACAAAAGGTCCCTCGCTCTCAACACAGTCCATCCTCGGGAGCTCTGTGGCTCTAGTATAAGTTTTTTCGAAACATTAACTACTTCGAACGCGCTTGCGTTTTGTCTCAAAATGTATGAAAGTGGTATGAAAACGTGAACAGCGCCTCTGGTGGTCACTAGTGGAAACTAAAGCAGCGAGTATAACATATGTTGCTAACCGATGAACGCGCGTATTTCAAACTCGGTGAGAGCGTTTTAATATCTACATTTTGAAACAAAACGCAAACGCGTTCGAATTAGTTAATGTTTCGAAAAAACTTACACTAGAGCTACTGGCAACCTTGCTCACCTCCAGGAACACAAGTCACAACACTAACACTACATACTTGTATAGTAACTAATGTTGTTATGGCTGTGGTCTTCTGCAAGGCGGAGGTCCTTCCCCAATTGGGCTGCTCTAAATTCGAGCAAGAGATGACATTTTGCTGTGCCTTACCTCTCTTAACATTTTGCTGTGCCCTGTAGGTACCTCTCTTGAAAGTATAGTAACTCCGTACATAATATTATTTATGTCACACCTGGCCATAAAGCGGCAATTACCGCACGCTCCGCGCGCGGGAAATCCCACTTCCTGGCCAAGGGGTGACATAAAATTTTGTACTTAACACGGGCGGTAATAAAGAAAGCCTCAGATCGCATATTTATCGCCCTTGCCTTCGGCTCGGGCGTCAAATACCTGCGATCTGAGGCATTCTTTGTTTTACCGCCCTTGTTGACCGAGTAAAACGAGGTCTCTGTTTTAGCTTCGACAAAAATGCTTTCGTATGTCCGGCCGGATTTTTGTATGTCCTCCTCTACAGGTCGCATTTATCGACCGATTTTCGTGAAATTTTGTGAGCAGGTTCGGTAACTTTATAGAATTTTTTTGTCGAGTCACTTTTTGGAAATTCAAAAAAACAAACATTGTATCAATGATTTCGTATTTTTCTGCGGCCGGTTTTTCCTCTACAGGTCGCATTTTTCAACCGATTCTCGTGAAATTTTGTGAGCAGGTTCCATGACTATACATATAATTTATTTGTAGAGTAAATTTTTGTAAATATTAAAAAAACTTTTTTTACGTCGTTGGCTGATCTCCTCTACAGGTCGCATTTATCAACCGATTTTCGTGAAATTTTGCGAGCAGGTTTGGTAACTATATAGAATTTTTTTGTCGAGTCACTTTTTTGAAATTCGAAAAAACAAACTTTGTATCAATGATTTCGTATTTTTCTGCGGCCGTTTTTTCCTCTACAGGTCGCATTTCTCAACCGATTATCGTGAAGTTTTGTGAGCAGGTTTTATGATTACATAGAATTTTTTAGGCAAGTAAATTTTTGTAAATTTTTTTTTTTTTTATATTATTCATTGGTTTGTTCTCCTCTACAGGTCGCATTTATCAACCGATTTTCGTGAAATTTTGTGAGCAGGTGCGGTAATTCTATAGAATTTTTTTATCGAGTCACTTTTTCAAAATTTAAAAAAACAATTTTTTTATCAATTATTTTGTGTTTCTGTGGCCGAATTTCGATTTGTTCACCTCTAAGGGTCGCATTTCACAACAGATTCTCGTGAAGTATTGTGAGCACGTTCTTTGATTACATCGAATATTTTTGTCGAGTAATCTAAACAAAATTCTATGGTTTGTCCTCTTCTACAGCAGCGGTCGGCAACAGGCGGCCCGCGAGCCTCCCTGGCTTTAATGTTTGTAAAGGTAAAATTTGAAATTCTTAACATACGTGAAAGCGTCTGTATCGCCAACCACGAATATTTTCACAGTTGGTCAGGACGAGATATGTGTTTGTAAGTATATTTTACAGTTAAATCTATGTAATTTTTTTATCAAAAATTTCGCGCTCGCCGCGTTTGCGTTAGACAGTATGAAGTATTTTCCACACCTGCATCTTAATGTTCAAAAAATTTCGCGCTCGCTGCGCTCGCGTTTGCGTCTACATGACTTGATGCGTATGAAGTATTTTCCAGACCTGCATAATAATGTTCGGAAAATTTCGCGCTCGCTACGCTCGCGTTTGCAACGAGATTTGTTATGACTTGATGCGTATGAAGTATTTGCCGCATTTGAATCAGTGTTCGAAAAATTTCGCGCTCGCGTTTACATCTACATAACTTGATGCGTATGCGTATGAAGTATTTTCCGCACCTGCATCATAATGTTCGAAAAATTTCGCGCTCGCTACGCTCGCATTTCCATCTAGATGTGTTATGACTTGATGCGTATGAAGTATTTGCCGCATTTGCATCAGTGTTCGAAAAATTTCGCGCTCGCGTTTTCATCTAGGTGTGTTATGACTTTATGACCCGTCCCCCCTTAAAGTTTCTATATCTCCTATTCTATATGCTTGCATTGATCGAATGAATCGCGAAATTACGATGCGGTTGAAATGCGAATTATCTGGGTTTGGTACGGAAACTAGCTGGTTTATCTGTGAAAAGTCGGTTTTTTCGTTTTTCACGTAAAAAGGGGTGCGAATTTTTACTACGTTACTGTCGCGTAAGGCGTACCAATTTGTTTCGAGTTGATATCAACAGACAGTGATCATTATTATCATCTGCGGCCCGCGAAGATTTTTTTAGCTACTATGTGGCCCGTGGGTGCAAAAAGGTTGCCGACCCCTGCTCTACAGGTTCGATATCTAACATAGTTTTGGGAATAAAAAAAACACTCACGAGGTCTACAGCTCACAGAGCCACTAGTTAAGTAATATACTATAATAATTCATACCTACATCTCGCACGCTCTTAATCTCTAACTTATCTGAGGCACGTATAGTCGGCTATCTCATCAGTCGAACTAACATGCCTTGTCGGCACAATAAGAGTGGAAAACCTTAGACCTACAGAAGCAAAAGAGTTAAATTATTTCTGATTGATAACGAAATGCTTGTAGCTTGCAGCTGATCCTTGCATGAGCCAGCTTGCATGTAGATTTTAAAAGATGTGCCAAATAAAAAGCCAAATAAGATGTGCCGTGTGTGCGTGTATAAATTGCATACTTGTATGCAGCGGTTTACGGATATTAATTATGTGTGCAAATGCAGTCAGTACAATTCGTCAGGTATTTTTGTATCCGTATATAATAACGCGAATCGATCGGATATCTTTTAAATATAGTTGAGGCTCACTCCAGGGCAATGAAAATGGGTTATTTTGTAAAGAAATGTGTATAGTAAA
This sequence comes from Cenopis cana, assembly GCA_951800055.1. NCBI lineage: Eukaryota > Metazoa > Arthropoda > Insecta > Lepidoptera > Tortricidae > Cenopis > Cenopis cana. The sequence goes on along the minus strand of OX637484.1, from coordinate 1,471,977 downwards.
ATTGTGAGCTCATAATAAACGTAAACACGCAATTTAACATCGTCATTTAGTCCAACTCGATTAATCCATAATATTAATACCTGCCATAGAAAGATTAGCGCCTGATGATATCGTTTTAACTGTCTGTTAATTACTTAGGTACTTACTTTTATCTCTAATTCCACTACCTGACGAATTACGTCAACTCGTTTAGGCTGCGTTTCCACCAGAGATGTGCGAGGATGCGTTTTCATACATTTGACATTTGTCAAATATATATATCTGTATCTCTGGTGGAAACGCAGCCTTAGTGAGTGAAATAACTGAATAGTCGATATCGGAACCAATGTCATATTTAATCCCTACGCATTTCTCAATCGATTTTCGTGAAGTTTTTGAGCAGATTCGAAGATTAACTATATTTTTTTGTCGATCGAGGAAGTTAGCAATACAACAAACCACACGATATTCAGTCTCGATACTTATACATGACCACTAAGTGGTTGCAAATGTGATGCAAATAAAAACAAATGACCGCAAACCATTACTGGCGTGACAACAGTCAGCTCGTAATGAATGTGTCATCGTTACTCAACAATAAGTGAGATAATAAATCCTGCTCTTTATCAGTTTCGTGTTAGGGCTTGCCTCAACCTATTATACTATTCTGTGCCTCAACGTCAATTACCTACTTATATGAACGAGCGCGCAGCGAGGTCGGCGCATCTAGAGTATAGAATAGAGATTTTCCCGCGAGTATCGCGCGCGCGGCGCTCGCTTCCAAGTCGCCCGCAAGTCGCTATAGTGTGATAAGGCCCTAATCTGTTGGGTAAGATCAGTTACAGTACGATTACTGAAACTTTTCCACTGAAAAGTGATGTTAATCCTACTGATATTGTCTTAACATCAATATAATAATAAATAGTAGGTATATAGTATTTTAGTGTAGTACGTAAAACACTACACTAGTGTAATGTGTTTTACTAGTGTAATGGAAACTCTATTACACTAGTATTAAAGTAGAATTTCCAATGTCTTCAAGTAAGAGCATAGGTACCTATGCAAGTGGTAAACCTTAAGTAATTATAATTACCTGTGAATGTCGTTAACAATGTTGGTGTTGGCATTATGTAAAACCTACTTGTTGTATGCAAACGAATCTCTAATTATGTATTTTACTACAATTAGGTAATGTTTGCCTGCTAACAATCGCGAACTAGTAACTAGATTTACGTAATCGTACCTTCAATTAAATGACTGACATTTTTCCTAACTAATGTGGGTAAGATCCATTATAGCGAGAATGAGAGACAAGCTATTGTATTTACATTATATTAACACTTTTTACATGGTATTAAAATTACAATTCACAAATAATAGTCGGAGCCATATACGTTGCTTGGTCTCACAGAAAGAAGAGAAACAAAAGCAGTACGCATGCGCGATATCAGAATGTAACAGAGTATAAACAATATTAACATATTTACAAAAGAGGTTGTCGTTTAAATAAAAGTAGTCTTAAATCACATATTTATAACCCTCGCTTTCGGCTCGAACGCCCAATAGCTGCGGTATGAGATGCTCTTTGTGTTACAGCAGGTGTGTTATGTACATGTACATGTATTTTACCGCAAGTACATGTATTTTAGTCAATCACCTCAACCCTACCCTTGACCCGCCGGCACCGTACCCATGTACTCTGCCTCGGTAGACGACAATTACCTAACCATCGGAACAATGCGAACTTGAGTGACGCAGGCGCATACGACCGGTTGTTGTGCGTCACCCGCAAGGACGGTGATATGACACGTCCCTTATTAAGAGGAGATATCCCCAACGCAAATGTCCCGCTCTAACACGTTACAATTAACCATCCCGCTCTCTACGCAAGCTCTGCGCGTAGTTTCGTAAATATTTAGCTATAGTCATCAAGCCAATCATTTTAATAAAGCAAATAAAGTATTTAGAATCTTTAATTGAGTACAAAAATGTTAAATATCAGTAATATAGCCGTAGTATTGAAAATACATTCCAAAAAGGGGTAACTTCGCGATTTTTTCTATCGAGTGAAATTCATCAAGTCATGTAAAACTGACTGCGATTTTGACTAGACAAGATCCTAATGTAACAAATATATTTTTTTTTGATTTTAAATTTTAAGACACTATATTCTATGTCTCAGATGGTTTTTTAAATCTCAAAAGTGGTAATAACCGGCCTTAATGTCATAATCACAAAATGTTTTGTTCAACTTTGACTTGTCCCTCTCAATTTGATCCGAAGATTCGTTAAAGAAATTAAATACAAAATTATTTCGATTCGTAATCGGAGGTCAGGTTTACCTACGCATGACGCAGTGTTATTGTAGGCTCTTAGGTACCTAAGCGCTATGTACAACATACAACACAATGACAATACCTATTGTGTTACCTGAGATGCCAAATTAGCTAGCGATTAGGTTTGGTCATGTGTCACGGTCCAAAGTCGCTCAAAAAAATATGCACATAAAACTAATCAGGCAGGTGTGCAGCGGGCCTACGATGGTAGCCTTATTAACTTATTATCATAATTATCACTGTGGATAAAACTTCTGTGTCTGACTATCGTTTTTCAAATTCTCGTTTTCTATTTTTTGTTCATGTTTTATTTGTGTGCGATGCCCGCCGTGTGTCACTAATGGTTGCAACGGAAGACCAGCGCTGGTACTTATGCCAGCTACATGCTAAGTTGGGACCATTTCACGACATATTTTGTTCTTGTTTTTTTTGTTTATCTCTTATTTCCTATGTGCCTTTGCGTTTTATGTGTCGTGAATAAATGTTTTTATATTCTATTCTATTATATGTATCCCAGTTCCTTAGGTTAACCATAGGAAGATGGGACTACCCGGAAAACCATAGGATAGGTGGATGCTGATGTTTGGATAGTACGGAATGCACAACGAGTGGGAAGGACTATTTATGTGACAATATGCAATAGTTTACACTCAACAAGAAGCGTCAATAATAAACACAACAATTCTGTTCTGTGGTAATAAATACCAGTACCGGTCCGTCACGGTATTGACGAAGCATTGACTCTGAGTAGTCAGTAGTTCTAGTATAAGTTTTTTCGAAACATTAACTAATTCGAACGCGTTTGCGTTTTGTCTCAAAATGTATGAAAACGCTCTCACCGAGTTTGAAATACGCGCGTTCATCGGTTAGCAACAAATGTTATACCTACTCGCCGTTTTAGTTTCCATTAGTGACCACCAGAGGCGCTGTTCACGTTTTCATACCACTTTCATACATTTGGAGACAAAACGCAAACGCGTTCGAATTAGTTAATTTTTCGAAAAAACTTATACTAGTTACTTAGAGCTACTGAGACACGCTACGATCAATTTAGTTGGAGACGCACCAAATATATTGGATCTATTTGGATCGAAATTTCGCCTGCTAATATCATCCGGTGTGCGAAATAAATTTACATTATAATTTACGGGAAATGTTAAACCAATTTGTCCCAGAGTCAGTCGTATTTCGTGTTATTGGAAACGTGCGTAATTCTCGAACGTGATTTAGAAATAATTTAAGAAACTTACCGTTCACATAAATTTATAGACGCTCGGGACGCGTTGTCAGAAATGCCTAAATTATGCCGTTAGTGTTAATTAGTGTTAATGTTCAGACGCAGCATCGCTACAGTAAGGTTAATGTTCCAGTCCTCGACACTGACCTGATACATGGTACTTTCAATCTTATGTCACAATCAGAGATATGTATTGGGCGTAGGCGTGGAGTTAAACATTGAAAAGTCAGTTTATTTACATGCATATAGTAAATCCTCTTTAATTTGTTGAAAAACCGTAGGTAAGGACTGGCTTTACAATATTACCGTGCACGCCGCCTCACGGTTTCGCGCGCGCGCCGTAACGACACCAAAAATAATGCAGTTAGGTACCAGATTACGTACAACCCAAACAACACATGTGTGCGCCGCCGCCGGGGGCTGCGGGTCGGGCATCACGTCAAACATGGCGCACGCCGGCTCAACGTACCCATATGAAACACATGAAAGAGGATTCAATACCTATATGGATGTAGATAAAGTACATAATTAGGCATTAAAACAGTTGTATAAACTACTATTATTTAATTAGCATTATGGTATGCTTTCAGCTGGAACCAGGCGCGTCTAAAGAGATCCTGGGCTTCGCGGTGGGCGCAGCTCCACTGGGGCAGCTCGTCGCGTCCCCGCTCCTCGGCTGGTGGGCCAATAAGCGCGGCGTGCGCGCGCCGCTGCGCGCGTCTCTGGCTCTCTTCGTGCTGAGCCAAGCGCTGTACGCGCAGCTGCACGCTGCGCGCCCACGCGCTGCCGCCGCCATGTTGGCCGCGCGGTTCCTTGTCGGCGTTAGCTCTGGTATTGCTCTTTATATTTTTCACAACGTCAGCATTAAAACCGTCATCTATCATTTGCCGAGCTCGGAGATTCCCTACGACATCATCATCATCAGTCGTTCCCTCAATTCTTAGGACAGTGACATCATGTCCTATACTTGCTGACCAGACGAAATACCTATCTCTGTACCTATTCATAAAAAATGGCGTCGGTAGACAACTACTTTTATGGGTCTCTCTTACTGCATAGTAGATATCCTTTCGCTCAGAATTGCATGAGCGAGTGGAAGAGGTACTCCTACACTGCCTTAAATAATACTACATCCATAATAACACTATTTTGCTCTAGATATCTGGTTATTGTGGTGTTGTGTGCCAGGCAGATCGCAAGGTTGTATGCCATAACCGCAATTATTTGCGATAATCAACAAGAAAGAAGGAACATCCTGTTCCATCCCTGGGCTATAAATGACTTTCGCACTTACTGTCGACTCTATGTCGATGCAAAAACCGCATTAGGCGACTTGCTGACTTGGCGGGGCGGGATCGATATGTGACATTTTCTTCTTTGAAGTAAACTTACTGACGTCGCAAAGATTCTCGTTTGACGGAATACTCTCAGTATTACATTTGCGCAGTAGTAATATCATGCGCAGAAGTGGACCAGTACTGCCTTCGTATCGTCCCGCTACCGCGCATCCCGCGCCAGTCAGGACGCACACATTTAAATGTAGGGGCGTAGTAAAACGCGGTACAGAGTTGACTGACAGTTGACAATGACATTTGACAGTTTTCTCATATCGTACCGCCTCCGCACCGACAAATCAGGAAGTCACCAGCCCCTCTAGCACAACATGCATTCCGTCTCTACTCGCGCGCGAGATAAGCTACCTGTCACTTTTTGTCAGCAATAATCAGACAGTGACAGGTAGCCTATCTCGCGCGCGAGTAGAGACAAGATGCATGTTATGCAAGCCCCCCAGGTATACGTATCCTGTGGAACCGCTTAACGAAATATGTTTGTGAAATTTACGTAACAAAATATGGCCAGCCCAACTTCCGTAATAACTAGATGCAAGTTTCGTTCCTCGCCCTAACTCGTTTGAGTTAGAAATCGCAGTTAGTTGTGTAACGTTGTTAAATTGACATCAATCCACGACCACCGTTGTCGGCCAACATCATTATTGAATTACACATCATTACGAACTGTGACTCAGTCGAGTCGTGTGGTGTCAGGGTCCGGTAACTAACAAGGTACTTAGACGATTGTTGACATGTTTATTTGATTACTCGTATCTACTCTGGACCTTTTGACCCACATCTCCACGGGTGTTTGTTCACATCCGGACAAACTAAACTATGCATTACAAATCTTTAGTTTTAGTTTAGTTTTAATTTATTTGTGACCTAAATTGTACCGTACCGTAAATAATATTCACATTTTGATCGACATTATAATAAACTATTTTTAAATTGGAAACAAAAACGAAGCAATGAATTTATTTATTTATTTAGTTATATTGGTAGCGTGCAAAATTATGTTATATTATTTATTAAAACTTACTTATACATTAAGATTATGTCCCATAATGTATGACTCTATGTCGGTAAATTAAGGTTTCGGTCCATTTTTATGAGGAGTGGGACTGTACAGTCAGCAAAGGAAGCGCTCTACCACTTTTGGACTTTAATGTACACATAATAGAGTCGGAAAATGGTAGAACAATTTTTTGGTCGACTGTACCTGCAATTATATTGATTTAAACTTACACGATTTTCACACATTATTATTGGGGAACGGGACTTAATCGCGTACAATTATAACTAATTTACGTTTTTTAAGGTTTTGCCCGACGTTTCGAATGTATCACAACAGTGAGCGGGTATCAACATCTTCTAGCCGCACGGGTTTTCCGAACTACCCGCACTTGCTTTTTTTTTTTACATTCGAAACGTCGGGCAAAACCTTAAAAAAGGTAAATTAGTTATAATTGTACGCGATTAAGTCCCTTCCCTTCCCAATAATAATGTACCTGCAATTATTTTCGGCCAGCAACACAACGCGGTAAAGCAACTTTTAGAAGGTAATCAATATCTATCAATACCCTTTTCGAAAAATAGTCAACTTTCCAACTTCTTGCCTGGCACTAAAGCACAAAGGAAGCACTAAAATTTAAAAGGGTCGGCAACGCGCACGTGACTCCCTTGGGGTTGCAAGCGTCCATAGGGTGCGGTGACCGCTTACCATCGGGCGGGCCGCACGCTTGTTTGCCACCGACGTGGTATAAAAACAAAAAGAAAAGGACGTATTGTAGTACTGTGTTCTTTCAATGAGGTGTGCAATAAGAGTATTTTGTATTGTATTGTATAAATCTGTGGTTGCAGCAAGCATCGCAGTGGCGCGCGCTTACCTGTCAGCCGCGACCCTGGTGTCGGAGCGGACACGCGCCGTAGCCGCCGTCTCTCTCGCACAGGTCAGTTTACATATGTCCGGGATTGGTGGCACCAATTCCCGGGATCCCGACACTACCTTCAGATGTCAGTATCAGCACGGTGGAACCACTAATCTTGGAGACTTGGAATATCAGTATCGGACCCTCAGGGGTCTCACTAAAGAGATAAAAAGAATAGATTCCATCTAGTCTAGTAGAACAGCGTTTATGGAATCTTCTCTTCTTTCTCTCTTTTCTTCAACGTAGACAACCACAAAAAGCGTCAAAAATGTATATTCTATACTAAAATGGTTAAAACTAAACGTATAAATAATACATTTTATAAATAATTGACACTCCCGGTGACGAGACACCATACAAAATACCATTAATTTTTCCACAGATCTCGAATGAAAAGTCGAGCGTTCGACACTCAAAAATCGGCCCCCAGTACAAAAAATTGGTATCCGAGGATAGAAGGAATATTCGAGGGGGATAATGGCGGCAGCTGTTTGGACGAGACATTAAAGTTATAAATATGTTGCCCGGAGTGACAATTTAATCCGTTTTTAGGGTTCCGTAGTAAACAAGGAACCCTTATAGTTCCGCCATGTCCGTCCGTCCGTCCGACCCCCGTTTTTCTCAGTAACCGTTAGTACTAGAAAGCTGTAATTTGGCATGAGTATGCATATCAATGACGCCGACAAAACGGTAGAATAAAATCTTAAAAAAAAAATTGGGTACCTCTCCTCTACATGTAAAGTGGTGCTGCAATTTTTTTTTCTGCCAAACCCCATCGTGTGGGGTATCGTTGGATAGCTCTTTTAAAAATATTATAAGTTTTCTAAAAACATTTTTTGATTAAAGAATTGGTTAGCGTGATATTAAGCTTTGAAGTGATAATTTTTGCTATGGTCAAGTGTCCCCCCCCCCCCCCTGCCAGCTAAACGGTGGCTATTAGGCATGTGAAAAAAATCATGGTAGTAGTATATACGATGAATTTAAAAGGAAAACTATCACAGCTAAGTAGACATTACTAGTTAACGAGTAATAGTCGAACTTCAGAAATGTACTTTGCAAAAGCAAACTTTCCTACAATTTCCATTGGTACCTTAGATAATGTTGTTAATTCTTTCAAAAACATAGTAAATATAAGTTTGCGAACTTTTTAGTCCATATAATGTAACGGGTGGACGACTACGGAACCCTACCTTGCGCGTGGCCCGACACGCACTTGGCCGGTTTTTTTTACCATAATTTTAACCGTTTAGTAGAAAACATTTTTAACATGACTCACCAAAGTTTAAATTCAAGTGTCAAAGATGTAATAAAATTTATTGTTCTTGGAAGAAAATCCGATCATCCCCTGTGAACTGTTACTTTTATCCCTTTGTAAATAATTTCTTCAATTTCTCAAGACCGGAAGGCGCAGCGTGGGGAGACCCCCCACAAGGTGAACTGATGACCTGGTAAAGGTCGCGGGAGTCCGCTGGATGCGGGTGGCGCAGGGCCGGTTATTGTTTCACTCTTTGGTCCCAGGCCTATGTCCAGCAGTGGACGTCTTTCGGCTAATAATGATGATGATGATGATTATGAAACAGTTTCTTAACGTTCCAGGTGCTTGGTTTCGTGGTGGGCCCGGCGCTGCAGGCGGCAGCAGCGCCTCTAGGCTCAGGGGCACCTTACGCGCCACCAGGGGAACTTGACCTGAGCCCCCGCCTAGACATGTACACAGCACCAGCCTGGCTCAATGCAGCGCTGGGAGCGTTCAATCTAGCGCTGCTGCTGCCATGCTCTTTTAAAGAGAGGAAGATAGCTGCGAGGGAGGCCATGGTAGCGCATGGAAAGGGGTCAGGTTGGTATCTCTGAACAGTGCCTGCCTAATAAGAATAAGAGTTCCTGTAAAAAGAAGATCGTGGCCAGTTGGGTTGACTTTATTCACGATACCCACCTGGCTATAGCCGGCGTCGTCAAGAGTTCTCAGTCTGCCACTGTTGCTGCTCAGCTACTTCAAGGAAGTTCCACATAAATGGTGATCACCAGCCATAGATTCTTTTACTTAGATTTTTATCTTCAATCGTGTACGAAGAATCTTCCGAAAACCACTTAAAGGACCAATCAATCAAGTCATTTATTCATAAATACAGTCAAATGCAAGAAAAAAAGACAGAGCTAACATTTATCTGACAGAAAATGTTTATCTGGGGATTGAAAAATCGACCCTAAACGGTTAAAACTCACGTATAATTGACACATACATACTGAGGTGTTATGAAAATTTATGAGATTCACTATGTCTTAGCCATAAGGCATACAAATATTAGTCATAAACGATGCGATGCGATATATCAAAAAGACGTCAAAAAGAAGCTCTGTTGATTTTTGGCCCACTTTCCATACAAAGTTGCCCATAGTTGTTTTTTTTTCCAGAGGCGGAAGCGCTGAAGGCTCTTCGTCCGGACCGCATCAGTAGCTGGACTCTAGTCTTCGCATTCTTCGTGCTCAACTTCAGCTTCGTGCTCCTTGAGACCCTCGCCACTCCGCTGACCATGGACCAGTTCGCGTGGACCAAGGCGCAGGCGCTGCGAAACATGGGCGCGCTGATGTCGGCGGGCGCGGTGCTCGCCTGCGCCACGTTCGCGCTCATCTCGCCGCTTACTAAAGTCTTCCAAGAGCGGTCAGTAGGTTTTTTTTATTTTTTATTTTAAATAGGTTTGCGCTTGACTACAAATCACCTGATGGTAAGCGATATTGTGGTCTAGGGTGAAACCTAACCTAACCTAGCAAATACCGATTTCCTCTCGCCTTGAAGACCGAAAGGTTGTAGCCACAGGGAGCAAGGATTCCGGCAAGGAGTTCCACAGCTTGGCGGTTCGTTCTCACTATAAAGGTGGAAGCAAAACACTTCGTGCGAGTTTCTGGAACTGCCACCATAAAACGGTGTCGCCTTGCCGTATGATGGATCATCAAAGTTCTAATAATTTGGAATTGCTCAGCACGTGGCTTTTGTATATTGATTTGTATTGTGATCAGTCGTGGATTAGGTCCAGGCGCTAGCTACCCTAGGTTTTCCCAGGAACGATTTATTTTGCACATTATTTGCGTCAGATGCTTACCGTAACCCGTAACCTCCAAAAATCACCGCTTGGTTTTGCAACTCACGTACTATGTAGTTCCATAGCATAGCATAGATAGAGCGGCGGAGGATTATTATACCACTTAGGTAAAGATTTATGTGCTTCACTCCTGCTTACATTAAGGACGCAACAAATTATAGTTGTTTAGCATGGAATGATGGAGCTTGTTCTCGTAGATCTAAAGTAGGAAGGCAAGTAGCTACGTGATCTGAGATAGTAACCGCTCTACTCTACTAATGATTCAAACCTGATGACCTGGTTAAGGTCGCGGGGGTCCGCTGGACGCGGGCAGCCCATGACCGACATGACATTAACTGTGTCATGACATTGGACTGCTGGGCAGTCCTATGTCCAGCAGTGGACGTCTTTCGGCTGATGATGATCAGTAATAGGTCATTGTCAGTTGCATAAATAAAAGTTGTCTCTTCGGTGGTCAAATTTAACGGCTTATGTGCATATAAGTTATGTTTATAGCAATGGAGACACTGTTTATGCGGGTTACTAGACCAATCCAAAATTGGTAGCCCTTAACTTTTGTCCACTGAAAAGACGCCCAATGACCCTGATCCATTCGATTCCAGCGCCGTGCTACTCTGGGGCGGCTTCCTTCTCGTGGGCCTGGCGTCCGTCCTGTGCATCCCCTGGGGCCCGGGGCCGCCGCCGCTGGCCCCGCCCAACAGCACGGAGGCGGGCGGCGGCTGCCCCGCCGCGCGCCAGCCCTGGTGCGAGGATTCCCGAGCGCTCACAGTACCCCAGTTCTTGCTGGGGTATACTGCGGTGTCGGTGGGGTACCCGCTCGGGGTAACGCTGATACAGACGATATTCTCGAAGGTGTTGGGGCCGAGGCCGCAGGTACTTTTTTACCTTTCTTATTTGATTTATTCAAGTTTTGGACTGGTGACACACCTCGTGTTGTGGCGTAGCCTGACCAGTGTGTAGTATGTTTTTTTTATGCAACGACGAAGACAAACAAGCGCACGGTCCACCTGATTCATAGACGCTCGCAACGCCAAAGGAGTCACGTGCGCGGTGCCGATCCTACATAAAATTTGAGGCTTCACTGTGTTGACAGCAGAAGGTACAAACGTAGGTCCTTAGCTCTCAACACTGCAGTGCATCCTCGGGAGCTCTGGCACCCTTGCTCATCTCCAGGAACACAGCAGCACTACAAACTTGTATAGTAAATAATGTTATTATGGCTGTGGTCTTCTGCAAGGCGGAGGTACATCCCCAGTTGGGCTGCTCGCCTGCTCCAAATTCGCTCTCTTTGTGTTGTGATCCACCTCGTGTTGTAGCGCCGCCTAACCATAGTATGGTTGTTTACAGGGTGTCTGGCAAGGCGTGCTAACAGGCGCGGGCTGCGTGGCGCGCGCGCTCGGCCCCGCATGCGTGGCGCTGCTCTACGCGCGGCGCGGCCCCGACGCGGCCTTCGGCGCCACCGCGGGGCTCACCTTCGCCACGCTCGTAGGGCTCCGGCTGCTGTACTCGCGGCTGGAGCCGCCGCCGACGCCGCCGCCGCCCGTGCCGCTCCAGCCGCTCAATGGGAAAGACCCGGAGTCGTGACAATGGTTTTCGGCTTAGTTTGGTTAGGGTACTGAGTAGACGCGGAGGGCGAAGAGTTCAAGAGATCAACAAGGGTGAATCCAGGATTTTTGCTGGGAGGGGCACAACTAGGCACAAGGGGCGGACGGGCAAAGATAATGAACAATAAGTGCCAGTTGCACCAACGTACGAACACAGACCGGTCACCGTCAAATATGGCGCCGGCAGCTGTCATCCCATAGAAACTTGTCAAACTTTCCATACAATCAGATTTGACGAACACCGCTTACGATTACAGAAGGTTTGGTGCAACCCTTGTAATGATGGAAACGTCTCTCCTATAATGTGCCCTTGCGATCAAGCATCTCATGATTGTGGAATGCAGATAGAAGCTGTAAACGAATTCAGTTGCTGGAGCCAATATGCGGCACTGGATTGGACTGGACTGGATCAAGTCGCGCCACGTTGGACTGGCACGAAATTATATTTATAAGAGTCAGTCAGTGACCTGCCACCGCTGGCATCCAGCGAGACTCATGCCAGCACTCGTAACTGAATTCGGTTTTTAGTAAAAATGTACTTAGTGGACAAGCGACTAAGTTGACTGGTAGAGAATGACTTTTATAGCATTGTATTATTTTGTATTCTGTGAAATAATTAAATGATTAGATTAATAAATTTAAATAGGTATTTACGGCACAAAATATGTTAACGTATGTTATTGCTCTATGCCATTTTTCAGGAGCATTGTAATAGTACATTACTTACCAAGGGCGATAAAACAAAGAATGTCTCAGATCGCAGGTATTTTACGCCCGAGCCGAAGGCAAGGGCGATAAATATGCGATCTGAGGCTTTCTTTATTATCGCCCGTGGTAAGTACAAAATTTTATGTCACCCCCTGGCCAGGAAGTGGGTTTTTTCGCGTGCGGAGCGTGCGATAATGGCCACTTTATGGCCAGGTGTGACATAAAATATAATATATATAATAGAGTTTATTCATCAATTTAATCGCATGGTTTTTGCATTCAAAGTAATAATAAGTAAGTAGTATTATTAATATATTATAGTTAGCAACCATTATAATGGTATGCCAATAACTTGATATTGATATGATATTCAATTGCTCAAAAATATTTGGGTTAAGGAGGTGTTTGAAGTGCCGGGACCGATATGAAAAGTTCCGCAAATCCGGGATTTTCGGACCAATAAGTACGAGTACCTATAAAACATTGCACACCTCTCATAATAAAACTGCGTGAGCTTTTAAACACGAGCCGGGACTTCAAATTCTTAAATATTAGTCATCTGTCATCGCTCAAAAAACTAATAGTGGAAATAAGGCGACTTCCTGACTTGGCGGGGCTGGATCGATATGTGACATTTTCTTCTTTGACGTAAACTTACTGACGTCGCAAAGATTCCCACTTGACGTACTACTGCCTCGTCCCGATTCCGCGCATCCCGCGCCAGTCAGGAAGCACTAATTTAATAAGGGCACAGTAAAAAGTAGTACTGCGTTGACTGACAGTTGACACTGACATTTGACAGTTTTCTCATATCGTACCGCCTCCGCACCGACAAATCAGGAAGTCGCCTAAGGTGTTCATAATATTTGACTAATTTGACGTGCCAATAGATGTTTTATATTTGTACAGTAGGTTAATGGTACATTAATTTAATTAAGACTTAAGTAGGTATATTTAAGTTAATAGAAGTCTGGCAGGCAGGGTATCTCAATCCGGATTTTATGCATAATATTATTAGGAGCGTACTGTCTGAGTGTCTACAAGTACAGGGCTGTTATAAGGCAATAAATAGTAACCGTAAAAGAAAATAATTGTATGTAACCAATAATCAAAACTTTCGAAAACACAGGTGGGATTTGAATCCACGACATCTGGAATCCGTCCATTGAGCGTAACCAACTGAGCTACCGTGGCTGTGGCGTTTAAGTTTAAATGTTCACTTTGATTTAAAATTACTATACAGGGTGGATTTTCTTTTTGGGTCAGTGAGGGCAGCTACCAGATCCCGTGCTGCTACGTGAAAATTGTCTTAGAAGACCTTCCTTTGATTTTCTCTGTCTGTGATCCGCATGTGATATTGTATTATACATTATACCTTAGGAAACAAAAAAAATTATCACCACATGAAATAACTTTTGATATCACCAAATTTTCGAACCCTAAAATAAGGTTGAACACTCAAAAAAATGAATCGATTGAATAACAAATTTAAATGGAGTTAAAAATTTGGTGCAGATTAAGTAGGTTGTGATAATGAAATGTAATTATTTAGGGCATCATTCGGCAATTAATTCCTATACCTTATACCGAATTATTCTGTACAATATCACTGTCGCTCTCCTTCAAATTTGTATACGACCATCTCTTTCGGTAGTGGTATTAATCATGGTATTTGAAATAATTTTGTTGATCGAGTTGTATCATCATCGAAGTAAGTTCAAAAAGCTACTTTACCGTTTGAACAACAAAAATCAAAATCCAGAAGCACTTGAAGTTTGGCCAAAAAGAATTTCAATCTTTATTTGATGACGAGTCTGTAGCTCTAGTATAAGTTTTTTCGAAACATTAACTAATTCGAACGCGTTTGCGTTTTGTCTCAAAATGTATGAAAACGCTCTCACCGAGTTTGATACGCGCGTTCATCGGTTAGCAACAAATGTTATACTCGCTGTTTTAGTTTCCACTAGTGACCACCAGAGGCGCTGTTCAACTTTTCATACCACTTTCATACGTTTTGAGACAAAACGCAAATGCGTTCGAATTAGTTCATATTTCGAAAAAACTTATACTAGAGCTACTGTTTAGTTTGAGAATGAGTAAGTACCTGTGTAGGGCTTGCATACAAAATCCCGGGAATTCCCGGGAAATTGGATGCCCTACACCTGTGTTTTATGTGATTTAACATAACAATCGTAAGGTAAATGTCCCAGTTTTGGACACTGACACAATACTTGTACCTAGTGTCCAACATTGAGATATGAGTACAATACGCATATTTCGTGATGTTTGACTGTCTGCAGTTTACTATTTATTAGAGCTAGAGGGCCTAGCTAGCCGAAAACGAAGTTATGCCCGTCTGTCAAATAGGCAAGTGCGAGAGAGAGGGAGATAAACTTACCATCTTCGTTTTTGGTTCTAGGCCCTCAGATTTAATATTTACAACGAATGACTGGTAGACTTACTTATAAGATTGTTTCGAACTGAAAAACTTATTTTATAACAAATAGTATATTGTATGCAATAAAGAAGTTTTAGAACGAAATAAAATGTTTTATTATACAACAAAATCTTAATTAAGTACAAATATTTGTAACAATTGCTTATCTGTTAATAAAACTTGTAAGTACGTAATTTACTAATTAATATTATCACAGCAATGCAATATTTATACGTAGTTATAATACTCGAAGAGTTACAATATCGATTATAGATAACTGTCGTGGAAAAGTCGATAAATTTCCCGTTTACCATTTAATCCAGCTCTTATCGACGAAAATATCTGACGGTAGTTATTGAGATAATCGCACAAGGTAGTTTTCACGTGTCGGCGGTGAGCACACGCGGCGTCGGCGGCGGCGGCGGCGCGGGCGGGGTCGGCGACGGCGCGCGCAGGCGCTCGGCGGCGGCGACGGCGGCGGGCAGGCGCGCGCGCCGGGTCTCTGGCGTGGCCAGCAGCGCAAGCGCAGCTAGGAGCGAGGATGCGCCGTACAGGAGCGCTTGGAGCGTTGGGCTCTGTGGGACGTCACTGATAAGCACTGTGTATGGTGGCTCCACACGCTTGGCAAACAACGGCAAACAGCGAACACCAAACACGAACGTGTGGATAGGTGTTTGCCTGTGTTTGTCTGTTTTTGTTTGTGTTTGCCAGTGATCGGCGTCGGTGTCGGTTTTTTGACAAACACAAAGGGTGTTTGGAATACACTAGTATGTTCGCCAAGCTTGGGGATACCGTGTTTGTGACTTTGTGTTCGTTGTATGAGATCGGTGTTCGGCACTGTTCGGTGTATGTGGCAAGCGTGTAGCGCCGGCATAAGGGTCTTCCTGAAACTTATCGACGCGGCGCGGAGTCGGCACAAGCCGGGTGGCTCCACACTATTTGAATTAAGTACGTATCGCCGCCGATAGTAGTCGCTTCGCCTCCGCCGAGCCGATCAACGAGTTTTTCGCTCTTATTGCTTAGACATAAAGCTCTTTTATCGGATCATTCCGACTCCGCGTCGATAGGTTTGGGGAGACCCTTAGTTTAACAGTGAAAGAGTAGTCCCGGCATCCATTACTTATTATTATAAAAAGCGAAAGAGGGTAGTGGATATAACACTTACCTTTAGCTGTAATTAATCAAAAGTAATGTTAATTCTGAAGCTTAAGAAGTTTCCTTAGAAGCTATTGGATGATAACTACACAGTTTATGAACAAACGGCACAACAAATTCTCAAGTCAAAAAGCTGTATGGGAGCCCCCCCTTAAAACATTTAAAAATAAGTTTTGACTATTTGTATGGCTTCGGGCCAACAAGATGCTTATACCTACTGTGTAAATGTGAAGCCTGTAGCTCCAACCGTTTGGCTGTAAAACCTGTGTGACAGACGACGGACGGACGGACGGACGGACGGACGGACGTCTGAGCGTCACCAATAGGGTTCCGTTGACCCTTCGGGTACGGAACCCTAAAAAGCGTAACTGGTGGATATGCGGCAGGTTAGGTACACAAAGGAAACACGCGTCTCTTGAATGATAGCTCGTTTATTACTGGCCGTGTGTGCGGCGGCCGGCCGCACTCACACCAACGTACAATGCATACATGCATACACAGCAATTCCTCCCTCTTTAGTTTTCAACTCTGTTGACAATAATACAAAAGAATTAACATAATGCCTTATTATTAATTACATACATTTACACTTTATAATTAATATTTTTATTCCTAGGCCTTAACCGTTGCTCACGGGAACTAGGCAGTGGATCTGAAGGTGGTAGACCGTGATTACCTTCCACTAAGCTCGGAGGCACCATCGCTGATGATTCAGAACCCGGTTGCTCAGTTCCCATGACTGTACTGTCGGGCCCACCCATCGTTCCCTCCTCAGAAGCCTCCTGCCACTCATCTATTTCCTGGTCATGAGAAGCTTCAGTTGGTATGGGGGTTTCCCCTTGAACCATTTGTGTAGGAGGTAACGAAAGTGGACTGCTAGAACAATCGTTATCACAATCAGGTTGAGTAGCCCCCTCCACATACGTCATCATTGGGCTGGGTGTTACATAATATTTCTCATACGGAACCCTCTCTGTAAACCGTGAAATTTGGTCTACATGGCGCTTA
The DNA here is from genome assembly GCA_951800055.1 of Cenopis cana. Taxonomy (NCBI): domain Eukaryota; kingdom Metazoa; phylum Arthropoda; class Insecta; order Lepidoptera; family Tortricidae; genus Cenopis; species Cenopis cana. The sequence continues at coordinate 1,455,156 of OX637484.1, read as the reverse complement.
CAATTTACATTTTGTACATTAACTACATACAGTCGGCAACCAATTTTTTTTACAATTGATCCTTTTGCCCAAAATGGTTTTCGGTTCTGAAAACATTTTACCCATACAGTCTCTCCAACTACAAATGATCTAACCCTATTAACATTTTCCGACTCATGTACATTCGCATTTGACTGTCCTATCACCCCTACCCCTTTTCTCAGAGGGAGGATTAAATCGAGCCTACAGCGCAAATTGCGACCAAACATCATTTTTGCCGGTGACATTCCGGTACAAGAATGAGTTGTATTACGGTACTCAAATAAATAATCTTGTAATTTTTCGTTTATTGTATGTATACAATTATATTGCTGCATTATCGATTTAATCATGTTTTTACATATTTTTACATAGCCCTCCGCCTGTCCGTTGCTACTAGGATGGTATATTGGTGACGTCACGTGACAAATCCCGTGTTTTTCACAAAATTCGGCAAATTCTTGTGATGCGATTTTTGGGTCATTATCGGACACAATTACATGAGGCAGACCGAACTTGGAGTTTAATGATTTTAGCGTTCTAATTAAATGAGTGGTCGAAATACCAGTGCCCATATCCACGCACTCAACCCATTTAGTCAGTGCGTCGACCACAACTAGGTATGTCCTATGACCTACCGACATATAATCAATATGAATCCTACTCCACGGCTCGCGTGGTGTCGGCCAGGACGCGGGGGGCGCGCGCGGCGGGGAAGGCCGCAGTGCACTGCAGACATCGCAGGCGCCGATCAGCTGTTCGATATCACGGTCAATGCCGGGCCACCACATACGACCGCGTGCCTTACTTTTAGACTTAACTATCCCTTGATGTGTATTATGCAACTCTAGTAATAACCTGTTTCTGTAGCTCGGTGGGATGACGACTCGATGCCCGCGAAGTAAACACCCGTCTTCAGCTTCTAAATCATTCCTGCATTGAAAATACGGAAGAATTTCCTGACACATAATTTTCCTAGGCCAACCCTTTTCCATGTATTTTACCACTGTACTTATAACTTTGTCTTTGCGTGATGCTTCACATAAGTCTCGATACGTCACAGGTAAACTATTTAGTTGTAAAGCATTAATACCTATAGCGGAACAACGCTTGTTTGTGTGCGGCGAGTCCCCGAGCGCTGCACGTGAAAGATAATCCGCGACTAGGTTTTGTTTACCTGCTGTATACTGTATTATAAAATGGTAACCTAGCAAAAAAATCGCATACCTTACTAACCGCGACGCAGTCGTAACCGAAATCCCATTTTTATTTCCGAATATAGCCAAAAGCGGTCGATGGTCAGTTTTTAAGATAAAGGGTTCCTGCCGACCATACAAATATTGGTGGAACTTCTTTACTCCAAAAATGATAGCTGTGGCCTCTTTATGCAATTGGCTATAATTACGTTCAGCCGCCGACAAACTCCTGGAACCAAATGCCAGAGGACGCTCCACGCCATCAGAACCTACTTGTGCTAGAACAGCCCCTAATCCCTCCGGTCCAGCGTCTACCGATAATAACAATTGTGCATTAGGGTCAAAATGCGCCAGCACTTGATCCGATGCTAGCTCGCGCTTCATTCGCTCGAACGCCGCCTGTTGCCGCTCCGTCCACTCCCACCGCGCTCCCGCGCGCAATAATTCGTGTAATGGACTTAATATCGAAGAGGCATTAGGTACAAAATTGCGGTAATAATTTACCATTCCTAGGAACCGCTTCAACTCAGTTATGCTAGTCGGCCTAGGAGCCTTTTCGATCGCTTCTACCTTGCTAGAACACTTGTGAAGCCCGTTTTTGTCTATAATGTGACCTAAATAGGTCACGCTGTCTTGTAATAACGCACATTTCTTACTTTCTAGCCGAAGACCTGCGTTTTGAAATCGCTGGAAAACCTGTTTGAGTCGTTCTAAATGAACTTGTTTAGTGGGGCCCGTTACACAGACGTCGTCTAAGAATACTGAGACGCCATCAATCCCTGCTAGCAAATTTTCAATTGTTCTTTGAAAGATACTGGGAGCGCTGGCAAGCCCGAAACATAAACGCTTATACATATATAAACCTTTAGTAGTGTTTATCGTAGTGAGTTTTTGGGCCGATTCCGATAACACTAATTGATTATATGCCTGACTGCAATCTAGTTTTGAAAACTGCTCCCCTCCACTTAACTTGGCAAATACCTCTTCGACACGAGGTAAGGGGTACTTATCGATATATATCTGCTTATTAAGCGTTACCGAGTAATCGGCGCAAATCCTCACACTACCGTTAGGTTTCCGCACTGGCACTACAGGGGTTGCATATTCGGAATGGGTCACTGGTACTAAAATACCTATTTCAACCAATCTTTTTAATTCCTGTTCAACCTGGTCTTTGATAGCAAACGGAAGCGGTCGTGCCTTACAAAATATGGGCTTAACGCCATCTTTTAATTGAATATTAATTTCTAGCCCTTTGTAACATCCAAGTTCCTCTTTAAAAACATCCTTATAGCAGCTGAGCAATTCTAAAACGTCAGTGTCTTTTGATGTAACTACGTCTAACTTATTATTCAATTTACACGTATTACTCTCAGTTGTTGTAAACGAAACACCAAATTTAGCCATGAAATCGCGCCCTAATAACGGTTTACCTCCATCCTTAATGATATAAAAAATAATCGTCTCCTTAATTTTATTAAATATTACCGTTAAAGAGCAATAACCTACAGGCGTGATTTTGTGGCCGTTATAAAAACACATTCTTAAATCACAATTTTGCAACGGACAAGTTGAGAAATACTCCTTATACGTTTTTTCCGCCATGACACTTGCCCCGGAGCCGGAATCAAGTTCAATTTTAAACTCACGACCGTTAATTTCTACAGGCACTAAAATGGGGTTATTGTTTACGCACCTCATACTGAATAACTGGCATTCCTCGCAATCGTGCTCGCACTCCTCTTGCTGCTCTGGAGATGTCACCAAATTGTTCAGGTTGAAACTGCACACCTTACGGAGATGACCCTTGTTTTTACATTTATTACAGCGATAATTCTTGTATTTACACGTCTCCGCCGAGTGGCTCCTCATGCCACATACCGAACACGAGTCCGCGCCTCGCCGCTGCTGCTGGCCCGCGGCGCGCGGTGCGCGAGCGCCGCCAGCGCCAGCGCCAGCGCGCGCCACGTTTGCCTTGAATAACGGTTCTTCCTTCACCATGACCATCGAAGACTCGCTGGCTCTTGCTTTCCTCGCACAAGCCGCCTGCTGAGCTATCTCTAGCGCTTTTGCGAACGTCAACGAAGATAAATCCTGTTCACAAAGCCTGTCCCGTTCGGGCCCCGATTTGAACCCTAACACGAACCGATCACGCAATAAAACACTCAGCTCCGTCCCGAAGCCACAATGCACCGCTAATCCACGTAGCCGCGCCGCCCATTCTTCAGCACTTTCGCCCTCGAATTTTGCTGCGTCATAGAACTTGCTCCTATCTGCAAAAGTCGACCTCTTCGGCGTGAAGTGGTTATTGAGTTCCAGAACTATCTCTTCGTATGTTGCATCTTGAATTTTTTTCGGGTGTAACAAGTTAGTAACTAACCGATAAGTGTCCTCCGATAAACTCGTTAGCAACACTGCACTTTTTTTCCCTGCCTCGATGTCATTTAAGGTTATGAACATCGACAACCTTCCGAAAAAAATATCCCACTCTTGGGTTTTATAATCAAATACACCTAACGTTCCGACGTAGGCATTCATTTTTGATTATTTATCCCTCGTCGTCGCCAGTTGGTGGATATGCGGCAGGTTAGGTACACAAAGGAAACACGCGTCTCTTGAATGATAGCTCGTTTATTACTGGCCGTGTGTGCGGCGGCCGGCCGCACTCACACCAACGTACAATGCATACATGCATACACAGCAGTAACCTATACACTCACAGGCAGTTCCGCTATCTGTACAAACATATTATGTCAAGATTATTTGCCATGAAATTAATTATCATCAAGGGCGTCTGCGAGGCTAGGATGGAGTCAACGCGGCCGACGAGCGAGCAAGGAGCTGCGTGTGGCGTTAAGGAACAGTGAACACCAGAATACAACATTAGTTACCAACATCACCGAGGTCACTACCAGAAGTCGTCGGCAACGTCAAGGGTTTGCCAGGCTTTCTGGTAGAATTGGGTTGGCACGAGTAGCGTTGACAACCCATCACGCAAAATAGGCGCATAGGACGTCGAAATGCGGAAAACTAGCCCGCGTTAACCTATAACCTAGTTACCAGCAAGGGCGTCTGTGGCGCCAGGATGGAGCCAACGCGGCCCACGAGCGAGCACGCGGCGAGCGCGGAGCTGCGCGTGGCCGTTGGGAACAGCTCAGCAGTGAACACGTAGAGGGCGTTAAACGCGAAGGTGATGGTCAGCTTGCCCACCATGAATAGGCCCAGGCCGGTGCCCGCGTGAGCTGAAATAAATCCATAGGTCCATGGTTCATATCCGGCTCGAAGGACCACTTTGTTTACAGTTGTACCACGGGGGTGACACGGGAAGGAAAGTAAGCGCTGTGGGTAAGTATGTGTGCGTACGCTGTCGGTACACGGGTCAATTGTTTGCCCGAGTGCGTAGCGCGTGCTGTGGCGAATCGCGAGAGGCGACGGTAACCCGATCGTAACCCGGCCTGTCATCCTGGGCCTGTCAGGGACGAGGTAACTGACCTCAGTGCGGGGGTTCGTGTCCGTTCTGTATGTAATACTATTATACTATTCTGTGCCGTTACTACGCCCTCACTTGGTTACCAATCAGATATGACGAAAATACGGCTCTGTCTTAAGGAATTTGAATCGAACAACCGTTAGATAGTTTCTGTTAGATACAGCGCCATCTAGTGGTCCAGAAACACGAAATCGTCCTCGCAACACCATGGCTTGGATCAAGGCTTAAATAAAAAAAAAGTTCTGAACAGTTTTGAATTTTCTTATTTAGGTGTGCAATAAAGAGTATATTGTTTGTGCATTGTATTGTACTGTTTCGCCCGCGTAGTTTTTACAGCTGCAGCCAGATTAGAGTGGGAGAAAAGTCGTATTATTAGCTATGCGATAATTCGTACGTCGGGTCATGTCACGATTAGTTGCTGTAGACTCCAATTATCTCTTTTAGTAGGTAGCCCAAAATTTCATGGAAGAACAGCTTACTTGTTATCACAAGCAACATAATTAATCCATTAAATGTAATGGTAGAGTTGTTTTATTTCACGCACTGTACGTATGCACATTGTCTATCTGTGCGTCAGCATAGGAGCTATGAGTTTACGTTATCTATGTGTTCGTATGTGTCACAACTACAACAATGGCCGACCCGCGCTCCTGAGATAAAAGTACTATATCAGAAACGCTACTCACAAACAAAGAACGGCGTGACGCACATAACTCCACACACGAGAAACGCGACAAAGATGCTCCACTTGCGGCCAAACCGCTCCAGCACCATAACCAGAAACAGCGACGCCACGATTTCCATTGCCATGTTTAGGGCGAAGTTAACGTATTTATCCCCAGCCAGAGACACGGAGTTGATGGTCAGCCCGTAGTACACGAAGGCGGTGGCAATCCAACACCAACAGCAGACGCCAAAGCGGGCTAGGAGGACTTTGGAACGAAGCAGCGCCATCCACGGGTTGCCTTCGGGCTTCTTCTCTTCTGTGGTGTGCTGTTTGTCCAGCTCGCTCATTATGGTCTCGTCTAGGGTCACCTGAAAATGGATAGAAGTGAGTTTTCTATATATGAACAATTTCACACAAATCGACGTAGCCTATTGTGTTACATATAAAACATGCAATCATCACATAAACTTGTCCTGAACAGGATTGGAATCCGGTCCGGGGCCACCAGCTTCATAGGCTCACTACCAGATAATGCTAAAGTGGTGGTTTATAGCCTTAGCCCTATCAGGCTGCCCTCTCGCATGCAATGTAAGTATTCCTAATGGGCTTCTGCATTGGACTCTTCAAAGAAGGTGTTAAAAAGGTTCTTACGGGTCGGCAACGCGTGAGTGACGCCTCTGGTGTTGCATGCGTCTATAGGCGACAGTAGCCACTTACCATCTGGGCTGTCAGCTTGTTTGCCACCGAAGTGGTATAAAAAATGTGGACACTTTTCGGCCAGCAGCCACAACTTTGGCAATAGTAACGCTGGCGATCGTCAGCTACAGATATCGTCACAAACCCACCTTGTTCCACCTAGCCGCCTTCCTCACAACAGCCTCAGCTCTATCTGCATGCCCTCTCGCGTGCAGCCAGCGCGGGCTTTCGTCTGCCAGCAGCCACCACAGCGGCAACAGCAGCGCTGGCGCATGGATCGCCAGCAGCAGGTGCCGCCAGTAGGGGATGCTGCGCGACGCGAACGCCAGAAGCACGCCGCCGACGCCGTACGCCACGCCGGTGGCTGCGGCGAAAGCCGTCCGGAGAGACGGACGCGCCAGCTCCACCACTGAAATATCATTATCATTATCATCATCATCATCCACGCGTCTTCTCCGGTTGTGCTCTAGGCGGTTGTCATACTGACGAGGTTTCCGGACGGTTTCCGCAGTGCGAGTGGGACACCGCTATAGAGTTTGATAGTCCTGTTTCGGTCGCACACCGCACCGTCGTGCGGAAACAACTTAATCGCCTAGCTAGATGATTCACGCTAGACCGTTCCGTGTCCGGGCCGGCCTGTTTTCTAGTACAATAAATGTCGATTTCTTGTACTACAAAACGGCGCATGTTAAGGAACCTGGCGCCTGCTTTCACACGTGGTCCTAGGATTTGGCGTACGAAGTTAAAGTTAAAGAAAGTAAGTAAGTTTCAACCCAGAGGGAAAACTGGACCTTTTTGGGATTACACCGGTTTCCTCGCGATATTCTCCTTCACAGAAAAACCACTGTTAAATATCAAATTATATTTCGTACATAAGTTTGTTGAATAACCCAGTGACACGACCACACGGGATCGTTCATCATCATATCAGATTCTTTCTCCCTATTCACATTGTCTCTTACCTACCTATATATATAATTCTTACGTACTTACTTATGGGTTTTATACGGCTTTAATATATAATAATCTTCAAATGTACTCTTATTAGGAAAAATCTAGATACGTATTTGTATGAAAAAACATTTAATACACGGAACAATAAATTGTTCTATTTAATTTTTATTTATGAATATACCTAAGTATTCATAATGAAGTATTCATAATTCTTCGTTAGAAGATAAGTGATTTGCAATTACCGTCTCATTATGCGGGTAGCTAAGTATCAACGAGTACAGAGATTACTTAAGTAATTAGTTTGTCTTAATACTATATGCGTCATTTACCCAAACATGTTCATATAATATGCTAACTAATGAAATTATCTTTATAATCAGTCATCATTTGATAAAAACAATTTGATAGTGAGCGTGTGCATACAAAGTATTAAAGATAAGTAATATTATAAGTATTACCTACTTGAAGTAGATATGTAGGTCGGTATATGGTATATGCTTCTCGACTTTTTATTAATCCTACTAATATTATAACGGCATCGAGTGATGACGGCAGCGAAGCGCCATACGTCCAAAAGAAATTAAAACTCAATATACCTTTCGCTCTGACTTATATTGCCTGTGGGTCGCCCCACAAGCATCCCCAAGTATCACTGGAAGCGGACCTGCGTGAGCTCGGAGCCGGTGCAAGCTGGCGAGAAATTGCGGAGGCCAAGATTAATTTTGGGTCGTCGTGCCAGCTCAGTTAGTTGCATTTTCTGCCGCCGCTCGAACTGGTGACAGCATTTACCCATGACGTATGCGGCCGAGTTGAAACCGTACCCATATCCCAGCGCTGCCTCGAACTGGTGACAGAACTTACCCATGACGTAGGCGGCCGAGTTGAACCCGTACCCCAGCGCTGCCTCGAACTGGTGACAGAACTTACCCATGACGTAGGCGGCCGAGTTGAACCCGTACCCCAGCGCTGCCTCGAAATGGTGACAGAACTTACCCATGACGTAGCCGGCCGAAAAGAACCCGTACCCCAGCGCTGCCTCAAACTGGGGACAGTACTTACCCATGACGTAGGCAGCCGAGTTGAACCCATACCCAGCGCTGCCTCGAACTGGTGACAGAACCTACCCATGACGTAGGCGGCCGAGTTGAACCCGTACTCCAGCGCTGCCTCGAATTGGTAACAGAACTTACCCATGACGTATGCGGCCGAGTTGAACCCGTACCCCAGCACTGCCTCGAACTGGTGACAGAACTTACCCAT